>OZ010631.1:24444504-25845417 GCA_963932165.1 Pimpla rufipes
TGGTGAAGCTAAGTGGTATATGTGTTTTCACGTAAGAGCCGTGTGCTGCTTCGGCGGTTATCCGATTCTGGTAGTGACATAAGCCGCTCTCGCAGCCTCGCGCCACTTTCCGATTACTCTTCCCTACTAACCGAGCCACCAGCCCCGAAGCTCTCTACCTTGCCGACGACGAGAAATCTTCTCTCGGTTGTTTTGTCTCTCGTCGTCGTCGTCGTTTCTCGCGCGCAGCGTAAGCGGCTACATCGAAGGAGAAGCGTTCCGCACTCACGGCTTTTACTTACCAAGCGACAATAACACGAGTTACCATCGAGTGTTACCAACGCGAAGATAACTCGTCTCTGACAGTGGACGTTTTTAACCATGTTGTAAAAATTCAAGACACAAACATTTGTAAAAAGTGACACGTATCTTTTTCTTATAGAGCATGGATTTTTATCGTAAAAATTCAAGACACCAAAAATTACCGGCAAAAAAATGATACAAATATATATTTTTTTTTTTTTTCAGAAAAAAATGCATGTTTAGTAAAAAAAAAGTAACGACCATCCATCACGAATATCCTACTCAAATTTATTAAATGCACAGATCAATCTCTGTTACTCATCGGACTACGATGAAAAAAAGAAAGTTCGCAGCTTGCAACAAAATTGTCGACCCTTTTCACGGCGATTCCGTCACTCGCAGCGCGCACCAAGTGATGGATATGCATGAGTGAAGAAAAAATAAATAAAAAAAATCAAAACGAATCACGCGAATGAACCGAAAATTGAAACGGTTCAATTTTATTTTCGTGTCTTTTTTTTCGCCACGATTCACTTTATTTCGCTCGTTCGCCGCCCCCATCCCCTTTTTCACTTTGGTTTGCTGCATTTCTCGCAGCTGCGGCCACATTCTCGGCGTGCTCTCCGTCCCGCTCGCCACGGCGACCGTGCAGAAACATCGACAGGATTTCTCGTTATCGCTCGGTAACAGGCGACCCCCGTGCATCCCCCAGCCGCCTGCGTATCGATTGATCAATATATGTAACGCTCTGCGTACCAATAAATAAATATGCGTATCGGAAACTTCATGACAAATTCAACAGCTTTGGGATTTTTGTTATTACCCAAATTCATATTTTAGGAAACTATTTTTTATCAGTTTTTTTATTTTTTATTTCACAGTCTAATATGGTAAATTGCTTGAAATTTTGATTTTTTTAAACAACTCATTTCGGGCCCCACATGTTGCACCGCTTAACAACCATGAAAAACGGACCCCATGAAATCCGGTAACGAGCAATTTCATGAACACAGTAATTTTCGTTGCGCGCGATTGATCAATATATGTAACGCTCTGCGTACCAATAAATAAATATGCGTATCGGAAACTTTATGACAAATTCAACAGCTTTGGGATTTTTGTTATTACCCAAATTCATATTTTAGGAAACTACTTTTATCACTTTTTTAATTTTTTATTTCACAGACTAAAATGGTAAATTGCTTGAATTTTTATTCTTTTAAACAACACATTTTGGGCCCCACATGTTGCATCGCTCAACAACCATGAAAAACGGACCCCATGAAATCCGGTAACGAGCAGTTTCATGAACACAGTAATTTTCGTTCCGCGCCACCCGAAACCGGTCGTTCCCTTCGCCGAAATAAATATATCTCGGCCGGTCGCGGATTATTGTTTCGCACGGCCCGGCGAGCCCGATGCGCGGTTGATTGATCATTTCGCCTCCCCCTTTCGCCGCGCGCCCGATATGCATTATTATTTCGTCCCAACAACGGCCGAGAATCCGAGTAGGTGATCGTTAAATTTTCGAGCGAGGAACGCGAATTTTTTTCAGAAGACTCCGTAAACTCGTCTGGCGAGTATAGAAAAACGTTACGAGCCGCAGATTATCGGATAGGTGTGATTTCAAAAAATTCTGCATCATTCCGAACTTCAGAATTAAATATGAAAAGTTGATGCGGTGGAAAATAGCGAAAATACGTGATGAATTATTAATCGTGCCCGGAGATTCCCTTCTCGTTCCCAGGTATTTTACGACGAAGTTGACTTATTTCATCAGCGTCAACGGGGCGTAAATTATCTCGGTAAAGCATAGCAGGCTCGACGAAATCCGTCGATGGGAACTGCCACTACTTCGACTCCCTTAAATAAGCTTTCTCTCGTCGCGGGGTATAAGAGAATAAGCTCGCGTTCGCCTTCGCCCAACATCGCGCGGCCCACCCCCCCCCGAGTACATCCTGCCCTCCTCGTCTCTCGCGCCCCGGCGATCCTTTTTTAACCCACCCCTCAGTGTTTGCTGTCAGTCTTCGGTGCCTCCGACATCCGTTGACGTTCAATCTCGCTCTCGCGCCCTTCGGGCTTTCCAACTCATATTTACCGAGCTATATCAAGGTAGTTACACCGATCTTCGACACACAAATGCGTCTCCGACTTGGTGTGTCGTAACGTCGCCCAAGGAAAATATCATTTCTGCTGCTGAGCTAAAATACCAAAATCGAACTCTCGAGCAATCAATTCTTTTTCTCCAATAAATCGTCTTTTAACCTCCATCACTCTCAACTCGCGTATTATAATATAATATCCCCGAAAACGCTTTTTATCTGATTTATAACAAAATCTTTTCTTCCACGTCTTCTTATACGGAATAAAAAAATGATATTATCTTTCGCGTGAAAAATACGAAACGATATCAAATTTTAACAGTGATTTAATATTAACTCTGGTAGTCACTAATCGTCTTAGATTTATTATTATTATTATTATTCTGTACTCCAGACTTTATGGACATACGTGAAACTGGGACACGTGAGTAAAGTTGAGCATTTTATTTTTATTTCATTTTTTCATTATTACTAACGAGAGCATTATAAAAGTAGCGTAAAGTGGGTCGAGGTAAGCTGAAGTGACCATGGGGAGAGCATGACATGCAGAAGCAGCGGGAGATATTAGTCCAGTCACGGCATAATATACAGTCGCTTATTAGAATATCCGTACAATAGAGCGCACCACGATAATGGCAGGTTGTAGAATATTCGCTCGGCCGGACCTGACCGACCCATCGAGTGCAGTTCGCGGATAATGAGATCCTGGCCGTGCTACACGGCGAACGGAGGATCCGGTGGGGGATGACGCGAACCGACCCCCCACGCTTTATGCTGATGGCGCAGACGGTCGTCGTCGCCGCTGGTCCGACCTACCCCCACGAAAATTCCCCCGTGTATATACGGGGGGCACAGGCGAAAAAGCGAAAGGAAACACGAGGAAAGAGGATTTCTCGAGCGTGGGAGGAAAACGTCAGAATAAAATTCCGACGCCGCGCGGGTCCGAGAGGTTCGCGCGTGGCGGCGACGTCGGGGAAATGTTTTTCCGATAAATTTGACGGGGACAAACAAAGAAAGTATTCCGAGAAGAATACGGCCGAGAGTGGAGTACAGCGAGGAGAAAGGCGAAATCCTCGGGGAGATCGGCGGAGATGGACGGACGAGATTTGAAAGTTTGATCAAATAAGCTCGGTCTTAGAGGAAAAACCCTGAAGAGACGGTCAACCACCGGGAGGTTCCGCGAACGGAATATCGGACTCGATGGGACAAATGGATTTTCATAAATTATCGAAATGTTGTTTCGGGATGATGCATTTTTTGGTCCTTCTGACGGTGGATTGAGAAAAATAAATTACTGAAATCGCCAACGTTTTTTTTTTTTTTTTTTTTTTTTTGTATGAAGATATCATTTGTTGAAATAAACAGGAATTTTTTAAAAATCAATCTTGAAGATATTAATTGAACGCGTATTTACAAAACAATGAATTTTACTAAACAAAAAATTGTGATTATTTTTAGTATTTTTTCTCACAATTATCAACACACGGTGAACTTTTATAGGTAACATTATTATTGAGCTTCAGTTTGATAAATTCAAGAGAGCAAATTTGTATCATTAAACCGTCCTCGCCTTTATTAATTCTCGCCAGCATTAACGAAAGCAAAGACGAGACCTCTCTATGGTTCCCTTCTTTATTCAGTGTCCCAACACCAGGACAGAAATGATTTAATCAGAGGAATATACGCAGCTCCCGGGTGAAATATTCTTGGAATTCACGTCGAAAGAGGAAGCGAAAATTCTATTTCACGTGTTTCCCACCCTGAAGGGGGGCAGTCTGTCCACGCACCACAGAGGCTTGTAAATATTCGTTTAATCTCAGCGCGCTCTACACGTCCCGGTCGTGCCGGAGCTTCATTTTCCCCGAGGAAATTCATGTTAAATGAAAACACCTCTCGGACGGAAAATTGATAAGAGGACCAGCTGGAATGTTTCATATTTTTTCAGAATTTTTCGCAAAACGAGAGAGTTCGCCATTTTGTAACTGGAGGGACGCAAAATGGCATGCAGAAAAACCCAACCGAACATCGAAATAAAAATAAATATAACGATTAAAATGTATATTCCATATTTTCTTCAGAATTTGTCGTAAAACGAAAGAGCTCGCCATTTTGTAATTGGAGGGACGCGGAATGGCGACCGGAAGAATCCAGCCGAATATTGAAATAAAAAGAAATACGACGATTTAAATGTATAGCGTTCTTCGAAGATGGCGATTCTCGAGGAGGAATTTACATTTTTATCGATACCACGAGAGAGCGGATTTCGTGAAAATTCTCCGGAAAATTGTATCAGCGTTTGAGAAAAGGTGGAAAAACATTGGGAAGATGGCATGAAAGGATTGAAAAGGGCCGAGCAGAAAGGGCATCGAGCGCTCGCTTTTCAAAAGCCCTGTGCATGCGCCGCACGACGAACACGACGAGCACACACGTGGGTATCACTGTAGTGATAGAGTTTTTGCCGGATATGACGGCACGAGGCAAAGAGACGCGTCGTGCGCCGCGCGAACGGGATTCGTGAAACCGGGTAAGTTAGATAGAGAAAACACTCCGGTGGATTGTGCTCGAGGCTTCGCGAAAGCTCGTCGTGTGTGTGTCGGGACGCCGGATCTCTCTGTGAACCAGCCTTTACGGGTTCGCCGCAGGCTCTACAGGTTCATTCAAAAATGAACGCGAATTTTATCACCTTAAACAAACAATTATAAAAATAAAAAAATTAATTGATGATAATAAATCATATTGGATAAAATATTTTGTTCCTATTTTTTAGATACAAAATTCCTAAAATCTACAAAACAGAATACAAATTTAGTACTAAAAAATGAAACAGAAAAAAATTAGAATTTAGATTATTGAAATTAAATTATGCTTTCATATATTTTTCAACTAACGCAAATTCTTCAGAAAAGAACAAAATAAGAAGCAGGTAAAAATTAGGATTTAAATTCCTGTAATAATTGTTTTTTTTATTTTGTAAATTTGACTTTGAACAGCGTAAATTATGTGAAATACCTTGTAAAACCGACGACGAAGTAACGAGAGACGGGAAGTGGGAAAAGGGTCAGCCAGTGGGACAGTAGCCCAGAGCGCGGGCGATTCGCTCGCACGAACAAATAACAGCGAAAGCAACGACCCCGACGTTGCCTCGCGGCCGCGTGTGTGTCCCGTCGTCAGTGACGACGACGACGAGCGAGCGAGAGACCTCGTTCGCTCGGGCATGAAAATTCTACACCCCTCATTGCGCGCTGCAACCCTCGGCCATATAGTTGTACACGCCGATCGACCTCGCTGTATCAGCTCTCGACCCTCGCGTTCAACGTCCGTTACCAACATCGCGGTGCTCGCTACGGCGACTCGATTACACCGAGGTTACAAAATTACATTGTAACGTGGTCAACATTGTTCTCGATGAAAAAGAAATAATAAAAAAAATATATATTTACAGAGGCCTCAGTAAAATGAGTCCATAAATAATTGCAGACCTCAGTTAAAAAAAAAGAATCGTATCAATGATACAGCATTTAAAAAAATTAAATATTATATCTCTCTTCAATTTCCCAATGTATCAAAATTCAGATCGTTTGTCGAGGGTTTCGACACTCAACTACCAATTTTCCGTTTCATCACGCAAATTTATCCGCGGGGCAATATTCGTTTATAAACGACATCGAGCCAAAATGACGCCGTCATTTTCGATACAATTCGTGAATTTCACCGTCGAGATATTATTATTGCTATTGTTGTTATCATTTATCGAAATATCAGTTAAAACAAACGAGACGCGAACGAGACGCAACCGAGGCGGAGAGCAGAACTTGTATCGGGGGGAGGGGTATAATAAATTCATGACCAAATACCGTCCGCGTCACTTTTCGAACAACAATGGGAAAACAATTTTAACAAAGTGAAAATGAATGAGGACAGCGATGCTCGGATTGGCTGCCTCCCCCCCCCCCCTCTCATACTCTCAGCGTGTTATGTGTGCCCCCCGCCCCCGGCGACCAGGTTTTGGGGTGCAGACTCGCTCGCTCGGTTTCCAGCGCTGAGGGAAGGAGGAAAGTTTGGCTGGCGCGTGAAACGCATTCCGCATAGTCGTGTTTCGTGATGCATTGCCGAGTGGCGCGAAGAGCAGGCGCCCCGAAGTTATTTATCCCCCTGGCGCAGTGGCGGACCGCGCGCGGTGCCCTTGGCGAGCGACGGTACAGAAACGCTCGGAGATCCCATAGTCAGGCGTATCCGAACGCGGCGCGCGGACACCCCGAGGGTTCGTTTCGCCGGGCGGGAGGGAGAGAAAAAAAAGAAGCTGCTGGGGTGAGATGTAACAGTGTCGAGGCGGCGCGTCGCGTTACGCGGCCTCCGCACGCTCGAGGGCCGGAACGAGGGGGTGGATTTTCTGGACGAAAAAAAGAAGGTGGCCCTTTTCAAGCTGCAACCGGGCTGGGGGCTCACGGCGAGGCTGAGGCTGCGAGGATCTCGTTTGTCATTTATTCGGTCGGACATTTCGAAGCTCCGCGAGGGTCTGTCAGAATATCGTGGAGCTGCGGATCGAAAAGAGCTGCATCGATTTTGGCGTTTGGATATGGGGAATTTTGCTTAGTTTGATTAATCGCGAGTGTGTGAAGAGTATTTTATATCAATTAGAACCTCATAAATATATTTGAGGCTGTAAGGATTCTGTCATTAATTCTAATGATACTTCGGTTATTAATTAGAAATAATAGAATTATTGAAATTAATAAAAGATTTGTTTACAGCCTCAATACATTTATTTTTATAAGTATGTAAATTATATAATAAATTGTATACGAAAAAATGCAAGTTAAAACAACTATGATTAATTATTGTCACTAAATTGACGATCACGATTTTTTCAGTCTCCCGCAGAATTGAGCCTACACTTTTTTCCTCGTTATCGATGAGTAATTGATGACCTCGACATTGACACACGTTTATGTCTGTCACTCGCATTACCCGCGTCGGACTCTTAATAAATGTACAAAAGCGTAATGCACAATCGTGGGAAATACGTAGCTCCGTCGATACGAGTGGCACGTCCGAGTGTCAAATCAATGTCAACGATGCCGTCCGGCCATTACGCAAATATAGTGCGCGGCGAGAGGGGTCGGAAAAAAACTCGCGAGTCTAGGAAAATTGACACTGCGCACGGCGAGCCAAAACGCGTGTGTGCATGTAAATATCCCGTGGGGACGGCTCGAGCTGCCGCGAAATCGAGATTTATTCGTTTCCAATGCAAAACAACATTTGGACTCACGTGCGCCGGGACCGCGAGCCGCTGGACACGACTTTGAGCAATAAATCCAGCTGTGGGCCATTTAATATCAATAATCCCGGGCTCCCTGGTAACAGGTCTGTCCAGTGTGTAAACAGGAAGCGAATGGCGCTACCATAACACATACGAATAGCTGGGCGCACTGAGAAATCGCGGTAGGTCTGAAAACTATTATAAATCTACAATTGTTAATTATTTGTAGTTGAAACTATTTTTGTATTTACCATTTTTTACCACAGTTGAAAGTATTTTATTTTTATTAATCGTCCAATTTTTTAAATTGTCAGATCGACTATTCTAAAAGTGGAGAGGAAACAAAAATATCTGCACATTGACCCACAAAGTTTCAAAACCAAAAAAAAAAAAAAACAGATACAAAATTTTCTTTCCAGACGAAACTAGAATGGTTTTCCGGCTCGAGAACTTTTTTCCCGCAGGCAGACGGCGCGGCATATAATAACGTCGTCTTTCTTTATACTCTTCCCGTCATAATAACCACCTTTACGGCCTGACGAGCCTGCAACCCTCGCCCAGCACCGTCAAATAGCCTGATGGATCAAACGGGAACTGGAGCATCGCGCCCCACCAGGAGAAGAAAAAAAGATCTCTGATAGTTACTACGGTCGGGCCGAACGATGTGACTTTAACGATCCTGGGGGATTAAATTGACGCTCGTCTCAACAGACCCAACATCGGGCACGCGGGTCTTGGTGGAGTCGAGGAAGGAGACTGAAAAAGCTCCTCAGCGATCGAAATATTCACGCCCACTCGTCTTCCCTACCCTCCTATCAAGAGACGCGGTAGCGTCTCGACGCCAAGTATTAAAAGAAATCTATAATGTCGCCTCACGAGACTCTCACGACGAGACGCTAGCGCTACTCTTACTTTACAGCACGTTCGTCCTTTTTCGTCTGCTATGAAATTCTAACTGGAATTATCTGAGTCAACACGTCGCGAACGCCAAATGTGTCAGGTTCAATATTTTTTCTTTTTTTTTTTCTTTCCAATGAACCCTATTTCAATCAAATCGGTGACCGCAACGCTAATATCTGGCCACTTACGATTTCGATTCTGTCAAAAACTTTTCGTCCGCACTCACACAACATCGATGCGAATTTGTCCGATCCGTATACGTGCATGGCGTGTACCAGCACACTCTCACTTCGTCTGTAGCTCTAATTATCTCAGGCAATACATCGCGGGCGCTAAATGTGTCAGCACCAATATTTTTTATCTTTTTCCGCCTTATTAATGAGACCTATTTCGATATAATCGGTTCCCGAAGTGCTGATATCTGGCAAAATGTCACTTTTGTCTGAACTCACACATCGAGACAGATTTGTCCGATTGCATATACGTGTGCATCCGTGTAAACGAACAACGCACACATAACATAACAAATGGCGCCCGCAGCGGTAGCCTGAAGAAGTTGCGGCAACGATCGTCTATCGACCAGCTCGCTCTCGTCGTCTGACATAATCGTCGTCTGACAGTAAAAAAGTGACAGGGTCGTACACTCTACTGTAGTGTAATGAGGACTCTAGTGTAATGGTTTGTCTATCATATCAATAAAAATAATCGATGTGAAGGAAAGACGCGCACACAGGAGCACGGCCCCAAAGTCATGAGATCGCGATGATCGTGAATCGCCTGAGCGGACCGGCTGCTCCCGACGTGTGACAAAAAGTGAGAAGATCGTGCGTGATTAATAATAATCTCGCGTCTTAACGCAAAAGTGTCTTTTCAAAGCAACAAAAATCATCATGTGGAGGATACTTTATCCTGTCCATGAAAGATCGATTTTTTGAGGTTATATTTTGGGTTAATTTGGACTAATTGTCATGTTGGAATAATTTATTGTAGTATTTTTAGACCTTTCCATTACTTATCCGTGATAGAGCACTAACTATTTGGTGTCTTGTAGATATAAAGAATACAGAGGATAGACGTGGTGAAAATGGTTTGTCCACTGGCGGAGCATAACAGTGAACAACGTCAATTGCAAGAAGGGCGATCTGACCATACGCCCAATGAGCCCTGTCGTTGCATGCATGTATTGAAGATGGTTTTCAAAAAGATGTGAAATAAACCAAAAAATGTTTTTTCAAAACAAAAATTGTACGCCAAGTATTAAAAGAGTAGCCGTCTCTCACAAAAAAAAACTCCCAAAAAAAAATCTCTCACCAAAAAAAACTCTCCCAAAAAAACTCTCTCACCAAAAAAAACTCCCAAAAAATATCTTACAAAAATATTAACGAATCAATATATTAGCCAAGTAAAACTCCTCGGTAAAAAAAAAAAAAAAAAACTTGGTGTACCAGCATTTTACTTCTCGTCCTTATTTCAATGAACTATGTGCGGAAGCAAAACGCTGGTACACCAAGTTTTTTTTTTTTTTTTTACCGAGGAGTTTTACTTGGCTAATATATTGATTCGTTAATATTTTTGTAAGATATTTTTTGGGAGTTTTTTTTGGTGAGAGAGTTTTTTTGGGATTGAATCTACAAGATCCCTCTTCAAGAAGAAAAAAGAAAGTATTACATTTTTTTTTCAACAGCTATTCACACTTCCTGATACCAGATTTTCTTCTCAGTCTATTAAAACTCTGCCATAAAAATAGGCCTGATCTACTTCACTGTGAGAAAACCGAACGAAATCCGGTTTCGCTCGACACATGTTTGCCACCTGTAGCAAATTGCCCGGAGCGCAGATCGAATCAGCGGGCACAATAAAAACGGGTTGGATGTTAACAAATTGCGATATGCAAATGGAGCATTTTGATTGCAGTGATACAGGTGCCACATTCTCTTTCCAGACCGAGATTTATATATATATATTTTTTTTTTTAATCTCGTCCCAGTAGTAAAACGAAACAAACCGAGGCGTGAGAGCAGCGCGCATAAATTTTTGCGGTAAGTAGTAAAATTACTACGGCCGATAAGTCGAAACCATTATCTGAGGAAGGGGGGAGGGGGACTGGAAGGTCTGACCGGGCCAGCAGGAAAACCAGGCAGGCCAAGAGCCTCTCGCGGAGTCCGTGTGGATAGTGCTGCAAGGTGGTGGGGACCACCAGAAAGTCTCATGAATCACCCACAAACCTCGGTGCAGTTATTATATAGCTTTGTGCGCACCCCACTCGACCGACAATGGGGACCCGGCTGTAAATTCTCCGACCTAGACAATTCACCTCTTGCAAGAGCCTCGCGCCGCAATCGCAGATACGTACAGCCTCGTGGCACGAACTTGCATGTGTATTCTCGTACACCGCATGGGACATGTGCTACCCGTTAGAACCCATTTCGTGGGCGCATTTGATCAGGTGTTGTACGCTGGGAATTCCTCGAGGATGATGCGAAGACCACGAAAATTAAGTTTTCATATTTTCGTACCATTTTACCGCGAACAATTAAAAATAAGTTATTGTAAGAAATAATAAAACTAAGGTAATTACTAAAATTATAGTTTTTACTTTTTAGGAATCTTGACTGAGAGTCAATCAAATAAGTAATTAAAATAACGACACAGGAAAAATCCCCCGAAATAAACCCTTTATATTTCCATCAAATTTAGCCTCGAATAATTCAAACCACTTCTTACAATAATTTACAATTATCAAGTGTGTCCTTCACCTAAAAAGCCTAAAGTCCTCTTTGTTTTTTTTTCGTCAACGCCCGCGACTCGACTTGCTCGGCAAACGACACCGAAGTCTCATGGCCAAAAATCCAATTAGGGAATCAATGGAATCAAGGTTCAATTTTTCCTGCCCCACATAATCGCGCATACTTTCGTTTTCCTTCTCTTCGACCTGCATCGCACACACCGATCTATCTGAGTGCGGCGAGTTTTTGCGCCGATTTCCATAATAAGCCGCGAGTAAAAGCGACGACGATCCACGTCCGAGCCGTGCGGATCGTCTGGGTCCAACATCGACGAGTCACGATCTCTCGTCGCTTTCTACAAACCGGTGACTCCCGCGAGTGCCGGATTTTGTTATTTTCTTTTTCCTTCGACCGGCGTCAAAGATCGCGAGAGACGCTTCAGCGGGGCTGACTCGGTTATCGTGATCCAACTGACGGAATCCACGTTGCGCACCTCAGACAGCACCTCGGGAGCTCTCTGGGCCCCTCGGCAGCATCGCGTTCCGTGCATCCGTGCGCGCGCTGCACATGCACCAGACGTCGAGCAGACCGGCTCGCGGCGTGACACGTTTCTGCCTCGGCGCCGCCGACACGAACGATTCACGAGTTTCCTACGTTCTACGTGCGCGGCGCAAATGTGCATAACATGCGCGCGGCGTACGTGACTATAACTTGAATTCCGCGGGGAAACACGAAAAGCTCGACGCGGGAAATCCAATTACGAGCCGATGACGACGAACCTAATGAGGGTACTGATAAATTAACGAGCACTCGTTATTGTCACCTGTGTCAGCCATTTCGTCGAGTGTCGATGATTAATTATCGCTGATAGGTAAGTGAAGGATGTTTGTCGTCGCGGTGAAATTATTAGCGGCAGACAGTTCGATGACCCTTTGGTGTATCGTGTTTACACAATTTGTCGAAGGGGTCAATTATAGTGAAGAGACTGATTAATAAATTGGAGCATTTCATTGTGGCAAGATTTTGAGACAATTATCGGCATAACATTTGTTGGTTTCACTGGGTCTGAGATTTTTGTGTTTGAGAATTTTTGGCTGAAGGTAGTTTGAACGACGTTTCAGTAGAGAAAAACAGGATACGTGATATATACTTTTTAATCGAAGACATTTTATTGAATTTATGGGTTGCATTTATATTTGTTATTTATTTATATATATATTTATATTTGCATATATTTCATGTTGAGTATTTCTATTCGTATTCTTTCTGGCTCAGGAAACGACCGACTTGATCTAGTCTCGCAGATGTATTCAACACCGGTTCTGAATTACCTGAACTGTCTTTGCTTGCAGCATTGCGACCGAGATACACGTGTATACTTGATATTTAAACCTGAAGCATTGAAGAGGATTTTGCAACACGTTTGCGCATCAATAGTTCGATACGCCGCAGCAGATTGCCTGTAGGTATTACAGTATATCAAGGCAATGGGATATTGAGTTTCAAAGGGTATCGAAATTCGATCGAATCCGAAGCATATTATATGATTCGCAGGGGGATGTTCTGAGAAGCTATGACGTCAATTAATTCACATTCTTATTTCCATTCCACTTATTATTTTGTATTAATAATCCCTATCGAATCGCTTTTTTTTAATCAGTTCCATATTTTGCTTGCATTTTTTGGGCGATTTAGTCACCGTACAATTCGCGCTCAGCGAATTATTTTGCATGCAAATTAATTAATATTTTCATTCCACTTCATTTATTATTTTTGTCAGTAATTTTTATAGCATCATGTTTTTTTATTTTTTTAAATAATTAATTTGCCATTTTTGGCCAATTAACCCCAACGCATGGAGACAATGCGCAAAAGCCAAAAGTCGGTGCTATCCAGGCACTGCGACGGAATAGTTAGAAACAACCGTTACCACGAGGCCGACAATGCACAATGTTAGCAGACGACGGTGCGGGATGCGTGCAAAGACAGTCCAAGTTTCTCTATGAAACGCGCCACAATGGCTCGAGTACCAACGTACGTTATGCCGCGCGGCATTCGTGCCAGATAATGAACAGGTGCTCCAGAACCCGCAGTCGCGAGCTAAGATTGCAGAACGTACGGGGCGCTCGCGTGCAGCATCAGATTGCCGTGAGGCAGAACCGCAACAGAAGCCTCGGGCGAAACCACACACTAACGGGAATTACGAGCCCGGAGGATTATTAAATTAATTAATCGCGCCAATTACGATCGCGGCGGCGAATATTTACGGCTAGTTACGACAGTTACTGCTATATCACGTATGATAACATCCAAAACTGGACGAGCGCCGCGGTTACAGTTAGGTCTTGTGTTTGCACAAATACGGGGGCAATAATTATCGGACTCGGACTCGAACGCGAAAAAACAGGTCATTCATTTCCTCTTCCCCAAGTAAAAAAATATATCTATGGCATCAATAAAATAAAATATAATTTTATTACAAAAAATGTGTGCTATGTTGTTATTATTATTGTCATTGTTGTTATTATTAATATTATTATTGCATTATTTATGTATTTTACATATTTCGCGTATATTTTATTTTCGCAGACCTCCACTTTTCAACTTGTTGGCATCTCTTTGTCACGACTTCGCGCGTCGTTAGCGGGGAAAAACTGGCGAACAAAGAAAACGCGCTTAGCACGTCCATTAGCGACAGGTTGGCCGTTGTTTTTTGTCTCACCGCGCGACACGTCATATAAGTTTAAGTGCGTAATGAATGCCGTGGGAACCATCGCGCGGAAGCTCGGACGCAACGTTCCGCCCGCTCTGCACTGACTGCGCGCCGGTCGCCCAGTCTCTCGCATGCATATTCCCTATTGCGCCGTATTGGCAGCGGCCGCGCGGCTGTTTGCGCGCTCGGAGGTCCCGCGCGCGAGTTTATTCACGCTCCGGTGCAAATACGTGCGCCTCGATATGTGCGGTTAAGTAAATGTAAGAAACTATATTCGTGCAAATAGCCGCGGAGCGTTGGCGGCGGCCGCTGCGCCGGCACCGAATGGCTTTTCTCAAGCTGGTTCCGCAGCCGACTTTATTCCTGTTTTATTTTATGGGTCAGCCGCCGCCGTCGCGCACCGAACGTGCCCGGGGTGGCGCGAGGGAGCTCACGTTGTTATATAATATGGTTTATATTGCCGAGGCGAAGCACTCGGCGGTCAACAGGCTCTGGGATAGTTCGCGCGGGGGACGGATAAGGATGTGTAAGGGCACGGCGCACTTACGTCCCGAGTACACCGCACGCCGTACGCGCCTTGTACCAATCAAATTGGATACCTTTGGCGTCGTTAAGTTTATTGAAATTGGGGACAAACGCTGCGCGGCTTCCTCGTTGGAGGTCGTTATAGGCGAAGTGTCGTCATGTTTTCGTGACTCATTCGTATAGGAATTATTGGATAATTTATTTCTGTTTTATTTTACCCTCTTCAAAAAATCGGTGGGTAAAATATGTCGCGTTTTTGACGGAAATATTGTTGTCTGGTTCTTCGTTCTGTAATTGGCTGTCGGATGCAACTCATTGGTAACCACCGAGCAGTTTCAGTCGCGTTATTGTATTTTGACGGTTCTCAGTCGTGCGAGGTTTGAAGATTTGTTAAGGTTATTTAAGGTTATATTAAACCTCGATTTTAGTGAAGCGACGAAATTTCGTAAAAAGTGCGAAAACCCTTTTTATTTATTTATTTATTTAATTTTTTTGTTGTTGTTTTACTTCGATGTATGTTTGCCCGTACACAACGAATTCGCCATTAGTTTTTTTCTAAACATGTTTTTGTTTGAAACTTGTTTTCAAACAAAAATCGATTTTGTTGTTTGAAACTTGTTTTCGATCTTTTAATGATTTTGTTTGCACCAACTGGGTAAGCGCGCGTATGTGCTAGAAAAATATTTAAAACATATAAATTATCTTTTACATTTCATTGTTCCATCTCAATGCGAATCTCAAATACAATATCTTCTTCTCTCGCCGTGAAAAGCTGTTTACAATGTCTGGAGTTCCCTCGATCTCTTATCAGTCGTCGTCGTCGTCGTCCGGGCACAAAATGTCGAGCTACAGGAAAGCTCCGATGAGACGTAGGAAAAAAAGGTAAAGCCAAACGAGCAAAAGGACAAAAGAGAGGAGGAATAATTTACGCACGAAAGAGTATAGAATTCGTTTCATGCGAAGAGAAGGGTCGGGGGTTATGGGGGGGGGGGGGGGGGGGGAGCGATTCTCGGATATAACCAGAGGCTGGATTGCCGCGGTGCAGCGAGTCATCAAGAAATCGCAATTAAAAGTGGAAAATCTCCGGCGAAACGTCTCGTCGCCCTCGCGGTGTCGTCGTCGTCGTCGTAAGCGAGGAAGAGGGCAGAAAGCATCGCTCGAGGCCCCCGCTGAAATCGTACAATTAATTTTTCCACTCGTCGTTTGCGCTTCCACCTCTCCCTCCGTCTCGCTTTGCCCGCTGCAACGGCGAGAGCGGTCGGTTAGATTTTATTTGATTACGTCCGCCCTGCCCCTCCGCAATTTTCCTCCTCGTTTTGTCGTCGAGTCGAGTCTCAAAGCGCTGGACCTCAGTTTCTCGCGGCAGCTACGCGACACCGATTCTGTTCTTCCGGGTAGCGAGCGAACGGGGTGGCTTTGATTCTTTGTTTCGACGGGACAAGAAGGAAGCATTGAACATTCTTGCAGGTTGTATTTTTGTTATTTCTCGCTGGGATCTTTAAGTCTATTTTTTTCTGTTTTGACACCGAAGTAAACATTGAAAGCCAAAACCCAGCAATTTTTTTTTTTTTTTTCATTCACAAAACGGTAGAAAATGAATTAAAAAAACGTTATTTGGTTTTAATGAAGTGACGAAGTGAATCCAACGGTGGTTGGGTTTTAATCCCGGAATTCATTAATTTTTTGCAGCATTTAATTTTTTGAAAACATGAATAGCGAAAACGAGTGGCAAAAATTTGCAAGTCAATTCTTTTAATTTTAATCGTCCCGCGTATGTCGTGTCACGCTTTTGTTCGAAATACGCGCGTATTAACACGTGTCAGACCGTGCACTAATTCCGACGAGCATCATATTTTTCATTTTTTTTCCCCCGTGATATAATTCGCAGACATTTATGGAGAATAATATGAATTCGCATTAACCGCGAGCCGAAACGTGGAGAAAAATCTGGACGGGGTTTAGCACGAGCGCATTTAAATTGAAAAGCGTTGCCCGCGCGGCGCGCGGAAAATTAGCATTGAATTTCAACGAATCGTGTGTCTTCCTTTTCGTGCCTCTTCTCTCGTTAAAAATGCCATAGCGACCACGCTTCATGAATATCTAAAAAGTGCAACGGACCGAACTATGAATTCACATAATTTACCGCGAGTTACTTGCGTCCCGAAGCGGAATTTCAGATTGAAATATTACCGTTCAATTTTTTTTTTCGACGTTTTTAAAAAATAATTATGACAAATGATTAGTAAAAATAAAGTATAACGTTTTTTCAAGTCCAATCAGCCAGAATTGCTGGGTAAAAAAATGGTTTGAAATAATTCCAATATATTGGAAAATATGATAAATGGCACGCAGTCCGATCGCGTCGCGGTGACACAACACGAAGAAGGCTGGAATCTAAATCACCTGAGGAACAAGCGTAGGCACCTCTGAGGCGCATTCCGGCACCCACATGTACGTCGTTTTGCACGAGTTACACGTCACGTCGGGAATGTAATAAACCTTTGTGACCCTCGACAATCGCGGACACGTGAGAGCAGCGTTGTCGTCAGACTCGACGTTAAGGTTCTTTGAATTACGATGTACACGACAAGTGGTATCTATTTTACGTATTCTTGATCACTTCAATCGTGTCCGAACGAGCTTTTCAGTACTGACAATTTTTAAACATTTTTGTTTTGAGAAAGACGCGTTTTTCCCCGTATTATTTCAGTCGCAAAATACAAGTTTTAATAAATACTAGGCTAATCACACGCGCTGACGCGCGTGCCTGAAAAACTTTTCGCCAAAATCGACCTTAGAAATATTTTTTTTCAAAATATCGACTTGTAACCTATACCATCGTTCTCAAGTCGTATATTCTACCCCTAAAAACAGTGGTTACTAACCTTTTTTAATTGATTTTGAAAAAAATATTTTTTTGGCGATTTTTTTTCTGTCAGAAATCGTAGATCTGGCTCCGGACCGAAAATCGCCAAAATCGACCCCAATTTTTTTTCTTTTCAAAATATCGACTTGCAACCTATACCATCGTTCTCAAGTCGTATATTCTACCCCTAAAAACAGTGGTTACTAACCTTTTTTAATTAATTTTGAAAAAAATATTTTTTTTGCGATTTTTTTCAGTCAGAAATCGTAGATCCGGCTCCGGACCGAAAATCGCCAAAATCGACTCCAATTTTTTTTCTTGTCAAAATATCGACTTGTAACCTATACCATTGTTCTGAATATATTCTACTCCCGAAAACACTGGTTACCAAACTTTTTACTCGTTTTAAAAAATATATGTCCGTTTGCCAAGGTAATAAATTCCACAGTCAACGGATTAATCCATACGAATATTTGTCGGCGTCTCAGCGAGAATGCAGCGGTTCGCGAGTGCAATTCAATATAGAACCACTTGGCGAAATTAGTCGCACGCATTTTCCGCCAAGGAAACCGTGCAAACAGATTAGTCGCGAACTTCAGTAGCAAACTCCCCACGAGGGAAGTGGGCGGGCTACCTATGCCATTTACAGCGGCATTTATCATATCTCCGCGGCCACTGCGGTTAGTTAGAAATTGCCGGGTGTGTACATTAATCCATTAATTATACAGCGCGACTAACATAATTCAACGGGAGTCGCCGAGAGCGAGTAACAATATCAATGGTAATTTCGCTAAAAGCAAAATTAATTGTAAAGAAAAATGGTACTTGCGACCGACTCCGATTACCGGGCGTACGAGTCATGAAAACGACGTCTATTAATGATTCGCCGGAATATCCAGTCTGCCACTTACCTGAAATAAAAAGAAAAACAGTACATTAAAATGATGTTGCAATTAAATTTGCACCTATGAACGATGTATGAGATAATATTGAAATATATGAAAATAGATTTTGATAGCAGGCTGCGAAATTAATTATTCGTAGGGATCTCGTTGGGAGTATTTAATTGCCCTGAGTTGCATCGTGTGTAAACACGGCGTACATGATCCATTGACGAGACGCAGGAGCGACCTCTGCTCGTAAAACGAGAGGCAAAACCATCGGGCCGGCGGGAGGGACGAAGAAAGTGCCTAATAATTAGGCCTTAATTGCCATCGTTGAATAGCCCGATGAGCTAATTGGTTTAATGAGACTCTCGAATGGCTTTCTCGTGGGCGAGACGAACGGGTAGCGCGACGTTGTGTCGCTTCTGATGTGCTGCCCTCTGTACTTATTGATGCAGACGTCGGGTCAGCCTTTCACGGCTAAAGGATAAATCGGTTGTTTCGGGTAAAATTGGTTTTTACATCGTTTTTTATTTTTTTGGTTCATCAAAGGTTCGTCTTAATTTTATTAAATTAAGAAAAAGTTATACATTAACATTTTTAAGGTTCGTCTTTAATTTTACTAAATAGAAATTATTGTTAATAAAAAAGGTAGACTTCTTTTAGCCACTGGAAAAAATATATTTTCATTTTTTTTTTCTCACTGCAAGAGACACGAGAAATGGTGAATCGGACGTGAACGTCCGGAATAAAGTGGAAACGTCCGTGGTTACCGCAGCTACGTATAAAATACGTGGAGCCTGGAAAAGCCAATTCGCATACATGAGAAAAACAAACGCGCGGAGCCGGCTTTAAGTGAACCGGTGCGCGGCGTTGGCCGAGTGAGCGAAGGACGCGAAGTGTTACCACTGCAGTCGAATGTGGTTGGGGCAGGGTAGGGAAGGAATGGAGGGAGGAGAGGGAGTCGCTAGCCGTGGCCGCTATTTATGACAAAAAAGACGAGCAAGAGGCTCGGTGTGTGGCGAGGAGGTCGGAGGTCGGAAGAGAAATAGTAGCCGGGATCGGATGACCGGGATTTATTGTTTCTTCCTTCCGACGCAGAGACACTCCGCGTCTCGACTACTCGAGGGCTCCGTTTGCGCTTCTCTTCCTTCTTTTCCTTTCTTCTTCCTTTATTTGCCGCTACGTCTGCACAAGCAACTTCACCGCCGGCCAAATTTTTGCCCCGGTCACTGAAGATCCTAAAGTGCTCAGAGCATTTTTTGCTTAAAGTGCAAAAAGAGGATAAATTCGATATTCGAATTTTAGAAAAAAATTGAATTTGAAAAAAGTCGGTAAAAATATTTTTTGGAAAATCAAAGAAAAAAGGTTTGTAGCCAGAGTTTTCTGGCGTAGAATATGCGTCTTGATAACGATGGTACAGGTTAGAAGTCGAAATTCTAATGAAAAAATATCTTGTCGACAAAACATTTCCCAACCCAAAAATCAATGTGTAAATCACAGATCCGAACATCCGCATACCAAAGCATCGGAAACATGTGAAATTCATGAAGTACCCGAGCGGTTAGTCAAATTTTCGCTAATTACACAATGTCGATATCGAAAATTTGTAGCGTTTCCTGTTACCATTGAAATGAGCTACCTTATTGATTTACCATTCGGCTTCTCTTGTTGTATTAATTAATTATAGTTGATTCGTGGACCAACTGCTATTTCTGACCCTCCCCATTCCCTTTTCTACCGCTCTGGGTTATCGCTGCCCATAAAGCTGCGATTAATCTCCTTTGAATTGCAAAATATGTGCGACGATGTGTCGATACCGACGGCGGATTAATCGCGGGTAAAGCAGAATCGATCTCGGTTTGTGTTACAGCGGCCGATCGGTCGGCTCGTAATCGCAACCCACACACGATCGACGTATCCACCGAATCGGATACGTTTACCTCGTACGCATCGTTAAAACGCTGTGTACGACTGGCGCGTCCTAATAATTATCCCGGCTGCGTGCATACATATATTTATATATATCGCAAGTAGTAACGGTCGCAGTGCGTCAGACACGCGAGCCCCACGCGCGCCGGACGAAAACAAAAGCCGGCTTATTCCGCATATTAGCATAAACGTGGAGCACAACGCGCGCTCGTGCCCAACGGCCCTGCGAGAATTCCGCGGAGTTTGTATTCACGCCGGGGGATTGACTTTCGCGAACAGTTCGACTCTCTCGCCCGTTCGGTTCGATCTTGAATTCATAATAGAAGTGCCTGAGCGTGCGTTAATGCGCTTACGCATGCCCCGGTAATTCGCATAAAACTGAGTGAGTTACGAGGCAAACATTTCTCACGGGTTCGACCGCTTTTTATTGTTCAATAAAGAATTTTTTTTACTATCATTTTATGAATTTATTTTCGTTTGATGTATTTTTTATCTTTTATATATTTTTGAATCTGTTTTAATTTTTTATTTTATAATTTTTTATTAAAAATTCAGGGTTGTTATGATTATTATTATTATTGTTATTATAGTAAAAAATGCGGGTATATGAGCAAAGGGAATAAACGATTTAGCGGCTGTTTCGGCGAGATTCCTTTGAGCCGGCGAGATCATAAAATGTCGTTCGACTTCGCGAGAGGAACAAATTGCGCGGATTCCTCCGACGGTCTGGCATCCGGACGAAGCGCGCGCGCGGTGGCCGAGCGAGCTTCCCGCAAAACTATTCCCGAGGGAGGGACCGAGACGGAGCGAGGACAGCGCGGCGCTGCACTGGCCAAAGATTGCGAAACAACATTGCACAAATGTTACTTTGTATCGTGCGGCGCATTCCGCGACGACGCGCAGCTCCGCCGTGGCGAATTCACTGGGCGCGGTTATCCTTTTTGAAGATATTTCACGAAGATCATAAAATATCGAATCTTCAATTTCCAGACTCTGGGTAGTAGCATCGATCGGCATGATTTCTTGGCGATAAATAAGGGCAGCGACTGAAAAGCTCCAATTTTTTGTTTCTTTTTTCAAAATAAAAAGAGTTCGTAAAATCTTTTCCTTGAATTATCAGCAGAAGGGAGCCACCCCATAACCGCGAATTTTTCGTTGGCAAATGTGAGGCTCAATTTTTCTTTTTTTTTTGTCAACGTTTGAAAAAATCGAACAAAACGAGCAGCATTGAAAGCCACAATTTCCCGTGCAGCTTTTCCCGCCGTATCGCGGCCATTGTCAACCTCGGTGTCGAACGCGCGCATTTTTTTGGAAACGCGATCGGGCTGGTTTTACCGTTTTTCGAGTGGGGAGCTGCGGTAAACACAGGGCGAGCGATAATAATGCCAGGAGCAGAGTAGACGCCCTGAGAATTTACCGAGGAAATCGGGAAAGGGCTAAATTATTGGAGCGAAAGATTCGTGGCCCGACCGCGAGTACCGCGAGCGCAGGGCCCGGCTGTAAAGTCGAATATTAATGCTCGAATGAACTTCAGCCCCGCGCGGGTTGTACACCGCGTTTTATTTGCTCTTGGAATTTTTATTTCCTCCTCCGTTGCGCGAGACTTTATTTCTCGATCGTTCGGGATACCCGCTGACGCTGCCGGGTAGCCCCGCGCGCCGCACCCGATGCAACGATATATCAGACCCTTTCGCTTCTCCTGCACCTGCTGGGCCCATGGAAACGTTGCGCGATCATCGATATTTCATAGCTCGACGAGGACGAGGATTCTGACAATGTTTTTCGGTCCTCGGACGCATAAAAAAATACAGCCATGAGTGCGGAAGCACAAACACATCCGTTTGTGCAGTTTTGGGAAACCTTCAATGCGACTCTGGTGCTCGAGACGGGAAATAAACGCGGTGGATGTGGATTCGCGTTGACGGCATTTGGAAGACGTAAACGTAAAAAAACATCGGTTGGCCTGAGATCAGCAAACATTTTTAGTGTCCCGGTTTGATACTAGAAATATTTGCCGTATCACATTTCTCATCTGCTGTTCATCAGGATTATTTCCTTCTTCCAAATAAGCTAGAAAATATGTCTTTTTTAGGTAGATCATAGTTATAATAAATTGTGCACATTAAAATAGATCGAAGTCTCATTGAACGACAATTTTACAATCTCTATACAAATATTAACCGGTATTATGGACTGGTAGACTGTCGACTAGAACATTATCTGTCAATTGATTAATTCATTGATAAATGGATATCATAAACGAGCAGTAGAAATGCTTTTTATCGGTCCCGAACTCGTATCGGTAGTAATTCATATAATGTACCGACACAGGAGATAAAAAAAACCGGCGTTCAGATTTATATCAGTCTGTTTCGCCACATCCATAAAGTCGCCGGGTAAAAGGATATACAGCAAAACGTATCTCTCGCATCGGAGTTCACCGGGTCTATAACAGCGCGGCGATACGTGCGAGAAGCCGAGCTGTATGGCGTACGGCCGACGCAGATTCCTCGACACCGTGCACGATGATTCACCATGAAATGGTTGCAGAAGAGATCGGTGTTCGCGCGATGGTAAATGAATCACGAATGGGCTTGGGATACGTCATAGAAACGCTCGCTGCGCACGTTCGCCTCGCACCGGCTCGATATCTCGCTGTCTCGTTCTTTGAGTACCGTTTGAGGAGCAACGAGTCGAGTGAGGTAACATAATGCGTACGCACAAGTGTTTATAATGGCGAAGGTGAGTGTGGATGCTTCGCCAGTCGTTCCCCCAAAGACCCCGGGGGCATAAAGTCCGAGGAGAATTACAGACAGAAATGGAGAGGAGAAACGAAAGGCTGAAGTCTTACTATAGGATATCGAAGCAGTTACCGATTTTTAATTGAAGTTAGCATTAGGATGAGTCATAATAGAATAAACTTATTATTCAAATAAGCCTAGTTAGAATAGGCTTATTATGAAAATGAGACTGATTAGAATAGACTTCTAGTTAGGATAAGTCCGATTAGAATAGACTTATAGATAGGATAAGTCCCCTTAGAATAGTCTTATGGTTAGAATAAGTCCGATTAGAATAGTCTTATAGTTGGAACAAGTTCAATTAGCATAGGCTTATGATTAGAAGAAATCTGATGGCAAATGTAAATAAGATAAGATTACTTTCCCAATTTGGTGCGATGACGGCAGACGAAACCATCATCGCTCCTCAAGATTAGGTCAATTACCAGGATAAAGAGCAAAAAGTGGACTCCGCCATGAAAACTTTCATTGATGATACAATCACGACAACATCCTGTTGGATAGTTCATGATAAGTTGGCGGTTACGTCAGCCCGTCACGTCAGACCGTGATGGGTTACACGAGGAAAAACGAGAATTGAAACGTGATCCGGAGGTCCGAATCTCTCGACAAGTCCAGCGAGGGGAAGTGTATACATCAGACATTGCGCAACAGCATCGATGAAGCATGTCCAGATTCCGTCAGGGTGAGAGAGAAAGAAGCCGAAAGATAAAGACAAAAACGAGATGCAAGATGGAAACAACTACTGGCACAGTCAGCGAGGCAAAAATAGACACTCGAATGGCAGCTTCGGTTCCCACGACTTCTCGTCCGGTTCGTCCTCTATATCACACACAGATTAAGGTAATACGCACGGTACACGGGACCGGTCAAGGTGCAACGTTCGGTTCTGCGCATCGGGGCCTCCGATTTGACGTCCGCCACCGGCGAGACGGGTTCCCTCGGAATTATATAGACGGCCGGTGAAACTCGCTAACACCTCGGCAAACTGCATATGCGATGCACTCCGTCACCCCGTAATTAGCCAGGGAACGAAGATTAAGCCTGTCATCGAGGCGCTGTCTTCGTTCATGTCCTCAACTTCGCTGCTATCGCGGCTTCGACGGAAAAGTGCACGGTCTTGTGCTCGACAAACAAACCGTTTTCCTATGTCCAAACGACTCGGGCAATTGTGGAAATGGAAATCGCCTTCGGAAACAGGTTTTTGTCGAACGTTGAGTAAGTCGTCGTGGATATACAACGCCATTCGAACGACACGATAACTGGAAACGCACTTGATGCCGAAGACTCTCACGGAGGTTTCCAACGCTGGAAACGGGATTTCTACTTTTAGAAAATGCTTTTTCACCTTTTGGTAGGTTTTTAGGAGTAAAAATGATCAATCACTTCGAGGTTTTTCGTTCTGGTTGTAAAAAAAGCTTAATATCACCATCAAAGCGAGAACATGAAGTTTAAAGACGTGTATCGTGTAACCAGCGTGTAATAAATCGCTGTTTATATTGTAAAAGTCGACCGTCACGTGGGAAATTGGCGCTAAAACGAAGCCGTCACAAGGGGCAAGGAAACGGCCGGGTAAAAGGAGAGGAAGGAGACGGGACAGGATTAATGGTTTTCTCACGTAGGTAACGCTGCGAGCAAAAAGCGGAACGAGCGATGGTGCTTGACCGGCTCGGTCACGTAATAGTCACTGCGATTGCGCGATGGGCATTATGGGCGCTATAACCACCTTTGCTTTTGTGCTAAAGCGCAGCGTGTAAGGAGTGTCAGATAGGCGCGAGTGTGTGGGATACGGTGATACCGACGAGCGGAGCTTCGCTCCGTCATCAACGACGCCGTTCATTTCCTTCGTTACTGCAAATTTCCTGCTCGGACACCGAACGTGCCACGGGAGGCGATGACCAGACCGATTGACCCGTTTCGATTGAATAAAACTGTGCCCGTTGGTGTATGGAAACGAGCTTATTCACGATATTTTCTCACTCACCGGACAGTCTGACAAATTACCTGATCGAGCACATATTTGTCCCTGATTTCCAAAACTTTCGTATGGCTCAGTGATTTTTTTTTCTTTCAATTCTATGGAGCATATTTCTATAACGAAACATAAATAAAGTTGTATATTAAAGAAATACAAATATTAAGAAAAATCCCTCTTCAAAAAATCAGTGGATAATATAATCTCGCACTTTCGATATGAATATTGTTGTCGTGTCATTCGTTCGCTGATTGGTTGTCGGATTGCCTGCAACTCGTTGCTAACCAACGAGCAGTTTCAATCGTATTATTGTATTCTGACAGTCCGGAGGGCGTGCGAATTTTCAAGGTTTGTCAACGTTATTTCGAGAAGGGTGTTCAGACGAAGCGTATGGCCTAATATTTGCATATTTCTGGAGATAAAGAATCATTTTTTGCGTTTTTCTCGACGAAATTCTGTGAAAAATTCAGAAATCCAGATGTCGCGTTCCGCCTTGCGGCCTTCTCTTCGTTGTAGAGTTTTCTCTCTAACAAACGAAGAAAATCCAGGCTCGATCGATAAAGAAGTAACCTCGATTTGAGTGAAGCAACAACTCGGTACACGCGCGAAGCACGCGTATGATCAAGTTTAAACAAAAAATAACGTAATTCTCGGAATATGAAAACACTGGGGTATCGCAGATTTATTCTATTCCTATCGCTTCGCTGGCACAGGGAGCTCATCGCAGGAACCAATAAAATGCACAAACTCCGTTGTTTGGCAGTGGTCAGCTGCACTTTGGTGTCTCCCGGAGTTGCGAAGAGAATTCAAATCGAGAGGAATTCGAGATGTGCGATCGCGAGGCAGGAAACCAAAGGCGCACATAAGATACACAAGTTCGGGCGTTATTTCTGTGCGATGCATCGCTCGCGCGTGCAAATATTGCATACGGCAAGCGCGCGAGATCCGGTATAAATGTTGTTGCAACGTGTGTGCGCGCAACGGGTTTCCGCGGTTTCGCCACTCGAATATTTTTATTGGCCCCCCCCCCCCCCCCCCCCCCCCGAAGAGCCGGGGCATATATACTTGGCGCTGGTATATCTGTTTATCCGTATGTCTGCAGAAAATACCGCACTCTCCGCTTTCCCGGCGGCGCTGCACCTGCAGCGACGACCGCAGAGTCACCGCCGTCGCAGCCGCGAGATTGATTTTTCCGAAATGCAACGTTTGAAGAGTTGCCAGGAGCCGCGCTATATTGTAGCCCGGCTGGCTCCGGCGTTCGTGTGGAGCGACTCCGGGCCGCCGGTGGTTCTCGTGGCCCGGATTCTCAGTTTCCCCGACCGGATGTGTGGCTCGAGAATATACGTACGCTCGATTACAGCGCGGCAACGTATTTCTATGTGCACACGGTAAGAGCTTCACTCGAAACGAATTTCTTTTTTAAACCCACCACATATTTTTCGGTAGAGATGAAAAACGAGAATTGGTCGGGGCCTGTCTAGCCGGCCGGTTATTAATGCGGCCCTAGTCAGGGCCCAACCAGGGCCTGATTTGTCATGAAAAATCCTTTTTTTCTCCGGGTATCGATAATTAAAATATATCGAATTAAAATATATCGAATTCTCGAATAAAAAATAGTTATATTCGCAATCAGCGATAAAAAAAACATCGAAAACAAGTCGAGATTTTATTTTCCATTTCTACGTCTGTCTTTACCAGAGGCAATTCAGGCGACGTATAAAAGAGTCATCGACACACGAGGCTCGAGCAGAAATGTGGAACAAATTGTGTAACACTGCGCGCTCCGCGGGATCATAATGCGTTGGCAACGGTACTTATAATAATCATACGCTGGAGATGAGTCGGGTCAAAGCGAGGGCGGATATGCACGGCAGGATTAAATTAGCGTCGATACAGTCGGCGAGAGCCGCCCACCAGCGCTGCGCCTCGTTGTATAAATATAATATCTCCGTTGCGCGCCTTTTAAACCCGCCGTAAATGCACTCTCGACACACCCCAACGGCATTCGCCGCGGTTTTTGCGCAGCGCCGCGAAGGCACTTGAACCTGTGACCCGACTAAAACCTGAGAGCTTGGATTTTACCTACCAAACCCGGTGTGGCGAAATTCGAACAAAACCACCAGGCAAAAAATACAAGACGAAATTAATGAACAGCTTTCACTGTGTCATTCGGCGGGTGCAGTGATGGCTGAAAAGTGGCGAGGATGACGAACACCATTAAAAAAAAAAAGAAAAAAAAGTAGAAGCACATAAAAGGCAAAATGGCTGGCGCATCAGATGCATTATGATTATGACGATAGGTGAAAAGGCGTGTCGCGCATCGACGCGAGTCGAGTTGGGTGTAGACATTGTTGCATGGATCCTCGACTCCGCGGGGCCGGGTAATAGCGGGATGCATGTGAATTAGGCGTCGATTATTCGTGGGGTGGAAAGAGACAGAGAGACAGAGAGAGTGAGTGACTAACGTCGAGACGAGCAGACGACACACTCGATGCTGATGCTGTTTCGTATGCACAACGCCCCGCGCATTGCACGAGGACGGCGCCTCGTGTGTACCCGCGACTCATGGGATGAGGACGAGGATGAGGAGGTGGAGACTCTAGACAGCTCGTGACTTTGTCTCTAGCGGGGGATAATACCGACTCCTCGTGTGTGAGTCGTACACGTATTATTATTAGCTTGATATATGCCCCGAGCTTTGTCAGTTTTCACAGGCGGGATATACGTGGCTGTCGCGTTCAAAGAGATCAGGGGGCTCCGAGCCTCGTGATCCTGTAGATTAGGAGCTGCACGTAACTAAACATTTACCTTGAATTTCGTAGAACACCGAAGTTGTATCGGTGAAGCTACTTTTCAGGCCTCCATGGATTTTAACTGCGACATTTTACCGGATTACGATGACTGCTGCTTTCCCCGTTCTGCACGGTGGACGTCATAGGGTTTTCCACCGTTTTCCGGTGGGTTTTAAGTTTTTTCAGCTGGTTTCAAAAACAGCCAAGCTTTTTTGTTTATTAGCCTGAGAGGACGTGATTTGGAAAAAAAAAATCGTGGGTCACAAATGACTGTTTGCTGAAATTCTGTAAATACAAAATAGCGTTGGGGCGTTAAAACATGGAAGAAAATGAAAAATTCCGAAGACTCTACGTGAATCTGGGAACGACGACAGGAAACGTGGAATAAATATTTCCCGCATGCGACCCCGAGGAATTTAATCTCTCAAACTAGCGACACGCGGTGAGCCAGGCCGTAATTTTCTCCACGTTGAGGCGGAAGTTTTTAAGTGATATCTCGTTAAGCGTGAGGAAACTTTGTTTCGCTAATACAAAATCTGGAAGATTTATCAACGACGTCATAATTCGATAACTCAATTCTCGTCTAATTTTCCGGAACGTCCCCCCCCCCCCCTTGTAGGGGGGGATATCTTGGATTGCTCGAGTCCCGGGTGGGTTTGAACGAAAGCGAAGAGAAATTTGTCGTGAGCAAGAAACGTATAACTGCCATTTTCTATATAAAAGCGAATACTCGAGAGACTCAGCGGCAGCGGCGGCCCAGTCAAGGGCGGACAGACGAAGAAAGGAAGATGAAGAGCGGAGTTATGAGCACACCGGGCGAGAGGATAAACTTCCGAGTAACGCGAGTAACGACGGAGGCGTAAAGACTACTCCGCTCGGCGAGACTATTACGGTTTTCCCGTCGCTCCGGCCGCGAGTCTCCCGGTCTTCTCTCGTCCCGCTGGCGAACTCGTAAAACTGGGATAAGACAAGAGAGAGAGAGAGGGAGAGAGAAGAGCAGCACGAAGATTATACTTCGTTGACGATTGGAACGAGTCACGACGCGCGAAGTAAAGATATAGCGAGCGAGCGAGCGCCAACTGGGGACTCCCTTAAAACTTTTTCCACGTAAAGTCGTCCACAAGTTCCGACAACTCGTCCTGCTCCCCCCCCCCCCACCCCGGCACTTGTTCTGCTTCCACCCAGCTTTAGCCCCCGCAACTTCGACCGCAATCATTTCACCTTTTTTTTTATCTCCCTCTCGCTCTTCACTAATTCACAAGTCTGCCCGCAACTCGACTCGAAGAAGTCAGACTTCGGTTTCCCGCGAGCCGGCGGAATGAAGAATTCCGGCTTCGCGGAATTTCCGCGATGCCCGAGGGCGACGGATTTCTTAATTTTTTGAATATTTTTTTTTAGTTTTTTTGTTTTGAGGATAATTTTTTTGGGAAAAACTGTTTTGTGCTCGACAGTTTTATTCAAATTTATGTATTTTTCCAGCGTAAGTTTTAAACAAGGCAGCTAGCTTTCTTCGCTCTTTTGATTTTTAAGGAAAAACAGTTTTTAGATGAACGATAATAAATTTAATTAAATTAATGTTTAAGGAAAAACAATTTTTAGTTAACTAATAATATGGAAGATTACGTCACGGTCGATTTCAGCGACAAATGGGAGCCCATGGCAAAGACCCAAGGGCTATGTCGGCTTCCGACTGAAACCACCCGACCACCGAATCGGGCTCCACGCTAGCGGCTACTTAGGACGCGGTATCTCTGAGTCGCCTCGCCGCCGGCGCGACGGGTGAAAGAGCCCAGTCGATTTATGGGGGGACCGCACACCATGAGTGTCGGGGGGGTGATGCAGATAATCCTCGCGGTGACAACTGTCCATAGTCTCTCCGTAGAGGAAATTCCTGAGACAGGCTGTAACCTGGCGACACACGTTTCGTCGAGTCCAGGCTCGACCCCCATCGAACTGAGCAGGAAGTGGACACCATTTATGAATACCTGAAACTTTTCTGCAACCTGGAACCAAGGATTCTAAGAACTGACCACAGATACCTCACAGCAGTTTTGAAACATTTAAAAACAGACAATCTTTGCCACTTTAACATATTTTTATTAGCTTAAATTCCCCTGTTAGTCTTCAATGATTTTTTTCAATTTTCTTTACAAGTTAATTAATGAATTAATTGTGGCTCTTATCACAATTACAGAAAATGCTGTCATATTAATTTTTTTTTCTTGCCCACTTTAGTCCAATGCTCAAAAATGTTGAGGCTCAAGTGTGCCAAATTCTGAAACAGCGTGTAAAAAACATTTTGGCAGACATCGAATATAATTCAGAGTTCGTCGAGTGGTGGGAGAAACTCTTACACCGTTATAAAATGTATTACGTGTACTGTAATAATAAACCGAGGTTATCCAGCATTGGATTCATCGATAACCCCCGCGCTTTTCAAAGGGATTTTATATTTGTCAATAATTCTCGTTCGGCCAGGGGGCGAGTAGATACGACGCCTCGCGTTTCAGACTCTCGCGTGTTGCGTCTGCGGAGAATTCACGAAGAGAGAGAGAGAGATGGGAATGGAGACGTAGGAACGCCGGACGGCCTAACTGGAGAAGGAGAGACGAAGTCTTCACTTCCGCGATGGCTTTGCTCGATAAACTTGGAACTATAAAAGCACCTTGGGGCTATTCGGGGCACACGAGAAATTTTCCAATAATAACGACTGAGGCCTCCGCGTCTCTCGCGAGGGAGCTCGTACGTCTGCGATTTAACGATCGGGCGGCTCAACTTCACGATCTCCAATATTCCCGATTAAACTCGCGATTCCGCGAGTTCGACGCCGACAATTGAAGCACTTTTATCCGCACTCAAATGCACTAATCGCGATTTAACGATCAGGTATTTTTTCTGAAAAAAAAATTCGACGCTTCCGTGAAATATAAATTCTTAGAAATAATATGAAAACATAAATTAAAATCGTAGAAATAATACTGAAATAGAAATTGAAATTATACATTTTTGGAAATAATATTGAAATGCAACATAATAGTATAAAATATAAATAGTAAAAAAATAATTAATATAAAATATCATAAAAAGTGACACCACAACAAATTAATCTGGCACATAAAAAACGTCACCACCGCATTTCGGACGTCATGAAGACGTTTTATTCCGGAACACTTTTGACTTACTCATCCAATAAACGCGGTGAAAAGCTCCCATCTCAATTTTTCCGAGAACCCTTTTGACGCTCACTGCGGATAAAAAGCTGCCGGTGGATCTCGCCGAGACATCTTATTCCGAGTCAAAGAGAATGCACAATTAATAGCGCGCGCGGCGCCAGCTCGGGGAGAAAAAGATTCGGAGATGTCGGTAGCGGCAAATGGAAGAGGCGGAGAAACGACGAAGTCGAGGCTCGTAATTAAGAAATCCACTTTCGATTTAATAGTGATACATTGCTCGGAGGGGGCTCGGGCGACACGTCGCCCCGATACTCGGCGGAGTGATGAAGCACCCCGTTACCAGTCATCTCCTTCGGATAACAACGAACCCCTCTTCCCCCGACGTTTCCCTCTCGCGCGCGCTAACTACCAATTAGTACACTACTCGGCATACACTCATTTGCCGAGCAAAGCCTGGGGTTTTCTTGTCACGTCGAACACTAAAGTTTGCGCTCGGGCTGTATGTACAGTCACATAATTTTGCATTTAGTGCAGTCGATGCCGCAATTCCGAGGGGAATTAATTACAACGACGAGGCTGTACAGCCTCCCCCGTGTAATTAGACCGGATGGCTGATTTGAATAATTGTTGCAATTTTTTGAATAATACGACGCACGAAATAAAAGTTGTTTCAATTTACCTAAAAATCCTTCATTTTGTCGTTTATGAAATATATATTAAATCAATATTTCACGATTATTTTAAAGGTTTTAAGATGAGACCAAATTCGATATGATCGATTACGATGCAATTCCCAAACGACGAGAAAAAAATCCACAAGATAAACAGCCACATCGAAATAAATTAATGACCCTAAATCAAATTAGTGAACCGAAATGGCTTCCGAAATTCCTCAGCCTCTCAACGCCACTTTAATTCCGAATAATAATGAATAATTAATGCAATTAATTCATTAATGAATAATTGTTGCAATTTTTGGAATAATACGACGCACGAAATAAAAGTTGTTTTAATTTATCTAAAAATCCGTCATTTTGTCGTTTATAGTACATTAAATAAATATTTACCGATTATTTTAAAGGTTTTAAGATGAGACCAAATTCGACAAGATCGATTCTGATGCAATTCCCAAATGACGAGAAAAAAATCCACAAGATAAACAGCCACATCGAAATAAATTAATGACCCTAAATCAAATTAGTGAACCGAAATGGCTACCGAAATTCCTCAGCCTCTCAACGTCACTTTAATTCCGGCGTCCAAACGCCGTAATCCCTTGTCTCACTTTTATTCCCTCCTTCGTCTTCTCCTCCCGTCCGACCGGTAATTACAATTTTACGGTGCAAAGTGCAGAGAACGCCGGGATACAGACATAACGAGGGCGTCGTAGAACGCGGAAAAGTCGTTTTTTCCCCGAGGTCATCGGCAATAAAATTATTATTTCTTGCGACCCTTTTAACGCCGCCACCCCGCGCGAGCGTCGCGCCCCCCGCGCGCTCCCCTCGCCGAGCGTGGAAATAACTCGCGGCTGGAAGCTGGAAAACTGCGCGCGAAGGAAGCGAGGGAAGCGGTCGGTCAGCCTTGCAACGCGCCTCTTTCTAACGCGAAAGCAATTTCACGGCTCGCTCGTGCAGACCGCGCTCGCTACACGGAAAACGCTCTGCTCGCTCCGCGCGGGTGTCCACCTCTGTCTCTCCGCGTACAGCTTTCCATTGTCCGCTACGTGTGCAGCAAAAAAAGATCGCGGCGCACTCGCCCCCCCCCTGCGATATTAATACATACACACGTTAAGCAACGCTTTTTTCTTCGCCGGACTTCGATTGACCTGTCGAGTCGCGGCAGTGTCAACGTGCTTGAAACCAAAAAAAAAAAAAAGATTGATAGCCGTTCCGACGTGATAAAAATCGAGGAGGGAGTTTTTTGCATTGCAAAGAAGTGAAGGGAAACAGCGGAAAATACGATATTGCGAATGTGAATAACTTTCGCGGGGTCGACGCCCCCTGGTGGGTGATAAATAATTTTGCGGTTTATTTTCTTTTTGTGATAAATAATTTTGCGGTTTATTTTCTTTTTGTGATAAATAATTTTGCGGTTTATTTTCTTTTTGTGAGAAATAATTTTGCGGTTTATTTTCTTTTTGTGAGAAATAATTTTGTGGTTTATTTTCTTTTTGTGAGAAATAATTTTGTGGTTTATTTTCTTTTTGTGAGAAATAATTTTGTGGTTTATTTTCTTTTTGTGAGAAATAATTACTATTTATTTTTTATTTTTTATTTGCTGATACATGTCCATAGTCGTTTAATAACGTTTGAAAAATACGAATCCATCGATCCGCGGTTAAGAGTTGCGAGCAATGAAAGAAAAAACGAGAATTCCGAGTCAGACAGACCGGACTTACGGAAATGGATGATATGCTGTAATGGCACGAGCGGGTGGCAATCGTCTGTGAAAAACGATAAGGTGACTGGAAGACGGGCGAGGCGAAGAGGAATGAAGCACTGAAAACGCTAGACGACGTGATGTAGTGTTAAATTGAAGAAAAATGTTCGTGATATTTTTTATACCAACCAGACAGTAATTAAATGAGTATTTAAATTGTTTTATGCAAATCGTGATTAAAACACTTTTTTTGCGAAATATTAAATGATAATAATCATAAAAATTAAAATACGCTGCGGTTTTGTGTTTAAAGAATTTTATTTTTTTTATTTTCATAGTCTTTTTTTATGCTTTCCTATTTTTTTTAAGTCAAAGCTGATTATTGTGTCCTCACTGCAGAGAATCGACGCTATCTACACTCGAGTCGGCTGCTTTTTGGCAGCGTCTCAAACCAAACCACTGCACACGCGCGAAGTCGGAGGAAACTGCAACACAGCATTTTCGGGAAAAGCGTCTTGTCAGTGGGTCAGACCCTCGAGACTGCAAATTTAAACAGAAGTTTATCGAAACGCGACGTCAAGAGTTTTCCGGAACGCGTGTGTTTCATGGAAAATGGAAACTTGCCAGGTGGGACGTAAAGTGGGCTCATCTGGTGCAAGTCACGTGTCACTAGTCGACAGAGTTTGGAACTCATCCGCTAACTTCTCGCGCATTCTGACCCAGAAACTTTTTTTGTCTAATTAAAAAAAGTATGACTTAAAGTCGAAGTAACAAAAATGTTTAATTAACCACTTAATTTAAAATTCATGTAAACTTATTATATAAAGTGAACAATTTCTTTTTACTTGTAGAGACGAAAAAAATAATAATAATAAAAATGCTGTACCCGAATGACCGATCTGTTGGGTAAATAAAAAATAATTATTAAGATTGATTTTACTCGCTCGACAACTACTCATGCAAAATGTTATATTCATCGGCCTCGCCGTCGACGTACGTGGGGCAAATATACACGCGAGTCGCGCTGAATTCAAGTTCATTAACGATCTGCCTCTGCAGATCCGCAGAATCGCGTGGGCTTTGGAACGAGTCCAGGGAACACTATACGGGCATTATAGGCCAAATCGCGTCCCCTACGTATAATCCTACGTGCTCAAGACTGAGGACGGCTGTACCTACGCGTTGGCTCCGCGTCTGCATGTGGGTGTCGTCTGGAGGGATCGCTATCTCGACGTTGCCGGCGTGGAAACCCAGTGAATTATTATTTCAAGAGTTACTCTTGAAATTATTACAAGAAACAAGCGTTAATTTATTTTTTTTTACTTTTTTTAGCAAACCGGCTATCCAATTAAACGGAAAAGGGAATAATTTGGAAGGAAAAGTTTTTTCCAAAGGGAACGGAGTAAGACGGAGAGGGAGGGAAATAAATAGGGGAGCTCGGGCGTAAAACGCTTTTTGCCGCGGAAGTGAAAAATTTATATTCCGCAAATTCAACTTCTCCGAGCGGAAAAGCGAGCGCGTCATATTTGGACAAAGGAGGAAAAGACGCCGAGAGAGAGAGGGAGGAAAAAAAGGGAAAGGAAACCCGCGGCTGAAGAGTCGACGGAGGAGGAAATGAGAAAAGCTGAGCTTACGATATAACTCACTTCCGTAATAACTTTCTCGCCCGGGTGCGATATAACAATAACGGCTGTTCAGCAAAGCGAGCACTTAGGGAACCACCAGGGTGCACACTTTTGCGCATACATCACGCGTTCGCTGAGTTTCGCCCGAGTGTTTTGCGATGCGTAATACAACCTGGCACATACCGTAAACCGTGGAGTGCGGCGCAGTTGTAAAAAGTTAAATAATGTGTCCTCCTACGCTGATGAATTGAGACAGTAAAGTTTTTGTGCTTTTTTTTACAATCGTGCTGATCGGAATCGCTTGGAAAACGCGAAAAACGCTGTGAATGATATTTTGTGAAAAAAGGTTTTTTTTTTTATTAGTGAGACATTTTCTGGTTAAAGAGAGTTGTAAAAATGCCGAAATTTGAACGAAAAAAAGGGTTTTTTTCGACTGTTTTAGAAGCTTATCTGATAGGAAATTTTGCGTTGATTCCACAAAGCACAATATTTTTTGCGATAGACTGACGATTTCATAAGAAAAACACGAAAAACGCATTTTTAAATGGTTTTTTGCATTTTTCAATACGATCCTTCGAGTTTTCGGGGAAATAACTATTGATTTCATGATCAGCGGAAAATTCCCCATCGAATAGGATTTTCAAACTTCCCGAAATCGAATTTTCATTATTTTGCAAAAAACGGAAGAGCAAAAATGTGCGATTTTCGTAGATCCTACTATAATCTGTAAAAAATCAAAAGTCAAGATAATTGGTCGCACGAATCGGCATTCTTTTCGTCTAAATGTTTTCTTTCGAACGAAAAAAGTAAAACCTGGGTCGGCTTATCCAAAAAAAAAAAAAAAAAAATTATCTCCATTTTACTAAAGTCACCAAATTTCGCAAAATTAGTTGTCTCGTACTCGCGATTTTTCCCTCCGAAAAACCGAAAAATAATTATTTTCGGCGTTATTTTTCGATTTTTCACCACGACCCCCTGATATTTCCCAACGAAACCCGATCACAAACGCAATCAGCGAAAAATTCCCCATCAGATGAGACCTCAACCGCTCGTTAAAATTGAAAAAAATATATTCTGCCGTAGCTCACGAATAAATTGCGTTGTAAACCTGTAACACGAGATATGTACAATTGAATCGTGCGCTCGCGGTGGTCATTCCTCTCGTCTAATTATATCGGATGTACCGGGCGCTGCATCGGTTCATTCGTGACGCACGATCGTTAGAGATTGTCGAATCGTTCTGTCATTCTTGGCTCTCTCGCTCTCTGGCTGTTGCATATCCGCGCGCAGTGGCCAATCGATGCGGTAACGAGCGCGCGCGATGGGAAACTATTCGATTACCGACGCGTGCATCGGGGAAAGGGGTTTAGAAATGGAAAGCCAGGGAGTCGGAGCGTCGCCTCTCGCTCGCACTTCGGCCGGGTCCGGCTGCTCATTTGCGCTCCCGGTCGTCTCTCTTCCTTTCCGCGCGCGCGGCGTCCACGCATGCTAATCGAACAGGACGCCGCGCGCTTCGACGCCACACGGATACATCGTGAATCACCGTATCGGGTTCGCTCGGATGTAATTGCGGGCTTAAAACCGGCATTTACTCTCTCTCCCCGCGGCTGGTCCTGCGTACACCGCGTCTCTTAATGCAAATTACCGACACGCAGACTCGTGGCATTAAAACGCTGCTTCCTACAACGAATTTTGCGCCTGCAATCGCATTTTTTTTCTCTGCAGGATGTTTAATTTAAAATTAAAGACCTATCAACTATTCCTTACACAACTCACTGCTTTCCAATTTAATTAATTTTCAATTTAGCAAATTCAATTTTAATCGGCTTACGAATTTTGGCCCGCAAATGATTCTTTTGCAATCCACTTTCGTTTAATTAAAAATTAAACACCTCCGAACGCCAGTCACTATATACCAATTTAATTAATTTTCAATTAAACAAATACAGGTTTAATTCTTTCAATTTAAGTCAACATATTAACATCCAAACGAATTTCTCTCATACGATTCATTACGAAAACACTGACTAAAAACTAATTCAATTCCAGTCATCTCCCTGCTGCAATTACGTAATCGACGTGATTCGACGATTAATCGCGGGTTACCCGACGCGATATATCAGCCAGAGGGACCGGCTGGATATCGAGCCAAGTTGCCCTGAATTTCGGATGCCGCCTTTAATTTGCATTCGCAGCCCTCGAGTCGAGACGTCGATAGAGCCGAGCTGCATCCGGCGAACCGTCGAGAGGAGTCCCGTGCAGAACTGCAGCATCGCTTTCGATTATCCGTGTGCGACGCGTATCTATGCAAGAGAACCGATGCTCCTAATGCCTAATGGAAGATTCGCCACCGAAGACCGAGGCAGAGGCGGCTGCGCTATCGGCTGAAGGGCTCAGCGAGCCCTTCGGCGCTGCGGACTCGCAACCCTCCCAGCATTTCTCCGCGCTGCTCGAAGTTCCAGAGAGCAGGCGCAGCTATATATAGCGTTGAATAACCGTTGAGGCACCGTAAGTGATTTCGCCAGAGGAGCCGGCGCCCTTTTCCCTTTTTTCCCTCCCATAAACAGACGAACCCATTCCAATTTCTTTCCACTTCCACGCCGGAAGGAGCCGAAGGAGCGAGAGAGCAAAAAAAAAAAAAGCATCGAGCGCCCCGAGGGCCAAGAGCCACTCTCGTGTCTCTCGGTACGTAAAGCTCCACGTAGGCTTCGCTGATTTAAGGGCGGCCGCGGTGCAACCTTTTCGGTACTTCATGAGGAATTTTTCCGGGGGATTCGACAGACCTGAAGAAAGCTCGAACCCTCCGAAGTCTATACACGGCATTTCGTGTGTGCGGTTTGTCGAGGGTGGAGATCTCGTAAAGTTTCACAAAGGACTGTGAAGCGAGGGAAAAAATGTCCCGGGCCCTTGGTGGTCTTGGAGGATTTTTGGCTCTGCTCATTTTGGGCTCCAGCGGGTTTTACAGGTGTCCGAGGCCACCTGCAAAGCGGGTTGGTAAAATCGGGCAAACATTCTTTTTCCATTTTTCTACTTTTAGATTTTTTGTTGTCTAACCGGTATTTTTTTGGTATATTTTATGTGATTAATTTAAATGGTGTACATTAATAATTTCATGATTTTCGGGACTCCTCATGATTTTCAGGATTTTTTAGAAACACTTTAAGGACTGAGACGTTGAGCGCCAGGAAAAATAATGCCCTAATTATAAAAGTAATTAACGTCGCTGACGGGACTTTTAGCGCCGATAATTTCGTCGGTTAAAGTAGTTTTCCCATAATAATATGGGTGGCATATCGAGTTTACGCGGAAGTCGAGATATCGCGGGGGCGGTCGGGGGTCTCGCTCGCCCGGGAGAAGAGTGCGAGAGAGTCGAGGCTCGGCGGTGGTGTTGGCGCACAATCTCCGCCGGTCTAACGGGGAATAATGTACAGTCGGGGTGCTAGAGTGCCGGGAATCGATATTCGCCCCCCTCCCTCCCGCCCTCGTGCTCCGCGCTCCGGCGTCTGTGGAATCGAGAGCCCTACCCTATGGCTCTCGAGAACGCGTTTCGTGGCATCTTCCCTCACACTCGGAAAGCCCTTCGGCCGCTGCGGCCGCGCTCCATTGGTCCCCATGATTCTCCTCCTCGCACCCTTATTTTTTTTTTCTATACACTCGGCGAGCTTTTAACGACGCTATATATATATATCGCACGGGAAATATATTGCGGATTATATCGTGGATATTGGGAACCACGTATTGAGGGCTTAGCGTCAAATTAAATTGTCGACCGATTTTTTAATGAATTTTATCGTAACTTTTTTTTTTGGAAAATATTTCACAATTGGGAAAAAAAATCTGATTCGACGGTCAGTTCAAATCTGTGAAAAGTTCTTAACATCAAATTAAATTGTCAGCTGATTTTTTTACGAATTTTATCATTCTAACTTAAAAAAAATTTAAATACACATTTTTCGTAGTTGGCAAAAAAATTTGATTCGATAGTTAGTCAAGATTGGCCAAAAGACGGTTTTTTTCCCACTTTTTGATGCTACAAAAACATATTTAGACGTTTTTAGATTGACTGCATTTTTTTCGAGGTAGTAAATTTTCATATAAAAAAAGAATGTTCTGACATTTTCGTACAAATACTACAATTGCCATTTTGCATTTTCTTTTTTGCCTCACTTTGTGCTTCCCATTTGCGTTCTGCTTTCTCGTTATACGAGAAATGCACGACCAACGCGCATTGTTTTTCGTGGTTTTACCCTCGCAGGTACTGCTTAGTGCTCGTCCGCTTTTCTCCTCGTCTTCCCGCGCAAGCGAAGGAGAAAGATCCGTCCATCTCGCGGGTGCACTCGGTTCAGGGGGTCGTCTCGTCCTCGGGGTTTTCGCCTCCTTGCCCCGGAAAAACGCGGGGCGAAACCTGCCAGAACAATGAAGCTAAGCTGCCGCACAAGCGCGGGGAAACTCGAGTGGTCGTCGACGAGCAAAACGGGTATGACGAAAAACCCCCCGAGTGTTCTTCCTCGTTACGTCGAGGTAGCATTTAAAAATAATGCAAAACACATATTAGAGCAGCGAATTTTTTCATACATTAACAAAAATGTCTCATTTGCATTAATATTTTATTACGTGAAAAAAAATTAAGAAAAAATAATTATTTTCCAAGCTATACATTTTCTCGTTACGTCGAGGTAGCATTTAAAAATAATGCAAAACACATATTAGAGCAGCGAATTTTTTCATACATTAACAAAAATGTCTCATTTGCATTAATATTTTATTACGTGAAAAAAAATTAAGAAAAAATAATTATTTCCCAAGCTCTACATTTTCTCGGTACGTCGAGGTAGCATTTAAAAATAATGCAAAACACATATTAGAGCAGCGAATTTTTTCATACATTAACAAAAATGTCTCATTTGCATTAATATTTTATTACGTGAAAAAAAATTACGAAAAAATAATTATTTTCCAAGCTATACATTTTCTCGTTACGTCGAGGTAGCATTTAAAAATAATGCAAAACACATATTAGAGCAGCGAATTTTTTCATACATTAACAAAAATGTCTCATTTGCATTAATATTTTATAACGTGAAAAAAAATTAAGAAAAAATAATTATTTTCCAAGCTATACATTTTCTCGTTACGTCGAGGTAGCATTTAAAAATAATGCAAAACACATATTAGAGCAGCGAATTTTTTCATACATTAACAAAAATGTCTCATTTGCATTAATATTTTATTACGTGTAAAAAAAAATGAAGATAAAATAATTATTTTCCAAGCTATAAACGTGATGAACGACCAGACGATAAATAATACGAATTAATACGAAGTACATTTATTTCCCAAATTTTTCCAGGGGGTGAATAAATTCAATGATCACCCGAGAGCATCGAGCTCACGTGGGACCATCTGACTGCTAAGTCACTTCTGCCACTTGGGTTACACAGTTCCCTTTGGCCAATTCAATTCTCGTCGTCGCTAATCGCCCGGAGGCCGCGCGCATAACGATAATAGTCGAAATTCCCGAAACAGTTGGAGAAGCCCAACCGCACCAAGTCGTCACCCTAATAATTCCATTCGCGTGTACGTCATACGTGTCTACGGCCGGGATGTGAAAAGCTCACGCATGACATTCGACGTTGCCCGGGCATAGTGGGATATGGCATATATATGGTGCGTACTACATAGGGCGACGGTTTCGTCCCCCCGCCCAAACCGTCTGGCCATGACAATGTTCTACCCATTACAAGCTATGTACATGAGGACCGTGCTGGGGGGGAGGGGGGAAGGGACGGAGGGTGCGCAATAAGCAGGATCCCCTCGGGCACTCGGGAACGTCCCGGCCGATGGACCACGAACGCGGGGGAGAGATCCGACAAAGTACATACAAGGATAATACAAACGCGTCGGAGGGACAAATGTCACGAGACGCCTCGAGGACTCGCGAAGCAGCCGCAGCTACGGGATAAAGAAAAAACGAAGTAATTACCGTATTATAATTTTATTTCAAATATTATGAAATCTAAAAAAAAGTTTAATACAAAATTAATTATCTGTTATTCGAGTTATTATTGCCCAGAATGATTTTTTAATAAAAGAAAATGATGCTGATTTTTTAAATAAAAAAATCATTCTGACCAATTTTAATTATTACGATAATAAAACACGTTTAATATTAGGTCCGAAATTACTGAAAATAAGGGGACAGAATTTCTCGTCGTCCCCTGAGAGACCAAAACTCGTTTAAAATACGGATCGCAGCCCCGAGTAAAATAAAAATAGCAACAGTGTTAACGATTCCGCAAAAGTGGGGAAAAAACGAAAATCGAGTAAATAAAGGACGAAGAGAGCGTCAGGGGACCGAGGGGGGAAGCCGGGGTATTACCGAAAGGGGCGAGGGACGCGAGTAGCGTAGCCGTAGCTATAGACTAGTTTGCGGTGGACCGGGCGCAGGTTGGGAGTGGGAGGGACGGAGGGAAAGGGGTAGGACAAGGGATCGGGGCGACCACGAGACCACGACACAGGGGGTAGGGGGGGCGAAGGGAGGTAAAGGGGGGGAGGCGTTCCTGAGGGAATCGGAGGCTGCGTGCGAGAGGAAGCGAGGTGATACCGCGTGGTGGGAGGGTAATTAGTACGGGGAACAGGAGTTTCGGTCCAAGGGCTGGTGGATTCCTTCCTCCCCTTCGAACGCACCGCACACGCATTTCCTCCGCGGTTCGTCGTCTGCTCGGCCTCTGCGACTGTCACCACAGTCTCCGAGATACGTGCGAGGGTTAATTACGCCCCGTCTGTCCGTCCGTTCGTCTGTCTGTCTCGCTTTTGGTTTTCATCCCCGCGATCATTATTATCCCCTTTGCCCCGTCGTTGTGCGCACCGAAGACCTTTGAAAACGCGCGCGGGAAAAAAAACACAGCAGACAATGGGAGGCTGAGATATAGAGAGACAGAACGGGACGGTGGATATTGTAACGGGTGTTCGGGGGAAAAAAATATCCGAGGGAAAAGTGATATCGCGAAAAAAGTCTAGAACGAGATATTTACAAATTTATTTTCGAATATGTTATTGACATTTTTTTATTTCACTTAGAATTAATTCAATTAAAATTTTTTTCGCCACGTTTCGCTGGTTTGAAATGTTTTAATTAAAAAATCGGAATATATGAGGAATAAAAAAATAAAAAATTATTTAAAAAAAATAGTTAAAGTTGAATCGTAATAAAAAAATTAAATTCGAATAAGTGTGAAAGAGCGATCGACACTTTCGCGGGTCTCGGCGCGCGCTGCGACGCAAAGCGACATCTCTCAGTCGTGCAATTTTAATAAGCGCACCGCGGTGCCCGTCCCGGCTAACGAGACTAATATCATTATAAAACGTTTATTGCGCGATAATGAAACCATTAGCGACGCTCCCGGAGTCTCGGCGAGGCCGGTAACCCGGAGAGCGACGCCGGCGCGGCTACCGGCGCGACAGCAGGTGGCATTCCCCACGACAATTCGTCTGGAGAAACAAGCCTATTGCGAAAGCCATTGCAAAGAGGCTGACGCTAAAATAATGCGACGATGAGATAATATTTGCGCTTCGAGTGGCTAGAAATTTGTATTGCGAAATTCGGTGTCTCAATCGTTGAAATAAAAATACGATAATAATTGAGTAAACATTTTTTTTATCAGTATTATAAATAATGGAAGAGAAAGAAATTGTTTATATTTAATGCAATGCTGACATCTAATGTCACTTGCAATTTGTTGCACATAAATTTTGCTTGGATTCTACTGCTACGAAATTAACGTGGGTCGTGCGAGGATCGTTCGCGTTGGAATTCTTAGTTCGAGTTTGACCAACAGATGGCGAGGCGCGGGCGACGCTTCTCGCAAGCGCGGAACCTCCGGTGAGACTATATAAGAGTCGCCGGGTGGGCCGGCAAATCGTGCCTTAAACTAATGAGTAAGGAAAATATAGAGCTTTGGTAACGCTTAGCTATGCTAAATTAAAGCGACCATATTTTTGAAGGGGCACAGGTCGTCCTGGAGCTGCTTGATCTACTTTTTCGAGCGGCTCGGTGAAGCGATCTACCTCACTAGCGACTTGAAAAATAAATAATTAAATAATAAACAGTTTTTACATTCTCCAAAATAAAATATAAAAATTTGTTTCCTTTGAAAATTCGTTTTTTTTCTCACGATGTCAATAAAAAAAAATCAATGACTGTCCATAAGGGTTCACGATTATCGATTTCGAGCCAGTTTATTTCCCACGATTTACAAATATTAATCGACTAGGGAGATCGAGATAAAATTCACTAATCGACGTCACTACAAACATCGTTCCAAAAACCCTTCGTATTAATACGCGAAATGAATGTCAAGTCACGTATTCCGACCATAAATCAACGAAGACAAAGTAGGCTTTAATATCGAATCCACGGTGCCTACGGTGTCGATCACGCCGGAGCGAAATTTATGCAACACAACCCATGACGACCTCGCGTGTCCCCTGCCTGCCGCATATATAAGATGCATAGCCACTCATCCCGGTCCCTTAATCCTCACCACGCGTCGCGTTTCGTGGCAGGATTTAAAACCCAACCGGCCGGAAACAACGTAAATAATTTATACAACACAAAGCACATCCAAAAAAAAATGTAATCTCTTCTTCCGTCTCTCGCAAAAATGTTTCTATTCAACGAAAAAAAAAAAAAAAATGGCGACCACCACAGCCGGATCGATGAGCGAAACCGCGGCTAATCCAGCTCACTGCCAAACGCCTATCCCACAGAAAAAAATTACAAATCTTTTATCCGTCTCTCCCGAAAATATTTCTATTCGCCGCAAAAAAAAAAAAAAAAAAAAAAGTGGTGGCTACCGCAGCCGGATCGATGAGCGAAGTCACGGCTAATCTAGATCTCCGCCAAACGACTATTCTACTACAGCTTAGGCCGAAGGATATAAAGGGAACTCGTGGGGGACGACACTGCGGGGAAGGACAGCTAAAACCTTATCGGCAAACGTGTCCATGTCGGATCGACGCGATCATCCGCCATCATCCCGGGAGTCAGGGACGGGGGCGAGACGAGGGGAAGTCGTGCAAAACTTGGCGCGAGGGTGAGGAGGAGGGGGAAGGGGAAGGGGACGCCTAGTTCAGTAGTCGCGGAACCGTGTGTTACGGTCGCACGTGAAACGGGAATGGGAAATAGCGGCAGAGGGGAGGAAGCATTTACGGCGGCTCGGATCGGTTCCAGCGCGCCACTTCGGTTCCATGCCCAGCGGGGCCCGCGCGGCGTTCGGGCAAATCGAAGGCGAGTGGGACCCGCGCTGTGTGAACGCTGTGCGGGACACACGGGGAACGTTTGAACCCTCTGTCTGGCGCAGGGACTCGTCGCGCGCGCGCGCGACACCCGCACCGAAATAATCTCGTTCGGCGCGGCGGCCCCTCGTCGATTCGCAAGTGCACCGCGCGCTCGCCTCTCGACTCGACCCCTTCTCGATGCCTCCAGCCGCCACTACAAACCCCTCGCCGTCCTCCACGCGGTTATCCACACCCTCGGCTGTATCGTATTCACACTAGCGAGGAGGAAATGACGGGCAATGCGGGTCACGTAGAGGGGAATTTCCGTGGTTGAGAATATATTTTATTTTTATATTTTGTAATGGGAGGTTCGACAGAATTTCGCTGTTAATTAAATACAGTAGTAATTAATTAAAAGTTTAATTAAAGGTAAATAACAATCACGTCAGCATTTTTTCGCGGCAGGCTGTGTTTTATATTGAATACAGAAATTACATTTTTATAAATGGGTTTAACGATTTTTGTTTTCCTATTTTTGTTTACAATTTGCTGAATAATAAAGTAAATTAATCATCAAATTATTTAATAATTAAATAGTTAAGTCGTGAAATGATTTAATAATAATAATATTTTTGTGACGAAAATATTTCGACTCTTCGTGCCAGAGAAGAAAATAATTCAGCGAAGATGAAAGAGAAGGAAGGGGAGGGGGAGACCCCAACCCATTCCAACGGTCGAGCGTGGCGCTTTTCTCCGTTAGCCCAGATGTGATTTTAATTATCGCCCGTGTGTACGTGTACATCAAGGGCGCGCGCGTAAAGTATGGTGCAGGCGTGCATCATCGCAATCTCTCGTGGTGATCCAGTGGAGCACCGGGAGTGGCCAGCACGCGTTCCATCACGCTCTTCCCCACTTTCGACCCTCCCCTCTCGTAGTAACACGAAATTGATACGAGCCTAGTTTCGTGGCATGCGCACGCGATACCGGAGATGCATATCTACGCTATACCGGTCAACGTTTTATAACATTCCTGTCATTACGAGCCACCTGCTTATTAATCTGTTGCCATGTCGCAATTTTTCTGGAATGTTATTTAATAATAATATAATAATAACAATATTAGTAGTAATAAATGAACAATTTATTTTCTTGTCCATTTTCTCAAAATTGACAAGAAAAAATGGAGAAATGGATTTTCTTTATTGCCATGTCGCAATTTTTTTTTTAATGTTATTTAATAATGATATAATAATATCAATATTAATAGTAATAAATGGACAATTTATTTTCTTGTCCATTTTGTCAAAATGAATTATTAGATATTTTGAAAGACGATGTCAAAATAATTTAGTAATTTTATTTAGTAATAATAATAATCAATGAATTTATTTTATTGTTTGTTTTCTCAAGACGAATTATTTAATCGCTGCGAAACATAATTGTAAATATTTCGTAAGACACTGTCAAAATATTGTCACATGTCCTCGCGACATATTGAATCATCGATATGAATAAATTCCTGCCGTGTAGCGGGAAAAAAAAAGACGACGCGGTTTTTACCTTGCGCGGTGGTTGATACAACATTCGCCGGCTGCGAGCGCGTCAACGTACCCGGTACCCGTCTCGCTACTGGGTCTCCACAGCGTCGCGCGTGACATGAAATTCAAATGCGAACTCGCGAGAGAGGCTGTCGCGCGGGCTGCGAGTGGCTCGCTGAAAATTCTGACTGAAAATCGTTGCTAAACGTCGCGTGGGCGCGCGTTCACGTGTATCGGAATGTATATTTGACAAGTCGCCGCCGCCGCCGCCACCGTCTATTGGTTTCCACGTATATTTTGCTCTCGACTCACGTGTACCGAATAATTTCGAAAGTCGCGCGGTGATTTTATTGAATATGGATACCGGTATTTGAGGAAATATAATGAATGTTTACGATTTTGCGAATTGAGCCTGGGAAAGGCTTGGTTTTTTTTTTTTTTCATCGTAGGACTCCGAATTAACTGAAACGTAGGAAACGATTTAATCGATTCATCAAATCGTGTCGGTTTTAACGAGTGATGAATAAATTTGAAAGTCGCAGTGATTTAATTAAATATGGATATCGGTGTTTCAGGAAATGTAATGAATGTTCACGATTTTGCGAATTGAGCCTGGAAAAGGCTCAAAAATTTTTTTTGTTTTTTTTTTCTCATCGTAGGACGTTCTAAATCTGTGGAATTTGGAATTTTAGCGGAAGGATCGTGTGGAGTTTCGACCCGCGGGTATCGGTTTCAACGCGTCCGTTGTCTGGCGCTGCCTGCGCAGGTTTCGTAATCGATGCGAAACACGCGATTCGGTATCAGTTCCGGCGAGAAGCTGAGGCAAAATCATACGACTATCGGGCTATTCCCGACTACAGGTAGGCGATGGTGTAGATGCATTAAACGTTGGGTGGTTTAAGCGATTCAGCCTCCTCTCAGCGGAAGGTCGGAATGTTCTCGCCGGCCGACTATGAGAATTCGAGGAATATTCTTCTCTCCGGACGAGATCGCGTCACGCGAGAAAGGGTTTCGAGGGAAAAAAATATCGCGGAAACGGTTCGCGGCAAATTGGATAATTACATTTTTTGTTTGGTATCAATGCTAGAGAAAAGAATTTGAGTTCGCTAGAAACGGAATTTGCGAAAAAAATTGAGACGACCAGTCAGTCTCGCAAGAAAATCGAACGGTACAAATTCCATTCTGTTCGTGTGATCGATTTCACGAACCTGTTTTTTTTTTCCTCCAACATTTTGCCCTCACAATTACTCCAAGTCATTATTATTTCCATACGAAAAAACGACGCGGAAAAAACTTTTTTTTAAGTCGCAAAAAATGCGTTTGTGCGTCAGGTCAACAGAATCTTTTTTTCCAGTGACCAAAGTAATTCCCAAATTCAGAAAATAAATATTGTTATTATTTCTTTAAATGTGGTATTATCAAAAACACTTTGCTAAAATCAAGCAGATAATCACGCGTATTGTCCCTCATAATTGTCAACCCAAAAAATGGCGTTTACATTTTCAACGCAGTTTTCAAAAATCCAGACTCGTCGAAATCACCATCGATCCATGAAAAAAATCTCAGGCTCGGAAAGCGCGTGCGCGAAATTACGCGTATTTTCGCGCAAACCACCGTCATCAAGTCGTCCTCTCCTGTGGCTGTTGACTCGAACGGGGCCGAGGGGACAAGTCAGAGGACGCCTCATCGTCTCCTGCCTTGTAATTTGTCACGGGATACCCGGTGTCTCTTTGAGCGCAACGTCAATGCCACAAGCCCACATGTCGTGGGCACTTATATGTGTGAAAGTGCGCCGTAAGTGCAGGCTCGTGCTACACGTCGTCCCATAGTCGCCATAGCTATCATCACTATGGTCGTCCCACGGTGACCATAGTCATCATCACGGTCGACAAAGGCCTCGATCGCCAAGTCGAGGCGGGCTGCGATCAAACTCCATAAGTATAATGACATTAATGACGTCACACACAGGGTCGACCGTCGCCACCCCCGACCCGAGTCCTTTTCCAGCTCCTCTCGAGACGCGGCGCAGCTTCGCCTCCGGACGCTCCGGACGCATCGCGCGGGGGGGGGGACAAACGAGCCACCTCGATATTTGTGCGCAGGCGTTTCCAGGAGTCGCGCCGCAATCTCTTATTAGCGACGCGACGAGGGAGGATCAAACGCGCGCGAGCGCAAAGCCCCGGCCGGGTTGATATAAATCACGCGCGGTTTTCACCTGAGGTCGCAAAGGGACGCGTTTCAAAGGTCTGAGAGAGAAAATCCGATGTCACCGGGGAGGCGCCGGCTGAAACTACTTGGTTCATCGTCTCCCAGCGCAGAAGCGGACGGCGAGGCTGAAGAAGCCTCGTTTTCCTAATGAAAATAACGTCCTCCGTGGAATTTCTTCTGAGCCTCGAATATATCTTATGATTTACGAAGTGGACTCACGTACGAGAATGTCAGGGAAATTTTTTTACTGCCGCGAAAAAGAGAGAATTTTTTTTTTTACCCACCACAAGAAGGCAGTATTTTTCTTAGAGCTGCAAAAAAGACAGGCAAATTGTTCTCGCAGCCACAAAGAAGAAAGGCCACTCTTTTTTCTTCTTGGTGACACAAAGTGAAAATATTTTCTTGTCCGGGACGACTCGAGTGTGAAAGATGAAAGCCTTGACCTTCCGCTTCGATCCACATCTCTTTTGCATCCGCTGCTCGTTCGTCATCTCTTCCTCCGCGTTTTTGCTCCCTTTCATGATTGGGACTGTAGGAATCTACATTAAAGAAGCCGGGCAAAAAACCCTGGTCGAAGTTTTTTTTTCTCTGTTCTCAGTTCAGATTTTACAAAGTGTGTATTTTTTTCTTATTCAGTGCAGAATGCGAAGCTCTGGAATTATTAGTAATTCTGAATCATGTTTAAGAAAAAATAAAAAATAGTATTGATCAGCTGGAAAGAATGGTAACTATTTGTAAAGGTCAGACAGTCGACGCAGCTCGTTTTCTTCCTTCCGTACGTCCCACCCATTCGCTTTCGATAACTCCATATCTCGGGCTTTTCACCGCCCCGCAGAACACCGCGAGCATTCACGCTCCATTTGGATTATTAACCCGTTATACACTCGCCCTCCCCGCAGCCGCTAACGAGCAGTACACGTGTCCCGTTCTCGTATACGTTAAAGGCACACAAGGCGCCCGTGCATTTGCATTTGCTTAATTGGCACCGCGGGACAAAGTAAACGAGCAAATATTTAATTGTCAGAAAAATAATCTTCAGCCGTTCCATCAATAAACACCTTATTCTTTTTTTTACTCGGATAATATCACACAAAAAATGAGTTGGAAATAAGTAGCCTACAGGAATAACGATAATAACCCTAAAAAAGAATCATTACACTTTGAGCTGACAATAAAAAATATTTCAATGAAAATCAAAATAGGAGCAAAGGTGATTAATTAATTATTCTTATTTAAATCACAGAAGTAAATTTAACGTAAAAAAAATGTAATTTTTCTACCGTTTGAAAAAATGTAGTTGGTGAAATGTCCACTGCCGAAAAACAGGAATTCGTATTTACGTCGTCAATTATCACGAACTCGTGAAACACTCGAGAACCCCAGACTCGCCAAAGAAGCTACAATCGCAAATCGTACCTAAAATCCCGCCTATCCAGTTTCCCACAATTTCTTCATTTTTTTTCGTTGCCTCCCCCCGTCAATTACGTAATCCATCGGATGGCAATCTATTTCGAGAGCCCGTTGGTAGCGCAATATCTGCGGTAATACGGGATAAGTGCTTCCGGGTCTCCGGTGTGTTTTCGCGCGGCCACCTCCAGCAACAGATATATATCCGTTCGTTTATTATTTCGCCTTTTATTCCCAAGGCGGTTGGCAGCCGTCTATCGAGAGACAATCGAAAGGCGCCTCGAACCTTATCGTGGGATAATCCGTACGTGCGCTCGACTCGGATGTAGCAATAACGATATCGGCACTGGGAGTAGTAAACTCTCAGTGTTTATATTGCATGTATGGGGCATTCCACGTCAATTCAACCTGAGCCTGACATTGACCCTTCGGAACGAGCCCGCAATTTTTCATATCATTCACATAACCCTTAAATATTTGTTATTATTTCCTTTTTCTTGGGAACTTTTTAATCATCTGCGATTTTTTTAAACAAAAATTTCGAGGGCCATGTTTTAAAAATTTGAATTGAATTTTTTCAGATTTCGGAAATACAACCAACGATGTTATTTTTTTCTTTTTCTTTTCTTTCAAGCATCGTACACAATCCAAAAAAATAAAAATGAAATTTGGTGCCTTCGAGAGTTACGTCAGTCGTATCAAAAATTGTGGTCCTCTTTGCGCCTGACCCTTTGACCCTTCGGCAATCCGAAGGGTCAAAGGGTCAGACGCATATGGAATTGACGTGGAGTGCCCCGTATATACACGTCGAGTACGTCTGCACGAACACTCGACGTATGGAGAGTAAACCCTAACGGGAAACTCTAACCGTAATGTCTGTCGGGGTGGCTGTCTGTTTCTCTGTCTCCCCCCTCTCCCCCCCCCCCCGCCCCCCTCCGAATCCTTTTGCCCGGCCAATCAGCAGCGCGCGGAATGAGCCCCGTGTGACACTTGTATGCGCCATACTGCGTCGTCCACGATGACGTTTGACCGCAGACCGGATGGCGGGACGTAGCGACTGAAAGGAGTTAGCGACCTGCGCCGCGCCGGAAATGCTCCGGTGTTCGTGACACGCATTGCGTAGCTCTATGTGTTGGTCTCGTACGTTGCGTGTAGCGTACGATCGGTGTACTACGTCGCTTTCTACGACTGTGTGAGAGTTTTTACTGTGGCATTCACCTGTCCGCACCTTCGTGTTCGTTTTCCCTCGCTCTTAGCATCTCGGCTGTGACTTCGACCACCGCGTGTGGAAATGTTGTGCGTGGCTGTTGGCGAAGGACAACACACGACGAGGCTAATGGAAGCCTGAGACTTTTGGTCTCCCGGTTTACCGTTGTGTATTGTGGACGTTGGGCCGGATGGAACGAAGGTGAAAATTATTGGGATTTTATTTGGGAATTTTTAATCAATCAAATTGAGTCCTGTTTGAACTTTAAAAAAAAATTAATTGAATTGTTATGGAAGCTGATTGACACCTTTGACTTTTGGCCTCCTTGTTTACCTTTATTATAGGCTTTTAGTGGGATGGATCGAAGGTCAAAACTGTTGGGATTTTATTCGTGGATTTTTAATTAATTAAATTGGGTCCTATGTGAATAAAAAAAAAGGTTTGAAGGATATATTTTCATACTCACGAAATCTGAAATTATTAGCCTTGAAATGCGATGTAGATTTTTTTTTCGCTTACCTGCAACAGAGGAATAAAAATAATGTCGGTTATTACGGGTTTATTTATTTTTATAATTTCCTACGAAAATATAATGCGCGACTCTTTGTTCCAGTCCGCAACGGTGCTCCAGACTGCAATAAAGACGCGAGCGAGTGCAATTCACGCGGCTTTCCGTGCGTAGCGCGATTCCATTACGCTACAGGCTCGCCGCATACATATTTATAACGCTTGTTGCGAGAGACGAGTCGAGCTCGACTCGGCAAAAAGAGGAATGAGAAATTTTCATAATCACGATTGCGCTCTAAACGGAAGTAAATGCGTTTTCTACTGTTACGCGAGAATTATACCGCGTTACACCGTGTGGAAATGTTTGATTATCTAATCGTGGAAAAGGTGTGAAATCTCTTTATCTTAAAAATTATTATGACATTTTCATCCGGAAAATTCATCTCCAATTTTTCATGTTTTTTGATGCCCAGCGTTCCTTTTTTCTATTATTAATAATTTTTTCTCTCTATTCTATAATAATAGTAATAACAATAGCCAAACGCGGAAATGTTTGATTATCTAACTGTAAACAAAGTGTGAAATCTTTTAAAAAAAAATTGTTTTTAATCTTTTATCCAGAGAATTCATCCCCCATATTTCGTATATTTCGAAGCAGCGTTTTTCCGACGAGTCTGCACGTGGTTAGGCTCGATCCTCCCGATACGTTCGAGCCCAGCGCAATTTTTTTTAACTATTACTATTATTATTTTTTTTTTTCGTCCATTCATTCGCACCAGTGTAGAAACTGCCGATCCCCGAATAATAATAGCAGAACGCGGAAGCCCCACGCAGTGGGATCGAACGCTAGACGTCCAGACCGGCACAGCCGAGGTATCGAAAAATTTAAGCCCAGCAATATTGTGCCTCGATCGAAGCGGCTTTGCCGCGCATACATATACATCAATTCATCGGCAAACAGTCGTCGGTGCATCGACACGGTCGAAAAAAAAACACACACGACGCATCAGCACCAGTCTCGATATTTACGTTGATCCCTCGAAAATCCGCACATTTGACGTTCGGCGACTGGCGATAACGTATCGATATGTCGAAAAACCAGCGTGACGACGAAAAAAAAAATACACACGTGGAACTTCGATACTCAACCTACCATCGTGGTTTACTGGTTTGCAGTTTGGAAACGAAAAAAAAAAAACGAATATTAATGCGAACTAGAATAGTTACTTAGTCGTACGGGCGGTGCGTTATACACGTGAACCGAGACCGGACGTACCGCTCGGGCCTTATCCTCCCGTGCTGCGCACGCGAGCCGGACGTGGTACCGTTAAAGCGATGTGAAATATTACCCGCCAACCTGCCTTCGAAATATAATTTTATTCCTTACGCAGAATTAGAAATTGCGTAACTCAAATTCGCAGAAACGTTTTTAATGAATTCTGCAAAATCCTAACAAAAAATAATAATTCTACCAAAACCATAATATCAGATGACGAGTCGCATTCACAAACCGTCAAAAACCGCGTAACTCGAACACGCAGAAACGTTTCAAATTTTTTAATTAATTTTCAAAAACCCAAGAGGATTTTATTAAAAAAAAAAATTATCCAAAATATCAGATGACGTCATTCACAAACTCCCCGGATTTCCAGCGACACCCATCGATTCTGCGCCCTCAGCGAAAAAAAGATCGTACCAAAAATATCCGCCTGAGCCTTTGATATATCAGATAACAATTTCTTTTTATTTTTATTCCTCCCTGGCTCGAGGCCAGAAGGAAAAAAACCAAAAAGAGAGCCTAAAGGAACGCGAGTGGTCTGCCAATAATTTTGCGATACAGGAGTCGGCCGGAAATTCGAGAGGACGAGAACCCCCTCCCCCTATCCCATGGGTGGGGGGAGGAGATTCTCCCTCCAGAGGGGCGGGGGCGGGGGGGGGAGGGAGAATGAACCTCCGCACGTATTCGTTATCCTCCCAGCGCGCGAGGAGCTGTATACACCCCGCGCGGAAGCTGGAATTTCACAGAGGGCACCGAGCTATCTATATTGTCTCGTTCGTCAGGGAGTCGAGCGAAAAAAAAAAATTCTCGGCACGCGCAGAGGCCCCCTCGAAAAACCAGCGGCAGCGGGATCCACGCGCGTCGTTAGGGCCACAGCGGAAAATGGTTTATGAAGCGAGCATAGAAGAGGGGGGGGGGGAAGGGAGCGGAGGAGGGACGACGATGGTAAAGACAGGTCGAGAGCGGGAGCCGCGCCGTCCCCGACAGAACCAGCAGGAGCTACGGTATCTCTTTGACGCGCCACGTACTACAATCCCTGTACAAATGAAATTCCACTCGTGCCTCCGTCGCGGGCTCAACCCTTTCCCAAAGTTTCCAGGCATCTCGCCGCCCTCGCCGCCAGCACTGAGCACTCCGCACGCTCCGCGCCCGGGTCTCACTGTACTTTTGCCTCGCGCCACGCGAATATGTTACGCTACTTTCCCTTTTGTGTGATCCTGACGCCCACGGGGAAAAAAAACACACACCGGGAGCTTTCAAAGGGTTCGTGGAATTTTTTTCGGGGCTATTTTTGGTTTTGGGTCGGGATGTTTTGGAGACGATGAAACGGTGAAAATTTGGGGGGAGGGGGGAGGCAATAGTGAAAGAATAGATGACGCGACGTAATCTGCATATTTTGGTACTTTAACTGATTACTAGAATAATGGGTTTCCTTTTTTTTATTCGGAGTAAAAATAATAAGAAATATATGGCAATGGTAAGCAATCGGGTGTGGGAATTCGCAGTACGAAACGGGCTGACTTTGTTTTTCGTCACTTTCACCTCTGGGCTTCCGGTCTCGAGGGAAATGAAGCAAAAAGTCGGGGGAGACGGCGAGAGAAAAAAAGTAAGTTTTTACGATTGTGTCTTTCAGGGAAATCGGAAGAATCGATCGTAAAAATACGGGAGCGTGATCTGCATATCTTGGTATCTGAACTACTTTTGGTTTCCACCACGCGACTTTCCCTTTTGTTTTATTCTGGAGCAAACAGGAACTTTCGAGTTTCTCGGAGAATTTTAATTACGTTTCGCTCTGAATTTTTTTCAACTTCCTGTCTTAAACCGAGATATCCAATATTTCATATCCAATATCCAATATTTCAAGTTTGAAAAACCTGATAAATTACGAGTAAATAAAAGTAACACTAAGTTTTTATAGTAAAAAAATCTGTAATTTTTTTAGTAGAAAAGCGTCCAATTTTTTCTGGGAAAAAATCTCTAATTATTTTTCACGGACACGTCTAAAAAAACAACTCTAAAAAAAAATGCAGATCTCCCATCAAATTCACAATTTCAAAAGAAACCAATTTCACGACCATCCCCAATCTTTGTCTCCCTAGTTGTAATCGCGTCTCCACTTCACTTTCCCAAGAATTCGTTGATCCACCTCGGCGAGTTACTGACCGTGAGTACTCTCGGTTTCCGCCGGCCGCGAGTTGTACCCATCATCGTCGTGAGTTTTTAGTGCGATTCAACACCGCGCGGCGCGACTGCGACTCGCGGCCTCGTTGGCGCACACAGCACAGAGGTCGCCGGTTCGTTGGCCGCGATGGAACAAGTTTGCGGATCAGTGAGCTTTGCCCAGCGCGAAAAACTCCGCCATCAGAGCGCAACGAGCACCGCCTGGCTGTGGTACAACATCGGCACCTATACAGCAAACCGATTGTGCTGAATGCTACATATGCGCCGACCGCTCTGTCTCTTTTTTCACACAGTCTCTGAGTTAGTTTCGGTCGCTAAAAAAGAAAAAAAGAACGCGACCTGTTCGAATGAAAGGGCGATCGTCGTCGTCGTCATATATCCGACTGATGGATTGTTCATCGCATTTTTTCACTCATTGCGTTTTTTCCTTTGTCCGTCGCACGCGCCGTTTTGTGTCACATATTTTCGTTGTATTTTTTTTTTTTTTTCTTTTTTTTTTGGAATACCGCGTGACGTTTTCCATGTATCTGCCTACGCATAAAAAGTTCGTACGCCGATTGCGACGCGTCCGCCGTTGCGGAGAGCTTTATGGTCGGTGTAATATCATCCCACTTCGCGAATCAATCCAAGCGATTTCGCGGTTTTTGTGTGTGTGTGTGTTTTTTTTCGACTGCAATATATTCGCGGAAGTGAACGAGTGCGAATGGGGCATATGACGAGGCGGAAATGGACGGCGTCGAAGCAATTTCATTTGGCACGAAATTGTTTATCGTCCGAAAATCCGACGCGGCGATTGGAAACTCAAGTTCGTTAAAAAATCATTCGTTTTCCGAAGGTCGACGCGAATGGCCGCGAGATTGCAGGCTGTGAATTTTGTTCTGGATGAAAGCGGTAAAATGGTGCAAAATGTAACATCAACTTTGGCCTCATTGACGGTCTTCATCTTTTCTTCCTCGATTTTTTATTTGTCATCCAACGCGATGACAAATAAAAAATAAAAATTGTAAAGGAAATAAAGGAAGAAATTGGGATGGAAGCTCAAATTAAGATTAATAGGTAAACCCAAGAATGTCACAACATTTTTTCAAGGATGGAAAATGGCCAAAAAACGACACCAAAGGTCAAACCACGATTAATACTAAATCCAAAAATGGGACAAATATTTTTCAAAGGTGGACATGTATGGCCAAAAAATGTGACCAGTGGTCAGATTAACTCTAAATCCAATATTAGGTACGTCAGAAGCAGACTCAACATTTTCAATCGTCCTTGCATTTCGCGAATATCTAACGGCGAATTGGACAGCGCGTCCCACGGTTTAATTTGCCGCTAATCAAGCGGTGTTTCTGGGAGATAGAGAATTATCTCGAGGCACACGGAGTGTCTCGTCTCTTCTTGCTACGTTCACTTGCGGAAACTTGCTGATTATACACCCCGAGCGCGGAGCAAGACGACTTCGTCTCGTCGTGCAGTTCGGGCCGAGTGCACGCTCAATTCAGCGCTGAATTCGGTAATTCCTTGGTTACACCGGATGACAGAGTTTCCACGACTCTCACGCCCACCGTCGACCGTACAATCGAGTCTGTCTCCGCCGGGGTTTCCCTTCCTGGAGCTTCTTGGGACGCTGGCTAATAATCTGGCCTCGAAATAATCGAGGGTCTAGGCGCGTGTCTCGCAGTTGTAAGGAGCAAATGGAACCAACGTTGAAGAACAGTTAGAAAAAAAGGTTTTGTTGGGCTAACAAAATAAGGACAATAGATGCCTTCATTTGTTAATTATCAAAATATTTGTAGGGTGAATTTTGGCAATTTTCGGATGGTTCCAGTTTTGTGACTTCTGATTTAAAAAAATATATCGAACATTTTCATTTTTTTTCTAAATCAAGTAAAAAGTGTTTTACAGGGTGGAATACGCGACTTGAGAACGACGATATAAGTTAAAAATCGATATATAGATGAAAAGAAATATTTGTGAGGCCGATTCTGGCGATTTCCGGATCGATGATTTCTGGTGAAAAAAAAACTCGAAAAAAATATTTTTTTCAAAGTCAAATAAAAATGGGTTGAAACCAGTGTTTTCAGGATTAGAATATGCGAGTTGAGAACTAATAAAAAATTCTCCGTGCAGGTCTGAGTTCGTAATACAACCAAAGACAACATAATTGCTGACTTTTGAAGTGCATTCATGATGATAGGATAGGATGCAGAAAGACGCGGGTTCTGAGAGGTTCCCTCAGGACTGAAGATCTCCGGATTCATTAGCAACTCGAGATTAATCTCGCTTCCTGCCTCCTCGTAAACGCGACACCGGCGCGGATTGTGCACCCAGGTATTTCGGAATACCCGGAATCCGCATGTGTCCCCTGGTTATGTACCCCGGAATACGGAACAGCGGAGATTGCGCTGATTGCTGTAACCGAGGGATCCCGGTAACGAGCAACCAGACGCTGGAATCGCGATGTCCCATACGTTTTCGTATAATCGCAGTGTGCAGCCCATCTGCAAAATTTGATTCTGTGCCGTTGATAAGCCAGGAAAAGATGACATCAACGGAGACATTTTTTTTCATTAAATTAATCCGAAACGTGAACGAGTGCAGGTCATGTGCAGGCCTCTGACTCTTCGGGCTTTCGACTCCCCATTATCTTTATACCATGTTTTATTTTTTATTTTCTTATTTTATTACATTTTTAGTTGCTCATTCATTTTTCTTTCTTTTTGATACTCTTGAAAAAAGAGAAGACGAACAAGACAGAAAAATACGAGAGCGAAGCCCCAGAATTCCGCTTGACGAACTGGAAGCCACCGGTTTCCATGGTTGATCCGGAGAATTCGCAAAATTGGAGACGAACGGTTGAGCACCGAGAACGAGAGACGCAGGGCGAGAGATCTCTCGTCCTTCCGTTCGATTTCCCCGCTCCCGTCATCTCTGATGGCAATATAGCTTCCGTTTTTCGCGAGGGGGGCCAGATTGAAACTGCTTTCAATTTCTTCCGCGTTATAGACGCCCGGGGATCACTCCCGCTTTACGCGCGGCCAGCGCTGTAAGTCGCGGGTCGTCCATTGTTCTCGCGACTTCGTTCTTATCCGAAACGACATTTCCTATCCCACTTTTTCCCCATTGTCTCTCCTCGTGTCTCCGCAAAATCCTCTTTTGTCTCCCGGAATTCCGAAGTTGCGAAATTGCGCCGCCTACGAGCGGGCAATTTTTTTTACGTGCAATTTTTTTCCTTCCTCCACGAGAACTCGAAATGGCATAAAATGCAGATACGGAAAGAAGTTTGTAATTGCAAAATCTTTTTTTTTTTGTTCCTGTAACTCTGAAGTTGTTTTTTCTTTCGTTTTTTGTAATTTCAAAAACTGCAGAATGGAAATACGTGGAATACGAATGAGGGATGAAGGAGGCAGGGAAACCGAGCTCGACTTTCCGGCCTGTAATTTGAAATAAAGTCATACAGCGACCCTTATCACGAAATCCTCGCTCTCTCCTCGCTCATCCAACATCCTCGCCTATTGTTGCCACCGGTTTGGGCCTCTCTTTTTTTTCCTACAATTCTGAAATTGCAAAATTGCGTCGGGTACAAGTACCACATTCTTTTTCTTTCTTTTTATGATGTTGAAGTTTGCATCGTTGGAATGCAACGAAATTTAGAAAAAAGTTAATTGTAATTAACCCAGATGATGAAATTAGGTATAAAAAGTCATCATATCAATTAGTTCTTATGATGATTTTTTATATAAGTAATTTCATCATTTGGGTTAATTAGAATTAATTTTTTTTTCTGAATTTCGTTGCATTCCAACGATGCAAACTTCAACATCATTTCTTTTTACAAAAATTCCAAAATGGAAATACGAGGAATTGGGATGAAGGAGGCAGGGAGGGAAAGCGAGCTTGACTTTCCGGTCTGTAATTTGAAATAAAGTTACAGGGGTCCTTATCACAAAATCCTCGCGCTCTCCGCACTTCGCTCATCCAACTTCCTCGCCGGCTTCACCCATTCTTATCTCCGGTTTAGGCCTCTCGTCTCCCGTCCCCCCCGGTCTTCTCTTTTGCTTATCTTCCACGTGAGCGCACTTGTTGGAAGTGGGTATAAGTTTGCCAGTCGGAGGAACCCCCCCCCCCCGCCCCCTCCTTTCTACAGTCTCCCCGTTACCTCAAAATTTCCTACGGAGTTTCGTTGTCTCGCCCGGAGACAAATTTCTCGAGCTGGCGTTAACCACTGCGTCGAATGGCCCAACGCCCGTCCAAAGATTTCGTAGTCGCGTGTATTGTCCCCGACTGAGACGTGACATCTGTCGTGCCATCCAACGTTTACGCTTCTTGAAGGATTAGAGACTCGAGTGGTTCCTTTCCGGCGCAACTGGCGTTACGTCTGTAGTCGTCAAATGTTGTTTTGAGCTTATATTTTGTGCGTGTATAAATGCAATCCGTTCCTTTACTTTAACAACTTAGGAACAATGTATCAACATTTTTTACGAAAATGAATGTAATGATAATTATTTTTTTTAGAGACAAATATGCAAAACTAGTATACAATACACTAAAAACAGCAAAATTTTACTTTATTGTATAATTATGTGAATTTTAATTATTTTAATTATGTGAATTATAATTATTTTTTTTTTTAGAAACAAATATGCAAAACTAGTATACAATACACTAAAAACATAGCAAAATTTTAGTTTATTGTATAATTATGTGAATTTCATGAAATATCTGTATATGAAATTTAAGAAATGCGATGTTTAAAAAAAAATCGAAGTGTTTCAAATTTATAAATATTTTTAACAGTGAAGAATTGTAAATATTTGAAGGTTAATTGTGGGACGTTCCTTTTAACTATGCATGCTCGAGACCAGAACTGACTGCGTAATCGACGACTGACCGAATGTTTTGTCATCGATTGTCCACAACGTTCCTGTTAACCATTGTCCGGGCTGCTAATGCACATCACCTGTTTTGCCGCTCGTCGCTGGTCTGAGCCACTATAAGTTACGTCGCTTGTTGCAGGCGCCTCAACTCAAAGGTATCGTCTTCTCGAGAACCCTTTCCGGCTATATTCTCAAGCCAGGGAGTAAGACGCAGACGCCAACGCACACAGAGATAGCGAGAACATGGACGTCGCCGTCGACGGTGCATCCGCTAGTCATCTAAATTAAGAGTTCATTCTTTCGCCCGAAGGAAGTGACTCAGTCCTTCGATGCTGCTACAGAGAAGACTCAAATTACTTTGCTGCTCACTCGCGCGCGCCGTTTTATGCGCTCCCGATGAAGTCCTACGAAAACTTTGTCGGTTCGACCAAGTGTGAAACTTTTTGAAGAAAAAACAGAAGTAAAAGGCGTGAAAAAAAAAAAATTAAAATCCACGGGGCACTAGAATAAATTTTTAGCTTAGAAATATTTTTCGAAAATAAAAGAAAATCAATAAATCAATTTTAAAAAAGGAAGAGAGGCTCAAATGGGTGAAAAATAAATTCCTGAATTATGAAAATCCACTGATTTATTGACCAAATAAATCGATAAATCAGATTGAACCAAATATTTCCCGTGGAGCAAACATCGAGAAAAAGTTTTACGCCACGTGTACAGTGCTTCAGCGAAACGTTGTAAAATCGGACAATAAAACTACGAAAGTTAAGCGCCACCAGTCGTCTCCACCGGTGATATAAATAACACCCAGAGAAAGTGCGCTACCACAGTTTTTGTCTGGTTTCTTGGCTCACTAACTTTCGTTGCGCTTAGCTTCGCCAATACTGTTGCTCCTTGTCTGCAGTCCGCACGTATAGTGTAACACTCGTTACGTGTGCAATTGTCGGGCAATCGGTGCTCAGCAGTGGGACCAACAATAGTGTATATTTTTTTTGTTTGCGTAGTTCGACGTCTAGTTTCCCGCAATTGCGGTGGCGGCGGAGAATCAGGGAATAGGAAAAACAACCAAGACGTATAAAAATACAAATCGACACCCGGAAAACTGGGCAACAACGACAAAGAATTTTTTTTTTTTTTACAATTCAACGTCTAGTTTCACGCAATTGCGATGGCGGCGGGGATTCAGGGAATAGGAAAAACAACCAAGACGTATAAAAATACAAATCGACACCCGGAAAACTGGGCAACAACGACAAAGAATTTTTTTTTTTTACAATTCAACGTCTAGTTTCACGCAATTGCGATGGCGGCGGAGATTCAGGGAATAGGAAAAACAACCAAGACGTATAAAAATACAAATCGACACCCGGAAAACTGGGCAACAACGACAAAGAATTTTTTTTTTTTACAATTCAACGTCTAGTTTCACGCAATTGCGATGGCGGCGGGGATTCAGGGAATAGGAAAAACAACCAACACGTATAAAAATACAAATCGACACCCGGAAAACTGGGCAACAACGGCAAACATTTTTTTTTTTTTTTTTTACAATTCAACGTCTAGTTTCACGCAATTGCGATGGCGGCGGAGATTCAGGGAATAGGAAAAACAACCAAGACGTATAAAAATACAAATCGACACCCGGAAAACTGGGCAACAACGACAAAGAATTTTTTTTTTTTACAATTCAACGTCTAGTTTCACGCAATTGCGATGGCGGCGGGGATTCAGGGAATAGGAAAAACAACCAACACGTATAAAAATACAAATCGACACCCGGAAAACTGGGCAACAACGGCAAACATTTTTTTTTTTTTTTTTACAATTCAACGTCTAGTTTCACGCAATTGCGATGGCGACGGAGAGAAGATTCAGGAAATAGGAAAAACATCCCGGGCGAATAAAAATATAAATCGACATCCGGAAAAACCGAGCAACAACGAGGACAACGGACGGGAGGAAACGCGAGCTGCGCTAAGTATTTACGAGACCCGGTGGGAGAGGAGAAGCCAGCGCCTCGGGAGTTCAGTTCACGGTCGGATATTTACGAGTTCGTAGGCGGCGGCGGTGGCGGCGGCGGACGCCACTCGGGCGACTCGAGTATACTGTGCGCTCTGTGTGCTGCGGAGACGTGCGGTTACATGTGGACGGTAAGTATACGGGGAATGATGTGAAGTTCGAGAGGTGGATGAGGACGAGGAGCGGAGGGAGTCAGTCGCAAAGCGGCCGCTCGGCGCACCCGCATATGAGACCCGTAAGATAACAATACGTGATGGAATGGGGCGTCTGAATGGCAAGTCAGCACCTTTTCCGACTCCTCAATTTATTCTCATTTAACCAGACGTGGCAAATGTCAACCGCGGCTTTGTCAATATTTCGACGGTACGAATTAACGGCATCAAACATTTATTTTTGATGCATGTTGTGAGTGTTATTTTATTTTTATTATTATTATTTATGTAATTACTAGGCTAATCACACGCGCTGGTGCGCGTGCCTGAAAAACTTGCCAAAATCGACCTCAGAAATTTGTTCTTTTCAAAATATCGACTTTTAAACTATACCATCATTCTCAAGTCGCATATTCTACCCCTGAAAACACTGGTTATTAACCTTTTTTAATCGATTTTGAAAAAAATATTTTTTTGGCGACGAAAAAAATATTTTTTCTGTCAGAAATCGTAGATCCGGCCCCGGACCGAAAATCGCCAAAATCGACCCCAATTTTTTTTCTTTTCAAAATATCGACTTTTAAACTATACCATCATTCTCAAGTCGCATATTCTACCCCTGAAAACACTGGTTATTAACCTTTTTTAACCGATTTTGAAAAAAATATTTTTCTGGCGACGAAAAAAATATTTTTTCTGTCAGAAATCGTAAATCCGGCCCCGGACCGAAAATCGCCAAAATCGACCCCAACTTTTTTTCTTTTCAAAATATCGACTTATAACCTATACCATCGTTCTCAAGTCGCATATTCTACCCCTAAAAACACTGGTTATTAACCTTTTTTAATCGATTTTGAAAAAAATATTTTTTTGGCGACGAAATTTTTTTTTTTCTGTCAGAAATCGTAGAACCGGCCCCGGACCGAAAATCGGCAAAATCGACCCCAACTTTTTTTCTTTTCAAAATATCGTCTTATAACCTATACCATCGTTCTCAAGTCGCATATTCTACCCCTAAAAACACTGGTTATTAACCTTTTTTAACCGATTTTGAAAAAAATATTTTTTTGGCGACAATAAAAATATTTTTTCTGTCAGAAATCATAGATCCGGCCCCGGACCGAAAATCGCCAAAATCGACCCCAATTTTTTTTCTTTTTAAAACATCGACTTTCAACCTATACCATCATTCTCAAGTCGCATATTCTACCCCTGAAAACACTGGTTATTAACCTTTTTTAATCGATTTCGAAAAAAATATTTTTTTGGCAACGAAAAAAATATTTTTTCTGTCAGAAATCGTAGATTCGGCCCCGGACCGAAAATCGCCAAAATCGACCCCAATTTTTTTTCTTTTCAAAATATCGACTTTTAAACTATACCATCATTCTCAAGTCGCATATTCTACCCCCGAAAACACTGGTTATTAACCTTTTTTAACCGATTTTGAAAAAAATATTTTTTTGGCGACAAAAAAAATCTTTTTTCTGTCAGAAATCATAGATCCGGCCCCGGACCGAAAATCGCCAAAATCGACCCCAATTTTTTTTCTTTTTAAAATATCGACTTTCAACCTATACCATGGCAAAATACGCAAGATTAAAAATCACGCGCCAATTTCACAGCGCGAATACCTTGGCAACAATACAAATCTGGAACTTCGATACCAAAACTCGAAAGTCAATAAATCTCGCCACCAAATTTTTAAGGGAAGATTATTTTTTGTCATTATAAATTACTCCAAAATATTATTGAATTACTTTGTGTTATATTGATTAGCTATTTTGATGTCAATAATTTTTACTTCTGTCGATCTTGTGTAACATTATTCAAGTCATTGAATCAGCCGAGTGAAACGAGACACCGACTGAATGACTTTTGTGACTGGAGTCACTGTTTCCTCCGGCTACCGAGATTCCAACGTCTCTTTTTACGCCTTTTTCCCCGTCTCGATTCAACACAGAGCCGCGCGAGTTTACGAGCAGCCGCGGCACGGCGAACTGATTTCGGCCTCCTCGCAATGTTACTACGAAGAGAGTGACGCATGACGTGAAATCGTCTCGACGTACAATATAACAGCATCTTGTTATGGAGTGACGCAACCCGCGTGTATATAATATCCCTCGATATGCGCGACGAGGGATTCAGTGCGCCGGGAAGTTCGAAAATAAATTTCACGCGCGCCGACACGAGGAAGTCGTGAGTGAGAATAATACGAAAGTCGCCTCAAATCCGGGGAAGAAAAATGTTTCCTATCAAACGAAAACTTTTTTAGTTAAAAAAAAAAGTTTTATTCAGTCAATAAATATTCATCCCCAAAAATTCTTCAGTTCTAAATATTTTTTTCGATCAATATTATATAAAAAAAAATTAACTAAAAAAATAAACATTTGGAAAAAAAAATTTATATCGAAAGATGTTTTTTTCGTTCAGTTATTACAATTTTGCGATAAGAGTCACAGGAAGCTCGCGAGACGTCGCCGGAAACACAGAAGCAAACCGAAAGCACCCTCGGATATTAATCAAGAGAGAGAGAGAGAGAAAAAAAATTGTATTAATGAGAAGAGTTCTCAAGAGAGGCTGATAATTATCGCAGAAATTGCAGAACCGACGTGGAAGCCCGAGCAATTTGTATATAGATATGTGAGGCAATGAAATTTAATTGCACTCGATATGTTTACCCAGAAGGAAAGAGAGAATCCTCGGGGCTTTCCTGCGCTGCCGCGAATTATAATCCCAGCGGAACTGGAGGAACTTCACGGTTATAATAATAATTATGAGGGCAATAAATTGCTCAATCCGAGTACATTTGTGCAGTGTACACGTGTAATTTTACACTCTGCTCTTTTGCCCCCTCCCCCCCCCCCCCCACCTTCACCCCCGCCCTTGGTTGACTGATCCGGGCTAACATTGCACGCGATTAATCACGCAATTAGGGGGAATCTCGTTAGACGAAGCGGTAAATCATTGTTAAGCTCGTGGCTGATAAAATCTCCGCTCTCGTTCGATTCCCACGTGATTTCCATCACTCGCACGTCCTTCGTTTCGTCTCAGACACCGAGTGAAAAAAATATAACGTTGATTAAATTCAGCGAAAACCCCGCTTTCTTTTTATACAATTTTTTCAATTATTTTCTTCATTATTTATTTTTTTTGCTTCCTCATAGAGGAAGCTTTGTTTTCGTGAAAATTTTTTTTTTCGAGATTTTCATGTTAACATACTTAGAATCACCTAAAACGTCGAGAAAAGTGGTCTAGAAAATATGTCTGTATGTGTGTATGTGTGTGTGTGTGTGTGTGTGTGTGTGTGTGTGTGTGTGTGTGTATGTATGTATGGTCCAGGCACCGAACATTCAATTGTTCATAACTCAGGAATGGCATGATGGATCGAGCTAAAAATTGGCACGCAAGTAGAGTATTAAATCCTCTGTAATTCACATATTTTAAAAATTAAATATATCCATGTATACAAATTTTATCGAATTTTAAATTTTTCAAAAAAATGGCGTGATCGCTCTAACTTTCGTAAAAGTTCGACGATTCAGCTATATACTTCATCATAAATAAAGACACGGTTAATGTTGTTTGGTATTGAATTTCAGCGAAATCGGTAAAGCGGTTCCGGTTTTATAGAATTTTGAATTTTTCGAAAAAAATAAATTTTGCTCTAAATCACGTCGAATCTCATCAAATGAACCAAAATATTCAACAGTCAAAAAATAACATACAGCGCTGCCACGTATAAAATTTGTTTACGATCGGTAAAGTCGTTCGGATTTTACGCTGTTATGAATTTTTTTTTAAATTAAGATTTTCGTTGTAACTTATGGAAAAGTTATTAAAGTAAGTCAAAACTTTGTATCTAATCAAAATTAGATGTAACGGTGTTTGTAACGGAGTTTTCTTTTGTTCAGATTAAAAAAAAGTTGCAAAGTAGAACTTTGCACACTGCTTCCTCATTAATTCCCCTTTTTCACAAAGCTTCCTCTATGAGGAAGCCAAAGTTAATAAATAAGCTTCTTCATAGAGGTGGCTTTGTGAAAAAGGGGAATTAATGAGGAAGCAGTGTGCAAAGTTCTACTTTGCAACTTTTTTTTTTTTTTTGTCCGCGCAGACGAGAAGCAACGACGGATCAGGTGCAAATGTGGCAATTGTGCGTCTCTCCCGGGGAAATCTGATTCCACTCGAATTCCAGGATTGCGGTCGACTCCTCCTCGCGCGGCGCGCGTGGGGTTCGCGCTATATATGCATTTCGCGTTACACGTCGGCGGATGGAACACGGAATCCCCCGCAATCCGGAAATAAATGCATATTAAACTCTCTCATCCAGGCATCCAGCGCGGTGATGAATTATATTATTGTGTGTGGCGGGCGGCGTGGGAGTGAGCTATTCAGTGTTATGGAAATTCCGATGAAATTGAATGCGAATATTTAGTCGATGCGCGGAGGAGATCCGCGCGCATCACCCACGGTGGTGATTCGCGGTGTGCAGCGCGCACGCAACGTCGGGAAATATTTGTCGCGATCAAGTGAATCTCAAAATTCACTCGGACTTTCGTTTGTGTGAGTTTAATGAAACGACGCTCGGAGCCTCCGTGGGAGATACTAATAATAGACTTGGGTCTGGCGCGCCTGCCTTTCACGACAGGTGGCATGAATCCTGGCTACAAAAATAGATTTTTTTTTTTTTTTTTTTCAGAGCAAACATTTTGAAAAGATTTTGCAAATAGTGGAATATTTGTGGCTACTGGCACGTCTGCTTTTCACAGCGGAGTTCACGAATCCAGTTTTTTTTTTTAATTTTCCAAAGACAAACCAATAATTTTGGCGGAATTTCCCAAACAGTCGAATATTATTGGAAATAAATTCGACATTTCAGGCCTGCAAAACAATTATGTATTTTGCTACAAAAACTAAAAATGTGTTATATTTTATTATTATGATTCAAAAAAGTTTTTTACCATCGAAAAAAAAATTCAAAGGACTTTGGGCGTTGAAAGGTCGAATACTCTTGGCTGTTTATAATTATCGTAAAAATATGCTCACAATTGGCGCGGATGTATCGGTGAAAATTTCGCGGAAAACGAGATTCCATTCTCGAGCAAGAATTCACCGGCGATAAATGTGTGCGCGCACCTTAACGCAATTATTTTAAAAGCGCGCGGGCTGCATTGCTTCTCTATTTGGCTATCCCGGGGATACGTGCGGAGCGAAGGTGAGTGGTATGACGCGAGGCTAACGCACCCGCGGGCCTCGGATAAATTGAGTTTCCGACTGTGACGAAACGTTATTGGGTTACGAGGTCGTAGTGTGCGTGCAGACGGCGCCCGCGCGCTGCTGAGAGTAACGCGCGGATAGCGGACATGAATCTGGTTAGAATTTAAGGGTGCGCGCGGAGGGACGGAATTTTCCTCGTGTATAGCCGCCGCGCCATCGGCCATACGTGGAGCATCGGAGTTTGGCAGACGACGCCCTCCGGTCAACGAGGAATTAGCGTCGGCGCAGCCAGCGACTACGTGCTCGTGGTTGCTAATAGCCGAGGTCCGCGGGGAAGCGTCGCGCGAACGTGTCGAGTCACCCGGAGTAAATAGACGAAAAGTTCGCGAGACTTCGTGAAGGAAGTTCTAAACAAATAAATAAATAGATAAACAAATAAATAAATACATAAATAATTGTGAAATCGAGAATTTAATTTGACACCAGAAAGCAAAATTGATAAAATTGATAAATTGAGATACCCAAAGCAAAATTGATGAAATTGATAAATTTAATTGATACCAAAAGCAAAATTGATCAAATTGATAAATTGAATTGATACCAAAAGCAAAATTGATAAAATTGATAAACTTCATTGATACCAAAAGCAAAATTGATAAAATTGATAAATTTAATTGATGCCAAAAGCAAAATTGATAAAATTGATAAATTTCATTGATACCAAAAGCAAAATTGATAAAACTGATAAATTTAATTGATATCAAAAGCAAAATTGATAAAATTGATAAATTTAATTGATACCAAAAACAAAATTGATAAAATTGATAGATTTAATTGATGCCAAAAATAAAATTGATAAAATTGATAAATTGATCAAAACAATATTTTTAAAACAGTTTAGTTGGTAATAAGAAAAAAAAATTGTGAAAAAAAAGTATAATCGAAAAAACTGAAATTGATTCGACGCCGATTAAACGCGAGTCACGAGTTCGCGAGCCTCGCACGATTCCCGATTCACTCTCGTCGCGACGCCGGAAGGGAAACGCGTCTGGCTGTCTGTCCGTCGAGGCGTGACCGTTCACTCGAGCGATTCCGCGAAGCGAGACCTTTTCACCGCTGAGAAACTTATATGCCTCGGATTAATACATCGAATAAATAGCTTTAATACCGGCTTATTAAATCGGCCCGCGGAGTTGATAATTCAGGTTGCGTCATTAGTATTTGGCGCAAACGTGTATAATAATATATAGTGCGGCTACACCCACGAATGTTGACGCAATGAAAACAGACCAACCGAGTCCATATAAAATTGCCTCGATTTTTGAACCACTTCGTAAATTCAATTAAACATTTTATCTGATGAAAAAAATAATTATATAAAATTGCACCAACGTAAATAATAACAAATCAATGATAAGTTTATATCAGCCTTACGAGCAGCCATCAATTAATAATATATAACATATATAAAATGCAGACATTCGACGGACAAATACTGATGAAAAATTACGCTGTCTTTATTCAATCAAAGTGGCATTTACAATCCGTTTATATAATCCGCCGCCATTGACGTAATCGTCGATGATCGTGTAGCCACGCTCAAGATATTCTTGCAACAGAGACGCTTTTGCTGCACAATAGGAAATCGCGCACAATGCGAGAGAGAAAGAGAGATGATGGAAGGGAAGGCAGCCCACAATATAATAGCCTCGTTGCGAAGCGATAAGGCTAATAAGGAACTCTCTGTAACGCAATCTTCAATTACCCCGTGGAATATACGAAGTGTGGAATTATATCGGTGTCTCGGATACCGAAAGTTATTATCCGCGCTTCGCTCCTGCGAGAAAAACGATTTCGTTGGACTAACGAAAGTAGCGACCACCAATTCGTTAATTTGTTACGTTAGCAAAATATTTTACGACAACTAAAATATTCTTTCGAATTTGCACATTTTTTTCTAACCCAACAAATTATTTTTCTAACCCGAAGAAAATTTGGTCTAACTTAACAAATAATTTTTTAAACCGAATGAAAAATCTGACCAGCCCAAAAAAATATTTTTCGTATTCAATAAATAAACGTATTTGTTACCCTTTTTCGGAAAAATAGTCATTCCATGAGCTAAAAAAGCCCCACCCGAGAATTTTAGCTCATGGAAAGATTTTTTTCGAAAAAAATAGCCATTCCATGAGCTAAAAAATCCCCACCCGGGAATTTTAGCTCATGGAAAGACTTTTTTCGGAAAAATAGTAATTCCATGAGCTAAAAAAGGCCCACCCGGGAATTTTAGCTCATGGAATTACTTTTTTCGGAAAAATAGTCATTCAATGAGCTAAAAAAGCCCCACCCGGGAATTTTAGCTCATAGAATGACTTTTTTCGGAAAAATAGTCATTCCATGAGCTAAAAAAGCCCCACCCGGGAATTTTAGCTCATGGAATGACTTTTTCGGAAAAATAGTCATTCCATGAGCTACAAAAGCCCCGCCCGGGAATTTTAGATCATGGAATGACTTTTTTCGTGATGGAAAATTAACTATTCGTTATAAAATCGCTGCGGTGGGTTACGTGACATATTGTGGAATAAAAAAATTCGGATGCCTAATAACCTGGCTGCGGTGACTCAGCCGGAGATTTTCCCACCCAGGAAATCTCTTAGCCGGCAGCCCCGCCGGTGTGAAGTGTCCCTTATACAAAACGCGTGCGCCCCGTGCGGGCTGCACCGTGACGAGGGTGGCGTTCACTCTCGCATTCGAACCTATGACGCGCTTGCACTCGACACTGCACACTGTGCCCTGCGGTTCGGCCACGCTGTCGAGGCTCGAGGACCCAGTCGCGCCGTTCTACGCGTGTCACTTCGATTACAGCGCGAATCGAGCTCGGCTCAGCCACAGCCATCGCCATAGCCAGAGGCGGCCGAGCACCCACGAACCGACGTAGTGTCGAGGGTCAAAGGGAAATTTGGTGGGAACTGAGAAATGATTTTGTCGTATTAAATCGATGATTGGATGCACAATCTGTATGCATTATTCAGCAGGTTCATCGGTTTCATGTGGGTCTTGACAAACACAAGTGGGGAGCCCAGGACTTTCTCAATCAATCTTTTTGTTATCAATTTTTTTAAATATTTACTTTCATACCTATTTTAATTTTTTATATTTCGTAGTAAATATGAAACCATTTTTTTATCATTCGTATTAAATCGATGATTGGATGCACAATCTGAATGAATTGTTCAGCAGGTTCATCGGCTTCATGTGGCTCTTGACAAACACAAGAGGGGAGCCCAGGACTTTCTGAATCAATCTTTTTGTTATCAATTTTTTTTAAATATTTACTTTCATTTCTATTTTAATTTTTTATATTTCGTAGTAAATGTGAAACAATTTTTTTATCATTCCTTATAATTAGGTAAGCGCGCGAAGGGCGTATGGGCCAGATAAAAATATTAATAAAAAGATAACTTAACAAAATAATTCAAATCCTATCATTTATGTAATGCAAACCATTACCATTAACCATTTTTTAAGATCACCATCAGATTACCATCAGATTTCTTTTTGTAAGATTAATAAAAAGATTAATTAAAAAATCATTCAAATCCTATCATTTTTGTAATTCAAACCATTACCATTAACCATTTTTTTTGTTAATCGAAGAAACAAATGAACTCCGCCCGTTTCCCATACATTTAGCAATCCGATCGGCAGATGAAGCTCGACCAGCAGCCAGACAAGAATTTAATGGACCCGAGTAATTCAGCAACGAACGAGGCTCCGGATATCACTGGACGCTCGATCGGACGGTTTGCTCAAAGGATCGTAACGCGAGGGTCCGCGGAGTACTCGACCGACAATGTTGGACGGCGATTAACCGAGGCGAACATATAGTATACGAAAGTGCGACGCATCGCGTGACGCCGATCAAAGGGAATACGCGAATTTGTGAAACTCATTATGCGCGAGAACCGTTCGAACATATCGAGCAAACACGCGGGAAATTTCATGGGATTAGCGCGTAAAGCACGTGGCACGCTTGATGGATCCAGCTCTTGCGCGTTGTACATTCACGACGTCCGGACGTTTCCCAGCCTGGTGGTTACCGCACTTTAAATCCGCCGCGGCCCATTTCGATCTCACCGGCTGTGGATTTAATATCCATCCAGCTTCGTGTTTCTGTCCCGCTGCTTCGCGTGTCGAGAGTCGAGCGAGACACGAAGCCAGAAGAAAATCGTAACAGCGACGACAGCGATTTACAGCAATACCGAGCTAAATGTTTCCCTGGTCGCCGCGGGTACCGCGTAATTGTCCGGTTAAGTGGCGAACGCGCGAGACGCTCGATTGGCACGAAACTCGCGGCCTGCGGGACGGCAAATCCTGGCACGAATTGGCAAATTGTAGCTAACGATTCTTTTTATTTCTGCAGGTGAACTTTTTGTACGTTTCTGGGGGGGAATATTGCGCGAATGGAAAAAAGGCCGTTTATGTAACGTCACTTATGTCACGAGCAGCCCGGAAAGATTTTTGTACTCGTTTATTTTTTCTTTATATTTTTGTGGGAAAAAATGTCGCACAAATATGTAAGTAAATCACTTCTAAATTTACAAAAAATAGTTATTTTGACATAATTCTTATATTGGGTTCCGCCTTACGACATTCTCTCCGTTATATTTTTCTCTCGAACGAAGGAAAAAATCCAGGTTCGAACAATCCAAAAAAGTAACCTCAATTTTAGTGAAGTGACAACTGGATAAGCGCGCGTATGGGTTAGTACTAAAAGAACCATAATTTTTACTCATTTTCGTCATCTGTTCCCTAGTTTAGTTTCCAAAATGGTTTAGTTTCCATTACAAAACACTTCTTTTTCATCATTATATTTTCTGCGAATGTCTGGAGCAATTAAAACAATTTCTCACCGCTTTACTACGCAGTTTCATTTTTGAGTCATTCCATGTCAGGTCAGCCACTAAAAAAAAAGTTCCCAAGAAAATGTATTTTGTGTCAGGGGTTGATTTTGGCATTTTTCGGCGAGGGGACGTTTTTATGAATTCTAACAAAAAAAAACGAGATGTAAATATTGTAATAAATAATTCAAAGAAGTCTTTCCAATTTTATTTTTTTTAATTCGAGATTTGGTGTCTCTGTTGGAATTATATCATCTAATTTTAGAAATATGCTGGGATTTTGTTATCGACTGTACTGATATGGAATATATTATGTGTCCTTCCATTTAATTTTTATTCATTCTCTGCGTTATAGTTTTCTCTCGAACGAAGGAAGAAATCCACGTTCGAACAATCAAAAGAAAAGTAACCTCAATTTTAGTGAAGTGACAACTGGATAAGCGCGCGTATGGGCTAGTACAAAAAAAACCATCATTTTTTGCTCATTTTCGTCGTCTGTTCCCCAGTTATAATTCTCTGAAAAAAAAAATGGTAAATACACGTGCGAGGTATCGAGAAAGGTGCTTCGTGCAAGGTGCAAAAAGGTAATCAATATGACGCTGCAACTGACGGACAGAAGTTATACCGGGGGGGTCGAGCGGCGTCCGCTGCCAGTTTCAGCGTCACGTAATCCATCCCCATTTTGTGCACCTGGCCAACACCGTGCCGGGGCCGAAAAGCGTGCGGCGAAGCGTGGTGGGTGCTGCACCGTGCTGGTCTCCCGGCCACGATACGACACTCGCGTGTCGCTACGTCCCCCTCGCGACGCGTGCGGTGCGGCTGCAGCTTCGTACGGCAATACTGTTCGTATTACCTGTAACTAATCGTTTGGAAGTTGTGGGCCCTCGGACTTCCCGTACACGAGTCTTGTATCGACGGAAATTGGTAACACGAACTGCAATAAAAATATCATATTTATAAAAACACAACCAATTTTTTTTTTCTTTTTTTTTCTTTTTTTTTCAATTTTGACAATAATTTCATGAAGTGTAAATAAAACACGAATCCTGAATAGCACAAACAAAAATGAATAAATCATGAGTATAAAAAAACCTTTTTTTATATCTGTAATTTTGAATATCTTTTTATGAAGATTTGGAAAATAAATAAAAATCTATAAATTCAGGGGTATACCTTGACATTTTCTCACATTTTTTTTTTTTTTCATTGCGAATCTCACGACCTTCGTGGAGATTTTTTTCTCCCCATTCGCAGGAAATCGCAGCGACGAATACCGCAATTTAGACCTCGGTGATGTCGTACCGAGAATTCCTCTCGGTACGAGAACTCGCTTTCTCTCTTCCGTCCCGCTGTTCCTCCGTGTACACCGCTCGCCCGCAGTGTGTTGTGTGTACATTGGCTGCGCGCGTTACTTACTCCTTCCCGCTCGATCTTATCTCGCCGTTTATTCGGCTCGATTACACAGGTGATTCACGTTCCCGCGGAGTCGCCGAGAGTAGTTTAAAATATCTATACGTGTACCGTACGGCGTATGCGTTGTATACTTGCGGTGCGCGAGGCACGAGAGGAGAATACAATTAGGGCTCAGTCCGTGCGGTATGCGAACGTCGCTCTGAGTCACCGCCACGACTGGGACGCGCTCGACGCTTCCCACTTTCGCGAGGACGAGAAAAAAGAATTCGAAAAAAGGTCAAGTGAACTTCGCGTTTATAAACACTAAGAACATTTTTTTTTTTTTCGTTAAAAATTACTCACCGAAACTGAGCTTTAAAAAATGAGGCAAATTTTATTACTAGAAAACTCCAAAAATTAAAAAATTGGAAACTTTGTTATGAATAGAATAACTATAAAATGGCTAAAATTGTTACGATTTTTTTTGTCCGGGAATAAAAAACAGTAAGAACATTTTTTTTCGTTAAAAATTACTCACCGAAACTGAGCCTTAGAAAATGAGGCAAATTTTGTTACCAAAAAAACAAAAAATGAACAAATTGGAAACTTTTTTATGAATAGAATAATAACTATAAAATGGCTCAAATTGTTACGATTTTTTTTTGGTCCGGGAACAAAAATTACTTAAAAAAATAGAGATGAGATTTTTTCGTGAATAATTCGTTACGCCTCTTCCCGAGATTCCTCGGAGGGGCCACAGCGACCCGGACACTCCAGCTCGCCTTGGTCGGTAATTCAGGTCTGTTGCTCTCGCGTGTACGCGAATTCGTGCTTTCGTGCGTCCGCCCGGCACGTGCAACGTGGCTTCCCGGGATAAGCGCGCTAACGAAGTGCACGCGTTGCACACGCGTGCGACTGCAGCGCGCTCGGTGCGCCGCAACCCTTTTTCCGACAATTATTTCCTTGTTATTTTCATTTCAGCTCGCCGCTTTCTCACAGAATTAAAATCGTCAGTCGCGCCGTTATAACTGTTGTTATTACGTCACAAGCTTGCTTAATGAAATGAGCACTTATATTATCGTCCTTGAAAATATTCGTTTATGTAATTTCTTTATATTCACAATTTTTATTTTTATTCTCTCATTGGTTGTACTTTTTTATCACGATTATTTTCAGTTTGACGATAAAATAATTGTTTTATTTTTTTAATGAAATTCGTGTGTTTTTATAGGGAAAATATGTGAAAATTCAAAGTGAACTCTAAAATCTGAAAAAATTCATACGTATTCAGAAAAACGAAGGAATCATTTTCATCCACAAAAAAACTTGGGTCATCGAAATATTTGTTAAACAATGCTTTTTTTCATCAATTTGTCAATAACATTTTGTAATTATTATTATGCAAAATTAATCTTTTCAGTGCCTTTAATTTGCATGATTTTTTACAGATTTTTATATTATCGAGAAATGGTTGCAATTGTCTCTCAATTTTCGAAAACTTATGCGAACTCGACACCAGGCGCAAGGACTACCTTAACAGCAGCAAGACTCGTCCGGGGAATACAACGTTCGAGGCGCGCGGGGTCGTTAAGGCGGTGCGATTATCGAGGGTTGATTACTCCATTAGTAATCGACCCTCGATTCCTCGTCGCCAGATCTCCAATTGAGAGAAAATCGAATTAGCCTCCGCGTCGCCTCCCTCGGCTATTAAGTGTCAATTTTCATTTCTTTTTTTTTCGTTATAAATTTCTCCGGAGCCTCGAGAAATGATGGATTGAAAATGTCATCGATGCGGACGACTTTTTTAATTATGTATTTTTTTTTCAGTAGTGCCCGAGGAGGAGACGTAATATCCGTTTGAATGCGAACGTTGGAGACTCGCGGACGGCGGTGAAACCGCGAGTGGGCGAACTGGGCGAGGGACCCTGAGCAGCCTCAGCGGAGCCGAGGTCGAAGTCACGGTTCGACTGTCGCGTTGTCATCGGCCATACCCGAAGGCACAAAAACGGGGGCCAACTCCGAAATATCGACTCCCGGAGTGAATAAGCCGTGCGATTATTATCAGCCACCGAGTACGTAATACAATCTCGTTTTCTTTTCATACGGCACAATACTGAATGGAATAATATATCACATTTATCTTCGACCCTGCAGCTGATCTATGAATATTTCATCGCTGAATGAAAATAGAATCGAAATTATTTCGATTGAGTCAGTAAAATATTTACTTACATAGAAAATATTTTGCAGAATTATCGGATTAAAATAGAAACATTTTTAACCTAAAGAAAAAATTTGATTAGACGGCACAAAATTTGTGTAAATAAAAAAATTAGCATTAATTAAAATAAAAATTGTGAATGCCAAAAAAATCTACAGGCCGAAATTTCGAACACATTTCGTCAAGTCAACAAATTATTTCAATTGAGTCAGTAAAATATTTACTCACATAGAAAATATTTTGCAGAATTATCGGATTAAATTAGAAATATTTTTAACCCAAAGAAAAAATTCGATTAAACGGCACAAAATTAGCGTAAATAAAAAAATTAACATTAATAAAAATGAAAATTGTGAATATCAAAAAAATCTACAGGCCGAAATTTCGAGCACATTTCGTCAAGTCAACAAAAACTTTCCTCTCGATGCACCAGATTAAAATGTTGTCAACCGTTGACAAAAAAAATCCACAAAATAACAAACAGTCAAGCCGAAAGTGCATTTCACATATCCAATTTATCTGCCAGCCGAGAGAGGAAACGAGTTAAATAAACATTTCGTGGATTAGATAACCGGCGGGATGACCCCGCTCGGCGGTGTTGCGAATAATAAGTGTGATGTGTCTCTCGGTCTCGAGCCGAGTAACCTTGCGACTCTCTCTCTCTATCCCCGCGGTGATGTATGAATTAGATCTGTCCGAGCGTATTTTATTTATCTATCCGCCGAGAGAAATAGGCGCGGGCGATGCGTAAGTACGACGTATTCGCTGGACCAACATGTGAGTCGAAGGAGCCGAAGGTATTCCTGATTAATCGTCGCGACTACGAAATTAAGACTGGTCTCCCGGTTATCTCGTGTACTTCTATAACAAGGCAAAACCCGGCAATAAACCTGACCGATTACACGGCCGAGATAGACGCGGGGATTGCAAATCTATCTTTCTCCGCGCGGCGTACAGACGCTTTTTCATTGCTGCGAGGCCCGCGCAGCAGCTCTACGCGCGGCTTCGCAATGCTGCGCTATCTCGACGCGATATCTCGGCTTTGCCCTCGCGGCGCGCGGACGGTGCGGTCCGCGCGCGAACGGAGCCCCCCGAGCCGCAGCTCGTGGAGCTCCGAGAAAGAGCCGGAGGGATACTACTCGACGGCCTGCAGTGGCGTAAGCCGAGAGGAAATCACTGCGCGCGCGGTGAGCAAAAAGGGCTTTGAGACGGGTCGAGAAGAAAAGGGACGGTGGGAAGTCGATTGATAAAAACGGGGTTTATCCGATGGGAAGTGGATCGAGGGACGGCGAGAGGAGGAATTCTTTTTAATTAATGTGTTAATTCGTGTTTTTTTTTTAGTTCTGAGTTCTAAGTTGTTGTTACTTTTTAATGATGGTGAAGTTTGCATCGTTGGAATGCAACGAAATTCAGAAAAAAAAATTCATTCTATTTAATCCAAATGATGAAATTACGTACAAAACATCATCATACGAACTAATTGATGTTGGTGACTTTTTATACCTAATTTTATAATTTGGGTTAATTATAATTCTTTTTTTTTCTGAATTTCGTTGCCCTCCAACGATGCAAACTTCAACATTATACTTTTTAGGGGGGTTTTAAAGTTCTAGTTGATAGGAATTTTTCAGCTGATTGAAAAATAAAAAAAACGAATTAAAAAAAATTGATTTAAAAATATGTGAAAATTCTATCCGATATGAAATTTTCCGCTGAACACGAAATTGGCAATTATTTCCCCAAAAATCCATGAAGTCGGCACGAGAACCACAAAAAACCATTTTTTGAATGTGATTTTTGCGTTTTTCTCACCGAATTTTCGAGCAATCGACCAAAAGTCAGTGTTTTTCGGAATCAGCGTGAAATTTCCCACGAGACAGAAACTTCGAAAACCCCACACCGAGTTCAAGATTATTTTTCAATCAACCTTCGCCCACGTCTCGGGACTGCAATTACAATAGTTTCGAAGACATTCGCCAAAGTCGCGACGCGCCCGAAGATTCTGCGGAGTTGGCGAGAAATCGAATGCAAACAGGCGGAGCGAGCGACTGATTCGAAATTGAATTGGCACCCGCCGGCCGTATAGAACAGACGTCCACAGCCACTTCATGCAAATACTGAAATTAATATGATGGCCTTTCGAGGCTCCTGGCACTCTCGTCTTCCTGGTTATAGATTTGGGGTGGAAGGGGGAGGGGCGGAGGGGTGAGAGGTTCGAAGCCACCCCGAGACCGAACTCTCATCGATTCCTTAGATCACGCCGCGTGCACCTTGCTGCACGTCCTGCTCAGTCGTTTATACAGCTAGCCAAAAGCAGAACCGTGAGATTCGATGCATTTACGTCAATCTGCAGCGATGAACTTAATTGGAGTGACAGTGGAAAGTAATGTTCGCGGTACAGAATCGTTCGGCTTGTTTGATAGTTTAGTTTCCATTAAAAAAAAACACTTCTTTTTCATCATTGTATTTTCTGCGAATGTCTGGAGCAATTAAAACGATTTCTCACTGCTTTACTGTGCAGTTTCATGTTTGAGTCACTCCATGTCAGGTCAGCCACTAAAAAAGAATTTCCCAAGAAAATGTGTTTTGTTTCAGGGGTTGATTTTGGCATTTTTCGATGAGGGGACGGTTTTATGAATTCCGATAAAAAAAACGAGACATCAATATTATAGTAAACAGTAACAAATAATAAAAAAAAAGTCTTTCGCATTTTTTGTTCATTCGAAATTTGGTGTCTGTTGGAATTATATCATCTAATTTCAAAAATATGCTGGGATTTTGTTATCGGCTGTACTGATATGGAATGTCTTATGTGTCCTTCCATTTAATTTTTATTTCTTCTTTCCGAAAAAAAACCACCTCTATATTTGGTGTTGATACACACCGAGCGAGACACTGGACAGTCGGGAGCTCCGGCAAAAGTGACTCCCAGCCAAAAGAGATCGCGCGCAAGACTCGAATTACCAACTGGGATATATTTTCTTGGCATTTGCGCCAAATGGGTCGAGGATAACGGGGGCTCTCGGGTGCCTCGCGTGCAAACTCGCGTATCGTGTGTCTCTGCCCCGTCTCTCGTGCTACACTCGCGGCTACGCCTCTCCGTACTCTCTGTATACCTACACACATAAGTATTTCTTTGCGCCGCTGCTCGAGCCTCTTCTTCCCCAAATTGTCTTTTCACGTGAGTCGCGCGCGGTCCGGCGCTCCGCGGTCGGCTCGGATTGCGGTAGGCAGAGGCATTCTCACGTACCTTTGTATCTCTTACTCCGTCTGCATATTTCATTTCGCGCGACTTCCGTGAATTTCAGACGAGGGTATAAACCCAGCCGCACCGAGTTTCGGGGTTTATTAATCATGCACGTATTTTTTTACCCGCAAATTTTCCTCCCAAATTGGGAGGAAAAATAAGGAACGAACTTGGAGTGCAAAAATTTCGTTGGCATTCAAGAATTAATGTTTTTGTTTATTTCTTTATTGCCCTTATTTTTTGTTGCAAAATACACCGATTTTTAGTCGATAGCAAAAAAATTCTATGAGAAAAACGCAAAAATCACATTTTTCAAGCTGTTTTTTGCGTTTCTCGTGCGGATCCCGCGAGTTATCAGGCAAATAATTGCTGAATTCGTGATCAGCGGGAAATTTCCAACAGATAGCGTTTTCACAATCTATAAAATCATTTTTTTTATTTCAAGTAAAGTTACTCTCGGTTTTGATAAAGTTACAACATTTCGCAAAAACAGCCAAAACACTTTTCATCTTTTTTTTTTCTTTTTTCATAAAAAAAATGTACTTCACTTTTCCGAAAAAGAGTTACTTAAAAAAAATCTTTAAGTTTCATATGCGACGATTTCGTGAAATTAAATTTAATTGACGAGATAATTACGATGCTTTTTGGGCAAAATGAATTAACGATGAATTCGCGAGCACGTGATGAGCCGTTCGGCTCTCCCAACGCACGAGCTGCGGCTGACGTAACTGAGCACCGTGAATGTCAACCGGGGAATAATTCGCCCCGTGTGTTGCAATCAGGCAGTTCTTGTTTCAATAATGTAACAACACCGCGCGCGCGCGCTCTCCCCGCCGACGTGTAAACGAGAGAAAGACACGTCAGCCTCGTGTAACAAGGACACGTCGAGAGAAATAATTATCATTTGTCCCGAGCCGCGCGGGTTTTAATGAAACCCACTATTGGCTATATACGGCCCGGCGTTGTTTAAGCAACAATTAATAATTTTATCGCTCTTGATGAAATTACAGCCGCGCGGCGCGGGTACGTCCGAGACGTATAAGGAAATGCACACCGGGCGACAAACAAACTTTAATGGTCAATCGTATTTTTACACCCGCGTTTATTGCCAAATCGTGACTCTAAAGATTTTCCTACCAATAAAACGCTTGAAGCGCGATAACAATGAAACTTATATCTGCTTCAGAGTTGGGCGTCATTGACATAAAACTTACAAAAAAAATTATTCTCTTTTGACCTGACGCATGATTTATGCCCACTATAAATATTATCGCTGAGTGCAAAACAATAAATGCTGAAAATGATTAACAATTATCGCAGAAACGTGAGAATTTAATTTTTTTTATTAATTAATTAATTCTCCCATAAATTCCCTCGTCACTTAGACTCCAAACCAAAACAAATAAACGAAACTAGAAAAATTTGATTGACTCTATAAATGGCTACTTTTCACCGCTGCGAAGGCCTCAAAGACGAGAATAGAGTCGGTAACACTAAACCGCGGTGTTGAGTGACAGGAAAAGAGGCGATCGCGCTCGGTTCTTGCAACGCGATCCAGACGCGGAAAAAGCTCGTGGCGCCGGACGAGCCTTCGTCAATATTTATTATTTAACTACCACCCCGAAGAGAGAAGCGAGCGAGAAAGGGGGAACGAAAAAATGGGAAACGGGGTTGCGACGTGTCGCGGCGAGTTTATACGGCTATCGTGGGGCGATCTCGCTCTGTGCACTCGTTCGCCCCGAGGCCTCGGGGCCGTCCCGACTGTCCGGGGAAAATGTCCTGTCTCTTCCGTCTCTCCCGGACGACGCTAAAGCGACGGACCCCCCGGACGTCTTTCGCAACGTGAAATATAGAGGAGGCCGTGGAAATCAATGTGGGGAAAAATCAATCGTTATATATACGCGCGGCGCGAATATAGGCGAGAGGAACAAAAGCCGGTGACACGATTCCCCGGCGAACTGGGACAATGTAAAGTTCAGATTTCTCGAAGAAAGAGACCCATTGTTTTCCGACTCCACCTCGGACGAGGCTTTCAGTGCCTTGAAAACAAAAAAAAAACCTTTACAGTGTCACGAAAAATCTAATAACGTAGGTAAAACCAGGCAGGTAAAATAATAAAAGCCTTAAAATTACTTTTAACTGCATTTTATGTTTCGATTTTATTAAATTTTTTTTTTTCACTCTGATTAGAACATGTATTTTGACCCGCATTTCTAACTTTTCCTTTTTTTTCTAGAAGGACAGTTTTCTCTGATAAATGTTGCAGAGTGAAAACGCTAATTCCCGCTAATTGCAAGACAATTTATCGCTGAACGCGAGCAAGTCGTGGCGGGTAATCCGTAATAAATATCCCCGCGCGTCGAGCGGTAATCCACTTTCGCGAGTGCTCGGAGATGGTCGATTAAACTGGTAGACAACCACACGTGCCGTACAATGTTTATAGTGAAAACCCGCCGGTTGATGTATCCCAGCGAGAAAGCACTTTCTACCGCTCTGGATGCCCTAAAGAGCTCGCCGCGGCCTTTGATCGCCTTTGATGCGCGACTTATGCTTCCAATAACAATGTAAATTTTGGCTATCAGCGTTATCGGCTTTTACATCTCTCCCAGACGCAACTCCGGAGTCTCGTAACAAGCATTGGAATAATATCACCCAGACAGCTGTAATCTGGTAGAATTGCGAGCTGTTATCAAACCTCGAAGAATTCCAATCAATGAACAAGAATTATTGTGGTAGAGTTTCGGTGTAGAGTTGAATCGCAGGTAGAGTTAAACATTATAGATTTTATCTGGTAGTGTCGTGAGCCGTTATTAAATCTCGAACACCTGTGATTGGGTAGAATTATTATGGTAGATTTTAGGTGTAGAGTCATAATCCAGTACAGATTTTACGCGGTAAAGTTGTGAGCTGTTATTAAATCTCGACGAATTGTAATTTGGCTGACAACGAAAATTATTGTGGTAGAGTTTGGGTGTAGAGTCATACCCGGTAGAGTCATAACCAATTAAAGAGTTTATCCGGTAGAGTTGTGAGCAGTTAGTCAATCTCGAAGAATTTGTATTCGGCAGACAAAAAAATTATTATGGTAGAGTTTGGGTGTAGAGTCGTATCCGGTAGAGTCACATCCAATACAGGTTTTATCCGGCAGAGTTGTCACCTCTCCTTAAATCTCAAAAACATGCAATCCGGCAGACGCGAATTATTATGGTAGAGTTTGCGTGTAGAGTCGTATCCGGTAGAGTCAAATCCAATACAGATTTTATCCGGCAGAGTTGTCATCTCTCCTTAAATCTCAAAAAGATGCAATCCGGCAGACGCGAATTATTATGGTAGAGTTTACGTGTAGAGTTTCAATCCGGTAGAGTCACAATCCAATAAATCCGTTACCTGACAAGATTCTGATAAGGTTACGAAATGTCGGATAGTTATAATCCGACAGAGACCGACAAGTATCACGGTAGAGTCTACGTGTAGAGTCGTATCAACAGCGCGAGTGTAAATCTGCCGAACGATAGACGCCCCGTCGTCTCACCCTCGCAAATACACTCTATTCGCCCTTGTCTCGTCGCGACGCGGGAGCAAGAAAAAAAAGTAGCAGCAGCGGCAGCGGCGCAGCGATCTCACGCATAAATCAGTTGCTGGCGGGATCCCGGGTGGACAGGCGGACGGATGGACGGGCGAATGGCAAGGAAAGTGCGAAGGAGGGAGGGGGGGTATAGCCAGTGTGTAACGAGATCGAATTCCACAGCGCGGACGCGGGAGCAGCGCGCTTGACGTTTGCGCGTGTGTCCCATTATCTCGGAATAACAGAGTAGTATAATAATGCTATACAACCGAACGGGCGCGTATATATTACCGCGCTCCACGCCCGCGCGTTTAATTCCAGCTGTACAACGCTATATTGTATTTATTCGCGTCTCTGTGTCCGTGACGGCCCGAGTCGTGAACTCGGGTTCAAGCTCTTAAATCGTCTTCACAGCTGAGACCCGTCCGAACCGCCAAGATATCACCGCGCGCGTTTACCGAGAAATTTAATGCAGCCGACTCGACGACTCGGCGTGCGCGCGAGCGAAACGCCGATACTCACCCGTCGGGCAATTATACAACGAGTGGCCCGAGCGGGAAACGCGCTTCTCAATTCGATTGCCAATTATCGCGATGAATACGCTCGCCACGCACGCTTATCTCTTATTTTCCACTGTTCCTCGGTGTTAGGTGCTTGTAATCGTGATCGTCGTGCGGCTTTCCAATATTCCTCATTCTCTCGTGTTCACGGAACGTGATGTCGACTTTGGAATGCATTGTGCGAGGGTTTTTTTAAATTTATTTCTGTTTTAAAATATTTGTTCACTTTTCTGGAAAGGTCAGAGTGGCTGGATTTTTGTCGTCTCGCTTTTTATTTATTTTCTCACAGTTTCATAATCCACCGAGCATTTTAGATCCGATAAGACAAAATGAATTATAATCGAAAAAAAGTATAAATAAGGTGGTTGCAGTTCCAGATTGATAAAATGAGTCATAGGTTATTTTACGAGTGAGAAAAAAATGGTTTATTAATAGACCACACGTAACTCAGAGTGGACTGCATAATATCTTTGACCTATAATCACATTAGTTTCGCAAACAGATAATCCCGCTTCCCGAGCGAAGTGTCAAAAACAAGTTCGAAATTCCGCTCATTTGACTAGCGGAAACAAAGAGAGCCAACGCGCTCTGTATCTACGCCTATTGTTGTCACGCCCGGCTCAGCGTCGAAGTCGTGCGTGCGGCACGGTTCGAAAAATCAATTCCGCGAACGGCTGACCGATATCCAGAATACCCACAACGACTGTGTATTATGTCACCCGGTTTCGAGTCCCGCCCCGCCAATCGTGGATACCAGGTGCCGCAGTTTAACCAGTCTTCGTGATTTATTCAACGACCATTATTATCGTTATTAATCGATGCGAGTTGTCTCTGCGTCGTGGCGGACGGGAGCGAGACAGGCGAGCCGCACTCGCGGACCGCTTCGCGCGCTGTAAGCCGGCAGCGCGCAACGTAAACACGACCGCACGGGTCCGTAGATGCTGCGGGGGAACTCGAGGCACAACACAGGCTTCGCGTCAGCAACCTGTCTCTCTCGCCGTCTCGCGAGCGGCGCGGCCACCGCGCGAGCAGGTCACCCGGGGCTTTCCGATATGCGTTTCTAATTTAAATTCAACGGGAGTGAGCCTGCAGCGCCACCTGATAAACCACCCCCTCTCCCCCACTCCCTTACCGCTTTCCTTCTCCTCCTTCTCGACCAGCTCTAAGAGCTCAATTATAGAACAAGTTTTTATTTATTACCATAATTCGAGTACTCAACACTCGGAGAAATCGTGGTGGTTCCATATATCAACTATAAAATTGCATCGATCAATTTCTAGCCCAGCTATTTATTAATATTATTGTTAGTAATATTATTCATTTACTAATTAATTTTATATTATATTTTTGATATATTTTTTCAATGCTATTCATTTACTAATTAATTTTTATATTATATTTTTGATATATTTTTTCAATGCTATTCATTTACTAATTAATTTTTATATTGTATTTTTTATATATTTTTTCAATGCTAATAATTTTGTTATTATTATTATTATTGTTATTATTATTATTATTATTATTATTATTATTTTGGAACAGCTACGACGAAACGATTGCACAATTTACATCGCCGCGAAGGAAAAGAAAAACAAACAGAGCGACGGATATTTATCGACGCAGCAATGGGGAATCGTGGAGAATTTTGTAACGGATATGCGCATTAATCGTGGTACAAGGAATGGCCATTCGAAGACCGATAGAGGCATCAGGAAGCAGGCGCGCGCGGTGCCCGTGTGTGCTTACCGGTATATAGGAAGCGCTTTGCAATGGAAATTAAGAGCAAATAGGAATGTTTTCATTTCGATGCAAATGCACGCGCTATCACAGAAACATTCATGAGAGCGAACGAGAAGGGCCTCGCGGGCAGTTCCCTGCCCTTCCCCCTCCCGCCGCCTCGCCCTCCGGCCTATCAACCTGGTATTTGGACAATCGCGCCCGTTCGAAAAGCGCACCAACACATTTGCTACGCTTATCCCTGTCCTCGGAGTCAAAATCGCGTATCACGAGGAACGCTGAATGGGGTTCGTAGCTCATAATAATTGTCAACGTTTAATGACGCTTTTAAAATGCAGATTCAACGTTTATGGAATTTTAACAACATTACTGAAGACTGAAGAATTTATTTAAAATATTTCAAACGTTTTCCATTTTCAACAGAAATATAAAAATAAATAAACTGTCGCAAACCGGGAGTCATTAATTTTCCATAAAAACGTAATAATTGAAAACAAATTTAATGAACTCTCAAAAAGAAATCAATATTACAATGACGTAAATTAATAAAAAATTCAAATAGCCTAATTCACTTATCACTGTCATCGGACGGTGACAGAAATTGCTTCGGCCCCAATGCGAGGGAATTGCGAGAGGCCCGGAGGAACGAGAGCGGCGCACGAGTCGCGATTGCGGCGATCCATCATAGCCTGATTAGAGGGAACGTGAAACGAGGGAGGGAGAGTCGGATTGTGTTTTAAAAGATCGTAAACTCCGTGCGCCACAGATTGAGCAACGCTATCGGTTATTGTCGGTTTAGCGAGGCGAAGGTCGTTCACACGAGGCCCGAGCGACGCTGCGAGGGTTCTACGCTCACCATTGGCACCTGTGTATTTATATATATTTTTTTTTTGTGTGTCCGCCGCTGCTGTACGGAACGACAACACTGCGCTATTCAGCGCGCGATACACTCGACGCCCGGTCGACGAGCTCCTCGCGCGTTCTACACTCGTGTTTGCGGTTATGCAATGGAACGCACGAATGCGCGCGAGCTCGCCGAAAAAAGAACGCGAGCGCGCGGGTTCTGAACCCGGCGGAGAGGGAGAACAAAAAAAGAGAGAGAGAGAAATACCGGGGCGGCCCGAGACGTTCGGTGCGCACGAAGCGCCGTGTTTTGCTCGCGTCTCGCGCTGTGTTTACTGCGCCATTTGATACTTTATTTAGTGTAATGTGGATACGCGACATACGTGCAAAGATATTTACGATGTTGGGCGATTAAAGTTACAAAGAGTTCCTCCGTTTATGAGATTTAACGATAAGTCTGCGTTTTCCGGGAAGTGAAGTGAATTAATTGGTTTTGGCGAATTATTTTAATAATTCGGAGAAATTAATTGGTGAGGGCATTTTTTTAACTTGAATTCGAAGTTCGATCGCAAGAGCGAGAAGAGATAAAAATTAGATAAGAGAGAGAGATGGGAAATTAATGGCGGGCAGGATGAAGTGTGAAAAAACAGTGAAAATATGTTTCATGTAACACAATTTGAATTCAAACTACGATCGCAAGAGCGATAAGAGAGAAAAACTCGATAAGAGAGAGATGAGAAATTAATGGCCGACAAGTTGAAGTGTGAAAAAACAGTGAAAATATGTTTCACGTAACACGAGGAAAAAGAGCTCGGGATCACTAAAATAATTGAGAGGAAAAAAGTGGTGTGTAAAAAAGTTGGTCGGGTGTCGCAACGGACACACGTGGAGCGCGAACCGAGAGCTCAGCACGTGTCGCGCTGGTTTGATAATCCTTTGAATTCTCTAAGCCCCGGCGGCCGCTCGCTCGCGGCCACGGAATGTGCATCGAATAAAGTGAAATGTCGTGCGTAAGGCGATCAGATCCAGGAGAAAAAAATGTTAGCCGTTATAAATTGTCAGGCTGAGAAAAATTGAATAATTATTACTTTACAGAATAATTATTACGTTAGAACTATAAAACATCCGCTCATGTAAAAAAAATACAGTCCGACCGCGAAAAATAAAAAAATCCTTCACTTACCGCAAACGTTGAGCCAACCCTCGACCCTGCAGGGATACTCGATCTTCATGACTGCGGCTGAGTCTCCGGGCAGCGAGGCCGCCGGGAAATCGCTGCGAAATCCGAAATCCAAATCACCGGTTGCACGATTATTGCACTGATCACACAGAGAAGTTAAACTCATTCAGAACCACCGACTATCACACGATCACGATATATATATATATAAAATTCGACGGAAAAAAAAGACCGCACGAGATTTTACTCTTCACGTCCGCACAGAAAAACCCGAAAGCCGGCCTTCAATTTCCCGATTTTTACCCTATCACGTCCGACGTAATCACGATACACATTGCAACGGATTGTGTTGTTGTTGTCGTTAGTATTATCACTGCGAGGAACAACCGGCGACGAGGGGAAAAAAAAAATCCGTTGCACACGCGGAATTCAGCGCTCGACGCGAGCGGAACGCGCAAAGTTCGCGCGATTCCGCGTTGCCTGTGAATGTGAAAATGTTTCGCCACTCGCGTCGATTTATTTAATAACAATAATCGGGTAAACACGGTGATCGACACCGCGAGTGTCAGTCGCTTGAACGCGTGAGGCTGTCGTACTTATTCGTGCCGCGTGAGCCTCGCTCTCTGTCTTTCTCTCTCTCTCTCTCTCTCCCTCGCTCGCCTCAACCGACTCGATCCATACACACCGACGTGCGGATTGTAACTGACGCTTCGACTGCTTCGGGGGAAACGGCGCGGCGCTTCGTCTTCGCGTCGCGGCACCGGGAGGCGCGGGAGTAGCTCGCACGCCGCGCTCGGCTCGCTGCTCGCTCACAGCTGGTCCAGCGGCCGAGCAGCGCGCGCCGGTGTTTCGGTAACGTCGAGTGTGCGACGCAGGCAATGCGGGTCACTCAGGCTATAAGGCGGATCGTTATTTATCGCGAGGAAAATAAATGTTGCACCGAGCCACAGCAGCTGTTGGAACTCAATAAGTCGCGCTGAGCGTCTCTATCTCTACCTGCACTGGAATTAAATTCAAAACTGAGGTGTACCGGCTTCTCGAACATTGGAGGAATTCTTTGGTCACGTGATCTTTCCATCGACCGAGGTCCTTCAGCCCACTTTCTATTTATTTTTCCGACAAAATGAATTTAATTCGGGAAACGGTCGAAAAGTCGGGAAATTAGTAATTACGAATATTATTAACGTTTAGGATAATTTATCAAATAGTTTCGTAAGGGGCGCCGTGGGGAAAATGCTCGAAAACGGAATTCTCGAATTTTCTTTTGTTTCGTCAAAAACGTTAGATTCTCAAAATGGCCGTTGCGGCGGGGGTGGAGAAAAAAAACAAAAACATTTATATGCTGATTTTCGCGAACTTTCGTACCTGATACGTATTAATGCGTACTAGTTATAGAAACAAAAATTTCGTATTTTCCTTTACGACTTTTATCCGCGTCCGAACGCTCCGATCTATCGAACGTTGTTTCCCGCAAAAAAAAAACCTGCTACTCCAAAAAAAAACAACCGTTGCAACGTGGGCGGAGCAAACAATGACCGAAAAAACCTTTTTCCCGTTAATTCTCGCGAGCCATCGTGCCGAACGAGTATTGACGCGAACTCGTTACGAGAACGGTGGGCGATTGATCACGCAGCCGATGCTCGGCGTTCCACTCGAAATAATTGACTTTTCGCGAAACTTTTCTCGCGTCCCTTCCACGCACGCACGGCCGGTTTGAAAAGCCTGCGCGCTCCGCCTGCGAACACAACCGTCGACCGCCGCGCATGCGCGTCGCCGTTCAGATAAAACTCCGAATCATCTGAACGCGCGAGCCGCACGGAATCATCTGAGCGCGGCGCTTGTTGCCATCTACCGAGCGTCCGCTCACTCAGTACTGTCAAAATGGCGCTCAAGGCACAGGTCGGTCAGAGTAAGTACGCGAAAATAGCCTAATTACGTGTGGTTCCAGTGTCGAATTAACGACGAAACGTGCGAAAAACAACGTCCGACATGTCGCGGCTGCGGCGACGAGCGAACGTCGCGAGATCGGGGCGTTCGGTCGTCGTAAAAACCGTCGGGTCTCGATGGGCGTACGAGCCGCGACGGCTGCACAGCGCGCGCAGCGTATACGAGAAGCGGAAACGTCAAATTCGCGAGAAAAGTGTCGCTCCCTGTGTTCCCGGACGATTTTCCGACCTGTCACCGCGTGAATTTCGACGATTCGTCCGTCGGCCGAATCTCCAGCCCAAAATTCGTCCCCTCGGGAACGAAATTTCGCCTGGCTCGAAAAAAATCGTCCGTCCCCGATTCGCTCGTTATCGTTCTCTCTATTGTTATCTGCGCTTCGGGAGTCCTGGCGTCGCACCCACGTGAAGCTTTTTGCCCCACGAATGTCCCGAGACGCGACGTTTTAATGTCATTCAGCCGGGGGATTAATGTCAACGACGTTAATCGATTCAACGTCGGCGTCGACGTTCCTCGCTGACACCTACGTTTGCTCATCGCAATCAATAGTCGCGTGTGATTCATTCCCTTGCTCAGCCACGTAATTTCTATCGCCTCGCGATATTCCGTAATTTTTTTTATGCATTTTTTTATTGTCGTGCGAAGCCGAACGGTTGGACTGAAGGTCGACTGTTTGCTTATGAATTTCGTTTCGAAGGTCACGATGGTTTGTTATCGAACGTAAAAAGAAATTCCCAAGGTCACGCCAAAAGTATATTCATCGGCTTAGTATGAGGAAAATGATGTAATTTTGTCAATTTATTTTTTCCCATTTCATTATCATTATTATTATTATTATTATTACCATCATCGTTATTTATATCTGTTGCCATCTTTGTTATAATTATTATCGCTGCTGCGATCAAATTTGCGGAAAAATGTATGTAAATTTTTGTTGTAAATTAGTTGATGGTCTTTGCGTGAAAATGAAAGCAAAAGGATCCATAGTCTGTGTACGTCGCAATTCGAACGTTCGTTGAACTATCGGACAATCGCGGCGCATCTTTTGCTCCGGTAACTCGATGAAATATTCATGCATCTCGTGCTCCGCGGATATTCGTATTTCGGGGAAAGAATCTCTTTCTCGTGGCGTCACGGGCCGTCGATAAGCGTTACCCGATTACGCAGGTTCGGGGCCTGCGGCTCGGCAGGCTACGTGGTTGACGGGAGGCCGTGACGTCATTGGCCGGTAAGGGCGATCAATACGCGGGAAAGCGGCGAAAGATTTCTCGTTGGTCGCTCGCGCCTCCCACCACCGGCGGCTGCGATTTAACCCGCTTTTCCGTGAACGCACCGACAGCACCGAGCATTTCCCACTCAGGCTCGGGCATCGAGTGATCGATGCCCCGGAAAAGCGCTGAAAGCGCCGGATAACAAAATTATTTTTTTTTTCTTCGAATTTTTTAAAAAGATTTTTTATTTTCACATTTTTGGGCAGAAGTGAAATAAAAAATCAAGATGACTAAAAAAATGCTTTATTTTTTTTCACAGAGATTATGAATGAGGTGATCAAGCAGAAGAAGAAAACTGCTGGCGTGGAATGGCGAATTCTCGTGGTCGATCAGTTGGCCATGAGGATGGTGTCGGCTTGCTGCAAGATGCACGACATCAGCGCCCAGGGTATCACCCTCGTCGAGGATATCAACAAGAAACGCGAGCCTCTGGGCACGATGGAGGCGATCTACCTGATCACACCGTGCAATCCGTCGGTACAGAAGCTCATCGAGGATTTTAGCAATCCCGCGAGAACCACTTACAAAGCCGCCCACGTGTACTTTACCGAAGGTAATTGCCGTTGGTGCAAGGATTTCAATCTACAATCAGATGCAAATGATTTTCATACACAGACGTTTAAATTCATTGAAAAAAAAATTCTGTTGTATTTATTAAATTTACGTTTACCAAGTTCAATTACCGTGCGAACCAATGAAATGGAAAAACAAACGTAAGGGAGCCACTGAGCATTGAATGCCAACCGCAAATAACACAACAATACTAATTCATTGGGCAGGAAAGCATGACTAACCGGATTATAATTATACATTCGTTTTAATTGATTATTTTTTTACCGTTGAGTTCTCCATTTAGTTGAGTCTTTTTCGTATATTTATTTGCAGCGTGTCCCGACAACTTGTTCAAAGAATTGTGTCACTCGTCGATAGTTAAGTGCATTAAGACACTGAAAGAAATCAACATCGCATTCATACCGTACGAGGAACAGGTAAAGAAACAAAAAAAAAAGCAAAAGGCCAGAGATGGAAGTGACACGGGATTTTGTTCCGACACTGCCTAACGATGCGATGATAATTTTACACGAACGTGGTGACGGGCACGCACTCTGATCATCGTACGCGATCATCTCAAGCTTTTTTTTCCGTAACAAACACTTTGCTCACATCCGATACGTCTGTCCGTCTTTTTTTCACAACGCTGCCGATGTTCGTCGATTTTCCGACGTGTCTCGTTTGCGTCGAGACGCGAGGAAAATACTTGTCGAAAAAAATGTACACAAACACAGAATTACACGGATAATCGCGAAGCACGAACTAACAATTGGAATCCATTAATGCTTGCACTCGTCCAGTGTGCCCGGAGGAGCTCTTCAATGAACTCTGCAAGTCCCTCGCCGCTAAAAAGATCAAAACCCTCAAAGAGATCAACATCGCGTTCCTGCCTTACGAGTCGCAGGTGACGATCACTCATCGCTCGGATAAATCTCGTAGTTTTTCCTTTCGATACATCTGCTCTATGTCTTGCCGATTTACGATTTCTTTATTGCAATATTCGTTCAGTTTCATGTGCATGTCAAAGTCTCGCAATATTCATGATTTTTTAACACTGAACACTTTCGTTTCCCTGTAACCGTTGAGGAAGTCTTCGTCTATGTCGCAAAATTCTTTGGTGTCTCGCCTGTTGTCGTTTTCCATTTTTTTTCTTTTTTTTTTCCAAGAGTCGCTTTGTCAGTTTATAATTTTAGAGCAGTGTACTTCGTTTTCGTTTGGCCTTCTGTAGGAGATTCTCACGAACGATTTTCCCTCAGGTGTTCTCTCTGGACTCCAGGGAGACATTCGCCTGCATGTACAATCCGTCGTTCATCAATCTGAGGAACGCGAACATGGAACGCATTGCCGAGCAGATCGCCACGCTCTGCGCGACCCTCGGGGAATATCCGTCGGTTAGATATCGAAGGTAGCGTGTAACTTTCATCAACACGCGCGATTGAATTTTTGCGTTGTACCGACTGATAAAAAACGTGTGTTTCTCCTCCAGCGACTTCGACCGCAACGTCGAACTGGCGCAAATGGTTCAACAGAAGCTCGACGCCTACAAAGCCGACGAGCCCACCATGGGCGAGGGACCCGAAAAGTCTCGCTCGCAGCTTCTCATTCTCGATCGCGGCTTCGATTGCGTCTCGCCGATTCTTCACGAATTGACGCTACAGGCGATGGCTTACGATCTGCTGGAGATCGAGAACGACGTTTACAGGTAACAAATTCTTTGCTCCAATTCTTGTCGAGAAGCTTCACGAAATATAGACGATTTTTATTTGATATATTGTATATTCGTTCCTATCGTATGTCAGGTACGAAGCCACGGCGGGACAAGCCGAGAAGGAAGTTTTGCTGGACGAAAACGACGAACTGTGGGTGGATCTTCGGCACCAACATATCGCCGTCGTTTCTCAGTGAGTAAATCGTTTTCGTTATTCTTCGATTATAATATCGACGACTAATTTGACCTCGTCCGCTCAGGAACGTGACGAAAAATCTGAAGAAATTCACGGAGTCGAAGCGAATGCCGCAGGGCGACAAGCAGAGCATGAGGGATCTGTCGCAGATGATCAAAAAGATGCCGCAGTACCAGAAGGAGCTCAGCAAGTACGCGACTCACTTGCACTTGGCCGAGGACTGCATGAAGCGTTACCAAGGCAACGTGGACAAGTTGTGTAAAGTCGAGCAGGTATATTACGATCGAATAAAGAAAATTACGCCACGAAATGGCTTTGAGGATCGATTTAATCAGCAACGCTAACTATTTTCAATCAGGATCTTGCTATGGGAACCGACGCCGAGGGCGAGCGCATCAAGGACCAGATGCGCAACATAACGCCCATACTGCTCGACCAGACAGTCAACAATCTCGACAAGTTGCGCATAATCGCCCTCTATGTGATCAGCAAAAACGGAATTATGGATGCGGATCTCAATCGGCTCGTTCATCACGCCCAGATATCCGCGGACGACAAGCAGACCATCGTCAACATTGCTCAGCTGGGCATCAACATCGTCGTAGACGTGAGTCGCGAGAACCGGGTCAAATTATTCTTCAACATTTAATTCATAAGAAATCGTTTTTTTTAATTGACATTTTCAAAATACGCAGGGAAATCGTAGAAAGATGTACACAGTTCCGCGCAAGGAGAGAATTACCGAACAGACATACCAAATGAGTCGTTGGACTCCTGTGGTGAAGGACATCATGGAGGATTCCATCGAGGACAGATTGGACGTTAAACATTTCCCTTTCTTGGCTGGACGCGCCACTTCTTCTGGATATCACGCCCCAACAAGGTACGCGTTGTTCCGGTCGTAAAATAGACGTTTTACAGCAGAATTGTGACTTTGCGCACTGAAATACCAGTGTTATATATATTTTTGAAGCTTTAATCACGGTATACGAATGTTTGTTTCATTTTTTTTTGCTTCAGCGCACGCTACGGACAGTGGCACAAGGACAAGGGTCAACAAACCCTGAAGAACGTTCCGCGTCTGATCGTTTTCATCGTCGGTGGCGTCTGCTTTTCGGAAATACGATGCGCTTACGAAGTTACGAACGCGATGAAGAATTGGGAAGTCATTATCGGTGAGTTGTCCAGTCGATTAGCTAGGTTATATATATACTTTTAATACAGCTAATATTAATGTCATTCGTTGCAGGATCGTCGCACATAATAACACCAAAGTCCTTCCTCTCGGATCTGAGCAAGCTCCACGTGTAAGCGAGCGAAAAATCGACTGAAAAACAAAATCAAGAAAACGTATCGACGAGAGACCGAACAGAACGTATGCCGAGATTCGCCAGCGCAATTTGCCATTACATCAAACATCGAGGTTCATCAGTAAAACCGAGCCTTTGGCTGAAAGAGAGAAAAAAAAAATCCGTCGGTGCTTAGTCAGCCAACTAAATAATGTAACTAGGAAATACTCGAAGTCAATTCAGTAGATAAATTTCACTGTCGAGGCTGATTGCAAGGCGCGTGTGGATTCTCCTTTGTGCGGGAGACTGAGAACGATCCGGATTAACCAAAAGAAACGAATATTCTGCCGTTACGAGGAATTGACTGAGAAAATCGAGAAAGTTTTTGTGAGGGAAAATCGCGCGAACGGAAAGATTCTCGATGAAAATACGTCGAATTTTAGCAACGATAACATCTTCTCGGTCCAGAATGTGAGCTTACGGCCGTGTTTATTCAAGTGCCTGTTCGAATTGAATTATCGTAAACGCGTGCGGATTTTTGCTCGATGATACTGATGCGACCTCGATGTTTTTTGCCGAGCGCAACGTGGCCGGACTTGCGGCGCAAAAGCAATAGAGAGAAGGGAAAGAGAGGACAAAATGTGCCCCGTTAATTCGCGTATTGCGATGAATTCGTCGGGTGGCGACATCGAGGGTATTTCTTCGTCATGGTTTTAGAAGAGATCCGGCGACACCCGTGTACATTACTTTCGTAACTTATATTCCGTTCATCTTGCTCTTTGTAAATGCCGCGACTTGTAATACGTAGATACGAAATTAAATAACGACCTCCTAGGATACGGAAAAATCTGTCGAGGCAAAACTTGTCGAGAGTTGCGCGATCAAAAGTGAGAAAAAAAACTAACGAATTGCCCGTTAATTTGTCGTAAAAATCTTTCTCGAAGATACCTTCGTCTTTTTCGATCGATGTTTCACTGAAAAAAAGTAATAATCTCGTCTACGAAGATTTTGCGAATGCGACAGCGGGCGAATATCCCGGGTAGGCAACGAGAACGCGTTTAACTTTAGGGATTCGACATCGATAGTCGACTTTTCCGATTATTCCGCTAAAAGATATATAATATATAAATTCAACGCGACGGTTAACGGACTAAATTATTCGTCGAGAATTCTGACCCACGACGTATACGCGAATAATATATCGTCTTACAACTAATTACCTTGGATCAGTGCATAACTATCATATCATTACAGCAACAAGCGCTATAACAAAACAAAAACCTTCTACTTCTGACGATAAACGAAAAATAAACAACAAAAAGCATGCCGGAGTGTTTCGAACGTTTCTCGGCCGAAGCCGTAGCCCAACCGCAACTGTACTTAGAGATCAAAACGTAGACGATTTCGTAAACGTAAAGACTAAAGCTTTTTTGCAACTTTCATAAGTAGCATTTTTTCGAGATCGCAGCTGCGGAGCAACTATTTATTTTTATCTACTCGTTAGACTCGCAACTCGTCGGTCGTTTCGATGTGGAAAATTCTTTCTACGAGACTCCCAATGTGTAGATAATCGGAGAACGAGGGAATGGGAATTTATTGACACTCGAGCTTACATTCCGGCAGGAAATCCGAGTCTTTCGGAGGAAATTGAACGAACGAGAAAAAAAAACTAATGTGAAGTACGCGCGAAAAAGTTGCATTTCAAGACATACTTAGTCTCAAGTATCCATAGCACTCGCTATAATAAATACAAAAGTAACTAGACTTGATCATTGTATTGTTCAACTGTCGATAACCGGTTTAATCGAGTCTCTGACATCGTAGGGGATCGCTTTTTTGGTCAATGGAAGTTTGCCTGTTACCTTGATCGTTCGTAACTTAAATAAAGTATGTTAATTATTACAAACGAGTTGCCAGTTGAATATAGCAACAAGATTATTATTATTATTATTATTATTATAGAGTTTACGATATTTATAAAATATATATATAAATATATATATATATATATGAATAATATAATGTATATGTACGTAGTTGTAACCCGAAGGAAGTGTTCTGCTTATAAAGGCCTACGCATCACTGTGTAAATTAAAATCGAATTATATTACCCGCTCACAATAATCTCGTGCGTATCTCGACGAATGGACCGAACGATCGTGCATAATTTCTTTTCATCTCATCATTCTGCCGCGACTATTTCACAAATCTCGCGTTCTGATAAGACTCGATAGGTCACAGTCAAAAAGACCATGCGATTAACTCTTTCACTGGACTCGCGTCGTCGCTTTCGTTGGCATCGTTTGTCGATTTGTAGTTGATCTAAAGTTGCATAAGGAGATCCATAATGTCGGGAGGGAAAAAAAAGGTTCTGCTCGCTTACAGCGGTGGTTTGGACACTTCTTGCATTCTGCGCTGGCTGAGGGAAAAGGGCTTTGACGTTGTGGCTTATGTGGTAAAGTATAGATTAATTTGAAAATGATTTTCCTCACGAGACAGAATCGTGCAGTGCTGAAAATATTCGGTTCTTTGAAATTGAACTTCTTCTTAGGCAAACGTTGGGCAGGATGAGGATTTCGTTGCTGTGGAGGAGAAAGCCCTGAAAATTGGCGCAGTCAAGGTAATTTATAATTCCAACGACATTTTCTTCAAATTCAGTGGACACTTTTCGAATCGAACAACCAGAATCGAGTCAGAGAAATATTTTTTGTAACTGCGTGCGTAAAACTCGACTTTTCGAGGCGGTTTTGCGTGCGTAAAGTGCTCGTTTTTCGCATCAGTGCATAAAGTGACCACATGTGTATAAAGTTCCACTTTACGCACTCTTGATTATTTTACGCACGCGTGCTGGAAAACGAGCACTTTACGCACGCAAAATCGCCTCGAAAAGTCGAGTTTTGCGCACGCAGTTACAAAAAATAGTATATGTAACTCGTGCCGAAATGACCTACTTTACGCACTTGTTGCACAATATCCATTAAAGAACAAGAAGAAGAATCTGTTTGGGAGCTTATTATTTTTTTTTTTGCTAGGTCATCATCGACGACTTGCGACAAGATTTCGTCACCAATTACGTCTGGCCTGCTGTGCAATCGGGCTTGCTGTACGAGGGTAGATATCTCTTGGGAACCGCGTTGGCTCGACCTTGCATCAGCGAAGGACTTGTCGCCGCGGCGAAGAAGGAAGGCGCTACGATAATCGCGCACGGTGCAACGGGAAAAGGAAACGATCAAGTGCGATTTGAGCTTTCCTGCTACGCTCTCTACCCCGAAATCGAGGTAATTATTGCACTGAACATTTTTCACGGATTTCGCAAAACGTCATGGTCGATTTTATAAAAATTTTGCTTTTTAATTTTGAAGATTGTGGCCCCTTGGCGAGATCCAACTTTCTTCGAGCGTTTCCCCGGACGACCAAACTTGCTGGATTATGCAAAAAAAAATGGTATTCCCGTTTCTGCAACACCGAAGGAACCGTGGAGCACGGACGCTAATTTGTTGCACACGAGGTTTGACTTGAATAAAAGTAAAATGATTTAATAATAATAATTTTGTCTTGACTACAATTTTTTCTGCTGCAGTTACGAGTCCGGAATTTTGGAAAATCCGGCAACGGCAGCCCCGAAAAATCTGTACCAAGTCACGGTTGATCCCGTCGACGCTCCTTCGGTGCCAACGGAGATTGAAATTCGTTTTGTCAAAGGAATTCCGTCGTTGGTGAAAGATTTGCAGAGTAAAAGCACCTTCAACAAGCCCTTGGATATTATTGATTATCTGAACAAAATCGGAGCCCAAAACGGGATTGGAAGGATCGATATCGTGGAAAACAGATACATAGGCCTAAAGGTAATTTTCAAAGGGTGAAGAATCAATTCTTAAGTAGTTTTAAAAATATCACTGATACATGATTTTTTTAAATAAAAAATAAGTCTCGTGGAATATACGAATCCCCTGGAGCGAAAATTCTTCACGATGCCCATCTGGACTTGGAGGTTTATTTGCTGGATCGTGAAGTCCTTCGCGTCAAGTCTTATTTGTCGGAGAAGATGACCGACTACGTTTACAATGGTAAGTATTTTTTCTTTTTTTTTTTTTGGGCTTTCCAACAATAAAATTAATCATCACTTCTGTTGCTCTTCATTGCAGGATACTGGTTTTCCCCGGAATGCGAGCTGGTTCGAGAGAGCATAGAACTGTCGCAGAAACATGTAACAGGCACCGTTTACATGAAGCTCTACAAAGGAAATGGTTTGTAAACCAGCAATCACTCGCTTCGTCTGATAATCCAATGAAAATCCTGTTTCCAATTGTTGCTCTCTTCATTAAAGTGTCGGTAACTGGACGAACGAGCGAGGTGGCTCTTTACAACGAGACCCTCGTTTCCATGGACGTTCAGGGTGGCTTCAGTCCCGAGGACGCCGGAGGATTTATACGCACTCAAGCTCTGAGGTTGAAAGAATTCTATCGCTTCAAGAGGCAGCAGAAATAGTGCAACCATTTAATTACCAAAAAAAATACATAAACCTCTCGTCTGTGACTCTGTGAAAAAATGGAGCAAGGGGAAGAAATGAATAAAGCACTGTCTCCAAAATACTTGTGAAGATTATAATTATATATATATACTTTATTTATTCATTCATTTAATCGTGTACGCATTATCTTAACAATACTAGTAATATATACAATGATTTTTTTTTATTTATCGCATAATAGCTAACGTAACGCAAACGAAACTCTCGAACTTACGAACGACAGTCGGGTTAAATCCATCTCGTGTGTCGACTATTTAGGTAAAATGGATGACACGATTTCCTTCCTTCGCTTTGTTTTTTTTATGTAACTGTCGGCCCGCCTAACGATCTATATATGTGTTTTATATACATATATGAGACATGCAAAGATTGCAAACTAGGGAAGATATATAGTAATTCTTTTACGCATGGATTACGCTATATCGTATAATGTAAACGTTGATTTTTCATTATCTTTGTTTTTTTTCGCACACGCATCTCGTTGGTACACATCTCAGTAGATATCGTGAATACTTTTTTTTTCCTCTTTATAAATGAACGTCACGAATCTCACCTATATAGTACGCTAATTACTATATAGATTAATCGTAATCAAAGTATTAGAATCTATGCCGTACGTACGCGTACGTCTTCCACGCTAACGAATCTGACTGCACTATATACGCAACAACGAATCTTCTCGAACTCACGAAGCACGAACGACTCTCCACACGATTAATTAGTTGCAAAACAATTAGCCGCCTGGTATAGTTGGCCTCGCGACGGGAAAATCCCCGCCCCAGACCCGAGAGCGCCACGAGACGGAAACGTCATTACGAGACTCTAGACAGTGAGGATATTTGCGTAGATTCGCTGAAAATTCGTAATTGTCTTGGAAGAAGATTAGCAAACGACAATTATCGACTCGAGTGGCGTAAGGAAATGAGGATAATTTGTGTGATTCGTGCAGTCAAAAGATCCCGTCCCTCGTACTTAACAACATCAAGCATCTCTTTATTTTTTAGCCATTTATTTTTTTTTGTTATTTTTTTTCGTATTATTATTTATTTACAACCATTTTTCTTTTAGTGTCCTATAGTTAGTAGTAAGTTTGCTGAAATTGTTGTTGTTGTTGTTTGCTTTTTTTTTTCTTTATGTGCCATTGGAGATGATGTGCGCCCGTGGGGAACTTATATAAAAAATTACTTTTGATACAGCGGAGTGATTTTGGTGTTACTTACGAAAAATTTACGTTCTCGAACGATCTCTCTTTTTTCATCATTTTCATATTTTTAAATCTTTTTTTTTTATATACCACTAAACTTACGCTGAGATCTAGTAGGTTACACAATCTGTCTATCGGCCTTCTTTAAATATTACAAACCTTATCACATACAGGTGTAGTATTAATATTTTTTTCTGTCGCTGTTGTGGTTGTTTTTTTTTCTTCATTTTTTTTCTTTAATATTGTTTATACATAGATATTTGTTATTTCGGTGAATTACTGCCAATGATTCCTCTCCCTCTCGCTTTCTCTCTCGTATTTACAATTATAAACGCCGTATTTTACAACCGTCGTGGTGTCTATTACACACACCACCCGCTCAATCTCTCTCGCTTAATCGTTATCTATGATCGGAGAACTTCGATCCTTCCGGTTTCCTCCCTCTCTCTCTCTCGTTACGCAGAACCAACGGCCCGAAGGGATTCCTTCCGCCTCGAATTTTACAATCAACGTAGTGTCAGCGTATCGCTCAGTTACAAAGAAAATAGAAAAATGACCTCGTAACGAGCGAATATCTCGCCCGACGATTTTCGCGCCCCTTGCGATTTCGGGTAGTTCCGGCCGAACGCGCCAGCCGAAATTACACCAGCCGATCGAGAGTGGACAGCGGTGGCGAACAATTTTTTTTTTTTTTTTTTTGCGGAAGGGAGTCGAGAACCGCCTTAATAATAATTTAACTGGAAGTCAGAGTGTTCGGTCTCAAATTCAGAGCTCGGTACTTTGCAACGAGTAGCGAAGCTTTGAATAGATTGAAACCTGGCGGTTCCTCGTTCTCCATCCCGGCGCAAGGACACGTGGCGATCAAATCGGCAAAAGATCTTTAGCAACACAAAAGTTTAAAGATCTTTGTACAACTTGGGGCCCTCGAAGCCTGTTTCGTTTTTTTATTTATTGCAATCCATTCGAGCCTACAATTCCGCTGAAACGATCTTTCGTACAGAAGCCAAAAGAACTTGACTCTCGTTCGTCTTCAACCCGGTTATTGCGTCGAGTGCACAATTAACGACACGGCGAGATCGTTTCAGATGAAAACGTGACAAGCATAGAGGATCTGAATAACATCTTCGCGGTGGCACGTTGATTATTGATACGAAAAATCCCGTGTCTGTCACTCTTGAAGAAAAAAAAATTAACAAATTAACTACGAAGAGACGTCACGAAAAAAATCGCCGTCGTGATAGCAAAAGGGCCGAGGAAATTTGACGAGATAATATATGAGGTCCACTAGTTATTCCTCGACACCTCTTGCGGCTCCATCGGCGATTTTTCGTGACGAGATTACAGAGCGAAGAAACGAAAATCTCAGGGCCTCGACGTTACATGTGAAAGCGAATTCTCGAGCCGCCGCGCGCGAGCAAAAAAAGTATTAACAAATTGCTAGCAACGCAAAGCTAGAGGCTCGAGAGGAAAAAAATCGGTGCCACCCGTTTTCACCTGAATCGCGATTCGCAAACGCGGACGAAAATCGTCGTCCACTTAATAATCGCTGTCGGACAGACGAGTTCCTTTGCCTTTCTATACCTTAATTAAAATATTATATTTATATATATATATGTATACTAAGTGTATTATTTATAGTGTAATAACCTGGGCCTCGTTTACAAATCTTCACGATGACCAAAAAATTATATTCCCTTAAACGCTATACCTGACAGCCTACGACGTTTTTTTTTAACTCTCGTTCATGCACGCGAACAAGACTCACACAGTCACACCGATCGCACACACCGTTCACACATGAAGCAAACGCGAGACACGCACACGCACACGACAACAAAAAAAATCATACACCCCCGCAGTTAAATTTAATCCTAGATTACGTGGGTGTAACTTATAAACTTTTGTTTTTTAAATTTTTCCGTATTTTTATTTATTTTTTTTCCTCAAGTGCATCTAGAATATATTTCTTTTCTTCATCTTACTGTACAGACGAGTTTAGAATTTCCAAAAAAAAATAATAATTAAATAGCGTCGCGCTCGGAGTCGAAAAAATGAGCCGGGCAACGTTTTCCTTGGAAATTCCAAAATTCGAGGAGCTTCGGTGTGTCTTAATCGCGTTAGTCCGTTAAGCGTGAGTCTTGGACTTTCGACGAGGCGCCGGTCGCGTGACAACGAAAAGATACGGAAGCGGAACGCGCGACGAAAAACGTGAGAGACGAAACGGACGAAAGGAAAGGGCCCGAGTATCGAGACCCACGAGGCGCCGAAGTCGCGAGTTCGATCGAGTGACGCTCGAGATCTTTCGCTTTCTTTTTTTTTATATTTTTTTATATTTTTGTTTATTAGCACGTGCGAAATATTCAACCAAAGTAAATATATACCTTTCTCTATACACCTTTCGCTTTGCCCACCGATTACTCGTCCCCGGCTGTTCTCGCGGTCGCGATATCGTCTCGGGCGTGATTATTTTTTTTCAGCTCGGCTCGGCCAAAACGAAAAAACGAGGAAATTGTCGTTCGCGAGTCGCGCGGGCGCACGCGAGATAACGTGGAAATATCTAAAGGAATTGTTAGTACTACCGTCTACGTTTCGTTAATACAACGTTAATGCTCTGGGTATTTTATTTTTTCTTTTATTTCGTATTATCTTCTTTCTTTTTTTTTTCTTCTTCTTCTTTGTAACATATTAAAAAACATTTAGTTTCACTATAAACTAGATCGCTCCTCGTAACAATCTTATGGACATATTCGTGTACGTAACGCGTACTAGTATCTGGGTTGTTTTTTTTTTGTTTTCTATAGTTAGATGTGAAATATGTTTAGTCCTGCGATGTTGTAAAAAAAAAGGAAAAATAGAACAGAAATCAACATACTTCGATTCTACTATTGACATGCAATGAATATAATAATTGTTGTTGTTTTTGTTTATTATTGGACTTAACAGGAAAGAAAGAAAAAAAATACAGCGAGCAGACGCGACCCACGACGATCTCTCATCGGCCGAAAGCGCGTCGAGAGGCCGCGCGCATTGCACACGAAAAATATAATTAAACTTTCAAAGAAAAGCCCGCGGCAACAGGAGCAGCGGGAGCAGCAGCGGCAGCAGCAGAAAAATTCTTGTGTAAGCTCTTAAAAAAATAAAATTCGTATTTCAATTAAATAATTTAATATTAATATAGTTCACATAAATTCAACTCTCTCTCTCTCGTTATCAATATGATTGTGGTTGGTACAAGCTAAAGCCGGCTAACAGACTATTAACTTTCTAGACGTGTCTCACTTATTTTCTTGTTGTTTATTTATTCATTTATTTATTTATCGTTTATCCTCTTTTAAATAATTTCCGCCCGAAATACTTGATTAAAATTAATCCCAACGGTACTCGGCTCAGTTTAATAGTACAATACGCAATCCACTCGGAACTCTTTTTTTTTATTAATTATATCAATATCATTTTTTGTACTTTTTCTTTTTTTGCCAATTAAAATGATTCCTTCCATCAAGGCGAGTTGCCCGGAGCGCGACGAATCGCGCTCTTCGATCCTTCGACGCTTTATTCGCAGTACTGGGTACACTAATGATTGACCCTCCCCCTCCCCTCCACCCTCGTGCCGGGATCTGAGCATGGAAGCTTTCTCGGTGGCCTTGGAATTACTTTTCAACGATTTTTTTTGTTTGTTTCTTCGCCATATGATTATAAATGTCGATCGTATAATTTGCCTCGTCGCCTAGTGAGTCTACAATTAAGTTTTTTTTCCGTTCTTACACGAGAGAACACGATTACAAAGCACGTAAACGCACGTCATCCTAACACATACCTGGGATTAGGTACACATCGTATATCTGAAAATTTCGAAACGATTGCAGCGCACTGTTGAGTGGTCGAAACAGTGATTTACTCGTTTTCTTTTTTTGTTTGTTATTATTATTATCGATCATTTTTATCGTTTAATTTTTAATCTCAAAACGCTATATTCCACCATACACATTATTCTCATAATAATTGACGACTTTTTTTTTCTCTCTAAAGTGAATCATATGAATCGTTTGTTTATCGACGCTTCTTGTGGACGTTACTTCTTTTGCTTTCACTCGGCATTTTTTTTCTTCTTCTTCTTCCTCTCTATCTTTTATTCATTTGCAGAGCTCGGAGAACAATGGCTCTGCAATAACGTCGATAACCGCGCGCACTTGACGCCAGAGACACCACGATATCATTGGGGTTCACCCGCAAAGTTGTATCTTCTCGCATTAGGTATATTCTTGTATTTGTTATTGACTAAACAAGTCTACCTACAGCCGAGGATTACAAATATCTCGTGTATTCTCGTTATAACCGTGAAAATTAATTCTGCAATTCGTTTAAATCATCGGTAAATAGCTAATAGTTATAGGTATTATTGGCAGATAATGGGATCTACGTATTTTTCTTCTTTCCTTCTTCTTCTTCTTTTGCTTCTCTCTCTCCCTCTCTCCCATTATTATTTTGTCTTCTCTACCAACGATTAATGACTGAATGTGGAAAAATATAAAACTTAACTAAATGTACACAACTTTTATTCATCCCCTTGTCCCCCAATGCACCCACACGCACTTCGCATCTCTATCGCTTTCATTCGCTCGCGGCAGTCATACCCACACACAACATCGTTTTCACGCATATGTATCACTTATCATTTTTTTTGCAATATGTTTTGTTTTTTTTTTCATCGTTTTGTTTCCAAATTTACATAAAGTACAAACTTATGAAAACCGGAAAATGTAACACAATAGTTCAGTGTGTAGCATCATCGAAGTTATCCTGTAAGTATATTTTATCTAATTACATGGTCACACTTGGGTGTCCGTCGATTACACAATCGCCTGGGTTTTTTTTTCCTCTCCGTCTCGTTCATTTCTCGTATTTGTTTCTCTTCGTCGCTTTAAAATTGCGGTCTCGCTCCCGAAACTCGCGAATTACCTCGACTTCCGTCGGCCGGTAGCGCGGACGTCCGTCGTCAGCGCTCGAGGATCGACGTGCAACCTCGATTCTCGCTCCTCGTCCTTCCCCGCCATTTGCTCTATTTAGTTTAAATTGTGATTACCCGTTGGAATGTCCCAACTGCACCACCACGTTTATCACGAATCCCAGAGTACAAAGCCAACGGTGCGGCGCGCGCCGTTTTTCATTTCAACTATTCGTCGCGTTATCAATATTATTACTTATTATTCGTTATTATTTCTGCATATGTTTTGTTTGCTTTTCCTCCTCTTTCGTTTATTATCGTCGATAATAATATATATTAACACGAGTCTGCGGTAATATCGTCCAGCGCGTCCAACACATTCGTCCAAGTCCCGCCCGGTTTCAGTGGGTTTATTAACAGCAGCGCGCGCGAAACATTATAATGTTTCCTCAAACGCAGCCATCAAATCACTTTGCATGTTCATGTCAATCTTGTTTGCCATCTGAAAATACAAATTATTCCTATTCTTTGGCGTATCTCCCTCAATCGGCACATTGCATTTTTTTTCAGTGCCGATATTTTCCGTTTTGCAATTCATCCTGGTACCAATATTATATATCGTAGAAAGTGAAAAAAATGGGTATCCCAAATAATTTTGATTCGCAAATTTCGAAATCGAATAATTGTCTCTTTTCGTTGAGGTTAAAATTTGAAAATTCAATCATTCCGACATTTTTTATTATCGATACCCATTTTTTTCCAGAACTGTAGCGATCGTGCGCGAACGCATGTATTTTTGATGCATGCTTTCGCTTGAAAGAGAAAAAAAAATTGTATCGAACGGAAGAGAAGCACGATCACCGTGAAATCAAAGCAACTTACCGCTTCTCGTCGCCGCCGCTCCTGCTCCCGTAGCCTCTGGCGCTCCCTCTCGGCGGCGGCTTTGTCTTGACCGGACGACTGGCTCGGACTACTGCTGTCGGTGTCCGTCGACGCTTTGACCTCCTCCGCCCGCGTCGTCTGCGTTATTCCCTGCACCGTCTGCTGATCGGTCACCGTCTTCATCACCTTCTCCAGCGCGTCCTCCTCCTCCCGCTCCCGTCTTCTCTCGTTCTCCTGGCGCAGCCTCTCACGCTCCGCCTGCTCCTTCTGCATTCTTCGCAGCTCTTGCTGTTCCATTAATGCCCGTTGCTGAACAGGAAGAAATCGACGCGACATTTTATTAATAAGATTCAACTCAATCGTAACCGGAAGTCTCTTAAAAGGACAATATTAGATGCAGAGAACGACGAAGTTTTAATCTTTTTTAGTAGAAATCTGTACCGAATTTTTTGTTTGTTTCTTTTTTCGCGACCGAGCCCTTCAAAAGTCGTAGCGAAATAAGCGAAATTAGTGGTGTTAGAGCCTCTTACCCTGTCCTGCTTTTCTTTGGCTTGTTTCTTGAATGCCTTGAAAGAATCGTGCGCCGCGCTCTTCATGCTGGTTCCTGCGGCGGACTGTGGACTCGAAGCCTGCGCCAACGACGACCACGAAGATGCGTTCTTGACATTTTGCTCCACAGTCTGTTCGCAGATATTTTCAGAACGTTATTCACAGGGCGTGTGAGAGAGGCGCGCGAACCGGGCCCGAGAGGTCGCGGAAAAACAGATCGACGAAAATTCGTATACACAGCACGTTCGTACCTTGTTCTTAAAAGCCGACGCGAAATTAGCCGCGGGGTTCTTAGAGTCGGGCGGCGTCATCTTCTTTTCGGGCATTATTTGCGAGCTCGAGTGATTGCTCATCGGCGGTATCCCCAGCGCGCTCATCTCTGCAAAAAGAGCTCCCGCTAGAGCAACGACGCGTTTAAGGAACGATTAGTAAAGCGGGTTAGTGATTTGTGCGATTGCGGATCGACGAACATTTAGCGAGACACACACGTGACCCAACTGTTTGCCGGCAGATCAAAGGGTGAAAATAAATATTTAGGCGTCACAAAGCACAACATAAAAAAATGAGCCTCCTGTCGACGCGAAGCTTTCGAATAAATTTACAAGCTTGTTCCGTAAAAAGTGTAAAAGAATAAAAATAAAAATTCCCCTGAAATCGACGAAGCTTCGTGAAACTCCAAGTTTAGCACAAAAGCAAAGCCCACGATTGACAAATAAAAGACACACACACGCTAAAACGCAGCGAAATCTTCCACTCACCATCCATAGCCTTGTGCGACATCTGCGACTGCGACATGGGAATCGGTTTCTCCTCCTTCTTGATCGGCAGCTGCGGTATCTGCATCGCGTTCGTGACCATCGGCAGAGGATCGAAGATCGACGTCATGCCGCCCATGTTGATGCCGGCCATGCTCATCCCGGGTATCCCGTTGTTGTTGAGCATGTTCGGCGGCGAATTCTCGCGCTTCACGCTCGAGAAGCCGTTCGAATGCTGCTGCTGATGCGGCATCGTCATGTTGTGAGAATTCTGCATGTTCGTCATTTGCGCGGACGTGTTTATGATGCTCTCGAGCTGATTGTGAATGGCGGACATGTAGGGACTCGCCATGTTGATGCCGCCGAGATTGAGATTCGATGCCATCGACCCGGGCATCATGTTCACGGGATTCTTCAGGTCGGGCAGGAGACTCATGCTCGAGTTCAGGGCCGCCACGTGGCTGCTCTGCTGTTGCTGTTGCTGCTGCTGCTGCTGCGGCGGCGGCGGCTGCTGCTGCTGATGCTGCGGCACCGGCTGCTGCTGTTGCTGCTGCTGCTGCTGCATCATCGAAACGTGCGGCTCTTTCTTCAGATTAGTCAACGTTTGCTCCAGCGCTGTGTGGGCCGTCGTTACGGACGCTGTGTCGAATTACGTAATCGTTCAATGAGTAAACATGATTTTTTTTCGCTTTCTCTCTCTCTCTCCCCTCCTAAACCGAGAGACAACACAATTGCTCGCATAGTACCGGACTTTTCGCTCGATCGCTCGTTGAATTATTAGACTCTTTTTTTTTATCCGTTGCCGTTGGTCTTTTTCGCAAAACGTTAGCATGCGTTTTTTTATGCAATTTTCTACGCGGGATCCCGAAGAATCGGATAACATGCTAAGCGTTGTTTCGCGGCTCGTTTTTTGCGCTTTCGCGGTGCATAGTACCTAGGGCGTTGTAGGGCTGCATGAGATCCGGCTGCTGATGGCTCATGGCGGTCGCGTCGATCGGCCCGGCGAGGGGATTCACGCTCGGGAAGGAATTCACCGTCGTCGGTGGCTGCGGCGGCGGCGGCGCCTGCTGCGGCACCACCGGCGACGTCACCACGGCGCTCGCGTTCGTCGGCGTGACGCTCGGCGGCGGCGTTGGTACGGAGACCGACGGGGTCGGGGGATTCGACGTCACCGGCGGCGGCGGGGTTGTTTTCTTGATCGGCGCCGCGGTCGCCATCGCGCTCGGACGCTGCGGCTGCGCCGGCATCGACGCGTGACTCGCCACCGGCAGACCCTGGCCCGACGTCACCGCCGCCACCGCCATCGGCTGCTGCTGCTGCCCGTTTCCTCCTGACGGAATCACTAATCATCAAACACCATTAATTTCGCTGACTCGTTTGGTCTAAGCGAGGCGCCGATTGTTCCAGAATCGTTCGAAGGTTTTCCGACAAATTGAAATTGTTATTGGCTTGGCAAATAATTATATAATGTTTTTGCTGAAAAGATAGTTTTTCTTAATAAAAAAAATCAGTAACATCAAATTCATTGATTTGGTAACTTGTTCGGTGTCGGCTAATTTTTGCGATTGTCCCAGAATCGTTACAGGACGTTTCGAGAAATTGAAAGTATTATTAGTTTGGCAAATAAAATTTTAAACAATTTTTTAAGAACATATTTTTCATGGAAAAGATTATTATAGATTTTTAGCTTTGTAAAACGCGATTCCGAAAGAACGACGATAGTGTCGGCAGGCAAAGAGGCCTTACCTTGCTCCATAGGAATAGCATTAGGCTGAGTTACAACTGGCTTCGCAACTGGTCCCGTAGAATTGGACGTCGGCTGACTATTCATCAGAAGACCCCCGGTGTGATTATGAGCAGCTGGTGCCTACAAATTACGTTGTTGCATTCAAGTCCTCCCAATCGCCAAAAGTCCTTACAGCTAGTTTCTTTTATCAACTTGCGAATATTCTCAGCCTCACGGTTACCGCCGATCCGAGCTGGAATGAATGTCTTACCGGTGGTACAACGGGATTCGCCACTTGCGTGGGCGGCGCGCTCGGCGCGTTCTTCTTGGTTTTCTTCCTGGGCGGCCGGTTCGACGCATTGCCTGAAAATTTCAATGTAAACCATGCATCTAACAAGTGAGTTACGTGCAAAAAACACAATCGCGTCGCCGTAGGCTCGCGGACGACGAGCCAGCGAAATGCAGCGAGCGGTGCAGAGAGGATACCAGCCATGTGACGTACAAAAACGAGACGGTAAACGATAAAGACGCAACACGACGAGAGTTGTGGTCGAGAGGCGATCGACGGATCGCAATGAAAAAGTAACGAAAATTAAACAACATCGAGCATGTATTTTCTAATAGATTTTATTCATATACTTATATTATAATTGTATCACTGTGTACAACAATGTTATTTTAAATATCTCAATTGTATGCTTCTTGTGTGTTCTTTTTTTTTTGTAGACTTTCATCTCAAGGTTTTTGTTATATTAAAAAATCTTAATGCGCAAAACAATTCTGTTCTTTTTTTTTGTAATCTTTCTCTCACTCTACACAAAGTCAATTATATTTTCATTCATGTGGCGCAACGACCGCGCACGTGCACGCAAGTACGTAACGCTACATACACAATTACGTACACGCGCGAGCCGTTCGGCGCGCGCGTTCACGCATACACATACACCGACCGCCGACTAACGCGTACGCATACGCAGATATACTCGTTATATTTACGTATGCGTACGCAGGGATGACGCGCCTGATTTTTTTCTCTCTCTCTCTTTTTTTTTACTAACAAGACAATAATAATGATTATTATTACTTTTTTTTCTCTCAACTCCATACTTTTCGCTTTGCAACTTGACGAAGGACGAGCGCAGTGGTGATGCGGCGTGGGTTTGTTTTTTTTCGCGATAAAATGGTGATGATTATAAAAAAAAAACGTCGACTACGGAAAAAAGAAGAAAAAACGAAGAAACCATCGAACCGCAGTGTTTCTTTCAACCGCACAGTATTCGTATAATGTAAATCGTAGGATTAACTAATGTAAATTAAAAAAGAAACGCACATAAGTAGTACAATATGGGCTCAAACTTAAATCGTGGATGATTTTATACAAGATTGACACAGTATGCTTGTACACGCGTAATTAGAAGTAAATTCATAGTCGAGGCTAGCACAGCATTGAGATCGGTGGCGAAAGACTCCTGCTCGGTGCGTGTGAACTATTTCGCAATAAACTATGCAAACCAAATGTAATTTTGTTTTCTTTAAAAATCGATAAACTGTACACAACGTTCGCGTTTTTAATTTTTGTTTTTTTTTCTCTTTTGCTCTCTTTTTCCTACTAGTGCATAGGTATGATCCACGGATTAATGTCTGATCATCAGCACGACACGAGCAATCGAAGAAAAAACGTGATTGCATGATTAAATGTGAAATCGATATATTTCTTTCTTTTCTCAAGCGAATATTCAAGATCGATTCGACAGCACGAGAGATGTAGAAAAGAAAGAAGAAAAAGAAACAACGAGAAGGAGCTCCAGCTTATCTTAGTTTATATAATATAACGAACTGGACCACCAGACGACGAGCCAATCCCGATTCTACAAAACGCGCGATCGAGATCCAACGAGTAATCATCGCATCGATCTTTTTTCTTTCTTTTTCTCCGCCTCCCCGTTTTTATGCACTTAGAAATAGTTGGTTTTTTTTCGCGAATCGTTTCACTTATTTCTTTCATCGTTATTTTTTGCTTTCTCATTCTCCATTCGTGGATGTATCTTACAATCTATTATTAATATTTAATGATATATTAGTTTTTATTATGTACAAAACGCGTATGCTTCTTTTTTTATTTATTCATTATTATTATTATTCATTACTGCCGATACCCATTATTCCACGATACGTACAAACGGGATGTGAAACCTGTACGGAGTCGGCGGCGAAATATATATCAGTGGTTATATATAAATAAAGAAAAGGATATATTTATAGTAAAATATTCAGGTCGTTAAATCTGTTTTCACGATCGACTGGAGCGCTGACGATCTACAAGGGAAGAATGGAGTTTCGTTCTGAGAAGAGATGCTTGGAGAATGTTTTGCTTTAAATTTTATCTTTTCATTACGTTTTCCTTAGCGATATATAATAAAAAGTCACGCTACACAAATCGTTTCGGAAGGCAATATGAAAAACTGTAATACGAAATGCCCTATACCTCGTTTTACAAGCTAATGGTGATTGTGTCTTAATCGATGCATAGTTCCTATCTAATTCAGCAAACGCCGTCAATTTGTTTTCTTTTTTCTTTTCTCTCTTTTCCTTTTGCCCGCCCCCTCGTTAATCTGCCGAATATTCGCGTACCTTCTAATTTTATTTGCAGAATCACCTCCGTATTCACTTTCAAATTCTTTTTTCTTTTTTTGTTGAAAACACAAGAGAAGGTGTCAAGGGAAAATCGATCTGTCCGTTACGTCCCTATCTACGCTAAAATCCTTACAGCTTTGCATATAATTATTAATTTCCTTAGAAATCGACGAACACTTTTATCTTCTTTCGACTGAACGTCTTTTGTATTGTTTTTTCATTTTCTTATCTTTTTTGCTTTAGTTATTAAATTTTTTTCCTACATTGCTTTCACGCCATCGGTACAGTTATCAATCATTTAAGTACGCAGCTGACTGCAATGAGAGTAATGTTTACTATTCTTTTCATTTTTGTTGTTGTACTCGAGTGCAACCTGGTTCACCCTTTCGATTATTCATCGTTATCATTGTTATTTCTTCATTTTAATGCAAACATTTTCAGCGATTAATGAAAAAAGATGTGTCGCGCCCACGTTTGAGCAAAGCTCGCCACAGAATGTGCCACACCAGTTTTACGTCCATAATAAATTCTTATGTATACAATTCTTCTTTTCTTTATCTTTTTCTATATATATAAGAAATAAATTTACATGATATTCTCAACAAAAAACGCTATCATGGAGCAGACATTTACACATAGAAATATAAAAACAAAAATATCCCTAAAATTATATCTTGTTGTTCAATCTCGTATAAAAGGTTCGTTTTCTTCTAAAAAGTGCTTTAATTAGGACGGGTTAAAAAGTAATTATTTCTGTTTTGTATTTTTTGTTGTTTTCGATTTTTTTTTATCCTTTATCCATTCACTTCGCAAACTTCGATTATTGTGAACTGCATCACAAACGCCGTATTATCGTTATTGTGTTATTATCATTTATTCTGTGTGAGGATCGTGTGTGTAGATTATTTTTTGAATGATAATCATTACGTGTATGTAAAAAAAAAGAAAATAATTATCCGTACAGTAGTTATCTGGGTTCTTACAACGAGGCATGTAAAACCATACCAGACATCAAAATTATTATTGTTACAATAACAATATTCGAAAATTAGTAGAAAAAAATAATAATAATAAAAGATGAAGATGTTTTACAGGAATCGTTCGTGTTTTAGTAATTCTTTTCTTTTTTTCCTTGACGCTTTCGTACAACTCTCTCTCCCATACTGATGAAGAAAATTTACAATTATTACCGACGAAGGAGCAACTAGTGGTATAATAGCATGATTAAACGACGGTTAGCCGGAGCAAAGCTTAGCGGAGTGCAAACAATGTGTTTGGAGGCCAGTGCGCCTTATTTACCTCAAATTGGACAATTACTTCCTTCGCCTCGACTCTCTCTCTCTCTTTCTCTCTTTCTCTCTTTCTCTCTTTCTCCCTCTCTCGTCTCGCTGTGTCTTTTGGTTTTTCATTTCACACTCTCAGTCATCACGTTTTTCCCCTTTCGTAATCTGAACTTCCGTCATTCTTTCCTCCATTTCTCGGTTTTTCTCTCAGTGAAATTTCGTGCGGTATTTCACGAGTCGACGTCTCTCACTCGAGCACGAGAAAAGCTGCAATCTTCTCGTCCGAAAATCTTGGTCCTGAGATTCTGGGATAACTAACAATTTCCTACAGCCTCTACATCGAGAGCTGAACGATATAACGGCTACCCTTTTTTTAATTTGCTACTTTGCATTTCTCGACTGAGCTATTCTCGGTGTTTTCTGTAGTCGTTACGTTAGCAATTATTTGAGAATTGATTAGAAGAAAAATGCCCTCGATCAAACTACAAAAGTTGTCCAGAGGCCTATGCCTGAGAATCTATCGTTTTCGCAACTAATTACTCGTCGATTGCAGCCCATAACAACAATTTTATTGGTTTGTACGTGACTCGCTTCTGATCCAAGCTAATTGATGCAATATATCTTTAAATCCAGCCACCAACACACATTGTCTGCATTTCTTTCCCGTTTATTTTGTTTCTCTCTTCCTTTTGTTAAATAACGCGCGCTATCGTTTATCGCCCTGCCTCGAGTCTATAAGCGCGAGAGCCTAACTTCACCTAGCGTTTTCGTTTCCCTGGCTTTTTAGTCTTCGTTTCGCACGCGTGTCGGGTCTGCTGTTTCGCAATTGACGCACTTACGGGTCGCGCCAAGTTGCGGGTGAAAAAAAAAAAAATAGTTCGTATACTGCACAATTATAGTAAAGCAGCAGCTGAATAATGGTACGTGGCTCGATTAGCGGTACCATTGACGCACGGATCTGAGTAAATGATACGATAAACAGTATAAATGTGAATGAGAACCGATATGCGAGGGATTTATAAATTTATGGCGTTTGAAAGAAACACAGTGACACAAGTAAACGGTTTGCTGGTAATCTTATCAATTATTAAATGTAAATAAACAATTAAGTTTTTGCATTTTATCTCGGTTAAAAGTTTGCTCGATGTTGTTTAAGGGGTTTCTTTTTTCTCGTTTTGTTACGCAAAGACAGTACGGAGTTTTGGTTTTTGGTTGAAAGTCTAGAAGGTCTAGAAAGTCTCGAGACTTCAAGGTACCGGATTTTCGACACCGCAGCCTCTCGTGTGTGGATAATATCGCCGAATTCCTACGTCGCGCGGCAAATTCGTAAAAACGAAAAGAAAAAAAAATGAAGTAAAAAAAAATAAACAGAAAAACGTGCAGCAACAGCAGCAGCAGCGGTAGCAACAGCAGTATCGCTAACGAGTTTACGCGTAAAACATTATTCAGCTTTCCCAAGTCCCGAGCCTGCGATTAAACTCGATCATCGTAACGAAGAAGAACAAAACAAAGGCTGCGGTGGAAAAGGACAGTGACCTTGAACGTCCGGCCTTTCATTCGGCCGGTTTCTCAAGGAACACAGTGTGTGCGTGGAGATTCGTCGGCGTTGACACCGGGGCAAAGACAAAATAACGAATCCAATCGTCGTCAATCAATAACAATCATTTGTAAAATAAGCTGGCATGGCATTATGGTATCCTCTAAACACAGTCTGCACTCCACTAGCTCACCTTGGTCTTACCATTTACACTTTTCTTTGTTTTTTCCATTTAAATAAAAAAGGCGGAAATTTGTATTTTTCTTAAACTAATGTCAAGTTTCAAATGTAGTGTTTTTTTCAGTATATTGCGCGAGGCCGTTTTACAATCTTCATCACGATTGTGTTTCGAAATAGTTTCTCTTTAACACGAAAATTAATGAGTACGTGTGAATGTGTGATATTTTTTTTGTTTTTTTTTGTTTCGTGAAACTTGACACTCGATTTGCACTTGAAACGATATGACGCGGCTCTCATGAGCCGCGCCATTTGATGCCGTCCTAATAAATATAATATGTAGTAAGAAATATTTTTTTTATTTATCGTGAGAAGATATTTGCGATGCGTTTTGTTTTTGTGCTTTCTTCGATCACGATCGAACCACCGTCAGACTTTCCGTTCCGTGTTTTTTCATGTTTGTTTCAATTTTTTCGTAACGATACGAAGTACGGAAAAAAAGAAAACGTTCGAATCTCTCTTTTCTTTTTTTATTAATACTCCAGGAGTAAATAAGAAAATTCTTATTTTAAGTCGATTATTGGACGAAAAAAAAAATGTGTGTACTCATTTATCTGTGTCTTTTTTGTACGTTTAATTGGGAGGAAATAATATTGAATTACGGGCGGTTTTCGCATGCCACAAAACCGCGGAAGAACAAAATAAAATAAAAATAAAAAGAAACGTGAATTTATTTGTCGATCACCACAACCGATGGATACGTGAGAGTAACGCGAAGCTCCGTGTTTTCGTCTTACTTGAAAAATGGAATAATATCGCGCGTGAAGCGTGGAAACAAGCTACGCGATGGGAACAATACTTTAAAGAAGAGTATCTAGTCACAAAGCTGCATTCTAATTAGCTTCGGGAGACCGATTGCATTAACAATGCTCGTCGATAGTGTACAAACGCGGGAGGTGTGTATTTTCAAATTCATTGCAAAGGCTTTTCAATAACTCGGCTCCATCGAAAAATTGGTACTCGATGTTACCAAAAACTCTCATAAGGGAAACACTAAGACTATATATATATTTTTTTCTTCTTTTGTTTTCAATTCGACTTAAAATAAACGAGAAAAAGAGAGAAGAGAGAGTAAATGTACAAGTGAGGAACCGCGCGGTTCCACGGTTTCGACAACGAAATCGCAAATAATCCTCACAATAATTCATCAATCGCGCGTGGACAAAAAACGAAAATTTCGTAATTTATGTCGTAATTTTATTTAGGTCAGCTACTTAGATATAAGTAGCCCTTTGTTCCCAAGTAAGGGTTGTGTGTTTTTTTTCCTTTTTTTGTTTGTTTGTGAGTAATGGCAACAGTTACGTGAGGTTCATATCTAACCTGCATCACTGTCGCTCGAGTCGCTGGAGCTCGAAGATAGTGAACTCGAACTTGAGTCACTGTCGCTGCTACTACTGCTCGACGCCGACAATCGTGATGGTCCACTAGCTCCACCAGTTCCGACTACATCTACCGATTTACTACTGTCCTCTGCAATACACAATATCATTCGTCGTTAGTCGTGTTTCATTCATCCATTGATTCTATTCGTCACCGCGACTCGTGGGTCGATGACAGTGACGATTGCTCAATGAAGATCAACGAAAATACAGCTTATATCGTATTTATTGGGCAGTGTTCAGATGATTAACGAAGACAACATTTTCTCACCTTTCTTAGCAGCTTTTTTCACATTCCCTAGCTGCCCGGTAACGTCCTGTAACCTCTTCTCGAGTTCCTGCTTCTTCTCCGCTATCTGTTCATCCTTGGACTTACCGCTAACTTTTTTGTCTGCCAACAACAAAGACGCGATTTGTGTTAGATTATTTTTTTCTTCAGTCCCTCGCACACGTATTTCACACCGGGTGATTTGTGAATGATTTAGAAATGTGTTAGATCTGACTTTCTCGAAAATTTCGAAATTGGAATCAATTTTTGCGGCGCCTCGAGTCAATAAATACATCCCGTTTCACTTCATCGCGAGATGAATGGCAAAAAATGCCGTTTGATCCTCCAGCTACCGTAAGTTGAGATATTTGCACGATTTGCGGAGCAAAGACGCTCGCGTTTTAGGGCAATCAATGAAATCCAAAAAAATACTGTCATGCTAGTAGGATTAGAGGATGAAAATTAGTTCCACTCACGAGCGTCATCGCAGGATCCAATATTCTACACACTTTTGTCAATGTAAAAAAAAGTCGCACAAACACTAATTCGCTAAGGGTACCAACGAAGGTGGGTGGGTCGTCTGTGGCGGAAAATTCGCGACTCTTCGTCGTTTTTTTTAAATTCTTTTCTTTTTTTGCAAAAACCCAAAACCCCACACAACTCTAGTTAGTGTTCTGTGCGTACGCAAAGTGTGCAGCAAAGTGGATAACACACCAGCAGCGGGTAGACGATTGGCCAGGTCCCGTTATGACGCTGGAAATGGAACTTACAATAGAGCTTACGTGGTTTTTTTCTGAGACACGAGGCAACGTAGCTCTCGAGCTCGCGAAGGGTCGACGGTTTCAGGGTTTCAAAGTCAATTTCGATCTCGTCGGGATTCGAATCCCTCAAGGAAGGCTCTCGAGATTGAATTATGTGCACTACCCGGCCGAGTTTGTCACCTGTGTCGAACAGAAAAATCATGTGCAATGGATTAGCAACGTTTACGCTTCAACTTCACCTCCGATCTTCAATCTTATTCATGAGGAAGCGAAAAAAAAAAAAAAAAAAAACCAAGACGTCACTTCCCCAAATGACAATTTAACAGCTCTTACCGGGTAATTTGTTAATGTCCAAGCTAAGTTGTCGCTTCTCGTCGTAAGACATGGGCTTGGCGCTGTCCTCGTCTTCCGAGTCGAAGGTGATGGGCGGTGGCTGGCTCGTGGCGTTCTTCTTCTTGTTGCCGGTCGATCTGCTGTTCGCCTTGGGCCGTTTGTTGGCGGCGTTGGTGGCCGCGGCTTTGCCGGGCCCCCGGCTGCCCTTGCCCTTGGGTTTCGCGTTCGCGGCCGTCGCAGCCACCGCCGCGTGTGTCTTGTTCGGCCCGGCGGGCATTCCCGGATGATGCTCACCGGGCAATCCCATCGGCACGCCGCCGACGCCCATGCCGCTCGGCATCTTCAGGTCGCCCGCGCCCATCGCGACGCTCGCTATACTCGCGCCGACGCTGTCGGACGCGTTCGGCAGGCCGCTCGGCTTCATAAGCTCTTTCATGGCACCGCTGCAGCCCACGAGGCCGCCGCCCTTGTTGCTCATCGTCTTCCCGCCCTTCGTCTTCTCCGTCTTCTTCTTCTTCGTCTTCTTCTTGCTCCTCTCCTCCACGAGCTTCCGCATCGCCTCCTGCATCGCCTTCAGCTCCTGCTGCATCGCCACCAACTTCTCCGTGCGCTCCGTGTCCGAGTCGTCCGTCTCCGACGAGCTCTCCGACTCCGAGCTGCTGCCGCTACTGCTGCTTCCCTTCATCGCAATCATACCGCTCATCGGCTCGTCCGGTATTTTCGCGTACCTAAAGCGCACATTTTACGGCGGATTATAGCGATTACTTTTTCTGCGTGTGGGTAACACGAACCACGAATTTGGGATCACTCGGTTGGTCATTTATTCGCGAATACGCGACGGAACATTACGACGAGTATTAGTATCTGTGATAGTAACCTCATTTCGAAGACATCCTGCAATTTCCTAGCCATAGCGACAACGTCGTGATCTGGCGGGTTGTACTTGTAGCAGTTGGTGAATATGAGCCGCACGTCGCTCTCGAACTCCTGGGCCGTTTTGTACAACCGCTCGTCCATTTTCTTCTGCGCTCCGAGAAACAGCGTGAAAAAACGTTAGCAAACGTGGGAACACAACGCGCGACGCGTCGTTCGCCGAGCGCCGGGGTGAGCCTTCTTTTCTCTCGCGGACTCTTTTCTACGCACCTTTATTGTACCAAGATCCATTGGCACTTTGATGATGTCATGGTAGTCATGGAGGCCTAGAAGCTCTGCGTCCACAGGCTTGTAGAATGGCCATGCGTACCCCTGCACATCGTGTTCGATAAGTGAAATCTCGCCGTCTCGATTAAAGCACAAACGTGGTCAGGCATTCCGACCGATAATTACCGAATGTTTCTTGGAGAACAACTCTTTGAGGATCTCGTTACAGGACTTGAGAGGCTCCGACAGTTTTTCCTTAGACTTTCCGCCAGTATGCTGAGGCTGCAAAATCGTCATTCGTCTTGAGATCCCGAACTCGTTTTTCTTTTCGCGCAATTCGCTCGACTCTACGCCCGATTAAAGAATCACAATGTTCTCCCGAGTTTGGACTTGAAAAGTCACGTGCGTCCGGACGAAATTTTAAACACAGTATTATTATTGAGATAAAAGCCAAAAAAAAAAGAATAAGTGTTTGTGATAAGGAACGAAAGAAAAACGACGAGAAGGTAGTAAACGGTGAAGCAACGATAGACGAACACAGATGAAACATGGCGGATCTCTTTCTCTCTCTCTCTCTCTCTCGCTCTCTGGTGATAAAAATGTGTGTGTACCTGTTGGGCCATCGCCCCGATCATGGGCATACTGGCCTGGTGGAATGGCACCAGGCCGTCTTCCGCTTGCCTCGTCGGCTGAAACAGCCCCATCATCAACAACCCTGTGGTTAGTATTTATCTTGTCGATGCAATGAAATGATATTACACATGCAACGCACCAATGACATTATCGAACACATTGTTACGGTGATTTATTTATTTAAGCACAAACATTATAGACTCGAAATCTCAACTCATCATAAAAAAAAGAAAGAAAAACAGATAATTTACAGATTCGAAGTGAACTCTCGGGGCTAACCACGGAAATTTTGCCACACTGATAGAATATCGTAGCACTTATACGAACAAGAAGAAATGAAATCCCTCCCAAAATGGTCGTAGCTTTAGTCTCCCCAATAACGATTAAAACGGCATCAAGATGAATAAAATGGAGCCCGATTTCCCCGCAAACGGCAGCCACAACTTTCATAGTTCACTCGTATCAAGATTTTTTCTTTTCACGAAAACGATTATCCCCCAACTCGATGTCTCATCGACGCACGTAGAAATTCGCGACACTAAGAAGAAGAAAAAAAAAGTATCCGAGGGCGTCGCTTACCTTCTTGATCTGGCGTCCGGATTCTCTTCTCGTGGGTATCTTGGCGTTCTTCGAATCCAAGGGCGGGTAGAGAGGCTCGAAGGAGTTGGCGGTCGGCGTTGTTGTATCAGCCTTTCTCTTCACTCCTTTCTTGAGCTTGGCAGGCTGCGAAGGCGGCATTACGGTGGGTGCTTGTGGAACTTGCGGGGTCGGCGGAACGGCGGTCGTCGCCGCCTGGGGGTCCATCGCGGGCTGGGCGTGATAGCCGGTCGTCGGCGGCACCACCTGTTGCGGCAGGGAGTTGTGAGTCGCCATCGGCGTGACCCCTATACTCGAGGGCGGCGCGATGGTCGTGGTGTTGGTGCTTCCCGGCACCGAGGCGGGCGCCTGAGTGCCGAGGGGTGGCATTGGTATCACCCCGGTCGTGCCCGCCGACGTCGCCGACGGCGTCAGGCTGTTTCGCACGCTCGAGCTAACTGCCGCAGCGCCGGACGACGGCCGACCCCGTCCCGCGCCGGTCGTCGGGGTCCCGGGCGTCCCGGCCGCGCCGACCAGTCCCGGCGCCCCGACTCTCGCCACCGCGGGCTTCTTCCCCTTCGGTCCCTTCGGCGCTGGAGGATCGAGCTCCACCTCGTCCCTCGGCATTTGGCCAACCTGTCGGTATTTTTGGGTTTTTTTTTTGTTCGTCAGGCGCGTCAAGTATTTTTCTCAGCGTGTTACGTGGAATGGCGAGGGATTTGTTTTTTTGTTTTTGGTGGACGATTATTAAGTGAAACTGGGAACTAGAATTATTAAGATGTGAAGGATTTTTTTTAAATGATGGTAAAGTCATGCTAATGGGAATTTTAAGTCAGTTGGGAGAAATTCAACCCTGTGCAATCAAGTTCCGAATATTCGCCGATTATAGGGGTGACACTGAGCGAACCACTTGGTACTCCGACTGACCTTCGCAAGGAACAATTTCTCGAGAGCTCGCGCCATCACCACGACATCCTCCTCCGGCTTGTTGTATGTGTAACAGTTCGTGAACATCGTATTGAAGTCCTGGATGCATTCTCGCGCGGTCCAGTAATACGTGTTCTCCAAACGTTTTTTGATTGTACCGAGGTCCATTGGTTGTCTGATGATTTTGTGGTAATCCTGATAAAACACGTAAGCGATAAACACACAATGAGGCACGTCTCATCGATACAGTGTAAACCTTCGTCGACTAAGGAAAAGATCGTCTTTTCGATGTGTTATGATTCTTCTACTTCTCTATTGGAGTAAATTTGTTATTTAAAAAAATCGAAAAGTCGAGGTTTTCCGAAGTAATTGTCGATTACTGATAAACGTACTGGCAAATTGAGCTTCTTGGCGTCCACCGGCTGGTGGAACGGCCAAGCGAATTGATGCTTCCATACTGGCTTGAGGACTCCCTTCTGAAGGAACTGCAGCTGATTGGTAACGCGTCCTGGTCTTGTCGGCGGTGGTACGACTGGCGGCTGCACCACACCGTTCACCGGCTCGACGTACGGCTCGTCGCGTGGTGGTGGCGTTTTTGCCGATATGAATTGTGGTCCTGTTGCCTGACCAGGTGCACTCGTCTGCGATTTTTCATTGTATTTTTCGTTTATCATACAGTTTTTCGACTTGTTGACAATTTATTATAGAAATATTAGTACCGTAATCCCTTTCGCTCTAAGCATTATTTTTTTTCCACTCTTTTACTATGTTACCGTGTCAAATGTTGGCTCCTGAATACGGAGTCTCGAAAAAATCTTCGATGCATTGGCGATGTTGCAAGAGCGAAAAAGTTACAGTGTCTAAGAGTCTTAAAAAGAGAGACGACGAATTCCTAAATACCTTACAACTTATAGGATAAAAGGTAGGATTTGTCATGCTTTGTAGCGAGAAATAAGTGCAAAAGCCGGTGTATCGTTCGCAAATGAAAGCCGAACATTTCTGTTGAACTGCGGAAACATCAACTCATTCGGAATTGGTGTTTAGAACATGCGTGAAAAATAAGGAAATAAACAAGACGTTCGGTGCATGCAGCGAGCGAATAGGCTGCTAAATTATCCGACTCGTCGATCGGAGCAAGGAAAAATCAAAGTCGACCGTAGACAGACGGAAAAAGTAATTTGGTGCTTGTGTAACGTAATCGAAAGAAAATTACAAAGTCGATGATCAAGAAGCCGAATAGATATTTTTCGGAGCTCGTTGAAGGCGAAAAACGTAACTCTTCAGTGTCTACGAGGAACCAAAGCCAATCGTATATACGTGTTTCAAGAAAAAAAAACTCTACTTCAACGTGTGTGTGCGCGAGACACAACAGTAATTCTCACCTTGGGTATATTACACAGCCTTTCTCGCTCCTCCACATCTAACTGTAATTCATACATACCATTCAGTCAAATGTCACTCTATTCGTGGCGTGGAAAATTAGGGGGGTGGAAGGGGGGGGGGGGATATCTCAACAATATGCAAATACAAATTGGTGGGCTGCAGGTCGAGTGTGTCCAAGTCACAAAAGGTACAGAGCCGAGTTCTAAGCCAATAACGCGATTTGGCGGGAATAGCTTGGCGCATGGATCACCACACGTACGAGGAGAGCAATGAAAAAGCTCGAGTGATGGTAAGAGGTGAATCCTCAGAGGACAAGAGACAAAAGGGTCGGGGCAGCATTCTCGCTCAATGCAGGAGGAGTCAAACTCGATTTAAGCGATTTCCCGCATGTTTACTGGACGAGATAGAAGCGTAATGTACAGGGGATGTTTCGTTACGGGTGAAGAGTGTTTCCTGACCGAATGTGCCAACAGTCTTAACGATTACGGCGATCCCGGCAGAACAGAGGATGCGGCGAAATTTTTCTCGCTGCGAAAAGTGCGCGAGGATATATAGAGACAAAAATTCAACGACGATCGAGACGCGGACGAAATATTGCCTCGCGTCTCGGCGCCCGCCGGGACAGCTCGGACGGTGGGGAATTTCGGGTTTGAGTGCGATCGGCACCTGGCGCTCTGCCGTCTCTCGGGCGGCCAGCGCGCCAACGCGCCTCTCCCCACCCCTGCGTGACGCAACGAGAGAGACACTTTCCTCGTGAAAGCACGTCGGCATCTTCCCGCACACCTATGTTCTGCCGGTATCGAATTTTACGTGTTTTTTTTTTTCTTTACGGGTCTAGCGGATCAATGTACAAGCCGATTCCTCGGGGATCTATCGTGAATTTTTTTTTTCGTAAATTCTCGTCTCCCGGCGGATCGACGCATACTTACGGAGTTATTTTGCGAGTTAGTGTCCACCTGCTGCATGTTGGCTTCTCTTCTGAAACAGAAAACGCATAGGATTAGCAAAGACGGAAGAGGAAGAATGGAATAAAGGGTCGTTAGATCTTTCGTCAAAATTTTGTTGGGGCGTGAATTTTTGTTTCTTCTTGTTTTTTTTTTTTTTTCTTTCGAAAGCGTATGGGCTCCGGTGTCGTATTTCAGTGACGGTGAATGAAAAAATGTGTCCGCATGAGCGAAATAAAAAAAAGAACGCGTTCCACGTGGCCGTTGTAACGGCACATGTGCCGCTTTCGACCTGAACTCGATTTCCCGGTGAGCGGGACGGAATTCCGCGAAATCCGCGGGTAGATCGAATACACGTGTTTCATTTGTGTGCGATTCTTTTTGGATCATAGATTGGGTTATTTTAAGAATATATTTCTAGTGAGACGTCTTAGACCGCGTGAGCGATCTTCACCTACCTTTCCGACATATATTGTTCATAAATGCTACGCAGCAGGTAACAACTGCCTTAGGTTGACGACGCCCGACGCTACGAGGCTTCATCAACAATAAAGTTGACAAGGATATACTCTGAACTGAGCATGGTAACTCGCTAATTGCTCGACGAGACGTTTGCGCTGGGACCAGGTAGTTTTGTGCCGAGGAGGCATAACACTTCTACTCAAGCCTACCGCAAAGGTAGCCGCTCGAATGTCAGCCCTGTACTCTGCTTCGATTCGTCGTGCCTCCAGCCAAGACTCGCGACACTAGCAACATCTGGATAACATAACAGGAGAGACCCCAAATTGTCAACAAACTCTCGGCAATGCTTCAATCACGATTTTTTTAAAGCAATCTTTTTTTCTTTTCTTTTTTTTCGTCAAACTTTCATTGCATTTATAAAAATCGTTCAATATTGTAATTAAATTTTTTACAACACAAAATTTACATTTTCTGTGCAACACTTCATTTTTTCAGTTAAGGATCAAGTTTTCTTGTGATTTTTGCATTAATAGCGTTTATGGTGGAGAGAATTCAAGTGCATTCAAGTATTCCAGTCATAAATCTTATCTTATTAATCCATGGTCATTAAGTAAGCTTCATCCGTGTGTATTATTAGTCAAATTGGTGAGAATAGAGCCCCAAGGTTGTGCTCCAAGGATAGTACACAATTCAAAGCCCCATTCAGTGATTTACTTTCTGTGACACCCCAAAGTGAGATTTGATGAATTGATATACAGAGATAAACGTATTAGTGCACTCCCATCGTCATTACATCATTACAGTGCTTGATAAGGCATTACTTGACTCATTGAAACTGTTAGAATAGAATTTCAATGCTACTATGGACAACCCAAAGGAATATTATCTCTAGGTCACCGGTTTTTCATCCAGTGACCACAATTTCATGTACAGAAATAAAATCTCATTCCCAATTCCTGCCCATAGATGCCCAATTTCTGCGTGAACATTTTTTTGGTGTAATTTCAAGCTAAATTGCTCCACAAATAATCAAAGACAGTAATTTTGGATGGTGATGCGTATTCCGGTGCAAAAATGATCTAAACCTTCGCAGTTTGAATATCAAAGCTGTGAAACTCTTTGCAGCTTGTATAGACTAAGCCGGTGATACAGCCGCCTCCGGAGATAGAAGCGAGAGCGCCAAATAGTGTCAAATTTTGTCGAGGGACATTAAAAAAATGGAGCAAGAAGTCCAAGTGGACCTTGAGCCACGCAACTGACTTGGGATCCGTCGAGCGAACGCGAACAGCAAGAATTTGAGCATCACCCGACGAGCACAGCACCACTGACAGCCAGGCGACTGGCGCGGCTCTCCAGGGAGTCTCAGGGCGCAGTGGCGCGAAAGGAAAGCCTTGGTGGCGAGATTCAGGATCTGCGGTGATGGTTCAAGAGCAAATACAGGATTGCGGCATGAGACAGACACACAGACAGGCAGAGAAAGAGAGAGACATGGAGTAAAAAAAAGGGAACTGGAAAAAGAAAAATGGTCGAACGCGGCGAACGTTCGTGAATCGTCGGCGGGGGTTAAAAGTGGAGCACTCGAGTCGGAGGTGAAACGGAGTTCGCGATGCGGTCGCTTCGTGAATAAGCGTGAAACGGGTGAGGAGGAGGTGGACAGGCAGACGGCGGCGGCTTAGGTAGGAGGATGGCGCGGGGGAAGAGAGTAGGAGCGACCCGCGCCCAGCCGATGCACCCGACGCACAACAAACACGAGCAACGAGCGCGGCGAGAGAGAATCACAAGTGGCGAGCGAGAGGCGGCGGCGGCGGCGGCGGTGGCGGCGGCGGCAGCGGCGGCGGTTAACGCGCGCGGGAGATCCCGCCGATTTTCCGCCGCGTATATGTATATTTTTTTTCCCTCACCGACTCGTTTTTTTTTTTGCGCGGCGCCTCGTTTCCCTCGCCCTCCTCGCGCTCGGCGCGGCGCTCTCGGGGAATACACACGACGGACGGATCGGCGCCGCGGGGAGAGAGAGAGAGAGAGATAACGGGTCGTGCTCTCGGGGCCGCTCGATTTCGCTTAGGTTTCATTCAACATGGCGGTTCGGCCGCTCGGGAAAGAAAGCTCCCGTCGCGCGGGGCCCGCCGATGTATCTGCCACTTACGCACCACCAAACGCACACCCCGCCTCGTACTCGTCAAGCGCGCCGACACCGCGGCCCGCGACAAAGCTCAAACGACGTACCTGATTAATGGAAGTCCCACTTTTTCAAACGTTTATTTTCCACGATCGCGAGACACACTACCACTACGCCTCGGACACTCGCGCACTACGCTTTCTCTCCCTGTTCTCGCGGTCGCTCGCGGTTTGGTTGGTCGGTGTTATGGCTGCCGCGGCGGCGGCGGCGGACTCGTCCGTGTGCCCCACCGTCTCACTGCCTCTACTCACTCTCACTCGCGCGAGCGAGCCCTCGCCGTTCGCATACGCTGCTCTCGAGGCCCCCGATGAATAGCGGAGGCGGCACAGGCAGCGGCAGCGGCAGCAGCAGCAGCAGCAGCAGCAGCAGCACCGAGGAGGACGCGCGCTGACGCACCACAACCCGCCCCGCGGAGACTCGTCTCAGTCGTCCCTTCGGCCCGTTGTCCGTTGAGAAGCGTCACCACGACCGCCCGTCGCCCGCCAATACAGAATCAGCGGCCTGCCTCGAGCTCCGCCGACATTTTCCACGGGCCTCGCGCTGTCGGATGGCTTTCCGTGCCCATGACGATCTCGGATCTAGAAACTAACGATCGCACCACCAACAATGGCTACGCATTCTTACGCGACGTACCGAATGGTCCTGTTCCACTGTTCCGGCCGTCTGTCCCGTCGTACGCGTACACCTCCTCGTCACTCGTTGATCCCCTCCCCACGCGCCTAACGAGCGTACGCGCTCTCGCGGCCCCGACGCGTTTTCTTTTTTTTTTCTTTTCTTTTTTCTTTTCTTTACCCCACTGTGGTCAAACGAGCGGGGCCCCCGGTCGTCGCCCGACGACTTCGGGAAATCGTCGGCGACGCTTCTGCGATTTTTCCGAGGGAGGGTGGGCTTTTTTTTTGTTTGGCCTGTTTACGATCGCCGATGTTGCTAGGTCGATTGGATATTTCGTTCGGGAGAATATGGCTTTTGATGTGGGTTCACGTAACGCTGCTTGATACCCGTCGTCGGCGCCTCTCACTCGCTCTCTCTCTCTATCTTTCTCTCTCTTTCTACCCCGCCTCTCTCTTTCTCTCTCGCTCTGTCGTCACCGTCGACCAATTGCGATTAACGGTATTCGGACCTTGAAATACGAAAAATGCTACGACACGCCATTCGTCGCGATGCGACCCGCAGGTCGATGCTGCATTGCAACGAAAAGAAAAAGGATGTCAGAGATGGAAAAGAAACGCAACGATGTCACCGTACAGCGGCGGAAATTTAATTGGAGCGACGCGTATTCCACGATAAATCGTGTTCCTTTGAACGATCATGAGCAACGGGATACACATACAAAAATAACAATAAACATACTATTTACAGTAGTGAGCACGCTTTATTAACCAATCCAAAATTTTTGCGGTTCGGATTCCACCGTTCCATGTCCACCCATAATGCATTTTTAACTGGCTAGAAACAGGAAAATTCGTCTCCACGCTATTTCTGTTAAAGTGTTTAACGAAAGTACGATGAAAAAACTGAGATTCAATGTTTCGTCGTGTAATTAATGTAACGTTGATCAAATCTTACAATTTATTAATCGCCGCGCAAACATTGGTTCGTGTTCCGTGCGTTCCACTTTCACCCCCACCTTGCGCTCGATGATGTTGGCGCAAAATCCATAATGGTGTCTTCAATATTTACAACTGACTTCCCGATGTCACGTGAGTCTCTCGAAAAATAATTTCACGATTTTTCGAGTTCATCGCGTGCGGCAACACTTTTTCATCGGAATTCACAGGATTATCGACAAAACGCGGGATACGTCACCGTGAATAACGAGTTCCGTTCGGTGGCTCAAAATGGCTGCTAAACGACAGTCGTTTTATTGCCCGTCCTCGCATCGGACCCGAGTTGCCGCAATTATTGATTATAAAAAAATGTTCACTTCTTACACGTTACGGATACTTCACGGAAACGTTCTCGTTACATTTTTCTCATAGACAGTCTTTCGATTGACGCACATTTCGCTATCTCGTTACGGGGCACAAGCGGAAGTCAAGAGGACAACTGAATTTTATGCAGCTGGCACTCTTCCGTGTCACGGCTACGGCGATATTGTGATCGACGATATGCATTGTTTACGTAGAAATATTTAAGGTTCCATGGAATTTTAACTAACTCAGGTGGTACCAACGCATTTTCACACACACCGACACACATGTACGCACTGAGAAAACAATATGGCGACCATGAAATATTCAATCACTGGCACAATCTGCGTAATCCTCTCGTGAACCTTCGGGAATTTTCATTTGGCAACTTTCGGCAAGTTCGTCAACGGCTGACAATCTGTTCTTTCACTTATCGGCAAGACACGTGCTTTATCGTGACTCGATTTGTCGATTTTTCCGATGTTATCTTCGCCAAACATACTCGTTATTGACAGCCATTTTATGACTGGATGATGCAATTCAATACCCTAGTCAACGTGGCGTCCGACGGTTTACTTTTACAGTACTACGCGTCGTCTGCACTTCCGGTTGTAGTTTTCCTCGGCCTGACAACGCGCGCGCGATTGGCCCGAGATTTCGTAGCGTCTGTCGCGCCGACCAATCGCGTGACCACTTACATTGTTATCAAAGTGTTGAGTCATCGTAACCGGATGTATCGTTTCGTGTAATGCCGCTAGAGAGACGACGCGCGGCAATATTTAATTGTCGTAATTTTTCGCCCGATGTCGTGCAAACTAAATTTTCAGCCAAAGCGGTGAACTTCAAAGCAGAGGATAAATACGATGCACAGATCTTATAAACATGTTTATTTTATATACAAAATTATTATCTGCAACAATACATCATCTACACTATTCCCCAAACGTCCTCGAAGGCTGTGCACAATTTAGCACAGGTCAGAGCTCCTGACAGAGGATAATTACTGATGGACGTGGTTTCTTCTGCGTAATCTGCTTTCACCTGAAACGGGGATTACAATTACCGTAAATGCACAATTTTTTTACTCCAAAAATATCGTTGATCGTCGACAAATCTGTTGAACTTACTTGACCGTGTGCCATCGCGCCTACGACGACGGCAATGGGCTCGTCTTTCGGCACAATATCTTTCGGATTTTTCACCCCTTTGGCGCTGAAGGACATCGCAATTTTGCGGCAACCAACCGGAAGATGGTCGGTCACTGGATTCTTAATTACTTTGAGAAGCTTCATTGGCCCATCTGATGCTCGAACACTGTACTTGTGCAGCAATTGAACTGAACAAAAATAACAAAAAACATTATTGAAATTAAAGGACATCAGATGCAATTTAAATGTTTCAATAGAAACATAAATAAGTGAAAATTAATTTTGAACTCTCATCACAGAAGGACATATTAACAAGTAGATAATTAGAGGTTCCAATTCTTTTTTTTCTCTCCTTCTGGCTTTATGCTTCTGCCAAGTGCCATAGATTCTGATTCATCATCATTCATACAAGATTTACATTGCATTCCATGTAATGCATTCTTACCCATGAGTCCAGCGAACCTCTTAAAAGTTCTGGGTATCCTCGTCTGTGGATTAACTTCAATCAACACATTCTTCTCCGTGTGTATATAAACTTGCAGCAGCCCCGCTCTGTTCAACGGGCTGTCCATCAGCATGAGGAGGCATTGGTGAGCGATATCGGGTCTGCAGCTACCAGGCTCGCGATTATTTTTCCGCAAAATTCCCACGTGATCGTCGCAATTCAGTAACTCAAAGCTGTTGCCCACCTGACACAAAAATACAAATTGTTAACTCTTTAAAAAAAACATACATAAAAAAATTCTCCCCAAAACCATCGTCAATCTAACCTTGACGGACTCCAGCTGAGCGCTTTCCAGCACGATTATCAGACGTTTCTCCTGATTCTTGATGTGAGCCACCTGAAGATGCTTCGGCGCCGGGTCGTACTCGTCGTCGCTTCTGTCGTCGTGATCGTTCTTCCTCTTTTTGCCCATTTTACCGTCTCACGACCTCGCGAGATAACCTAAAAAAAAAGCTTTGTAAACACGCTCGTGCGAGGCGCAAAAACACACACAGATCAGCGTCGCCGCTCGTCGGCTCGCCACCCGAGGTAGCCGCGGGATTCGCGTTGAAAACCCGCCCTGCGGACAGACCCAATTCGTATGTGAGACTTCCGGTCTCTCGTGGATCTTCCGTCTCCGTCGCGCACGGCGACGACAGCCTCGACCTCGCGCGACTTCCGGTCAACCATCGAGCGATAATTAAATAAAAATTGTTCAACAATCGCGCCGCAACGCCCCTCCCTGCATCCGAGAAATCGGCATAGCAATTACCATCGCGCGCTCGGCCTCGTTGAGCGTGAAACCCGCGGAGTCCGCGCAGACACCGAGCCCGAGTTTATACGTTGATTCGACCAGCACGGTGGCGCTGCCGTGGAATGGGAACTGTTGAGAAAGTATAAAAGAGCCCGAGCAACGCGAGTACTCGGCTTCCGTGGGGCAACGCTGATTTGGGATTATTGGTATTGTTTCTCCGGGCGCTGCACCGAGACTTGACAATACGAATCATCCGGCAATGGCCCTTACCCAAACAAGCGTGGTGAGTAGCGGAATTAAAATGCTGAGAATAAGGGATGCGAGAGGATATCGCAGGGCGATCGGCAGCCCGCGTGAGACGGACGAGCGAACACCGAGATGCGCCGTTTTAGTGCAACGGGAAGATGTGGGTCCGTGACACGGGCCGCCCTCGTCGCGCTCGCTTCGCGGTTATTGCTTCGCCGCACCGACCCAGCCTGTCTCTTATCTGTCCCTGTCCTCCCACGCATATCGTCCACGTATGTACGTTCGCTTCTTCCGCTGCTCGCTATCAATCGTCCCCGCGGGGGGGCCTCCCCCCCGCACTGAAAACGAATTTCCACAGTTTTCTCGTCGCGCCGATTTTTCGTTACTTCTATTCGTCTCGGGGGCGGCCGTCGCGATTCCGATTTTGGGGTCGCGTATTCGCGACGTACACAAAATGCCAATGACTCACCGATTGTGCGGCTTGTAATCTGCATTCGTTGATTTTTCCTTCACTCGAGTCGCTCTGTCTGTCTGTATGACGGATGATTTAGAGTTTTTCCAGGAATTTGACTGTACTGTTGTTACGATTTCGCTGAGGATTTGAGGCCAATTGCGAACTTGTGAAGCAATTGTAAACATTTTTGGAGTGTTGGATATATATATTTTTTTTTCCTCAACGCTCTATGGAATTTATTTTTCAGCTGAAACTCTACAATACTGTGATAGAAGATGTTATTGCCGGGGTGCGGGAGTCCTTTCTGGACGAGGGAGTGGACGAGCAGGTTCTCCAGGAGCTCAAGCAGATATGGGAGGCCAAGCTCATGTCCAGCAAGGCTGTGGAGCTGAATCCGGATCCCCCCGAACCTCAGCCGCCACAGCTCAGTTCGCACAAATCAAATTCTACTAAAGGTAGAATGAATTTGGTCATTTGCCGCGCAGCTTCAATTTAAATTCAAATAAAAATTGATTGTTGAAAATATAAATTAATACCGGAGGATTTTATCTTAACAAGCTAATTTTTGTTCAGCCGCAAATGCAGCAAATCACTTTGCTCAGCACCAAGCGCAGCAGGCGCAGCAAGCGCAGCAGGCACAGCAGGCACAGCAAGCTGCAGCTGTTGCCTCAGCGGCGACTGTGATTCAGCAGCCGCCTTCCCAAGTGCAGCAACAAGTTCAGCAGCAGCCACAGCCCCAGCCTCAGCCGCAACCCCCGCCTCAACAGCAGCAGCAGCAGCAACAGCAACAACATCAACAGCAGCAAATTCAGCAGCAGCAACAGCAGCAACAGCAGCAGCAGCAACAGCCGCAGCAACAGCAACAGCAACATCATGTACAAACAACTCGCACGGTCGTGCAGCAACAACAGCAACAACACGCGGCCGTCGGAACGCTAGTTCAGCAACACGCGACGATGCCGGTGCAACAGCAAGTCGTGACCGCGCCGGCGACGCTCTTCGAGCGTCAAGTCCCGATACAAATCACGTTGCCAAGCACCGGCGACTCCGGGGACGGCAAACCGAAGGTTCTCACCATACAAGTTCCGGCTTCGGCGATTCAAGGTGATGAATCCACGATTTATAGTTTGCAGAAAAAAATATACATATATATTTTTTTAAATATATATATATTTTTTTCTTTCGGGAAAGAATTAACTTAATTTTTGTTGTGTTTAGGAAATCAACTGCACACGATCCTCACCGGCCCTGTTATCACGGCGGCAATGGGCTTCCCCACAGAAGTTGCCTCGAGATTGCTTCAGCAACACGTGGACAAAACGCTGCAGGGGCAGGCGGCGCTCGCACCCATGCAAATCGCTCAGCCGCTCCAAGTAATCACTCAGAATACAAACACCGTTCAGCAAACGAGCCAATTACCGGTGCAGAGTCAAGTACGTGGGACGAGCGTTGATTTGTCCTTCGACGGGGTTGCGTTAATTAATTGAGACGCTCTGGTTTAGGGTACTCAGGGCAATATGGCGCAGTTGGACGGTCCTCTCGGTGACCTCGGCGATTCTTCCGACGACGACGAGGAGGAGGAGGAAGAGGACAACGACGACGACGACGACAAGGACGAGGAGGAGAACGACGAGGAGAACGATGAAGCGGGCGCTCGCGAGGAGGTATATATATTTTTTCATTAATTTATTCACGCATTTAATTATTTATGTATTTTCATATTCATTAAATTCATCAAATTTATTAATAATTAGGCTAATGACACGCGCTGGCGCGCGTGCCTGAAAAACTTGCCAAAATCGACCTCAGAAATTTGTTCTTTTCAAAATATCGACTTTTAAACTATACCATCATTCTCAAGTCGCATATTCTACCCCTGAAAACACTGGTTATTAACCTTTTTTAAGCGATTTTGAAAAAAATAATTTTTTGGTGACGAAATTTTTTTTTCTGTCAGAAATCGTAGATCCGGCCCCGGACCGAAAATCGCCAAAATCGACCCCAATTTTTCTTCTTTTCAAAATGTCGACTTTTAAACTATACCATCATTCTCAAGTCGCATATTCTACCCCTGAAAACACTGGTTATTAACCTTTTTTAACCGATTTTGAAAAAAATATTTTTTTGGCGACGAAATTTTTTTTTTCTGTCAGAAATCGTAGATCCGACCCCGGACCGAAAATCGCCAAAATCGACCCCAATTTTTCTTCTTTTCAAAATGTCGACTTTTAAACTATACCATCATTCTCAAGTCGCATATTCTACCCCTGAAAACACTGGTTATTAACCTTTTTTAAGCGATTTTGAAAAAAATAATTTTTTGGCGACGAAATTTTTTTTTTCTGTCAGAAATCGTAGATCCGGCCCCGGACCGAAAATCGCCAAAATCGACCCCAATTTTTTTTCTTTTCAAAATATCGACTTTTAAACTATACCATCATTCTCAAGTCGCATATTCTACCCCTGAAAACACTGGTTATTAACCTTTTTTAACCGATTTTGAAAAAAATATTTTTTTGGCGACGAAATTTTTTTTTTTCTGTCAGAAATCGTAGATCCGACCCCGGACCGAAAATCGCCAAAATCGACCCCAATTTTTTTTCTTTTCAAAATGTCGACTTTTAAACTATACCATCATTCTCAAGTCGCATATTCTACCCCTGAAAACACTGGTTATTAACCTTTTTTAAGCGATTTTGAAAAAAATAATTTTTTGGCGACGACATTTTTTTTTTCTGTCAGAAATCGTAGATCCGGCCCCGGACCGAAAATCGCCAAAATCGACCCCAATTTTTTTTCTTTTCAAAATATCGACTTTTAAACTATACCATCATTCTCAAGTCGCATATTCTACCCCTGAAAACACTGGTTATTAACCTTTTTTAACCGATTTTGAAAAAAATATTTTTTTGGCGACGAAATTTTTTTTTTTCTGTCAGAAATCGTAGATCCGACCCCGGACCGAAAATCGCCAAAATCGACCCCAATTTTTCTTCTTTTCAAAATGTCGACTTTTAAACTATACCATCATTCTCAAGTCGCATATTCTACCCCTGAAAACACTGGTTATTAACCTTTTTTAACCGATTTTGAAAAAAATATTTTTTTGGCGACGAAATTTTTTTTTTTCTGTCAGAAATCGTAGATCCGACCCCGGACCGAAAATCGCCAAAATCGACCCCAATTTTTCTTCTTTTCAAAATGTCGACTTTTAAACTATACCATCATTCTCAAGTCGCATATTCTACCCCTGAAAACACTGGTTATTAACCTTTTTTAAGCGATTTTGAAAAAAATAATTTTTTGGCGACGACATTTTTTTTTTCTGTCAGAAATCGTAGATCCGGCCCCGGACCGAAAATCGCCAAAATCGTCAAAACGTCGGAAATTTTTATTTCAAAATATCACCTATAATAGGTTAATAAATTTTGCGCTGGTGCACTCTTATAAAGCTTTAAAAGGTTACGGTTGCTGCCCCGCCTGCCCTCTTATCAAATTTTTAAAATTTGACACCGAACTGATGTTGTTCATCGCGGACTTTCCTGGCAACCAATCACTCATGAATTTTAAAAGAGGGATATTATTCATTCATTTCATTATTTATGTATTTTCTCATTTGTTAATTTATTTTTTACAATTTTTATCTTGTCATTTGTTTTTCTTCCTAGGAGCCGTTGAATTCTGAAGACGACGTCACTGACGACGACCCCACGGACCTCTTCGATACAGACAACGTTGTCGTCTGCCAGTACGACAAAGTACGTTGCGTAATTTCCTGTTTTTGTGTAAAAATAAAAAAGCTTTATTAACGCGATTGATTCGGCAGATAACGAGGAGCAGAAACAAGTGGAAATTCTACCTGAAGGACGGCATAATGAACCTGAGCGGCAAGGACTACGTTTTCCAGAAGGCCAACGGCGACGCGGAGTGGTGATTTCCAGTCGCGGATCGAACGCTCGATCGATACTGCGGCGGAGGTGCCGTCCGAACGCGACCTGCTCCGGAACGTTCGTCCTCGAGGCCGCGTTGCCCGGAAATCAGTGTCCACTCGCGGCTGCTCGCGTTTCTCGTCTAACCAACGAAAAACGAGGGCGAGAAGGAGAGATAAGGAGATGAAGAAGAAGAAGAAGAAGAAGAAGAAGAAACGGTCGTCTAAAAAAATAGGAGGGTTGTGAATAAAGGCAGCGCGAATTAAAGTTGCCCGACTAGTGGTGGATATTGGATTGTCCAATTTGTTCCTGGCTGTATGAGATCGTAACCGAAAACCAAAATGTTGTTGTTTTTTTTATTATTTTCTTTTTTTTTATTAATTCTCTTTAATTTTTATTTTCTCCCCGACGAGGATTGAAATGCGTGTTTGTATTTGCGGTATTATACTCTAATGGTGTAACTGTGTGTTGTCCGACGAGACGGAAGATATTATCTCGCGATGGTTATGGGGCTCTTCGTTTCCGCTTTCGTTTTTCTTTGATTTTCTTTTTTGTTTTTTTTTTTTCTCTTTCCATTGTAGAGTGACGAGGAGACGCATCACCCATTCCCGGTTGTACGGGTTCTGCGTTCCTCGATAGAGTGTTACTGTTTTCTATTTTCCCCTAGTGCAATTCGTAAAGTGCTTCAAGTCAGTCTTCTTCGACGAGAAGCGTTGGCTCCGAATCCCGCGGACGTGGATCGGCTCGCTCCGAGAAACATCTTCCATATAGCGTTTCTCGCGCCCCAAAGTGTTCGCCCGACAAACGATTTCCATCGAGTGGAGTCCTCGCGAAACGAGAAAAACAGCGAGAAAAAGCGAAAGAACACCGCCGACTGTCTACCGGATGTTCAAAACATTGGCGTACACGCGGTCGATTCGTCGTTTGGATCTCGCGACGGGTGCTGCTTTGACAACCAACCGAATTTCCTTTCCTCTTGTACATAAAACGATGTTCGAGCACTGGAGACGGGATGAAAAAAAAAAAATAGACAATTCGATAACTGCATTATGCCTTGTAAAGTTATTAGCCGCAACAACGATATTCGTTGTCATTACCATTATTATTAATATTACTATTTTTATGATTATTATTGTATCACTGTCTACTGCGAGACTAGAGGGAGCCCAAGATTTATACTGAACGTACTTAAAGCTGCGGTGTAGAATGAAGCACGATGCGTAGACAGCTCGATTGCGTTTGGAGCGCGTTCGGTCCGTAACTGAAAGAAAAACCGAGAGCCCGTGGGCTTTTCATACAAAACAAATGACAAAGAAAATTGCTAATCTGTTGTCGAGACAAAACGGGGAATAGTAGAAACCAAAATCATGGGCCATGTACAATTGCGCAGAAAGGATATTTTAATAAATGTTGATGAACCGCGGGTGGCTATACATCCGTGTGTACGTCGACGAGTTCTACATTCTGTATTTATCTCTGTGATTTCCAAATCTTTTACCACCTTAATCTGCGTATTCCTCTGGTAATCGTTCGTCATGCAACAGAATGATTCGCACGGAATTCGAACCAACGATAATTTCATCGTCTATCATACAGCACAGAAGAAAATTGCATCGACTTGAATCGAATCCGGCAAGTAAGACAATATTTTTCGCTCTGCAGAGTCGATTAATTTCAAACGTGCAATAAATAAGAGTAAGAAGTCAATTCTGGGTGACGTGCCGCAATAGCAACCGATTTATTAATCATTCAACATGGATGTTACAAGCGTCTCGGCAGGAACACGAGGTCGATGCTGTTCGCGAGTCGCTCGAGGGCCCCGAGCAGACTGCGCCGCTTTTTGTTTCGGCAAGTGGAGCGCACGTATTTACAGCGAGAAAAGCAACGATCGAGCTGGGCCGGTGGCGGCCAACGAGAAAATCCTCTCGGCTTTTCGCAATTTCTCCTCCTTTTTTTTTTCTTCTCGCACAACTGATAAGATCTAACAAGTTTCTATTTCATGAGACTTTCGTTTGGAGAGTTCGTTTCATCTCGGAAATCAATTATCGATAACTCTTCGAATGTACGCGATACGAACGTCGTTGTTTTACTCTCTCACGTGCCGATCGCCGATAGCCGATCACCGAACTCGTGGACTATGATACTCTAGAGAAATTCGCGGTTGTGACGCGCCGCTTATTCGAGGGCCGCGGCTCCGGAAATAATCTCAATGAGTTCTCGGGTGATGACGGCTTGTCGGGTGCGGTTGAACGTCAGCCGCAGCTTGTCGATCATCTCGCCGGCGTTCTTGCTCGCGTTGTCCATGGCAGTCATGCGACTCGACTGTTCGCTGCAGGCGCCCTCCTTCATCGAGTAGAAGAGAAGCGACGCGAGGGAGAACTCGAGGTAGCTCTGGATAACGTCCTCGTCCACGGAGTCGTAGACCGAGAGCTTCGGCGCCTTGATCACCGATTCCTTGTCGTACAGCGGCAAATGGTCGACCTTGTAGGACACGACCGATCGGAATTTGTTGTAAACGATGCTACCGGAGCCGAAGGTGTATCTGGTAAGGAAGATAAGATATTACAACGTTTATTAAACGAATTAAATGAAATATCGTGAAAAGATTGACATAAAAATGAAGTAAATGAGAAAAATTAGTATAAAAATTAAATGAATAAGAAAAATTGGTAGAAAAATAAGTAATCATAATTTTATTAAGTTGTAAAAGGAGAAATCCGTTAATAAAAAATATAGAAAAATGAAATGAAATAAATAAGAAAAACTGATATAATAATGGAATAAATAAGAAAAATTTATATAAAAACGAAATAAATAAGAAAAATTGATATAAAAATGGAATAAATAAGAAAAATAGAATATTAAACGAGAAGCCCCGAGGCACGAAACGTGGAATCGATTTTCACGCACCCGGAGTTCATGATCTCGATGGCGACCTTGGAAGCATCTTGGAAGGTCGGCGGTTTGCGTCCGACCTCGGTGGCGACGAACAGAATGTTGTTGGCGAACATTCGCTGCAGCACGGCCTTGGATTTGTCGCCGATGCAGATGATCTTCGTGTTCTCGCGGACCTTCGGGTCGGCGAGGAGCTCGTCGCGGATGTTTCTCGCGACTCCGGTGTGCACGGCACCGCAGAGACCACGGTCGCTCGTCACCGCGACCATCAGACGCTTCGGCTCGTCCTCGGGGGCGCTGATTTCCGCCTGCTCGTAGAACGTCTTCGTGCCGAGACCCAGCGGCTTCGCCTGCTTCAGATCACGCTCGGCCCTCGCGTATTTCGCGGCTGACACCATCTTCATGGATTTGGTGATCTTCTGAATGTTGGTGACCGACTTGAGACGCAGCGAAATGGTCTTCAGGGTGGCCATCCCGCGCTGCTGCTGCTGCGGGTTTAGCGCAACAACAGCCAACGCTGGCTTCAGGTTGACCGTTTGACGAAGCATGGCTGGTTGTTTTGGTCAACTTGGTGCCGCTGAAATGCAAAAAAAAAAGGTTTTGAATATACTTTTTTTTTATAGGTTGAATTAATAAAAAATGTTGATCCTAAATCAACCATGATGATGATTTCAGACACCGACTTTTTTACTACATGGATTAATAACAATATAAATTTTAAATTAATATTTTTTTCTAGTATAAAATTTTAATCAGGCCATTTTCTGAATGAGGAAAACTGCGATTGGCTAAGCATACTGCAAGAATCTTCAACCGTATAAAATTCCTGCTCCGCAACTTTGACAATTGCTTTCATTATCATGTGATCGATCTAAAAGTAAATCTCAGGAATAAAAAAATTTGGAAAATTTAGTCTATGTGCAAAAGTATTTTGAACATTGACAAGTTTAAGTCGGTCGACGGCTCCAGTAATTTTTTTTAGTAACAAGTCAGACAATTTCTCTCCGTCAGCTGTCCACACGCAGTCGACCACCCCAAAAATTGCCACTCCAAAGCTGGAAAGCAAAACGCATCGGAAGCCCAGAACCGCGAGTTTCCGGCAAAGCGAGTCACGCCGCGATCTTGACAATCGTCACGACTGTTATGTGATGAATCGGGGTGGACGAGAAAAACGCGAAAGGGCACGGGAACAACATTGAAAGATTATGGCTCCTTTTATGTAATAGTCGAACGAACCGGGGAGAGGTCCGGACTCTCGGGGGGAGCGGAAGAAAAACCCCGTCCGAATAATCGAACGTTCGAACGCGAGCGATTCAAACGGCGAGAGACAGTTGAGACGCAGGCGAGGCGTCGATCGAAAAATTCACGGCGAGGTCGGCCGCAAAAAAATAAAGAACGATCCGAGTGACTTACCAGACGAATTTCACTGACGACGAGACAGGCACCGGAACCACGAAACTTCACAAGACCGACTCTCGCGACGATCAGCGGCGGCGGCAGCACGAGACGAGAACTAGGAAGCGAGAAGCCTCGCCGCAGCCTCCGTCGACCGGCGCCAGATGGCGAAACGGGATTCATCCTCGCTTTACCGACGAGCCGAGTGAGAGAGCGACGAGATTGCCGAGGGGGCGAAAATTCCGCAACTGTCGCGCATTTGTCATTAGTATATTTCGTATCGTCCGTAAGTTGTTGTCAAAAACCGCGAGGCTGGAAGCCACAACGGAGCGAAGATGCCGTGCGAAATGATAACGCTCCAACTGGGCCAATGCGGTAATCAAAGTGAGTCGCGACAATTTTGGTTTATCCCGGCGTATAAATAATTCGGAGCCGGGCGAATCGAGGATTAATTTGAAAAATTTACGCACGATCGAGGATTCAGCAGGAACGATGAATTGACAATTGATTTTACAGTTGGCTTCGAGTTCTGGAAAAGATTGTGCGCCGAGCATGGCATCAGCCCGGAGGGAATCCTGGAGGATTATGCGACTGAGGGTACCGACAGGAAGGATGTGTTTTTCTACCAGTCGGACGACGAGCACTACATACCAAGGGCTGTGCTTTTGGATCTCGAGCCAAGAGTCATTCACACTATCATGAATTCGGCATACTCTAAAGTTTGTATTTTTTACAAATTTTTTTTCTATTTTTTTGTGTTGAATTGTGCGAGTTAATGAGAATTTTTCTTTATGTTTCGTAGCTCTACAATCCAGAGAACATTTACCTATCAAAACATGGAGGAGGTGCAGGTAACAATTGGGCCTCTGGTTACCATCAGGGTGAAAAGTTGCAGGAGGAAATCTTTGATATTCTGGACAGAGAGGCGGACGGCAGTGACAGTCTTGAGGTACAGAATTTTTCTGAACACAATTTTTTTGCTCTTTCAAAGTCACCTAGTGTAATTCTTTTATTTTTTATTTTTTTTTCACAGGGTTTTGTTTTGTGCCACTCGATAGCAGGTGGAACAGGATCTGGTATGGGATCTTTCATGTTAGAATCGCTGGCCGATAGATATCCAAAGAAATTAATTCAGACTTACAGTGTGTTTCCCAATCAGGATGAGATAAGGTAATTTTTTTAGATCCTACGACTTGTTGAAATTCAGCCGTTTTCTCTGTAGAAAAAACAGCCTCTTTCTAATTTAATAATTCTTTTTTTTTTACAGCGATGTCGTAGTTCAGCCGTACAATTCGCTGCTGACCCTGAAGAGGCTAACGCAATGCGCGGACTGCGTGGTCGTGCTCGATAACACGGCTCTCAACAGGATCGCCTCGGACAGGCTGCACATTCAAAATCCGAGCTTCATGCAGATCAACAAGCTCGTCTCGACGATCATGTCGGTCAGCACGACGACGCTGAGGTATCCGTCGTACATGAATAACGATTTGGTGGGGCTGATAGCGCCTCTCATTCCCACCCCGAGATTACATTTCTTGATGACCGGTTACACGCCTCTTACAACCGATCAGGAGGTTCGTACGATTCGCTATTCAATGGAAAAGATGCATCTGATATTCTTGTGCTTCATTTCCGTCGATAGATGAACCCTTCGATCTTAATAGCTACGATTTTTTAAATTTTCTCGAGCAGCAAGCTTCCGTGCGAAAAACTTCGGTTCTCGACGTGATGAGGCGTCTGCTGCAGCCAAAAAACATGATGGTCTCCACGGCGTTGGACCGAAACGCCGCGCACTGCTACATATCGATACTCAACATAATTCAGGGTGAGGTGGATCCCGCGCAGGTGCACAAATCGTTGCAGAGAATTCGCGAGAGGAAATTGGCGCAGTTTATTCCCTGGGGGCCGGCGAGCATCGAGGTCGCGCTTTCGCGAAAATCTCCGTACATACAGAGCGCCCACAGAGTATCCGGTCTCATGTTGGCGAATCACACGAATATCTCATCGGTAAGGATTTATCCTCCGTGAATTTCCGAGCAAATTCAATCATCGAAATCTCTTGAGCCTTCTTTTTTTCTCCTCAGCTTTTCGACAGAGCCCTGCAACAGTACGACAAGCTACGCAAACGCGAGGCCTTCCTCGAGCAGTTCAGGAAGGAAAAGATGTTCGAGGAGAATCTCGACGAGCTCGACAACTCGCGCGAGACGGTCGAATACCTCGTGAAGGAATATCAGGCCGCGACGAGGTCGGATTACCTCACGTGGAACCCGAACAAGCAGGAATGAGAATCTCCAGAATGCAACGTGAAATCTCCAGCCACCGCCATGACCATAACAATTCGTACTCCAGCAGCTTCGGTCACCCCCCATGAATTAACTCGCAAATCTCGTGAACCCGCCGCGCCGCGCCGGCTTTTAGTCTGGTATTTTAAGATATTTTTCTAGTACATTCGTGTTCCGGGCTCCGCGGAGCAATTAATTGATCACATTGTACACAAGATGCACGAATAATAAAGATGGTATTACTTTTTTACGCGCGCTCGCCTTTTTATTTTTCATCAGCTGTCCTGAGAGACGCGGGCGAAGACCGGCGGTAATGTGGCTATCGTGATGTATCCGGTGTGGCCGGGTATCGAGGGGCAATGAGTCGACGTCAGTATTTTGTCCTGTTCTCGATCCTCCGTTTTGCTCTTGACGATTTCGTTGCTTGTGTGCTGATGAAGAGAAAGAACAAGGAAGGAAATGAGAAAACGAGATGAAATTGGGAAACGATTTAAGGGCATGTGAAATGCCGACTGTGGTAATAAAAACTGTAATGAACGTTTTTTACGCGTATTTGCATTTACAGCTAAAAGAAGAAATTCATTCCCTGCACTGGTGAATTCCGCAGGGAATGAATTTCTTCTTTTAGCTGTAAATGCAAATATGCGTAAAAAAAAACGTTCATTACAGTTTTTGATACCGACTGGGCTCGGCGTGGATGTTTCACATCGCCTTAAGGGGCTATTTTGAATGAAAGACGATCGGTATACCTTTTGCTTCAGGCATTCGAGATCCAAACGCGGGACGCTTTTGAAGAGCACCGTGAGCTCTCGTTGAAGGCATTCGTGAGTTTTGATGTCGACGAAGCCGGCGGCTTCGAGGCCGAGACATGTCTGCTGCACTTGCTCTATGCATGGCGAGAAAGAGCACAGCTTTCCGCCTGACGCGAGGGAAATGATAAATACAGTTATTTGAATGCCCAAAATAGAGTATATCGATGTTTCGGTGATTCTCTAGTCACCTGATTTCTTCAGGGCTTTCACCGCGTGATCGACGGTCAACCAGGGATGTGGAAGGTCCAGGAAAATTGCATCTGCCTTGTGCTCGAGCTCGCTTCCGAATCCCTCGAGACAGACGTCCCTGTGACCGACCTCCACGGAATCCTTCAGCCCGTGCTGCTCGAATTCTGCACGCGCTATTTCCACCCGTTGCTCGTGAAAGTCGAAGGTGTAGAGCTTCCCGTGCGGTCGTATAGTTCGAATCAGAGAATGCGAAAGAGACCCACTGCCGGTTCCTGAAAATTAGAAATTAATTTTTTCATTTGTTTATACAAATAAAGAAATAAAAGTACAGGCCAAAATTCGACAATATGAAACAAATAAAAATAAAATAAAATGATTTCTGATCCTAACTTTTTTGTTGAGTTTGAAAAAATATAGAAATTATTTTTTTTTCTTTTAATTATAAAAACAAATAAATAAACGTAGACACCAAAATTTGATCATGTGAAAAAAAAAAAGATTATTTCTGGTCTCAATTTTTTTATTGACATTGAACAAATGATAACTTCTTTTTCTCCAAACCTGTTTCAATGACTATGCTTCCAGGCACCAATTCCATCAGATGAATAATCAAACTGATATCAGGTGTGTAGATAATTTGAGTTCTATGGGGAAGCGTAACGGTCCACAACTCCGGAGTGGGTTGCAGCACAAAAGCCCAGCCTCTCGTCAGATCCACCTTGGATCCGTATTTCTTGCCTATCAAGGACGGAACTTTGAGTGCTCCGAAAGTGGTTTGAAAAACATTCTCCACCAGTTCGCCCTTCTTGTTCTTGATCTTCTCGCACACTTCTATGGAGTGCATGCTTTTTGGAGTCAGATACAGCACGACTGTGTCTCCCTCCTCTATCACTTCTTTAGTCCTATTAAAACTCATTTTCGCGCTCCCCAATTATCCTCGCCACTCTGAAAATTATATAAAATACCCACGATAATGAATCACCCATTATTCCCTCCACCGATGATTAATTCCAAAAAATACTCACAAAAAATTCTAAAATCTCACTAAAAAAATCGTGCCAAAAAGATGCACCGATCCCGATGACATCGAGCACGTGGCCGGCGTGGAGTCCGATCGAGATAAAACAACAATCAGAACATTCGCTCTGTTCTCGCTGATCGTCACCCACTCCCGGCGTAAACAATCACGACCGGACCGATATAACACGCGTGTCTATCGCTCCACGCAAATTATACACAACTTTCTCCCGGTGCTGCTCCTGCTGTTTATCCGCGGCACTACAAAATTACCGTCCACAATGTATCCGATTCCCAGACGCTGCTTCCCTCTTCGCCGCTTCTCGATCGACGGCTACACGCGCGTCGCGTCAGCGGCGACGGCGGTGACGACGACTAACAACGAGAGAGCCTCAAGATCGTCTCATTGGCTGCCGTAGTCGCGGTCGGGGCGGCCCGACGTCGTCGTCGTACCGTCAACAGTGTGCGAACGGCGCACGGCACAGTCCAGACACAGCCGTGAACGGGCAATGATGGCGGCTGTCGAGGGAGCTCCCGGCTCAGCGTCGAGCCAAAAAATGTCGGCCAAGGCACTGCGACACAAGGCCCAGGAGTTCCTGGCCTCGAGGAAGCACGCCAATAACCTGGTCGACATTATCGGCCAGTGGGACGTAAGTTGAACGGCGGCGCCGCGTCACAATTACCCAATACCGAAAAACCCCCCCGTCGACGGGCACGAAAGACCCGAAACGAAAGATCGTGGCCACCGCGCCGCACGGGGGGCTGCCCGACCAGGCGGCGGCTCTCTCAGCACACATCACATGCACACGACACTCGTTCGGCAATCTCGAACTCCGATCTCGGGGTTACGACGAAACAAAAAAAAAAAAAAAAGCAAACAAACAAAACAATCCCGACAACGATATCAACGACTAATTTTCCAACCCATTCGCGATATCCAGGACTCGAGCACGGCCTGCATACTCACGCTGGAGACGATATTCGTCGAGCTGCTGAAGCGCGGCGACATGTACCTCGAGCGCACGATATCGCTCACGATATCCGGTGAGTTGGCCGTGAAAACACGTTTTTTTTAAATTTATTTTCCCGATTTTTCCGCTCGATCTCGTGATTCGGGCTTAGTCGATTTTATAATCGGGGCAGTTTGTCGGCGGTGTAAATGATAATGGTTGAGAGCCGCGTCGCTGTTTCTCTCCGCAGAGCCCAAACCGGAGGTGCGTTATGTTAATTGGCTTCGCAACTGCTACGAGGAGGTGTGGGAGAAGATTCTGGCTTCTATAGAGAGATGCAGACCGGCCGCCCAGCTTCAGGCGCTCACGACGGCTATAAAGCTCATGGCCGAGGAGGGCAAGTCGCCTCTGGAGCCTGTGGGCGAGCTGGGCTACTACTTTCCGCTGCACCGCCTCAAGCCCATTCTCATGAGCCTCCTCTCGCCGAGTCGAGACAACGCCACCCTTATCACGAGGTTTCAAGAGATCACCAGCTACTCGGACGCGCTCTACTACACCTGGAAGAGTCTGCCTTCCCTCACACCCAAGCGTCAGCCTCAAGAAATCTTCATCAAGAATCTCCTGGAATTGATACACAAATTGCCACTGCCGAAGGATAACGACACAGGTATCGAGTAAAGCGATTTATTTTTTGCCGATTTTTTCTTCGCCCGCGGTACTTACTGAATTTTATTTCGTTTGCAGCCGAAGAAACTGCCGATGGTCAGGATTTGCTGTGCGGACCTCAACACGGTGATTTATTTATATATTTGGGGGCAGAATTCTGCCGCGAAGAAAACATTTGCGGAGCGGCACTTTTAATTGGATAGACGATGCTTTCCCCTTTCAGCCGCCGGCGGATTCACGTGGGATCAATCGTCGGCGCGACGGTCGCTGAACAAAGTCTGGGCGTGCGTAATGCACTGGGAGCTCACGCCGCAGCTGCACAAACAGCTGCTGATCGTGCTGCTGGAGCGCGTGATGCCGCACCTGGAGAAGCCCGTGCTGCTCACGGACTTCCTGATGGACTCGCTCGACGCCGACGGCCCGATCGGGCTTCTCGCGCTTCAGGGAGTCTTCGTTCTCGTGACCAAGCACAATCTCGAGTATCCCAACATATTCACCAAGCTCTACTCGATGTTCGAGCCCGAGATCTTCCACACGAAATACAAGGCTCGACTTTTTTATCTGTCCGACCTCTTCCTCAGTTCCACGTGAGTAGCGATCAACGATTACAAAAAACTCAACGCAATTTTTGTTTCTTTTTAAAATGTATACTACTTTTTTTTGCAATTTTTTTTTTTTTCACGCTTTCGTTTATTCCAATTTCCAGACATTTACCCGAAGCTCTGGTAGCCGCATTCGCGAAGCGACTCGCTCGTCTCACGATGGTCGCTCCACCCGAGGACATTCTAATCATTCTACTGTTCGTGGGAAACCTGCTGCTGAGGCATCCGGGCCTGAAGCGACTGATCGACCATCCTCAGGGTGGCCAGGTGAGCGTCTCGCCCGAGGGCTCGGGAATGGGCGACCCGTTTCTCATGGAGGAGCGCGATCCGCTGCAGAGCAACGCGCTTCTCAGCAGCCTCTGGGAGATCAAGGCGCTCCAGCATCACATAATGCCGAGCGTGGCGACCGCGGCGCGGTTCATCCGCGAGCCGCTGTCCTCGGTCGAGTACGACATGGCCTCGGCGCTCGAGCGAACCGGCGGCCACATCTTCGATCGCGAGATCAAGAACAAAGTAAAGGACATAATGCTTACGTTCGAGCGGCCGAGCTCGATGTCGCTGCCGAAGGGCGAACGGTTGCTACAGTATTGGCAATTGACGATGATCCGCTGATCGGCGCCCGCGACGAGACGACGACGACGTACCGCGACGTCGGCGAAAACGTAAAATCAATAAGATCCACACTCCGCGCTCGTTGGCTCGGCGAAAACACACGGCGATTGTGCGGCGGCCCGGAGCGCCGAGAGGAGAAACGTTCCCCTTAACGAGAATACGTTAGATATCACGCTATATTAACGCTATAGTATACTGTCTGTATATACATACATTATATATATATACACAATGTGAATTGACGTTTTTCTTTGTAACTGTTGATGAACGTACGAAAAGCATTAAGCCCAACGCGAGAATCCGGTTTTAAGGACGATTTAAAAGAGAAAAAAAAAAAACACGACAACGATCGTCTTCGAGGCTCAAATTTCCGCAACCAGCGCACCCAGGGGAAAGATTTTTCGCAGGTTTTTAGCTGACGATGGACCACGCGAGGTTCAGTCGGAATTTAGTTTTATCTTTTACGTGCCAATTTTTAAAAAATAAATAAAAAAATAGAAAGATCTTGGGTACACCGGTTAAACGATTTTTACTGCTACGATAAATCCGTGTTTCTGTATCAAACGTCTGTCGTACGAGGAGAAAATGGGAGGAGGAGGAGGTCTGTTATAGTGACTCATGAATCGATAAACCGACAGTCACGACCAACTTGTATTATTTATAAAACTGCAGCGCGAATTATCGTCTCATCGCGTCGATATAATGGACGCTCGAAAAAAGAAGAAAAAATCACATCGTCGATAGCTCGTTGGATCTACCGACTCGTAAACTTAATTTTGTTATAGTGAATCATTTATACGCACGAACGTGATATAATAATACAACATAGTTGATAATCATAATAAAAAGATATTTTAGTTTAATAACGATTCACCGTGGTACATAAAATTGCTTCCCTTCTTCTCATCACTGGCGTGAGCGACCTGCCGCTCGTCCGAATGAGTCTGAGGACTATGAAAAATATATGCGCGATGTAGCGTTTTTTTTTCTTCTCTGTTATCAAAAAATACCGCAGCCCAACGAGTTGCATATCAACCTTCGAAAGCTCGTACTTATTGACGATCCTACCATATATTAGATTACTTAAATACATAAAAGATCTCTTGCGTATGCCCACGATTCCACTCTCGTGGGGTTTCCTTGTTAATCAATTACTAATTTTCTCGATCGATCGCGATCGCTTCGTATTTACATGGTATTCGAGATCGAGGCCGCGAATTCTAGCTGTGATTCCTCCTCGCCTCCATGACCTGCGGAAGAAAATACGATTATTTTTCTCCGGTCAACCTGTTGCCGGAGATTTAATTCGCGTAGATTTTCGGCGCTCACCTGCGTGAATTGTTGCCATTCGTCTTCCGTCAGCGAGTGCCTGATCTTCATTACGATATTGGACGGTAAATCGGGGATAAGCGCGCGGGAATTCGGCCTCGTTGTTATGTAGGGAATCTGAAGGAGCTGGGTCACGGTTGGCCTGGCCTTCGGGTCGTGCTGAAGACACTTGCGCAGAACCTCGATGAGAATCGGCGGGGGCGGATCGACGTCGTTGCCCGGCGGCAACGCGTACGAGATCTTCGGATGCGGATTCGTGATCGCCTGGATTTTCGCCCACTGCGAGCGGATGCTGTGGAAGGGCGTGTAACCGTAGATCAGACTGTACAAAATACACCCGAGCGACCACACGTCCGACTTGAATGTAATCTGTGAATTGAAAAATTTTAAAAATAAATATTTGTCCATTACAAAATGATTTACAAATTTATCACAATTAAAATTTTTCGAAATGACAAAAATTAAGTGAAACTTACTTTGTATTTGACATTCTGATTTGGAGAATCGCCGCTTCCGCCGCCACCGATGTCCATCAGCGCCTCCGGACTTATATAGTTCAGCGTGCCGATGGTCGAGTTCTTGACGACGGACGTCATATCGGCATTGATGCTGGACGCTATGCCGAAGTCTATTAATTTCAATCTCCCCCGGACCAGCAGGAAGTTCGCCGGCTTTAAGTCGGAATGTATTACGCCTGCGGATAAATAACGATGCTCATATTTATACGCGCGATTACAAATTGCCAGAAGTGTCGTTAAACATGTTTTCACACTAAAAAAAATCAGTCGAGTTATCGCTTATTAAAAAAACGAGAAGAATTATCGCTTATTAAAAAAAATCGAGACGAATTATCGCTTATTAAAAAAAAACGAGACGAATTATCGCTTATGAAAAAAAAAAATACTTGCCATTCTCGTGAATATGCTTGACCGCAGTTAGCATCTCCGTCCAATAATAGAGAATCATCGTGAGCGGCAGACGCTTCTTCTCCGACATCGAGTTCAGCAAACTTCGGAAATCGGTGTCTCCCATTTCCATCACCACGTGGACCATGGGATATTTAATTTCGCTAAAAGAAAGAAATCGACCTACCGATTAATAAAAATTCGGCCACCACCCCGTCTTTAATTCAATTTAAAAAATCAAGAGGTGCGTACTAATCAAACATTCTGACGACGCACGGCGCCTGCAGTTTGTGCAGCATCGAGATCTCCTGCATGCAACCCTGAGCACTGTCCTTGTCCATCCGACTGAGATTTACGACCTTTATGGCCCGAAGCTCGAGGCTCGTGAGGTCCTGAACCCGGAGAACGTAGCAGCTCATCCCCTGCCCAAGGGTCCCGAGAATCAGGTACTCCTTGCCCTTCACCACCATCGTCTCGCCCCGGTTGACCTTGCGGATGCTCGACGGTATCGACAGCTGAACGTTCGCCTTCTGACTGGAAGCCGAGCCGTTTTTCTCGCTCACCGCCTCAGGCGCCGCGCTCTTCGGCGCCGGAGTGGAATTCGATCGGGTGTTCCAAGGCGCCGGTGCTTCGCCACTCTCTGCTCTGTGCCGCGGCGCTTCCTGCCGATTATCGCCGGCGGATTTCCCACTGGAACTCAAACCCGAGGTCTCCTTAACGCTCTCCAAATGTCCTCTGCCTCCCTTTTCCTCCTCCTTCACCGGCAGCTTCTCGATAAGCGCCGGAGGATGTCGATTCTCCTTCGTCTCGTGCAGCCCGTGATACTGCTGCGCGCTTTTGCTCGCGGATTTTTCCTTCGCGCTCTCGACGACTCCGTGACTCTGCGGATTCTCGGGATTCTCGTGGTGCTTCGCGCCCGACGAATCCGTCGCGTAATGAGCCGCGGGCTTCTCGCTCTGCGAAAGCCGCTGGTGGTTCGTGCTCGACTGCATCGTCTCGCCGAGCGGCCTTCGCGCTTTCTTCTCGTCGGTGCCGCGATACCAGGGCGTCTCGTGCGTGGATCCCGCTGGTCCCGGCGCCGCCGCTGGATGCTGCGACACGTGAGATCGCGACGAATCCACGGGCGGCGCGCTCGAGCGACTCTGCATCGGCGTCTGGGCCATGTGTCGCTGCGACCAGTTGCCGAATATCGTCGCGGGCGTTTGGCCGTGATTCTTCGCGTGCTCCTGGGGATGAAGCTTCTCGCTGCGCGGCGTTTGAAACATGCTTCTGTGGGCGATCGAGGGCGTCGGGCGCATCGAGCCCACGGGCGGGTTGTGCTTGTGCGGGGTGTCCGTAATGTGATGGCTGGAGTTTTGAACCGACGCCGGAACTGCCGCGGGTTCCGGAAACGAAGCGGCGTTGGAGTGCGAATGCCTCTCGTTGGGGAAAAACGCCGAATCCGCAGCCTCGAATTTGTTCTTCGTGGACGGGACTTCCGGGTGCGAAGCGGCGTTGGAGTGCGAGTGTCGCTCGTTGGGGAAAAAAGCCGAATCCGCAGCCTCGATTTTGCTCTTCGTGGAAGCGACTTCCGGGTGCGAAGAGGCGTTGGTGTGCGAGTGTCGCTCGTTGGGGAAAAAAGCCGAATCCGCAGCCTCGAGTTTGCTCTTCGTGGAAGCGACTTCCGGGTGCGAAGCGGCGTTGGAATGCGAGTGTCGCTCGTTGGGGAAAAAAGCCGAATCCGCAGCCTCGAGTTTGCTCTTCGTGGAAGCGACTTCCGGGTGCGAAGCGGCGTTGGAATGCGAATGCCGCTCGTTGGAGAAGAAAGCGGATTCCACAGTCTCGAATTTAGTTTTCGTGGAAGATCCTTGTACTACACATTCGGATTTCGTAGTTACAGAGTAGGATGATTTGCTGGTGGAGGAGTACAACACCTCGGCTTGTACTCCTCGCTTGTAGTTCGAGTTTGCGCCGTGATTTCTATCAGAATGGTTCGCAGCTGAGGAACCGGAGTAGCTGCTGGAAACCTCAGATTCCGAAGGCAAACTGGACGATCTCTGTAGCTGGAAGTTAACGTGCGACTCTTCTTTGGAAGCGAAGGTGGAAGAGCGTCTCAGGGGTTCCTCCATGTAGGGATGTTCGGATGGTTTAAGCTTTTCCTGTTTCAAAGACGACTCAACGCTGTGCTCCTGTTTTTCTTCGACCCTCCGATCAACGACTTCTGATTCCGTTACGCTATTGCGTTTTTCACGCTTCCTGCTGGATTCCTTCTCCGGCAGCTTCTGCACCTCCCCAACATCCTCGTCGTCATCTGGCAGCGGCTGAATGTCTTCACAGTCGGACTCACCGTCAGACTCTCTGCCTTTCTCCTCGCTCTCCTCCTCGTCGCTGCCGTACATTTCCAGCAGGGCTTTGACACGAATCGGCTGCATCTTAGGGCGAAGACCGGTGAGGCCGAGCATACCGGAGTTTCCGGTCAGGCTGTGTCTCTCGTTGAACGACTGATTGTCCATCTCTTTGCTCGTGATTGAAACCAGTTTTTTTGTTCTTTCTTTTTTTTTCGTAATTTCTGTAACGACGACGAACGACCGCTGGAATGATAATCAGACACGAATCGTGAGATCGCGATTAACTCGGGAGGCGCGGGAAATGTCAAGGTTGATACTCGATTATCGGCGACTCATGATTTGAACCAGCGATTTTTTTTGGAATTTCAATGTTCGCAACGACGACGACGAGCGACCGCGAAAATTATAACCAAAGGCGGGTAGCGAGATCGCGATTACCTCAGGGACTTCGGGACGTCGGGGTCGAGCGGCAGCGGTGCAGGACACGACAGGTTTGGAGTGAAAAATATATCCTTCTCGCTTGTCTTTGTTCGCCAAGTCGCATCTTCGCTCGCGCACCTGTCACTCGTAGATTCTTTTCGCTTGATTGTCTCTCGAGTTCGCGGGGTCAACCAGTGGCTGATCACACCTGAGACTCATTCGCGGCCGGACACTGTCACTAACGTTCGCCGTTGACACACATCGCTCTAGGATGTCAACAAGAACACGGGAAGTGTGTACGAACTGTTTTCGATGTCGCACGCGTGTATCGCTCGGGGACAGTTTTGTTGTACCGGTTCTGGCGTTGTGCCTCGCGGATTTGAATTTCAAAGATCGAACGCTATTGGCTGACGCTTGGCCGATCATGCGCATCAAGATGGCGTCGGGTCTAGGGACTTTTTTTTTGTTTGATCGAAAAGAGTTAGGTTAACACTGGAGGGAAGAAAAGACGCCGTCGGCGGGAAGATTGAGAATCATGCTGCGTTATTATCGACTGAGTTTTGGAAAATTAATGCCTCTTGTTTATTTTACAGGTGATTTATATATCAGAAAATGGGAAATTAATTCTACATAGGGTTCAACCCAATCGACAGTTCAATTTCACTCGCATTTCTTGAATTGTGTGAATTTAATAAAAAGTGTCAAAGGCAAATATCGACTGAGTCTCGTTCGCGGTTCGGCTATCTCTTCGTGTTTCCGCTCAGCTGCGTTCGTGTTTTAAAAATTCTAGTTACTTAGAAGTGATTGGCTGAATCTAGGGACTTTTTTTTCGATGTTTTTCCGCGAGTTTTAAAATTAATTCTTCGTCTCCTTGCGACGAATTTCCGACTTCTGCGAGGACGAGTGATGTGGATCTGATATTGAACATAGACTGTAGTCTCGTGATTCAATAATAGTCACGTTTTAATTAAACATCATATCGATTCACAATATTAACGTAAACGGTTGTTCATTTTGTTAATGCGGAATTCCAAGGGAAACGACACGGGAGGTCGGCTCACATTCGCTTTCGCCTTTGCAGTGAATGCAACGTCCAATTATCAAGGGGGAAAAACGAGCGAACAAGCGGACCCGCGTCGCGATTCTCGATTGAAAAGATTACACGCATGGACGAATAAGTCGCGGCGGCGAGACGTAGATCACGAGAATGCGGCATCAACCTTATCGTTAATTTTTTTTTGTTTTTTCGAACAGCGCGGTTCGTCAATGCTCTTCTTATCTCGCAGTCTCCGCACGAGGGTTAATAAAAATCGTACACGGCAACTGTCAAACAGGCATCTCAATACTTATTTTTTCTCGTCTTTTTTGTTTTCTTTTGTTTCTCCGAATCTGCACTTATTACTCTATTCTTTCATTTAAAAACTACACTAAACTGTTCTCACGATTCGATCACGTTCGTCGAAATCGAACATCTCACGTACTCATTATTATTATTATTTCATCATCTATGGTGATTATCTATATCGATTAAATTAAATTATGCTTATCAAACACGTTGGTTACTTTACTTCTTTGTTTTGTTGGATATTTTTTTTTTCTTCTCATTTCACTTGTGTTTTTTTTTTATACAACCACCATCCACCGACTTGTAGAAGAAGGAAAAAGAAACAATTCGATCTGGACTCGACGGTCGCACGAGCTCCACGAAGCCACGTTACCGAATTCCCTAAGAAAGTTTAGGAACTACCTTGGCAGCGATCGGACTTTGTCGCGCAATCTCAAAAATCACTGAGCTCGCAGTTGTCGTTCTCTCGCATTCTCCTCGTTCTTACACGCTACAATGAATTATCCTAAGTATGTATATGTACGTGTATGCGTGTGTAACGTGTATATGTCTGTCAGTGTTTGTATGCTGCTCTATTCGTCGTTAGTTCTTCGCGTCCCACGAGTTAGTCCATCTGAATTACATACGAACGAGGGACACACCGTGTTCTCACCGTCATTCTCGCGGAATCGTGTTTCAACTATAATTTTTCCTTTTGTTCTCTCCTCTTTTTTTCGCGATTAAAAGAATATTCGTCTCTACCGTAGAAATCAAGTCGGGCAGGACACTCCAATGTACTATAAAATTTATATATCGCTCTCCGTAATCTCGTCCCTCACAAGATATACTATTGCAGTGAGACCCGAAGGAAGAAAGTATAACAAATACTCACAGCGTCAGACGGAAATATAACAATAATTAAAAAAAGAAAAAGAAGTAAATAATCACGTATGATCGAAGCGATCGAACGACGCGCGATCCGCGGTGACGCGCCGCCCTCGACTATGCGCAATAAGATAGATATAAAAAATAATATTTTACTCTGAATCTTACGGGGGGGACGAGAGTGGGATTTGCAATGGTGAGTAATGAATTAGCGGGCTCTTTAAACTCTCGGGCTTCTCGCGTTTGTTCTTGGTCTCGGCCTCACGCACCCCTCGGTTCTGTTTTTCGTCTCCGTCGTCGTAAATCTTTGTCTAACACTCAGCCGATTTTTCGTTTCTTTCTGTTTTACTTTATCGTGATCTTAGTTTATTTTCAAGCGCCGCCAAGAGCTTTCCGCCAAGCGGATAGCGCTAAGATGATCGAGCGATATCTTAGCGCTTTCCGTTATTGTATAGGGAGGACCTCAGCGGTGCCTTGAACGTCGATGCCGACTGTTGTTGAATCTGATAAGCTAAAGGGTGTATCTTGAATCCGTATAATCTGAAACAAGGAAATGGCACTCTATAATTATCTACAAATTCGCGGCTATCACCTTTCCTTCTTTTCGATCATCTCACACAAATTTGACGATTAAATGCAAACAAATATATGTAAAATTCCGAAGGTCTTACCGCGTGAAGCATCTTCCACTTATTTTGGATATATGAAGTAAATTTTGGAAATATAGAAAATATATTTCACGCGCCTGTATCTTCGGAATCTTATCGATAACTTTTAGCACTTATATCGCATTTTTTCTTGGCTCACCTAGGTACAAATTGATTTGCGGCACGCTTCGGTCGATATTCGGGATGTACCATGAAGAGCATGTGTGGAAATCCAGTGCCAAAGTAAGCGCCGTCGTTGTGATGGTGCCTGGAGCTCTTGGGTGTGTAGACGTCCATGCACTTTGGACAGTAGCTCTTGACCATGGCCTCGCCGGGCACGTCGCTCAGTCCGAGGGGTAACATGGGCTGCGCCTCGCAGTAGACGCGGGGACAGTACCCGAAATCGCCGGCTTGGTATTTCTCGATCATCTGAGCGATACCCCGGTTCGTGAGGATGTAGCGAGCGTGGATGAGGCCGTAGAGCATCTCGGCAGCCTGTTCGATCAGGTCTGATTGGTTTGGATTGTCGTCCAAATCATCGTCTGAAGCAAAACAACGCATTAGATACTGTGTTATATCCTGTAATATTCTACACAAAACTTCGTTAAATATTAAGTCTCACATTTCTTTATTGTTAATTTTTATTTCCAATGTCCCACAAATTGATCTATATGAGAATGTTGATCAGTATTGTGCCTCAAATCTCTAACTTTTGCAAGCTTGACATATTTTAGATTGAAAAGTTGATTGCTCCATAAATCTTGAAAGTCTCCATATTAATGTTTGCTACTTTTAATATCATCAATTTTTGTAATGCTGAGTGCTACATTTTTCAACGTCACAACCCAGAAAAGCCAATGTTAGATATGAACAAGAAACTTACCAGGCTCCAGGTCAAGGATCATATCCAATGCCTGACGATAGTGCGGCACCTGCTCATTCAGGCCTGTGAGGTTGAATTTATCCTGGATATAGTCTTCATCGACCTAAGCACACACAATTTGGAGGAAAATCTGTTACGCCGACAACAAGATAAATAAACATAGTGCACCAAACACGGTAAACCACATACGACAATCACCATAAACAGCACCGTCTGAAGATACTGTAACTTTACGAACCTCGCAGAAGAACTCGTTCCCCCGCAGACCGCAGAACCACGAGATCCAGGATACCTCCTCCGAGCTGCTCATCTTTCTGCGCGCCACAACAAACACAGACGAGGCACTTGTATAGTAGGACAAAAAAGTACACCAAAGACGCGAACAGATTGCAAAAATTCTGTGTACTATTGAAGAGTGTAAAGTGTACAAGAGAAGAAGTACGCAGAGTAAACAGGAGGTGTGTTAGTAAGTGTTAGAAAAAAAATGATGTGTCGGAAGATATTAATCGCTTGGGGGGGTAAAGGGGGGAAAATCGCGTCGCGAAGGAGAGGTTGCTGGTGGGATCGTCGCGTCTGGTTCCTCGACTCGGCTCGACGGAGCTCGTTCTCCGTTTCTTTATCCACAGTGCATACGAGAGATGACGAGAAAAAAAAAAAAAGAAAAAACGAAAAGACGGAAAGAAAAAAAAAATACGTTCCTTCTTTTGTTACGTACAAATCGCGAGTCCCCGGGGACGCTGTGTTCCTGGCGTCCACGTGGTTCGCGTTACGCGCGATCCGAGTCGGGCGAGAATGCGTTAAAAAAAGAGAGAGGAATAAGTTACGTCGGTGAGTGGGTGAGATACGCGAGAGTCACGAACGTCTGCGGTGGAGGACAATGGATGTTGAAGTTGAGCGGCGGAGCGTTCGTTTGGATGGGCAAGATGCCCGACGGCCGCGGGGCTCGGCCCGCGCGCCGCCCCTAACCGAGCTTCACCTACGTTTCCGTGGTCATCGCTGCCTTCGTCAGACCCGCCTCGGGCACGGCTCGGGACGGTACGCAACCGGGAAACGCATTACTCGAGCGAAAACCGGTGTGGGAGCGCGCTGCCTAAGCGAAAACCCAAAAATAAACAGCCCGCACGGCTTACCTTCGATGCCTTGATTAGCCACGCTTGCTCTGGCTTGGGCCTCGCTCGCTCGCTCGCTCGCTCGCTCTCGCACGACGGGCCCTAGGTGACGCTCGTATCGCCAATTCCGCCACCCACCAATCCCGTCACTCGCCACCTGGTGGATCGCGCATCTCTCTCCCACCCCCGAGACCCCCCCACCCCCCACCCCACCAACCCCTCCGCGTGTTTATCGCGCCGCGCCGCGCCGAGACCCACGATTTATGTCGCTAAGGTTTTCGGTGTTTTAACGCTTGTGTTGCTATTTACCAGGGCTTCACTCGTGCACTACGTCCGGCTGCCGGGCGAAACGCTCGTGATTCTTTCGTCGTCGCGGCTTCGCTAATGCGCACACGACTGTTTTGTGGAAGCTCGCGAGAGCTTTTGGCTACGTTCAGAACTGCCAGAGCAGCCGCCGCGCGGGGCGGCCACGCGCGGCGCCACCGTCGAATGTTTTCGTCGCTCGTTTTATTTACATTTTTGTTGTTGTATTTGCGAATTTTTTGTTAAGAATTTACCTCGCTTGTCTGCGTATTATTGATTTATTTGGTATAGTTGATAGTGGGGTTGGAGGATGGTCGTTTTTTAGGGGGAATGTTGTTTATGAACCGTAGTTGCTTAAGTCATATTCAAATTTCGCGGTGCAGACTACGTGGCTGCTGATTGGCCTATCGCGTTTCTACACATTTTGGCGCCACGTTTGAACCGCAAACAAAATCTAATCGATCTAATGATTTCAGCTTTTCTCGACAGGATGTTCTTTCTGTAATAAACGCGTATCTTAAGTCGTTGCGGTAAACAAATTGGCAAAACATTGGCAAAAAATATTCTCGCTTTGACTACGCATTAAATTACAATTATCTGCAGACGATTAGAAAAGAAGCGCTGCTTACGCTGGGACTGATTCAACAAAAACAACATGTCTGTTTTTTCGTCAACAACTCTTCAAAATCCATGCCGAAGTTTATTTATGCCAAAAAAAATATGCTGGTCATTATCAGCTTACGCTTATATCTTTGTTCAATGGGATCCGGTCGATCGAATGATAAGGCGATTTCGTCGAGGAGAAATGCCAAACTTAGTATGGCACCCCTTATCTCAAAGTCCCATCGCGCGTTATTGCGCTCAATTAAATGCGCCGATAAGTTTGGGTAACGCTAGGTCGGTAGCTCTGCGCTACGATCATCGTGGAATGTGTTTTGACAACTTTCGAGCGAATTCTCTTATCTCCCGGAGATACGACCGTGTTGACAGGCTTCCGTCGATTTTCATAAAATGGTGAGTTTAACCTCCGACTATTTTTGACAACAATGTATTGTTTCGATATTTTTTGCCAGCACTCGTTTTGGAGAGGCCATTTGTGGTTGCCTTTTTTTGTGTTTTTATGGTTTTTGGTTTTTTTTTAATGCAATTCTCAATCCACAGATGCATATGTGGTTCTGGTTTGGCCCGGATCTCGGGTCCTTCCTATTTCCTGGCTATCAAGTCTCAACCGCCTGGGGTCTCTTTGCCACTTGCTTGGGCTTGGCGTCTCTCGCTGTTGTTTACGAGGGGATGAAAGTCCTCCAGATAAGGTTGCACCGGAAAACAGTGTCTTTGGCGGACTCTGATGGCTCCAGTAGCTCAGAAAATTCTTCTCTGTTGACACAAGTCGCTCCTGAAACTGCCACAGCTTGGGCAGCAAATTGGTAGGCAATTGCCATTTGTTAATCTGTACTTACTTACATCAGCTGAATTTTTAATTTCTTTGCCTATTTTATATTTTATTCTTTTACTACTGCTAATTTTTTTTCCTGTTTTATATTTTATTCTTTTACTACTGCAAATTTTTTTTGCCTATTTTATATTTTATTCATTTGCTACTATTAATTTTTTTTTGGTCTGAAATTATAATCTGTGGTCTGCAATGTATTGTCTTTTTCTACTATGAAAATTAATATCGCAGGAAAAAATGGGCCAAGTGGATGATGGAAGTTTTACATTGGAGTCTTCACACAACACTAGGATACCTGTTAATGCTGGCTGTAATGACCTACAACGGTTACATCGGTATCGCAATGGTAATCGGCGCCAGTCTGGGATATTGGCTATTCGGGATGACTCTGATAGAGCTGAATCTCGCTCAGTACCGGCAGGCGCGAATTAAAGTAGTTCGATGCGATCCCGAGTGCGCTGGTACGCGATTTCTTCAATTTTAATTTTTCATTGACTATACATTTTGCAGGCCAAATTACGAGAGTTGAAAATTGTTTCCTCGTCTTGCAGACGCAACGGAGAACACGGAGAGACGACCGTCGGCGGTTTCCATCGTCGCCGAGCAATTGGCAACCGAAGCCGAGTCGATATCCGCAGTCGAATCTATAGCGGAGATTCACACGTCTACGTAAACGTGAACGAAACATTTCTTTTACTTAATGAAAACTAACAGACTTTCATCAATCGGTTCGCAAAAGCAATGAGAAAACAAAAGTCTGACTATAGTTACGTTGCAAATCGTGACAAACGTAAGCAATAACGCAATCAATGACGTAATCAATAAGGTGTCTCGAAGTAATATCGAAGAACTGTTTTTTTTTATTGAAAAATGAGACTTTAATGAATTATAAATGAAAGTTTTTACAAATGTGCCTTTTGCACAGCGATACCCGACATGGACGCGGAAACGTGCGTATACAAAACGTGTACATATGATATAACAAAAGATAGATTATTTATTCTTGTATCTTTTTAAAAAGTTAAAAAAAAGTAAAACGGTAACTAAAAAAATTTCCATTTGTTTGTCGAGTTCGTTCGCGGTACGCTTGGCCCGATTACTTTCCTTGAACATCATCATTAAAGTCAATCGCAAATGCCTTCTACGCGACCGGGCAACCTGAGCTCCACTTCCGACATCCCCTCGAAGAGGCGACCATAGCACTCATTATTGACTCCGGCGTCAACGAAATGGTCGTACTTGTTCGCGTTGGTGATAACGACACCGCAGAGCCAACAGAAACTCGCGCGGCAGTGGACGCAGAGCATTTTATTGCAGCCGCCGATTTTTTCCGTCGGCGTCTGGCACTCCGGACACGGTTTGGTTTTCGTCTGCACAAAAAAAACAGATAATTCCGTACGAGGCTAAAACAGGGGACGTTTGACAAAAAAGCTGGAAATTTGGCCGCTGCCACAAATCGACAAGAAAAAAAGAAGAAGCTGAAGATGAAGATAACTTTGAAAAGTACTTTGATATAGTCCTTCGTCAGGTGATTTTCCACCACGATCTGAATCTGCCGCCGTCCGTATTTATTCACGAGAATCTCTTTCTCCTCCTCGCTGCCCTTGAAATACGCATCGATGAGTTTCGCGGTATTCTCGGAATCCATAACGCAGGGCGCGACTCCGTGGTACACCTGAGACCGGATTATCGGGACACGACGATTGAAAAACTACATCGAATCTACAGAATTGCAAAATCGAAACTGCGAAAAAATTCGTCTCTCCTACCTTGCGGCAGTAGAAGCAAAAATTGTACCCGCAACTTCCGCAAGTCGCCAGCGACTCGTCGGGGGTGATTATCACGGGATACTGGCAGGATAATCGGGGGCAAAAAACGACGTCGTTCATCGTGCCGAGGGTGAGATCGAGCAGGAGTTGCTCGTACTTGGCGTACAAATTCGGGCAAAGTTCCCTGATCTGCCCGCTCTGAGCGACGCGGTAGCAATTCGGCTCCGGGCAGAAGATTCTCGCGACGTTACCGCTCTTTATCCTCGTCGCTATGTACTCGGCGGTGCAGCTTCTGCAGTAATAGTGACCGCAATCCCCGAACTCCACGCACTTCTCGCCGGGCAATTCCAGCGAGCAAATTTCGCAGACCAAGTTGCTTCGATCGAACGCGACGCGGGCGCGCGATTTGTCGTACATCGTGAGGAAGCTCATGGGATGCTGGAAGATCGCCGCGTTCTCCGCACGGATATCCCCGAGCTGAAGAAGCGCGAGGTTCGCAGGGTCGTCGGGCTCGCGATGGATCGCGAAGAGAAACGACACGTCCAGCGAATTTTCGTAGCCGAGAAAATCGAGAATCTCGCCGTGAAGAAATTCGCGCCAGAGAAAAAGTATCTCGCTACCTGAGTTCTCCTCCCAGAGCTCGTCGAGTCGCTGGCATATCAGGGAACTTTCCCAGGGGGCCAGCCAGGATATCTCGAGATTGTACCGCGGCGGCTCTTTTTCTGGGTATTTAGCAGGAAGCTGGAGGGACAGGAAAGACGGGGGCAGGTTTTTTACAGTGAAATGGCAGTAAGCGAGGGTTGCCACATGTTTTTGGAGCGTGTTTGAGTATCTCACATCCAAACTTCCTGCATCTATCCTGGGCGAAACTTCCAGAGCAAGTTTAGAGTTTGAGCCTGGTAGACGATAGAATTCATGTGGGTCGCAGATGCTCAGCATCGCCTCAATTTCATCCGTTTGGCGGTCTTGGTTTGTCACCTTTGTTAACAGATTTAAATATAAACATGTTCAATGAGTTTTACGGTTTTATTAATTTTTTAGCAAAAAAAAAATCATATTTTAATGTCAAACTTACCATTTTGGCGAAAAGCTACAATTTTTGTTGTTTTTCAAGAAAAAAAAATCAACTGGTCTCGTTTGGCAAACGACTGCAGTTTTGTTCTCGGAAAATAAAATTGGCGAACAGACGATTTCGGCCGGGAAGATATCGATTTTTCGTTTTCGGAGTAAACGAAGCTCGCAAAAAAATCGTTCGTAAACGTAGATAAACTTAAAAAAAGTGAATGAACAGTTTCGAGGCTTAGGATCGAAGTTCTTTATGTTCTTTATTGCACCGGTATCAAACTGAGATGTAAACAATAATGGACGCAAGTTGATTCAGCGAATAGGAATCAGTTTCGTCGCCGTCGTTGCCGCCGGCGGGGAGCGTGTTACACGTATCCCCTGAATTCCCGCTGATTTGAATTTCATGGTGCAACCTGTATGTACAACGACAAAATACCGAGCCAATCGTCGATGCAGCGGGACGAACGCTGGACAAAAAAATACACAATAACTCGCATTTTCGGAATTCATTATCAAACGTTTTATTGTCGCGATAAAAAAGACTCCAGAATTATTTTGCATATGATTATTGTTCAGTTATCACTGCAGCCGGCGAGCCAGTCGCGCGTAACGTGAGGGCGTTGTAATAATTACAGAAGCCGCGGTTTTCGTCTCGTCACGATGACGACTGACAAAGCGAATGGAAACCCGAGAGATAAATTTTACGAAATTTCGAGCGCGGCTTTGGAATATTTTTCTTCGGCCAAATTATTTCATCACTTTTGCGTACAAGAAATCGCGCATCAGTTTAAGATAAGCCGCACGGGGAGAATAAGTCAGTTTCTTGCGTGCGACAAACATTTTCGAAGATAAATTAGCGTGGAGCAACGCGGTCGATAAGTGAAACGCACGGAGCATTGTTCGAATTTCGAATCAGTTGCGGGTTGGCGGAAAGGGTAGCAGCAGGTGTAACGGGCTGTATTTCGGGTTTTAACCGAGAGATAAAATCGCGTCCGAGCCGAAGCAGACGATGACCGAGCCAGAGGCCAAACACGTACTGCACAGCGGGATGTTTCATCCCCTTCTGCGGCAATGGCAGTCCAGAAACGTCGACATCACCGTCAACAATCTCATGTACCCCATATTCGTGCTGTAAGTATCGTCGTCGTCGCACATATATAACCTTTAAAGACGCTCGTAACACGCGTGCACTTTTCGTCGCAGTCGTCGGCTGCTCGAGGCCCCCGAATGCCGACGGTGCGCGCGCCACTTTCGCGCGATTACGAAAAAATGTTACAGAGAGAAAAGAATTCGTGACTCATAAACATTTTATAAAAAAATCAAATTATGTTCAATGGTTATGATTAAATGGATGATTGATTTTATAACGAAAAATTGTTCAAAACTTCGATTGTTTTCACATTTCTCAGGGACGAGCCAGACGCGAAGGACGAAATCTCCAGCATGCCCGGGGTCTATCGGTACGGTATCAACCAGTTGAAAATAATGCTGCAGCCGCTCGTCGCGAAGGGACTGCAATCGGTGCTTCTCTTCGGAGTTATGAAAGACGAGGAAAAGGTGAAAATAAGGGCATCCAATACACTTTTTCAGTCAACAAACAATTTTTCTTACGGTATCAAACACGTTGTATTTATTTACTTACTGATTTATTTACTTACTGATTTATTTATTTACTTATTTATTTATTTATTTATTTACTTATTTATTTATTTAAAGGACGAACAAGCGAGCAACGCGGACTGCCCGAGAAATCCGATAATCCAGTCGTTGCCGCTCCTACGAAAATGGTTCCCGGATCTCGTGATAGCCTGCGACGTCTGTCTCTGTCCCTACGCGATCCACGGCCACTGCGGAATCCTCAATCCCGACGGCAGCATCGACAACAGGGCCAGCATTAAGCGAATCTCGGAGGTCGCGGTGTCTTATGGAAAAGCCGGTAAAAAATAAAAATAAAAAATCCATGACAAAAAATCGCGCTAAAAATATTTAATCGATTATCTCTCATCGATCGGCAAATTACTTTCCAGGCGCTCACATCGTCGCGCCGTCGGACATGATGGACGGCCGGATAGCGGCGATAAAAACTGGTCTCCGGGAGGCCGGACTCGGCAACAGAGTCGCGGTTCTCTCGTACGCTGTGAAGTTCGCCTCGGGATTTTACGGGCCCTTTCGGGACGCTTCGAAGTCGGCGCCGAAGTTCGGCGACCGAAAGTGCTATCAGCTGCCACCGGGGAGCAACGGTCTCGCCGCGCGAGCCGCGGTACGCAGCCCGCTTTGTTTTTTCGCCGCGCGATAACGACATACACTTATATATATATATATATATTTTTTTTTTTTTTCGTCTTTATCCGAATTATCGCCGCGAGGGCGAGCTGATCGCCGGTCTCCGTGTGTTTCAGGCCCGAGACGTGGCCGAGGGGGCGGACATGCTGATGGTTAAGCCGGGCCTGGCTTATCTCGACGTCGTGCGGCACACGAAGGACGCGCATCCCGAGTACCCGATGTTCGTCTATCAAGTGTCCGGCGAGTACGCGATGCTCTATCACGGGGCCAACAACGGCGCGATCAACCTCAAGAACGTTCTCAACGAGGTTCTGCTCTCGATGCGCCGCGCCGGGGCCGACTGCATCATCACGTACTTCGTTCCTCTCATTCTCGACATGCTACAACCCCAGAGCAAATACTGAAGAAATGTTATTATACTACGATATTTATCAATATATTGCGGCAGATTGTTCCTTAATTTTTTTTTTCTCCGCTAGTTCGTTATTTGCCTCTGCTCCAAAATCCGCAAAATCAGGTACTTCGTTCTTCTTGTTCTGGACATGCTACAACCCCAGAGCAAATACTGAAGAAATGTTATTATACTACGATATTTATCAATATATTGCGGCAGATTGTTCCTTAATTTTTTTTCTCCGCTAGTTCGTTATTCGCCACTGCTCCAAAATCACGTACTTCGTTCTTCTTGTTCTGGACATGCTACAATCCTGGAGGAAATACTGAAGAAATGTTATTACTACGATATTTATTAATATTGATAAATATCGTAGTAATAATATTACAGCGGCAGATTATTCCTTAATTTTTTTTCTCCGCTACTTCGTCATTCGCCTCTGTTCCGAAATGCAACGCGATTTGATCGAAACGTGGATACAATGCGTTCGTGTCGGTTTCGCGTGACGATTGCACCGACACGTTTTTCCAACGCGATTGTCACGACATAACAAAAAACACGAAAGTGTTGATGAGAATAAGAAAAAAAAGCGAAGTATATCGAGAGGCGTTATTTCCGGTTTTGAAGACCTCTAAAATAATTATCGTTATTTCGATGCAATTACTGAAACACTTATTCTAATACATAATTCAGTAAACGCATTACGAGCCGTTACGAGATGAATATTAATTAATTCCATAACGGAGAAATGACTCCCGCGAGTAGTAATAGTAGCCGATAGACTTTCACCGATCCAAAGCGGTGGGAAGCTGAATGGAAGAAAATTCACAGAATCCTGAGTCTTCGTGAATGAACTTCAATTCTTTAATCCCGCATGACTCAACAGGCGGCCCTGTGGCCCGTCGCAGATCGGAAGTATCGAGCAAAAATTGTGCTGCGTGGCGTCCGAGGAATTCGTCGGCTCGTTGACTCCAGACGCTTCGAGGTCCCGTTACATTCGAAGTCGTCGCGATGTACATGTAGTTACGGTGAACGCACGCGTTACCACGTATATGGCCAGGGCCGTATCGCGAGTGGCCCTTGACCGGCTTCAACGTCGTCCATACTCGCCGGTGGAGAATTTTTATTTTCCAGTCGCAGAAAAGCCACTTTTCATCCCTGTTCGCCCTTTCGCATCGCGTCGCTCGTTTTTTCGGCGAACGCATCGATCTGTTTACCGTCGGGTCGCATTGTAATCGCGGCCCCGCAGTTATCGTAATCGCGGCCAGCGCATCCTACACCCGCTGTAACAGCGAGAGAAGAACGACAGGGTCATCACTCCCCGCGAGGCGCCTCAAGAAATTTCTCCTACGTGTTGCGTGAGATTACGGGGCGCGAGCCAATCGCGGTCCTTCGAGAAGCTTCCAGTAGGAGGCTGTGCGACGTGGGCCAATCAGAGGCGGCCAACTCTCGTCGGGCCGTCCAATCGTTATCGAGATTTCCGCTGCCACGCGTCCCGGCCGACCAATCGCGGCCGGCCACGACGAAATTATCCCGTTAATATCCCGGCGCTCGCTCCACTCGGCAGTCAGTTCTTTCCGAAACGTTTGCGCGAGAAGAGACATTCGCAACGAGTGTGACACTCTCACCGTGATTTCACTCACGAGAGACTCGAGATCCGCACAGCATTTATCCAGTGGTGAGTAACCCGAGCGTCTTTGTTTTTCAACGTTTTTTTCGTAAAAAAAAAAAACACAAATTCTGTCAAACGAGAACGAATTTTCTTTTCCTCGCACCGAAAAGTTTGCTCCGATTGGGAATCTGCCACGTCTCGTTTGCAGTGTACGCGTAATTTCGGAGCGACTGTTGAAACAACGCGAATTACGTCGCTGAATCGATGAATCTCAACGAGTCGTTTGACGCGCGTTGGTCGCGATTCGTCGTTTGCGAAAAATCGCGTGCATGAATATTAGAGTAAGGTGCAGTCGATAGAGCGTGGATTGAGCCGCCGCTGCCGCCGCCGCCGCCGCCGCAGCCGCCGCCGTCGCCGCGGGCGACTTCGCGATCGCCGCCTTTGAACGCCGGCGTGAGCAAAGTTCGCCGGTTGTTGGGAATATCGCGCGAACTCGGGTTTGTTTGCGCGAAAAAAAAGCTGCCGGAATGGGTTGGGCCGCGCGAACGTCGGCCGACCACTCGGCCCTCGTGTCGCCGTGGCGCACGTCACTAACGCCTCTAGAATCTTCTCTCCATTATCCAGCTGGGAGCTGGCGTGTTGTTCGCCGCGACACGACTCGCCGATTCGCTTCATTCGGCAGCGCGGAATTTACAATCGATCTCGGTCTCGCGTTTTGATTAATGGAACGAAAATAGTTCGCGATATTTTATTATAATTTTTCGTAATTTTGGTGCAGGTAAAACAAGCAGAAAAAACTCAAGATGAAAGGAGCCGTCGCCCTCACGGTGGTGATAGGGCTGGTCGCAGTTTTGGCGACCGCCAAGGAGGAGAAGAAGGAGAAGGAGGACATCGGAACGGTCATTGGAATCGATCTGGGAACGACGTATTCATGGTGAGCATTTTTTTTTTACTATCGTATTTTCGCATTTTTATTTTTATTCATTTTTTTCCGATTTTTTTCGATCATATTTATGCCTATTTCGTATTGATTTTTTTTTTCGATCGTATTTATGCAATTTCTTTTTTATTCATTTTTTTCGATTTTTTTTTCAATCATATTTATGCGTATTTTTTATTCTTCTTTTTCGATAGTATTCACGCGTATTTTTTTTTTATTTATTTGTCTATTTTTTCATCCTGCCTAACTCGCTGTTTCTTTTTCGCTCGATCACAGTGTCGGAGTCTACAAGAACGGTCGCGTGGAGATAATCGCGAATGACCAAGGAAACCGTATCACCCCGTCGTACGTGGCGTTCACCGCTGACGGCGAGCGTCTCATCGGTGACGCGGCGAAGAACCAGCTGACGACGAATCCGGAGAACACGGTGTTCGACGCTAAGCGTCTGATCGGTCGGGAGTGGTCGGACCAGACGGTGCAGAACGACGCCAAGTTCTTCCCCTTCAAGGTCATCGAGAAGAACAGCAAGCCCCACATCAAGGTCTCCACGAGCACCGGCGACAAGATCTTCGCTCCCGAGGAAATCTCCGCGATGGTTCTCGGCAAGATGAAGGAGACCGCGGAAGCTTATCTCGGCAAGAAAGTAACTCACGCTGTGGTCACGGTTCCGGCTTACTTCAACGACGCTCAGCGACAGGCGACGAAGGACGCCGGCACGATCTCCGGCTTGAACGTCATGCGAATCATCAACGAGCCGACCGCGGCCGCGATCGCCTACGGCCTTGACAAGAAGGACGGCGAGAAGAACGTCCTGGTGTTCGATCTGGGTGGCGGTACCTTCGACGTGAGTCTCCTGACGATCGACAACGGCGTATTCGAGGTGGTCGCGACCAACGGCGACACGCATTTGGGAGGAGAGGACTTCGATCAGCGTGTGATGGACCACTTCATCAAGCTCTACAAGAAGAAGAAGGGCAAGGACATCAGAAAGGACAACCGAGCGGTGCAGAAGCTGCGTCGTGAGGTCGAGAAGGCGAAGAGAGCGCTCAGCGCCAGTCACCAGGTAAATATTACGACAATAAATTAAAAATATTACGATAAAGTTTTTAAAAAATAATATGACAATAAATTTTTAATATTACGAGAAAGTTAAAAAAAATAATATGACAATAAATTTTTAATATTACGAGAAAGTTTAAAAAAAATAATATGACAATAAATTTTTAAAGTATTACGACAATAATTAAAAATATTACAATAATTTTTAAAAAGGTTGTTCGTTATTAATTATTATTCTGTGCCCCAATTTCAGGTGAGGATCGAGATCGAGTCCTTCTTCGAGAACGAGGACTTCTCCGAGACCCTGACCCGCGCCAAGTTCGAGGAGCTCAACATGGACCTCTTCCGCAGCACGATGAAGCCCGTGCAGAAGGTTCTCGAGGACGCGGACATGAGCAAGAAGGACGTCGACGAGATCGTGCTCGTCGGTGGCTCGACGCGTATCCCGAAGGTGCAGCAGCTCGTGAAGGAGTTCTTCGGCGGCAAGGAGCCCTCCCGGGGCATCAACCCCGACGAGGCGGTGGCTTACGGCGCGGCGGTGCAGGCGGGCGTTCTCTCGGGCGAGCAGGACACCGACGCGATCGTGCTGCTCGACGTGAACCCTCTGACCATGGGAATCGAAACCGTGGGCGGCGTGATGACCAAGCTGATCCCGCGTAACACGGTCATTCCCACGAAGAAGTCACAGATATTCTCCACGGCCTCGGACAACCAGCACACGGTGACGATCCAGGTGTACGAGGGCGAGCGACCGATGACCAAGGACAACCATCTCCTCGGCAAGTTCGATCTCACCGGAATCCCGCCGGCGCCCCGTGGAATTCCCCAGATCGAGGTGACCTTCGAGATCGACGCCAACGGAATTCTCCAGGTGTCCGCGGAGGACAAGGGAACCGGCAATCGCGAGAAGATCGTCATCACGAACGACCAGAATCGTCTGACCCCCGACGACATCGAGCGGATGATCAAGGACGCGGAGAAATTCGCCGACGACGACAAGAAGCTGAAGGAGCGCGTCGAGGCGCGCAACGAGCTCGAGTCGTACGCGTACTCGCTGAAGAACCAGCTCGCCGACAAGGAGAAACTCGGCGCTAAGGTCACGGACGCCGACAAGGCGAAGATGGAGGAGGCGATCGACGAGAAGATCAAGTGGCTCGAGGAGAATCAGGACACCGACCCGGAGGAGTACAAGAAGCAGAAGAAGGAGCTGTCGGACATCGTGCAGCCGATAATCGCGAAACTGTACCAGGGAGCCGGCGGCGCCGGAGCTCCGCCCACCGGAGCCGAGGATGACGATCTCAAGGACGAGCTGTAAGAGCCCCGCGAAACAATCGAGAGGCGCCAGTAATCCACGCGACACACAGACGCGTCAATTTTTTCATTGTTCGCCTACCCTCCTCATATTCCCCCCCCCGTAACACAGACTGATTATATACGTTCGCCGCGTTGGCTCCCGAGATTCGGGACGGAAATTCCGGCGAGATTCGCGTCGGCGCGTCTTGTAGAGGGAAGAAAAAAAATGAAAGGGGACATATATAAATAAGTAAACGAATGGAGAACCCGCGAGTCTTCGCGCCCGGGGATTCTTGCGAACGGGCTTAACTGATTATAGCAAAAAAAAAAAAAAACGGTCGAGATAAATAAAAGAAGGGAGTCGGCGCGCAACTCCGTCTGCGGACGAATAGTCGTAGGACGTTCTCTCCGGCGTTTTTAGCTCTAGAACGAGAATACAGCAGGAACGTCACGCGCGAGCGCTGCTCCGTTAATTTATTTTCATTGTTTTTCTTCTTTTTCTCTCTTTTTTTGTATGGCTCCATTACTTGTAATCGTTGTAAGGCCGGCGGGTGGCGCGTTCGCGCGCGCCCACTCGACCACCCACACCGTGATTCACCTGGTATGCGTCGTGGTGAGTGTCCTGCGAGAGAGGCTGAGTGTGAATGGGCAGCGTGTGTGTGTGTGAGATGGTTGTTCGAAATAATGTATCGTACCGTGTACAATACGCATACTGCGCGCGTGTGTGTGAGAATGATTGACATTGTATCATCAGTATCACGATAATAAACATTTTTTCAATGATTAATTTCGACCTCTTGCTTTTTTTTCTGACACCGCGCAGAATGACCGAACGTCGCGTAAGTTATAAAACAGTTTATTTCAATCATGAAATTTGACATGAAGAGTAGTGCGAACTAAAAATGACTTTGATGAACTTAGAACTTGTTTTCTTCTTTCTAAAACTCACGCAAGCGTAATTACAGTGTGGAACACTTAATTATTTTTACATGGAGAATTGTGGAAATGTCGGCATTCGCCATCGACGTAATTCCATCGGTTTACTGTTACATGTTACGTACAATGCGATAATCAGTGCGAGACGTAACTCTGGCCGAAGATGCGTCTCTGCTCTCTCGATGTCTGCATTTCAATAGTAAAATATATCTGGACTCCGATTTTACAATGGGAAAGATAATACGAACAACGAGAGGCGTCGCGACAAACGCGTTACACTCGATATAATCTAAAAGTCTTTGGAGTTTTAAATGCATATCACAGCGATAAGAGTTTTTTTCTTCAATTTCGAGCAGACGACTTTTCGCTTTATTTATCCCATATGCGTGTCTGTCCCGTTCCCTTGGAACGGTTTTTCTTTCGACATCGTTTTCTTGGCTGGTCAGCCAGAGACGAAAACCTCTTCGCGTGAAACCGCGAAATTCGCCGCTGCGCCGAGTCCGCGCGAAGAGTTCTTCAGAGCGACGTCAGTCACGTTTATCTCTCGCTTAGCGGTTACGCGGTTAGCAATCTATGTCTATTATCGTTCGACGATCGAACTCCAGCGGTTACGGGTTAGTAACGCGAGTAAAAAAGAATGGCTTTCCATTAAAATAAAATGTGAGTGAGTGACGAACGACGGGTCGGCGGTTGGCGCCGAGATGCTCGAAAAGCTTCGCCTATCTCGCGAATAAAAAAAAAAACAAAAAACAAAAACAAATGCAGATGACAAATTAAAATTCGTCCGCGAAGCGTTCGCGTGCTAAAAGAGCCCGCGGCAGTACGCCTCTATTATCCAAGGAACATGAGGATCGTTGCCGTTGATCGTGAGGCAATCGTGCCAAGCGTCGCCTTTCAATTCGAAGGGAACTCGGCTGATGACCACGTTGATTAATCTGCGCGAGTGAATGAAAACGCAAGGATTAATTTTCGTCGGTAAAATTGCCGAAGTCGTCGAAGTCGACGACGTTCGATTCGATCTGCAGCGAAAGTCTTACCGAGACTGGGGCATGTTGCACCTGTGTCTGTAATAACCCATAATGTCGAGTATTCTCGTCGTCGGTGGCTCATTCGTGACGTTGATGATGACGTCGTATTTTTTCTTGTGCACGCAGGCCCATTCCACGGGGCCCAGAGGCATATTGTAGCACTCGGTTATCGCTCTAGAGTTAAAATTCCTTTTCGTGTCGTAGAGCGCATTGAGCGCGTCGTCGAAGCTCATCTCGAAGGTAATCGGCGGCGTGACGCAGGTCTTCATCCGGGGTTCGTAGCCCATTACCGTGACCGAGTCGTCAGGCAAGAAGGCGCGATGCATGAGAGGAAGCGCGATCGATAGAGCCACCTCGCCGCATATGCTGATTCTTCGCCGACCGGGCAGCCTCACACCCACGAGATACGTTCTTGGGCTCGCTCCGGTTATGTCCTGAGAGCAAAAAAAAAACGGCGAGAAAATAAGGGCGACTGACGACCCTGGTTAAAAGATCCGATTCGAACCAATAAAACGGACAATAATCCGATTGAAACTTGTTAGAACCAATTATTTCTCAATCGGAATTTTGTCGATTTGATCGATGTCTATCCGGTTCAACCGGAATTACTTAGCAGGAGAATTTATCGTTAACGCTGCGCGCAGATTGCGCCAACGGCGAGTCACCCACCACGCTCTGTGATAGCGCCAAGGCCGTGCGAAGAGCGTCGCGAATCCTCATGTCGGGCTCTTCGATCGACGGTGGCGCCCGGTATTTCTTCTTCATTCCGCTGATTTTCGACCTATCGTTCGGCCGAATTTTCCCCGATTTTATCAAGAGGGCAGTAGCGCGCGCCTGGGCCGCCTTCTTCTGTTCGATCACGTGTTTGTCCTCCGCCGCTTTCTCCAAGCATTCCATGCGATTCTGCAGGTTCAAGCGTTTCCTTTGCTTACGCGATATCGTCGGGCCCAGCTCGTATCGGTTCAACACCGTGAGAATGTCCCCCGGAAGAATCTTGTTCCACTCTATGCTGTGCTTGTCCGTCACACATTGCACAACATACTTCGTTGCCTTCGACATTTTCGTCAGATATCCGCGATCGCACAACTTGGGCAGATACTCGAGAACCGTTCGGATGTCCATCGTTGGCAGCAGCCTCTCCCAAACCTGCGAATTTGTCGCGGATTCAAAAGGAGTTTTAAATAGCGACGCCGACGACGAGATTGCCGACAACCTACCTCTTTGTTCTTCAACGCTGCGGGATGCACAAGTTTCATCTTGGTGGTTTCGAAGTCCATGCTAGCGACAACGCTCGCTGGATTTTTACACCTCTTGAACTCCTCGCCGAGGCGAATGTGCGAGAGAAACTGTAGCGCCTCAGGATACCCCATGAATTTCTCCTCCGTTTCCGCGAGGCCGCGCATCACGTAGCACATGATCACGCGGGTTTCCACTGTAATTTGAGAATTCAATTGTCGTAATGGGTGATTTGCGCCAAGAGACGCAGCAGCGTCACAACGCCAAGTTAAGGTAATCCTAGCGGCGTTTGTTAATAACGTTTTTGAATAATTACTATACAAAATCAATATTCGCAGCACCTTGGATATGCTCGATTTTTTTTCAGTCTTCGAAACTTTGTCCGAAACCCACGTTTTACGGGACTGTGCAGCTAGGTTTACCTTAAAAGATAATTCGCCGGCCTCCGCGCGAATCGAATCGTTTCTTCGATCGATGAGAAAAGCAAGAGTCGCGGTGCTACCGCGACTTTTGCTTTCCCCGACGATGGCCCGTTGTCGATCGCTTTTGCAGAGAGACGTGTTACAACTAATTTAACAACCATCCTGATCCAAGGTGTCTATGTGCGAGAGCTTCAGAATATCCTTGTGAGTCCATCCGTGATCACCCTTGTGCTCCATCACGAGTTCCCGAAGATTGTAAGCACCCTGCTGGAGATACCACTTGTTGACCGCGTTTTTCCAGCCGCGGCCCGAACCCGTGTGACCGCCGGTTCCGCCTTCGTCCGAGATTCCCTCCGTCTTGCACAGCATCGACGCGTACTTGATGAACAGCGCAAAGTACTCCCATTTCGGGCAGTACTGGGCGAGGAAGTAGTAGGCGGCGGCTCGCAATTTTTCGCTCTTCGTCTGCCTGGCGCACATGGCGAGCGCGAACATCAGAGTCTCCGGCCTGCGAACCAGTTTGTTGTCCATCGCCTGTTGAAAACAAATTTAAAAAAAAACGACAAACGTGAAAAATCCGGCGCGTTTGAAACTTCGTAATTGCGATTCTCGGGTCGGTAAAAGGGAGTCACCAGCTTGATCTTGTTGATCGGCACCAGCTCGGTCTTCGCGTTCGACGCCAAAACCTCCAAGTTCCGCATGCGATCGCTCATCGGGTAGCTATCGTCGTCGTTCCACGGTCTCGCCTTGTAGTAGGGGTGGCCCTTCCCTACGTACAGATAGCAGCAGAAACTTTTGAGCGCCTTCTCCACGAGCGACTCGGCATCGTCTTTGCTCGCTTCTTTCTCTTTGTTCGCTTCATTCTTCTTGTTGTTTCGACGTCCTCTCCTCTTCCTCTTCTTTTTCCTCTTTATGGACTTATTCGCCTGACATTCTCCCTGGTTCTGCTTTTCCTTCGGCTCGGCCATCTCGTTTTCCTCGTTCGTCGGGCATTCTTTCTTCTTTTTCTTCTTCTTCCTCTTCCTCTTCTTCTTGTTTGCCTGATGATCTCCCTGGTTCTCCTTGTCTGTTAGTTGATCCGCCTCGTTTTCCTTTTTCTCCTCTGGTTTGTTGTCCCCATCCGTCAGTTGGGCTGCTTCATTTTCCTTTTTTTCTTGCGGTTTGTTGTCCCCATCCGTCAGTTGGGCTGCTTCATTTTCCTTTTTTTCCTGCGGTTTGTTGTCCCCATCCGTCAGTTGGGCTGCTTCATTTTCCTTTTTTTCCTGCGGTTTGTTGTCCCCATCCATCAGTACGGCTGCTTCTTTTTCCATTTTCTCCTGCGATTTGTTGTTCCCATCCGTCAGTTCTACTGCTTCTTTTTCCTTTTTCTCCTGCAGTTTGTTTTCCCCATCCGTCAGTTGGGCTGCTTCGTTTTCCTTGTTTGCTTGAGGATTGTTTTCCATATCCGTCAGTTGGGCTGCTTCGTTTTTCTCATTCGCCTGTTGGTCCACCTCGTTCGCCTTGTTCTCCTGGGCTTCCTTCTCCTTGTCCTCCATTCTGGGGCTTCCACGGACCTATTTCATCATGATACACGTTACTCGGGGTCATTAGCAGCAGCTCGAGCGTTATTAGCCGGATACGCTAACAATGTAATAAATCGTCATCCGCGATAATTCGCGAGAGTGAAATATCTATAAGTACAGCGCAAATACGGCGTAACGAATCTGCGTCGCGACGCTCACCTTTGACAATTCAGGAACCGCCGGTGTCAACAATTCGTGACAATGAAAACAAGAAACAAAAATAAAAAAGATCATCGCAGCTTTACCTGAATCACCTGAGACACCGGAAGCCGGCCGGAAGCATCGAGCGAAATGGTCGCCGTTGCGCGTTCGACCTAAGGCGAGGTTAATCACCCAGCTCGTTCTCTGTACGCAGTCGATAACAAAAACTGTAAACAATTATTTTCACGAGTGCCAAATGTTTCTGGACAAAAGAAAAGCCTTTCATCATGCAGAATTACGAGACGCATTATGTAAATCTTTTCTTTTACTCACAAACGTTCGGCACCCCTGAGAAATCAATTGTTTACAGTTTTTTTCTTACCGACTGAGTGCGCTTCAGCTCGCCTTTCGCCTCGCCTCGAGGGCAGCAGACAGCAGCGTCATCTGTGTCGCGAATCTCGGCCTCTCCGTCTCCCCGTGCGATTCGGCGTCGTTGCGTCAGCCTCCGCGACTCGAGAGACCTCGCGGCGTTGGCTCATCGATCGCGGAGTTTATTCACGGTCGGACGACGGTCAGATCACTCTCGCCGTAAATCGCTTCGCTCGCGCCAGGTGCCTCGCACGTAAGGTAAGAGAGAACGACTGAAATTCGCTAATTCTCACCGCGGTCGTCGTTAATCGCGAGTGCGCGACGCGAAAATCGTTCGGCGGTCCGAAAAGACAAAACGGGGGTTCGAGTACTTTCGGCGAGTGATGAGAAACGTGGAAATCGAGTGTCGTCGCCCTTGCAGACGGCGTCGGGGATACCGAGCGAGAGAAGGGGGGATATTTCTCATGGCGTTTGGCGGAAATCGAACACGTGCTTGTCGCGCAAATTCGCGTGCGTCGAATCGGTCGCCCTTGTCCTCCGAACACATTTTTTTCTCGCGAAAATCATCGGGGTGACAGAATTTCGAGATGACCCCCCAGTAGCACATTATATAACGCGCGCGCGCGCTTCGGTCTCGTCGGGTGCCGTTCTGGCCCTGAGCCAGATCGAACAGTGTTCCACTGCCTCGGTTTTCACAATAACCCAAGTGGCGCGTCCGTTCGCCACCCCCAATCGGTGTCTCGTGTCACCGGACACGGCGCGAACGCGTCAATTGTCGCCCCCCGACGGAATTTCCGAACGCGCAGATCCGAATCACGAGCCTCGCGGGCGGGACGTGCGAATATATCGCCGAAGGTCAGGTTCGCATATTGGAAATTCGCCAGTCGACGTACGCCAAGATTCGCGGCGCGTGGTCGGGCGCTGATTGACCTTGCCAGTGATGAGGATCGAGGGGGCGAGAAAAATCTAATTCGCGATACATGTCAGTCGGACACCTCGGGATTAGAGCCGCTCGCGAGCGCGAGTCGATAACGCTCGAGCGTGGCCTAGAGGCGGAATGAGGCAACCGTGGCGCAAGCGCGTGCAACGCGACCGCGAGGCTCGTGAAATTCCAGGGTTAGATAAGAGCCGAGGCGCTTCCGAATAGAGTCTGAATGAGCGCGTAAAGTACCTGAGCAAACAGACGAGATTGTTCCCCTGTGTCACTCGACCTTTAGCGCTCTTTTTATAGGCCTTTTTTTATTTTTTATCAGCCCCTGTTGAAGGACTCGTTCCACTGACGTACGTAATTCAATTATATAGAGGGGGGGGGGGGGGGGGGGGGAGTGCATAGACCGATAGGGTAGAGATGGCATTGGGTGGGACAAATGTCTGCTGGAATCGAACCCGCGAAATCGTGGACTTCAGTCCGTAGCGTCAGGCGGTCTCGAGTCGGCCCCACCCGACCTTTGGATGAATCAGTTCGATTGTGCAAATCGTCGAACCCGCGAGTTACAACGGTCGCTTCCTCCCGTAATTTTCCAATTACTATCGAGCCGCGATTAGTTGATTTATCATAATCGATTGCCAGAGGCGACCGTCGAGTTTAATGTACGCGATTCGTTCGAACCTGTTGCAACTGATATGCAATTATCGCTGTATTTGAAGATAGATAAAATATTGATGAATCGGAAATTTAATTTTTGTCTCTTTTTCTAGATAACTAAATAGCCATGGGAGTTCCTGCTGGAGATGCCGAGAAGGGAAAGAAGGTACGAAAATTCGCGTGGATTATCTTTAATTGATTATTTGCTCAACAGTAGCGCCAGTAGCTGTAGACATTGTAAAGTCGTCTCGCTTGCAGCGTGAAATAATGAACCGGGTGATTCATCAGCTGCCACCACTTTGAAAGGCGTGTGGCAATAAAGATAATTTACGACACTTGCATTACTCATATTGATGCCACCAATTTCACTTTTAGAAATGAAAGCAAACATCAGTTTGAGTATTAAAAAAAAAGAATGATAACTATTTCAAAAAGACATTTAGTTTTATTCAGCTTATCGATTTTTTTTCCGCGATGTATTATATTACATATTGGAATTTATCGAATGTGCAGGTGTTCGTTCAAAGGTGCGCCCAGTGCCACACCATCGAGGCCGGTGGCAAGCACAAGGTCGGCCCGAACCTGCACGGTCTGATCGGCAGGAAAACGGGTCAAGCTCCCGGTTTCTCGTACACGGACGCCAACAAAGCTAAAGGTGCGCTAATGTCTGCTAATTCGACGCTCGCGCCGGAGTCTCTCGCAGCGATTGATTGATACTAATTACGAAAAAAAAAACTTACTGTATCATCATTTTATTTTTCAGGCATCACCTGGAACAAGGACACCCTCTTCGAGTACCTCGAGAACCCGAAGAAGTACATTCCGGGCACGAAGATGGTGTTCGCCGGTCTGAAGAAGCCGCAAGAACGAGGCGACCTCATCGCGTACCTCGAACAGGCCTCGAAGTAAGGGCCGCGAATTCATTCGGGGATCGACCGCGAGGTGGCGAACGCAGCCGAGCCGACTGACGAACGCGGGGACCCCGCCCGACACAAGCCACACTAGTAAAATTGTCATCGCCGAGCGACCGGAGAGCCTCGCGCGTCGCCGCTCGCCCCGCTCGTCCACCTCGCAGACTCACTATACCAATTATCCTCATCGTGCCCGTTCATCAGTCTCGCGAAAACGACGTTAAAAAAGAAAGACAACGTAAAAAAAAAAGAAACGACGACGTAGACAAGGAGAAAGAACAGCTCGCGTGAATGATTAGTAACGAATTGTTATTGTTAAACAAGAATGTAGGCAATATTCATTGTAATTTATGTAAGATTGATGAAACTCCTGTGACGAGAACACGAGGAAGGAAAATCCGCGAGTCTTGAAATCGTCGCGCAAATTCGACGGATTTTTTTTTTTTCGACAATCGCGAGTTTTCCTTCCGTCTTCGTTCTCGAGCAAGAGCGAAGGTCCCGCGACTCGGGCGATCGTCGCGATCGTCCGGGCTCGCCCGGCCCCTCGTTTTCACACCGACGATATTTCCCGCGACCGTTTGCGGTCGTAACTCAACGTGGATGTCCCGGCGGCATCTCTTTTCCCCCCCGCAAACGCGTGTCGTTATTATTTATTATCCGTGTACAGTATGTGAATCGCACTGAAAAAAAATCGATATTCGGTACAACAATATACAACAATATACTCTCGAGTACATAGAAGACAAAAAAGAAAGAGGGGAAAAATAAAAAATTAAAATTCGATGATAAGCCCACTAAAACTGCGAGTTTTTACTGCTTTCCTTTTTCTTTTTTCGCGAACCGCCGGTTCGGATCTCAACCTACTTAATTTTCCTGGTATACGCACGTCGGTGCCTCAGAGGGAAGCGATAAGCGAGTTTCACACCGGAGGAGGAAGGATGCGGTCACCGTCGACCGGAAGTCGATGCCTCCGCGCCACCGGGGTTTGCCCTCTCCGCCTGGACAAAAGTCACGTTTCTCCGCCGACAATCGCGAGCGAATTACTTGCGTCAATCAGTCTCTCAGAAAATCTTTGAGCTTCGGGTGGTTCGCGCAGTTTCTTTGTGTTTGTTTGTTTGTTTGTTTGTTTTTCTTGTGTGTTACAAACGCGACGAAGCGAGAAAATGAATAGCGGCAATTGCTACGAGTCGCTGAACAACGACAGAGACGAGTCGAGCGACGACGGGAGCTTCAAGATACGCCGGAAGGAGAAGGGATCGCTGAGGATCCGGCTGAAGCGCGTTTTCAGCGCGGGAAGCTCGATAAGCCCCGGACCGTCCTCGAGCCTCTCGAACTCGCGGGGCTCGAGCCCCGCTCACAGCAGCGGCAGCAGCCCCTCCACCAAGTTTCGTTACTCGTGGCAGCACAGCAAGCAGGACAATCGATCGCCCCAACGATCGCCCCAGCGATCGCCGAAGCTCGGGACGCCCGCGACACCCGGTACGCCGACGAAACCGCTGCTGTCGCCATTTTGCGACTCGGCGAGGCCGGCGACGCCGAAGAATCTCGTCTACTCGGCGATCTCGTACGACGGGGCGAGGTAAGTGAATTTTAATGCGTTTTCGCTGTGCCGGCTTTATTTTGTTATTCGTCGTTCCGGGCACAGATAGGGAAATTATATTCGATTGCTGTCCGACAGTGAGATAAGTTCGCACGACTCACGCTATCTACTGGCGACCCAGTAAATAGAGCGCGCCGAGGGTGCCACCCGGTATCATATGTCATACGTATTAGTATATAGGGCATCAGAAATGGGCGGCCCTCAGCGAGTCGAATACGTACTAAGTTTCGTGTCGCTGAGCATTTGATCGATGGCGAATCGATGGGTGGGTGGCGAGTCGAGTGGCTCTCGAGTGCTGATATATCCAAATGTCTATATGACGACCGTAATAGAAAGCAACTAATACAAAAGTAATATACGAAAAAAAAAAAAAAAAAAAAAAATTAACCAGTCGACACAACTGAACGGAAAACAGAAAAAATATCGCTTGAATCTAGATACCAAATGAACGAAATTATCACATACAAAAAAAAAGTAAATCAATTCACGTAGCAAAACGACCAATCAGCCCGGTATTTATTTCAATCATCCAAACCATATCTCCGTCACCCTTGACCGCTAATTCCGAGGGTTCAAGCGACTTTGTTCCGTCCCAGTAATAAGCAGGCAATAAATCATCGACGAGTCACTCGGCCAACTGCCGCTCGTTGTTCACATGCGACGATCCAGCCGAAACGTTCCTGACGCGACAGCCACGTGACCTTGCCCGTCGAACGCAGGGACATTTTTCGCTGTTCCCCGACGCTCCGAGGAAGCGGGTCGTGGGGCACGCACATCGGGAGGAAAAATCGTCCCTGGCGCAAATTCCACCGAGAGCTGTCCCGGGTCGATGCAGCGTCGGCGCTGCTGCCGCCGCGGGACTGGGACGATAATCCCCACCAGCCTCGTCGTGCACCGGGTTGCGTCTGTCCGTCCGTCCGTCGTTCGCGGTGGTTTCTTCATCGCTCGCCGCCGTCACGACCGCGCACGTTGATATATCTACGTAAAACTGTACACGTGCCCCCCCAGTTTTCTCGCCCTCCTCCCCCCCCCCGCCCCCCTCGCCCACCATCACCACCACTTTTTCCTCGCGTCGTCTCTGTTTTCCTCGCTGCTGCGCGCGAGCGACTCGACGTCGACTCTCTCGCACGACGTTCGCGCCGCTCGTGCTCGGTGCTCCTCGCTTTCGGCGATCCAATGCAACTCGCGCCGTCGTCCTCCGTCGTTGTGCCACAGGCGTCAGGACCGATCAGAACGCGTTGCGCCTCGAGTCAGCACGGTGCGTCGGTTTTAAACGTCCGCGACTGTTGAAGCAAGCACGAAGCCTCGTCGCAGAGTCACGGCTGCACGTTTGTCAGGTAAGTTCTAATTAATTATTTACTTGTCTATTTTTCATTATTTCAAATCGGGAATTTGCGTTTTCTTTTTTCCTTTTTTTTTTGTATATTATTAATAGTCAAGATACGAGTTTTTGGTAAAGGGATTGATAATGTGTTATTTACAACGAAATATGATTTTTCTTCATAATTTATTGCTGTTTGTATTCAGCATTTTTTAATTTTGTTTTTGAATTTTTTCCCATTTTTATTGATAGACCGAAAACATACGGTTTCGGTAAAAAAAAATTAATAATGTGCTGGATCGTTATTTATAACTAAGTGTGTCTGTTCTTTCGCATTTTATCGCTTAAGCCAATTAATCGCAGACCGAATGCTTCGCAACCAATTAATTAGCAGTTCCTCAAATACCAAACTGTCGATGTTTATTATTATTTATGTATTTACTTTCACTTCTATATTTTCCTGAGTCCAATCACGAATCTACATTTTCGCGAAATTAATTAATTTATTACCAGAACGCGAGAGTGTGTGCGAGTGATAGTCAGGTCTGAACATTGATCGCTACCGCAGATAGATATACAAGACGACCTCTGTTTTCATGCGCTTTTTTTTTCTTCCTTCGCTCCGTCGTGCACCTGTTATTATCGCACAGCTGTGCGATAATAACAGTGGCCGCGCGTACACGAGAGAGGCTCTCGTGCTCGCTCTTTAGCGCAACTTGGACTAGTCCCTCGCGTTCAATACTGATACACTGCACGCTTCGCTTCACTGCAGCATAAAGGGAAGCATTGGCCGCGCTGACTGCCGCAAGGCTCTGCTACCCTTGCGCTCGCGGCACTCGCGGATGATAATGACGCGCGCTATCGATTTTTCCTAAGTATTCGCGCGGTGGCCGTGGGGTTCGTCAAACGAGCGTCGGACATTAGTGGCTTCTAAGCGTCCTCGCACCGTCGACAATCCATCTCCCCGCGGACGCTCCATGTCAGCGCTGCCCCCCCCCCCCCCCCCCGTATAAATATTTCGATCGATCCTCAAGGTGGCATCACTGTGTGGTGACAATCGCGGTGGCTGCGGGAGCCGGGCGCGCGATAAACGGGGTAAAAGCGCGCGCGCGATTCTCGGCTGCTCGCAGCTCGGATATATAGGACTAGGTAAATATTGGTGGAAGGAGCGGTTGTACTCAATACCCATGAAATATAGTAAAACTCTGATTGGCAACGGGCGACGTTCGTCGCTCAGCTGTGTTCAGAGATCGGCGACGTTCGAACAGGTTTTTAGAGACTCTTTTTAAATTAACTAATTCGTTGAGAAAGAATAATTAGAACTATTTTAGAATTATTGCGAGCGTGTGAACGTTTTTGCTTCCGCACGTAAATCACTCGCAATTAATCGCGTCTACTTATCATTGCATTTCTTTTTCTCCTTCTTCTCCACTTCGCGCACTTAAGTTGCGGTGCACGAAGCAATGAGCGAGACGGTGCGTGCATTCTTACATCACGGTTGAGTGAACTCGTTGACTGATTACAAATCTGGTACTTATCTCAATCGCATCGAGTCACGCTACGAAAAAAAAACATCGGTCCAAATGTTTTTATCTACAACGCATTTCAAGATTGTAATTAGTGGAAATTAAATAACACACAAATTCATTTGATGCGTACAAAAAGTTTTAACGTCTGTAAAAATATTCGCCAGATACGCTACAATGAATTCAGAGGACAAAAAGTTACCAAACCCTAACGGCCGGTTCGACGTATTGACTCTCTTCACCTTCGGTCGTTTCGTTTGTTTACTTTTCTTCATTCGGCGCGTGTCGAGCCAGGCAACAAGACCTTTGTTTTTTTTACGTGTGTTTCGCGTCCACAGCGGCGCTGGTGGCGCTCAGCATAATCGGCTAGAAAAAAGTAGGTCTAGGGAATCAGCTGTTTCCAGTTGGAGCTCAAAGTACACGCAGCGCGCGCGTACGTCGTATCTCATATAACGGTAAACATAACATCGAGTTGCACCAGTGTTACGATCACACAAATTGATAAATGTACATAGAGCCTCCGATGTTTAGTCGTAGGACGCCCACACGCAACCCGCCCACGCGTCGGCCGATTCCGACACAGAGGCGCGTGGCGTAAACTCGTGAATTTCTCCTGACTTTGAAATTCTTCGCTGCGCGTCGACTAATTTCGATTCCCGTGCGCGCCGCATTCTTTCGTAGTCCGCATCGACGTTGCACGCAACGCGACACGAGAGACGATAATAAATTGCATTTCAGTTCAGGGACTGCAGGACGAAGAGACGGGAATTTCATTATTTTTGTTCGTGGAATTTATATAGTCAGAAGTTGAAACTTAAAATATTTTGTCGCAAAGCTGGGAATGTTTCTTTATTGTCAGCGAACGGGCGGGAACCGTCGTAGAACGAGGGCCGCGTACGTGAGCGGAGAATAAGCAGCAGTCTCAAATGGCTGCGAGCAGGAGCGAGCTTTTGTGTGCCGAGCGCTGCAGGAAGATTGCCCGCTGGAACCGGCCAGTTTTCGCCAGTTTTATTTGCGTCGGCCGCGCGAGCCGCGGGCCGACGGTTTCGCGATACACGACGATAAAATCTCGTTTAACGAAGCGGCTCGAGGCGCCGGAACAAAGGCGAAAACAAAAACCGTGTTATATTCCAGTCGGGATAATAAACAAAAACCGAGCGAAAAACGGTCCATATAAAACGCCAAAAAAAAAACAGGCGTTTCACATAATTCCCTCGTGTTTCATTTTAGGAAATTCTTCGGGTTGCACGATGAAAAAAATCCTCCGGAAAAAAGGCCCCGTGTAAAAAGGATTTTTTTTTCTTTTTTTTTTCTCGAGAATTCCAGTCTACAATTCGGCACACAAACCCGATGTAACGCGATTATTTAATATTCTCATGATTAATTCTCCGCAAATTTTCGCCTCGGGCAATGTTTGCCGTCTACTCAGCCGCTACTCGCAGCGCAGTCTGCAGTTCGGTACATAAACCCGACGTAAAGTGAGGTTATGAAATAGGCGCGAACACACACGCGATACGTATATACGGGCGGGTGCGCAGAGCGTTATCGAATCTCCCGAAACTCGACTCCGCTGGTTCTACGCTGTTCCCATGGCCCAGATTCGCGGCTGCAGCGCGACAGTAGTACTAGCGGCGATACGCTGCGACGGTCCGATATACCGCGCGATCGTGCACTCGGGGGCCACCCCGCGGCCATGTAACGACACAGCCGCGTCGAGCTGGCACGTAACCATTACACGGGCGACGCGTAAACACCGCGGATACATGCGAGACGCATCGTTCCAGCGGTTCGTATACAATAATCGTGCGTACATAGATGCAAACTCGGCGCTATATAGGTGCGGTATATGTAACGCTGTAACACAAGCGTAATCGACCTACGGCCGTGACCGACTGCACTCGGCAGTTGCTACCTCGACCGCCCGCGCGCGCCCGGCGTTTCTCTCGCCGGTGGCTTTAATCTCCAAGAAAAACACGAGACCTGGAAGCCGGAGATTTAACGGCCGCGGTTATTGCAGCTAATTCATGCAACGCGCGTTGCGTCCCGTGCGATTGTTGCGCAATGATATTAATATTTCTCGCCTCACTTTTCAATTGTCTCTATGAGCTTCTATCTCTTTGGCTACCGCACACTCAATTTAGGATACATCTTTTTCAATTCTGTTACAGAGAATTATTTTGATTATTATCATCATCATCATCATCAACATCACCTATTTTTATTGTTATTATTACTGTTGTTATTATTTTTCTTTAATCAAAACCGATTTTTTTTTTATTTAGAAAAATATATTGTCAAAAAAATATTTTTTTACAGAATGAAATACTCGCCGCAGCAGCAGCAGAAGGAACGGAAGTCGGAGAGCGAATCGATGAACGCGACACCCTCGAGGGATCTCGAGGGCCGAACGAGGAGCTCGACGACGGGCGACGCGGCCCACGAGGACCCGTCGGCCTCGCGGACGGCCTCGCGATTCTCGATCTGCCGGAGAGGAAGCTCGACGGGGATGTTCGCGTGGATGCGGGTCTTCCGGCTGGCCACGATGCTCCATCAAGTCGGCTGCTAGAGCGCGAGTTTCCCTCTCTCGCTCGCGAGTGAAATATCGTTTCGCAGCCTTCCAGTTGTTCCCCCCGAAATTCCCCCGCGCAGTCTCGTCGTGCGTCGTGTAGCTCGTGCGATCGCGTGAAAAATCGCGACCGAGCGATTGATAAAAAAAAATACGCGGACGGCTAGATGTATTATTTGTAATTATTATCATTCGATTATTCGATTATCGAATCGTCGTGTAGACGCGGTCAGTGCGGCTCGAGCTTGGAGGCTAATTTAATGCGGGCGTTAAATTCATTTTGCTCCTGACTAGCTTTTAATTTTACCACGTCTTACGACAAATAATAATAATAATAATAATACCAGCGAAACGGCGGTTAATGCAATCAGGAAGCCTTATGTAAATTTTAATGGCCCTCGTGGTATTATTATTCGCCTTAGCGTCTGCCGTTTAGTGTATACATTAACGTGTATCTCTCCAGGGCGTCGTTACGCAGGGACGCGACTTACTTTTGGGCCACGTGACGCAATTGTCTCTCCCAGCCTCGTTAGCCCGCAGCGTTTTTCGACCGCGTTCTACGACGACGTAACTATTACCGCGAGAATGAGAGCCCGAAAAGGCGTAGAAAAGGGGAGCGCGAGAATCACGTGTTCCCTCCTGGCTCTCCTTTCTTCAGTAGAAATAAGTAATAATTCATTATTATGATGATGACGACGAGGACGATGATTATCGTGACGCGTATGACTATGATCGGTCGCCGACTACGTAGATTCGTCGTGTACTACGAGCGTCACTGTAGTACATAACATTCGTTATTTCTTCTCCGTTGTACATTGAATTTTTGCCGGACGCTGAAAAAACAAAACGAAATATTCCTACGAGGATTCTTCGCAGAACCGAAAAACAAATCAGAAGCGGTGGACGAATGAAGAAAATAGAGAGTCGCTCGTCTCGATTACCGCCAACTACGGACGGGGAGGTCGATGGAACATAAAAAAAAAAAAGTTATTGGACGTCTCACCCGAATGCAGACAGAAAACTGTTTACCGATGTTGAATTATTAGATGAATATATTTTGTGACAACGCGCGGAAGCGACTAATAAAGTATTTACTTTATGCGGCAGATGTCTCGTTTATTATCTCTCTGATTTTTTTATAACCGCAAAACATTTTTTCAATTGTCTTACGGTAGCCAAAAACGCTGCTCAAATCGGGTTACCGACCGAGCAGCCCCCATTTACGCGCGAATGAGAAAGTATTTTCGTCACCCAGAATTTGTCATTATAAGGCGCAAAGTTTCTACCCATGAGAGCGTCGACGATAGTCGCAATGGTTGCGCAATTTATCCATTCATATGGCTGGTCTCTCGCGGGAATCTTTTCCAATATCGAGGATAAACACATCGGACACGATCGCGAGAGGTGAAGGCGCGCGGCTATTTCTAAAAATGGCACTCGAGCGAACACGTAACGTCTCGTTATTTATCCGTCGCGGTGGTCGATAATGCCGGTTTATATGCGTCAGTGATCTAAGCGCGGGTTGCGCGGGTTGCCATTGCGATTCATCGCGTGTTCGATGGCCAACACACACACACGCAGAGGGATCCTGCACGACCGACTTTCGCTTGGCCGGGAAGGTGAATCCGGGCGTGCACACTAAATCAAGTCAAGCGCTCGTGGGCATCGCACCAGCGACGGGCGTTTGCCCCGAGTCTTCGGCCTATCCTAGTATATTATCCTAGGATATTAATAATTGCAAGTCCCATCCCGCCTGATTGCCTGGAAAACCTTTTCCAACGTGCTTACAACTGATTGCCTGGAAAGAGGCAAAAAACACGCGAGATGTGGCCCGAGGATGGGCTGAATGTTTCCGCGTTTTTTTATCTTCTGAGCCGCCGCCCGACACGCACCAAAGAGGCAAGAAATGTAAATGACTATATTTATTTCTCGAGCGTCGAGAACGTGGAACGGCCGCGTTAGCTCCGCTCTCCAGATGGTAAACGCGCCCTGTCGTGGGTTATGCAGAGACCTGCATTTCGGAGATAACTCAGGAAGTACTAAACGTCCAAGCAGCGCAGCGAGAGAATTCGTAATCTGCTGTAGGAATAACCGCATTTGACTCACTATAGCAACTGAAGGAAAATAGCCAAAAGCAGACAGAGTCACATATCATAACTCTTCGTCCGAGCTCTACTTCACCAACCGAGCTTTAATAAATCTCTCCCCGAATCTATCCAAGCACGATAGTCGATATTTCCTTTTTAATTGAGATTTTTTTTCATTATTTTACACAGACAATAACGCAATTCGACTGAGAACAATAACTTAATTCGTGCTAATTAACTGAGCGAGTGGCACTCGTCCTAATTTCGAAAGAATTCCGGAGAGCTGCCAAAGGCGCAAAGTGTCACTAATTACGGGCGAAGTAGTGAGAACAAAGGGCAGAGAGGGTGGCGGATTATCGCGCGGACGTGAAAGTGGAGAGCAAAAGCGCGAGGAAACCCGAGAGCGACGACGCTGGTGTCCGCGCGCGTTCCCGTCGCGTGGATGAGGCGGCGGTGGTGGCGGCGGTGGCGGCGGCAGCAGGTCCACGGGACGCCGGGAGTGCGCGCAGGAGTCCCGAGCCTCCCCGAGACCCGCGGGGCCGCAGTCGTGGGAGAACTCGTGGCCCGGCCGATCGTCGCGTATCCCGCATCCCACATCGCGCAATAATAATAAACCACCGTTCGAACTTTCGTCGCGTTGCGCGCGCTTTTTCTAACCGGCCAATTTTCGCGACGAAACAAGACAGCGCACAAAAAGGGCGAGAAGGGGAGTGACAGCCAATCAGCGCAAACCCGAATACAGAAGAAAAACCAGTCGTAGGTGAAATCCGGGGAGGTGGCGGAAGTGGCGGAACAGTCGAGAGGCGCGAAAAAATCGGCGCGACCAGTCGAACAACCGACCGGAAGTGCGGAAAAACGGCGCGACGGAAAAATAAAAAAACCGCGCGCAATTAACGTTCGCGCGGCGCGTCAATCGCCTCAGGCGTAGGTAAACTTCGTGAATCCCCGTCGCGCAGTCGACGCGCCGCGAGTGGTCGTGTTGCAACGCGGAAGCGAGGCGAGGAGGAGAGAAGCAGTGCGACGAGAAAAAAAAGAGTTGGGGCCCAGCGACGAGCGCGGCGGAGGCGAATAAAAGTGCGGCGAATGAGATGCGCCGCCCGCTGATTCGTCATCTGTCGGAAGGCGGCGGCGGCGGGAGCGACGCCAACGGGCGCAGGCAGTCGGTGATAAAGACCGGCGAGGATGGGGTTATGGTTCGCGCGGCGGGCGAGGGCGGCATCGAGGGCGGCTGGGGCTGCCGGGATTACAAGCATCACCTGTCGACCTACGACCTGCTCAAAGTCCCGACGACGAATCACCGGGGACAACTGTCGCCGGAGCCGCGCGCCACCGCCGGGGCCACCGGATCGCTCGGGCCGACCGGCGCGTTCCACAGGTTAGTGGGTTAGGCGGTTGAACGTTGCGCGAGGGTCTCAAGCCGGTCACTGGGGCCCCGTGCGGAATATCCGCACGTCCCACGGGGCGTCGCTGATCGACGCGCCGAACTTCCGGACTCGGTCAGTCAATTGCGCGTCGAGCTTCCAGGTATTTACTCTGTGTTGTCGCGAGTCGGGCGGCACTTCGTCGCCATATTTGATTTGGGCAATTTGAGCGGTTTTTTTCTCTTGACCTTCGTTGGCACAGAAACGTAAATATTGATAAACGCTGACTGCATTGCTACATGAATTATCGAGAAAAAGATGATGTTGGAGTTTGCATCATTGGAACGCGACGAAGTTCGGAAAAGAAAAATTAATTCTGATTAACCCAGATTATAAAATTGGATATAAAAAGTCATCATAGCGACCAATTATTATGATGACTTCTTATACCTAATTTCATCATTTGGATTAATTCGAATTTATATTTTTTCTGAATTTCGTTGCATTCCATCGATGCAAACTTCGACATCATGAAAAAAGAGATAGTTGCGGGAATTAATTAAATGTGTGGTAATTGTTACATTTAGGTCTTGGAATGGAATATGGGATTTTCTTTTTCACGCTAATTTGTCGTGTTACGACGTGTCGGGCGGGATTCGGCCGCCATGTTTGATGTGGTCAATTTGAACGTTTTTTTCGTTGACTGGTAAGTGGCACTAAAAGGTTATCGATAAACGATGACTGAATTATTGCACGAAATGTCGAAAAAAGTCAGTTGTGGGAATTAATTAAATGTGTGGTAATTGTTACATTGTGGTCCGATGGAATATGGGAATTTTCTTTCACACTAATTTATGCGTAGCGAATAATTACAGCGAGAATCGACGAAATTGAATTCCTCGCTAATCGGAAACGCGCGCGAATGTGCGGATGACGGTGTTAGGCTGATGCACCGTGGGAATCGTCACAGATATCAGTGCATCCCGAGCGTCGCGGCCGCACATCCCTCGCGTCCCTTATAATCCCCACTCCAGCCGACCTTCTTGTTCGACACGAATATTCGAATGAAATTACCGAGCAGGTCGTGATTCTCGGGCAACCCTTGCGAGGGGCGCAACGTTTTTTTCTCCACGTCTTCCATTTGTCATCCGTGGTGTAGATTTTGCACGAAAATTTAATCCTCTAGTAGCGACGATACTAATGATCGTCTACACGAAATTTATTTACCGTACACAAATATATATATATATTGTATATATGTATCTCGGTGTCGATGCATTAACAGGGTTTGGAACAACTGCGGTCTTTGCGCACGTGCGACATAACCGAATATATCGATCGTTCCGTTGTTTACAATTGGAATCTCGCGCCACGAGCGCACAATCATTACTCGTGGCTCCCCGCGCGCGATTTACACAAGTCATTATTCACCGGGGCCAAATCCGCGCGGACGTATAACCCGTTGGCGGTGCGAACGAAAAAAAACTAATCCTCGTGAGTATTTTCAGCTGTAACGCGGTAATTCGTGCGAACTCGTCGTACCCGCGTTTCCCGGCTGTTGATTCTGGGGCACTCGAGAGAAAACCTCAATTTTTAGTCCGCGTCTATTTTCACATTTAGGACCATTTTTTTTATTACATCTTACATTGACTCGTAAACTCAAATTAAATAGCCACTAAAAACGCCGCGTTCCATAATTCATAAATTTCGCTTTTTACGAGCGCCAATACCAAGATTTTCTCAGCTGATATAAGTCGGGCCACAGTCTGCCCCGTAGCATAAAAAACTTGTGTTTTTATGCTATGTGCCCATTGCATAAAAAAAGCTGATACTGTTCGTGCCACAGTCTGTGCCAAAGTAACAAAATAAAAAATAAAAAATACAGCTCGATTATACGAGCTAATAATCCGACTGTCTTCCTCCCGTCTTGTTTATACGATAAAAAGCAGATATTGTTCGTGCCACTGTCTGTCCCAAAGTAACAAAATAAAAAATAAAAAATACATCTCGATTATACGAGCCAATAATCCGACTGTCCTCCTCCCCTCTTGTTTATACAATAAAAAGCAGATATTGTTCGTGCCACAGTCTGTCCCAAAGTAACAAAACAAAAAATCAAGAGATAAAAAATACAGCTCGATTGTACGAGTCAATAATCCGACTGTCCTCCTCCCCTCTGGTTTATACGATAAAAAGCAGATATTGTTCGTGCCACAGTCTGTCCCAAAGTAACAAAATAAAAAATAAAAAAATACATTTCGATTATACGAGCCAATAATCCGACCGTCCTCCTCCCGCCTTTTTTATACGACAAAAAACAGATATTATTCGTCCCACACTCTGTCCCAAAGTAACAAAACAAAAAATCAAGAGATAAAAAATACATCTCGATTATACGAGTCAATAATCCTGTAGCCCTCCTCCCGTCTTGTTTATACGTCAACACTTACGGGCCTCTCGGCGCTCATCCGCGTATAATGCACGTCCCATATATAATGTACGCCGCGAACTCCGGAGCTCGGCGGGAGATACGCGCGCTACGTCGGGGGCAGAGCGTTATAGAGTTATAATAGCTTTACGTGAGGAACGAGTGAGCGGAGGAGGCGGCGGCGGCGGCGGCGGCGGTGGCGAAAGTAGCGGTAGCAGGCGCAGAAGCTCACCCTGGATATCCAGGTGTCCCGGGGATCTCGCGTCCGGGGTGCAGCCCCGCGCTCTCGCCCACTTTTAACCCCTTCCCTTCTTCCAGCGCCGCGTGGCCCCTGCGACCCCCATCCCGTTCCCCCTCCTCGCTCCTCCTGCGCTAACTCGTTCCCCGCGTCCGCACGTCGCTCGTCGCACGTCCGAGGCGCGCGGCAACAGAGAGAAGAGAGAAGCCAAAGCTCAACCGAGAGACTGCCGCACATACAGCGCCCGCGCGCCTCCTCCTCCTCCTCCTCCTCCTCCTCCTCCCGTGACTCGCGAAATTTAATCGACTCGCACCGTTTCACCCACGAGTTTGCACTCTCTCACCCGCGCTCGCGATACACCCCGAGCGCCACCGACGCCGACGCGGCGCAAAAGCTGCCGGATGGATTTGGCGTCGGAGCAGAGGTGGCGTCCGGGTGGACGTGTTTTTCGCGGTCTCTGGGTTGAGGGACTCCGGGCACAGGTGGGGACAACTGTGTTCCTACCTGGACGTTTGACTCGGTGATCTCTGTATGGTAGAACGGTGGAATGGGAGATTGGGAAGAATGGTGGTGGCTGCTTGTTGGTGGGGATTGCGCTGCTGATTGTGGGGGGAATTTTTGAGGGGAGGGAAGTACTAATTTAGAGCTGTTAATGTTGCGGTAGGTTGAAAAGTGTAAAAGTCGAGCCCTGGGTATTTTTATTTTCGGAATATCGACTTTTGGTCTATACCGGCGTTATCAAGTCGCATGTTCTACCTGTAAAAACACTGGTTTCAAACTTGTTTTCCTTGATTTTGAGGTAAATCATTTTTTGAATGTCAGAGTTCGCAGATCCGGAATCCGGCCCAAAAGCGGTAGCAGCAGTAATATATTTATTAGATCCTGGGATAAATCCCCTAAAAGTGGCGAAATAAACTTTATGGCCCTGAAGATATCTGCATTTCAGAAACAAAATTTTTGGCACGCTGTAACTCCCTCAATTTTTGTCGTACGAGGATCCGCCGGGGTGCATTTTGTTCGTCTTGAAATTCTCTAGGGGCGCCTATTTTTAGATTTTTTTTATCGATCTTATTTTCGACGCTACTGGCAAAAACATGATGACAAAAATTTGGCACGCTATAGCTCCCTTAATTTTCATCGTACGAGGATCTGCCGGATCTGCAAAATGCACTCGGCGGATCCTCGTACGACAAAAATTAAGGGAGCTACAGTGTGCCAAAATATTGTCATCATGTTTTTTGCCGGTAGCGTCGAAAATAAGATCGATAAAAAAAATCAAAAAATAGGCGCCCCTAGAGAATTTCAAGACGAACAAAATGCACCCCGGCGGATCCTCGTACGACGAAAATTAAGGGAGATACGGCGTGCCAAAGTTATTTTTCATTTTTCCTTGTAGTGTCGAAAATAAGATCGATAAAAAAATCTAAAAATAGGCGCCCCTGGAGAATTTCAAGACGAACAAAATGCACCCCGGCAGATCCTCGTACGACAAAAATTAAGGGAGCTACAGCGTGCCAAATTTTTGTCATTTTTTCGAATCATGTTTTTGCCAGTAGCGTCGAAAATAAGATCGATAAAAAAAATCTAAAAATATGCGCCCCTAGAGAATTTCAAGACGAACAAAATGCACCCCGGCGGATCCTCGTACGACGAAAATTAAGGGAGATACGGCGTGCCAAAGTTATTTTTCATTTTTCCTTGTAGTGTCGAAAATAAGATCGATAAAAAAATCTAAAAATAGGCGCCCCTGGAGAATTTCAAGACGAACAAAATGCACCCCGGCGGATCCTCGTACGACAAAAATTGAGGGAGTTACAGCGTGCCAAAAATTTTGTTTCTGAAATGCAGATATCTTCAGGGCCATATAAACTTTTCGATTTTAATTTTTGCAAAACATCGACTTTTCGATTATACCATCGTTCTTAACTCGCGTATTCTATCCCTGAAGAGATTGGTTTTAATCCTTTTCTCCTTGATGATTGGAAACAAATAATTTTTTCAACGTTTTTTGACGTCAGAATTCACCGATGCGGAGTCGGGCCCAAAAGTGCCGAAAGTGATCATTCCCATTTTTGTGCAAAATATTGATTTTTGGATTAATGCAACGTTCTCAAGTCGCATATTCTGCCCTTGAAAACCCTGGTTTCAAATATTTTTTATTTGATTTTGTGTAGCCATAAAAAAATCTGTGATACTAGGTCGAGAAGGAAAGAATCGCGGGGAGTCAGAAAGGAGAGAAGTGGCAGACAGCGGGAGAGGACATCCTCATTGTGCGCGGGTATATGACGTGGGCGCGCGCGACGCAAACTCCCGATCTACGTGTTGCTGCCGCCGCTGCCACCGCCGGGTCCCCGAGTGCACGCCGGAGATGATCGGTTAAGTATAATAAATTAATTCTGCCAGGTGGTGACACCGCGTGGAGAGTTAGGGGAGTGCGCGAGTGGAGGCCTCGATGGGAGGGAGGCGGAGGAAGCGGTAAGAGAGATTATGCAAGCGACGGGCTTCACGAAATTATCCTCTGTATTGACGTAGAGCCGGGTCCGCGTACAATATACTCGTTACACCGCGTGGAGCTCGCCGTGCGTTACAATGTTGGATGTGGATCGATTTAGGAAGGGGAAAAGGTCGTGCAGGACAAGGGAAAGGAAGTGACCTTGGATATACGCGCGTTATTACGTGGGCACCGCGAGCCAATCAAGGCCACTGTCGAAACACTTTGTCACGACGAGTACACCAGTTTAAACATTATTATCATTATCGTTGGCTCGTTTGACCCAGAAAATGTGGTTGAGAACACGCGAGCAAATTCGTTACACCGGGGGACAGAGTTCAAAGTCTTCGGTGAATTATGAAACGTTTGGGTTATAAATTCACTTGGATTCAGCGCGCCTCGAGCTCGGCTTGAACGCTGATTCGAACTATTGAAACTAACGTCTTAATAGTTCTTTTTTAATCAACTTGTGGCTCGGGCGCTGCCGCGCCCTCGCATACAAACGAGTGGAATCTAATTCATAATGGAATATAAATCATAACTATGGTAATCACACGCGCTGGCGAGCGTGCCTGAAACACTTTTCGCCAAACTCGACCTCAATTTTTTTCTTTTGAAAATATCGACTTGTAACCTATACCATTGTTCTCAAGCCGTATATTGTACCCCCGAAAACCCTGGTTATCAATACTTTTTATTCGATTTTGAAAAAAATATTTTTTTGGCGACGAAATTTTTTTTTTTCTGTCAGAAATTGTAGATCCGGCTCCCGACCGAAAATCGCCAAAATCGGCCCCAATTTTTTTTCTTTTCAAAATATCGACTTTTAACCTATACCATCATTCTCAAGTCGCATATTCTACCCCCGAAAACACTGGTTATTAACCTTTTTTAATCGATTTTGAAAAAAAAAAAAATTTTGGCGACGAAATTTTTTTTTTCTGCCAGAAATCGTAGATCCGGCTCTGGACCGAAAATCGCCAAAATTGACCCCAATTTTTTTTCTTTTCAAAATATCGACTTTTAACCTATACCATCATTCTCAAGTCGCATATTCTACCCCCGAAAACACTGGTTATTCACCTTTTTTAATCGATTTTGAAAAAAATATTTTTTTGGCGACGAAATTTTTTTTTTTCTGACAGAAATCGTAGATCCAGCTCCGGACCGAAAATCGCCAAAATCGACCCCAATTTTTTTTTCTTTTCAAAATATCGACTTTTAACCTATACCATCATTCTCAAGTCGCATATTCTACCCCCGAAAACACTGGTTATTAACCTTTTTTAATCGATTTTGAAAAAAATATTTTTCTGGCGACGAAATTTTTTTTTTTTTCTGTCAGAAATCGTAGAACCGGCCCGGACCGAAAATCGGCAAAATCGAACCCAACTTTTTTTCTTTTCAAAATATCGACTTCTAACCTATACCATCGTTCTCAAGTCGCATATTCTACCCCTAAAAACACTGGTTATTAACCTTTTTTAATCGATTTTGAAAAAAATATTTTTTTGGCGACGAAATGTTTTTTTTTCTGTCAGAAATCGTAGAACCGGCTCCGGACCGAAAATCGGCAAAATCGACCCCAACTTTTTTTCTTTTCAAAATATCGACTTATAACCTATACCATCGTTCTCAAGTCGCATATTCTACCCCTGAAAACACTGGTTATTAACCTTTTTTAATCAATTTTGAAAAAAAAAAAATTTCTGGCGACGAAATTTTTTTTTTTTCTGTCAGAAATCGTAGAACCGGCCCCGGACCGAAAATCGGCAAAATCGAACCCAACTTTTTTTCTTTTCAAAATATCGACTTATAACCTATACCATCGTTCTCAAGTCGCATATTCTACCCCTAAAAACACTGGTTATTAACCTTTTTTAATCGATTTTGAAAAAAAAAAAAAAAAAAAAAAAAAAAAAAAAAAAAAAAAAAAAAAAAAAAATTCAACTTTTTTTCGGTCGCCAACAATAGATTTTGTGACTCATTATCTTTTTACGGAAGGACTTCACTATCGGTTTCGAGCCTTAAATTTTCTCACCGAAAATTGTGGAAGGCTCAAATTTTCAGGTAATAACAAAGAAAGCGCCTTTTCATAACGCGCATAATTTATGGCAAAAAGATTAAACAACTGCCCATAAATCATTAGCCATGACAATCGCGTTATGTGAACATTTATTGAATTTCAGGTACGGACTGATGAGGATTGGTAATAATTGCAAATGTTGCGAGGGCCGGTTGGAATAAACGAGCGAGACAGAGAGAGAGAGAGAGAGAACGAGAACCGGGACGATCGGGAGGATGGATATATAGAGCCAGCTGCGAAATCGTGTGCGTGGACCTCGTTGAGTGCACGTGCAACGCGCGAGGTTGGTTATACGCGACACCTTTGATCCCCGGTGTGTCGATCCGCAGCGATTGCGGATGCCCACACACAACAAGGCAACCCACCCATATGCGCAGCCCGCGACGAGGTCGCAACTCTTCTCTCTTTATTCCGCTTCTTCGGGCTCTCCTCCGTCTCGCCAGGCTCACCATTCTTATCTACGCTCCTCTCTGTTTCTCTATCCATTCGAGGGATCTAGGCGCACCGCCTCAGCGGGACGGTGCAGTATAGAATCTCTCGCGATCCTCTCGTGACGCCGATAAGTAAATAAATCGTCGGCCGCCGGTTCGCCGCATCGCGGGCTCCTTCTCTATTTCTCCTTCTATTTACCCGTTCCGTCTGTCCCGCTCTCCTGCTTGCCTCCTCCTCTTCGTGCCGGAGAATCGGCTTACACGAATAAGGAGAAAAGCCCGGAGAGTTAAAGTTGGCCGTGGAAAAAAATAAAAAAAATAAATAAAAATACCACTGCGGAGAGGAAGAAAAGAGAAAAGAAAATTGGCCGTGCGCGCCGGACGTTGGTGTTGAGCGCGCGGGGATATCGTCTTTCAGGAATTACTCGCTATAAAATCGTTGCACGAGCGCAGCCATTGGAGATTGCAATACAGTGCACTCTCCCATATTTTAACCGCTCGGGCGATCTCATATTTTAGCTGTCTCCCTCTCGCTCCCTTCGCGGAGACGGCGAGGCCCGAGTTACATACGTAGGAACGCGTGGTCATAGTGACCGGTTGAAATATGGGGTAGTTGCAAAAAATATTAGAGCGAAAGTTATGGGCGCGTCTATCGGATCCCACCAGGTGCTCGTTGGGGACCCGGACGACACTCGCGGTGAACTTCAACGCGGCTGTGATATTTTAATTTCAAACTGGAGTTTTAGTGATCGTGGCCGTTGAAGATACGATAAAAAATATGACTAATGCATAAAAAAAAAAAATTTAACACAAGTGGAAACTTTTTCCATTTTTTTTTCTAAGTCTAATGGGCCAAGTATTAGTTGTCATTTAATACAATTTTCGGGCCTGTTCGCATTTCGCTCGGTGCAAAATATGAAAATAATTTCGTTAAATTTTCGCCACAATGCTCGACATGAATTCGCTGGTACAAACATGGGACAGCGAGAGGGACTCAAAGTATCAGGGCGAAGATAAATAACCACGAAGTTATGCGGTTCGCCGGACGAAAATAGCGCGCGGAATTATAAATAAGGTGTATTCCCCGGGCGGGACGCACATTTGAATAACTGAATAGTCCGTCGTGTATGCGGGGCACCGGGTTAACCCCAAGTGCGCAACACCTCCCTTTCGACGCGGTTCGTGCGTCGGCCGCGCGGCAACACCGCCCTTTTCTCTCGGTTATCCCGCAGACCGCGTTCCCCGCGACGCAACAAGAAAGCGAAAACTCGGTTCGGAGCAACATATTCTTTTATTTTTTTCTTTAATTTCTTTGTTACATGTCACATTTAGTCTGACAATTCGTAATATTTGTCAAGATTATCCACGAGTGACGAAGCGATATACTCGGCGCATCACAGGACGTTGAAGGCGTCTACGATAGTCATTGATTGATCGCAATGGCTTTCTGAGCCTAAGAGCTTGACTTAGCATGTTCATTTTGGTGCAATGTGGAAAACCGTTTCTATTCTTGACCATCGTTTCGCCGGGACGGCAATGGAATGGGGCCCAAAAGTTGAACTCCCTCTTCAAACGTGTGTGAGCGTCGCTTATCGCGAACAGAAGACACGCGAGTGTCGTTATCACGAACCACAGATTTATTCTCATGACGGAAGGTTGGCCGCTCTGTCCAATCTGAAATCGATTGGTTTCTCGTTATTAAATATCGCAAATAATGATGACGGAATTGAGTGAAATTCCATGTAACGCCAATCGCGAAATATGACTCACAAGTAGAGCTGGAGATTACCTTGAATTCGATTGAAGAATCCGCGTTACGGTGCCCGCCTCGGTGTATTTGACGCACGACTTTCCGCGAATTTCGGTGAGCGAGGAATAGAAGTTGCTCCGTCGTTCGCCGCTCCTCGACTGATAGACTTTCGCGATATTTTCGGAGCCCGCTCTCCTCGAAGACCGGGATGTCCTGTGGCTAAGGAGCATCCGCGAGGAAACCGTGGTCGGTAACGGTGGAAGTCATCATGGATAACGATAGACCTCAACTCGCAAAGTTTATCAGTGTTTTCCTTAAAATTCGCGAAATTCGGTTGGGAAGGGCTTTGACGATAATATCCGTCTTCACCAGATTACGACAGACCACACTCGAAAGTAGTCTAATCTAGTCAGTTCAGTCCATCCAGCAGGCTGAGTCGAATTTCATTCTTTTTTCTCTTTCTTTGTCTGTAATCTGTAGACTATAGACAACCCAGAAAAAAGCAACAATTTCTAAAGACCAACAAGAGTGAATTAAACCGTTAGACGCTCCGGGACAAATTCGAGATAAATTATTATCGATGCACTTGGTGGGATGATGCATGCCCCGTCGGCGCGTATAATGGGTTCGATCTTAGAGACAGAATGAAGTGTGTGTGGCGTACGGCTTTGGACTGCCGTAAACGCATAACGCTACAGCGGAGAGAGATGAGCCCGAAGCCCCTGTTAGTTCCAGTAATTTATTCCTTGTTTACACATTAATATGTAACGATTTTTCTCTCTCTCGCTCTCTCCCTCTCCATCATCCTCGCAAGTTTTCGTCGGCGAGATATGTTGTAATCCCTTCTCATGAATACGCGTGACGTAATGCAGCGTTATACGCGTACAATGGGTTGCTTGCTAGGAGGATACGAACGGGGGGCGCAGGGTGGAAAGAGTTGCCGTTTTAGCGGTGGAAGAAATAATCCCGAGGGTTCAGAAATTTCTCTACCCTCCGCACTCGATATTCACTGTCTCTCGTCGTTAATCTCACCACGCACGTCCCACCTTTCAATAATGCATCCCGCGTCCCTCCTCTCTGTGTCTAGCTCGTCTTAAATACGCGTAATCCGTCCCGAAGATTCTCACCTCTCGATAACGCGAGATGCGACAATGCCGAGGCATTTATCGAGGGGACCGGAAAGAGCGACGGAGGCGATGGATGGTAAATGGTGGCGAGGGCCCGGGGATTAGGCGAATCATTCGTGGATCGATCATTATGCGTCGACCCGCCGTCGGGTATCGATTGTCATGTTACCCGGCGAGAAGGATGCGTTGATGTTGATTTTCCTCGATCGATTGGTTTAATATGCTCGTCCCGTATACCTGCACGTGTGGGTTGCATTGGGACGAAAGGGAATGAGAGACCGAGGGAGACGGAAACAGAAAATAGGAAAGATAGAAAGGAAATGAAAATGAGGCAAGGTAGCTTAATGTGTTAGTCAAATTGGTGCAAATGATTGTCGGTTGTTTATGCAAAGTTTGACAATGGCGTATTTAGTCCTATCCCTCTCTCACCTATCTGAGTGATTCACCATCTTAAGGTTGATTTTCCTCGATCGATCGGTTTAATATACTCGTCCCGTATACCTGCACATGTGGGTTGCATTGGGACGAAAGGGAATGAGAGACCGAGTAGACGGAGACAGAAAATAGGAAAGAAAGAAAGGAAATGAAAATGAGGCAAGGTAGCTTAATGTGTTCGTCAAATTGGTGTAAATTATTTTCGGTTGTTTATGCAAAGTTTCACAATAGCGTATTTAGTCCTATCCCTCTCTCACCTATCTGAGTGATTCACCATCTTAAGGTTGATTTTCCTCGATCGATCGGTTTAATATACTCGTCCCGTATACCTGCACATGTGGGTTGCATTGGGACGAAAGGGAATGAGAGACCGAGTAGACGGAGACAGAAAATAGGAAAGAAAGAAAGGAAATGAAAATGAGGCAAGGTAGCTTAATGTGTTAGTCAAATTGGTGTAAATTATTTTCGGTTGTTTATGCAAAGTTTCACAATAGCGTTTTTAGTCCTATCCCTCCCGCACCTATCTGAGTGATTCACCATCTTAAGGATCCCTAATTTCAGATACATAAATTCCTATTCAATGAAGTGAAGCGAAGCTAAGTTTTCCAATAGATTATTTACTCCTAATTTTCTCGCACCTATTGGATTAGAGACCACCACCTTAAGGATCTATAATTCTGGATAGATAGAATCCCAGTCAATGAAGTGAAAAGAAGCTAAATGGTCTATAGATTATTGAGTCCTGTTTCTCCCACACGTATCGGTGCATCCCACAGCCTTAAGGATCTATGATCACGTACAGATAGTTTCCGTTCAGTGAAGTGGGACACCGTGCGCGTGTCTCGCATTCCATCTTTTCTCTCAGCTGTTGTACCCACGACTAAGCCGGGACTCGGCATTGCCCTGATATCTTTCATCTCGCTCCGCATCTCGTCCCATTCGCCCCTATAACTGTGCGTGAGTGAACAGCGGGGGAAAATATGTATATATATATATTTGTTCGTGTATTTATATGAGGGGGGCGATGGCGAAAGCATCCCCAGCCAGAATCTCTCGTGATCCCGCATCGATATCTCGATCCCAAGATCAAGCAGCGCGAGAGACCCACAGCGGAATTATTTACGTTTACAAGCGCTACGTTACGTACGTTTATAGGAGGAAAGGAGCGAGCGAGAGGGAGGGAGAAAGAGGGAGGAGGCGGCGGTCAGGGGAAGCGGCGCGCATCTAGTATGCAGCACGAGTGTGGATGGCTCTTCGCAAACGACTTGGCGCGACCCTGCGCCTCGTGGATGTACAGTGAACTCTCTCTAATTTCTTTTTCTCGACTTCAGTGAGGTCGACTTCAGTTAATCCGCGCACAGAGATCTCCTTCCGCAGACGTATTCGAAACTTAAGAACGAAGAGAATGCAGCTTCGGACACCCGAATATCACGATTTTTTATTTTATTTTACAAATGTTTAACGTTGAACGCCTGAAAGTCGAAGAACCAGTAAACGTTCTTTCCAATTGTGTCGAGTGTTTTAAGACTTCACGAAACTGAAAAAAAAAAAATCGAAAATCGAGATAACCGGTTGTCCCAAGCTGAATTCTCTTCGTTATTCCATTTTCGATCGACCCGAACAAGAAATCCAGGGTCCGCCGATCCAAAAAAATGTCACAAAAATTTTTCACTACCCGTTGATATTTCCCCTGAAACACATTTCATGTCTCGAACTCCCATCTAATCCAAAACTCTTCCATGTTTCAGAAGAAAAAACAATATTGTGAAAACTTCTCGACTACTTCTTCAGATACCACGAAGTCTGCGGTCCCTGGAGCGTCGAGTTAGCGCGAGTCCACTGTACCAATACCTACCCACATGCTTCGTACTGTTGGCCGCCGCTGCGAAGTACACGAAAGTATGGCGTGCGGGACTCGTGTGCTGCCGCTGATCCTACGGCCGAGGCGGCCGTGGCTGCCTTCCATCCCGCTCCAGCGACGTCTTCTTTCTCTCATTCGCGTGTCCTCTCCATCGGTTTCTGCCGCGAGCCAGGCCAGCGCCTATGCCAGGACCCCACGAGGTCTTCGTTTCCTCCTCGCGCACTTTTATTTCTCATCTTCGCCGTCCGCTTCCTTCTCGCGCACACAGAGACACGAGGAGCCTCATCGACTACGACGAGCGAGCGAGCGTTGAGGAAGACCCGGGTCATACGGGGTAACCGGAGAGAACGCGACGACAATGGGAGGAAAATTTTCCTCGGCTCTCGCGTACTTTCCATCAGCCTCGCGGAGTCTGCGCTCTCGTCTCGGGTCTCCAGTTTCCACAGAAGCAATCGCGGCGAATACAAAAAAAAAAAAAATAGGAACGTTATCGATCTCCGCGCGAAGCTCCGAAGCCTCTGTGAGTCGCTAATGGGCAAAGTAGCCGGAGATCCTTTGACATTAGCGATTTCAAAACTCCACACCGAGTGGAATCGCAGAATGCCGTTTGTCGCGGCTCGCACGCACCGATATCTCTATTCTTGCGACAGGACTCGTAGCTTTATATAGCTAAACGGCAACGGGACTTTTCAGAACTCGACGCTCGGTTTGTCGCGCGATCGCGGGAAAATAACGCGTTGCGCCAGGGTTCGTTAAATAAATTATTTGCGATATTGAGAAATATAGCCGGTACGCCATTCCATGAGGCTGGATTTTATACCCTTGGATGGCAGCTATAAATAATGCATGGAATAAAAAATCACGTCGGAGTGTAAAAAGCGTTCATTTGACAATAAAAAGAAAACGTGGTGAAAATAACGTGGAACGTCCCGTATGTTTCAGTAGCCGTCGGGCGCTCGATTTATTATTTAGAGGCATCTGTGAGGTTTTGAGTTTATTTTTCGAGGAAAAAAAATATATGTGCGTCAGCCGCGAGTATGGATGGCGCTTAGAGAGCGCGGCGGAGGGCGTTTTATCTTCGCGGGGAAATTGCGGCGAAAGTCGTATTTCGTCACGAATAGCGATTAAATTATTTATCGAAAGAGAGCTTGATTATTTACGCCACTCTCACGTCCGAGGTAACGTCTCGCCGTGCGGCACACGTAGGCGGTATTCTCGGGAGGAAAATTCAATATAGATTTCTCTCCCGCTCTCTTTCTTTCTCCCTCGCGCGCACCCGAGGCGCACAGCCACTCTCGAATCTTCAATGCGCGTTACATATAGCCAACATGGGATACACGGGCTGCATGTGCTCAAACAGACCACGTCCCACCGTATTCTCTCCCAAAGCCCGGAACGTCCGTGCGACGTAAATTGAATTTTCCACTCGACTCGAACGAGAAATCTCGCGAGTTATGCGCAGCCCGCCTCGTGCCCCGGGTTCCCGCGAATAATAATGAAAATTAATTGCAGCCGCGGTAGCGATTCTTCGGTTCCTCCCGGTGTTCCCGTGCGTTCCTACGAAAGCAGTTTGCAAATTCGACGTAGCTCGAGGCAGGCAGAAGCCGGGGACGGAGGTGGGGCGAGGAAGGAGGGGAGACAACCTTCAGGTAAATTCTTCGGAAATTCTTCACGAATAAGGGTTTGAAAAGGGAGGAAAAAAAAGCCGCCCACGTTTTGCATTTTCCATATTATTTACTCTCTTTTCTTTTCCAGCTTTTTTCGTGCGCCTCGCTCCGCCACTGACCGGCACAACCTATTGCGACTCTGTGATGTAAATTCATGTAAATTCGCGGCGACCAGGACACCAGCTTATTATTGGAGGTACAGTCTGCGGGGAATTTGATCGGTGTATGCAGAATCGCCGCGCGGATCGAGGGCAAGTTTGAGGCTTCCCAATCGAGTTGCTGTATCGGCTCCCCATCCGTCTCCGTCTCTCGCTCACCTTGGCTCGCCCGACTGTAGCCGCCGAAGGTGAACCGAGGATGAGGGATGAGAATCTCCGAGGCTTCGAGCGCACTTCGGCCGCGCTTTCGATGTCCCACAGGGACGGCCCCGCTAGTTTCCTCGAGTGTGTATCGAGTATATCGACGTCGGACCCGACGACCGACTCGCGCGGGGCACGAGCGATTCATCTCGTTCTCCCATAAATATGCAAAATTCATCGATACTCGCGTTGAGGGGAGGCTCAACATCGCTCAGTCTCTTTCTCGCGTGCTGAAACGCTGAGACGGCTGGCACGAAGTTCAAGTCGAACCAGAGCGTCGCGTATATCGCACCGAACGTTCACCGCGCTGCCCGCGCGTCCTCACTCGTTTATTAGCCTCTTTATATTATTACTTTGTGCGATGTAACGCCATAAAGTTGGATATTTTACGAGCCGCCGGCTGCTGTAGGTCCCGAGATAATGAGCGGGTTAGAATATCGCGCGCGCGGCCGAGGAATAGATTGTTCGGGCACGGCCATTGGTCATTTACACACCTCGGCGGCGTCGGGAGCCTCGGGGGGTCCCGGCGACCGCTTCCAGAATAAAACATAACGCGCGAGACGACTACCGCGTGTCTCCTTGATAATGAAAATAAAGCGATAAAACGGGTGCGAGCGTAATTCACGGATGTCACGGCGAGGATTTTTATGCCTGTGGGAAAAACGAATTTTTCATTCTGTCTCTCGAACGCGTGGAGAAAGTTTAATATGCCATCAAAATTTTTATCGATGAACAGTTCAAAACCAAAAACAATAGCCACGAACTTCCCTCAGAATAATAATATTATCGTTCACATTCCAACTATTAATTTACGATACACTAGAAACCTCGAATAATTACATTTTATTATCACGGTCCACGGACTCGACATCACAATCGTACATTAAATTTAATGCACCCGGCGTAAAAATTTCCCGACCGGTGCATTAAATTACAAGAATGTCTAACACGTTTTACATTCTCATTCGATACATTTTTATTTTCCGAAATGTTCCGGGTCAGCCAGTTTCTCGCCGCGATAAGGCAATTTTTTTTTTTTATTCCCCGGGCTTCGAGTACTTCACATAACGTTCACATTAGCCAACACACCCGACTCGTGCGTCTCGCGCGTTTCTTCCTGGCCGAGCGCAATCGGAAATTCACCGCGATAAAGCGAGATAGAGATATTATACAAGGGAGCAGCGGCTGCGACGGCGGCAGCGAGGGAGATAAAGGCGCGGGGGAGGGATAGCGATTGGGATTACATGCGGGAAGGAGGTAGGGATAGTCCGCCGTCGGCTCGGTCCGGCCAGCGTGCCGAGTCGTTCTCCGAGTCTTCGCAGTGGCGGTGGCGATGCAACGCGAGACGCCGGCCGAGTTCTCTCAAGTCGCCTCGACGGCCAAACGCGCACGGAATCCGCCAGTATCTGCTCGGCATCCGGGCGATCTGTCACGTTACGTGCGCGCAATTTCCAGCCGGGAAGACGCTCTTCGCGTTAACCGCGAGTAACAGTCGCTCCAAAGCATCCGAGGCGCTTAAGCGCTTCACGAACGACGGACCTAAGTGTATCAAAACACGGGTCGCGACGCGCGATTCCGGAAAACGCGAGACATTCGCGGAAACTGTGCAACTCGGTGACCCAATTATCAGTTTAGTTTCAGACTGTGACGCGTTCTCGAGACTTGTGCAAAAAGCAGCGAGGAAATAGGCCGCACTGTGAGGCGGTTGAAGCGATGAAAAATATTTTTAAAAAGAACAAGGAAATATTTTTATCCTGTGTCCGCGGGATAATGAAAGCATTTCCGTGAAAGTCACAGAGACTATTTTTCGCCAGTGACCGGATTATCGGTTCCGTTTCGTCGCGCCACGAGACCGTGAAACGTTTCTTGAGCGTGCGTCAAGACAGCCACGAGGAAACAGCGTCGGAGCGGAATGACGACGAGGCGGTGAAAAATAGCACCAGGAGAAAAAGTGAGGAAACACTTGTTACACGGCGTCAATCGAGAATTTCCGTGAGAATCCACGCGAGTGACTTTTCGCAGGAGCCGCGCGGTGGTGCGGTGAGGTCATTGGTCCTCTCCGCGCGTGCTCGACGTACGTAACGAGATCTCGCGCGTTCCCTTCGGTTTTCGGCTAATCGATCGCGCGATCGCGTCCACGATTATCCCGCTGTTGGCTCACTCGCGCGCGCCCTGCGAGGATAAACATCAAAATAAAAATAAAACGCAGGTGAACCGAAGAAAAAAGATACAAAAAAGTGAACATATCGGCGCAGGAGAACCAAAAAAAAAGAAAAAAAAAAAACGTGGTAAATATATCGACGCAGGAGAGCCAAAAAAAAAAAAAAAACGTGGTAAATATATCGACGCAGGAGAGCCAAAAAAAGATACAAAAACGACGTAAATATATCGATTCTCGGTACCGCGAGATCGTTCTGCGGACGCCCGGACCGGGTTCATCGGCGCGCAACCGCAATTATTGCTCGGGAGCATTTTTTAACTCGTGGCTCTTTCGCCGCCCGGATAAAAGTGCCGGAGCCCCCCGTGAGGACAGAGGGGGTGAAGGGAGGACGGGGAGGACACCGTCTATACCGCCTCCTGTAGACACGTTGCGCCGCGTATAATGGGCTTCGCAACAAGGGACTCGTTCATCGTCGTTATTTCTCCGCGCTGTCGTCTCATTCCGCGTCGTCTTGGTCTGCCTCGTCGATACGATAACGGTATCGGGATATCTCTCGGCGGGCGTCTCCTCGCCTCGTAATTGCACTGGACTCGCGCGGGCCCGCGCGCTTCGCTCCCGCTCCCGAGTACGCGACCAAAGAGTTTTCGAGGTCGGCACCGACTCCGCGCGCGCGATTCTCTCGCACACCGTTTTTGGTGTATCGCGCGCCCTCTGTGTGGCAGCCCGAGTGTGTGCCGCGATATTCACGAGTGAAAACAAAAACAGAAATATTCCCGAGGCCCTGAGATGCTCAGAATCACCATGCTGGATTATATTGCCGATGCCGGGTAAGCCGCTGCTTTTTTTCTTCTCTTCGGTCGTGTTTACTAATATACGACTTTTCGCAGTGAGAGTAAAATCTGGTACTCGTAACAGCGGCGAATGAAGTTACAGCTATATTTAGTCCATATTTTTTTACTGAATGAAATGATATTGTAGTTATGGCGACTATAAAATTGTGACATAAAATTAGTTGCTGAGCTGTAAAAAGAAACAGTAGGCGAAAAATGTAGACTTTTGGGAGGGAGTGTTAAATCTGTGATAAGTAACAAACAACTGTAAACAAAGTCGCAGCTATACTTAGTCCATATTTTTTTGACTGAATGAAATTATATTATAGTTGCGACGACTATAAAATTGTGACATAAAATTAGTTGGTGAGCTGTAAAAAAAAACAATGGGTGAAAAATGTAGACTTTTGGTAGTGAGCGTTAAATGTGTCACAGGTAATAGCAGTAAACAAAGTCACAGCTATACTTAGTCCACATTCTTTTTACTGAATGAAATGATTTTATAGTTATGGCGACCATAACTATACGACATGAAATTAGTTGCTGAACTGTAAAAAAAATAGTGAGCGAAAAATGTATACTTGTCGCTTTATGTCCTTGTTTTGTTACAAGGGCCAACACGGTTTCTATCGTACAAAATTCGAGAAGCTGGCGTACGTTGCTATTGAACCTCTGGGTTCATAAAAATCTTTCTCACGTGTGACTGCCCGAGTGGTGCACTTGACGCGCTCGAGTGAGAGAAGGAAAAAAAAGTGTATCATAGCGTAAAGTTTTTATAGCCTCCGCCGAACTGGCACAGCGAGTCTGCACCGCCGTGTGTACCGCTGTGAAATGGTGCGTCGCGCGAGTGAATATTGTGAATACATTCTTGCCGCGTAGTCGCGCACTCGAGGGAGTCGAGTGGCAATCACCGCGAGTTGTAACACTGGTCCCCGGGTATTATGCACATTTTTAATGAGGATATAAGTAATAATAACGATCAGATATTATACGCATTTGACGAGCGCGAGAAACGAGCGGGGGAGGGGCGGAGCGATAATGAAAATAAAGTAACGCCGTAAGAGCACATAATGTACACATATTTATATAAGTATATACAAAGGACGAGTTTGTATATCGGCCGCTCGTATAAATCCACTCCGGCTGGATATGCCCGGTAACGCGTAAGTGGCGGTAAAACCACCGCGCTGGATGTCCTCATGACTGATTCGAATTCTCTCTCTCTTCTGTCGTCTTTTCCTCCTCGCGAATCTCTCGCCCCGCGCCTGCATTTAAATATCACACACGCAGCGTGCCGGGCGCGACACAGGCGCAATTGGCCGAGTGCGTGAGGAATGTGATATCCCGATTTGCATATCGCCGAGCTCTCTTCGTGCGGAGAGTAGCAGAACCGACCGGTCCGCTACTCTCAGTTGTCGCGCACTCCTCGCCGAGATATCACACCCACGACACTTGTAATTGCCTCGCGTATTTAGAGACAACTTATTTATTGCTTTCTATTCGCGCCGCTGTCTTCTCGTTTTGCTTTCTTCCTTGACAGACTCGCGAGAGCGAGACGCGATTATTTTTTAAACTTCTTCAATTAGTTAAGACAGTTCGTATTTTTATGTTGAGTGTGTCTCAGCAGGCAGTAGGAGGCACGACCAGTATTTTTTGTTGACACTTGGAATTGTTTCACGTATTTTTGAGACAATATTTGCCGACTTATTTTCATTCCCAGAAGTCACATTTGTTTCGTCATTAATTGTAAAAGAAAAGCCACGAGCGTCTTTGCGAGTCCTTAAATGAGATTAACTTTCTTCTTGTTTTTAACGTTGCAGACGCTACTTACCTTTCTTGATTAATTATAATAAGTTCCTTTGCCGCGTAAATGTCACGGCAGCAGCGGGTCTCGGCAGACTCCGGCGCTCCCGGCTGGCGCTCTTTGCCGAGATGTCACACCCACGGTGCTCGTAATTGCTTTACTTATTTAGAGACTCCTTATTTTCGCTCCTGCTGCAGCGGGGACAAAAAAATCCGACCTCCTCGCCGTAGTCCGTTGTTTTGTAATTTGTTCGCGAACTAAACCGCAACAGGCGCAAGGACGCTCGGGCCTTTTTCTTGGCTTCTCGCCGCTAATCCCTCAATTACTTATGACCGGATGCTTTTTCAACAGATAGCGACACAGAGCGCAACTGGTTCTAAGAGGAGAAACGTCGCGAGGAGCGGAGAACGTTTGAAGAAGCGAACCGCCCCAAGGGCGTCCGAAGGGCGAAGCGATAAGAGTTCCCGTGGCGTCGGTCGAGAATGCGTTTCTTGAAAGAGGGGGCTTCATTCGAGGCGTTAGATGCGACGACAAACGACACACCGAGCCACTGTGAATTCAATTACTCGCGCGACTCGATAAGATAAGTATCAAAGAGAGGACTCCTTGCGCGCTGTGCCATTGCGGTCGCCATACTCTCTCTCTTTCTCTCCTCCGCGATATTGCGAGAGTAAACTCTTGGGTTACGCAGCCTTCGCGTATCGCGACTTGCTGGAAAAAAAACGAACAGGCGGCACAGTTTGCCTTTCTGTTTATTCTTCCGTCCTTCCGTGCACCTTTTATTTTTAATTCACGCTCGACTAGATATCCAGCGTGCGGTATCAAGAGCGAAGCACAAAGCACAAAGGAGCGAACATTCTTAATGCTGTAGCTGCTTCCTGGATTAAATCTAGAAAATCCTCTGTGAATTTTCGAGAAAATAGTGAATTCTTTGGCGAAAAAACATTGTTTTCTAGTCCACTTTTTGCGAGACGCGAATTATCTTCACTCGTTGTCGTTGAATTATGAAACGTCTTGGGCGAGGGAAAAACGTCGACGTGGAAATTGGAAAATCGACGGGGGAAAATCGCCTCGAATTGCGCAACAAGCGGCTATTATTGATTTCTTCACTCGGCGATTTCGTGCCTCGACATAATCGCGAGTTCGGCGTGCATATCCAACGTGTTGTACGCACCAAATTGAGCCGCATTAGTACAACGAGGTCACTGTGCCAGACCGAGTGCCACCGGTGAGTCGTGCAACCAAAAGCATCGCGAGTGCGGCAACAGGCTGCCACCTGTCTGCCCCGCGTGTATCTCTCGTGGGTAATCGTTGCTCCGCGACTGGCGACGGTCGTGCCTTGTGCTGCCTCTGCAAAACCGGTGCGTTGGTGATCTCGAAACGCTTTGCCCACGGTTGATGTGCGCTCGAGGTGCAATGTGGACACGTCCATTCTTGGATGTCGAAAGAGGAATGGAAATCGGTCGGGGGGGCTCGAGCGCGCGACGGTAATCGTCGCGGATTATCCATCGACAATCCGGGACCGGCGAGAGAGGCGAGCGATGATCTGTGGTCGCACTTTACGACCCGTCATTCAGCGCCGGCTGCGCTGACAGGTACAATAATAAAGAAAGCGAGTCCGGAGTTCCCGTCTCTCTCTCTCTCTCTTTGTCCGTCTGTCTGTCTGTCTGCGAACACGTACAGACACTTGTACAGATCGCAATCGCAAGTCGTGCCTACCAACACTTTGTCACTGACTAGAAGGATTCTCCATCTATGGCACATAGGCTTTTTACTGCCTCAAATGCTTTACATAGTGTACGGGACATTCTTCCTCAGCAAGTCCACTTTTCTCTGACTCCGTAAGACATTTATGACTAGCCAGAATTGTCTATATGCCTCAAGGTATTAACTGGATTTTTTTTTACTTTGTTGGCAAAGGAAATAGTAACTTTATTTTTTCCTCTTGGGATGTAAGCATAAAAACATCTTTGGAGCCTCGGGCGGTATAATCTCGCTAATTCGATGATATTCATCCGAGAGTTCGGAGGATAATTGCCGAATTGCCGGAGAATGCCGCGCAAATGCATCGTCCGCTAGGTCACAAAAAACAAGACGTCGGACAGTGGAACATCTAAGAACCAACGATATTTCCATCCACGCCTACTTCTTGCATATCTTATTATGCTCGTCTCATCCACTTAGGGTCTTTGGTTAGCGGCGAAGCGTGCGAACCGTTACCAATATTATATTTACCCAGCTCGGAAGCCGGAGCGTACGCGTTTCTCGGCTCGGGGCCGGACAACATACGATATCCTCTCTCGGGTCCCCCCGACACGAACGCGCGAGAAGGTCCTTTCAAAACGTATATTAAAATGATTGAGTGAAATAAAAAGTAAGACATTCGTGACGAGCCCTTTTTGGCGATTCTTCGCCGGGCGCGTCTTCTTTTCTTCGCGTTACCCTTTCACCGTCGTCTTGTGAGATAGTGGAACATACACGCGTAGCAGCACAACGGGCGCCGAACCGGGGAAAGTGGTTAGAGAGGAAGAAGGCGTTTGTCGTATCCGCCGTAAAGTGGTACCACGGCGCACGACGGTGGCTATGCCCTCTCTCTCCTTATTCTCTTTTCTTTCTTCTTACGCGTCCTTCTCGTCTTCGCGCAGCACCGGGTCACACAATTATCTCTCGTGGCGCGCGGCGAGAGTACACTTAGCCCGAGTGCCCCGAGCTAGGGCGAGTGAATAGCATCCCCCAGGATACTCAAACCAGATTGCAGATTCTTCGGCTGGAGATCTTGTCTCGCGCTGCCGAGACACGACGTACGAGCATCTCGAGTGTTCCTCCTCGAGACAGTTACGAGAAGCCAACGGGAAAAAGTGCTGCCGCCGTTGCGGTTGTGTGTTTTGGGGGATTACCGTCGTTACGTAGATTCTGCCAAATCACTTGCGCTTTAATTGTAATGTAATAGCAGAAAATTATTTTATTTTTATTTTATAGGAGCCAACAATTTTTTAGAAATGAATGCTATCAATTAAATAATTGACACAACTAGAAGGTAAAACTTATTCGCAAAGTTATACGTTCATAACAATTAATTTGGTCAATTCGAAAGGCCTGAATACAAACCTTTCTAATTTGGAAGGTTCAAGAATTTTATAGCCTGAGAGACTCGACGCTGACGAGTATATAGATGTTTGTCGGCGGTTTTTGACAGGGACACTGTCTCGTTGCGACAAGAGCCTGCACACTGTACGTGGCATATAGGACACACAGCCGAATAAGCCGTCGCTGCTGCAGTTTCGCAGCCTATAATGGCAGCATTATAATGATTTATAACTAATATAAAAATTCTATTTTTTCAGCACGAACGAGAATTGGTGTTTTCAGAATGGTATGGTCGTTGAAAAACAAAAACAAATCATGTGCAATGTGGTTACTCATCCAAGTACTGACTGCTTAATGCTGCTTAACTTCAGTGAATAAACAAGCTTTGGTGTGCTCAGTATGGTGTGGTCGTTGAAAAAAAAAAACAAGTAAAAAATGCACAACATTCAGCCAAGCATTGATTGCGCCCAATGCTGCTCAACTTCAGTAGACGAATAAAAATTGGCTTTCTCGGTATGATACCTGCACGTTGGCAAAAAAAACAAAGAACAAAATTTGTATTAACACGGTCAATGGTCGTGACATGCACATGACGAGGGGTCCTCGAGCGTGTCGATGCCCGAAGCGAAGCGCCAAAGACGCTCGACACCTCCGCGCCAAAGGGGTCAAGGGGCTGCTCGTGTTATTTCTCCCCTGTCCTTATACCTGCCTTCCTCAACCCGAAGATCCGTCGCGTCACGCGGATGCGCGCTTCCGTTTCCTGCAAGTGCGACGGATCACGAATCGCCCGTCACTTTAAGAACAAAACATAGGTGTATATGGGGTATAATATGCTTCGGCCACTTCGAAATGTAATTTCCAAATGTAAAAGGGCCCCAGGAGCGATGGAAAAGGAGAACAGGATGTCTCCACAATGCGTTATGCAGCATTAACCAGAGAGAAAAGCCAGACCGCCGCTTTCAATTAGCTTCATTGTCAGGCTTGGCGCGAATTTTTCCTCCCTTTCCCTTTCTCTCGCTAACCTTCAGCCCCGTCGCCCTGCAGTGCTATCCCCGATTGCTTGAGCCCACAAATCATTCGAATGAAAAAGATAGCAGCGGGAGTTGGATTGTAAGTGCGAGGATCGATGACTCTCGATGGCCATCATTCATTCTGGAAGAGTCAAACAATCATTAACCCACATTCTGGTGTACTACATATTTTTCGCGAGGGTTTCGTCGCGACGCGGAGACAGAACGGAACGGAAAATAAATATGAAGGGAAGCTCCACTTCCGGGCGAACGCCACGCGTTTTTTTTTTTCATCTCTTCTCGAGAGACGCCGAGTATAATGGTTATAATGGGTATAATGGAACGAGGTACAACGAAAAAGTGGCACGCGTTCCCGGTTTTCCGCGCGCAGTCGAGCAACCAAGGGCGAGAGTAACGTACGGTGGGAGAAGGACGAGAAATGGAAGGGAAAGAGATGAAGTGCGGCTCAGTGCTTTTTAGTCGAGCAGACAGAACGGAATTAGAGGTAGCTTCTCTGCAGCTCTACCCTAGTAGCGCGCGGCAGGTCTGCAGTGCGCGCCGGGCGCCATTGGCATAATCTCACCCCTCGTGTCACCTTTTTTCTCCTCCATTGTTATCTCACTCTACCTTTTTTTTCATTCTCGAACACGCATTTCCCGAGCCCACTTTCGAACCCATTTCACAATCGAGTCCGGAGCAACCACCGCTTTTTATTATGGTATGTAGCACGTACTTTGCAGTATTTACGCCGCTTATCCGAGCTTACGCACTTTGTCACGGACATATTATGTATATCATCTGCGTTTTGACTAGGTATTGCTCTGCCTCTATTTTTATATTTCCTAAAAAGTAACGAGGAAAGATCTTTAAGCGACATTTTATAAAAAATATCCGAATGCGCGAATATTTTCGACTAGCTCGAATAGACTTTTGTTATAAAACTTTAATTTATTTAAATAACATTTTATTTACTAGAACAGTATAAAATTTTGTTGAGTACTGCTACGATTATATCCGTCTGTGAAGCGTGTCAGACCCGCAGTGCATTAACGTTTTGCAGTGAAATTTTTTTTTTCCACGTCTATTCTTGTTACACAATAAGAGGACGAGGCACGCAGGACACGTGTTTATGCGATTTCGATACAGTAGCCCGACTGAATTCATCAAACTTTTGATTCGTCATTTACCCCAGCGAGAAGCCCGTCTGAAAGCTATTATACAATCCCCGAACGGAGTCCGTCGTTCCGCCACGGTGATTCGGCTCCAATACAACGCGAGCGCTGCTGCATTCTCGTGTCAACATTTCGTCACGCCCTGTCACAACCGACCGTTCAGTCAGTCCGCGCGTTTTCTCGAGGGTGCCGGACAACCCTTCGTGATTCACATTTTTTCAATATATTCTTTCAATCGTGGTTTTTACATAATTGCGACGCGAATGACGTATACATTTTCGTTTCCATTATCTTCCACTGACGCGTACTGATTTTTTAAATAAATGAACAACAATTCCATCGCACACAAATAATTTATCATAGTTATCTAAATCGAGAAATGCTTTGAGTTATATTTTATTTATATAATATTCAGTATTGAGTGAGAACTCGATTTCAACTCGACGTGTATTCAGATAAATCGCGTTACTTACTGTACAAACGCAATATGTAGCAAATGCATGCGGTACACGCGAATGCTACTTTAACCCATGTAGTACGCGCTTGTTTGCTTGTTTTCCAATGCACACCGAAGGTGCAGCAAGCAGAAACCGCAAACCGTGCGGTGCGGCAGGCGCACGGGGAATAAACGGTCATGGTGTGCGATGCACATACCAGTGAACGGAGGAGGTGGTGGCGAATTACTGTGAATGTACTCGTCGAGTAGGTAGGTCGTACAATATACCAGCATAGAGGCTGTAGGCTCACAGATGTTGCTTATACGCGAGTTTGCCCAGGAAACACGGCCAAGTGTCTGAGTGGGTTAACACCGAGCTGATCTGCTCTCCGCACACCCGATTGCAAATTGCTACCAAGTATTCCACCGTCTCGATAGTTAATGCCAATAATTATCCGGTGTAAAATTTTCCTCAATCGTGTTCGGGTTCATAAATTACACACCGGTAACGAAACCGGTGTAAGCATTTTTTATGAACCGAAAAATTCCAACTTCAGAATTGCTAGTTCCTTCCGGTCGAAGCATCAAAGTCGAAGTCTCAATTTTTTTTTCTTTAAAAGATTAAAGATCTTATTCACCGTTCCCAGGCCGCATTTTTTCCCACGAGAAGCATTGGTTTCCAATACTTTTAGTTCGGCTTCGAAAGAAGGATATTTCTCGAGGTTTCCGATAAAACCTTAGATACGCCACATGTATAAATGCATAGGTCGCGGGACGTGTGGCGAGTGCGAAAGGTAGAGCGGTGTCCCATCGAGAGATCGAGGGACGTGCTGTAACCCAACCGACATAGGAAATCCGCGGGGCCCAGGTACGGCAACAATGACAATCAGAGCAAGGAAGGAAGACGAGCCAGACATAAGCTCGCTACGTGTGTCGTGTGCCCATTGTCGGCTCTCGTAGTTTACGAGCTACCCGGGGCATATGCGCTCTTCTCCGGCGCATCGAGCATAATGCCCCGTGTACGCTGTGCTCACAGATAGCTTATTTCCACGTTCCAATACACGCGGAGCGTCCGGGCCGAGCGGTCACCGCCTCGTCGACGGAAATTTACTATTTGTGCTCTTTGCGAATTGATCTATATATACTGATCTATAGCGGCTACAGCGAGCTACCTGACATTACGTGGGTACCAATCGTACAACCACCTACCTCTAAATCACGCTGACCCTCCGTTCCGCAAACCCCCCGATTTTTGGTCGCATCCGCGCAACGAGTTTATATAAGCCAACGCCGATTTCGTGCTGCTCGTAATATCAGCCTTCCTTTATTTTTCTTTCTCTTTCTCTCTCGCCCTCGTTTCCTCGTAAATTTATGAAACCGCGCGCGAACTGAGCCGATTCTCATATTTTCCTCTCGAATCGGCGCACACAGGACGCGCCGCGCGCGCATTCGGGCTCGCCCGATCCCTTGTCGTTTTAACTGCCCGATGATCCCTTGCGCCATTTCACCCGGCGCGCGTGTTGACGGGGCTCGAATAAACGGGGCACGCGCGCGCGACTCGAGTGCACTCGATCGAGCACCGTTCGAGCGTTCGATGCCCCATGCTACTTTTTTTCCACCGTCGAATATCAGATCGGCCTTTTCTCTTCTTTATTATTGTTTCACGACTACCGGGGAGCCGGGGAGCATGATACGCTTTTATTTTTTGGGTCGCTCGAATGTGCGGTCAGCCACGCTAGCGTGAATAATCGACTCTTTGATCGACACGGTCCGGTTTTTTTTTGCGTTGATTTTCGTACATACCCGGGGTTTTTGGCTTTACGACATTGGACCTCTGATCCCTGGCACTACTCTCTCTCGCGACTTACCTTCTTAATAAAAAAAGCATAAATGTTTTTTTTGCTTCACGTACTTCTGACCCCTGCCAGACAGCTTCATAACTTTTTCGCACTTTTCCTTTCATGATGGACACAAAGTAAATCAAGTATGTTAATATTTGAGATTTACGTCAATTAAATCAATTTTTTTCGTCTGTTATTTCGCCTGTTATACATAATTTGCCGTGGTGATACTTTAGTAGCTTCCATAATTTTCTTAATGCATTTTTAATAGCACAAATGGATTTCTATGCTAATGGAAAAATGATGACCACAACTTAATTGAAAGGTCGATGACCTCGTTGTGGGTCTAGGAGTCATTAGTCAGCATTATTCCCTGAGAAAAAAATCCAAAGTTCGGTTCACCTCATATTGCAGACTGACGACGAGTTAATGCAAGAAGTGACGTGAAGAACGTGCCAGAATTTCCACTAACGATTCAATCTGTGATTTGCTATTTCAATTTGACAAAAATCACATTGTTCGATTTTCCGGAATTTCTCCGAAGGCCGATGTTGATGCTACAGACGAGCGAGAGCAGAGCACCGAGGCGGAGGGAGGGTGGAAAATGTCGAGTGGTCAAACACAGGTCGTGCTCGCTCGAGTGAAGAAACGCTCGAATGCACTCTCGCTCGTTCTGCCGGAGAAGTGCGCGTGCATTCAGTGTCAAATTAAAGTCATTGTGAGGGCTCGGGGGGGTTGGCGGACCATCCGGTCTAGCTCTCTGTGTCCGGTGGTCCATCGAGTGGTCGATTCCCCGATTCACTCGGCTGCTTTGACAAGCGAAGAGTGAGCGAGAGGGAGGTAGGAAGGGATTCCTCGACGTTCGAACGAGCCCGAACAGATTTCGCTCGATAACGAGGGTAAGGAGGGTGTGCGCTCAATAATTTCTCTCGGTCACTCGCATTTTTCCCTCTTCGTCGGAGCGTAAAACCGCGAGACCGCACATACAGTAAACCATGAAAAATCTCCCTCCCTTGTTTCACGTTTCGTCACGCGTGTCAGTCCTTTGTAAAAAAAAAAAATCGGCAGAAGCAGGGGAAACGTGGAAAAAAGGGGAAAGCTTTGAGTGGTTTATCCACTAAATTTTGTGGAAGCAAAAAATAAAAAAGGAGCAAAACAAGGAAAACCTTGAGTGTGGCTTATACAGTGAATTCTCGAAAAGTGGATCGAACACAAAGATCGAGCCATATGCGACTCTATTATTTCACCGTGCTCTCGCTTTCCGAAAAGCCCCCTTGGCGACTTGTTTAAAATTTATTAGCTCGGTACAGGCCGAAGAAAGTGCAAAAAAACGTGGAAACGGGTGGAGACGCGGGGAGAGAGAAAGGTCAGGACTCACTTTTTACCCCATTCGACGAATTTATCGGCTACGGGATCACTCGAACGCACGACACGTCGTCCCTGTATACCTGAAAAAAAAGCGGAAAAAAGAAAGCAAGGGACAGAGCACACACTCGAAATCCCACCACCCGTGGACTCTCGAGTGGCAACGAGGGTTCGAGTGCCGCATCTGGAAGAGTCTAATGTAAAAATCGATGCGGGAAAACTATCGAAATTTTGTTGTACAGAAATATAGCGTCGTGACTCACCGCATCATAATGATTATTATGACTGCGAGTACTCGGGTTCTGTGTGAGTGCGATATCGAGTCACCTGTCTGTACCAATTATATCAAGCCGGCTCGAGTGTCCATATAGATCAACCGAGCTCTCGATTCGACCTACGCACGTCTCCGACTGGAGGTCTCAGAGAGGCTAAACCGTCGCGCTAAAGCTCAGACGCGGTATTGTGCAATAAAAGTAAATAAAAAAATCGCCAGCCTATTTAAAGGACACAACATGACCGTCGGTCTATTTCAGTGAGTCCAGTCATTTTTAATGCTTACGAAAGTGCGCGGATACACAACAAAATGTAGATTCACCGTGTACTTTTCTAATTGGAGGTCACGTGGAGGCTAAATCGTGGCGTTAAAAGGTTACCCGGGGTATTATGCAATTATTGGGAATATAAAGAAATGTCAACCTACCTTGAGGACAAAACGTGATCATAATTTTTGCTTAGTGACTCTCTAGTTTTTCAATCGCCGACGAAACTACGCGGACAAAGCGCAGATTCACAAGCGAATTTATTCCACTTTCACTGTACATCGGGGGACCCGTATCGAAATCCAATTACGGAAAAAGACCCCCGTCGCGTGCTGTTCCCCGTTGACCGAGAGAAATCAAACGCGAGAACACGGCTACTCCGGGGCTCAGTGCACACGACGACGACGGCTCTCGTGACCACCTGTTCGATCGAGTGCTCTCTAAACGGAACGAGAGTCACGCGCGTTTATATGCACGACGATTTATTCTCGTCGCTCGGTCGTGTACACACACGGCGTACCGGCGAGCGCGCGTATCGCGTTGAACTCTGTACTTTCGCGGCGCGGCCGATCGCCGCTACCTTTCGTGTGTACGCGGGATTAATAACGACGTATCCGCTCGAGCGATATTTTCGCCAACTCCGGTCGAGGCTCGCGGAGATACATTTTTATGAACTGCAAACAGCGAGAAAAAATGTCAATCAATGACGTTTTACTCCATTGAATTGTCTCCATTACAAAATCTATTGTAACTATTGGAAAAAAATACGTCATAATTTGTTTTCTCTCAAGCCACTTAACAATCAACCGGGATTTCCTCCAGCGCGGATTATCTAATTAAACCTTCAATCCAGCGAAACGCCAATTGAATCCGTGTACGCGCGATTAATAACGGCATATTCACTCGGGCAATATTTTCGCGAACTCTGATTGAGGCTCGTGGAGATAAATTAGTATGGACTGCAAACAGCAAGAAAAAGAAGTCAACAAATGCCATTTTATTTTATTGAATTATATCTTCATTAAAAAAACCTATTGTAGTTATTGAACAAAAAATAAATAAAAATACCTCATCATAATTTTTTTCTCAAGCCACTTAACAATCACCCAGGATTTCTCTCAACTCAGACTACCTAATTAAACCTTCAATCCACCCAAACGCCAATCGAACCCGTCAATCCGAAAAACCCTCCAATCCCTCCAACATCCACATCAAACCATTAAAAAAAAAGCCGACGGCTCTTCCTCCAGGAAAAAAGTTTGAATCACTGCGCTCGGAGAACGCAGTGGCAGAAACCCACATACACACGTGTCCGGTGTCTACGGTTCATCCTACCTATACCCACATAGACGGTACGCAGTATCTGCCGTACGGTGTCGACATCCGGAGCATCGGCACGCAATATTACGCATTGAGAGGCGCACCGGGGCGACGAGCATCACGAGGGGAAGAGGAGGAAGAAGGGATGCGCCCCCCCCCCCCCATAAGTCCCACCGATTCGTCGGCTCCCCTCGCACTTCCTTCCCTCTCTCGCTCGTCCCTTCCATCTCCCCCGGGCTCTCCGTTTACCCGGTGGGGTCTCTCTCGATCCGATCGCCGGCTTGCTTGCTTGCTACGCGTGCTATATATATATACAACACCCTACTACTGTGGCTACATACGTGCCGTACCGGCGCTGCTTATGCCGCTTGTGGCGTGACGCATGGCTCGCCGTCGCCTCATACCCGGTTCGCTCGTCGGTCCGTGCGGGTGCGCACCAGTCATTCGCACGTCTCTCTCGCGCGTATCTCACGTCCCGCGTACTCAGTCATCGCGTTCTCGGTACCCTCCACCACCACCACCGCCGCCGCCGCTAACTACTACAAACTACTACGACTTACACTACTATTACCGGGACTCGCGCCGATCTCTCCTACGGTTTCGTCGCGCCTACACGCGCTGCACGTGCTTCCCACACGACTTGTCACGCACACACATCAATCGTCATCGCCTTATTCGCCTTACTCGCGCTCTCTCGCACGTGAGTCGGTGTGCCGCGCGCGCGCGACCCGAGTTCATTCATAAAAATCGTCGCCCGCGAGTGTGGGTTTAATAAATGGAATAAGAGGTGAAAGGGCTCCGGTGTGGCTGGAGAGTCACGCGATCGTGGATTGGGATTCTGCGCGCGGTTTCGCGGTGCTATCGTCGATGATTCGAATCTCGTGTGAAGTGACATGGACGCGTTTCGTCGTGGAGATTTTATTTATACTCGCTGCTGTGTCTGAGAAGGCTTGAAAGCTGCGAGACCGGGTTTTGGCTCCGCTGGTCTGTTTTGCGAGGCTGACACGACCGATAAGCGAGACATCAGCGCGGATCTCGAGCTACTGGATGCCAGTGTTGGAAGGCGGAGTGGCCAAGAAGCGGGGAGACAGGGCGCGCAAAATGCGTATGCGTCTGTGCACCGCCTCCAAGGAGTCCTACACGCTCCTGTCCAAGAAACGGTAAATAGCCTTCGCGTGTGTTTGTTGAGTTTGAAACGGTACATAAATCCGTGGTGCTTGTGAGAACCGTTTTGGCTTGTTTAGCAAATTGAGGGTCACGTGTCTGTGTGTTTTTTTTTGCGGGGGATTCTTGTGGGGATTCGTTTTTGTAGTCTGTTATCAGTCGAGGATGCTGCGGGAGCGGAGACGCGAGGCCCACGTGCGGATAGTTTGGAAAGCCTTGTTTGTCGATGGGGCTCGTTTATTATTGTGTAATATTTGCACATTTCCGTCATTTGTTTCTCTAACAAAGAACTGACACAGATTTATTTCAATACAAAAATCTGTTATCTTTAACAAGTTTTGCAAATTAATAGTTTAGTCCTTTCATGAATAAAAATATATATAAGTAAATCTTGAGAACTCAGTGAGTGACATTTACCAATAATTTTGAATTAATTTTTTATTCACATCTTTTAGTATTCAAAGCACGTAACACGGCCTAATTGTTGTTTGCCAGTGAAATTAATAACACCGTTGCAAACGCTCCGCTCCTCGCGCCAAGCAAGAGAGCTACACGCGTTCGTGATTTCATTTCGATCGTTTCCAACGATCCGCGCGTGCGAGCGCGCATAAACGTGGCTGCGGTCGCCCGACCACGAGCCGAGCGCGGCGCATCGCGTGGGCGTTGTGCACTTCCGCGTCGATTGAATATTCGACGAGCGTGGAAAATACATTGATTGAAAAAAAAAAAAAAAAAATCACGATCGTAAATAATCGATCAATCAATATTCCTCGCCGAGTTCGCGGTGTTTTCGAGCTCGGCGCTGATTACTTTGGGATCGAAGTCGCGGACAACTCGGTCAGTGTATTAAGTCGTTTATCGCGCGCGGAGAATTGAGCGCTGTCGGAATAATTGCTCTCCGCGTCTCTCCCTCCCTCCGGGTTGTGTCTTTTATCTCGCGTATATCTGCGCGAACGTCTGTATGGAAGGGTTTTATCGTCGTAAGTGGAACGCCGCTCGAGAGCGGCGTTTGCGGTGCATGTGCAATATGCATCGCTTACGCACGTTACCGAGACTTTTCCTCCGCGATCTACTCGTCCCACTATACGGTTTCAATGATATGGCGCCAGCGAGCGGGCGAGCGACTCCGCAGCCGCGGCGTATCCGGTTGCACGCGAGCCTGGCCAACGTGTTCGCCGAGGATGCAATCCGGGCTCTATGCTACTAATACGGCGAGGCGCGCGCGTCACGTTCACCCCGGCCTGTACCTTCTCACTTTTGTAACGCACCGCGCTCGCGATGACGGACGAGCTCTCGATATCTATGCGGAAACACGCGCCACGGCGACAATTGTCCCTGAAATAAAAACCAGATGGAATTTCTGTGTCGCGTGACCGAAGTTGTAAATCCCCGGGTTTTTTTTTTCATAAAAATTGAGTCATGTTTTTATTACAATTATTTCATCGTAATAATCTTCAATGGTCGGAAAATTATTATTATATTATTTGATTCCTTTCATAAATAAATAAATTGAATAAACTGAATAATTGCCATAACAAATTAGCTTCGATTTTAATTTTCGTTGTGAGATAAAATATAAAACATTTTTAAAAGCCTTTTTTGTGAGATGAAAATCAAAATATGTGTGTAATAAAAAAATATCGGACGCCTTCGCGAGATGCGAGGATAAAATAAATAGCGGGTCGTTTTGCTCCGCGCAGTTTCATCGTTACTGGTGTACATGACGAAACAGATGTCGATCTACGTGGGTAAGACGCGAGGCGACTTTTACGCGCGTCTCTCGTCGCTCTTTCTCGATACTCATTATCCACGCGAGCCGCTTCTCCCTCGAATGAATCGAGCCACTGTCCCTGTGCCGTCGCCGCGTTGCTTTCGTCGATGGCACCGCGGTATCCGGTCGGCGCTGGAAAAAACGCCATTTCCGAGGTTGCTTTTTCCACGTTCGCGATGACGATCGAAAAACTTGGCACACCGAGAACCAGAATTGTGCATACGATTCTCGTCCCGTGCACCTTCACGGAATTTCTGTTTGTTTATTTTATTTTTTTCTCCCGCTGCACTCGAGGCACGTCGATGCAGTGGTCGCCGTGCGCACACGTTGAACCCGCGAATGCTCAAACTCCGCCGATTGCGCGATGCATACGTAAAGTTGTGACAGCGGCGGAAAACGCGATTTTAAATATTCTCATCGTGTTTGTCGGAACCCGAGGATTTATTAAAGATGCCCCTCGGATTCTGCACGTTTACGGCGACGTTTACGGTTTTCGTCTGGACGAGAAAGAAAAAAAAAAATTCATTCTCAGGGTATATTTTTCAAGGAAGTCGCAAAGTTGGAATTTCAAATTCGCTGTCTCGCGTCTGGGGTAATAAAAAAAGTTCGTGATACGTTTGAGTCTGACGGGACGGCCGAAGTTAGCCCAATTTATTTTTTTAGTACCTCGAGATACTTTTCACCGTGTTACAGCCTAAAGCCAGGTGAACAGCGATGAATTATGTAGCAATTTCTGACGCTTCGGGCCTTCGTTCTAAAATTGCTCAGCTGCCGCGTTGTCTCAGTGACGTCACAAGGAGAAGACGTGCGTCAGTATGAATTGTATATCAAATATTCGACGCTCGCTGAGGGAAATCGAAGGTCGAGATTGATTTCTCCGAGTGCAACAATTAAATGGAACTTACGTCAATAACAAAAATGAATGTTCCCGAAAAAAATTAGACTTCCCAATCTTATAATCATCAAAATCATTTACTTCAAAATCATTTACAATTTACAAATGTCACGAATTATGGTTCGAAGAGTCACAAGTTACAATGAATGGTTTTGTTTCTTGTTTATTTCGAGAGCAGTCGGTGCACAATGAAACTGAATAAAAAAAAAAAAATGAAACACAAAAACGTGAAGGGGGTGAAAATAAAATGGAAGAGAAAAGCCAGAGCGCACAATCGGGACGCGGAGTAGCCACGAGGCGAAAGCGAGCAGGCGAGTTTCTGGCCGGAGCGCAGAGTCAACAGCGCCGCGGGGTATCGATGCAGTACGTAACACACAGCGAGCGGAGCAGCAGCGCTGCGCGTCACACAGGGTTCTCCTCGGGACCCCGGGGAGTAATAAACGCGGTGAGCTACGCAACACGCGCGCCTCGCGCACGCACGGCGAGCTTTAAACGTTTCGCTGGCTCTCGACTCTCGTCTCTCCCTCCTCAGCCCCATCGCCAGATTAGAAAATAAAAGCCGCCTCGGCCATCTGGCTTAGAAAAGGCTCCATATATATTTTCTTCGGCCCCGCGACTGGCTACAGTTAATTTGGTCTTGTTCGATCTACCCGCGCGCGCGCGCGCGTTGCAGCTCGATATACACGCCGGACACGCTAATTACGCACTGTTCGATCGCAAAACTATTTGCGCGCTTGTCCCCGACTCTCCGAATGATTTCATTCCAACTCGTTATTTTCGCCTGGTCGATGAAGTAATGAATTAACTCGGGCCGTGGAAAAGTTCGGTCTCTGTTTAGAAAATTAATTGACACCAGTTTCTGGACACTGCGAGCGAAATACTGGAGCGGCTACGATAAATTGCGATAAGAAATTGTCTGGGTCGCAAATTGTAATTGCCAATTAAAAAAAAAATCTTGTTAACATTTTCGTAACACGAAAAAATATTATGCATTTATTACTTCGGTTAACATAAAAAAACTTGTTATTACGATTAATTATTATGCACTAATTATTTCGGATAGCGTCAAAAAATACTGTTTAATTGTTATGCAGATACACTCAAAGAAAAATATAGTAGAATGGTTGATCGAACTATACGGATATAATTCGCAGGAGGAACGATTATATCGACTGGTACTGGATACTATGTATTTAATTAGTTCAACTATTATTACGTTTGCAGCTATTATTTTTTCTTATTGTCGTAACTATAAAATATAAACGTTCCCCCTGGGAATTATACTGTATAGTAAAAATATAGTATTGTTGTTTCAACCATGTGTTTTTCTTTCAGTGTATTAAAATTCTCATTAATTCGTGACGGTAAATAATTTCGGTACGGTTTCGGACGGTAAATATTTTTTCTCATGCTAAAATACACTCGAATGGTGTCCACCCCTAAGTACCGAGACATCAGAACTCGATTGACCGTTGGTCAGCAAACAGGTCGAGGAGATGCAAAACAATTTGCGATCCTCGCTGCGGGCGCATTCGCGTTTGGTTTTTTGACTCGGCCCACCTCACATGTCCCCCGTGATCAATGGCCACAAATAAACCACCGGCATCTTCGACTCGCCACCCTTATGCGTCGGGGGATTAAGCATTAAGTCCGGGCAGAGACATCGCGATGTAACAACTATATCTGCGTACCCGACCGGGGCCCCCCCGTGAACAGCGGAGCGAGAGGGACGGACGCTGAATGGCGATTGGCGAGCACAAAGCGGTGGAAGAGGAGGCTGCGTATCCAACACATAATATAAACACGTCGATCACCCGTATACGCAACTACATTGTACGCATAATGCGCGGCACCGGCGCGGCGCAGGCTGCGATTTCAACTTGCGTATTATTCCCCCGGTGCGCTCGGCCCGAGGCTACGCGCGCGCCGGTCTCTCGACGCACAGAGAGAGAGACGACGGTCGACCACTATAATGCCCGAGGACACTGGAATACCCGAGGATTACGCTCAGCTTACCAGAGGATTATATTCACTGACGTATACCACGAGCGTGCGCTACCATAGATTGCGTGATTTTACGCTCGGTCGCTCGTGCCCGAACGCGACTTACTCGACGAAATTTTCCGTCTCGCGATTTTTCAGATATCGTGCATTTTTTTGGGTTTTTTTTCCCGTTTTTTTGGTAGTAGAATGAGGATTTAACGTATTACGGTGATTTAACGCTCGATTTATCCGCCTCTATTTAATGTTGCGGATTTTCGTTGGTTTTACCCGCTTTTCGCATTATTTGTGGAGGGCGGGGGGTTTGCGTGGTTGTCTGGTAAAATGTTGCGAATAATTTGTTTTGCAGAGAAAAACAAAATTCTATGATACGATTAAATCATAAAAACATTTTTTTTGTTTATAAAATTCGAGTGTAAATTATTTTTACAAAAAATTATAAATAAATTTAATATTTTTTCAGTCGTGTGACACGATTAAAGAATTAAGCGAGAAAACACGTGCGCCGAATGCCCACCGAAAAATATCTTCTCCGTCGTTGTGCGTTTCCCCAGCTCGGTCAATTTCACGGTCGATTTTTTTCACGATTCTTCTCTCTCGCCCTCCGAGCATTTACGCGCACCCCGATCCTGTGGTTTTTGACGGGCCAGTGCTCCGAATCCATCCGCTGTTGCTCACAGCATATACAACGGCGGTGCTATATCCGTACGTGTAAAACTATAATGCCCGTTGCGTATTGCCCTCCAGTGACTCCTTCCCTCGCGAGTAGATTTAGCCTCACGCCCGCGAGCACGAATCGCAAACGAATCGATCAACGCGCTCAGCTGCACGTTTTTTTTTCCCTTCTTTTTTCATTCCCTCTCTTCGTTTGACGGAATCGTGCGCGAGCCGCCGTAACGCCAAATTGAATGGATCTATCAGAAGGAGAAGGGACGTTTTTCAGCGGGATTGTAAAGCGAATGGAAAATGAAAAATTGCGAATTTTTCACGGTCCCGCGTTGCGGCGAAATGAATTTCTCCCGCTGGCGTCCGACGCAGTGGACGTTTCGCAATAGTTGAATTGTTCCTCGTGTTTCCAACGGAGTTTTTTTTTATCAAAATAAAAAAAATTCTCCACGAAAAAACTATTTCTACATTTATATCAATATTGGAAATTACTATTGAACAGTCATTAAATTTAATTAGACTATTAATTTTTTCATCATAAAAAAGTTCTATTGACCACATAAAAGTTGTCACTTAATAATTGCCACGAGTAAAAAAAAATTCTCCACGAAAAAATTATTTCTACATTTATATCAATATTGGAAATGACTATTGAACAGTCATTAAATTTAATTAGACTATTAATTTTTTCACCATAAAAAAGTTCTATTGACCACATAAAAGTTGTCACTTAATAATCGCCACGAGTAAAAAAAAATGAATTGTAACCTTGTCGAACGCAATGTGTAATTCATTGACTCGTTTTTTTCTAGGTATTATGCGTGACGAGCGTAGGAGTCGAGTGGAATTCTTTCGGAATGAATGAACGCGGCCGCCTCGCGGTGCGAGTTAAACTCGCCGAATTAACGGATGAATCGCGGGCGTCTGTGACCGAGATAGAGGAGAGGAGAGAGCGACGACGGACAGGCGCGATTCGACGCGTCACGTTTGCTTCTCATGCTGCCGGGGTCCGAGCGTCACTGGCGCGAGCGGCCATCAATGAAGACAGGTCAAAGATGCATTCAGCCTCCTCGTCCCTTGCTACACGAAAGTGGCGAGGAGCGAGAACGCCAGATGCGCGAACAACCAGAGAGCTCAATGCGACTCCGCTACTCCTTCTTCTTCTTCTTCTTCATCTTCATCTGGACAGGAAACGGGCAATTAAAAGGCCATTGCGACCTTATCGCCATCTCACTCGCTCTCGCTCTGACCCCAACGCAGCGAGAAGTGTGTTTTACTCGCGGAGTATGTCGAGTCGACGAGCAACAATTATTGCTATAGTATCTCCGAGTACTTCTATCGCTTTTTCTCTCCCTCTTTCTCTCTCTCTCTCTCGATAGCTTCCATCCTCGCTCTAGACAGAAGCAGGTTTATGGGAACTTGCGTACGTGCTCGGCATCCAAAGCTAGCGCAGTTTTATTTTTAAAAAATCAGGGGAACTCACGGTCTTAATATCGTAGGAAAAAGTAGGCAAAGCTGAATATTTATGGAGAAAAATTGCTTGGTTACATTTTTTATATAATTAAAACATTTTTAATTATTATTTTTCTAAATTTAGTTCCATTTTTTTAGTTCTTTGCACCATAAAAATAATTTTAAACATCAGTTTTTTTAAATTGGACCTTTTTTGTATTGATAAAAAAAACCTGCTTTTGGTTCTCTGCCCAAATTGATAGAGAACCTTTTAATTTTCACGAATTCTCGGTTGCCCCGCGCCGACCGTGAAACCTTTGCCGAAGTGATTGGCCGGACTGTATTATTATCGGTGTGTGGGGGCCAGTATATATAAACCAGATCAAAGAGGGTAAAAGTGATGCTGGTGGGCCATTTCGCAGCGGGGGCAGCTGCTGTTGCAAACGCGTTCCACGCGCTCTCGTCGTCGACTAATTAGGTCGAGTCGCTCTTCTTGCCAGTAACCCCCGCAAACGTTGGCCGCCGCTCCCCGCGCTCGCCCGGCAACAGCTCTGAGTAATTCCCGGAGGTCATTCGTTAACCTGGAAAGGCTGGACGCTCGTATATATATCTACCGCCGCGACGTATATAGAACTACGCGAGGCCGGAGATTTATTATCGGTTTTCCCGTCCTCCGGCGCTCCCGTCGTCACCGACCGACACACTCAGCCGGCCAATCCGCTCTTCTTTCTCCGCGCTCCTCGCAGATCTGTTTCATATCCCTTTTCCGCTTCCGGAAAATCCAATTACGAAACTCTACGCATGCGCCGCGGGCGCGATAACTCGTGCGGCTATTGAATTATCGCATTTGCGAGCGCGCCAGGCCTCGTCTCGATGAAGCGAATTGAATTTCGGTCCCGACCCCGTGGCTGCCTGCGCCGCTACCGCTGCCGCATGACCTCCGGGGAATTCGAGCGGACGTTTCGTCATCGAATCTGTATTTACGCGGTAACGGAGTTCTGAATGCCGCGAAAGAGGCAAATGAAATTGAATTTTTTGCCGTCGATAAATTTAATTTTCACTTCGAAATGTCAGATAGGCGAGAAGTCATACGAAATTATGCAAAAAAATATATACTTCGAATGTTCGACTTCGGCACTTTGGGACTGAATGCCGGATCTGTGGAATTTTGACAAAAAGAAATGCCAAAAGAATTATTTACTTGAAAATCGACTTAAAAAAAGGCAGCCAGTAATTTCTGGGTTAAAATAGTCCAAAATGCGATACTTTAATCCCCATTAATTCCGAATTAGATAACCAATTGTAAATAACTCCATTCAGGGTACAATTATCTACCGCTCTTCAGAAACTTATACAATAATTTCGAATCGCCCTGCATATCTTAGCGTCCGGGCCGTCGTTTATCGTGTTCGACTCGGGAGAGTTTGGAGGCCGTGCGGCGGGTCGGGACATTCCGATAATCCCCCTCGCACAGCTTATCACTACGGAATTAGTAGGTGCCTCAGTGAAACGCGATAACCACCAATTACTGACCCGGGCCGACAGTGTCGTACAAACGCCCCGAATTACGAATAACACCGAGGGAAACGAGATAGGCGAGCGCGCGGAGGGGAATACTTAATTTATGGGTTTCGATTCGTTACGCTCGAAAAATCTGTTGTAGCCGCTCGATTCCGTTCGTTCGATCCCTCGCTCTTCGTCGTCCTATGTACATTGGAATAAATAGCCATGTATTACTAGGGTCGCCCCCCTCCCCCTCTCCCTTCTTATAGCTCTCTATGCGCTCAGCTCCCTTCAGGTTCTTATGACGCCTCGGCGTGCTAATGACGTATGCGCGGCGCGATGCAATCCCGAAGATGAATGCAAGTCCCCCGGGGGCAAGAAACACGAGAGGGTCGCCCGCCGCACACCCTCGCTTATCCAGGAAATTCGAGAACTCGCGAATTCGAGACCCCCGGGTGTCCTATTTCTCTCGAATATAGTGCGCTTGGGCATTATTTGCGGAATAGTCACTATGACGTTCTCGCGTTTACCAACCACAACGAGAGGCGGTTATTCGTCGGTCGAAAATTGCAAAAAACTTCTCGTCCATTTTATTTATTCATTTGTTTTGTGTTAAATAAATAGTAAAATTCGCTCCACAAAATATAAATCAATTAAACTTAACTAAATTAATTAAAAACCACAGTGTCTAAAAAAATCCCAAACTGTATATTAATTTAACAAATATTTTAAAAACATTTTTAATATTTAGAAGACGTGACTTGCGGTCAAAAAATTTCATAATCTTTTTCTTTTTTTTTTTAATTCGGAGCTGACTGCCGCCTCTTCAAATCCACAGAGTCACTCGGACGTTCTTCCGGCTCTCGCGTTTATTATTATTACGAGCATCCACATGGAGAGACCGCTGCGTTCCCGAGAGGCACTTTAATCAGCCGGATTGGCGCGCGGCCGAGCGCGCGCCGCGCACGGGTTTCTCATTGTCTCGGGGCGCTCGAAGCCGAATCGCCCGCCTGATGCTGGAGGTGGCACAACAATAACCGCGCCAATGTGCAGAAATCAAGGACGCACGATGTGTGTACCGCGCATTGGCCGGCACATCTGTGTTGCGCTCCACTCGAGAAGGACGACGACGTCCAGCGCCTCAAACACTCGTCCTCCTCCTCCTCCTCCTCGAATCCCGTTGTTCGCGCGCGCACGAACGTTAATAATAGGGCAGTTCGAACAATGCAACCGATCTATCTAAATAACGCGAATTAACGCGGATCGAGAGGTCGAGTCGCGCGCGATAATCACCGTTATTCGTTTGTGCGAGCTCGGCCGCCGCTGGGGGAGCTAATTCCGAATTCCTCCTCCCCCGTGGAACCAATTACCGCGGGCACACAAAACCCCCATGACATTTCCGACCGTGATTTTCGCACGCTCATCTCGCCTTCGATTGCCCCGACGATTGGCCACGGGGATGACGCTAATCTCCGACGATATATCTCTGGGTCGCCGGTGCGTTTGAGCCATCCCGGGGGCCACTGCGACGACTGCGCGGGCTCCAGGCGCGACCCCTGCAGCCATGACGCTCGCTCGCTCCTGATCCCTCGGATTAATTTCCACGGAATTTATTTTTATAGGCGCCCCATGCTTGCACAGCTTTGCACGCTGACTTCGCGATTCTGGGTGATATTGCAACAATCATTTTTATTATTTTGGATGTACGTTTTTTTGTTTTCGAAATTATTTTGGGATGGTTGCAGATATACGACATTTGGAAGGATAAAAAAATTAATTTATTTCATTTCGCCCCCTCAAAAAACAAATGTTAGAAACTAAATAATTAATATTATTCGACGTCGTAAATCCAGCTATAAATTTAATTGGACTCTAATGCGCCATTGCATATTTATACCGCGAGCCGTATAATTTTCGAACCGCGCGCGCCGAACGCCCGACATATGGAAACCGCCGTTGGCGCTCGAAAAAGTAATTCCAGGCGAAAAATAGCCCGGAGCATTTTTGTGCTCTCGAGGAGCGTCGGAAGCTCGCGTGGGGTCGCGGCGTGAAATTCCTCGACGCGTGGCCCGTAGATTCCGATCTGACCGGCGCACGCGACGATAATTAATACACGCGCGCTTCTATTTTCGTCAGTCGTCACGCCGCGCCATGGATACAGAAAACGGCGTCGATGAAATCGGGAGATACGCGAGGCAAAACCGGGGGGCACGTGCGGTTAACAGCCGCACGTGTCGGGCCCCCCTGCGACTTTAGTGCAGTCCATCGTCATCTGGACGAATTGAGTCGAGCGAGATTGAGAGCGACCGTCGGGGGGGGACAGACGGGGAGTTTTCGACACGGGCGAGTTTTTACACCGAGTCACCTATACAAAATAGGAATAAATTATGCGTAGTCGCAACGTTGCAGGAGGCGCACTTAATGCACGAGGAAACAAGAAGGGAATAAAAGCGCCAGGCTTTCCTGTTAAACGCGCAGCACATACATTAAATAATTATTATACCCTCGATATTATATCCTCGTTTGTAAAAACTAGCATAGGGCTGCTTCGTCCGCCTCGTTGTCTCCATCGCGGGCTACCCCGAAAAATTCGACAGTCCCGTCGCTCGCACTTCAGCCCCGTCGTCCATTATGCTCGGGGCACAACAATGTCGAGTGCCTCCGCTGCTGCTTATACGGTGACCATTATGTTATCCATCACCGAGGCTGGAAAATAAATCGATACCAACAATACCGGTCGAACAGTCGGACTCTTGGCCGCTGCTTTTGGCCGCTATATCGCTCGCTACCAGCAGCTTCAGCGGCGGCAAAGTCGTCGGCGTGTGACTATCTGTTTGTCCGGCGAGCCATCGAAAACTCTCGAGTGGTCGTTCCACTCCAAAATATTTTTCGCTTCCCCCTCATCGAGCTGCCTTTTTTTTCTTCTCTCTTTCTCTCTCATCTCTCGCATCTCTCTCTGAGTGAGTGAGTACTGCTGCTTGTTGCTCGTTTCGCTCTGTCTGTCTCGCTTCTTTTCTGCCGCTCTTTGCCCCTAGAGGGGCCTGTTCCAGGTTTGTGGCGTAAGGCCTTTACACTTCTGCGCTTTTATGAAGTGGTGCACTCTGTGCTTTTGGGCGTACTGTTGCATCACCGTTTTTCCGTGACGGCGCTTGGCATAACCTCACTCTTGGCTTTACTGGTGTTTGGAGGCGCGTATACCAACACACGGGCGGACGGGATCTGCTGCGCATGCGTGGTTCGTCGGTCGGCGTCGAGGGAGTTGCTGCGCGTGCGCGGATCGCTGGTTGGCGTTGAGCGGCTGTGCGTGTGCTTGTTGCTGGTCGGCGTCGGGGGAGCAGCTGCGGCGCCGCTCGGACTGTGTGGCGCGCTGCGTAACTGCGGCGGCGAGGGAATCTTGTTGCTCCGTCGGTATGCCTCGTTCGTGCGATGAGAGTAGTCAAGCGGCGGGGGCGGATAACGTGGACGAGCAGAGTGAAGATTCGGTGAGCGAGTATGAGGATTCGATTGCTGGCACGTCGTCCCCGGGAACTCGATCGCGGCCGTCTTTCCCGCCGGGGTCGGGGGGAGGTAGTTTTCCGATATCGAGGGAGGGTATCTCTGAGATGCAAAAATCGCTTACTGAGGCGAAGTTAGCTATCTCGGCGGTTCTTCTCGCCAATAAGGAGTCCGCTAGCAAGCGCTTGAGTGTGGAAAGGGCACTTATGGTGTATCATGACGCGCTGCGTGAGATTACGTCTGCGTACCTCCAGGTTGTTACTCGGTTGGAGGCGACGGCGGCGTTTGGGGGTGGGGGTCTTGAAGCGGCGGCGCCGATGGAGAATTTGACAGGGGTGCAGGGGCGCAGTTATGCGGAGGCGGTGGCTAGGGAGCGGGAGACGACGATCCGGTTTCCGCGCGGTCCGACGGTAGCAGTGCCCAAGGCGGCGTGTAGTAGTCGCGTCATTATAGAGCCGAGGGAGGAGGAGGCTGGGCGGTTTCTGACTGCGAACGCGACGAGGGAGGTGTTGTACGGAGCTGTAAAGCCAGCGGCTTTGGGCATTAAGATCTCGCATGTTTCGCGGGTGCGGAATAATGGAGTCCGTGTGCAGGCCAGTGGAGCGGATTTGCGTGGACTGAAGAATCTGCCGAGCTTGCGGGAGGCTGGGCTGCAGGTGGTCGAGGATGTGCGGCTGAACCCTCGCCTGGTGCTGCATAATGTGCCGGCTGCGATGTCGAACGAGGACTTGGTGACGAATCTGGTGGCGCTGAACTTGCCGGAGCGCGACAGGGAGGCTGTCAAGGTCATATACGTATACCCGCCGCGCGGGCGGCGGTTTACTAGCGTAGTAATTGAGACGCTGGCCGAGAACCGAAGACATCTGCTCGGGCTGCCGGAGGTGTCGCTTGGGTGGAACGCGTGTACCGTCGAAGACCACATACGCGTGCTGCAGTGCTACAAGTGCATGCACTTCGGGCACGTGGCTCGGGAATGCCGGCATGACGCTCGCTGTGGACGTTGTGCGGGGGCGCACCAAAAGAGGGATTGCAACGCTGAAGCGGGTACGCCGCCCATCTGCGCGAATTGTGCGGCTGTTGGGCTGCGGGAGAGAGCGCATCAGGCCACGGACAGTGAAGCTTGCCCGATTCTGCGGAGGAGAATCGCGGAAAAGGCACGACTGATTAATTATGGCTAGTAGCGCCCCGCCTACGGACTGTCTGCTGGCGTGCCATGTGAATTGTCAGTCGTTGCCTAGACACTTTGCGGAATTTCGGCTTAAGTTTTCGAGTTTAAAATATCACCTGATTTGTATGAGCGAGACTTGGCTTAGGCCGGATGCGATGGACGAGGCGTTTGAGTTGTCGGGGTACAGTTTGTTGCGCCGGGATCGTCGGGTGGAAATAGAGCGGCGGCGCGGATGCACGAGCTTGCAGGGGGGCGGGGGTGTAGGTGTGTATGTGCACAAGAGTGTTCGGGCCAAGGTCCTTGCGGCGTCGTCGAGTAATGTGTATCGCGAGCCGGAGTATTTGATTGTGGAGGTCGGGGTTCCTGCGAGCGATAAATTGTTATTGGCGGTGGTTTATCGGCCGCCGCATGCGGGGTATATGGCGCGGTTTGAGGAAGCCTTCGGGGAGCTTTTGCCTAATTTTTCGCACGCTTTAATTATGGGGGACTTCAATATTGACCCGGCGTCGGCGTTGTACGAGTCAGTGCGTCTTAACAACTACATTGCGGGACGTGGGTTATTTTTGGTGCCGCACGGGCCGTCGCACCATACGGCGACGTCGAGTAGGCGAATTGACTTGTGTGTGGTGAGTGATCGGCAGAAGGTGAGGGCTTATGGTCAGTACCCGGTGCCTTTTCTCTCGGGGCATGATTTAATTTTTGTCGAGTACGATATTGCGGTACCTCGGAGGCAGCCGGAGGATATAGTCTGTAGAAACTATGATGCGGTTGATGAGGATGCGCTGCGGCGGGATTTGGCGGCGTGGGATTGGGATGCATTTTATAGCACTCTGTCGGGGGACGAAAAAGTGGCGATTCTCAGCGAAGCCGTCGTTAGCGTTTTCGATGTGCATGCTCCGCTGCAGTGTGTGCGAGTTCGGCGGCAACCCGCGCCTTGGCTTACGCCGAGGCTAAGAGAGCGCATGAGGAGGCGGGACCGCTTTCGTCGCGCGCTGCGGAAGCGAAGGGGTCGAGGGCCGCAACACCTGTGGGACTGTTTTCGGCGTCTGCGGGATGCTGTGCAAAACGAGATTGAGATGGCGAGGGCGGAGTACTACAGGGCGAGTTTTGCGGCGGCGAGGCGACCGGTGGATACGTGGAGGACAATCCGAAGTTTGGGGCTTCTGCCTGCGCGGCGATCTAACGCGGACCTTGCTGTACCTGTGGAGGAGCTAAATGAGCATTTTCTGTCGGCTGGGCGTGATGATGCGGCGGGAGAGGATGAACGAGTGCCGGTGCGGGCGTTTGACGATCGTGCGTTCTTTTTTGCGCATATAACGCCGGAGGTTCTGCGTAAAGCGGCGGCGCGGATCAGCACGAATGCCGTGGGTGTCGACGGAATTTCGGCGAGGATGATGCGCATGGCGTGGCCGGTGATCTGTGGCCCGTTGCTCCATCTTTTTAATCATCTGTTGATGTATTCGGCGTTTCCGGAGATGTGGAAGCGGGCGCTGGTGTGCCCGGTTCCGAAGGTCAAATTTCCGGTGGCGGCGGGGGACTATAGGCCAATTTCGTTATTGTGCTGTTTTTCAAAAGTTTTGGAGCGCATTATCTCGGACCAGGTAGGGGGGTATTTGGACGCTGAAGGAGGCCGTGATCCATTCCAATCGGCCTTCAGACAGTTTCACGGCACGCAGACGGCGTTGCTGCGGATTGTGGACGATGCGCGCGAGGCGGTGGATAGGCACATGGTTACAGTGCTTGTGCTATTCGATTTTTCAAAGGCGTTTGACTGTGTGCCTCACGATGCGCTTGTCGTAAAGCTGCGGTCTCTTAATTTCTCGGACAGCGTGGTCACCTGGTTTAGAGAGTATCTTCGAGGTCGTGTGCAGGCTGTTTACGACGGCAGTGGGCGGAAGTCTGCGTGGGGAGGCGTGCGCTCGGGGGTGCCGCAGGGGTCGGTACTGGGTCCCCTGCTTTTCTCGATCTTCGTGCGGGGTGTGGGCAGCGTCTTAAATAATTGTCGGTATAGTTTCTATGCCGATGATCTACAGATATATCTGCACTGTGAAGCTACTGAGATTGCGAGCGGGATTCTTCGTGTAAATGCGGATATTGCGGCTGTGTGTGAGTGGGTTTCAGCATGTGGGCTGCGGTTGAATGAGGCGAAGACGAGGGCGATAGTTATCGGCTCGGCGTATTGCGTGAATCAGGTGGAAACGTCGGGGTGCCCGTCGGTCAGGGTTGGCGCGGCTGTTGTGCCCTTCTCCTCGTCGGTGACTTGTCTGGGGGTTATTATAGACAGGACTCTATCGTGGCGTGAGCAAGTTACGCGGGTTGCGGGAAAAATGAATAGGGTCGTGTATCAGCTGCGGTTATGTCGCGGTTGCTTGCCGGTTGCAGTGCGGAAAACGCTTGTGGCTTCGTTAGTCTTGCCTCATCTTGACTACGGTTGTTTGCTTCTGACAGGCTTGTCGGCGGAGCTGAATGGGGTGTTGCAGCGGGCTCTCAATAGGGGTGTGCGATTTATTTTTAATGTGCGTCGGGAGGAGCACGTTACTCCCTATTATCGTGCGCTGGATTGGCTAAAAGTCGTGGATCGGAGGCGGTATTTGTTGGCGGTTTTCGTGTTTAGCCTTCAGCTAAATATGCAGCCGCAGTATCTATTGCGGCGATTTGTGATGCGGGATGGGGAGGTGGGGCGGCAGCTTCGGCGGCGGCATCGGAGTATGGACTTCGTTGTGCCGCCGAGCCGCACGGAGTATGTGCGACACTCCTTTTTGGTTGTGGCAGCTGCAACTTGGAACGCGTTGTCGGATGGTGTGCGGCGATGTGAGTCTATTGCGTGCTTCAAGGCTGCGCTGCGTCGCGAGCTGTCGGCAGTAGCGCCGTGACTATGATCTCTATTATCTTTATTTTGTTGACTACGATGTATTTATTTATTTGACGTGCGATTGGGTTGTTTATTGATGTTTATGTGACGCTTTATTTATTTATTTATTTATTTATTTATTTATTTATTTATTTTTATTTTTATTTTATTTATTGACGTTTATATTTTTATTTCTATTGACTGCGGTTGACTTATTTACTTATTTGACATTTATTTGGCGCTTCATTTGTTATTTTTATTTGTATTTATTTTTGACGTGTATTTTTAATTTTTGTGACTACGATCGTTTTATTTATTTGACATTCATTTGGCGTTTCTTTTTTATTTTTTATTTTTTGACGTGTATCTTTATTTTTATGGGCTGCGACTGATTTATTTATTTGACGTGCGATTGTTATTTTCTTTATTTTCGGTTGGCTGTTTTTGTAGTTTGTATATTATTTTTATTTTTATCTTATAGTAGTGTGCGACGGATTGTGTTTGAGTGATATGGATTGTGTGGGCTGAAGTGTGTATTGTGTGGATGTGTGAGGAATTTTTGTCTGTTAAAATCGAAGGCGGCGTTTCTTTTTATTTTTATTTTGTATTTTTTTTTGTGTATTGCTGCACGGTACTCTTAGGGGGCCCTGGCCCTAGGGTACGAAATAAACATCTCTCTCTCTCTCTCTCTCTCTCTGTCTTCATAATTTCCTAGCATCCCCCGAGCGTCCGGACATTTATCTCGCTTCGTATTTTCGAGTCTCTCCAAATGGAGAGGCCACTGAAGAGGCGTGAATGCTCTCTTTTGTCACGATGCAAATGTCAACGCGATACCCTGCGCGCGTCGCGCATTATGTCGAACGTCCGGACAATGCCGCGGGTCCTCATAATAATGGTAAATGAGGAGAGAAATATGGCTATGCAAATGATGCACCCCCTCGGTTATAGGTGGCGCACGCGGACCCCACGCGCATCGCGTCACTATAGTGATGTACCGGCTCTACTCGTGTCTGCACTCCACCCCTTCGGTTTAATATCCCTCGGCCGCGCCGTGTTGCACATGTGCGACGTGATGAGCCGATGCTTATGCCTCTTGGCTTTCGATTCGTACCACGCGCTGCGCGTACCACGACGTCTGCTCTGCGATGCCGCGGCGTTGATGCACCAACGTATTTTCGTTGATAGGAGCAAAATTGCCAAGAAAACTCTAATTTATCTAAAGATTTATTAATGCATAAAAAAACGCAAATGAATCATTTTTTTAAGGAAAAATTAAAAAATTGCAAATAACCAAGTTTTTAAAATTTCTCGTCAACAATATCGCGTTTAGAAAAAACTAGCGGCGAGTTCGTTGTGTACGGGCAAAAATACATCGAAATAGAGTGTTGCTAAAAATATAAAAAATAAGTGTTTTCGCACTTCTTTTTCGAAATTTCGTCACTTCGCTGAAAACTTTTCATCGAAGTTTAAATTCGAACCCTCAAAAATCGCAAATTTCCAAAAAAGAATCTCAAAAAACGCTGATTCCGAAAAGCATCGTTGTTTGCCCGAAAAACAGAAAATTCGATGAGAAGAACGCGAAAAATGATTTTTTTAGGGACCATTTTTTCCCTCATTTTTAAATGAAAATTTATTGAATATTTTTTAAATGTTATGAAGATAATAATTTTATCAAAATATATTTTTTTACTGGTCAGATAAACCCCAGAATTATTAAAGTCGTTTTTCAGGAAAAATTGGAAAAATCACTGTCACGTTTCTAGGTGTCCGTTTTGCCCCTGGCGGTTTTGCCCCATCCTCCCCCCTCTCCTTCCAATATATATATATATATATACATATATATACGTCGCGAGACGTACCAACCGATGCGCAACATATGCAGAGTTCCTCTCGCTCGCTCTCCAAGCCCCGCACATACATCACGCGGTTGTCAGCCCCTCGAGCCGATCCCCCAAAATTACGAGGGCCTCTCTGTTTATTATTTTTTCCTCGTCGCGTTCCTTCACCCTTCGCGTCGGCAACCCCTCGCTTTCTCTCCCTCTCTCCCTCCCTCTCCGCTTTGGCTTTCACTGGCACTTGGCGGAGATACCCGGCGCGATTTTTCCCCGTCTAACCGATGACCGCATCAAAAGCACACGGCACCCCTTCCACCGTCGTCGAGACGGACACAATGCACGAGAATTTGCTTTTTTTCCACGAAATATTCAATGGCCGTTGTGCCAAACCCGGCGCGCCTTCATTTGTGCCTCATCTACCGTGGTTTTCGTATCTTTTTTTTTTCTTTTTTTTTATTTCCGCCTCGAACGAAGGGGGAAAAAAATTGGAAATATCTGAATCCACCGCCGAGCTTTTGAGTTCATCGCTCTCGGGGTAAATTTCATCGTAGGATAATCCGATATTTTGTTCAAGCTCGGTCGGCTTTTTATTTTTATTTATCTTCGTGATTGAATAAACAAAATACATTCGATTTAATTTGCATCGATAGCGTTTTGAAAAGAAGTTTCTCGGCTCACTCGCGTACTCGGAATTGCCAGTCTAACGCGAGTTCGATAATGCAACATATTCGAGGTCGTCCCTGGAACTGATCGATCACGCTGTCCGTGCAGATTCGCCTTCAGTCTCGTCTCGGAGCTCGGCGGAGTCATCACAGAGCGGCACGAGCTTCGAGCGACGATAAAGCTCGATTGGACAATAACAACTCCGTAAACAGATATAACGTTCGCGGGCGCGAGGCTCGGCTTTTATGTGTTAAATGAAGATAAGACGGCACTAACAATGGATTCGTTAATGTGCTTCTCGGAGCAGACAATGTTCTTATGTACAGCGTCGATTCGCATAACGCTGTTCGATAACACGAACACATAGTACAGTTGAACAGTGCGTTGAACAGAATGCGAAGATCTCACATTGCTTCTGCTGCACGAGGAAATTATTAACTATCAGTTGGAAAAGCTAATTAAAAACATAAAATAGCCAAATCAAATCGTTAATTGCAATTTCTTATTTAATACTAATCTTATTTAATACTAATTATTTTAATACTAATCTTATTTAATACTAATTATTTTAATACTAATCTTATTTAATACTAATTTCTTATTTAATACGCTTATATTTTTTTTATAAAACTGATTGCATTTAATACTCGAAATGTATTTTAAAGTCTCTTCAACGAAATTTATTCTGAAATTTTGCTCACATTTTATTCAAATGAAGACGACTTTATATCCCGAATATTAAAATTCAGCAGTAACAGATTTTTCGAAGCATCTGTGTTACAAAAAAGAAAACAAATTATCATATCCGCTTGCTCACCCCTCCAACCCACTATCTGCCCTCGGAAAAAAAAATCTCGAAGAATCGGCCTAATCGTGGCCAATTCATCTCTCTCTCTCTCTTTCTCTTTCTCGAAACTGCAACAGAACGCATACCGAGTGAGGCCGGCGGGAGGCCCCCCCGGCGAGTATTGATTTATGGGTCCGGGAGGTATTGTCAATAGGGCGGCAATGAAGTCATCCGATCGTTGCATATATACAGCGTCGGGGCATAGTGAATTCATGCAGCGCTGCTCGGGGTGCGTGGATGTGCGTCGATGATTATCGCAGCTCGTGCCGGGAGAGAAAAACCGGGAGGGGGCCCCGCGTGCTCGTAAATCGATTCAGCGATCGGGCAATCGACGGTGCCGGCGATATAAAAAGCGATGAGGGGGGAGAGAGAGGGGGAAGGCACGTTCGATCGATCGATCGTGATCGCGTTCGCCGCGCGTTTATTATTGCCCGGCGCGACAATGCGGACCGGGCGTGGTTTTTGCCCGGCGCGTTTTATCCAGTTGGTGTCGAGAGAGCAATGAGCAAGTAGTGACAAAAAAAAATTAAATAAAAAAAAGATGTATCCGCACCGCGATCCATCACGCGTTCGCGGTTGCGCGCACAAATCTATTAACATATTCATGCGTGACGCCGACGGGGCGAGAGCGACGGCAGATTTTGTGACGAGGAAGGACGACGCATCTGTCCGTCAATCCACGCTCGTCCTTCGAGTCCTCCCCAAGCGGCTCCTCGCTGAAATAATATTTTTTAAACGCCCGAGACGCGACGCGCATCCTGCGACACCGGCTGACCGGTTGACTATTGTGTTGAGGGAGAAAAAACGCGGTCGAAAAAATGTCTAATGAGTGGACGCATTAATCTCGAGGAATGAAAGAATCCGTCGGGGGTTTTCGCGAGATGAGCATCTGCGAATTTGTCCCCTTTCAGGGTGTCTGCTTTTCGGAACGAGGGACCAACGCAATTAGGCGCAGAGATACATTTAGTAGGGGCGAGGGATGATTTTTCGGGAGCTCAATTTTTCTTAATATAAATCTTAAAACAATTATTTTATACACGACGATATTTTTTTGTCTAACAAAAAATGTGACCATGGGTCAGGAAAATAAATTTATGAAGTCATTTTAGTTATATGTAAATATTTTGTTGTAGCTGCCAACTATTTCCTTGACCATTAAGTTATTTGCCACAATTACAAAAAAGAACCCAAACATAAAATTGACAGCTGCCAAATTTACACGCGTCACAAGCGTCGCAATTCCTCCCCAAACATTAGCATGAATGGTGGCGAGCGGGTCGAACCGGTGGTCAGCCCGAACCCCCCGCAGCCCGGGTCAACAGGGCCACAATGGTCGCGCGAGGCGCGCGATACCATTCAACGACCCGTGAATTGATTAAATTAACTCACTTAATTGCGCGCGCACCTATCATTAAACCGAGGCACGTGAACGCGCGTCCCGAGCGCGGCGTCATCGTCATCATGAGGGCCGGTTGGTCAATAGGACGCGCGCAGCACGTGTGGACGTGTGGCCACAATAATGCGGCGCGGCGGTCGCCGTGCGCAATAATCGCGCGTAACACGATCCGGCGCAGCGAAACGTCATGCGGTTCGTCTGTCTGTTTGTTTGGTCGGTCGCTCGGGTCGCCGGCCGCTCGCGACGCCGAGGGTGCCACTCGTGATGCGGTAAATTCCTGTGTACCGAGCGACGGCGCAACGTCGACGATTACGATACTCGTCGACGTCGCGTCGACGTCCACTCGGGGGGGCTGCGGCCGAACCGCAGAATCGTCTCGATTATCTCGTGGCGATAACGCGACCGAAACGTCACTGATACAATAGACACGGCAGACACGAATAATCGTCCCGGTGGGATTATCGGGGGGGCGAGGTTAACGGGATTACACTGTGTGTCAAATGGGGCGGGTTGATCTGAAATCTGAATGGAAGGGTTGAAAAAAAATTGTTGAAGTGTTAAGAAGAGATGACAGTGACAACTATGGATTTTCAGTCCACGGTATCATTTTTAGTCAGGGTTACTAATTTTATTTTGCAAATGTTTTATAGTGACTACAAAAAATTGGAGAACACAAAAAAGTGGTAGTATGTTCTGAAAATTAATATAAATGCGTCACTTGGGGGGGGGGGGGGGGGGGTTACGGTCGAATTTTAGAATCGTCTTGATTATCTCGTGGTGATAACGCGACCAAAATGTCACTGATACAATAGAGGCGAATAAGCGCGTCCTGGTGGGATTATGTCAAATGGGGCGGGTTGATCTGAAATCTGAATGGCAGGGTTGAAGGGATAAAGAATAAAATAAACAAAGTGTTAGGAAGAAACGTGGATTGAAACTTCAAGAAGAGCAAATATGTTTGCTAGGATCGTGTAGCATCTGCGTGTGACGCGAACAACAGTTTAATCGCGCTCCGGCTGCGCGTCTGCTTAACGGCCCGCACCCCATGGCTCGGTGGCTCTAATTGTCCATTATTAAATTTCCCGTTGCGCGCCGAACCAAAGTGGATCGCACGAGAGTGGGAAACGCGAGAAAAAGTTGTCGTGATGGTTGGGATGTTAATGACGGCGATGACAATAACGACGATAGACATATAATTGTGATCACTTTCTGAAAGAGAAAATTGTGCGTCATTTACTGGGCCATTTAATTGTGATACGGCGTTTATCGTGATGCGTGTTAAAAAATAATTTTGTGAGATCGTAACTGTCGATAATAAAACCGAATGTAAATATAATGACGAGGGGAGGATAATTATGATTACTTTCTGAGGGAGAAAATTGTGCACCAATTACATGGACGTTTAATTATGCATCAATTACATGACAATTTAATTGTGATACAGCGTTTATCGTGATATGCATTAAAAAATTATTATGTAAAACCTCAATCGTCCGTTAAAAAAAATATAATAATTTGAATATGTTGAACATTATGTATTGAGCTGTAGCCGCTTCAGCAGCTACGGATCAATTTGACGTAATTAATCGTTCGTACGTCGATGGTCGAATCGAATAGTGGGATCCTCCTTCGTCGAGTATAATGCATAATGCATGCTTGTATTGTCGGCTGGAAATATCCGTAACGGGTTGCAGCTCATTGTGCAGGGGCAAAGGAGATGAGACGATGGAAAGAATCCGCGTATTCAGGGAGAATGACTGGCGACTCTTGGGTTTCGAATCGACGTCGCTCGACAGTCGATGACTAATAGATTATCGATCGGGGATTCCCCCACGTGTTTGCGGCTGATCCGCGGCTGTGTTTCCCTAACGAGTTACACGATGACAGTGAAAAAATATATTTTCGAGTGGCTAACGATTGGTATTTGCCACGCTCGTTTTGTCGCACAATTCGTCTCAATTTCTTAGAGCATGATTCTGCGATTTCTCGAAGCGACGAAGTCGCGGAGATTGAGTAAACGCGCGTGACTAACGTATATTGAAAACATTTTTTAAACCAGAACCGCACGTGCCGCTCTCCGTGTAGCGTATGGATGGGTTTTACTAAATACGCTCGTGGTGTAGAGGAAAAGCCCATCGACAGCTACGACCACGCGCCGCATCCTCCTCGAGTTTAACCGGAGTCGGACAGGCGCGGGGGAAAAAAATGCAGCTGCCGCCAGATGTATATTTTCGTGTCTCGAGGCTCTTCCTTCGCGGGTTTCTTCGTGGGGGAGCCCACAGAGCATCGATATTTACGACATTTTTTTTTACCCTGAAAGACGGACTTTCGGGGTATCGACGTCTCGGTTAGACTCGTCGCTATCAACGGGAGCGGGAAATGCAGGCGCCACGGCCCAACTGGCTGCAATCTGCTCCCGAAATCGTCGCCTCTTTGGGCTAAGGAGGAAAAAAAATTTGTCGGCTCGATAAACAAATATTCAGCCGGTTATCTAAACTTAAGATTATGACGAAAACATGATTTGGTTGAAATCGCGAAGAGCAGATTTTTTATTCGAATTATTTATCAGTAATTGTTTTAACCAGGGTCTACATGTTTCTGTTTTCTATTTTCCAGAAGGCAACAACTCGACCAGTCGGTTTACTGCGAGCAGACGGACTCCCGCAGGAGTAACGTGCATCAGGATGATCGTCACAACGACTCGCGAGGCAGTGCAGACAGGGTACGATTTTATTTTTATTTTTAATTACACGAAATTTTTGTTTTATTTTGTCGCGTGCCTGAAAAACTTGCCAAAATCGACCTCAATTTTTTTTCTTTTCAAAATATCGACTTTTAACCTATACCATCATTCTCAAGTCGCATATTCTACCCCCGAAAACACTGGTTATTAACCTTTTTTAATCGATTTTGAAAAAAATATTTTTTAGCGACGAAAAAAATATTTTTTCTGTCAGAAATCGTAGATCCGGCTCCGAACCGAAAATCGCCAAAATCGATCCCAATTTTTTTCTTTTCAAAATATCGACTTTTAACCTATACCATCATTCTCAAGTCGCATATTCTACCCCCGAAAACACTGGTTATTAACCTTTTTTAATCGATTTTGAAAAAAATATTTTTTTGGCGACGATCTTTCTGTTAGAAATCGTAGATCCGGCTGCGGACCGAAAATCGCCAAAATCGACCTTGGAAATGTTTATTTCAAAATATCACCTATAATAAGTTAATCAATTTTGCGCTGCTGCGCTCTTATAAAGCTTTAAAAGGTTACGGGTGCTGCCCCGCCTGTCCTCTTATGAAATTATTCAAATTTGACACCAAACTGATTTTGTTTATGACGGACTTTCCTGGCAACCAATCACAGCTCTAATAGTTTGCTAACAATGCTTTCCGTTACTCACGAACTTTTTAAAAGAGGGATTCTATTATTCATACATTTTATTCTCCGTTTTTCCAGAGCACGACGCAAGATCTCTTCGAGCTGCTCGAGAGGGTTCAGAGTTCCCGGCTGGACGACCAGCGCTGCGTTCTGCCTCCTTACTTCTCTCAGGTATGCGAATGCCAATTTGTGGAAATGAATTATTATCAATTCCGCGGAATTTCCAATAGAGGCTACGCGGGGCCAAGTAGCCGAGGTGAATTGAGATAAAGTATTACGGCGCGTGTAGTGTGAAAAGTGGAAAACGAGGGAAGAGCCGAGAGAAAGGTATGACGGCGCCCGTATAATAATCTTCCCGCGCGCAGCATCACGAGAGAGCCGCACGCGAGCCTCGTTTGTCCTTATCTAATTTCCCTGGAGTTTTACTGGCGACGAGAGACCCCCACGAGAAGGGTGGTCCGAGTTGATTAGCGTCACGGCCGTAATGATGATAAAAATTTACGAGGAAACCCGCTGCTCGCACGCCAGAGCGAACGCAGTTTTAATATTTCTTCCCGGCTTAGCCGTGCCTCGTCGCCGCGATATTTAGTTTCCTCAATTAACGTGGGTCACAACCGCCAGCCAGACCGGCGATAACTTTGTGTTCGTTTTTAATACCCCTGAGAAACGGCAAATTACGCCTCAAACATAAACATCTCTATCACCGCATACACTATTATATTATTATTATGCGACCGATTGGGAGGTCCAACCCGGACCCCGTATCAGTTCCTTGAAACGCATCATCGGATCGCGCACTCAGGGAAGTCGCGATAGTCCTGGCACTTATAAAGTTACAGCTATAAATTCTTAGTACATGTCACTATTTCTACTTGGAGTAACTAATTTTACTTTGCAACTATTTTATAGTAGCCATAACTACATCATTATTTCATAGTGAATAAAAAATAGGTACCACAAAAAAAAACCGCGTGGACTGAAAATTAATATAGCTGTCGCTTCATAGTCGCCAATATTACATTTTTCTCTGACTGCACGAAGCCAACATTTTCGTCCCACATTACTCGGGCTTCGTCCATCCATTAATACCCCGATTCATTTTTCTTCCCCGGGATCATCCGAAAAAAAAAGAAACGCTTCATTCCATAGAGAGTCGAGTCCGGGGGTCCAGTCACGGATTAATATCGTGACATCGTCGGCGCGCGTGCTCGACGACACCGGGGGTATCGGAAACAGTGACATCAAGACAGAGGCCCGGTGGAATATTAAAAAAATTGCTTTACCGCCGAACATACACGTATCACGTCACGGGGAGGACTCGAAGATGGATGAAGTCGATTTTTCACGCGGGTGTGGCCAACGATGCAGTCATATGCAGCTCGCTATAGCGCTCGGTTCTCGCTGTCCTTGGTGCGTCGGACCAATCCGTCACGAATCACTCGGTCACGGGCGGTTAAGGGTGTTCTAAGCGTGATTCTGGGCCTCCAGTTCTTTTTTGCTATCCGTCTCTCTCCCTTTCGATCGTGCAGCCCCCATCAGGTTGGTCCATCGCTTTGGGTCCAGCCCGGGGAGAGGACCCGGCAAGTGACGTATGCCCGGCAATTTGGGTCCGCTCGCCGGGCCCGAAGAACGTGCCAGTCACGCGAGCGTTTTTACCCTCCCCGAAAAACTCGTTTTGGGCAGGGGAAAAATTTGCCCGGGAGCTACGAGTTTTTCCGGAAAAAGATATTAATTGCCCGGGGTTTCGCCAGTGAAAAGTAGGTGGAATGACTGTATAAATGGGGCCGGGCAGAAGCAAAAAGATATTAATCGTTTTGTCTATTCTCCGGTTGGCTGGCGGCGCTTTTTGTTGTTTTCTTCACGTTCGCAGTGGACAATCGCTATTGCGGGACGAAGGACGTGAATGGAGAGCGAGAGAGGAGGAAGATAATCGATCGTTGTTGTGTCTTCCGGCCACTTCTGATAGAGGATTAAAGTGTAATCGGTTTTCTGGTCTCATCATGGGAGAGACAAAGTAGGACGGGGTTTATCGAAAGAGGGATAATCGATGCGGCTATATAGCTCGCCCCCCAATGCGATAGAGGTGGATGATGGGAGTAGCTGCTGAGAAACGCGACGACGGGCTCACGACCGCCCATCCCGTTTGGCAAATGACTTCCGGATTCGATTAGGGTGACATGATTAGGCCGCTGTGTACAAGAGATTAGGCGGATTTACGTTTTGGAAAACCACGTCAACCGTCCTCGCCTTTTGCTGCGCTCATCCGGTGAACTTGGAGAGAAACATAGATATAACGACTAACTCATATAAAGGACACCTCAAGATCCGGCTAAGTAGACATCCATCTAACTTTCCCAGTGTAGAAGACGTGGATGGAGGTATCACAAATGTTATCACTCGTCCGTGGCGCGAGCAGTTGGGGAACATACGGGCTGTTGAAAAAAGAACCGCAGGAAAAATCCTAAAAGCACGAGAATGGTTCCCATGGGTTTTTGTCGCGCCGGGCAAACTCATCCGGTCTGATATAGATAGACGACAGCACTACGAGACGAAGAGCGCGCTCATCTGTCGACCGCGTGTGACCGGTTTTTTTTCGAGCACATTTTGTCGAGGCACTCAGCTTGGGAACCGCTCTGAATTTCCGGCGGTCGATTTTTAGCGTCGGTGAAGTCGTGATGGACGTTATCACCGGTCGGTAACTAAATCATACTTATCATATGTGTTCCACAGATGATACAGCAGATCACTACTGTACCATCGAATGATAATCGGTAAAGATGGACTCTGCCGATCCCACCGCTGATATAGTAGAACTCTGCACCAACAACCTCGATAATGCAGCGTCCTGCATTAGCGGAATTACCCGCAGAGACGAATTTTCGCGCACGTCGAATCCTCCGCGGCGAATCTCGAGTACGCAACGAAAGGAAACAATCGCACGGAACAACGGCGACCGCGTGATAATCATCGGGTCGAAACAATGGTGTGTCTATGCGGCGTTCCACTTTGCGTGGAAACAGGGGCTAATCTGATAAACCGTGGCGAAAATTCTGCGCTGACAATGAGAGCTCCCAAGAATTTAGTACCCACTGTCTCGTACGTGAATGCAATAACTCAGGAGTTTCATTCTCTTTTGAAGGATGCCTCGAGGTGGCTCGGTGCGCCGTCTCTAATGCCAGATCCACGCGATAACCATAGTAATAATAATAAAAAAATACAATGAACAATCTTTGCTTTGTTGTGCTCAAATCTATCATCAGCTATTTTGCACCTATAAAAAAGGTAATGAAACGTTTATAAAGTAATTATTCGAAAAATTTATAATAAATAATACAAAATAATAATGTTCACGGAATTTCCTCGTCGTTTTCACGCCTGAAGACAATTTTGAGCTAACCAGTTTATCCACCCGGTTTCGCTCAAATGTCGGAAACATTGGCCAACAATATAATACACGAAGAAGACAATTATATCTGGAAGGACATTGCCAGGATGTGGGAGGGTTGGTACTCGGCGAGCGACTCGCCTCTCCTCGGTCCGAAGGCAGCGAGGGAACGCGCGGAGCGGAAGAGGGAAGGGGGGGCAAAGCCACTTCCGGTCGGCCATCAGGTACCCGCACCGGAAGTCCCGCTTCAACTACCTCAGTCAGCCAGCCAGTCAGCCAGCCAGCCAGCCAACAGTCTGAGAGGCGACGTTTCTGTTCGTTTCCAGCTACCAAGCTACGTCCACTGTTAAACAAAAATTCAGAATCACAAACCCTCAACATTTTCCACTCATTTCTGTCCACGATGACTCAGAATAAAATCAATAAATGTTGACCAATTAATACACAATTGCAAAAATAAAATATAAACTACTTTTTTTTACATTGTCGTGCGTTTCCAGCTACCAGCTGTTTCTACACTATTGAAAAAAATCTAAAATCACAAACCCTCAACATTTTCTACTCATTTCTGTCCTACATGACTCAGAATAAAATCAATGAATTTTTACCAATTGATACAAAATTGCAAAAATATTAATTATATTCCATATATTTTCAACTAAACTGTGACTCGATTTTGTATTCTGTGTTTTTAACAGTCTTGTCTTCAGTTCTATTGTCACTTAGCCCCGATCACTAAATACTCGAAATATTTTTCAGCCACGTCCACCAGTGGCTTCTACAGAGTATTACTGCACCGGCCGCGCTCCTCCCCGGCGAATGGCGCAATACCGTGAAGATCGTCGAGATATTTCCCGTACGCGCTGCTCGAAGAAGTGCCTCAACCCGGGACAGTGCGAGGACTGAGCCCTGAGGAGAATTTAATTCCCGCGTCCTGTGGCAACGATCGCGCTGCGCCGAACGCACGATCGCCGCGTACGAGCGCACAGGTTGAGAGTCCCGTGATGTGTGTGTGTGTGATACGTACGCGCGGTTGTTCCTCGCCACGGCCGCCGCGCCGTACACATTTTTCCACATCCACGTAATACGCGCGTCGAAGAAACGACGAGACACGCAGACTGTTCGAATTGCCCCCCCGCGCGGGCTCGACGGCCATGGGAAAGAAGCGGGCGGCAGGAACTAGCGCGATCGCCTTATGATTCTCGGAACAATTGTGCGACGCGCGCGTCGCGGACGCGTGCACATAATGCACGCATAACGTTAACTCCCGTGCGGCGCACGGCGCGTAGAGTCTCGCGCACTATAGGCCGCCTCGTGCGCTAACAATCCGCACGGTACCGCGCGCCGCGACTCGGAGATGTATAACAATGCGCGCACGGCGCGCGGCGCGCGGCATAACTCCGAGTGCACGAGACAACGCACGTCATACCCCGGTCGCGCTGTGAATAACGAGGGTATTATTATTGTAACGTGGACGCCAGTTGGAGGTGCAGGAAAGCGCAGGTCTTTGGTGGAGAAACAGACATTTTGGATGCGCACAAGAATGTTTATTAGCATTACATTTTGCTCTTGGCACTTTTTATAGTTAAAAAAAAATTAAGCCACTCATTTTTTGATGGAAATGTGGAGAAATGCGGTGCAGAATGACCTAAGTGAAGGAGACTATTAATATAATGTGAACGAGAGCTGGATGTAGAGGAAAAAACAGGTCTTTGGTGGAGAAACAGAAATTTTGGATGTGCGCAAAAATGTTTATTAGCATTACATTTTTTTCTTAGCACTTTTTTTACAATGAGAAAAATTAAGTCACATTATTTTTAATGGAAATGTGGAGGAATGCGGTGCAGCATGACCTAAGTGCAGGAGACTGTTAACGTGAATGAGAGCGGGATGTGGAGGAAAAACAGGTCTTTGGTGGAGAAACAGAAATTTTGGATGTGCGCAAAAATGTTTATTAGCATTACATTTTTTTGTTAGCACTTTTTTTATAATGAAAAAAATTAAGTCGCATTATTTTTAATGGTAATGTGGAGGAATGCGGTGCAGCATGACCTAAGTGCAGGAGACTATTAATGTGGACGAGAGCTGGATGTGGAAAAAAAAACAGGTCTTTGGTGGAGGAACATACATTTTGGATGGGCACAAAGATGCTTATTAACATTACATTTTTTTCTCAGCACTTTCTTATTATTAAATATTAAGTCAGTCATTTTTAAATGGAGATGTGAAGGAATGCGGTGCAGTATGACCTAAGTGCAGGAGACAACGCACGTCATACCCCGGTTAAGACGTGAATAACGAGGGTATTTTTTATTGTTACACGGATGAGAGTTGAATCTGGAGGAAAAAGCAGGTCTTTCGTAAAGAAACAACAGTATTGTTGCTTCTTTATTGCGTTTAACATAATTTTTATTGACATTAACAATTCCTTTTATTAATATTTTTTTATTTGAAATTTTTTATAGGTTTTAATTTTTTTACTGTTAAATCACGGATCTGTAGGTGAAAATTTATCACAATGCGGCGCAGCGTAATCCAAATGATTTTCCGTCAGTAATTTTGCCACCCGGATAGAGAAAGCGTAACTAGAAGTGCAGGAAGATTGTTGTACGTTCAATCGGATGTAGTCATCGCTTCTAAATTCAACAATGTCGTCATACGCCTTATCCCAAGTATAATAAACCCTACTGTGCCCGGCGCGTTCGTTCGCCGAGGAAAAACTCGCCAGTGAGAATTCAAGCCGCAACCTCGCACCGCGAAAATGATTTCATTCGAATTAACCGGCAAAATATTACTCATGCAATTCAACCAAAGTCCCGTAAATTTAAATAAAATTCTACATTCCCGTCAACCGATAATCCGGTATTAAATTTAAAAAGAAAAAATCTCAGCAACCAAAGTAAATTCGCTTCTTAGCAGCCAAACGCAACCAGTGACCGAGTCGCATTCACGAGCTCGCACGAAGCGATAGCAACAAGTTTTACGACCGTCACCGCGGCGACATTTATCACGTTTTGCAATACAAACAAAAGCCATTTTTATTGCTCGAAGCCTGACGTTTTTTTTTCGACATCTATGCCATCTTGCCACACGAACAAAAATCCCATTTGTTTATTTTTCGAAGCCAGAATTTTTTTTTCATCCTTTATCATATTTTGCCATAAACGAAAATGTCGTTTTTTATTGCTTGGAACCAGCATTTTTTTTTTTTTTTTTTTTTTTTTTTCAAATCCTTCCGGCATTCTTGTTGAATTTTCATTCGCATTGGATCTTACATCCTGGAAACAAAAACCCTCAACCGAATCCTGTTGAATTCACCAGCGCGGGAATCTTCGTTGGCTTCTCGTCGGATCGCCGGAAACTCCGGTGGGAGGCGAAGGCTTCGGGAGCAGGAAGTGGGATATTCGGCCGAAGGTGAATGAGACGGAGAGAGGACGAACTTTCGGGACGAAGGACACAAAGGGAACGGGTAACCGGTGGCCGCGAGCGTGGTGCCTGAATATATAGGTGCGATATGTACGTCGAGAGCGGCGAACACGACGAGCGGACTGACAATGCCGCCGCTGCTGTTGGCCCGAACCAGCGACGAAATAAGTCGACCACGAAACTACATCCGCTCTTCTGGCGCTCGAGACCCGATGCCAAGGTCCGAGTGTCTCGCTTCCCCGCTGCTACCTCCCTCCGCAACCGTCTCGCTCTGCTCTTACCTCAGCCACCTGTCATAGACCCCAGAATTTCGACTGCCTTCCACGCATATTCATGAAATTCAAATACTCCGCTCGCCAGACGCAAAAGTGTCTTACAATTCTTACACGTGAAAGACATCATCACCACCGAGGCCCTTGAATGCCGATTAACCGCTAAACCTTCTTGAAGACTCGTGAAAAAAAGTCGCCATTGTCGTTGTGCAACTGATTCTTCTTTTCTTTTTTCTTCTTTTTTTTTTTTTGCAGCGTCAGCCATCGTAAAGTTTTTGCACCGTGAAATAATGAGACGCTACTTTTTGTCGACTGTTTTAACGCTCTGCTAAATATTTCATGGCTGTATCTGCGGAGAATCGGATGCGCAATTATGATGCCAGATATTGAGGGGAAAATATAGTCATTTGTGTCGCCAGGATTTTTTTGCTAACCGCGAGTTGGGGCAATTAAAAAATCGTGGGCTCCGATGATTTTTCGATGAGAACATGACCTGAGGAAAGTGGTGGAAAACAGGTTGGAAATAGAAAATAAATTGCAATCTACGTGGGACATCTCGATTGTCGTTGTCGAGAACGCGCGGATACTGTTTATCAGATGCCCTGGTAAATATTGCGAGACATGAAAGGGAAAATTGCAATTTGCGTCGCCAAGATATTTTTTGTAAACCGCGACATCGGGTAATTAAAACATTATGAGCTCGGGTAATTTTTTGATAAAAAGATAGACTGAGGGAAACAGGTGGAAAATAGAAAATTCATTTCAATCTGCGTGAACAATTAAAAATTATCAGTGTTAATTTTTTCGATAAAAAAAATAAACTGAGGGAAAGCGTTGGAAAACAGGTTGGAAAATAGAAAATAAGTCACAATCTGCGTGAATAATTAAAACAATTATGGTCTCAAATAATTTTTCGATAAAAAAATAGACTGAGGAAAGCGATGGAAATCAGGTTGGAAAATAGAAAACAAGTCACAATCTGCGTGAATAATTAAAACAATTACGGGCTCAAATAATTTTTCGATAAAAAATAGACTGAGGAAAGCGATGGAAAACGGGTTGGAAAATAGAAAATAAATCACTATCTACGTGAGACATCTCGATTGTAGTTGTCGTGAATGCGTGGATACTGTTTACCAGATACCCTGGTAAATATGACCTCGTGCGTGAAATTAACGCGCCGCTATCAACCGGGTTGTTGCCGCGTTCACTATTGCCATATAACGCGCGGCGACCGGAAGTTCCCACGTTACACCAGGCAGGAAGGAAGATTCGGTGACCCCGTGTCAGAAAGTTGCGATAAGAGCGCGAGTTGTATCTGCTGCACTTTCCAGCCCGGATTAGTCAGGTGTGGGTAGACTCGGAAAATAATACGGGTAACCCACTCGTGTTACGGTCGTTTCGCCGCAGAACCGCGAGCGGAATAATTTGGTGGGAAATTCTCGATATTCCGGGGTTGATTAATACCGTTGCCGGGAAATCAGGACTCTCACCTGTCCGCGTGGGTTTTAAGCCCCGGCGCAACACGGAGAGACGACTCGTTAGCATAGTCAATTAGACGGGATGCAATTAATTCGCCGGATCGCCGTCCGTATGCGCCAGGTGCATCGGCACCGAACGCGCGACGCCCGGTGCAATAATTTCACTGCCACCTGCGAAGCATCGAGTCTTGTTTTCCTTTTTTTTTTTTTTTCTTTTTTTCCGAACTATTTTTCTCGCTAAGCATGCGACGTCGTTTGAGCGGTTTAAAAGAGAAAACATAGACTCGTTGAATTTATTAACATTGAGAGGTTGAAGTCTGATATTATTCGGATTTTCCGCGGATTACGATTTTTAAAGGGTTTTTCTTTTATTCAATTTTTTTCTGGTTATTTATTGTGTTTAAGATATGATTAATGGAGGGTTCAACATCTACTAATAAAAATTAATTGATTTGGGGTGTTAAATGCATTTTTTTTAATTAAACGTTTTTTCAAACTTTTGGAAACAATTTGTGAGTTCACTAAAATGGATGCAGCTTTGATTCCCGTCAACCGATTTAGGATTTTCTTTTCTTCTTCGAAAAAAAAAACTTAAAGACGAAAAGAACGACACCCTTCGGAACCCGACATCTCAATTAATTTTTTGTTCCGACTTTCAAAGTCGCACCTTCGAGAATCAAATTTATTTCCATACCTTTCGTACGTCTAAAGAAAATCCCCTCATAAAAACGCTCCGCTCTGCTCCCTCCCCGCATTAGCCCAGTGGTATCTCTCATCATACTCTACTTTTCCCAAATTTTACAACGACAATTAACATTTCTGCCTTCATCCCCCTTAATTAACACCCGTCATTAAAAACATCTGTCCCGACAGGAGACCCGGCGTTGTCAATCCACGGTTTCCTACGTCCCGGAGGATTCCGACGTGCGTTTCGTGCGCCGCGTCCGCGCGGTGGGACCGCGAAGCGCATAAGTAACTACAACATACTACGTAGTCGTCGTCGTCGTCGTCGTCGTCGAAGGAACAGCAGACTGCGAACGCGGCGGGCACAGCGTACGAAGAGGGACAGAGACAGCGATGATGCGGGACGCCGAGGGAACTCGAGGGGAATAAAAGCCATGGAGGCAGCGCAGCAGCAGCAGCAGCAGCAGCAGCTACGTCCGTCTCTTTCTCGCACGCCGAGCGGCGGTAGTGGAGGCGCCGAGAGACTCGGTGGCTCAGCACGAGAGAGTCCGACGTGTGCTGCGCGACTCTCGAGAGCCTTCGCGCGGCTCGGGCCTCTCAGTATCGCTTCTGCGTGCGACTCGTGCGTCTCGAGTGAGCCGAGCGAGCACAGAACTCGACTCCTTTACAAAAAAACACAAAAAAAGAAAAAGAATCAACGACACAAAATACGAAATAAAAGAAAAGTAAAGCAAGTGCATCGCATAGTTTGTACTACGAAAAAAAAAGATTAAAAATACCTGTGAGACGACTTTGCACGTGTGCATTAAACGTGCGAGCACAAAAGTTTCGCTGCAGTTTGTAGGAGGAAGGAGGAAGAGAGAGAGAGAGAGAGACAGACGGAGAAAGACAGAGGGAAAGAGTGAGAGAGGAAGACGTGGAGACAGAGTGAGCGAGAGAGACGGAGAGAGGGACTTGCGCTGTGGATAAACACTTTCTATTTTGACCTCGGCTCCCAGCCACGAGGAAACCAAAGAGAGAGAGAGAGAGAGAGAGAGAGAGAAAGAGAGAGAGACGGAGAAGCGCAGAAATCGTCGCGAGTCCCAAGTGCGACAGAGTCGGAGCTACTGAAATCGCGCGTGGGCGGTTTAAGCAAATATCTGAATAATTTCCACGGCTCAGGAACTCGCGGCTCCTCGGTCTTTTATCGCGCGCGCGCGAGTGCCGCATTGCCAGAACGACAGAGACACCGAGACGCGTTTACGTGCCGCCCGACGGGTTCGCGTGCCGCGAAATAATAACTTGAAGCGCAAAAAATAGAGGGGAAGAGGTAAACGAAAATCGAAGCTGATTGGCGAGGGGCGAGCGAAAAGCTCGACGGGGTCAACGAGGTTCGGCCGAAATGCCGCGATTGTAGAGGCGGAGAAAATCGCTCTTGACGCACGCGAAAATGTCACGAGTCGCGGGCGAAGGCGCGCGGGATTTTTGCTGCCACAGAGCCGGCCAGTCGCCGCGAGTGTCCGGCGCAGCCTTCGGCAGATGACTGACTGCTGATCATGTGCGAGGTTTTTTTGGACGCATTCGCGACGCTTCTGCTCCGACCGAACCACTTTGTAGGCTGTCAGGAACGATAAGAAAGTAGAGAGGAAAGAAAACGGTGTGGAATTAAAAAATTTAATTCGCAGTCCAAAGCGACAAGAAAACACTGAACAAAATTGTGAAGAAAAGATCGGACAAATTTGCTCTTCGTCTGCTCCAACTTTGCAACTCTACAGACTGTCCGAAACAGCAAACAAAAACAAAGAAAAAAAAGTTGTGAACAAATTTGAAAACACTCGGTCCGCGTCTGCTCCGACTTTGCCACTTCACAGACCGTCGAAAGCGACACGAAGAAACGCAGAAAAAAAATTGTGCAAACATTTGGACACATTCGGCCGGCGTCGAGGCCGAGCAAAACGTCAGGGGGGAAAGAACAACAAATAAAGAAAATAATATCGACGAAGGCGCAACGGTCCCACCACCAGCAGCGCGAGAGACCAGACCCGAGGTCTCTAGTCGGGCTTCCAGGAATCTCCCTCGAGATTATACGAGCAGTGACGGCGCGAGACCGAAGACCGCGCGGCTTCGATCGCGTTTTCTTCGCGTGCGTTCGCTGCACGTTACACACCAATAGACGTCACGAGACGGTGGCATAGAAGCTCGGGAAGCACGGAGGGCTCGAGGAGATCTATAGGATCCTAAAACCGAGAGAGATAGAGGGGCGAAAAAAAAATCGTGAGAGGGAGGCGGAGAGGGGGAGATAAATAAATACGAGTCGGTGGATAGCGCGGAGGGATAAGAGAAAGACGAGCGCGCGAGTTCGGTGGCACCGTTCACCGTCCGACCGGGTTATTTACGTTCTCCGCTCGCCGAGAGCGCGCGAAGTGAGCTCTCCTCTCACCTTCCACCTCTCCCCGCTCTCGCTCGTTCGCCGCGAGAAAGGATCTTCACTCGCCGCGGCTTTCCAAACCGCCTGGCGCGATTTTCATCGGTCGTGAAAGAGACAAAAAAAACAAAAAGAAATGCGCACGTGATTTTCTCGGGTGATGAGACGATTTTTTTTTTGTTCGCGGGAAATGCAACACGGGGGATTTCCGGTTTCGGCTAGCGTGACTCGGGAGCCGAAGGCGTGAGAAGAGGCGCGAGCGAGTGATCCCAGGATTAAGACGATCGACGAATTGCGAGACTGAGATATTTGTTTTTGGTTTTTCTTTTTACGTTTACTGAGAGTGCGCGAGTGAGCGCGTTATTGTCATGATGGGTGTATTGAGGTGGAGGCACGATCTTAGATCGGATGCCGGACAACAACAACAACAACAACAACAGCAGCAGCAGCAGCAGCAGCAGCAACAGCAGCAGCAGCAGCCGCAAGCGAGAAGCGCTGGGCAGTCGCACACAAATACACTCACTAAATTAGTCACTCAGGTGAGAAAAGGAACGGGAATTGAGTTTAGGGTTTCTGGGCATTGGATCCCGGCAGTAGAAAAATAATCTGATGGTAACTGTAGAGGGCCAACTGTTTTTTATGGATTTAGATATTATTTTTAATGTTACTTTAATGAGAAGGTAACCACGAAATAATTAGTGAAGCTATAAAAAATAGTTTGGAGGGAAAACTGATGTCCTTTTAAAGACACCAGATTTAACTCAGTTTTAGCGATTAATCGATGCTCTATATACCGAGGAATTTTTTTTTTTTTGTTATTAATCTGTGTTGACTCAACTCTTAGAAAATTAATTATCGGACGAACCGACAGGTTTTTCTTAAATTCTATTCGTCATAGCGAATAAAAGAATTACCAACTGTTAATTTGTTGACACATAAATAGGTCCCAATATCTCAATAGAATTTTACCTCCCACGTGACGGTTTTACCGCCCACCGTCGAATTTCGTCCTTTCTAACGTCGACAAAATTCTCGCCGATAGACACGAGAAGATAGTCAGCTCGGTTTCCATCCTTATAAAGCCCGAGATGTAGGCAGCCCCGACGCGAAGCCTCTCCGTACACCTTCGTGTATTCTTGTCAAAGTCTCTTCTCTCCTCGCCCCACTCCATGGCTGATTTTTCCCGTGACCGTTACTCGGTCTTCCACCATCCGAGCGCGGCGCGTCGCTGCCTCGTCCTCGTCGGCCGTGGCTCTCGTTCACCTTTCAGGAATTCCCCATTTTCCCATGACTGCGAGTTCGCTCGGCGAACGGTTGCCACGTTCCTAGAGACCCGACGAAGTCAGCGCCAGAAAACTGCGCACGTTCGGAGGATAAAATCGAGGGATAAAATTATTTTCCTCGTGTTCGACATCTTAAATCTTCGACGTCGTTAAAATCTCCCTTCCTCCCTCCCGCCGCGTTCTATATAGCGGCACGAGGCCACTCGACGCTCGCGACGAGAACTCGTCCAGCACGTCTGGCCGGCCACGACCAAATAGGCTGACCGTAAGATCTGGTGCGATGCCTCTCTCGTTTCGATTCTAGACTCGCGCCTCGTCGTCGTCGTCGTAAGCAACGCCAGAACGCACGACACACGCCAGGCCTTTATTTACACACACGCGCCTTATTCAAAAGCCCTACTTTCTCGCGACTCGCGGCCTACTAATAACGCCGAGGATGCTATCACGTTCGAACATTGTTGAGCCGACGATGGATGCATATAACCGCTTATCTGGTTTTGTAATTTCATGAAATTTCTCTTTTTTTTAATCAGCTATTTTAGTTCCATAAATTGTAGCTTCGTGTCTGTTGGATTTATTAGAAAAATATTTTTCTAGTCGGCTGATTCGTTTTCAATAAATTATATCTTACCAAATATATTTTTTTAATGGCGCCATTGGACATTTCTTTTATTCGAATATATAATTTATGGAAATCGAATTGGGGAATACTTTTTTTTTAATAGCTCCAATGGTTTCGACAAAAAAGAAATTCAAATCAATTCGCCATTGATTAGCAATTTTTTTTTTTTAGTGTCGCCACTTAACATTTGCCAGGCCTATCACACGTCACCCGAACCTTTTTACCATCGAGATTTATGGGTCTTCCGAATGGCGCACGGAGTCGCTAAAAAGTCGTAATATAAATTTAAGCTTCGATCAATCGAAACATTCATTCCAAGTGCACGTACGTTGCGAGGTTGACGGCGCGCAGGAAAAAAAAGGACAAGCAGAAGCTGCAATTTCGGTCCATATAACTGTAAGACGGATGGCAAGTGGGACAACACCGTGCGCTATATTTACGAGCTTCGCAATTGGCTCCAATTCGTATGAATAAATTCGTGTGCGGCGTTGCCCGAGTTTCGAGCGCGCGCGACGAGACTCCAGGCCCATATTGCGAGGGGCTCTCCGTTCACGCTGACGCTGGTGATATCTCGATGCCTCGTCGAAGCGATTGAAACGATTGACGGGATTTAAACGAGGCTCGTGCGTGCAAAATGGGTGGGGAAACACGATGTACACGGAGACTTATGGAGCTAAGATGACGCAGGGAGAAAAATGATTTTGCCGAGCTAACAGAAACTACAAATAATTTTTCTAAAATATTTTGCCATCCTAACGAAGTTGCTAACCTAAGAAAATATTTTGCAGAGCCCAAAAAAAAATGGTTAGCCTAACAAAATATTTGACCAGCCTTATAAAATTGCGAACCTAACAAAATACTTATACAACCTAAAAAAAATTGCTGACCGAACTAAAAATTTGTCCACGCCAAAAAAATTGCCAACCCATCGAAATATGTTTCCAACCTAAAAAAATGGCTGAGCTAACAAAATATTTATCCACCTAAAAAAATTGGCAACCCAACGAAATATTTTTCCAATCTGAAAAAATTGCTGACCTAACTTAATATTCCTTCAACCCAAAAAAATTGCCAACCCAACAATTTTCGTTCGTGCCAGGCTCGAGGACGAGGCCAGAGAGCCGTGCGGAGAGAAACGCGGAGCGCTGTGTGCAGACGAAACGAAGAGCGGAACTGTCTTTCGCTCGCTCGCTCAGTTTCTTTCCTCCTGCAATGATTCATCCGCGGAGGCTCGTGGCACGCATTCGTGTCACGCTCTCTTGTCATCGAACGAACCAACGAGCCCCGAGATCTTCGGGCTCGGATAAGCCTCGCGGCAGGGATATGTACAACACGTCCATTCACACACGCAATAATCCATTGTACATGTATAAACGCTCGTGATATATACAAACGGTCGGTCTGGGCTTTTTATAACTGTAGAACTGGCGAACGGGCGACGAGAGGAGTTATCGATCGACTCCTCGTGATTCATCCTCGTGTATTCCCTAAACTTGGACTCCCTCGACGTCACCGCAAAGTCTTGCGAACCCTCATTCAGTGTCTCATTCAGAATTTTTTACCCTCGCGGACAAATTCGTCATCACCTTTTTTCACTCCGTTCCTGATTTGTTTATTTTAATGTTATAAAATCGTATGTGTGTTTTTTTTATTTCATTTAATGATTTGAATAGCTTTACTATTTTTATATGAAACAATTTTTTTTATTCAATTCATTTATTTTTATTTTTATAATTATCGATTCGATGTCGTTTGTGAGAATTTCTGGTCTGTGTGATGGGACTTTTTGACTCAGCTGATATTCGATAACGACTCCGGTTGTACATTTTGTTTTTGCCAGCCCTTTTATATTTTACACTGAACTCCCTCAATGTCACTATATATGAATTCATATGGACCCATTCAAAATATTTTTTCTTCGTCTCGGTAGACGAATTTGCCAACACCTTTTTTCCAGTCCATTCCTGATATGTTTATTTTAATGTAATAAAATCGTATCAGTGTTTTTAAATTTCATTAAACGATTCAAATAATTTTCCTATTTTTCATTCGAAACAATTTTTTCATTCAATTAATTTTTATAATAATGTACTCGATATCGTTTGTGAGAATTTCTGGTCTGATTGGTGATACCATTTGGCCCGGCTGACATTTGGCAACGACCCCGGTTGTACATTTCATTTTCGCCAGCCCTTTTATATATTTTACGCTGCTGCCGCTCCTCGAAAAAGTTCCTCGCAGGGCACGAGGGGAAGTTCACTTCCCTTTCACTCGCGTCCTACGCTGTTGTCTCTTTATCGCTGTTCGGCAACTGCCAGCCGGATTATGAGAATCGGCTGGCAGTGAAACCAACCGACTCGTCGGGCCTCCTAGGCCAGGTGCAAAACGCGGAGCCAGCAGGAGAGCCTAAGCCGAGGACCCTGCGTCAACTAAGCGATCGCACCTGGACTACGTGTGCCGAACCGCCTACTAAAATTCGTCTAAAAATTCTCACGATCGAATAATTCGATATTTTGCTTAATCGGCTGAACGCATCAATGAACACAAATTTTTGCTTTGCAAAAAAAAAGATAACAGCCAATGAGATAAATAAAAAATTAGTGTCAGAAACTCGACTGGAAACTCGACTAATACTTCCTCCTTTATTCCTACGATTTTACACGCTTGGAGTGAAACGTTCGCCTTGTGCTGTCAGAAATTGAGACATTTATCTTATCGACATGTAAAAAATTAAATCTGTTGGCACAAGCCATGCGATAAATTGCAGCGGGAAAAATAATCAGTTGCCAGAGCGAGAGCCAACGCGCCAGAGAACTAATAATAATCGGGCAAACCAACAGGTTGGGGTTGGCTCGGCAAATAGTTTGGTTCGCGCAAACGTTAGTTTTCCTGGCATCAAAGTTTGCTCTGGCAATTCACCATTTTTCTCGCAGGTGATTTTCCTCTCCTGTGTCAGAGCTAAACAGCTCAATCTATATGATTCATTGAAACTCCTGTTACCAAAAAAAAAAGTTTCCACCTAGCATAGTTATTATTGTCAAAGTCAACAAATCGTTCGGTTCCTGCAAACGTTAGTTTTCTGGCATCAAAGTTTGTTCTGGCAAACTTTTTTGACCGTTCAAAATTTTTTTTATCGTTTTTCTCGCGGAATGATTTTCCTCCTGTGGCAGAGCTTAACAGTTCAATTTATATGATTCTCTGAAACTTCAGTTCCAAAAAGAATTTAAAAAATAATAATTCTGTAACTTCCTCCTCTGTAGCAGAGCAAAAATATTTAATTTATATGATTTATCGAAACTTCTGTTTCATAAAATAAAAATAGAGAAACTTCTCGCCTAGCACAATTATTGTTGCCAAGGTCAATGTTCAATCATGCGAGAAAAAGTTCGAGGCGTGACACGAAGGCGGATTGCGATCGGCTCCGAAGCGTGATAAGCATTTCGGGTGAGATAATATAATGGTGATTTCGCGATAAGCGGAATAAAATGAGCCCTCGGGGGCCGAATAAGACGGAACGAGTGATCGACACGTCGACGGCGATGCGACAGCTGTTCGCGGCTGTGCCCCTTGTCGCTTGTTATTGTTGTTCCAATTTGCCGCGAGCGAGGAATGAGGAAGAGAAGGAAAATAAGAGGCAGGAAGCAGAAAATATAGGGTTAGTTACAGGCCGAGTGTGCCCCGTGGTAATTGGGTTGCGGGGGCCACCTACGGCGACTAGATTGGGTCATCCATTTCCAGTTTCGTGTTCGGTCCACCCTAAAAATACATATCGCGTGCCCCGCGCGTCCCGCGCGCACAATCCAGCGCTCGGTGCGGTCCACGCGGCGGTCCGGAATGTCTATTTTCGAGGCCCCGAGTTTATCTGCCCCTAACGCGCAAGGTCGTAAGTTCGTTGTCGAAAAACTTGCCCCCCCTCCTGTTGCTCTCCGCCACTCGGACCAGCTAAGAAAAATAATAGATAAACACGAGACACTCGAGACGGACCGGCCGAGCTGATGGAAACAAAACTTTCTTCGAGATCAGACGCGACAACCCCACTCGCACCTGTCTGACAAAAGTTCCGACTTCTAAAAATAAGGGAAATCATTTTTTTTTTTTTATTATTTATTTGCAACATTTTTTTTATGGTTCCAGTAGACATTTCATTAGCACGAATATAATTTTTGTAATCAAACTTCATCTTTTATAAACCTATTTTATTTCTATAACTTCGAAAAAAAAAAAAAAAAAAAATTCTGTCTGACAAACATTACGACTTCTAAAAATGAGGGAAATCTTTTTTTTTATTTGCAACATTTTCTTTATGGTTCCAATAGACATTTCATTAGCACGAATATAATTTTTGTAATCAAACTGCAACTTTTGTAAACCAATATTATTTCTATAACTTCGAAAAAAAAAAAAAAAAAAATTGCCTATTTCTTTTCTCAATGCCAAGAAAGTCAAATATTTGGCGAACCCACCTTGCGCCGCGAGGTGAAAAAAGAAAAATCGAAACCGAGGCCTCGGCCTTGAAAAATATGAATCTGGTGTTAAGCATAAATAATGCATCGAAGTGAATCGATTTGTAGAGTCAACGCGTTCTCGTAGTGCATGTCCATCGCCATGACCCCCTTATTATACGAGCTCGCACGCTCGTTTTGCTCGTTCGTGCTCGCTTCCGAATTCGGCGCGAGCACGTTGAATCTTCGTGTGTCGATACACGCTCGTAATTTATTAGCGGATAGACCGGGCGATGGGTATCGCCTCGACGAGGGCGACGAATCTCTCTCGTCGCGCCTCTGTCAACAGTATCGTAGCTCGTGTTCTTCCCGTAGGTACCGCGCGGTCCTACTGGGCCGCTAACAACGTCCGGGAACGCGTGAGCCGTCCGTCTCGCGCGGCTCACGCGTCAATTTCATTCCCGGCGCACCTTCGACGTATACGGACTGTACATGGGTGCGTCCAACAATGCGAGTGCTGAATTATTCATTCCCACGAGAGTCAGCGACTCCCCGGGCCATTCTTGCCTTCTCCTCGTCTCGTTCTCTTATCCCGCGCGCCGCCTTCGTTACCGCGTTATCTTCGCGGCAATAGCGCGTTTATTCACCCGCGGAAAATCCATTTTTTATTTTTCGCCACTTAATTTCTCAATTTGCTCGAAGCAAACGAAAAATTAGAGTTGGCGAATATCGGCCATTGATTTGTAATCGGTGTGACAATTTTTTGTGGTCACAGCGGAAATTATTGTGGCGCTTTTATTCACCCGCGGAAACACCACTTTTTTGCAACTTAATTTCTCAATTGATTCGGAGAAAAAAAAAGGAAATGTTTTTTGAGCTATTAATTCTTCGTTGGTGTGGCGATTTTTTGTCGTGGCCAAACTGTCTTTACATAATACATAATAGTTATTTAATATTTAACAGTCACTGAAAACATGAAATATTTATTTAACTCATTTCAATGGTTATATTGCTGCTCCAAAATAGTATAAAAACCGCCATTTAATTTCTCATTTTGCTCGGAGCAAAAAACAATTGGATTTGGTAAATATCGACCATTGATTTTTAATCGGTGTGGTAATTTTTTATAGTCGCAGCGACAATTATCGTGGCTCTTTTATTCACCCGCGGAAATACCACTTTTTTGCAACATAATTTCTCAGTTGACTCGGAGAAGAAAAAAAATAAATGTGTTTTGAACTATTAATTCTTCGTTGGTGTGGCGTTTTTTTGTCGTAGCAAAAATGATTTTACGTAATAAATAATAATTAATTAATATTTTACAGTCAATAAAAACATGAAACATTTATTTAACTAATTTCAATGTTTATATTACTGCCTCAAAATACCATAAAAACTGATACTCATGACTCATCCGTTCAAAACTGCCGTTTCGCAGTCCTTGTGCTCGTTGCATTACACTCGCAACGCGAAACTCGTCATTACCTCGTAATTCTGCAGTGAGCGCTAATAAAGTCTAACGCGAGAGCACTGAAATCCATTTTTTTTCTCCGTTATCGCGAGCCAAATATGTATTTACGTGCTCAACGTTCAATCGCACGAATCAACTGTTACACGTCCGGCGCACGGGACACGTAATAAGTGTAATATTGTTATGACCATAATAACTCGTCTACTCGGAATCGTCGCTACCGCGATGATGGATGTGGTGCGCTCGTCGCGGACGTTTCTGTCGGCATCATTTTGTCGAACCGGTGGTACAAAACGCGTGTCTCGAGCCAAACTCGTGGCACCGTTGAGAATATCAAACGGTGCTACAGTTGCGAGCGAAGAATGAGGGCCGGGCAACTGGCTGATGCTCCTCTCGTATATAGGAGCAAAGTCGTGAAGAGGCAAAAACGTAATCGGAATAACGGACGGCTGCTTTATGGCGTAACTAAATACCAGGCTGGTCCGTTATATTAAGACTCGCCTTTGCCTTCCATTATTCTTCCGATTCGTTTGTCTGAATTCATGATTTTGTTCGTGGAGAAAAATCATCTCTTTGGCTTGGACAATTCTTAAACAGTTAAATGGACACCAGGTGGCTCTATGGCTTAATCAATTAATCGATGACCCCAATTTGGTTGCAGTCATCAATTAATTGATTAAGACAACGTGAGTTGGTTGGGACAAAAAAATTATCGCCAACCAATACATTTGTTGACCCGACAAATTTATTGATTCAGCCAATTAATTATTTGACCCAAATAATTTGCACTGCCGATCAATCATTTTTGTCGCTGTTGGATCAAGCTAGAAAGTCACAATATTTGTGCTTACATTTATTTTCACGTCAGGTTTTTATCGTATTTTTATTATTCATGAAGACTTTTGGCAAAATCCATAAAACTGTGATAACCATTATTTTCATTATTTCGATGTTGTTGAAGGGCCAGATGCAATTTGCACCACTTCGATTGTCCCGTGTGCTGATTCAGCAACGAGTTTCCCGGAGCCGTCTCTGGAGTAACGTAAAGGAATGAATCCCGGCGATCCACGATGATTCGAACGATACAGGATAATAGGAAGCTCGATGCGACGCGCGCGCGCCTCGCCTCTTCTTCGCCGTCTCCTTCGTCTCGGATGTGGGCTCACATAATTGCAGAAGCGAGCCTCCTCGCTCGGTCTATTCTCATCGTCGACAAGGGAATCTCAGTTTTCCAGTAGAATAACTCGTGCTTCCTACACGGAGATTAGAATCACCGAAGCGAGAGAGATCCTACACTTTCGCGTAATTGCTATACCCATCTCGGTATTTTCGCTTTATCAATCTTTCATTACTTCGCCACCGACTCCTCGCCCATTTTATCTTATTCCCTTCTCATTCTCCATCACATCTTTGTCCCAGCTGCGAAGTCCCTGGACGAAAAAAATAAGAGAAAAGAGTTTAGTTAGCACGAATCTTTCGTAACACGGTGAAACAAATATTTATTTATTATTACGAAATTTAAATTGAGCCAGGCAAGACTTTAATTGTCACGGAACGATTTCAGTATTTCCTTTGAGCCAATTAAATGTTATTTGACGCATCTTAAGTTTGCTAGAAGCAAATCAATATTTATTTCGCTCACCTTAAATTTTTTCTCAACAAGAATATTTTTATTTGGCTCAACCCAAATTTACTAATAACAAATAAATATTTATTTGTTTCAACTAAATTTACTAATAACAAATTAATATTTATTTGTCTCAACTAAATTTACTAATAACAAATAAATATTTATTCCTCTCAACTAAATTTACTAATAACAAATGAATATCTATTTGTCTCAACTAAATTTGCTATTAACAAAAAAATGATTTCCCCACCCACCAACAAATCTTTCACCACTCAAACTCATCTCCCACCCCGAGTTCTTACATCATCAGTTCCATCTTGCCTCGACAATCTTTATTTCTTCTTTTTCTCTCATTCCGCTCGTCGCTTCATTCCGCATTCGTCGGTCCGTCCGTCTGCACGTTACGTGCTATCCGCGCCGGTGTACACCGAGAGACGCACTGTGTACACGTTGTTCCCTGGGGGCACCGGGCGGACCTGATGTATGTACATACGAATGGGGGGGGGGGGGGGGATACGAGAATGCAACTATGGGACACAACACAGCGAGACGAACGAATACCGAAGAGAGAAAGGAAGAGAAAGACCGAACCGTCTCGGGTGTATAGTTTGCGTTTGCCTAGGGTTGAGGCGAACATAATACTGGAAAGAGAGACCTGCAGACCGCGCGGGCCCGGCCGACTCCCTTCCCTCCCTCCCTCCCTCCTCTCACTATATACAGTGCACCCTGCGCCGGGTTTGTCAAGGGTTAAAAAGAATCTCCTCGTCTCCCTTTGCCACTCTCGTTGATCTCTCGTCCCTTCCCACTTGCTCTTTCTCCCCTTCTCGCTTCCTCGCGCCCCGCTTCATTTGCCTCCTTCTCGCTCGGCCGGGGCGAAACTCTCTGCCCGCACAACATTAGCATCTTTCTCTCCTCATCTCTCCATTCGTTCCAGGTTCGTTACCCGTCTCCCCTCCACCACTCCCAGCGCCATCCCTCTCTCTCTCTCTCTCTACGTCTCGCTGTCTCCTCCGTTGCGTTATTAATACGCAGCCTCGACGCCCCAGCCTCTTTCACGCACACAGAAAACCCCCTGGCACAACCTTTTTCTTCGCCACTTCTGACCCTCGTGTCTCGACGTTTCCTTCTTCCGTTTTGCGTTTTCCACTTCTACGCGCGTGAATTTTTCCCGACGGCCGGGAAGGACTCGAGGAAAAAATATAAATATATCAATATTACTAGGATCGATGGCGTATTTTTGTTAATTTGCGGATTTTTAACAGTTTCCTATCTGTAGGTTCTGTTAATTTATTTTTAGTGCCTGAAAATTGGAGTCGAGAAAAATGTATGTAGTCTGTTATAAAAATATTTTTCTATTTTGTTATGGTCAGCAATAGATAATGCAGCAGCTATATTTACACAGCACAACAAAACATACTTTTTAAAAATAAATTTCATTAATTATTCTAGGTGCACTTAAAATTACAGAAATGGATAACGAGTTGGGCAAAAATTGCCACTTTATTCGCAGCGTTTTCACCTCGAAAGCTGTTTTCATTGCTTTCAGCCGCGTCTGCGGTTTCCTTGGCCTTTGCCCTTTTGCGCTCCGTCTTAGTCTGCCCCCTGGTAGACCGTCTATGAATGCTCGTCACAATTTTATCCTTTCGCCGGCGAACGAACGGAACGCACCCCTTTTGCCATCAACGTGTCCGAAGGCAGCAAAAACGAGGGGCTCGATGAGGAGGAGGAGGTTCGGGAAAAAGGGGGGGGGGGCTATTCATATCTCACCCGTATTCCGTAATCACTCGTCCAGACATCAGGAGCGTCGAATTTCGTGGATATGAAAAATGAATTTTTCTCTCAACTCTATCTATTTTTTTTTTCTTTCTTTTTTTGTCCTTTCATTTCCTTCGTTTTCTCCGCGCGGGATTATCGAATTCAGTGGAAGTTGATAGCGAGGTGGAACGAGACCTACCCCTCGGTTTTTATCTTTATCTTTATTTTCTTCCCCCCGTTTTTTTCCGTCTCTCTCCGTTCCCTTCGCGTTCCTTTTTTTTTCGTCCCTTGACAATTTCGCCGGGGCCACTGGGATTATTAAATCCAATTGTGGCAGACGTGCAGTTTGCCTGTCTGCGCCCGGCGAGTCGCGAGTTGTTTTTTCCCCCGATAAAATGTTTACCTTCCATCCGCGCTGCGTTCGTGTTTCGAACGCCATTTCGCTTCGAACTTGCTCGCCGTCGTCGTCGTCGTCGTCGTCGTCTCGCTTTAATATCTACTTTCTCGCTTTCTCACTCTCTCGGTGGATCCTGAAATTTGAGAAGGACAGAAGGGGAGAGATAAGCTCGACGAGCTGGCTGCAGGGTTGTATGCTGCCTGGCTGCCAGGCTGCCAGGCTGCCTGCCTGACTGACTGACTGAGCCTGCCAGCTCGGCTCTACCTCTCGTCGTGGTTCTCTCTGCTTCTCTCTCTCTCTCTCTCTGTGTGCATCAGCCTCTTCAACGGTCTCCGCACGTCGTACCCAGTTTATTTTCGATACCTGAGAACGAACCTCAGAGGGGAAACCTATATCCCCATAGAGGCTACTTCAGGTTAAAGCTTTTTGCTCGGTAATCCTACGGTCAGTGCGTCATAGAAAAGTTTTTCGGTGGAAACTTTCCGAGGCGATAATTGCGGAAACGTCTGGCGGGATTAGGCGGGACATTTCAAAGGACACCTGAAATTAATATTTATTGACGAAATTTTGTGTCAATTTTATTTTCTGTTGGATTGAAAAAAAATGGCTTAGAAAAATGTATAATTGGGATCTTAGATAAAGGTTTAATTTTTGTTTGGTTTGAAAATAGTTTTCTTAAATTTTTTTGTGGTTTGTTAAATGTGCATCAAGATGCGTCAGGAAGTGCTTAACGCATCCTTTCTAATGGCTTTATAGTCGCTCCCACGAAGTTTTATTTCCACGAGCTATTGTTATGTAAAGGCGACTGAGTTTAACCGCGCAAAAAGTCACCGGGAAGTCGGGGGGAAATCCTTCCTGGGTGAAAACGAACTTCGCAACGCCGGAGAATTTACCATACTGACATAACCGCGCGGTTATCGCGAAACATCGAAAATATCAGTGGCTATTGTTCGATTTATTTGGGCTCTGATTCACAGACAGGACAATTTAAGACACGGGAATTAGTGACAAATTTGTCAACACCAGATTACGGGGGGAAATAATAATGCAACGTGGTTGGGGCAACGAGTTAACTGTGACTCACTATATAAATACATTTTTCTACATTTTCTATACAAGTTTCTAAATTTTCTATACATTTTTCTAAACTTTCCATAAATTCGAAATGTTCTATACATTTTTCTAAATCTTCTATAAGTTATTGATTCATGTTACCATTTCCCACAATTAGTAATTCCACGTTACAACTATTTCATCGCCAACCCCACGCACAAAATAACGATTCCCCAATCCCAACTGCAAAAAAATAGCCACATGGGCTGAAAAAAATAGCCGTCACTTGGCAACCAATTTTTTTCTTCGCCCGCATGAATAGTCTCCAATTCCGCGGTAGACAAATACCGAAATCGACTGAAAAGGAAGGGAGGCAAGATCGGATCTTGTCTTGCACGTCTGATCGAGCCTCGTCGTCGTCGTGGTCGTCGTCGTTTCCTACGCCCACACTGGCAACCGGCCGATGAGTCACTTCGTGCACAGAGTGCTCTCCGCTCCAGGGCACTCTTACGCTCGGTTTCGCGCACAGGGCCCTCGTGTTGCCCTCGCTCGCTCCTTCTTTCTCGAGTTTGAGCCGAAAGCGCAGGGGGTGAGCATCTCGCGACGGGGGGGGGGGGGGGGGGAGGGGATAGAGAAAGAGGAGGAAGATCGCGATAGCTCGTCCAGAATCTCGCGGCAACCTCCCTCACGGCCTATTTCGGAGTAGATTGCTATCGCCGCCGACCGAAGGAACAAACGGTCGATGTGACGCGCGCTGTACACGTTGGGAACCTTCGAAACTCGCCTCGCGGATGATTCGCAAAGGTCGATGGGCTCCTCGCAATCGGTAATACAGCGTAATGGAGGCATCGAAACCGGTGTGCGGCTTGTGTAATCCGATTGAAAATATATGTACGTGTTTGTAATGGGGAATCGAGCACGTAAGTCTTGGCCTGACTGCTGTGGCCTGTTATGAAAGCGTAACATCCGCATTGAGTTTCGTATTATTATTTATTTTTATTAATAAAAAATAATATCGAAAAAAGAAAAATGGTATTTTTGTATTAATTATTTTTTAGTTGCAAAATCCATGCATTTAATTTTTCGTAACGGAATTTTGATGATGAAGAAATCTTTGGGTCGTGGTGCAAAAAATGTAAGGGTTTCATTTTGGGAAAAAATAATTTTTTCAATCATGAGAAACATGAAATTAATTTATTGCATTTGGATCTCGATTTTTTTATTGAATACAAAAAATAATAAAAAAAATACTCTGTCTTCCGAACTGTCTTTTCTTCTGCACTACTCGCAGGACCCACGAAAAATCGGCAACGATCGAAAGTGAACTGATAAAACTCCGGCATTTCGCCAGCAAACATATCTATCATCGGCGATATCGCTGGAAGTTAAATTCCTATGATTTAGAGCCAACCCGATTGGTTTAATAGAGATGGCGCGCAGTCTACGCCGGGAACTAGCGAAGCTATAAATATATGTAAGAGCGGAGCGCGTGTGTCACGTCTTCATCGAAGAGCAGCGAGGCTTCCGAGGGCCCCGGAGAGCCTCAATGTTTGTCCACGAGTTCGCAAACCACCTATATGTATATCCACACATCATATCGGCGTCTCGAGGAAGAAAATGAATCGCTCTATAGTCTCGAAGCTATCGAGCGAGCCAGGCAGCGCGGCGCCTTTATTACATAAGTATATAGCGCGCGCTTTATATCGATGAAGAATTTAATACGAGCGGAGCCTCTTGAGAAAGACGCCGGGAAATATTTATAGGATTTTCGGTGTGTAATATCATTAAATTATTATAGGTTTATCGTATCATTACATAATCGTGACATTACGAGTAATATTGTGTAACATGTGCTTTCATGTTTCAAACAAATTACGCTGCTATTCGTATTACGCTCAAAAAACATTTTTATCCAATACATAATTTTTTTTGTTCCTAAAAAAATAAAATTGCGCGCATTTTGTATCGATGAAGAATTTAATACGAGCGGAGCCTCTTCAGAGACGCCAGGAAATTTTTATAGGATTTTCGGTAATATCATTAAATTATTATAGGTATTATTATATCATTATATAACCGTGAATTACACGTAATATTATGTAACACGTGTTTTCAGGTTTAACAAAAATTGTGCTGCTGTTCGAACCACGTTTACATTTTTTTTATTCGATACATTTTTTTCCTAAAAAAAAATATATATATATATTGCAGAGCTCTCGGATCACATCGAAAAGTTTACGACGCCCGGATCCGTCCGAGTGTCACGCTCGTTCGTGTCGAACGAGCAAACTCGCCCGAGCAATTGTCGTCTTGTCTCAATATTTGTTCCGGTATTGCCCGATAAAACCGAGAAATAATGAATTGCCGCGCGCGCGCGACGCCGCCGCGACGTTCGTCGTTGGAAAATTGAATTGCATCGACGGCTAAGTTCCCGGAGATGTTGCAATAATTCTATTTATAGAAATGTTACGTTCGTGATCGGCGCGGCGCGTCCTTCTTCGACTGAAAAATTAATTACGCTCCGCCGTTTGAATAATTGATGCCTGTGTTCAAGGCGACTTTTCCTGCAAATTTTTCCCTCTCTCTTTCTCTCTCTCTCTTAAGCTGTATTTACCGGTACCGAGTCCGTCGTTTTCACGGTGTTGAAAAATGTACAAACTACTTTGCAAGTGTTTCGCGCTGGATCGACTCGGGAAGCAGCGCGGAAGCCGAGCGCCGCTGCGAGTCTCGATGCATATTACGTTTTCAGCTTAATGCCCGGTCTCCTCGCGCGCTTTCCATCGCCCCGACGTGACCAACAAGCTCCGGGCGTTTAAATATTTGTGATGAGATTAAAGTGCCTTCTTGCGTCCCGCGAGCCGCTCGCCCCGCGAGGCCGGTAAACGCGAGCGCGACACGACACGTTGTGGCGTACAGGACTCTTCGAAATCGAGGCGACGGCTCGTAAAAAGGGCTGAAACTTTCGCGTATTCGATTACATTTTTATTCGTAATTTTTCATAATTCGGTTTTAAAAAAATTAATTTATCTCACGTTTTCCTTCTTAAAAAAAGAAGTTCTGGAGATTTCTTTTAATTAATGGTCAAAAGAGCTGACTACAAAAAATGCGATGGGCTATATACGAGTTAAAATTATTAAAAATATATTTCAGTTTGATTATGTAACAGATGTTTCATATTTCATATTTTCAATATTTACCCAGTTCATTATTTTTGAACGAAGAGCAGTAATTAAATGAATTAATTATCCCAAATTATTTTTTCTCGTTAAAAAAATTAATCCTGTGGTTCAATTATAATTACTCGTAATTATTCGAGCCGAAAAACATTTTCGACCCAGAGTCATCCGAGTATTTCCCATCCCCGTTGAAGTGCGGATATAACAGCTCGTTATTCTGAATCGCTCTGTACTCAGGTGGGGCTCGCGGCCTCGGCTCACGTGTCCCGGAAAATAGAGTCGCGGGCGCGGTTATTCGCGAGAGCCGCCAAGGTCGGTCAATTTTCTCTCCTCGACGTTGCCGCGAATTTTCCCCGCGCGCGCGCGGAGACCTGAATAATTAATAAAAACTCCCGAGGACGCTGCTCGAGCTGTGAAGCAATATTTAAAGCCGTCCCGGGGGATCGCGCGGAGCTTCCCAATTATCGGATCATGAGCGCCGCGCGACCGAGGAGTCCCGAATTTTCGTGTCCAGAGTCGCAGCGGCATCGGGGTGAGAAAACACGGGACGATAAATACGGAACGTGCGGGGCCGCCTAGAAAGCGATTCTCTCGCGAGACTCTCCAACTTATTTCCTCCCCCCCCCTCCCCCCTCGGGGGCCATTCACTAATTTAAGTGCTTCTAAATTCGTGAGAAGGGTGCGCAGATGGGCGCTCCATCCGCGTCTCCGTCTCTCGGCGCGAGCGCTCGACGAATTTCTAGAAATGACGTCGAGAGGCGAAAAAAAAAAACGAGGCAAAAGGAGGAAAATCAACGGAGCGGGGAAAAAAAATGAAAGGAAAATAGTGAAAGACGTCCGCAGCCGCTCGGTCTCACTCGCTCGCCTCGGTATCTCCTCGCGCCCGATGTTTCTCCCATTGCCAAATATAACTCGACGAGCGCGCGCGCATAGCTGCTGCAACGTTTCAGGAAACGTGCGGCGAGCTCGCGCGGTATTCCGAAGCCTGCGGGACACGAGACCGCGAGAGCAACAAGAGTCACGTTGGGTTATTCTACTGGGGAGAATAAAATGTCGTAAAGTTCGCCCGACGCTTCGATAGACTGTATTTTTTTTTTTTTTTTTTTCTTATTTTTAGAACCGTAGATACAGGCGGAAATAAATGTAAATATAGATGTATAGATGGATACATAGATACATGGCGTGTGGATAGAACCAAATGGTGCGAGAAACGAGAGCAAATGAATTGGAGCTTCCTCGGGATCTAATTGTGGAAATGAAGTCACGAGACTTGTAGGATTCTCGGAGATTCCGAAGAATATATCGCGTTTGATCGTGGGTTGCGTAGCTGCGGAGGAAGAATTTTTTAATTTATTTTTTGTAAGAGTAGTAATGAGGGCGTTGCACCTCGGCGATAGTTTCCAAACGCTCCAACGGTCGTCGATATATTTCACCCAACGTAATGCCCCGATGGTGTCGTCGCCGCACGTGCCACCTGCTTCAACGCCACATGCCTCGTCTGCGTATTATTAATGCGCGTTGGCATGGTGGCTGGCGGGCAGGATTGCTGCGGGACCAACGTGAAAATCCATACCAAACTCGTTAAAGTTACACCTGTTCGGCGTGACCCAAGCGTGGGGCCCTCTCGAGCCGTTAACTTCGATAATTCACGAACTCGTGTGGCGATATTTGATCGATTCGGGATTACGTTAAATTACTCCGAAATTAAGCATTTTAAATCTGAGTGATTGAGCATAAAAATATTTGTAGTCCTATTTTGCTCCTTTGCAATAGGAAGGCATACAGATTTTGTTAATAGTTAATGTTTAATATTCTTGAAAATTTCTGTGGATTTAAAAAAATTATGATTCTTGATATCAGCAACTAAATTATGAATAATTGATTGGCAATTGTTTTCTAATTTTGTTTGTTAGTTCCAATTTACAGTCGCAGACTTCGTGACCCAAGCGTGGAGCCCTCTCAAGCCGTTAACTTCGATAATTCACGAACTCGTGTGGCGATATTTGATCGATTCGGGATTACATTAAATTACTCCGAAATTAAGCATTTTAAATCTGAGTGATTTGAGCATAGAAATATTTTTAGTCCTGTTTTGCTCCTTTGCAATAGGAAGGCATACAGATTTTTTTAATAGTTAATGTTTAATATTCTTGAAACCTTCTATGGATTTTTTTAATTACGATTTTTGATATGAGAAACTATATTATGAATAATTTATTGCCAATTGTGTTCTAATTTTATTTGTTAGTTCTAATTTACAGTCGCAGACTTCGTGACCCAAGCGTGGAGCCCTCTTGAGCCGTGATAATTCACGAACTCGGGTGGCAATATTTGATCGATACAGAATTACCTTAGATTACTCCGAAATGGAGCATTTCAAATCTGAGTGATTTGAGCATAGAAATATTTGTAGTCCTATTTTGCTCCTTTGTGATAGGAAGGCATATAGATTTTTTTAATAGTTAATGTTTAATATTCTTGAAACCTTCTGGGGATTTTTTTAATTACGATTTTTGATATGAGAAACTATATTATGAATAACTTATTGGCAATTGTGTTCTAATTTTGTTTGTTGGTTCTAATTTACAGTCGCAGACTTCGAGGGAGGAGAGGCAGCAGCAGCAGCAGCAGCAGCAACACCATAAACAGCAACAACAGGAACCGCAGCAGGCGTCGAGTCCGGGCTCGCAGACGTTAACCCCGAGCCCGTCGCCCTCGCCGGTGGGCGATGCGCCCCTCGGCCGAGCGCTCATGGAGGCGGCGATTCAGCAGGCGGCGAGCACGAGCGGAACTGTCGGGGGTGGCAGTTCACCGGGACATCAGCAGCAGCCGCCGATGGTCGTGACACCCCCGGGATACTGGGTCGACGGTACCGATCATCGGCACACCCTCGATTCGGCCGGACGAGCGTTACTTCCGGCCCAACCGGCCTGGCAACCCCGCATCGACCAGGACGACACGGCTAAGTGTTATCGCCGCTTCTTCGTAGGCCGAGTAAGTTAGTGGGCGCCGGGAACGCCCGATATACCGCCACGCTTTATTGCTACAGTCTAGGAAAATCGCTTCGCACTTTTTCACGCTTTTTCCGAGGTTCCCAGGGCGTGGGAATATTTTTTTCCCCAAGAGTCGAAGCTGCCGCCAGGAAATCCAGGAATTTATAGAAAAAGGAAAAAAACGACGGTTTACATCCCATCGCGAAGGAAACGAAATTTTCTTCGAGCGTAAAATTCGATCCAGGCTACGTTCAAGTTCGCCTTGAGAATCGATTTGAAAAATAAATAATGAGGCCTCGAGGCTTTTTACTCGCGAGTCGAAAGTGTCGCCAGGAAATCCAGGAATTTATTTCCTCGGAAATTACGATTCGAATGCCATCGCGAGGAAAATAAATTTTCCCCCGAGCTCTCCGCGCTCGATCCACGCCGTCCGAAAGCAATTTTTCCGGCGAGCCTCGAGAGCGAAGTCGGGCGCGAGAATGAAAAAAACGAATAACAATAATCCCTCCGTTTGTTTGGCACATTACCCGTGCGCCGAACAATGCAAATTTCAATCTCGCATTAGCGGCGCCCGGGGCGTGGGCTCGGCTGATTCTTCGCGCGCCGCGTAGCCCACGTAAAACCCGCCGGCGCACGGAGCTTATTGTACAGTTATTCGCGTATCCCGGCGCGCATTCCCGATGCACGAGCAGCTGGAGCAACAATAATCGCCCGCGACTGCTCCGTCTGTATCTGCGAATCTCCTCTCGTGTATTTCCCAGCGCGAAGCCTTCACGCTCGGCGCGTTAACGCGCGCAGAGCGAGAAATTGAAGGATCGAGGCAAAAAAGAGAGGAGGAAGAAAAAAAAAAAAAAAAAAGAACGTAGAACGAATATAACTCGAGGAATACGGCGTAAAACGGAGTAAAAGAATGGGAGCCTGATGTACTGCGTAGTGTTCGGTACTCTAGATTAATATAGTGTTGTAGGAGGAGGAGCAGCAGGAGCACCAACCACCACCACCACCACCACCACCATCAGCAGCAGCAACAGCAGCGCCACCAATGGACAAGATGGATCTATGTACAACACAGGAAAAGAGCACTTCGGGCGTGGGAGTGGGAACGTTCTCATAGCGGCCTTTCTTTCTCTCTTGTGCGCCGAGTTCACCGGCAACGTCCGCTCGGAACAGGCGTTGCGATCTCTACCTTCTCTTTCGCCTCCTCCTCGCCTCTCTTTCTCCCTCTCGTTTGCTCCCCGAGCCCTTGTGCCTTATAAGCCGGAGCACGTTCTCCTCGTCGCTCGCTTTGTCCCCGTCTCTTTTCCCTCCTCGGCCCGGCCGTCCGTACAGTCGCACCGCGCCGATCTCTCGTTCCCTCCGCGCTCTTATTCTCGTCTTCTCTTTCAACCACACGCGAGAGACGCGAGTTTTTCGCGTCGCTTTTCCACTCCGCGGAGACACGAGAGACGAGAGACGACAACGACGACGACGACGGTGGATTTCGCAAAAGTGCCAGCGACAGCCAACGACGATTTTCCGTCCGTCCTTCCGCTTCCTCTCCGCTCCGCCGTAATCCGGGTTATTTCACCCGGATGCCGCGTGTCCTCCGCCTCGGCTCTCTCGCCGTACCCGCTCGTTTCACTCTTACGACTCTCCCAGTCGTCCTTCCTCCCGGGCTCCTCGCTCGTCCCGTTCACGAGATAAATTCAGCGGGGAAAATGCAGCTGTAGCCACCGACGAGCGCCGAAGTTTGATGCAAATGCGAGAGTTTCGTGGGAGAAGAATCGTCGTTTCGGGACGACGGAGATTCCTGAACCCTTCTGCCCTTCTGTTCTTCGTGGCTTCCTCGACTGGCACAAAGGACGGTTTTCCTTCCGAGGCGAAAGTCAACTTGTACATCGGTCCTTCGTCCCTCGGCATTGGAGTCAGTGGATCTCGCGAAAGCCACGAGTCTTCGGGACCCAAAGACACAAGTTGACGTTGGAGTTTGCTCAACCGGTCGATTAATTGCGTGTCTGTGATTACAGAAGTGCAGCCGGGGGTCGCGACTTCGACGTCCAAGTTTCGGGAGGCAGCCAACTCGGCGGCAAGTTTTTCCCCGCGCGACGACGACCGAGGAGGCGAAGAAAAATACGTTGGGAGACGGACGAGGACGAAGGAGGGGAAACGACGAGAGAGCTCGGCATACACGAGTTTATTCTCAACGAGTATCCCTTTCGGTAGACTCGGCTTCAACGCACACCAGACGCTGGGATATTGGCCCGAGTGATACAGTCGTCGTCATAGCTCCGTGTCGCTCTCCTCCGTGGCCAAAAACACCACCGCTCGGTGGCTGAACACACAAGAGAGAAGAAACGAAATACTCCGCTGTGTTCGTCGCGCTGCCGGCTTCCTCGACAACTTCCGCTTCTCAACGTTTCTCCACGCTTTCGGTGGACTCCGACTCGACGTACAACACCGGCGACTGTGGGATATTGGAGCGAGTTACACAGTCCTCGTCATAGCCTCTCGTCCCTCTCTTCGCACACTGCCAAAAACTCGAACGCTTCGCACAGAAGCGAGAAGAAACGAAACACTCCGCAATGTTCGCGGTGGTGGCTTCCTCGACAACTTCCGCTTCTGAAAATTTCTCGAGTTACGCTCTCTGTTCTTCGCTCTTCCCTCGCGGTCCGTGTGTACTCGGACCGAGAAAGGCAATATTTCCGGAGAGTTTTCAGTCAGCCAACATAGAGACACAGTCGCTCAATATTTCACGGAACGCAGACACATTCGACTCTGGCTTTAGGAACTCCAAAACGTCGACCTTTTTTTTCTTTCCTTCGTTTTTTTTTTCCTACCAGTTCTGTCCCTCTTTCTCGCTCGTCGTTCTTGGTCGATTGGGCGACGCTTCGATAACCCCCTTCGGGTTTCGAGGAGCCGAGCACAGGCGAGCCACGTTCGTAAACGCGTCGTCGTCGTCAGCCACGATAAACGTGCGGTTGTTCCAGTCATTCGTCGCGCACTCGGGACAGCGCGTAACATTACCAAACGCTCGGGCGAGAGAGAAAGAGAGAGAGGTGGAGGAAAACGAAGCCGAGCTTCACGCGCGGTTGTCCACGTGCTGTAAATAATGAGCTGCGAAGTGGAGAAACCAATGAACACCCGAGCACTTAAATGCTCAATTGAATGTCTTCCAAACAAGGAGGTAAATAGGGAAGTCGCGGCATTACCACGGGCTAAATGCGCGAGCACGGACGGCAACTATCCACCTGTCCTTCTTTTGCTCCACTTGTTTTTTTTTTTTTTTTTCTTTTTTTGCGTCGTCCTGAAACTCTTCCATCATGCCCGCTGCTCTTCTAGCATAATTTATGCCCATGGACTCTGCAATACGAGAGGCACGCGAGCCGGCTTTAACGATCTGCGCCTCCGCTCGCGCTCATAGATTATTGCATCCATCGCTATATAAATTACATCGCGTGTCGTTAAAGCCGGCTAATGAGAAGAGGGGCAAAAAAAAACAACCAGCCGGCTCCTCGATTAATGTCTCGTGAATAATAAAGAATTAGCCGTGAAAACGAATCGCGGGGGAATAATATATTCAAACGGTTCGCGGGGTGCTGGACAATATTTTATTCACTCGGGCAATTTGCATTTCATTGTCACTCGCGATATTCATCGTCCAACTGCCCGGATTTTTGTAATCTCGCGCTCTTAAAGCTCTGTAAATAATTCACTAATAATTAATTTTTTTTATTTTATATAAATAAGCGAAATATCGTTGACGAAAAATTGCCAAAGTTTCGGCGAGATATTCGGAGCTCCCCGACGAAGCATTCCCGGGGCTTTTCGTACCGTTGGACCAATTACAGAGTTCGCGAAGCAGCCAGAGTCTATAATTGCTCGCCGTATTCGATATTCTCGTTTAGTCACTTATTTTTTTTTTCTCCCTCGCCCCGCTCGCCTCGCTCTCGCACGGCGTAATTGCATGCGCACGCCAGCCGCGAGTCCGTTAACGCGAAGCGTGTTATTGGAACGGGGCCAGAGAGTCTTGTAGCCCGAGAGAGAATCGCGAGGTATATATATATAAGGCGAGAGCGCGTTGTAAAGCTCGTTGTGTACCTCGAGAGCGTCGGCACTGGCGTCAGGAGCGGAGAGCTCGAATTCGCGGGGCGTTAGACTGGATGGAAATCGATCAGAGCCTCTCTAGTTTCGTCGCAGTGGCCGCTATTCGCGCGCGCGGTGTGAATACCGGAGAGAGAATGCGCTCCTATCCCTCGCTCACCCTATCCCTCGCTCGCGCACCCGCGACGCGCGGTCCTCTCGTCAATTAACGTCGCTAAATCATTAATAACAATAATGCTCCTCGGGAAAGGAGAGATCAAGCGAAAGAGAATCCCCCCTGGCACTTCAAAGTCCTAGCGGGGTGACTCTATAGATAGAATGTAGAACGTCGACTGTGTGCGTCCTAGTAAATCTGGAGCGTCCAATTTGCCAAGCTGCCAATTACTCAGCGACGGGCAAACCGCTGGAACGCAAATATAGATGCGGGACAATATTGTTTTACTCGCGGCGGCAGAGGATATTTGGGAATACCGAGGTAGCGAGATTGAAAGTTTTTTGTCGAAAAAAGAATCAAGAAATTTTTTTTTTTTTTTTTTTTTCAAAATTATTTTAAAAAGAAGAGTCGATGCCATTGGTTTTAGGGAGAGAATATACGATTTGAGAAAGATGGTAGGAAGAGACGCAAATATAGATGCGGGACAATATTGTTTTACTCGCAGTGGCAGAGGATATTTGGGAATTCCGAGGTAGCGAGATTGAAAGTTTTTAGTCGAAAAAAAAAATAAAAATCGAGAATTCTTTTTTTCTTTTTTTTTTTCAAAATTACTTTAAAAAGAAGAGTTGATACCATTGGTTTTAGGGGTAGAATATACGCTTTGAGAAAGATGGTAGAAAAAGACACTGTCTCGCGGAAAAAATATTAAGCGGTAGGTTCGACTCGTTTGTATGCGAGCCACGAGTTCCCAGTTTGCTAATGGAAAGGTGAATAGCTGAAAAAAAGTGGAATAATCGACACACAACCGGTTGACGATATTATTCTCATTCGGTTATTAGTCGCTTATTATGCCTGCGGAAGTGGCCGCATAGTTACGGCAGCTCTCGCTGGTGCCCGAGAGTCCCGTGCGCCTCGTTGCTCGTGCATGCGTGCAACGTGCGTGCAGCATTGTCAACGATACCCGTCGACGGTCCGCGGGGAGTCGTTGCGCAGTTGCGTCGAGGCTGCGTGTAACCCGGAGTTTCCTCGGGGCTTCCAGGCCTATACGGACGATTATTCGGTGCGCGAACGCATTCCGCACGTTGCGATGCAGATCCACCGAGCCCGGCGACCACCACCAAAGCGCTCGGCGTTACTCGCGCGGAATTCGTTTTTTTTTTAATTGGAGCACTTGACCCGCGTGGGCGATATTCGCGTGCCGATTCGATTGTACCTTTATTACTCTCCGTCGCCCTATGAACTTTCTAACGTCAAACCAACAACGCCCGCTGCGTTATGACGCATTGTGGAGGAAGATCGATGGCAATCCCGGCGAGCGAAAGAGCCAACCTTTATAAAACCTGGAACTCTGAACTTTGGCCTAACGCAAGAGGAAAAACGGAGGGAGGAAAAAGGAAAAACAGCGGCCGATGCGAAAATACCATTGAGACTCGATGGCGCTCGTTGAGCCACGGGATATCCGTTAATCACTCCATACCGCGCCGTGTAATGCCACGTATTATGCGCGTCGACACACCTGCAGTCGGAGAAAAGATGAGAGAAAAAGAAGGAAATAAAAAAAAAAGAAAAAAGAGCACTGAACGAGAAATACAGAGATTTAACGATCATGTAATGACGATGTTTCCAACATTGTATAAACACGAGCGCGAGGGCCTCGCTGAGGCAGCCCCCCGAAGAGGCTGCGCTTTTTTTGCGCACTTCCTACTTGGAAGAGCTTTGACGCAGCAGACAAACTGTGTGTGTTTTTATTCCGGAACGCTCAGCAGGATAGCCCGCTCGTAAAAGCGTTCGCTCTTCGAGTTTTCTTATTCTCTTTTATTTTTATTTTTGTTTCTTGTTTTTTTTTTTTTTTTTTCTTAACTCTCTTCTCTCTCCCTCCTCTTCTCTTTATCGTACCGCGGAGGGGCAACAGGAGTGATGTTGTCGAGAGCTCCTCCGCGCGCCCGAACCACCGCCCTTATTTTGTTCTCGTTCTCATTTCACGTTTCTTTTTTTTTTTGCGCTGTTGCAGGAGCACGTGAATCTCGTCGGACGAGACGGCGAGAACGGTCCAGTCCTAGTGTCGGTTAAGGCCGAAACCGTTGCGGGACAGGAGCACTGGCGTGTACTGCTTCGATTACGGGCCGGGTCGACGCACGAACTCGTGCCGGCAGCAACACTCGGACCGAATCCCTCGCCCGCCAAAATGGTCAAGGTAAATTTATCGTTTGGCGCACGACTTTACGAGGAACTTTAAACCTTCTTGGTGCTCGTCGCCTCCGACGACGACGCCTTGGTCCTTCTGGCCTTCGTGTTTCTCCCTACTTTGTGGCGCCGCTCGCTGCCTCTTTGTCCAGCTGTTTTTATTCCTATCGCCTCTTCCTTTTATTTTACTCGGGTTTTTCTTGCTTTTGTTCCCTTTTGAGTTATTCTCCAAATTCTGTCTCTCCCATCCCTGCCATCCATTTCACCGGTTACATGTTATTACGCGCATATTTTTAACGCTTGTTCACGTGTTTCTTTTTTTTTCTCTCTCTCTCCAGGCCATCAACGAGTCGCTGAATGTGAGCACCCTCATGCCCGTCGTGTGCTCGGGAGCCGGTATTCTCATCGCCCGATACGACGAGCACGCCCTCGTCTCGAGATTCAAGTTCGGCGTGCTGCATCAGCGTGTGGGACAGATAACGGAGGAACAGTTGTTCGGCAACCGGCAGATCACGCCGGCCTTTCAGGAATTTCTCGATCTTCTGGGTCAGAGGATTGACCTTAAGGACCACAAAGGGTGCGTTTCACCTTTTTTTTTATCGTTGCACAATTTTTCTACTCTCCCACCAAATGGATCAACGCATCGCCGGCCGATCGTTGTGTGAATATTTAAAGGTCTCTTCGAGTCCCACGTGAAATGAAAAAATAAAGTATTCGTTTCATTTTGACTAAAATAAAGATAGAGAGCGGTCGAAATATTACGGAGCTATGATAATTTATTGGAAAGTTTCCCAACCGGATTTTTAACGGTTTCTCTTTCTCTCTGTCGTTTGCAGTTATCGCGGCGGTCTGGACACGCGACACGGCCAGACTGGCGACTCCGCCGTCTACGAGGTGTTTCGCGGTCGCGAGGTTCTCTTCCACGTCGCCTCGCTGCTGCCCTACAGCCCGGGCGACTCCCAGCAGCTTCAGCGCAAACGGCACATCGGCAACGATATCGTCGCGATAATATTCCAGGAGGAGGCGACGCCCTTCAGTCCCGACATGATCGCCAGTCATTTTCTACACGCTTTCATAGTCGTTCAGGTCATCGACCCGTGCACACCGAACACCAGGTAAATACACACAAGTGTCCCAGAAAATTCTGACATTATAATGCAGCCTCGAGCCGCGTCGGTCGAATAATTTCTTCGATATTAACGCGCTGTGTTTGCCCCGGCGCTCATTCAGGTACAAAGTGAGCATCACCGCGAGGGACGACGTTCCCTGGTTCGGCCCACATCTTCCCACACCCGCCGTCTTTCTCCGCGGCGTCGAGTTCAAGGAGTTCCTGCTGACGAAACTCGTCAACGCCGAGAACGCCGCCTACAAGGCCGAGAAGTTCGCGAAACTCGAGGTAAGCAATACGCGTCCCCGAGATTACGCGAGTCACAGTCGCTCGATTAATCGCTCGCGACGACCGAGCCTTAAGGGTCGCTTATCTCGTCCATTCATCCATTTCGCTTCGCTTTCCGATTCGCAGTAAATCTCAATGGAATCGATTAGCCACTTCCTTCTCATTCTTTTTTTTCCAACAGTCACCTACCAAATTGTCCTGCTTCAAACATCAATAACATTCACTTCAATTTGTTTGATTTACGTGCATCGGGGAAAACTAATCGAACTTGTTCATAAATTCATCCCACCAACTGAAAATCGTCTATTGAAATTTATCGCCCGATCATTAATCACGTGTTTTTCCGTCCACCAGCTGAGAACACGCTGCGCGTTGCTCGAGTCGCTGACGGAGGAGCTTCAATCGAAAACGAGCGACTTCCTGGGCGGCGGAATCCCCGGGCCGAGCGGCTCGGGTTTCGGTTCGAGCGCCACGTGCCCGGTGAGTCCGACGGCGAGCGACACCTCGACGTCGGGCGGCGGCAGCGGCGGAAGCGGCTCGCGGTTCATCGACACGGTGCGCAAGGCGCTGATATCGCGGGTGCGAAACGCCTCGACGGAGAGCGTGCCGCAGCAGTTGGCGAAGAAGGGAGCGTCGTCGGAGCCGAGCCCGCCGAGCAATCGGCAGTCGACCTCGAAAATCTCGAGCAGCGGAAAGCGCTCGGTCGAGCCGTCGAGCCCGCTCGGCTCGCCGGATCTCACGTTGCGCCGGGACTCGGATCGCGGCAGCCCGAGTCTCGGCAGCCAGGACAGCAGCCTATCGAACACCGACAATCAGGACAGCAGCCTCGCGACTCTGCAGCAGGACGAGGTCGATCGTCGCGAGTCGACTATGCTCGCGTCCGCCTCGAGCGGCAGCAACGACGTCACTATCGCCATCGCCTCGGCGAGCGACAAGAACCACGTTAATTCGCCCTTCCAGCGTTTGACACACGAGAATCTGCGAAAGCGCGACGACACCCGGCCGGAGAAGGCGGAAACGACGCAACGCGTCGTCTCCGAGAGCGACGACAGCTCGCTCAACAGCGAGCTCGAGCTCGATCAGGTCGTTTATCCGGACAGCGACACCGGGCTGGAATCCATGAGCTCGGCGGAGACTCACGAGACCGCGCGATGCAACGCGAAGGACGGCGCGAACGAGACGGAGAATCTCAGGCTCGAAGTCACGAGACTCAAGTGCGACAAGCTGGACTTGTTGAGGCAGAACGTGGTGAGTTGATGCGCGATTCAGCGTAATTTTCAATCGACTGCGTAGTATTTTTGTCTCATGTATCATAGTAATTCTTTTTTTATTCTGTTTTTTAGACCTGTCAAAGGGACATTAAGCGTCTTCGCGAAAAGGAGCTTCAGCTCCAATCGGACCTGTCAGCCGCCTCCAAAGAGATACTCCGACTGCGCGCGATGCTCAAGGAGTGCTCGTCGAGTATTCCGATGGACAACAACAATCAGCAGACCTCGACGGTCTGAGCGTGTCGCGGAAACGGGAGACGACCGTTATAGAACCGCTCGACGCGGCCTATTAGATTCTCGTTGCAATTATTAGCATTTATTCGTTGCCTCTCCTAGTTTTTTTTTCTCGGAAGATATATAAATATATATGTATATATATATATATTTATATATATATAGACGTATATGTTGCGAGGGAAAAAGAGATGATAGAGCTCGTCGGATGTGAATTCGATCACGACCTCAAAGATGTCCGCAAGTATTTATCGATTTATTTATTGATGTAGCGAATAATAAGATACCCCTCCGAGAGTTAGTCAATGTATAGAGCATAAGGAAACTAAGCAAAAAGAAGAATAATGAGAGATGAGGAAGAGACGAAACGAAATCCACGGACGGTGGTGGAACGCGAGGGCGACGACGCGAATTTCACCGAGATGTAATTTATAACCGAACCGCGGTTCGAACGTGGTATTCGCGGATCGTGGAGTCCGTCGTTGGCGCGCAGTTTTAGCAATGTCGAGAGGACGGCGAGGGCGATAAGGCGTGAGGAGAGGGAGGGAAAAGTGCGTGTGCATTGGAGAAGGAAGGATGTAAGCGCACGTGCATGTAGCGCCGACCTTTAGTTAAGTATAACATTCGAGATTAGAGCCGGGACCGATGGAGCCGGGTGACGTTCGAGCTCCGACGATGAAACGCGCGCCTAACGCCGCCCACGTACACCCAACTCGTTGCTTCCGGTCTCTCGTCTTTCAAACGCAATATATTATATCCTTTTATCGTTATGAGTTTCATAACCAAACGCGCGAAGAATCTATCTCTTTTTTTTTTTTAATCGCGAGGGATCGCGATTACCTCGAATCCGGATTGAACGTCGGAAAAGCCCGATCAGACATACTTCGCGGACTAGCTAAACCAAATTCTTGTTTCCTAGCGTTTAAGTTCGTCAGCCGCTGGCGTGTTTATGATCCCCCCCTTCCTCGGCTTTAGTTGTTAGCAAATGTTCCAATCGCGTCTTTCGTCTATCACGATCACACAAAAAGCTACTCTACGTAGTATATATATATACATACATACACACACACACATATATATATATATATTATTATATTATTATGAAATTAACTTCGTTGTATTTTTATACCGTTTTATGTAAATAGGTTTATCGATCCACGAGTCGATTTCGCCGTACGGAAATCGCGTCTCGTGGCGTCGGCAACGAACCGCATAACAATACCAAAGTTTAACGTAGAATGCCATTTTCTTTTTCTTCGATTTATTTTTTATTTCCTCGTATCTCTCGTTTGTTTCTCTTCGTTCTGGTCTCTCTCCCTTCGACGACCCTCAACATTCCCCGCAACCGCGCGAACCCCAGGCGAACCGCGCACATCCGCGTCGTCCGCGTCCGGAGGAGGAAGTCTCGTTGGCGAAGCGAAAAAGTGCGTGCACACGATTTTTATTACACACGTTTTGTCATAGACGGTTCTTCCGCAGTCAATTTGAGTGAGCGAGCGACGCAATCGCTGGCATTATCTTGCAATCTAGAACACCATATACAATCACCACTGCCTGTTTACGAGGGGCCCGGCGCAAAACCGTCGGGGCCCTCCGTCCCTCTGTACATAAAACCAAAATACTCGAGACGATTGTGTGCGGCCAGATGCGACTACGACGAGCGCGCGCGAGCGACGCGATTGGCGCCCCGCTGACTTCCGGTCTCCCCCGACTTCCCCCGCACGACGACGAAACGACGCGCCGCCGAGTTTTCCTCTCGTGCTCGCATCGCGCCGCATGGAGATTTTAAACTTTTATTGTTTTTACTAAATGTACACGCAATGAGAGAAGCGCGCATCTCGGACCAACGACGATCGACGAGCGCGCGCGTCGAGTCTCTGTCTAGAAGAGAGAGGAAGAAGAAAAAAAGAAGATAAAAGTTGGCAAAAAAAAATAAGAAAGAACACCTCGTCTAAGTTTTACCAATTTTCTCGTGTGATTTCTACGCTGGCCTTGCAAAATCAAAGAAAAGAATTACCTATAAGAGAATATGAGAATAGAGGAGAAAGAGCGATACGCGTTATTATATTGGCGAGAGAAGAGAAAACTACTCCGACAAATTATATAGATATATATATATACATATACACACTTATATATGTATATATATAAATAAACATATATATATTTTATATTTAACATTAGCCCCCCGCCCCCCCCCCCCCTTCGCCCCCTTCCGCCCCTGACACGGCGGAACCTAATCGATGTAGTAGCGAAACCGATGCTGTAACCCCTTCCGATGACCTCATAACTTAGAGAAAGAAAACAACACCAACACCAAGAAAAAAAAAGAGGAACAAAAGAAAAAATAACACGAAACGTTGTGTATCTTGTGACTGGCTGATCGGGTACTCGTCTTCTGTTGATCGTTTATCTTCCTTGCATCGTGCACCGCTGTTGGGCCATCGAGTCGCAGTAACAATGTTCTACAATAAATATTAAAATAAACTGCACCGAACCGGTTGTACGATTATTCGACTCCCCGATGGACGGCGCTCTCGCTGGATTCAAACGCGACGGTACCGACCTCGCGCAGCATCCCAACGACACCTCCCAGCTCCCAATAATCCCCCCAAATACCCCAATCTCTCTCATCTCCAGCGACAAAAACCAAAACTCCAGAATTCAACGACAATTTCCAAAGCATTCCCAACAATCTCGGGCCAATCTCGCAAATATCGCGGTGGTCGAACAGACCGTCAATTGACTAGGCGACTGGCGAACGCCGCGGCGCACGGCGCAGGCGCGCATGCGCGTCGCTACCAGACTGGAGCGTGTTTATCGCCGAGAGTTTGTGAATCGAGCCGTAGTATCGAGTGAAAATGGCTAATTGTCAGGCCCGTTGGTGCAGCAGGTGAGAGAGGAGCTGTTGTTATCGGCGTGGATGCGAGCGGCGTGTGCCGCCCCGGCGATGACATTGGGCCCGCGGTGCCGCGCCGCGCGTTAGTCGACGACGACGACGGCGGTCGTGCTCGCGGCTCGCGGCTCGCGACACCAGGAGGTGTTCTCGACTGGTATACCGATATACCCGAGCGCGCGGAGGCTTCGCTCCATCGGTTCGCTGGCGATAAGTCGCCCGTTCACGTCGACGGGACTCCGTGACAACAACCCGTTGTCGTCGTCGTCGTCGCGCGCGCCCCCCGAGTGATCCCGTGATCGCGCCGCGACCCGGACGAGCGGCCCGTACGTCCTCCGGTGCATCGGGAACACCGCGACGATCGTGTCGCGGGCAACACACGACGAAAGAGCCCCGAGAGACACATCATCAAAAACCCGTATATTCAATCCGCCTCTATCGACCGTTCGGAAAACATCGGTCAACCCCCCCCCTCCCTCCCCTCTCTCGCCCCCTCGACCCTCCCACTCTCCCCCCCCTCCCTCCTCCTCCCCCCCGCGGGGATTGTGCACCTCTCGCATCGATGTTGCTTTTTCGCATGGAAAAACACGGGTTTTCACGCGAATAAATCGCGCTCGGGTAATTCGTTGGCGCAGTGGTGGCTCGACGGTGCCGGCGTTGACACCCGAGTTTCCGTCCGCGCGGTCGTTCCGCGCCGCCGTTTGTGCCGTTTGTTGTTGTTATTTGTTGTTGTTGCTTTCCTCGTAACGCGGTCTGCGGGACACACGACCGAGAGCGTTTCGTGAATCCTCGCCGCCCGCCGTCGTCGGCCGCGCTCGCGCCGCGCGCCAACATCGAGAAATGTCATCGCCACCAGTCGCGCCTCTCGTCCAACGACAAAGGGCTCGCTCTTGCGTGAAATACAGAGTGCGTCGATTGATTTGCAGGAAAAACGTAGTGAGATACCTGCCGGAGCGGTACCTGTGGTGAGAGCCTGGGGGGCTACTACGCCGAGTTGGGCACAGCTTGAGCTGATGCAAACCGAGAGAATGGCATCCGGCGCCTCTTCGCTGGACAGTGCTGGGAGCAGCGGTGAGATTTCTCATTTTTTTTCCTCGTAGATTTGTCTCCGTCGAATAGAAATTCGCTAGTCGCCAAGTCATTGAAGATCGGAGCCGGGCGATTGCGCTGTTTGCTACTGTGATTATCGGAATCGTTGCCTTTTTCCTTGTTGTTGCTTACGCTCGATGACGAACGATCCGTCGGCTGTTATCAGTGTCGTCAGGTGGACAGAAACACTTGTTACAATTTGTTGGGGTGGAAACGAGCGATTCTGGTTCCTATTGAGAAACGAGGTTGCAAAATTTTGTTGGATCGTGGCAAAGTTTTGATATTCGGAAGACAAATATATGTGCCGGATTTGAGATAGATTGATTGTTCATCCATTGGCCTGGAAGCATCTCTCTTTTTCCTGTATCCGCGGGGAGCACAGAAAAAAAATGATCTTAATTCTTGGTGTAATTAACGAGATATGGATAGTGCGGAGTCGCTGGTGCTTGCATGCGTGACCCAGAGAGTTTCTTTTCTGGGTGAAAGCGGGTGGTGTGCGTAGAGCGACTAGAGAGCAAAAATATTGCCAAGAGGTTTTCGCAGTAACGAGTAGCCCTTGCGGAGTTTCGCTTAGGCGGTGCCCAAGAGGAGTAGACGTGTAGTCTAGTTTCGTGTTAATGTGTGTTATATTTTTTCATTTTTACAGATGGAGCGCTCAATATGGGTAAGGATTTTGTCAGGATCGTTTGCTCTGAACACGTCTCGTTTAGTGTCGCGTTTCATCCGACGTTCTCTGAGACACGCATATTACACGTATTCTCTGACGCCTCTCAGTCTTTTTCCTCACGTTTTGTCTCTACTTTATCCTTGGGTGTTTTGCCATTTTTTTTTTTCTTGATGTTTGGATTGATACACACGACCCTCGCACCCCCCTTGGCCTGGCACGCAGAGAGGGATAGCGGAGGCTACGGGAGCGTCGGGAGTCCGGTCGGCGGTCCCGAGTGTCGTAGCGATTACGACGGACTGCAGGCACAATGCGACGAAGCCATGCGCCAGCTCCAGCTCCTTAGACATAAGCACACCGAGACTATTAGACGGTTTGTTTGGTTTTTTTTATTTCTTTTGTTTTTTTCGTCCTCCTTGAGTTCGTCATCCCCACGCCCTGTGCATCGCATTTTTATAACGCGACGTTCGTAAAAGCACGAGAAACCCCCCCGAGCACGTCTCCCTTTTTTTTCCCCCCCCACACACGTCGTCTAATATTGTATTGATCCTCAAAGTTTTCCACAATTTATGCGCGCAGTGAATCAAGAAATACCGCGTAATATTTTGAAAAGTTAATTTATCGGAATTAACGAGCGGTACGTTTGAATTTTTTTCCCTTCGATTATCGTCGCGGCTGAGTGACTTTGTCGTCGCGCATAGCCCGTTTATCCCGCACAATCTAATCGGTTATCAGCGCCGAGAGAGAGCACGCTCGAACTGTTTATAAGGTTGTCCGTTGTCGGTTATTGATTTTTTATAAAAATAGACGAATCAATTGGCGGAGGAGGCGTCGCAGCGTGTCAATTTCTTTATAATTAACCCGACAAGGTCGTTACCGCAGGTGTGAGCATACTATGAAGGAATTGGAGTACTACAGGGGACAGCATATAGCAGCGATGAATCAGCTGGAGGCGACTTCGCAGGAGAGCTCGGCTCTTCGGGGCAAGTACGGCGATCTCGTCAACGACAAGCAGCGCCTCGATCGCGAGGTCCAGGCGTTGCAGAAGGAGGTCTCGGAGTTGCGCTGCCAGAATCAGGAGGTTCTCGTCGCCGATCCGGGCAACAGCGACACCATGAATCAGCATTACCTCTCGGTGCTGAGGAAATACGAGGGCATCAAGGACGAGTACGATTCCCTGCGAAAGCGGTACGACGACCTCATATCGTCGCACTCGGCCGCGGTCAACAAGGCAAGCGAATTATTATCCCCGTCGATCCCCTTTCAATCGCGGTAGAGAAAATGTTCAAACATTCACCGGAGATTTAATACCGCCAATTTGTTTTTCTCTCTTCTTCTCTCGCAGCTGGAACTGGCGCAGGAGGAGGCCGCGAGACTGAAGAAGCAATGCGAGGACGTGGCGCAGGAGCGAAACAGCGCGATCCGCGAGAAAAACGGTCTGAAGCAGCAATGCACGGCCGCGATAAGACAGTGGGACATCGCGCTGCGCGAGAGAAACGAGTACCGCGAGGCGCTGGCGAAGGTGCAGCAGCAGCACGAGGAGGCGGTGAAGGAGATCAATCAGGCGATGGTGGTGCGCATGAAGGCGAGCAAGGACATGAAGAGGCTAACGGAGGAGAGAAACGCGGCGATGCAGGAGTACAGCCTGATAATGGGCGAGCGGGACACGGTTCACAAGGAAATGGAGAAGCTGGGCGACGATCTCACCCAGGCTTTCGCCAAAATCACGCACTTGGAGAGCCAGAACAAACATCTCGTCGACGAGGTGAGCCAGTCAAATTCTTTCGCTCATTCATCACGTATTTGTACATCATAACAGCGCTGTTGCGCTTGTTTATTAATCCTTTAATAACCATGCGCTATGATTATTAATCCTTTAATAACCATCCGCTATGATTAGTAATCCTTTAATAAACATGTGCTATGTTTATTAATGCTTTAATAAACATGTGCCATGTTTATTAATGCTTTAATAAACATAGCCAATCTTTCGATTGGCCACTTGTAAAAATATTCCCGTATAACCATTAGAGTTTCGTCTTGCCGACAGAAAAAAACGCTGTCCTACCAGATCGAGACCCTGCGAAGAGAAATATCCTCGGCGCTTCACGACCGCGACGAGGCCCTCAAAGAGTGCAACGACTTGCGCCAAAAGTTCGGCGACTACTCCGAGGGCTCCAGCCGTGATTACAAAAACCGCGTGGAGCTGCGCTCCTACAGCCGCGAGCGCGACAGCTCGAGCAAGGAGGCGGAGCGCGAGACGAACACGCGCGACTACGCGAAGCGCGAGAAGGAGCGAATGGACAACCTGGACCAGGCGAATCTGGAGCTCGACAAATTGCGCAAATCCGTGGACACGCTGCAGGCGGAGCTCGAGGAGGCGGTGCAGGAGGCCGAGGTGTCGAAGCGTCGCCGCGACTGGGCGTTCAGCGAGCGCGATCAGATCGTGCTGGAGCGCGCGAGCATCAGCACGCTGTGCGATCGGCTGCGCAAGGAGCGCGATCGCGCGGTCTCCGAGCTCGCCGGGGCGCTTCGCGACTCCGACGAGATCAAGAAGCAGCGCAACGAGGCGTCGAAGGAGCTCAAGGATCTCCGCGAGAAGCTCGGGTGCGGCGATCACTCGCTGCGCGGCAATCAGTATTCCGCGGGTCACGGGCATTCCCACGTGCACGACGACAACGAGGTCGGCGAGTGGGACGTCCTGGCGATTCATCTGGACCTCAGCCGGATCTGTCAGGACGCCGACCGCGACCTCGGCCTCGTTCTCGTCGGCGGCCGCGAGGATCCGCAGTACCCGAACGACACGGGGATCTACGTGGCTCAGGTGAGTCAGGGCAGCGTGGTCGAGGGAAAGCTGCGCGTCAACGACTGCATTATGCGCGTCAACAACGTCGACTGCACTTCGGTGTCCACGCGAATGATCCTCGAGACGCTGCGCTCGTGCACTCTGGGCCCGGCGACGCTGACCATTCGACGGCGGCGATCCACCCGAAGACCTCTGCGCACCACTCAGCTTCCCGTTGGCTCGGTGCCGCACGGAATCGCGCTGGAGCTCGGTATCTACATCGCGAAGATCTCGCCCGGTAGTCTCGCCGCCAAGAACGGCCATCTGGCTGTCGGCGATCGAGTGCTGAACGTGAGTTGCGCGCAGAAAGTAGCTGTAATAATCGCATTTTGAGTGAATTATCGAATATGTCCGTCGTTAATGTCGTTCGCTCTTGTTTGCCTCCCTCCCTCAGATCAACAGCAAACCGATGGACTCGGTGAACTCCTCGCACGAGGCGATGTCGATCCTGAACGACAACAGCGCCGACGTTCTCACCATCACGACCCTCAAAGGAATCGCGGTGCCCGCGGTCGGAAGCGCCGAGACTCTCCCGATCGACTCGGACTACAGCGCCTCGGAGAAGCAGAAGATGGTGAACAGCTGCTCGCAGACGGAGCAGGAGCGGCTGATGCTGAAAACGACGTCGGACGACTACGATCGCCGCTACATAGCCTCGAGCATGGGCGACCGGAGCGTCTACAAGGTCTCCAAGTCCGTGAGCAGCGAGAAGCCGAGCGGCATAAGCAACGCGTGGGACACGTTCCGCGAGAAGATCGACATCGTGCGCGGTCGTCGTCACAGCAAGGACCGCGACGACAAGAAGAAACGTCACACCAACTCGAGCCCGAACACCTTCGAGCAGGAGCAAAACGCCCTCGCGGAGCTCGACTCCGTGATCGACAGCTACAAGAAGCCCAACAACGGCGTGCTGAAGCGCAGCAAGCGTCGCGGCACCGAGAAGATCGAGAAGAACGGCGGCACCTGGCCGAAAGCCCGGGGCGGCCCGCTCATCCAAAACGGCACCGGCACGATTCTCCACCCGCGCAAGACGAAGGAGCGTCTTCCCCTCAGCGTCCTCCTCAATCATCCGCCCAAGTACGAGAGCTACAACTACAACAGGATCTCCAATCCGATACCCCTGGCGACCTTCTCAAACGTGAGCAATCGTCATACCGTGTACAAAGCCGTGGAGACACCGCCCCTTAACTTCACGAAATCCGGCCACCTGTTCGGTCAAAAATCATTCATTCCCGGTATGCAGTTCAAGGACATCCCGCTGGAGAAGAAGCTGCCGTCGGGCGACTTCGAGGCCGCCGTCGCCGAGCCGTCGTCGCGTCTCGGCTCGGGTCTCGCGCCCTCCGAAACCTCCATCGACTTCAGCGTCAAGTCCGGCGGTAACGGCGCGAGTCGCGACGGCGATCATCACGCGAAGCGACGCGCCCAGAAATACGGCTCGGCGGGCAACGAGGCGCAGCTCGAGGCCGCGCTTCAGCAGCACAATCGCGCGCACTCGCAGCTCTACGGGATCTCGGCGACCAACGCGACGACGACGTCCGCCGGGCCGGCGTCCACCGTCGTCGGGCCCGGCGCACCGCCGCGCCAGCAGCTCGCCGGTAATTTCTCGTTTCCCCCGTACACCACACACTCGCATCCGCATCCGCACCAGCAGAATTCCCTGCCCTCGCGTTACCCCTCGCCGCCCTCGCTGCCCTCGGCGCAGTCCGGCGAGTCGATCGGGCTCCCCGACGCTCGCTCGTACTGCTTCGAGCCGCCCTACAGCCCCGGGCCGCAGCCCGGCGGCTACGGCGGCGGCGGCGCCCATCTGCACACCCCCTCCGTAGACCTGCACTATCACAAACCCCGGGGTCATCCGGTCGGCGCGGCCTACGAGACGCCGGCCTACACGCACGGCTACGAGGGCGGGACATTTCCGCGGAAGAAGGAGAATCAGCGGTTTCGCATACCCTCGAATCCCAGCGTGACGTCGAAGAGCAGCGTCGGGAAACTCTCGACGGGAAGTATCGAGAGGACCTCGGAGCGGGGAAGCCCGATGCCGACTTTTCACGTCGAGGTGCTGAGCCCCGGCACGGGGGGCGGGAGCAGTGGTGGCGGAACCGTTCGCGGCAGTGGGAACAACAAGAGGGCGAGCATGCCCGACTACGCGTGTTACACACAGCCGCGACCGGCGCCCGGCGAGCTGCGACGGGTTCACATCGACAAGTCCGTGGAGCCGCTGGGGATTCAGATATCGTGCTTGGAGAGCGGCGGCGTGTTCGTGTCGACGGTGAGCGAGCACAGCCTGGCGTCGCAGGTGGGACTGCAGATCGGCGATCAGCTGCTCGAGGTGTGCGGCATCAACATGAGGAGCGCGACGTACCAGCTGGCGGCGAACGTTCTCCGTCAGTGCGGTAACTCGATAACGATGCTGGTGCAGTACAGCCCCGACAGTGAGTATACAGAGACGACGAGAGGCGCGAAGAGAGTGCCGGCGATTGTTGACGATCATTTCCCTCCCTCGCATCTTCACCGTTGCATCTGTAATCGTGTTGGTTGTGACTATCGATGTTTCGAATTAATTGGTGTCGATGTTTGACGACGATTTGCGAATTTAACCGTTCTGTTATACTAACCGACCTTTTTCTTCACGTCAAGACGTAGGACTAACCTCCTTCTACCCCCCGACTAACCTCGGGCGTCGGCGGATCAGCGCGCGACGTCGTCGCGTCGAGCTCGTAGCCCTCGTCGACGTTGTTGTTTGTCACAGACGTTGGATGTGTGAAAGAGAAAACATGTTTTTTGCCATTTTGCCGCGCAGAATACAACGAACTGGAGGGTTCCGGGTCGTCGAGCTCGTCGGAGGGCGGCGGCGAGGAGGCGGCCAGCCGGAGCGGCTCGCCGACCCCGTGCAACAGCCCCGAGGCGCCGCGCAAGACGACCCTGGAGGTTCACGAGCAGGCGGAGCCCGAGCGCGATCAGCCGACCACGACGACGACGACGCTCACGGTGATGCGGGGCGAGCGCGAGGTGCGCTCCTCGGCGTCGATGGAGGTACGCGGGACACAGGAACGCGAGCGCGAGATACGGAATTCCGCGAGTCTCGATATAAACATCAGGAAGCCGGAGCTGCGGAATTCCGCGACGCTGGAGAACATGAGGAACTCGGTGACGCTGGACAGTCTGCGAGGGGTGGGAAGCACGTTGACGCGGGGCCAGATAAATCAGGCGATGACGACGCTGCAGCGGCAGAACGCGACGATGCGCAGCCCGACGCAGGAGGAGCAGAGTCAGAAGACGCCGCCGACGATGGAGCCGCGTTATCTCTTCATCGAGACGCGAAAGTGCTCGAACCTCGGGATCTCGCTGGTCGGCGGAAACGGCGTCGGGATTTTCGTGCACTCGGTGCAGCCGGGTTGTCTCGCGGAGGACGCGGGGCTAAGAACCGGCGATCGGATTCTCGAGTACAACGGCGTGGATCTTAGACAGGCGACCGCCGAGCAGGCGGCACTCGAGCTCGCCAGGCCCGCCGATAAGGTGACCCTGGTTGCTCAATACATGCCGGACAGATACAACGAGGTGAAGGACAAGCCCGGCGACAGTTTCTACGTCAAGGCGATGTTCGACAGGGTCGGCGAGGTGGGCGACAGTCTGCAGCTCAGATTCAACAAGGACGACGTTCTGTACGTCGATAATACGATGTTCAACGGGACGCCTGGGCATTGGAGGGCGTGGCTGGTCGATCAGTCGGGAAGGAGGCAGCAGTGCGGAATTATACCTAGCAAATTTAAGTGAGTGGAGGGTTTTAATTGTTACTTGTAAACGTTTAGTGTATTTTATTTGCGATAGATTTAATTGCCGTTTTTCTTCGCGAATGAGAAGTAACACATCGTCCTGATGTTTCGTGCCTTCTTCCAGAATCGAAGAAGAACTCTTGCTGCGAAGATCCCTCGGCGATCTCGAGGCCGACACCGGAAGGCGAGCGACAACGAGTGCTCGTCGAAGTTTCTTCCGCCGCAAGAAGCATCATCGCTCTTCCAGCAGGGACAGCAAGGAGCTCTCGCATCTGACCGGCGTGAATCTCGGCTGGTATAGCGATAGTGGAACTCTGAACGAGGAGAATTTGCCGGCGAGTTATCAACGCGTCGAGAAACTCGATTGTGAGTTGGTTGATCTTTTTAGTTTTTACTAAAGTCGATAATACTTAAAAAAAAAAAATTATGGCTCGTATTGTTTACGCTTTTATTTTCTTTTTCAATCAAGATCCAACACTCAGACCCGTACTGATTATCGGCCCGCTGAACGAGTGCGTGGCGACGAAACTGCTGCAGGAATTCCCCGGCCAGTTCACGCGTTGTCTGCCCGAGGCGATGCACTGCTCGCAGGCCACCCTCGAGCAAGGCCTGCGCGACTCGCTGTACGTCGATTACCGGAAAAAGGGCAGCTACTTCGAGTGCACCACCGTGCAGGCCGTCAAGGACATTTGCGCCAAGAACTCTCACTGCATCCTCGATATATCGATCGCGTCCCTGGAGCGCCTTCATCGGCACCAGATATATCCCATCGTCTTGCTGATAAAGTTCAAGAGCACGAAGCAGATAAAGGAGGTCAAGGACTCGCGGTATCCGAGCGACAAAGTTAGCGCGAAGGCGGCCAAGGAGATGTACGAGCAGGCGCTCAAACTCGAGGCCGAGTATCGACACTTTATTTCCGGTGAGCACCGAAGGCTGTTGTCAGCGGAGATTAATATTATTTGCTATCTCGGTAAAAATTATATTAGACTACACTAATCACACACGCGGGCGCGCGTGCCTGAAAAACTTTTCGTCAAAATTGACCTCAGACATTTTTTTTAATATCGACTTATAACCTATACCATCGTTCTCAAGTCGCATATTCTACCCCTAAAAACACTGGTTATTAACCTTTTTTAATCGATTTTGAAAAAAATATTTTTTTGGCAACGAAATGTTTTTTTTTTCTGTCAGAAATCGTAGAACCGGCCCCGGAGCGAAAATCGGCAAAATCGACCCCAACTTTTTTTCTTTTCAAAATATCGACTTATAACCTATACCATCGTTTTCAAGTCGCATATTCTACCCCTAAAAACACTGGTTATTAACCTTTTTTAATCGATTTTGAAAAAAATATTTTTCTGGCGACGAAATTTTTTTTTTTCTGTCAGAAATCGTAGAACCGGCCCCGGACCGAAAATCGGCAAAATCGACCCCAACTTTTTTTCTTTTCAAAATATCGTCTTATAACCTATACCATCGTTCTCAAGTCGCATATTCTACCCCTAAAAACACTGGTTATTAACCTTTTTTAATCGATTTTGAAAAAAATATTTTTTTGGCGACGAAATTTTTCTTTTTCTGTCAGAAATCGTAGAACCGGCCCGGACCGAAAATCGGCAAAATCGAACCCAACTTTTTTTCTTTTCAAAATATCGACTTCTAACCTATACCATCGTTCTCAAGTCGCATATTCTACCCCTAAAAACACTGGTTATTAACCTTTTTTAATCGATTTTGAAAAAAATATTTTTTTGGCGACGAAATGTTTTTTTTTTCTATCAGAAATCATAGAACCGGCCCCGGACCGAAAATCAGCAAAATCGACTCCAACTTTTTTTCTTTTCAAAATATCGACTTCTAACCTATACCATCGTTCTCAAGTCGCATATTCTACCCCTAAAAACACTGGTTATTAACCTTTTTTAATCGATTTTGAAAGAAATATTTTTCTGGCGACGAAATTTTTTTTTTTTCTGTCAGAAATCGTAGAACCGGCCCGGACCGAAAATCGGCAAAATCGACCCCAACTTTTTTTCTTTTCAAAATATCGACTTATAACCTATACCATCGTTCTCAAGTCGCATATTCTACCCCTAAAAACACTGGTTATTAACCTTTTTTAATCGATTTTGAAAAAAATATTTTTTTGGCAACGAAATGTTTTTTTTTTCTGTCAGAAATCGTAGAACCGGCCCCGGAGCGAAAATCGGCAAAATCGACCCCAACTTTTTTTCTTTTCAAAATATCGACTTCTAACCTATACCATCGTTCTCAAGTCGCATATTCTACCCCTAAAAACACTGGTTATTAACCTTTTTTAATCGATTTTGAAAAAAATATTTTTTTGTCGAGGAAATGTTTTTTTTTCTGTCAGAAATCGTAGAACCGGCCCCGGACCGAAAATCGGCAAAATCGACCCCAACTTTTTTTCTTTTCAAAATATCGACTTATAACCTATACCATCGTTCTCAAGTCGCATATTCTACCCCTAAAAACACTGGTTATTAACCTTTTTTAATCGATTTTGAAAAAAATATTTTTTTGGCGACGAAATTTTTTTTTTCTGTCAGAAATCGTAGATCCGGCTCCGGACCGAAAATCGCCAAAATCGACCTCGGAAATTTTTATTTAAAAATATCACCTATAATAGGTTAATCAATTTTGCGCTGCTGCGCTCTTATCAAGCTTTAAAAGGTTACGGGTGCTGCCCCGCCTGTCCTCTTATCAAATGTTTCGAATTTGACACCATACTGATTTTGTTTATCACGGGCTTTCCTGGCAACCAATCACAGTTCTAATAGTTTGCTAACAATGCTTTCCGTTACTCATGTACTTTTTAAAAGAGGGACTTTGGAACAGACTATTCAGGGTTTTTTTTTCCTTCTTCAAAAAAATCAGTGTGTAAAATATCTCGCATTTTCGATACAAGTATTGCAGTCGGGTTATTCGTTCTCTGATCGGAAAAAGAAAGTAAAATTTATTTTTTTAAATCGTACGAGATAAATCGGTAATTTATATACTGTTTTATATTTCAGCTGTTATTCCGGCCGGTGTAAATGTCGCGTACATCTGCACGCAAGTGAAATCCGCGGTCGACGACGAGCAGGCGAAGGCGCTATGGGTGCCTCGGGGGCCACCCTGACATCATCGGGGGGGTCCCCACAAGCCGCAGTGGAAATCAATCTAATTCCACCCGGGGGCCCTTACGTCGTGAATATCTGCAAAGGTATTACAATGTTATCGTTGGACTTGTTCGTTTACGGTCTGTCGTGCGCGTTGCTGCCGCTGGGACGCGCGAGTCGCGAGAGTCATCGTTTTCCCGTTCGCGCGCGAAGAACGTCGGGAATCGCGCGACGCCCACCGGCATCGCTCGCGTCGCAAAATCCGTGGTTTATCGTTTCTACTTTTGTTCCTGCGTTTATCGCGATTTTTCGTTGGATTATTTTCGCCGTTGACCGGTAATTGACCGTCACGTTTGTTTGTTTACTGCCGTTCCGTTTGTAAACTCTTTGTTTCTCGTTACTATCTATCGTTTCCGTTGTTCGCGAGTCGACGCGAGTTGTGAGTTTTTGCGCTTAAGACGCGTTACATCGATCGAGCGAGGACGACATCGAGAGTCGTCACTGCAAGAAGGAGACGAAGAATTTCGAATCGTCGAGAACGAAGCGAACACATGTTGACGATCGTTGGATCTCTTTTCCTTCGAGTCCGGAACGGAGAAGAAACGTCGAACGGATGGCTGAGAGTGATGGCCATTTCGTCAGTTCGGTGAATGGCGCGAAGGAAGATAAGAAGAAACACGAGCAGACCTGAGAAAAGTCTTCGTCGTAACGTGGCCCGCCTGGCGGTCGTATTGATCGTTGCTGGTGGATGGAAATTTGTGGCGTTTAAAAACAAGAAGCAGAAGAAGAAGAAGAAGAAGAAGAAGAAGAAGAAGAAGAGGAAGAGGAAGAGGAAGAAGAGGTCAAGGTGCCTCGCCCCAAGGTCCTTGGATGGAGTCGACGCGTCGAACGCCCGACCGTTCCGAGCCAAGGAATTGATAGGAATTTTGATATTAGGTGCAGTAGTGATGCGAGTTTACTAGATCCGAAGGACGTGGAATTGAATAGACGAAACTCGGTTCCTGATATTCGAATTGAGGAGGAAAAAAATAATTCGACTGTAAATACCTATAGTTGACGAGACTCACGCAACGAACAGCGCGATCTCGTCGTCAGAGTTACACGAATTTATTCGGGGTTCTTCCAATGAGCTTACGGCGCTCGAGCCGAGCGCGGAGAGAGTCAAATGACGAAAATCCCTGAGAATTTATGGGTTCGCGGGGATCAACGCTGGTTGAAATTTGTTTTTTCTCTCGGTTGATTTTTCGAGAGACGCCGAGGAGCGTTCGCGTCGATCGTATTGTCGTCACTTGTTTTACTCGAACGCCCCAAGTGTTTTAACAACGATACTTGACACAACAGTCAAACGAACGACTCTCGTTTATTGTCTATTTATTATTCGATTCTGTATTATAAGAGTTCGCCCGTTTGCCGTGTGAAGCGTCGACTTGAACACTCCTCGATTTCTCACTGTAAAAAAAAAAATAATGCAAGAGGAAATTATTTGCCACCGCAAAGCGAGTGGCACCGTTAATCACGACAAGTCGCACTATTGACGACGATAATTGTAATTATTATTACTTTCGTTTTTTTAACTTTCCTCTATTTTTCTCACTCTCTATCTGTCTATCCTCATCTCTTGTGTATTTTTCTATTTTTTCACCCCGTTGAAAATTAAGTTTTTCTAATCAGAGACAATATTTAGGCGTAAGTTAATAAGACCGAGACCAAAAATTAAAGGAATATTAACGACGTTAAATCGATCGAAGCGTAGGTTATAAATGATTATGAAAACTTAATGCAGACATATTGGCAGCGTGGAGAGCGAGATTACGAGATAGACAAACGTGATATATAATTGTATTAATTAGCAATCGCTCGTCGGCCGGGCGTCGCTGGTTTCCCCCTCGCGCGGGCGAGGCAGAGAGACGTCGGCGTGAGAAATAGGAACAATATATTATGAGACAAGCCGCGCGACTCGAGGGAAAAAAGAAAGAATGAGAGAAAAATGAGAAAAAGAAAAGAAACACGTGATTCCGAAATATTCTCAATCACATCACTGTGATACGTATAAACTGCTTTTACGACATATCATCATCTTAACAATCCTCTCTTTACGTACATTAACAGATATAATAGCTCACCGCAATAACACATAAGACCTACCAGTCAGAAATCATATTGACACACTCACACACACTCGTATTTTGGCAATGCATATATTATACATACATATTGACAAAATGAAGGCATCCATATATTTAAAAAGCAAAAAAAGTATATATATATACATGCATATATATTTAAACTGCACTTTTGATATCGAGCATTAGGTTCACGGTTCACCGGAACCCGTTCACCGAATACGTTCTCGCCGCGAGTTCATCCAACCGCGCGAGAGACTTTGTTATCGCCGATTCGCCACACGTTGTTAGAATGATGTATCGAGATTGCGAGAGTCGCGACACACGCGCGCATCGATTAACTAACGTTTAAGGGAGCTGTATACAATTAATCATTGAAGCGTCGACGGTGATACATGTAATTGCGTAGCTAGGAAGAAGGGAGCGGCGGTTGCGTCACAATGATTCTCACAGGCCTCCGAGAATCCCGAGCGATCCACGATGACACAGACTTCATCCTCGATCTCACGGATTCCCGCGGTTCGAAACTCCTTGCGACGGGAATCACGACTAGTCTTCGATAGTATTCATCTATTTTCTATGGGGGGGGAGGCAAACGAGCGATCCGCACCCGCGATCCGCGCCTCGGCGGTCGGGAGAGAATATCAACCGCTCGACCGCGTTTTACCGACGTATATCGTAAATATATTTCATTCTTCGCATACAATATATCCGTTCAGGCCGCAACGGCTCTTCAATTATCGTATACGCTATAGATAAAACGAGGTATAACAATTGATTTAATGTTATTATGTACTTCTTGGTGGTCCGTCGTCGTCGTCGTCTCGTCTCTCGTCGTTCGTTAAAAAAAAAGCGCAGCAATTTACATAATCGACAGATTCACGGTTTCGTTTTACCTGAAGCGCGTTCACCGTTCTCTACAAAAACCTTATCGTATCGAGTGAAATAGTATCGACAAATTATTATTATTATTATTTTTATTTTTATTATTATTAATAATATTATTATTATTAAACGTATATATTACACATATCACTTTTGCAGGCGAAAGTATAAGGAAGGTCGATAGCGGCGTGCGCGTTTGTTAGAAACATCAGAGTCGCGAGGATCAATTGGATGGAAAATGTATCGTTCCTAGCCGAACTGGGCCGAACGCTTTTCACATTCTCGACGAGAATCGAATAGAAGACCCGATCATTTGAACTCGAAAGGAAGCAAACAAAAAGCAATAAATAAACTTCTAAAGTCGTACTAAATAATTTTCCGATGTGCATGACGATTCGCGTTTACGGATCAGCGTGTGATTAGGCTCCGTCCTAACGAAATACTTTGCTATATTACTATTGAATCGTCGCTCGCTCAAAATAAACAGTTGTGTCGCGTTCACGAGGTTCGAGGAAAAAAAAAACATAGTTGCCTGGTGCTCGTTGTTTGCGAAAAAAAAAGGGAAAACAAAGAGAGCGAGACAACCTTGTGAACGTTTGTATTTAGATAGATCAAGATCGGCGCGCGTGGCTCTTGCGGCCCGTCGCCCGCGCTTTCACTTAGGGAACAGGCACTTTTCAGCTCGAGTGCCCGGTGAAGATGGATTAGTTTTTAGACAAGCGATTAGGTTGACCCGAGGTACCTGTGATTTAATATTCTGAACGTGTTCACTGCGCGAAGAGAGAGAGAAAGAGAGAGAGTGATTTGACTAATCTCGAAGGTAGATAGCAAGTATTTTTTATACTAATCGGTATACAGGCAAACGAATAGGGATCATCGTTACCTCCGCGACGAGAGGTGGGAAAAAAAACGTAGAAGAAGAGTGCGTCGCGAGAACGTAACAGCTCGAAGTAAATAAGAGACGTAATAGGAATTGAAATTGGTATTGCGCTTCGGGTGAGGGTGGGTTCGATTACTTGCAGCAGGGATGTGCACTTTTCATAATTCAAATCCGGAATGACCAATCGCGTAACGATTGATCGTCGATTAATTATCATTTTTTTTTTCATGGGTCGCCCCGTTGGTATTGGAATATGAAAAGTAACGCAAAAGGCGCTTGTTCCTGATTGATTCTGCGGCGAGACAGACATGTTAGCCGCCGACTTTCGTCCCTCCGTGACAAATCTTGCCCATTACTGATGTATCACCACTGCCCCCGAACCACGACCGAGCCACGAACATTTAAAACTCGAACTTTCAAACTTCCTCGAATTTACATATTCTTCGTCGTTCATGTACGATATTACAGTATAACAAATAAGTAATGATAGACCGGACGCTCGAGAGGATTCGCAATAAACTCGCGAGCGTACGAGAAACGTATCGACTATTTAATTAATGAAACGATATACCGCAGTATTCTCTCTACGATTAATTCAATGAAACTGGAATTTAGAGAAAAAAAAAACAAAAATGAAGAACGTAATTTCGGGAACACGAAATCGACTAAACAAACTCAACGTTGAAACATAAATAGTGCGAACAGTGGAGGACGTCGTTTTATGACAGTTGTTATTTGGTAAACGATTTTTGTAAGGATCTTAGGCGCGTTTGACTAACTCGGAACGAAGTGAAGTCTAGTATTTGTATAGTTAGAGCTCGTGAGGTGGGCGAGAGAGTCTGTCTAATTTTTTTACCCGCTACGTGGAAGACTTTGTGTTACTCGAAACAGGAAAACGAAAAGAGCAAAACTAGCGACGGAGTCGTAGCTTAAATTGTTGTAAAATAATGAAGAAACAAACAAAAAATTACTTACGCACGCGACTACCTCGCGAGGAGACACGTTAGATTGGGAAATGAAGATGAAAAAAAAACATTATTTTTTTTGACAATTTTTTCCTGCAATGGTTTTGATACCAAATGTTTTAGCCCAATATTTATAAATATACTTCTATTTATACACAGCTTCTTTATACATACATACATATATTATATATATACGATTATCTGTGTCCGTAACATCATTATTATTATATTATTATTGTCATCACTATTGCTATTATTATCATTATTATATGTACATAAATATATCGTAACGCGATATAACGATTATGGCGTTTGTAATATTATTTTATTATATATATATAAAAACACACACGACATACACACACAACCCAGACACACTTATACATATACATTATATATTATATTTCTGTGACATTGATAAATGTACGAATAGGCAATAGGTATTATTACACTGTTGAGAGCTACTTCAGCTACGAGCGCATGCCCAAAAAAAGAAAACATTTTTAAGTATTAACGTCAAACGTTCGTTGTATTTGTTTGTAACGATTGACTTTCGTTCGAATGTTGAGTTGTGTCTCCCGGAAGTGGCTACATGAAAAAAAAAGAAGAGGGACGAACTGGGGGGGATGTGAGAGGTGAAAAGAAGAGTCGCGACACGTAGGCAGCTTTAGTACATTAATTAACTATTAATTAGCGATGTTATTCGAACCTTATCTACTGTAGTTGTTAAATTAATTGCGGAAAAACGAGAAAAAAAACAAACAAAAACACACAAAAAAATAACAAAAAGAAAACAGAAAACAAACGACCGAGGGAGACGCTCGCGCGCGTGCCTGTATCTATTATAAATAACATCTATATGTATATAACGTTGTTTCAAACGATGAGATTAAATAAACGATAAATGGCGTATACTATATAAAAGAGATAAAAAGAAACGTTTTATCAGTCACTAGCCTTGTGGCGGTTTGTGGGATGACCCTAAATACCTTTTAAAAAAAAACCAATCAGCCGCGTCGATGACCCGGGGTTCGAAGCTTGAGCTTCTGCTTCTGAACTCTCGGCGAGCGCGAGGTCACGCGAAACTCCACCGGTAGATCGTAGCATCGGCAGACGCAGCAGCTTGGGAACTTGAACCAGTCGCTGAAAATTCCCCGGCACTCGTTGTTTGGGTCGTACGCCAGGAGTCTGTGTAATCGGTACTGCTGCTCGCACCGGCAGCCGTCGCGGCAGTACATCTGCTTGTTTTCATGCCTTGACGAGGGGAAACAAGTACGAACCGAGCGGTCGGTAAATCAGTCAGACCCAGCGCGTCGCAACGGCAACACGACTTCGTGAAGTCGCCGATATAAAACGCGTAAAAACATTGTTGGGCGATAAAACTCACGTGCACTTTTCCCAGTGGACGTACTGCTCGAAGGGATAGAGATTGAGGAGCGCGAGAACTTCGCCCCGCGTATTGTTCGCCCAAAACGGAGCCACGACTTCCTCCTTCACTGGACACGCGTTGCTGCAACAATTCGTCGATTTTCGTTATCTTGTATATATTTTGGAAAGTTGTTTGTCTGTTTGTCTGAGCCAGCTCCCTTAATTAAAGTCTTCCTTAAATAATAAAGTCTTGCCCCCCCGCCCCCCCCCCCCCCCCCCCTTAATTCAAATCTGTCCCAAAATTAGAAATTTGTATTTATGTTAACCAGTCAATACGCGCGCCTCACTCGCTTACCCGGTTGTCACATCACTGAAATCAAAATTACTTTTTTTGGGTCGATCGAACCTGGATTTTCTCTTTTTCAAATATCGCGAAAAACGAACCGTTAGCTAAAAATTTGCGATTTTTGAGGGTCTGACTTCACATCCAGTAAAAAAATTCAGAAATTAAGATATCGCGTTCCGCTTTGCGGCATTCTCTTCATTATAGAGTTTTCTCTCGAACGCAAAAAGAAAACCCAGGTTTGGTCGATAAAAAAAAATAACCTCGATTTTAGCGAAGTGACGAAATTTCGGAAAAAGCGTAAAATAATGTTTTGCATTTTTCTCACCAAATTGTATGGTTTTCGGGCAAACAACGGTACTTTTCGGAGTCAGCGGGAAATTTCCCATCGGATAGGGTCTTCAATCTTTACGAAATCGAATTTTTCTTTTCTTCGCGATTTCTTAAAGTTTGGACGTTAATTTCACGTTAATTTTCTTAACGATCTAATTTTGATTCGAGCATATAGCGAGCGCGCGAGCCACTCTAACCTGCTATTTAATTATAAACGCAAGTTATTAGTGAAATGTTGCGTAAAACATCTGACTTCATTACCGAGGAATTAAATCTTCATGAATAGAATTTTTCAATCAATTGTTCTGCTCATTGCAGATTCTGCAACCGATCTAGTGATCGTTACTAAAATAAAATCAGCGAATAACTTACACGCCCCGAAGCTTCAGAACGGGCTGATCCTGTTTATCCTTCGCCGCGACGTCTTGAAACAATTGACTCTCGTGACCGGAGCCTTCCGGTCTGGCGTCCGCGGGTTTGAACTCCGGTCGCGGCCGGAATTCCTGCTGCACGTGCATCTGCTCGCTGGCGGCGAACGCCGCGTCGCCAGAATCCTCGAAGTTGTCGGCCGGGTCGGCCTCGCCAATCCGATCGATTGTCGAGAGGGTCGGCGACCCCGGGGTCGCCTCGGGCTCGACGGTCGTGTCCTCGATGACGGACTCGAGGACAATTGGCACTTGGCTCGGATCCGTCGAGTGATCCTTCACCCTCTCCAATTGTCCGAGAATCTCGTTGATGCTCGAATTCTTTATTCTCGCGATATCAGCAAGAGTCACGGCGGCCGCCGTCGACGCAACTTTGCCGGGGGTTGGGGAATTTTTCGTGACGGTCGACTCGACTGTTCCGCTCGAAGTGGCGATATTTTCGTTCGGGGCTTCGGTGACAATTGAGGAAGAAGAAGAAGAAGAAGAGGAAGTCGTGGACGATGATCGTATTAAAGATTCCTTCGGAGTCGTCGTTTTCTCCGAAGTCGTCGAAGACTCTGCGGATTTTGACGACTCGGTTCCTGACTTCGTTGAGGCTGAAGTCGGCCGACTCGTCGTTGTACTCGCGGTCGTCGTCGTGGTCGTCGATGATGTCGAAGTTGGGGCGGTCGACGATTCCGTGGGCCGAGTTCGGGCCCTCGTGTATTCCTCCGTCGACTTGGTATACTTTCTAGTTCTCTCGGTCGTTGGCTCCTCGATGGAACCGCCCGTGAAACTGCGGCCTTGATACGACTCGTCATCCCGAGATTTCGATCGCTGACGATTTTCGTGCGGCTGATCGGGATCCACGAATTCGTACTCGTCCTCGTACTGGAAGCGTCTTGGGAAAAGCGTCAAAACGGTTAATACCATTTTCGTTAATCATTTATTGATTATAGTTATTTTTAAATATTACGGATACTCATAGGTCGATACCTTACCTCGCATCGTCAGGATATCGCTGATAACTGTCCTCGTACTCCAATTCTATGTCGTTCTTCTCCAACTCAGCTTTCAGAATATTTATGTGCCTCTCGTCGCCGTACATTCGCCTCATTAGGCCGTGATTTTCCTGAACGAACCGGCGTACCGCGTGCCTATAAATGAATAACAGTTTTTTATTAGCTTGCCTCGATTTAATTAATCTCAGGTTCTTTAATTAAAATTGATCTGTGTCTAATGTACACAGTTCGGGCAACGAAATTGAATTCTGTTAATTAATATTTACTCGAATCCAATTAATTAGGTTGGCACCGATGGATTCTTAACGCTAATTAACGAAGCCTTGTTAAAATAATATTGAATTTAATAAATAACAATCTTCATTAGCCTACTTTATTTCAACAAAATTTACTCTCCTTAATTAAAATACATTTCAGTCAATTAAAATAATTTTATTTTTCTTCAAAATATTTAATTCTCAATACGAAAAATCAGGTAAATTTCTTTCTTCTCAAAACCTGCTACAATTAGTGACGTAGGTACCATGGATAAGCGCTTCCCGCTACGGTGCACCAGTTCTGCCGGCGAAAGTCGCAGGGCAATTTTTCGAATCTCGCCCGCCCGTATCTCGAATAGGGTTTGCTGCAGGCTGACGACGCGTCGTATCCGAAAGTGCTCGGACCGCCGCCGCCCCCGAACTGCGCGCTCGCCGACCGCAGCATCACCACCTGCAATCACGAGACAAATTGAATTACATCGTAGCGGCGACGGGACGACGTTGGGTGAAAAACGAATTGGCGCGCGTCGAGCGTCGCCCGCGACGAGTCGCGATATCATATGTGCAAAGCGGGCAGCGCGCACTGCGCGCATCTACCGTTACGCACAGCGCTCGGAAACACTAAGACCGCGCGCGCCGCGGCGGTCTTCATCTCTCGCTGCGCGGCGAGATCTTCCCTCGTGACTTTCAGAACGGGTTCATCGCTCGACACTCGCGCAACTCACGTATTTACATCGCATTGCATTACGACCGAGTGCGTCGAATATATTCAAAACAGCAACCTCGAACGTGTAATACGTGACCTTGAGCTCGCGATGACAAGTTCAATTTTCAATTCGATCCTTCGACTCGTTGACACCACGAAGTACAGTCACATTTTTTATACAGTTTATAAAAAAAAAGTTACTTGCGCAAAAAAATAAAATTACTAAAAATTACTTTAAAAAAAAGTTACACAGCAAAAAAAGTTCAATTCTATTGAGTCGATATAAATATCCAAACTAAGCGCTAATTAGTGAATTATACTTAACGCTATTAATGCACGAATTTATGCATAAAAGTAACATAATTAACGACGCGATTGTCTCACCTGAAGTATCAACAGACCAACAGCACTCATCGTTCTTCCCGATGTCAGCGGAAACCAACCGAAAATCACAAGTCAAAATATGAAAACTGGGAAAAACTGACTTGAAAGTACCTCGCGTTGCGTTATCTAAAAGAAGCCTCGAAAAATCAGTCTATAATCAAATGACTATTCCCGCACCGACGAACAGTCGAACCTCGCGCAAACCGTAGAGGTCTGCGACCCTCGGCGGCTCACTCGTGAGTTCTCGAGTACCAGTCGCAACTCTGCTCGACTTCCGTTTTTCCACTCACTCGGGCGGTCCACCCACGCTCTCTCACAATTACCCCTCGCACTGTTCACCTTCTCCCCGGCACTGGACAGCGGCGAACTTCCCGACCGACATGCGTGACAACCGCGACTCTCGTGTATCTCTCCCCGTGATCCCTTCGGTCTCGTCGCCGACGGCCGAGCGTATTATTCGCAACGCGTGGACAGCACCTTCGCTTACCGAGAGCGCTTTCATTACTGTGCCGAGCTGACTGTAATCGGCCGACGATGAGCAGCTCGCGCGCGAGTCGAGCCGCGGCGGGCCCGCGGGGAAAAAGTGTGTACGGCGCGGAGCGCGCGCGCGAGCGCTGAAAAGCCGCGCGCGCGCACGCGGGATCCCCGCGCAGGAGAGCCGAGGAGCGCGCCTGTGAAATGTGTGTATAAACACGGACCGAGAGAGCCGAGCGCGAGGACTTGACCGTCGCGAGACGCGACCGAGCGAGAAGCCGGGGGTGGGACGAGGACGCCCGAAGTCGGCGCGAGCGAGAGACACGAGCGCCCGTCGCGCTCGTCGCGCTCGTCTCGACCTGTCGAGAGACGCCGAGGATACGGTAGGAAAGGAAAGGAAAGGAAAGGAGAGAGGGAGAGAGCTTCGAGCTCCCCGAAGAGTAGGTCACTCGGTGGATACCGTTAGGGCACTTCCATTGATGTGTGTCACGGGGGCCCCGTCTCGGCGCATTCACCAAAAAAAGAAGGAAAAAGGAACGACGGCCGGGCGGAGAGAGACGACGGCGGCGGCGGCGGCGGGCGGCGAGGGGAGGGAGAAAAACGTTGCGAGGAAGAGAGCGGTGCGATGCTCGCGTCGCGGTGGGAAAAGAGCGAACCGATGAACGGCGGTGGGACGAGAGACTTGACAACAGTCGTAAATGTGTATCGAGCCAATTGCGAAGCCGACGCCGGCCGCCCCGTTGATACACCGGCGATTCGTGTTCGTGGAAATGTCGGGAAAGACCCGCATATCGAGAAATTGCGTTTATGTGCTTGATGAAATAAAGTAATAAAAGTAAATGGGGAGTGAAAAATGGGTTAGCGCGTCTTTCTCGGGTTTTCTGGCAGTCGCTGCACCTGCTCCACTGACCCCGAACGAGCGCCGCGAGGCTGCTTTGTATGAGGATTTTTGGCCCGCCGGACGCTAATTAATTGAGCTATCGCGGAAATCGAGCGCCGAGGACGCCGGAGGTGGATGGGATTGTATATCGCGCTTTGTTGTTGCCGTCGATTCGCCCGCGGACGAAACCTCCGCACCTGTCCGAGAGTAATCTCAAAGTCACGGTCGTTGTGCTGTGTTGCGTCGCGTCGCCGGTGTCGCTGACGCCTGACGAGTGGCGACCACTCGGCCTCTCGGTCAGCCAACCGGGCTCCACTTTTAAGAACGCGCGTTTTTTTTATACAGTCGCGTGATACTTATCATTGCGCCTGGTGGGTGGCTATTTAGTTCAGAAGCTGAGGTGCCGATTATTTACAAATATAATTAACCGGGTTTTTTTTTATTTTTATAAAATGCTTCGTCGCAAAAGATATAAATTCCACATTTTTCCGCTTAAATCGTGACTCGACATCTTATTATTTGCCTCTTTCCTCCTTTCACTCTTCCGCTCTTTCTTTGACCCTGATTTAACCTTGCCAAATCTCCGCTTCCACTCGACTCCTTTTCACCTTCACTATCCATAGATCCGACCTTCCAGCTTGTTGTTCAGCAATCTTCCTATTCGTTTTGTCTTCAGATAATTCGTACTAGTTTTTGCCTGAAATTCCTCATAATATCCCGCAACTGATCAGAATTGTTCCTCTCGTCTTTGCTTAAAAAAAGAAAGTCAAGGATTCGTACTTAAACATTTTTATTCTAAAGACCCATTAGATTTTTTTTCTCGCAGCCTTTTCACCTTCGTCGATCGCTGAGTATTTTTCGTTGTCGACGATAACGCGACGTTCGTGGCGAGATCTGCAGCTTTCGAAAGAAGACTCTTTATTGGCTTCTTATCTCCGTCGCTGTAAATGCATTTCGAATGGCCGAACGGTACCCACGTTACATATATTACGTCCGGCGGTGGATCGCGGTCCGGTGGCCGGTATTAAAATTCGGGCCAATGCTGCCGGGTTTAGCATCGAACTCTCCCAAGGAAGCTCGACGTGGCCTCGACACCGACCACTTTCACCGCGTGTGGGTGAATGAAATTTAGCTCGTGTATATTCGCGTGACGTTTCTCCTCCGTCCGCTCGCGTGGACTTGACATATTCGCGCGGCTATATTTTTCTAACGGGCACGCGAGACTAATTGCGATGTTGTATTACGCTAATGGAATACTTGTCAAAGACTCGGGTAAACACAAAGAGTCGTCTTTCTAAATCTTAACCTTAAATGGTAATGCAGATACCATTGTTCGCACCACGTGTCGTAATTTAGGGCAACACTTTTTTTTCAGGATATCTAAATATGTCGTTAATTCATGCAAATTTTCGAATGAATACAAAATTCATGTATTAGAAAAAAAAAGATCCCAAAAAGTTCACGTCTTACCCTGAGTCTTGCTGTCATTACAACGTGCCAAATAATTTTGTAAAAAAAATTAGAGGAATTTCACTTGTTTATTAACAAAAAAAATTAGCTAAAACTGCAAGAATTGTCCGCTTGGAGTGAGTTGGGCGAAACATGTCGAAGAGCTGAGATACAGAAAGGAGGTTCAGTCGATAACTGAGGTACCTGCCGTTGCCCCCATAGCGCCCACTGCTCTCCTCTCAAAACACTCGGGTGTCGCACGGTCGGTAATTCCCTCCTGTATTGACGGATTCGAGGAGAAAAGGGCGCGCGATGTCGATCATACAGAAATTCGGCTCCGCGCCGACCGCTGGAAACTCGGGAATTGCACGGTTGGTCGATTCACAACAAGAAACAATCACCCGGTCCAATCATAGATATATAGACGCGCGAGCAAAACTCGTACATCCGCGATATCGTTTTGCATAACACAGCGCCCGAATCGGGCACCATTTCCGCGAGAGAAAGTGTTGCGTAGCGTTCACGTGATATGCAGGTGAATCGCGTGAACGAGATCTTCTTTTGGCGTAACGAGGCCGCCTCTAATTATCCGCGATGCTGAGCGCGAGAGATCCACCGGCTGATTCGCTCGAACGCCCGGATGATAGATAGGCAAAACAATGCACCTCTCGTTTGCCGTCCCATGGGAAGAGGCATTGCGAAAACGTCCGAGAAATCGGTGTCCCAATGCGATGGCGGAAAAAGCTGGTTGGGGCGAAGCTCGCGAGAGCCGCCAAATTATGTTTTTCTCACGGAGCAGTGAAATACGATTTCAGGCTATTATTATTATTTTTATTCCCGGCGGAAGTTACGCATTTTTATTTATATCATATCAATGACACTTTTTATTTATATCTGTCGGAAAAAAATCGTACGGAAAATCGCGTGTCGGCAAAAATGTGTTAGCTATTTTTCTCATAACTCTCGTATATATTTTCCCTCGGCATCTCGCGCATCCGATACATACAGCACCGTGCCGACACACGACTCGCATTCCTCGCGCTCGAGTTCGATCCTCGCGACCGGACTGCCCCGACGGTGTCACCTTGCATTATCCAGTGCATGACGTGGAATTCACTGACAACAGACGCGCGGCACCTGTAATTTGGAAAAAAACACACGTCTATTCAGGGCCCGTTACTCGTCGCGAGGGGCAGGATCGATCGACGGAACGAGCACGCCTCGTCGATCACCCACGGACAACGCGTCCGACAGTTATGGCTTCGATAACAATCAATCAGCTGTTCGCGACTGAAATAAAAATTTATGAAACGTTTATGCGTGAAAAAACTGACGCCTGCCAGTCGAAATATTTTATTTCTTCAATTTCACAGTGAGCAGAAGAATCCGGAAAAAAGTCACCATAAATGCGGGGAAATTACTAGATCGGTAAGGCAGACGCGATTCAAGTGTCGCCATCTGGTGGACATTTTGGGAACTTAAGAGAACTTATATACGGGAATCTTTGGCTAGAATTTCGAAAAAATAATAATATCAGTAGCAGCTCTCGACTACCTTAGAATTATGATATCCACGTAAGTTTCCACGTTCGTCGAACACATCGATCCAATATTCCTCGAGCAACAATGCACAAAGTATAATCCCCTTATCGGACACATGTTTCGCATCGCATCAACCGCGTCGTCTATTCCGATTATAGCGCAGAGCTTCGGATAGGCGGGTCCTATCGGCGTGTTCGCACAGGAGTGGATTACAGGCTCGAGGCTTAACCCTCCGTAATACAGTAAACAAGCTTATATCTTGAGCCTGTCGAATGCGCTCGCGCGCGAATGTCGCTCCCGCCGCTCAGAGTGCATCCTCCCTAACCGGGACGGCAAAGGGATTCTATATCGCCTCCGTTACAGCATGTAGAGCAAATAATATACAGCGGCGCGGCAACGAGGGTGGGATTTTCCTTCCACCGTTCTCACTGTTCACTGCGCGCGCCGCGCTCGGCGCGTCGAGATCCGTTTAGAGCGAACTGTGCGTAAAGGCGGAGAGAGAACAGACGGCAGGCATTTTCCAGAAATTTCACGAGCCAACGGACCGGATAGTCTGGTTTGCATTTAGTTACGCATCTTCCTTTGCACTTACATCACGTTATTTCATTTATTATAACATTATTGCTATTATTAGCGTTAATTGTTTGTATTATCATAAATTACGAGGAAAGATTCTTTTTTTGAACGGTGAAGGTCGAAAAATGTGTTAATTAATATAAAAATGTGTAGCAATAAAATGGGAAAAGAGTTACCTCGTGAGTTGAATGAAATTCAGAATCTTCGCGGTGGGTAATTAAAACTTTTTCTTTTTGCAAAAAAATGCGATAAATCTCGAACGCATCGTTGTCAAGATAAAAAAAATGTGTAGCAACAAAAGAGAAAAAAAAAATTACATCGTAATTTGAATTAAATTCCGAATCTTCTCGGTGGCTAATTAAAACTTGTTCTTTTTGCAAAAATAAATGCGAAAAATCTCAGTCGCACCATTGAAACATGCAAAACTGCGCGGCGCAATCGCGGTCTCCTATCTCTCGCATCCTCCCCCGTTTTCCAGGTACCTATTTACTAATAGTGTCGTTTCGAGCCACACGCGCTACGCTATGTATATTTACGCCGCGCACGTATATAAGCACACATATGCCGAGGCACATATCTGCAATCGTGAAAAGTTCAAGTTGCATTTTACAAAACGTCGGTGCAGCGCGCCCTCGTGCGCCGAGAAAGAGAGAAGCGGAGAGAAAGAGAAGGTTTTTCGGTTAAAAATCGTCAGAAAACCGGTTGTCGCTGTAGTTTTGCGAGCGTGTTGCCGCAGCGGCGGCGGCGGCGGCGGCGGCGCATGTACTTGCTGCTCGCGCTCACGCGGTTTTCAGCGCGCACCCGCACGATCGCACCGCCACGGCGCGCCAGGTACACACGTACTCGTACTACTTGCTCTCGCGTATGGCCGCAATGCAATAACGTACGGCTACGTACCTACTACCTCTGCGGCCGCTGCGGCTGCGGCTGCCGCTGCAGCGCACTGAGGCCCTCCGCGCGGGACGCGCATGTATTACGACCCCAACTGTACACAGGAGGTGCACCTACCACTGCCTACGTATCTGTATACATCGAGCATTCCCCGTCAACTCGGCCATCTTTTTTTTTCATCACGAATATTTCCCCTAATTTACTGGATTTTACTGGTGCACGAAATTATTAGATGTCATTTTTTTTAGGATTTTAAAAATGTTTATTTTTCCTAATTTACTGGATTTTGACACTGCACGAAATTATTAGTTGTAATTTTTTTTTAGGATTTTAAAAATGTTTATTTTCTAAAATGCAGACTTTTTGGTTATTTAGGGTTCGCAGAAAATTATGAAGCGAGGAAAAAGAAATCAGTGAAAAAATTTATTTTACATTTTTCGTGAATGGAAAAATTATCAGCTGGACATTTTTTTAACATCGTGAAAAGCTTACAAAAAAAAACACAATTTTTGTGTCGAGACATTTTTTTACCTATAGGATTTGGAGGATCGTTGATAAAAAATGTGAGATGCATAAAATGCCATAAAGTAGTACATTCTGGTTTATTATAAAAAAAATATACGATTGAAAAAAACGTTGCGGAGTTGACGGGGAATGCTTCATATACGCTGGATACAGTCTCCGCAGTGTAGCCAGAGATCCGGTCCAAACTATACCCATAGTACATGTGTGTAGCGACGGTGGAGTACTCCGGGGGAGCCCAGAGCCGCTGGTTACGGGTATGGGCAACAAGCGAGTGGATCCAGCCAGCCAGCGAGCGAGCCAGCCAGCCAGGCTGGCGAACGTAGGGGCAACCGGTGCGAAGGCGGCCAGGCTACCCAGTCGAGCCGCGTACGCCGCAGCGTGAGGACGCTCCTGTGTTCCTACCGCGACGCTTAAACACATTTTCCACGAAACCGAGTGACAGGAGGTAAATAAACAGCCCTCGTCTGATAAAGAGAAACGTCTATAACGCGTGAAGAGAACAACAAAACAAACAAAACAAAAAAATACGTGGCCACCGGTTGAACGACGAGGAAAATGAATGTTGTTGTTGTTATAGCGGGGCTGTCAGTCTCGGGAAGCCATGTTTTACGGCACAAAATGAGCTCGGTTATCTTTATAGCCCCGCGTCGATCACAGCCGATCGCGGCGACAGAGGAGAATCGCAACGCCGGCGAAGCCTCGCTCAGCGTGTAATACGCGAGGATTACAAAGCAGCAGCAGCGGCGGCGGCGGCGACAGTGACAGTGACAGTGCGCTCGCACCTCGCGCCAGCCCCCCGATATCTCCGCATGTGCGACACCGGTTTTCACGATGTACGGGGTGGGCATTAGTCACGCGGAGCGGGACGACGAAATTCGCGAGGTGGATTTTCGCGAGCGCGAATCGAGGCTCCACTGTTGAGTGTCCGTTCGTTCCTGTTACCCGCGAATCGGGCCACCCGATTCTCCGTCACACGGAGAACCGAATCTAATCCATCTATCGATCTATCAAACCCGCCCGTCCACCGCGAAGAACCGCCGAACGCGAGAACCGCAAAGCAACAGATCGTCGAGAATCGCGCCTCGCGTATGGACAACGCGACACGGATGTCGCCGATTGGCCGAACCGTCACGTGTCCGTCTCGTACTACGAAAGTGCAACGATGCCGCAGCCACGACTAGCGAGCTGCGCCGAATCCCCGTTTCCGGTGGTCTGAATATATCGACGAAAAATCGCGCGAGTCAACCTTTCCCCCCACCCCTCTCCACCCTTCCCCCACTCCACTGCGAAAAAAAAAAAATTCGTTTCTCGCCACTGCGGACAAAGCGTGGGACGCACCCGACACAAAGCCAGAAGCCCGAAGCGTAAACAAACAGAAATCCCGAGGTGCAGTGAGACAGGCGCCGCGAATTGAATCGAAGCCGCGCGAATTCGCCGAAAAAACAATTCATTGTTTATGCAACGAGGGCGAGCGCGCCAGTGAATCACGTCTGCATCTCTTTCTCTCCGGCGCTGCTGCTGCCGCCGCCGCCCGCTGCCCCCCTTTGGCTTTTCTGGCGTGTTGTGGGCCTCAAGGCGCGCGCACCGCGCTCGCCGTGGCAGCCTCCGAGTAACAGTACTTCCTCGCGACGGTGTCGGGGCAGCAGCTCGCTGGAATAAGCCACTCTCCGGGCTCGACCGCGCGGCTACGGCGAAGAACGGGACCCATACTCGACTGGTCCGCGCGCGCTCTCGACACGCCGCGCGCGCGTCTCTCTCTCTCTCTCTCCCCGGCTTCAAAACAATCCCTCGTTCGCCTCGTTTTCCTCCCCCTCCTCCCGCCCCGCGACTCACGGGCCGCTCTTTTCTCTTTGCCGTCTCGTTTACATGCACTCTCTTCGTATCTCCGCGTGGTCAGAGTAGTCTGGCCGGTTCGTCATATATCTCTGTCTCTTTCTCTGTCTTCTCAGAGGACGAAGTAAACGTTTCTCTCTCTCTGTTTCCTGAGTACGAAACAAACGTCTGTCTCCCTTTTTTCAGAATACGAAATAAACGTTTCTCTCCCTTTTTTCCAGAATACGAAATAATTGCCTCTCTCCCTTTTTCCAGAGTACGAAATAATCGCCACTCTGTCTTTTTCCAGAATACGAAATAATCGCCTCTCTGTCTTTTTCCAGAATACGAAATAAACGTCGCTCTCTCGCTTTTTCGGAGTACGAAATAATCGCCTCTCTGTCTTTTTCGAGAATACGAAATAAACGTCTCTCTCTCTCTCTTTCCAGAGTACGAAGTAAACGTTTCTCTCTCACTCACTGCGCGTGTGCATACGCCGGTTGCCCCGTTCAACCGCAGTCAGTACACACAGCGAGCCAACCACAGAGCGTCCAGCCACCAATACCCGACTCGTCTCCCCGTCCAAACTGCGGGCTACGCCGTGGAAAGTCGCGAGCTCCCTTCGATCGCCGCGCGAGGCTCTCTCGCGTGTAACAAAAAAAAAAAAAATAAACACGACTGACCCTCCTTTGCACCTGCCAACTTTGCCATCAGAGCCGTCGAGCGACCGCGACGCGGGCCTCGTTGATGCCCCCCGAGACAATAGAGCGGCGGCGCGTTGATCCGGCGTGGGGAGAAAAATGAACGAGTGGCACGTGAGCGCGGATCTTGGGACGAAGAGGATCGCTCGTGCGTTCGCGAGATCGTTGACGACGACCTGAGCGCGCTCTCGTCATACGGCGAAAGCGCTGATCTGGTGCACGGGACTTTCGGTTTGTAAACAAGCTAAGAAAAAAAAAGAAGAAAAAAAATTGCGTGGTTTGTGGTGCGAAGGAAATAATAATACGGCGCGTGACGGGCGCTGTTGAACTTGGTCATCAGTGGCTTATCGCGTGTGTCTCGCACGGGGCGCGGAAACGACAATATTTGCGATTAGTAATGCCCTTTGTTGTCGTCGCGGACGGCGCAGCCGGCGATTGAGTCGCCCGGGCCCGAACTGTGTCTTTGTCGGTTTATTGGAACGACCGAGAGCCACCGCGGTGACTAATTCCGAGAGGTGCGAGAGAAGTTTGTAATACCTGGCCGCACGTTCGAACGCTTATCGGCCCCCGGAGACCCGGAGTCTCGCTGCGCGTCCCGTCGATACGCCGAATCAGTTTCGTGGCCGCCTCGCCACCGACAGCGTCGCGCGAGCGATCGGCCAGCCCTCTGCAAGCGACGCAGTGATAATTCGGCGAATAATCGAGTGCAGTGTGCCAGTGCTTCATGATAATCTCGACCTAACTAGGCGGTTTCAGTGATTTTCTCGAAGGAAAATAGTATTGGAAACTGCCGGAGGCCGCAGGCCATGGATAATTGACGAGGGATTTTTTCATGTGTCAGAATAATACGCAGAGATGAAGACTACACAGAGAGCGTTGAGGTAAGATTAAAAGAAAATCTATTTTTGTCTGCCTTCTGTTAAATTTTAATTTATTTTATCAAAATATACATCAATTTAACTACGCTGACGAAATTAGAATCGACTGCAAATACAACTAAAAATAAATCACGAAAAAAGTCAACAATTTTCAGCGTACATAAAATTCTGTTTTATTACTGACGAACTTTATCATCATAGTCGTAATAATCTAATGCAAATCACGCAAAAAATACCGTCGACAAATTGCAGCGTCTAGAGCTCGGCATGATTATTGCCGATCGTTATCGTCGTCGCGATATTAAAAAAAAGCGCTCGCAGTGGGGCACGGGGTGCGCTTACGCCGGTGATACAGTTAACAATAATAGTATGCACAGTTACGCGTAATGGACGTTGACCCACTCGGGGCGGCGTCTCCCCACCCCGGGAATATAACTGCGGGTACGCGATATACATGTATATACTACGTAGACTACGGGAAAAAGAAGGAAATGAAAAAAGGAAGCGAATAAACGTTGGGAACACGCGGTGGGCACCCATGCTCGCCGCTCGCACCGGTCTCGTTCTCTCTACCCGGCAAGCCCGGCTGTTGTTGTGCTCCTCCGCCGCTGACGCGCGCGCGCGTGAGCGACAAGTGTGGAGCGTATCGCCGGTTTTAAGCCCGACCGAGGAAACGTTACAAACGGTTGTGTTAGCGAATTTAACGAAACGGCACGTTTCACGGCGCGAGGCACGAAGCGTGTCCCGAGACAAGCGATATATATCGCGGCTGTAGAAGTAGTTAGAGGACGAGAGGCGGCTAGCGAAACGATTTTGAGGTTAGGCCGCGCTGTTGGATTATCCGGGCGCACGATGTTGAAGTTTGCATCGATGGAATGCGACGAAATTCAGAAAAAAAGTTCTAATTAACCCAAATGATAAAATTGGGCATAAAAAGTCATCACAGCAACTATTTGTTATGATGACTTTGTATACCTAATTTCATCATTTGGGTTAATTAGAATTAATTTTTTTTTCTGAATTTCGTTGCATTCCAACGATGCAAACTTTAACAAAGTCATCGCAGCAACTATTTGTTATGATGACTTTGTATACCTAATTTCATCATTTGGGTTAATTAATTTAAGAATTAATTTTTTTTCTCAATTTCGTTGCATTCCAACGATGCAAACTTTAACATGATTCGGGCGCCTGGGTTTCTCATCGGTTTTGGGACGTGTTGTGGCTACTTTGACACTGGATTTTTAGCTGTTTCTCTCTGTCTCTGACCGAAGAGATTTAGCAGGAAGAGATTTGGATTTGATGCGAGGTTTTGATTTTGTAGAGCGATAATGGCGGAACGTTTCACGTCACAGTCGACTGCATATTGTGTGTGCGTAGACACTCGATAAGAGCGCGAGGACAGGAGTGCTTATGTAGATTAATCAAACGCTAAGTTGCGGCTGATAAATACCGGCAGCTTCGCGTCGCGTCCCTCCGTGATGTATTAGTCATTTTCGTAACGGTGATTAATCTTGGCGGATAATTTTATTGTTGTGACGTTGATGAATGCGCTACTTAATTTCTTTCCGTGGTGGCTGCAATTAGATATCGGAGAAATAATAAGTCACGTGGGGTTATATTGACTGTTCCTATTTTTGTCTATAGGCATCTGTGTAAACAGAACCCAAAAACAGATGTTTTCTGTATCCATGGGGAAAATATTTGTGGAAATTTGAGTTTTCCGAAATTAGATCTGTTTTTTCGTGGGGAAAGAATTTATTTTAGCTTGTGAAAAATGTTTGTTGAGACGTCGGACTTGTGTGTCGGTCAATTAAGAACCGCTCGCCAAAGTGAAGACGTAAAACGCCCTTTTAACAATACGCCGATACCGCGACAACAAAACCTGATCGCGAGCGGCGCGCGTTACCTGCGCGTCCCTGTTTCGCTCGCCACCTGCGCGACACGAATTCAGATGTAAATTTACGTGACGTTTAGTCGATGTCGCTGGGCCGCGCGCAGCTGGTGTTCCCACCGAAAAGCTGCTGGGCTCCGGGGGCCCCGAGGAGAGACTCGTTGTGTACTTCCACGACTCCTTCGCCGTCGCATACTGAGTGACTTTATGGCAGCCAAGTGAGGCAAGGTCGACGCAAAGAAATATGTTCCTCTGTTTGTATAGCGCAACAACACTACGCGCCACCTGTTCAACCGTGCTCGGCTCGATTCGTACGGAGGTCAACAGTTCTAGGAGCGTCTCAACTATACCACAGTGGACTGTTGAATTATTTTTGTCTATTTATTTCAGAATAAAATAATATTCACTATTCGATGTTTAATGTTCTTCGAATAATTTACACAGAAAAAAAGTTCTGTGTATTTCTTAATTTGTCTATTTATTTGATAAAAAATGTTTTCTCACCTATATATTTTTTTCACCTTTTCTATCTAAATTGTATTTTGTAATTTCTTTTATTTGTGTTCTAAGGGAATTTATCTCAGAGTACGCAATAAATGTCATTATTATTATTATTATTATTATTATTTATTATTTACTTTTATTTTTTTTAAGTCTAAGTCTATAAAACCGATAAAAATTCGGAAAACGATGACGAATATTTTGCCTATTGTTTCCTGAGTTGGCTCAGCGAAGCGAATCTCATTGCTAGAACAAGATTATTGTCATTCTCACAATAAGTTTTGCCAAGCGCATCCCCAGTGGCTCCATCGAAACGCAATTACGATTCCGTCGGTCGCTCGTGCGCAACTGAACGACCGAGAGTCTGAAGTACCTACGTGACGAGGAGACGCCACTCGTCATCGTGTGTATTTCGTAATCGCGACGGAATCGTCGGAAAGAAAGAGTAACAGCTATTCGGGCGAACGACGAGTGCGACACTCGAGGCTCTTTAACGAGTCCGCGCGTGCTCGGATTATTCTATAGAGAGAGAGAGGGAGAAAGAGAACTCGCTACATCCGGCTGGATATTTCATCAGTTTCGGAATAGGCGACGCAGCACCCGCGATTTTCACGCCGCGATTACGCGCGGCTAATGAAACGCAAATGTTTGCCGAATATATTTTTTTTAATCTCCGGATGACCCGTAACAGGTAGTCCTGGAAGCCATTCGAGCTGCTGAAGCGACCCCGACGACTCGACGATGCCCAACGCGCGCGCGACGGTCGTGCGCTCGAGGCAATTTAATTAATTTGAGAGCTCCACTCTCGCTATCTGGCCCGTGTATGCGGCGGAAAAGCCGCGTTGTGCTCGCGGTTATCCCGGACGGGGCGCAGAAGCTTTTTCAAACAAAACGCGCGCTCTTCCGCGTGTCTTTACAATGCGACTACTCGCGACAATACTGGCCACCTGTAACTTGGCCGCGACACTGTCTGCACGCGTAAGCGTAAAATGACGCTTTCAGAACGTTTTGTGGCTAGCATTTCAGGCAAATGTTGGTGGAAGTGGAAGAAAAAACGTTTAAAATTCTGTAGGCTGTTCTATTTTATTGTTGCCTGTACTTTGGGGATGTTTAAAAAAAAAGTACTAGAGAATTGTCGGGGTTTACATTTACAAATGATTTTTAAAATAGTCGCGGTTTAGATTAAAAAAATATTTTAGGGTATGGTCGGGGGTTCTTTCTCAAAATTATACAAAATTAGTCGGAATTTAGGATTTTTTAGTTGCTTAAAGAAAATGTGTGTTTTGGATCTAAAAATAATGTTACGCTAGTCGGATTTTTGATCTAAAATCATTTAAAAAAATGCTCGGATTTTATATTCTTTGATTATTTTTAAAAAAATCTAAAAGCTTTATTTTTTTAATTATACAAAAAAATAATCGGGTTTTAGATTTCAAAATGTGCTAAGAAATTGTCGGTATTCATGTTTCCCGAAACAATACACGTTTACTCGAATAAATACCAATTAAGCCGAGGCGTTGCCAAATGATGTGGGACGACAAACAGAAGCGCGCGGCAAAGATTGTTGCACACTGCGCCGTACGCACGTCCGGTGTCTCGAGCGGCGAGCGTCGCCGCTTGGGATTTAATTAATTTGAGAGGGCTTACTCGACGGTATGCGACGCCTCCGAGTCGTCGCTGCTACCGCCGACGACGACAACGACTTCGGGCGCCTCGTGTACGCAACACCGGTAGCCGTAGCAACAACTGAATGGCGATGGCGAGGGAAAATTGCGCCAAGTCTGCGGGAGTTCGGTGGCACCGCGCGGTTCGTGTAACGCCGCACGAGCTGTGCGAAACGAAAGACTCCTCGGGTTTTAACAAAGAACAGCGGGCGACGCGCTCAATTAACCGGGCGACCTCTAATTAAAACTGTGCATACTGAGTATGGGATACATAATTGACGGGAAAGAGCCGGGCGAAATGAGAGACAGCGGGACGAACGTGCGGCCCAGTTTTCCGAAATTGGAATTTATCCGCTCTATTCTCACGCAGAGAAAAAAAATTATATTTTGTTTAGTGCAACGAAAACTAAAAATGTTTCTTCCTTAAACCGACGATTTTTTAATACTGAGCGTGAGATTTTATTTTGCGTCGCTTAATTAATTTTCTTTGTCGCTTATTTCGCATTTATTAATTTATCAATTAATTAATTCATTATTCCCGGGTTAATTCTGTAATTGGACGTAATAATTGTGAACTTTCGTCCGACGATTATATTTCGCTATATCAAATTTTCTTTGCCACGTGTTTCGCATTGATTAATTCGTCAATTAATTCACTTATTATTCCTGGGATAATTTCGTAATTGGACGTAATAATTGTGAACTCGCGGGGCGATGAATATTTCGCGCGCGCTTTTGCGGTGGATGCTGCGAGCGACGAGAGAGTGACGAGAGCCGCGGCCGCTGCCGCGACTCGGGCTTCATTGTTCCGTCACTTATACTCCCGACAAATTGGTAAACTTTCTTCTGAATAATTCAACCTTACACGACTCGCGGAGCCACTGAGCGAACGAGCCGCGGGACTCGTTGCACCGGAATTACTCGAGCTATTCGTGTAGGACGAATAAATATTTATGCCCCGCGATATGACACGACGGGTGGGGCGAATTATTTTCTCGCCGAGATTCGCCCGTTTGCAGAAGCTGAAACAGCTGCGCGCCGATTGTCTCGAGGTTTCTGAGAAAATTCACTCGGGCGCGCGTTTTCTGCGGCGAATCTTCGCGGATCACTCGTGGGGGAATGATTTATCGACGTTGTCTTCGCCGACGATCGTGGGAGAGTGACAATGCCGTTGCGATTTCTTCGTGGATTTTTCGCCGTGTCTCGCTCTATTAATCTCGCGATATTTCTCGCTTCTCCCGGCGACGCTTCGCTCGCTGTTGCATTTTATCGCCACTGGGAAATTTTGTGTATCGGTGCGGACTGGAATGTTGACTAAACGTTGCTGCGATATTGAGGAAAAAAAAAAACAAGAAAAATAGAAGGAAAACATTTTAACAAAAAGAAAGGTAGATAAAAATATTAATAAAAAGAAAAGTAGATAAAAATATTAATGAAAAGAAAAGTAGATAACAATATTAAAGAAAAGATAAGTAGATAAAAATATTAAAGAAAAGATAAGTACATAAAAATATTAATAAAAAGGCAAAAATTATTTCGATTGATTTTATACAGTAAAATCCGTTTATGAGTTTCCCATAGCCGAGCGAAAATTTCGACGCCGGCGTCTCAGGTACTCTCGAGACATAATGGAATAATTCGGGCGCGTGGGTTGTCGGTAAATACCATAAAATGTGGGTAGTAGTGGCGCGATGGAAATGAAGTGGAAGTTATGTATCCGAGGTAAGAAAACGAGGGAGATAAGAAGTTCTCGAGCGTTTCAGCCGTTGCGCTGCCTCGCGAAGGTCGTACGAAGGGCGAGATAGTAAACGCAGCGACGAGGGAAATTTACACGCTCGACGCGCACGTGTAGAACGTTCTAACGGCGGGGAGCGCGGCAACAGCCCAAATGACCCGTTGCCTCGGCGAGCCTCGAGTGTTCGGCGCTGCCGTCGCCATGCGAAACAAAGGCCGCGCAATGAGCAACGGAAGAGGCAGCTGCGAATGTGCGGTGAAGGGTGCGCAGGTGAAATAGAAAAATAAATATAGAGGAAACGTGGAAAGGCTGGAGTTATAAATAAACACGACAACTGGACTTTCACAATTGTTTCGTAGAAAAAATAATACATTTTTTTATACATTGAACAAAATTGCAATGAAATTGCTTCTGGTGTTACTTTTTTTTATACCTGTGGCAGATAAAAAAGCGGAATTTCCTTTTAGTGACGTTTTTACAATTGTTTCGTGGAAAAGTGATATCTTTTTTTTATATGAGGAAAAAATTGCGATAAAATTGTGTTTGCCGTCAGAATGTTTTTTTTTTAATTTGTGTCTGGCCCGGCTAAGCGGTTTTTCCGTTTATTGACGTTTTTCAAATTGCTTCGTGCAAAATTAATATATATATATTTTTCATTGGCTGAAAAAAATTGCAATCGAATCGCTTTTGGTGTCAGGATTTTTTTTTTATTTTTGGCTGGCCCGGCTAAGAGGATTTTCCACAGCTGCAGCATTTAATTAAATACGCGTCTCGTAATCCGATTGACCGGATTTTTATATCCTCTTTATACATATATGTTCCGCTATCGTTATTGCGATTCGCTGCAGATAACCGCGCCTACGGATGCACATGTACGTATATAGCCATCGTCTCTTTTGCGCGTCGCGCGATGTTCGGAGCACCCGGAATGAACGACGCGAGTGGCTAAATCAATTTGCAATTTCGACAGGTGAAACCGCGTGTCTAGTCTCTCGTTGCAAATTGGGTTGTTTACTACAGTTGCGGCCGGTGCAGTGGGACGCTCTGATTTCCAATGACCTCGTACGTTCTCCACGAGTTTACAAAACTGCGGCGCGTATCGAATTTCCACGCTCGGGCTTTGACGTTACTATTGTCACTTTCATCACAATTTACACGACATACATATATTTTTTTTCATTATATTCTCCGTTATTCTCGTCCTGGATAAACATGAACAACTGACCAACGTTTCAATGGCAAAAATGGGACCATAAACTTTATATAAAAAAAAATAATAAAAAAAATTTTAAATGAGAAAAAATTGTTTTAGTCATTTGACGATGGCCTAAAATTACATCAATATTTTATAACTGGTCAGACACGCCAGATTCTGAATTAGTAAATTTTTGGTGCGTTACAAAAAAAAAAATAATAAAACGGTCTGTGTTGTGGCGGATGTTTTTCGTCCCGCCAGCTAGTCTGGCGCAAGATGACGTATCAATGCGGTTCAGTCTTCCCGCTGGAGACAGGAATACAGTGTCGGCAGGCACCGCAGTATCCTTGCATGAGGAAATCCCGACGCGACGCCGGAAGTTACGTATATCCGTGTCGAACGCGTGACTACTCAGCACCACATCCGTCCGGCGTAAATAAATATAGGTATACCATATAAATATCATGTCATTACAGAAGTTATGCAGATGTTACCGCACTTCCACACAGTGGCTCAATGCACTCTGTGGTTAGGATCACCGACACTGTTGATTCGTTAATTGTTTACAATAACTAGGGACTCTTGACTCGAATACAAACGAGTCAAACCTACTTCTTAATATTTCTTTTTTTCTTTATAGCGACTTTTGGCCTATAATATATTTCTCAGCTCGCATATTCTACCCCCGAAAACACTTTTATTTGATTTACAAAAAATTTGATTTTTTACGGTATGATAAAAATCAAAAAGAATAAGCAAAAATAATTCTTTTTTCTTGTCAAACAAAAATCACGAGCAACCTTTGAGCATATATTCAATGGGTTCTCGAAAAAGTCTCAGTATCGATTCTCTATGATTCACAATCAGGGCCCAATGATCTACGGACTCCGACTGCTGTTGTTGTTTATTTTTTTTTTGCCTCACGGTCATCGGAGGGAGCATGGGATCCGCGAAAGGCATATGTAGAAAGCCGGGTCGGTAGGGCTCGGGGCGATCGCGAGGAGCTGCTTCGTGGGCAGAAGGCAGGCAGCAAGTTGGCAGCAGCAGCAGCAGCCCCGGAGAGATTAGGCCCCGCACAGCCTTTCAACGAACGCGTTTCGGCGAGATCAATCGGCGTGCGAGCGAGAGAGCACCAACCTTATTCTTTTCGCATCTTCTCGTCCCTCCACTTTTTTTTATTCAGCCATAATTTTTTTTTACGTCTTCAGTTCGGGGCGTGGGACCACCAAGGCTACTACGATTTTTCGAACTGCCCATCGATGTGTTGCCTCCATCCATTTTACGCTTACAAAATGTAACGGGAGCGTTAAAAATAAATAAAAGTTAATAAATGGCAAAAAAATATTATAAAAAAAATTACGTACGCGAAGAGTTTAATGCAAGAAAATTGCTAGAAAAATCCCTTTGACGAGTTAAGTTTCCTGAGGATTTAATGTTCGTGGACTTTGGAGCGTTAAAAAAATTGAAAGTTAATAAATGGCAGGAAAAAAAAATCGTAAGAAATGACGTACGCGAAAAGATTAAGGGAGGAAAATTGCTAGAAAAATCCCTTTGACGAGTTAAGTTGTCTTAGGATTTAATTTCCGCGGGCTCGTTATTCGACACTGGCCCATTAATTAATTACGATAATCCCGAGATTGTAATTTTAATTCACAAGTGGCTGGATCCTCGCTCGTCTCTGATAAGAAATTAATTTCCGTTAAACGAGGATTAGCTCGTCCGTCGTGTGCGATAGGGAGACAGCGCAGGGCCACTGCCGCTGCTGCCGCTGCCTGTTTTAAGTAGGACGCGTCGGGCTAAGTAAACCCTGCTCGGCGGGATTACAATCTTTCTCGAAGATGAGAACCGCCGTTCGCGCGAATGAGGAGCCTCTCGCGCCTGGATTATCCCGCCACTCGTTCTCTCCTCCCTCCTTTCTTCTTATAACAGCGCATTTTACGTCTCACGCCCGGCGTTACTCGGCCAGTCAAAATTGCGCGCACACCCGCGGGCTCCGAGTGCTCGCTCATTCTTTCCAAGTATATAATACGCAGCGTGCGAATTTTCGCAAAACGGGTGGGTCGATACGAACCGAGATAATTCAGCTTTCGGTGAAATGTTTTCGGTTGAAAAGTTCGCGGATGGCAAAATTCATTGTTGTCGCTTTTTTCGTGCATTCATTGGTCGTAGTTTTTTTTTCAGAATCAAATGAAAAAGGGCTTGAAAAGATCAATTTAGAAAGGGTTGAAAAAATCAATTTAAAAAGGATTGAAAAAATCAATTTAAAAAGGATTGAAAAAATCAATTTAAAAAGGGTTGAAAAAATCCATTTAAAAAGGGTTGAAAAAATCCATTTAAAAAGGGTTGAAAAAATCTATTTAAAAAGGGTTGAAAAAATCCATTTAAAAAGGGTTGAAAAAATCCATTTAAAAAGGGTTGAAAAAAATCAATTTAAAATGGATGAAACAAATCTATTTAAAAAGGATTGAAAAAATCAATTTAAAAAGGGTTGAAAAAATCTATTTAAAAAGGGTTGAAAAAATCAATTTAAAAAGGGCTGAAAAAATCAATTTAGAAATGATTGAAAATGAGTAATTCCATTTTTTGCACGCTTCATTTTTTCCCGATTTTGTTACATCCTACATCGTCCACCAATATCAGCAACGATCGTCCGACTCTCGCGAAACCTCGTTTCTCCTCGCAACGACCGTCGAACTGACGAAACGCTCGTTAAATCCCTCGCTCCTTAAAAACCCCTTCAAAACCGTCATTCGCCGTCCTTCCCCCGACCCGCACACTAAACGGAAGAATTCTCGTAACCCGTATTCCCCGATTCGCCGGATCCGCGTTACAGTCCCTCCGCCGCAGAAGTCGCTTCTGCGCGGCCAATCGTCGTTTTCCTTTAATGATCAATTTCGCAGGGGCGGTAATGGCCGTTCCGCTTGCTCGGAAGCGATCACGGCGCCCCGTGGAAAAACTGCGAATTACCGCGGGTTGCCGGTGTTTTTTTTTTTTCTTTTTTTTTTCGCCGTTGCGAAATAATAAATGCGTATCGCCGAGTGATTTGCGCGCGAAACAAAACGCAAAAAAAAAAAACAAAGAAGAAAGAAAAAAGACGTAACAAAACACTGTGGAAGAACAAATAAAATGCCGCAACGGCGCTAACACCTTTCCCTTCGGCTTCGGCGTCGCTCACCCACGGCCGGAGAGCCGCCGCGGCAGCCGGAGTTGACGGAAGACAAAGAGAAAGAGACTATATAATACGGGGCAACCTCGGGAGTTGGCCCGTTGAAGTATAACGCCGCGACCTTTGAGAGAGGCTCGAGAGATGCTTTTGCCGCTCGCCGCTCGCCTTCCCTCCCTCCCTCCCCCCGTATTATTCTTTTCCATTCGCGCCTCTCGCACTCGAACAAAGAGAACGCGCGCGCTACTCTCTACTCCGAGCGCGATGCGCGCGCACACACAACGCATGCGGGCGGCTCCGCCGCCGCCGCCGTCGCGCGACTCAACCGCCGCCTTTGACTTTGCCACGAGGATCCCACGATTATCATGTATCCCGCGCGGTGTATTAATCGCGCACGGTGGACATATCGCCGCGAACTTTCACTGTGCACATTGTTATGCCACCGCCGCGTATCCACCACCTACCACAAATTCTTCCGTCTTCTCTCCCCTCCCCCCCCCCCCCCCACCTTTGTTGATCTTTTTTTTTTTTTTTTTTTTTTTTTTTTTCTTCGCTGTCCCAAGTGGCCTGACGTCCAATTATTCATTCTGGCACACTTACGTCTCACGCTAGATTTTTATCGCCCGCGCTCTACAATTCTATCGAATTGTTCTATCGGCCTGGAAATTGCGACACCGAAAACTGTGACGGGCCTCGACGTGCTCTCTGCGTGTTTGTCGGATTCGGGTGAACCCGATTTCTTTGTCCGGCGTGACCTTTCCGCTTATCTCTCGGCTGACGGTTTTAGAGGTGGGAAAATATTGACTAATGTTGTGAATTTGATGAATTGTGTGTTAGGATTTTTTTATTTCCCAATCCTTTTTTTTATTTGTGACTGTCACATTTGGACAATATTTTACAATCACCCACGACAAATTCGTCTCCCTCTTTGTCTATCCCTCTATCGCCGTCTACGAAGTGGCCCAACGTCCAGTTATTCGCTCCACAATTCCGTCGAATTATTCCGTTGGCCTGAAAATTACGACACCAAAAACTGAAAACCGAGCGACAGGCGTCGACGTGTTCCGCGCATCTGCCGGATTCGGGTGAACCCGATTTCTTTGTCCGGCGTGACCTTTCCGCTTATCTCCCGACCTTCCCTTCCCGAGGTGGAAAAACGTCGTTATGAATCTTACGATTTACGGTATACCCGTAATTTTTTTATTTCCCAATCCCCATCGCCGTGGATTATTCAAGCCGCCCGTCGCACGTGGACAATATCGGCGGCCATTTTTCAGCGACGCCGCGAGACCAGCTGCGACTGCGACCGCCGCTCGAACGTGTATTTATTATTAAGCACCGCCGCGGGGGGAGAGAAGATAAAGTGTTGAAAATTGCGATCCCCGAGGTAAAACTCTAAATAACGTCTAAAACCCGAGGCAGCCAGTGGGAAAGCAGCGCGTTGCGCGCGAGGCCTGCGCGCGGCGTACGTAGCCAGACGGCGCTCGGCGCTCGCATCCAGCGGACTTCGAGAGGCACGTTTATGCATATACGGCCGAAAGATCGAATCACGTAGCTTCTCGCATAATTAATCGTGAGGTACACACGGTAACGGCCGAGGCTTCTGCCGTGTGGGGAGGGGGGAGTCTCGTTTTCTCCCTTTCTTCAGTGTTTTTTTTTCTTTTGTCTTTTTTTTTCCACGTACCTTTTATTCACTCTCGATCCCCCTTGGCTTTTCTTTATTCAGCTTCATCGTTTGTGTGTGGTTGATGTTTTTTGTTGTTGTTGTTGTTTTCTTGTTTCGTTTACTTTCGTTTATTTTCTTCTTTTTTCCTCGCTGCGTCTTCCACCACTCGCGCGAGGTGCAACACAGCCCAGTGGGACTCTCGTTACTCTCATTTATCTTATTCCCTCTTTCTATCTCTCCGCACAGTCGCGCACGCCGCTGACCTCCTCTTCTCGCTCGTCCCGCGCGCTGCGCTCGCCCGGCGCACAATTCTCTCACTCTCGCTCGGCGCTGCCGCGCGACATTAGTACCGCGGGGAACACGTTCTCTTCGGCGTCCTCGCGCGGCGAGACCGCGCGCGCCGAGGACTCGCGGCATTTATGCCGCGCGGAAAAGGTGAACGCGTTGGGGCTATCGCGCGCGCGCGAGCTATTCTACTCTCCGTCGGGCTAGCGCGTTGCTCTCCCTAGCCGAGTTGACTGCACGCGAGTTCTATGCAATTTTCGCGATAAAAAAAATTAGGTCTAATTTTGGTAGCAATTTTTTTTTTTGTTAATCGATGGTTATGATTTTATCAGGAGTTACTCACTGCTGAATAAAAAAAAGTCTTGGGCAATATTGCAGTTAAAAAATCACGAAAAAAAGGAAAACAAATTTCACGATTTTTGGTGGGTCCATTAAAATTGAGATTACTTTTTTTTTGGATCGGCCGATCCTGGATTTTCTTCTTTCTTTCGAAAGAAAATTGATGGACGAAGAGGTGGAGCTCGACATCTTAATTTTGGAATTTTGAACAGATTTTTAAATTCAACTTTGCGAAAACTGAAAAAATGTCCTTGCCGATTTTTTCGATTTTACGAACCTTCGACTTTAGAAACCTGTACAAAAATTCGGAAATCGAGATATCGGGACGTCCCATAAGCGGCATAACCTTCGTTCTACAGTCTCGTACACGAAATAAAAAAATCGTTACATGGATTTTATTGAAGCTATACACAAAATCGGCAAAAAAATCTTCGCGGCTTCTGCCAAAGACCTTGAATTTTTTTTTCGTCGACTCATTATTTCGAAACAATCTTCCCCCCCGCAGTTTTGGCTGTGAAAAATCCGAGTCGTCGCGCGCGAGAAATAATGGAACTGGGACAGGATGCCGCCCGGCCTGTCTATCTATTCCGCGGAACGGTCAACCGGTTTTTCCTATGACCTATGTGCCCGCCATATAGTCAAATCGATCACGCTCGATCGCGCGAATGCAATCTCAAACTCTTTGTAAAAGGGCAAAACACAGAGGGAGACAGAGAGAATAAAGAGAAAGAAAAAGACAGATATAAATATAGAGACAGAGAGAGAGCGAGCGAGAGAGTGAAAGCAAAATAAAATATACTGCGGCAGCCCGATACGTATTTTCACGTCGTCCGCCGATCCACCTACACGTCGACGCCGACTGCACGGAGAGCGAGAAAACTATTCTATATACCGCGAGCGCGATGGTCGTTTATATATATAAAACCGACGTCGATATATCACGGGCTCGTCAATTTCACGTTCAGATTCGTCGGGGCAGCGAGACGCGAAAAAATGATGAAACATGCTGGGAAATACAAATGAAAAACTCCTCGAGAGAATCGGGCGAACGAGTCGAGCCACTGGCGGTTTTTCTGTGTTAAATATCCATCTTCTTCGTTCTTTTTTTTTTGTTGGCTCTCGTTCTGACGTTTCGGATGGAGTTCGGGTTTTTCGCTCGACTCGACGTGCACAGCGGGTTTTGCCTTATTGTTTCGGCCACCGAGACTCCGTGGAGTCCTCTCGATGTGCTCGCGTCGTTGCTCTCTGCTCTCCGAAAGTTCGGGCTAGTTGGGACTGTTGATATTCGACTCGCCGCACCGATGATTCTGGAGGGTCTGTGGAAATGGCGAATTCCCTGTGGGGCTATCGTTGATTTTTTTTTCTGTGATATTCGAGTAAAAAAAAAATGGGTAAAGAGGTCATTTATTTGGGTCAATGAAGAGGTTGTTATTTTTTACTTGGACATCTGGATTCTAAATGTGAGACTGAGGGTCGTTCAATTTATCGAAACCTGCCGATGGTGAAAAATGTTCCAAGTAAAAAAATTATTAAATATTCTATTCTCCAATAAAGTTTACGAAACCGAAAAAAAACGGAAAAACAGCTACGTTAAAAAAAAAATCATTTTCGTAAAATTTGACGATCCTACCCGATGGGAAATTTCCCGCTGATTCCGAAAAGCACTGCTGTTTTTCCGATAAATAAAAAATTCGACGAGAAAAAGGCGAAAAACGATTTTGCACTTTTTTTTTAAATTTCGTCTTAAAAGTAAAATTGCGGTTACTTTTTTTTGGTTCTATCGAACCTAGATTTTCTTCTTACGTTCGAGAGAAAACTCTATACCAAAAAGAATAGAATAAACTCTATAATTCTCGAACGAACGAAGAAAATTTAGGTTCGACCAATCAAAAAAATAAGTAACCTCAATTTTAGTGAAGTGACAAGAGGGTAATCGCGCATATGGGCTAGTAGATTTAAACATTTACAATTTTCCTACACTCGTGCATTAAATTTATTATTATTAGCCGAATAAAATTTTCGGCACCGTAAAAATTGGCAACAATTTTCGACGATTCGCTCCCGGAGACGATAAAAATAAAATCACTGTTACATTGGCGAGAAACGACCTCGATCAGTCACCGGTTGCAGTAAATATCCTTGTGTCGCGGATTGCAACTATCAGCGCAGCCTGTAACGAGGACACTTTATCGAATTACTCGTAAAATCCGCTAGCCGCAGCTCGTGCGGTCACCGTTGACTACTCGCCAAGTTGAACTCTCGCAGCGTCGGGCGTGTCGTCGTGTGTGTATATTGCCTGTCATCCGTGTGCCACTCGGGCGCTCGATGCACAAAGCAATTGTCGAAACTTGGACGCGTCGACAGCTCGACATGGACCCAATATTCGGTCCTTACAAAATTGACTGAGTGCTCGGACGGCGTTAGGGTCGCCGATTCTCCGGCTGCACCTGCCAGGTGTCAAGTTTCATTAACCGCCAATCCGATCAATTCGTACTTGATCACCGCGGCGCACGTATTGATACACGAGAGCCGCGCGGCTCTTCGGACGTGGAAAATAGTAACACACGAAAAGCGTGATTGGTACATTGACGCCTACGGTTGGGATCGGTCGAGAGAAGGATGTGGTGATGATCACCGTATTCAGTATGGTAGACGCAGTTTTCTTGCTAGGCTCGGAATTTTTTTCACGTTATGAAAATATTTTTGCTGGCCTAGAAATTTTTTTTTGGCGATCAATAAAATATTTTTGCTTGTCTAGCAATTTTTTTATTTCTATATCAACAAAATATTTTTGGTGGTCTAGCAATTTATTTTTTGTGCAACAAATGTTTTTGCTGGTCTAGCAATTGTTCTTTTGGTCAACAAAATATTTTTGCTGGTCTAGCAATTTTTCTTTTGGTCAACAAAATATTTTTGCTGGCCCAGCAATTTTCTTTTAGGTCAACAAAATATTTATTCTGGCCCAGCAATTTTTTTAGCTCGACAGATATTTTCACTAGCCTAAAATAAAATATCGTCGCTACAAAATAATTGCTTATCCGACAAAACAATTTCTCCCTACCTCGTGTGATAAAAATCACCACATCCCTCTCTCAGCCTCGTCCCCCGTCCTTCGGCTAGAAAAAGCTCAAGGCTGCGTCACGCGCGCACACACACACCGAACTCGTATATCTAGTTATTGTCGGGGTCTGGAGCGCGCTTCTCGATCTCAGACGGCTCTCAAAGAGACTCCGGAGTCAGGATGCGTTGAAGACGCAGCCGCGAGACTCGACATTCCTATGCCGCGCGCATTCTATACACGGTGGATATCCGGCTGCGTCTTGTTCAAATTCAGCGAGATGTATAATTGAGAGAAGGACGGAGAGAAACTTCGCGAGACTTCGCCTCGGATTTCGCATACGCATTGCGTATACTGCTTTTGCTTTGCAATCGTAAACGAGTGGAGCACAATATATTATTTATATATGCCTGGCTTACTCTGTACATGCATTATTATTATTATTATTATTATTATTATTATTATTATTATTATTATTATCCGTGTATACAGCGATAAAAATGTGTGAAGCTTATGCGTAAGGTTACGAGTATCCGTGTTACGGCTCTGGTCATAAAGCTTCACCTTGATTCCCTTTGGTTGCCTTTGGCTCCCTTTGGCTCCCTCTGGCTCCCTTCCGTTCCCTTTGGCTGCTCACCGAGAGAAAACACATCGCTAGCCGCGCAGGCCTCGCAGCTCCCTCGGAGTATGACTCGATCTCGGACCTGTCTCCCGCACGGTCATTCTTGCATCAAGGGTAAGAAGGGAACTTTGAATTACGACCGGATTTACGACGATCTCTTCCTCTCTCTCCCTCTCGCGTTTGCACATTTATCTCCGGTGCCTTCCTGTCCAGTGTGGAAACCCTTCGGACATTCCGCTTCAGGGATGCGCAGGATGTTCGGAATAAAAATGAATTGACCTACATTTTTTATGGGATATTTTTATGGGGGGCGGTTTTATGGTCCAAAGTGTGTGAATTGAATGCGTGATGGTTAATGGGAAAATTGCAAAGTGATGCGAAGGGGAGAAAATGTGGAGAGAATCTGGAAAATTTGTAAAGGGGTGAGAAGGGTCATCAAAAAGCGTGGAGGATATTCTGGATCGTTTGTACGATGCATCGCAAAGTGTTATTCAAAAAGCGTAACTGTGGCTCTGCGAAATTTGTGAAATTTGTCAAAGTGTCCTGAAGATTTGTACATTTATCAAAGTGTCCTTGAAAAAGCTTTATGGCTCTTCTGGAAAATTTGTAAAATTCCTCAGAGCCCTCGAAAAAGCGTAATGGCCCTTCTCGAAAATTTGTAAAATTCCTCAGAGCCCTCGAAAAAGCGTAATGGCCCTTCTCGAAAATTTGTAAAATTCTCCAGAGTCCTCGAAAAAACGTAATAGCCCTTCTGGAAAATTTGTAAAATTCCCCAGAGTCCTCGAAAAAAACGTAATGGCCCTTCTGGAAAATTTGTTAAATTCACCAAAGTGTCCTCGAAAAAGCTTAACAGTCCTTCCGTCAAATTAGCCAAGCGAAGCCAAAGTGTCCTCAAAAAAACAGTTCATTATTCTCGAATAAAAATATTTCGAATACATCCCAAAAAGAATTCTATCCAACAAATGTAAATTTCCTTTTCTTTCATTCCTTTAACCTTCGACCCGAGTCTCTTATTCACGTCGGACAAAGTCGCGATTGACGAGCCGGATTTAATGCGAGTGCCTCTCGAGTTCTCCGAACGGGAGAGAAAGGAAGTAATCGCGTCGATCACGGGTCAGCCGTAACCCGCAATCCCGGCGTTGACGACGTCGTCGTCGTCGTCGCCGTCGTCGTCGCCTGGGGCACACGATGGAGTCAAGGGCGGCAGACCATAAGGCGCCGGGGGTTGGCGTAGGATTCGCGGAGGTCGCGAACGCGCTCGCTATATCGTTCTGCTAGGTGCTTCAGCCGCAGCAGCAGCAGCAGCACCAGCGGCAGCGGCAGCAGCGGCGGCACCAACTACCCCAGCAGCCGGCACGACCACACGCCTGGTCCTTGTAATCGATATAGCCACTGAAGTTCATGGCGCACCGGGACGCCGACGCCGCAGCCCGGTCCCGCTTTTTCACCTCACCTTCTCCCCCACCCTCCTCCCACCTTCCCTCTCGCTGTTTACCCTTCGGAGTCGTATGACATTTTCGAAAAATTAATCATTTTAACTACTGTTAAAACTTTAACTAATTTTAACTAATTTTACTGTTAAAACTTTAACTAATTTTAACTAATTTTACTGTTAAAATTTTAACTAATTTTAACTAATTTTACTGTTAAAACTTTAACTAATTTCAACTAATTTTACTGTTAAAACTTTAACTAATTTTAACTAATATTACTGTTAAAATTTTAACTAATTTTAACTAATTTTACTGTTAAAACTTTAACTAATTTTAACTAATTTTACTGTTAAAATTTTAACTAATTTTAACTAATTTTACTGTTAAAACTTTAACTTATTTTACTGTTAAAACTTTAACTAATTTTAACTAATTTTACTGTTAAAATTTTAACTAATTTTAACTAATTTTACTGTTAAAACTTTAACTAATTTTAACTAATTTTACTGTTAAAATTTTAACTAATTTCAACAGTAGTTCTGGAATACAGTGTTTGAAATTTTTAAGCGCGAATTTTTTAAGTTTTGCGGAATTTATATACCTATCACATTTTTTTATGATTTCGTTGATGTATTTAATTTCATAGACGAGGGCATAGTGAAATTACCTGTTTTCATAACAAACTTCGTAATTTTTTATAGGACTCGGCGGAAATTACTTTGATATTACGACTCACGTTGCGTATTAAATTTAATACACCGGTTTATGAGAAAAAACTTTCTTCTTCACCCGCGATGGACATTTTTTCGACCACATTTTTTTCGACGATGTGCAGGCAGACAAGGGAAAAATTGTCCGAGAGTTGATTAAACTCTTCGCTCTGTGCAGTCATGTAACTCGGTAAAATTCAATTCGGGGAACAGAAAGTAAATAACAAATTCGTTGAAAAATCGGACGAATCAAACACACAAAAATAAAGCAAAAGATTTTCAACTATTTTCCTGGAATATCCCTGAATTTATCCAGCCCAAAAATCATTTTTCCAAATTTTCGTATAACGACGAAAAAAGTAAAAAAAATATTTTGCATTTTTCTCCCGACCACATCGATGTCATTTGTAAGGCAAACGTGTGAAACGTGAGAAAATGGAGAGAAAAGGGCCGCACGAGTCGCAGAGTCGTAGTCGTCGTAGTAGGAGGGGGAGGGGGGGGGGGGGGGGAGGTGGAGGCTGGAGGAAAAAAGGACGAAGAGGAGGAGAAGGAGGAACACGAAGAAGAAACCCCGAGCACTCGCGTCGCGGTTTCTTCGTTCCGATAATGAAGGTAACAACGCTGACCTCGAGGGTCGCAGGACACGCCTGCCCGCTCTATACCTGTATACACGGTCGTCGTATAGGTTACTCGTACCACGGATATACAGCGTCGTATATATATAAGATGCACTTTGTTCCTTTCCTCATTTCTTTTCCTTCTCTTCCTTTTTCCTCCGTCCCTCTCGCTCCACCCAACTCGCAATCGGATTTTCCCTCTCCCGCTCTCGCGCGCCATGCGCACCTGTATATATGCAGACGATTCGTACATGCACTTTGAGACGCAGTACATACAGTCCGCTCTCTCTAACATTATCCTTACCGATGCTGCGCACAAAGTGCAGAATGCAACCTCTGTTTCCCTCACTACTTTTTTTTTCTCCTTTCCTTATTTCGTCTCTGTCTTTTGTCTCTCTTCCTTATTTTCCTTCTCTCTTTCTCGTTGGCTGGCAGGTGGAGATGGAAGCTCCAGGCTTTATATAGATTCGTCTCTCGCTCGCTCCACTCGTATTCGATTCCCTCGCGATTGGCACCGCGCACCCCGCAATCAGCCTCGCACGTGATCTATGCTCCTTGGGGATTCTTTTTTTTTTCTTCTTCTTTTTTTCTTCAAATTCAGCGACGTCGGAAGAGTCTTCCTCCAGTCAGCCGGAAACGCATCAACGCTATAGTGCGATCTCGCGTATCTCGACACTTTTTTTTTCCTCGTTAAATTCAGCAGCAGGAAGAGTCTTGTTCGAATCTATCGGAAACGCAGTCAGCGACTTGGCACTTGAACTTTTTTTTTCTCTTTTTTTTTCAAAATTTTGTAAAGTCGTAACAGCTTTCCTCGAAACAGCCGGAAACTCATCAACCGTATAGAGTGTCCCATATATCTCGAAATTTTATATTTTTATTTTTTTTCAATTCTATTTTATTTTTTCTTCTTCAAATTCAGTAACGTTGGAACAGTTTTTCTCGACCGAGCCGAAAACGCATCGATAAATCAATAGATTTCGTGTATCTCGAAACTCAAACATATCGCAGTAATTTTTTTATTTTGCGGATTATATGCATAATTTAGGGGCTGCGATTACAGAGGCTACGAGAACGATGTCAACGTGGCGAGAAGGTTAAGGTCGCGACGGTCCCTCGGAAAGTACGTGCACTTTTCGCGTCCGCGAAGGGAGACTCGTCTGGCGTGTCTCGTGAATTAATAATTTTCAATTAACCACCGGGCGCGCACGCGGAGACCGGAAACTTTTGTGCGGCGTAAAAACACGTCTCGCGACTCGTCGTGTGGGTTGGAAAGTCGAAATTAGGACATAGACTGAGGGGATTGGGAAAATAAATTTCAATCCTTAGCGCAAAAAAAAAACAAAAATGTAATCGCACCAACGAAATTTACTGTGTCGTTGCTAACGTTAATTTACCGTCCCAACCAACAAATTCGTCCAACAAATTTCATCACCCGTCGCTCATTTAACCCAATTATTTTTCCTCCTCTATTTAGGCCAACGCAACATTTTTTTACCTCAATAAAAAAAATTCCTCACCCATAACGAGGACGAAAAAAAAAAAAACGGGGGGACAAAGACGCTGAACAGAACGAACGGAACGAGGGAAGAACCGAAGAAGAAGCCGCGCGGCTCGGGAAAGGTCGACGCGAAAATACCGGTTAAGCGAGAGCCATTAGGTAATTGCCATATAGAAGGGAAAATTAAGATATACGATACGGGTTAGTATAGTGATCGCTAAGGGGGAGGAGGAGGCGGGAGGAAGGGAGGTGGGGGGGGGGAGGGGGTTAGGACAAAATGCGGCGAATGCAGCGAAAGAGAGGAGAATGGCAGGGACGAAGCTCGCGGCGATGCGCAGCCCGAGCAGCGTAATTACAATGAATTATAATGAGATATAATTGACAGGGGAAAAATATTATAATTCGCGGGACTTTCTCGCGGGGTTCGTACCGTGCGTACCCGACGCGTAACCACGTGCGACCCTCTCGGTGCGCTCGCTGCGCGCACTGATTTGTCCGTTTTGCTTCCTTCGCTTTGTGCCCGCGATGTTTCCCTCGCCGAGTCGCTCGCCGAGTCGCTCGCCGATTATTATAATCATCCCCGGTGCCGCGGCCGGGTGGATAAGATATATTTGCATAATTCCCGCGCTGCCCGCTTTCAATTACCCGCAGTCGATAAATGATGGAACAAAGTTTCAGGTCTCGTGGAAAATGAGACGGGAAGAGAGAGAGAGAGCGAGTTGAGGGTATTAAAGGGATTGCGAATGTTTGTCGGATGCCTCGCAAGTGTTTTAAAGGGTGAAACCGGGCGCTAAGAGGATTGTTTAGGGTGGGCTCATAGGGTTTCACGGGAAGGTGGACGATATTTCGGGTCGCGTCGCAGAATTTTTTTTTTACTTTTTTTTAACCCTTTAATTATATTTTCCCTGTGAATTTTTTTATTCAGGACTTTGCTAATAAAATACATCTTCAATAAAAGTTCTACGTTAAAATTTCAGCGAGGAAAAAAGTCTGATCATTAAAGACAGAAAACATTTTAAAAAATTTCAAAAAAATGTCAGTAAAAAATCTGAATTTTAACAGCAGGAAAAAATGCAATTTCATCAGTACAAAAAACATCTGATTATTAACGACAAAAAAGTGCAATTTAATCAATAAAAAAGTCTGACTATTAACGACAAAATATGTGCAATTTCCTTCTACTTAACCCGTAATCGCATCTCCCTAAATCACTAAACTAAACATCCACCCGTCTTTCCACCACAGCAAAAAAAAAAGTTCAAATTCACTTAGCAGCAATTTGCGCGCATTACTGTCATCTCCCGACTATCGATAAGCCACTCGGGCGGCCGCGGAGGCTACGGCGATCGCTCGCCTCCCGTGGAAAATGAATGGGTGTCTCGGCAGAACGACTTTCACCGAACCCGCAACCGCGCGCTCAAAACTCTGGGAAAGAACGCGGCGATAGACGAGCCGCGGAGCCACCGAGACGTCCTCGCGTCGCGCTGTGAGAATCCTCAGTACTGAATATCTCATCTAGTTCATTCCCCGCCATAACGAACCGCAGCCTCTTTGGTAATAATCGTAAAACGCGTATTCGCCGCGATTATCATCATTATATATTTATATATATATATCTCCCCTCCGAGTCCGGCGCAACGGTTTATAACCGCGCGCGGAGAATTATCAATGATCGCACATGTGCATAGCGTAATTGGTTTGCCAAAGTTTAATGTCGCTGAGTAACGAGTTTTCATGGCGTTGCGCATTTTCTGCGCCGCGTCTGTGTGGCTCATGCGCAGCGCCCAACGTTTATACACGAATGTATAATAATAATGGTTATAATAATAATAATAACAAAAAATAACAATAATAACGATAATAATAACCATAGTAATAATAAAATAATTGCTGAAGAGAAAACGTTTAAGTTTAGCTCGCGCGCGCCCGCGGAGAGAGACGACGGTCACGATCCGTCGGGCTCTTAAATGTAATTGCGTACTAATACGAAGCACGTGTTACCAAGTATTTCATGCCCGGCGAGCGCCCCGAGTCCACCGGTTGGTCATCTCCGTGCGCGAATAAAGATGGACATTTTTTTCTGCTCCTTATTTATTATTATTATTATTATAAAAAATGTACGTATGTATGTATGTTATGTAATGTGTTGTAAAAATATATGTATGTAAATGTGTAAATGTAATTATTAAAAATGTATTCTAGTTATTATTATTATTATTGTTATTGTTTTTTACATTGTTGTTGTTGTTATTATTATTATTATTATTATTATTATTATTATTATATCACGAGCACCCAAGTCGTGATTGCTGTGAAGCTGTAACGAATCGTCGCACACACAGACCGCAGACATCCAAAAGTGTGGATCGATGATTCACGGCCGCCGCTGCCGGAGGGATATAGAAAAATACACAAGGAGGGGGAATTCGAATTTCCGCGACCTTGACATCCGCAATCGGCGCGCAGCCGTAGCTGCAACTTCGCGTCCACACTACTCACCGAGGCCGGAGAGCTCGGGGCCAGAGAGCGAGCTTGGTGCTCTCAATCCGCGCGCTCTGTGTGTGGCAAATCGATCAAACGAATTTTCCTCGTCTCTCTTTCCGATAATTAAATTACCGTCGCTGGATATGACGACTGGAACGTACGTCATCGCCGGACGACTTTTTATAGCGCGGCTGATTCTTTCGCGCAGGATTGACGACGACGACGACGGTGGTTTTTTTCGGTGATTATTTTGCCGTAGGTGGTGGGATATTGAGACACCTGAACAGTATGAAAATTAATAATAATTATACTAAGGCAAACACCATTTTTTTACATTAAATGTCGTAGGTGAATTTTTTTCGTGGCCAAAGTTTCGACGTTGAAAATATTTTTTCCGTTTAGTTCTTTTCGCGAAATTTTCATTGCGCCGATGGACCAAATTGTAACAAAGCAGCCGCCACAAAAAAAAAAAAAATTGAACATTTAATGCTGACGTATTGCACATTTTTATGTATGCTAGGCTAATCACATGGGCTGGCGCGCGCGCCTGAAATGTTTTTCGCCAAAATCGACCCCAATATTTTTTCTTTTCAAAATATCGACTTATAACCTATACCATCATTTTCAAGTCGCATATTCTACCCCTAAAAACACTGGTTGTTAACCTTTTTTAATCGATTTTGAAAAAAATATTTTTCTGGCGAAGAAATTTTTTTTTTTCTGTCAGAAATCGTAGAACTGGCCCCGGACCGAAAATCGGCAAAATCGACCCCAACTTTTTTACTTTTCAAAATATCGACTTATAACCTATACCATCGTTCTCAAGTCGCATATTCTACCCCTAAAAACACTGGTTATTAACCTTTTTTAATCGATTTTGAAAAAAATATTTTTTTGGCGACGAAAATTTATTTTTTTTTGTCAGAAATCGTAGAACCGGCCCCGGACCGAAAATCGGCAAAATCGACCCCAACTTTTTTTCTTTTCAAAATATCGACTTATAACCTATACCATCGTTCTCAAGTCGCATATTCTACCCCTAAAAACACTGGTTATTAACCTTTTTTAATCGATTTTGAAAAAAATATTTTTTTGGCGACGAAATTTTTTTTTTTTTGTCAGAAATCGTAGAACCGGCCCCGGACCGAAAATCGGCAAAATCGACCCCAACTTTTTTTCTTTTCAAAATATCGACTTATAACCTATACCATCGTTCTTAAGTCGCATATTCTACCCCTAAAAACACTGGTTATTAACCTTTTTTAATCGATTTTGAAAAAAATATTTTTTTGGCGACGAAATTTTTTTTTTCTTTCAGAAATCGTAGAACCGGCCCCGGACCGAAAATCGCCAAAATCGACCCCAACTTTTTTTCTTTTCAAAATATCGACTTATAACCTATACCATCGTTCTCAAGTCGCATATTCTACCCCTAAAAACACTGGTTATTAACCTTTTTTAATCGATTTTGAAAAAAATATTTTTTTGGCGACGAAAATTTATTTTTTTTTTGTCAGAAATCGTAGAACCGGCCCCGGACCGAAAATCGCCAAAATCGACCCCAACTTTTTTTCTTTTCAAAATATCGACTTATAACCTATACCATCGTTCTCAAGTCGCATATTCTACCCCTAAAAACACTGGTTATTAACCTTTTTTAATCGATTTTGAAAAAAATATTTTTTTGGCGACGAAAATTTATTTTTTTTTGTCAGAAATCGTAGAACCGGCCCCGGACCGAAAATCGGCAAAATCGACCCCAACTTTTTTTCTTTTCAAAATATCGACTTATAACCTATACCATCGTTCTCAAGTCGCATATTCTACCCCTAAAAACACTGGTTATTAACCTTTTTTAATCGATTTTGAAAAAAATATTTTTTTGGCGACGAAATTTTTTTTTTTTTGTCAGAAATCGTAGAACCGGCCCCGGACCGAAAATCGGCAAAATCGACCCCAACTTTTTTTCTTTTCAAAATATCGACTTATAACCTATACCATCGTTCTTAAGTCGCATATTCTACCCCTAAAAACACTGGTTATTAACCTTTTTTAATCGATTTTGAAAAAAATATTTTTTTGGCGACGAAATTTTTTTTTTCTTTCAGAAATCGTAGAACCGGCCCCGGACCGAAAATCGCCAAAATCGACCCCAACTTTTTTTCTTTTCAAAATATCGACTTATAACCTATACCATCGTTCTCAAGTCGCATATTCTACCCCTAAAAACACTGGTTATTAACCTTTTTTAATCGATTTTGAAAAAAATATTTTTTTGGCGACGAAAATTTATTTTTTTTTTGTCAGAAATCGTAGAACCGGCCCCGGACCGAAAATCGCCAAAATCGACCCCAACTTTTTTTCTTTTCAAAATATCGACTTATAACCTATACCATCGTTCTCAAGTCGCATATTCTACCCCTAAAAACACTGGTTATTAACCTTTTTTAATCGATTTTGAAAAAAATATTTTTTTGGCGACGAAAAATTTTTTTTTTTGTTGTCAGAAATCGTAGAACCGGCCCCGGACCGAAAATCGGCAAAATCGACCCCAATTTTTTTTCTTTTCAAAAGATCGACTTATAACCTATACCATCGTTCTTAAGTCGCATATTCTACCCCTAAAAACACTGGTTATTAACCTTTTTTAATCGATTTTGAAAAAAATATTTTTTTGCCGACGAAATTTTTTTTTTTCTTTCAGAAATCGTAGAACCGGCCCCGGACCGAAAATCGGCAAAATCGACCCCAACTTTTTTTCTTTTCAAAATATCGACTTATAACCTATACCATCGTTCTCAAGTCGCATATTCTACCCCTAAAAACACTGTTTATTAACCTTTTTTAATCGATTTTGAAAAAAATATTTTTTTGGCGACGAACATTTATTTTTTTCTGTCAGAAATCGTAGAACCGGCCCCGGACCGAAAATCGCCAAAATCGACTCCAATTTTTTTTCTTTTCAAAATATCGACTTTTAACCTATACCATCGTTCTCAAGTCGCATACTCTACCCCCGAAAATACTGGTTATTAACCTTTTTTTATCGACTTTGAAAAAAATAATTCTTTTGGCGACGAAAAAAATATTTTTTGTCAAAAATCATGGATCCTGCTCCGGACCAAAAATCGACAAAATCGACCTCAGAAACATCTTCTTTCAAAATTTCACCTATAATAGGTTAATCAATTATGGGCTACGGCGCTCTTATCAAGCTTTAAAAGGTTACGGGAACTGCCGCACCCGTCGTCTTATGTCAAATTTGACATCAAACTGATTTTGTTTAAAACAGACTTTTGTGGCAACCAATCACAGCTCGTATACTTTGCTAACAATGTTTTCCGTTACTCGTGAACTTTTTAAAAGAGGGATAAAGTGGCTCATTCATTTTACACATTCCTGCAAATTAAATGAAACATATCCCAGAAAAAATATCCATATTTTATTTACACTAAAAACGACACCGTAAAAATGCAAAAAAAAATCTCAATCGAGGGAGTTTTACGTAACAACATTAATCAATATACCACACAAAAGTCCAAATTTTATCCGCACCAAAGAAGACACCGTGAGGCCAGGCAAAAAAGGAATCTGCAGCGCGGGAGGACGAGGAAGGAAGGTGAAGAAATCCAAGAGCTTGCGACACGATCGGTGGACTAGTTTCGTCCCGATAGTTCAACAGTGCAGCCCGCGCTGCAGGCCGCGCGGCGCTCGGCGTCTCCCTCGATCCTCGCGCCTTTCTTTCCCTCTCGCGCGCCGCCTCGCGCTCCATTCACCGGGCGGCCCTCTTTCTCCCACCCGCTCGCCATCTTCTTCCACGGGTAACCGCTGAAACGAGAAATATAGTTTAGATCGTTACGCGCCGCGCGGGGCTTTCACTTTTCCGCCGAGCTCGCTCGTCTCGCTCGCTCGCTCGCTCGCCGATCTCGCGCCGATGGACGCGATGTGGGAGAGAACCGAGTCGAGTGCAACGCGCGGTTGCACCACTGGATCACCGCAAACTGCCGCCGCCTGTTCGCCGAGTCCCCTTTTTCCCCTTCTTCGTCTTTTTCACCTTTTTTTCGCTCTCCCGGTTATCCCGTCCTTCCCCCTTTTTTTTACTAAGCGACTCTATTGTTGGAATCGCTGCCTTCGTTCGCGGATGGAAGGAAAAAAAATATGCAGGAAAATAAATACGCGGATATAGAACTTTTTGCCTCGAGATTTATGCATCTTTGTATAGGAAAAAAATTGATCCCCGAGAAGAGGATTCTTTTTTCTCGGGGGAAAAAAAATCCCTGGCGTCGCTATTTATTTTTATTTATTTTTTAGTGAAGATATCTCTGTGGGTTGGAAGAGCCTGAGCTCCCTCCCCCCCCCCCCCTCCCCTCCACCCTATCCGCTCATCTTTATTTTAAGCCCCTTAGGGACCTCCCCTCCTTTTGTGGGCTCTGATTATTGCCCCAGGATTTACCCGAATAATAAACCCTACGGGATTAAAATATTTTTATAATACTATTCTCGTGCATTTTATAGTCTCGAATTCCACATTTCGTTGATAATGTGGAATTTGAGGCTTATTTCGCGATAAAAGTATCGTATTTTTCTGATTCTATATTCACGCGAATGCGGCTCAGCCGATCCGTCTTAACGCGTCGGTCCATATTCGCCACTCTGATCCCCCGTGAGATACGCATTTTTGTATCCGGCGCCGGATGTTATAAAAGATACATTCGGGATATAATGGGACCGGTAGCGCGATGGCTGTGCGGTCGGCTTGCGGCTCCATAGGTCCCGCGAGACGCGAGTAACGGCCGCAGGTTTTCCGCAACCTCCTTCGGAATCCCCGTGGAAACGCGATACGGCATGGGGGTTTTCGAAACGAGTGGCTGCGAAGACACGACACCCCGAAGGGGAAAAAGGAAGACGAGATGGGAGGAGGAGAGAAAAAATGTGAGAACCTCGAGGAGGACATGAGAAAGAATCACCGAGCGTTACGTGAGATATCGATCATTTTTCGCAGCTGCATAAAATCCAAAACGATACATCTTCAATTTTATTTCATTTTTTAAATTATTTTTTATAATCATTTTTTACTAAATAAAAATCAGACTAAGGGCAGAATTTTTTTAACGCATCTTAACTATAAACTTGTGATGAAAAATTAATTTCGAATGCTGATTACAAGTTCGTATTGACGTCTAGAAAATTTGAATCAAATTTTTGTTGTTTTAAAATTATTTACTGTATTATTTGATGTAAAGAATTGACCGAGCAACAATAGAAATGAGCAGAGAGTGTCACGGGGATTCTGCTTCGGTTCGAATTGATCGAGCGCTCATTTTTTAAATAATTTTTTATAATCATTTTTTACTAAATAAAAATCAGACTAAGGGCAGAATTTTTTTAACGCATCTTAACTATAAACTTGTGATGAAAAATTAATTTTGAAAACGGATTACAAGTTCGTATTGACGTCTAGAAAATTTGAACCAAATTTTTGTTGTTTTTTAATTTTTTAATTTTTTTAATGTATTCTTTGATATAAAGGATTGACCGAGCAACGATAGAAATGCACAAAGAGTGTCACGGGGATTCTGCTTCGGTTCGAATCGATCGAGCGCTCGTTGCTCGCCACTCGCGGAGACGTCGTCGTCTCGCACGTTGCGCGGTCGCGCCGCTTGCGATAAGGTTGCCTCAGGCATTGTCCTTCGACTTGTCTCTCTCTCTCTCTCTCTCTCTCTCTCTCTCTCTCTCTCTCTCTCTCTCGCTCTGTCTTTATCGCGGCTCGTGTCTCGCACCAACTGCGAGTGAACCCGCCTCAAGATTCTATTCAGCGCACTCGAGGAATCGCATGCAGCGCAGTGTGATATATATACTATGCACACACCTACACGAACCTTTCTTTATTCAGCGTTGCGAGAGTCGCGAACGTGAGAAAGATTCGCTGGGAGAAAAGCTGAGACCGAGAAAGAGGAAGAAGGGGATTAGGATTGACCGGCCGGAAACAGTGAGACTAAATGATGAATGTGAGGAGAAAATTTAATTTTATTCAAAAAATATTTTTTTTACAAATTTTACCAATTAATTAATTATATTATTTATTATACGGGACATGACTGAACCAAAAGTATAAAAGTGACGGGAGAAAAAATGCAGCAGCGCTGGTAAATATAAAAGTATAGATTCAGGATCGAACGTAAGTTAAAATGGCAACAAAAAAAATGTACAGCAAGAAAACGAACTTCCGAAAAATATACAGCAAGAAAATGAACTGCCGAAAAAAATCTTACAGCAAGAAAATGAATTGCCAAAAAAATATGCATCGAGAAACCTGAACTGCTGAAAAAGTGGGTATACAGAAAAATAAATGTACGTCAAAAGAAGCAATAGTCAGACGGCCACTTATAGAGATCATTCCCACTTTATTTCCTCAGCGCGCGCCTCAATGAGTCGACCTCCCGCCGCGAGTTGCCCAACTAAATCGTCGGAGGCAACTCCGGCAACTTATCCCTCGCACTCCATCGAAGTTTCGGAGCTTTTAACCGCGCTGAATGGCTCAGGAGTTTTCGGAAAGATTTCCTCTCTCGTCGCTTCCTCGTATTATCCAAACGTCGAAGTGAAAAAAAAAGAAGAAAACTTTCCCCGAAGCTCGTTTTGTGTACAAGGAGCCCCGTCTAACTCAGCCAGAATTCATAATAAATACGGCAGGAAAGTTGGGAAGCGATGGAAGCCACGTTCGGACTCGAGGCGGGAAGTTTTACCTCGCTGCGACAGACTCGCTCGTATATTTTCCTCACGGGATAATAAAAATGTTGCCTGTCTCGCTCTCCGCTTTCCTCGAGTCTTTATTATTATTTTTTTTCTTCCTCCTCCACTCCTAACTTTTTCTCTACTCGCATTAATCGTCTCACTCGTCTCTAAGTATTTTCGTCCCTTCCAGCGAATATCAACTCGGCGCATTCGTCGTCGGGCTGACCGTTGGACCTTTCGCCAATGCCGACTTCGATTCTCCCGCTCGCAACGTCGAATTTCACGTCTAATTAATATTCCGCGTGGCACATCGACCGGAGAGGAAACTTGGTTTTCCATCGGGAGAGCACGAGCGCGACCTGACTGGAAATACACTTTTGTGTCGACGCGTGCGCGCGCTGACCTCGCCCTGACCTCGTCCTCGAGACCCCCCGCTCGCCGCGAGCCGCAAATTCTCGACGACCCTGGGGCCACTCGACTCCTTTTCAACTTTTCCGAAATTGGCTTTGCGCAGTTTTGCCGCGTTCGCGAGTTTCGATTTTTCCTCTTAAGCGATTGTAGCTCAATTTACTCATTTTGTTTATTGGTTCACTTTTAAGTGGTTTGATGAACAGCAAAATTATTGCCTTAAGCGTACGTTAAAAATACTTATTGATTTCTTGACATTGGATCCGGAGGTCAAGTCATAATTGACGGCTAAATTATTAATTATTATTAGAAGACCCAAAATGACGAATTTACTCGATTGATTAATAATCAATTGATTCATTCATTTCGAGAAGGTCTTCTAAATACATAAATAATTCGCTGTTAAATCTTTAATACAATTTTTATTACTCTGGATGTCAAGCTCATTTCTTTCTCTTCTATAAAAGGGCCAAATTTAGCATGCAAGAAAAAAATAAAAGCTGATCCAAAAAATGACGGAATAAACTATTTAATTATGTATCCAGTTTATTCTATTTAATTGACTAATTAATCCGAGCAGCTTCCCAAAATAAATAAATAATTCCTGCTCAAATGTTTAATACAATTTTTTTTATTCAACTCCAGAAGTCAAGGTCAACTCTGTCCCTTTTCGCATTGCGGAAGAAACGACGCGACAAACCGTAAAAGGACCAAAAGTCAGCACGGGAGATAAATAAAACAAAAGCGAGAAATAAAAGGCGATCCTGAAAAGGAGCGAACGAAAAGGGGAAGGGGAATAAGGGAAGGGGCAAGTTGGACGCGCACTACCGATAGCTACACGGTTTTCTCGTTACGAGAGAGTCGCGCGGGAGGCTGGGACGGCTCGGACTGGCGCGTCGCGCGCGTTGGGCCATTTTAACGAGCGAACGAGCGCGTGCGAGAAACGGAAACCAGTCCCGGAACAAATCTCGCCCGGAACGGGTTTGTCCGAGTAATCGAGAGACGCGGCGCTGTATCAGTTTCCTCCTCTCGCGCCCGTCGTCCGTCTCTTTCGCGTATTTACCTCGGTCTCGCCGCTAGTTCCTGGTACAAACGGCAGCGCTGACATTAACCACAATCAACAGGCTCGAAAACCACCGTAAAAATCCTTACGCCTCTCACGAGTTGGCCGCAATATCGCTTGGTTTATATTTTTCCTGGTTTTCCCTGTCAACGAAATAATAAAAAAAAGTATAACGAGTCACAAAAAAGTGATTTTTTTAATTAACAAAGTGTTTTGCTTCCCCTTTCATTTCCATTTTTGCAGAATGGAAAAGGATGTTTTTTCTCGTGGAGGAAGCTTTGTGGAAAATGAAAATTAAAGAGGATGGAACGCGCAAAGTTCGACCATGCAACTCTTATAATTTCGACGAATTTTAGTCCGAAATTTGAAGAAAAGAAAATACAGTAGGCCGGAAGTTGACATCTTGAAAATAAAAATTGCATAGGTCGATGTCGATAACATGGATTTTTTTAATTAAAAAGTCAAATAAAAACAATGACTAATGTCACAAGATAAAATCTCGTAGGAATAAATAGAGCAATAATACTACTCGAGCTCAACCTTTTTTACGTTTATTTTATTACTCATTTTTCACACCGAGGGAAATTTATATTTTCCGAAGCTGAAAATAGAGATCGTGATATTCAACACGCGTTGCTCGTCCGCTCACGTGGGAAAGATTCCGGGTAAGGGGCAGACGTGTGCGCAGATAAATAAATAATAAAAAAGAAACAAGCGTTTTCCGCGGGAAAGCGATTTCCCATAGGACGTGTTTACTCCTCCGGCCGTTTGCTCGCTCGCCGATGGTCCGGTCGGCTGTGGCCGGTGCGCGTGGAACGTTGGAAAACGATTTCACGCGAGCCTCGAGCTCGTGAGAGCCTCTTCGTACATATTTACTGCAAAACGCGCCTCCACGTGCCGCGCTCGTCCGCTCGATTCTGCGATGTATAATTTATCCGATCGCTCGGACTCGAACATACCGAGAGGATGTCGTTACCGAAAATCGTTTTTCCATCCCACGTAAACCGCCAGATATTTCTACTTATTTATTATTTTTATTATTTTTATTCCAAAAAGAAACATGTAATCCAACGGATCCCTAAATATCTGTACTTATTTGTTATTTTGCTTCCTCATAGAGGAAGCTTTGTTTTCGTGAAAATTTTTTTTTTCGAGATTTTCATGTTAACATACTTAGAATCACCTAAAACGTCGAGAAAAGTGGTCTAGAAAATATGTCTGTATGTGTGTATGTGTGTGTGTGTGTGTGTGTGTATGTATGTATGGTCCAGGCACCGAACATTCAATTGTTCATAACTCAGGAATGGCATGGTGGATCGAGCTAAAAATTGGCACGGAAGTAGAGTATTAAATCCTCTGTAATTCACATTTTTTTTAAATTAAATATATCCATGTATACAAATTTTATCGAATTTTTAATTTTTCAAAAAAATGGCGTGAACGCTCTAACTTTCGTAAAAGTTCGACGACTCAGCTATATACTTCATCATAAATAAAGACACGTTCAATGTTGTTTGGTATTGAATTTCAGCGAAATCGGTAAAGCGGTTCCGGTTTTATAGAATTTTGAATTTTTCGAAAAAAATAAATTTTGCTCTATATCACGTCGAATCTCATCAACTGAACCAAAATATTAAACAGTCAAAAAATAACATACAGCGTTGCCACGTATAAAATTTGGTGACGATTGGTAAAGTCGTTCGGATTTTACGCTGTTATGCATTTTTGAAAAAATTAAGATTTTCGCTGTAACTTATAGAAAAGTTATTAAAGTAAGTCAAAACTTTGTATCTAATCAAAATTAGATGTAACGGTGTTTGTAACGGAGTTTTTTTGTTCAAATTTAAAAAAAAGTGCAAAGATTTGTTGAAATTAAAAAAAAGTTGCAAAGTAGAACTTTGCACACTGCTTCCTCATTAATTCCCCTTTTTCACAAAGCTTCCTCTATGAGGAAGCCAAAGTTAATAAATAAGCTTCTTCATAGAGGTGGCTTTGTGAAAAAGGGGAATTAATGAGGAAGCAGTGTGCAAAGTTCTACTTTGCAACTTTTATTGTTTTTATGGCTAAAAAGTGTATTTATATTTTTCTCGGAACAAACTTTTCGCTTATTTATTATGCTGTTAATTCGATCACAAAAAAGTTCATTTTGTGGTAACGATTTAATCAATATTGTTCACTTTAATATTACAGTTCTGGTAAAATTTACCAGAATAAGTGCGTCATCATTGACTAAAAAAACGAATAATAAACTCGATGAATGGAGAGAGAAAAGCGTCGAGAAAAGCTCCAGCATCGTGAACGCTTTTATGCTCGTCAAAAGTTGCGTCTTGTTCACACCCCCTCTGCGTTCCTCATAAATATTCCAGCGTGTCGACGGATTTTATTACAAGCTGCGCGTGAGCGACGGAGACAGCGAGTCTCAATGATCGTCGGCTGAGCGAAGCATTAAAGAGACCTCAAGATTTTTCATCGGGGTTTTTACATCTTTTCCCAAAATCGTTCATCACCTTCGGCTACTTAATATTTGACATATCGATCCCTCGATAAATTATTTCCAGCCCTGGGAGAAGATGGAAAATTCCTCGCGGCTTCCACCGCATAAATATTGATTTTGCGTATGGACCGGGGACCAAATTTGTCACGGGGAAAAAAAAAAGTCGCGGGTTTGCCGACACCGGACATTGAAATTCAGCTGCTCGGAGCTTTGGAGCTCTAAAAAAGTGAGCGGCGAAAATAAAAATATCGGAGCGGCGGATGAGAAAAGACGAGAAAATAATCGAAAAATAAATTTAAAAAAAGGGAAGCAGAAGGAAGAGAACCAGTTGGGCGGTTTCTTGTGCCTCGCGCGAAGAGCGTTCATACGTCTCTCAACCGCCGGTCCGTCCACTCTGGCCCCGGTTTTGCGGCCTCTTTCTGCTTCTGGTCCTCCCGGTCCCGTCGGTCCTCTTCCTCAAAAGGTCCATTCCCACGAGGGGACCACGAGAAGGCGAGTGAGGTGCAACGACCCCACTCGTCATACAGCTACGCAACAGTAGACACACGTTTTGCTTACACCACACACGCGCGCCCGCTATTCGGAGGTAAAACCCCGGCGGTCATCTCTGACTTTACTATCGGCATACAAAACGCACCTTTACCGACGTGAGGCACAAACCACTGGGGCCTCCGGGATACGTTTTTAAAAGGTTAGAGTTAAATGGTGTTCACAGTGGTCGAGCGAGTGATACATTTTTTATTGTTATAGTGGCTGTGGAGTTTAGTTGCCGTAATTAGGTTTTTATTGCGGGTAAGACAAATTTGTTTAATAGAAAATTATATTACTTTTTTTGTGGTGTAGAATATGCGAATTGCGAAAAATTGTATAGGTCATATTTAAGAGAAAAAACAAGTTCTTGGTCTCGATTTTGGCATTTTGATTATTGGAGAGGATTTTATGAGATTTGACAAAAATCGAGAAAATCTTTTTTTTTTCTCCAAAATCAAGTACTAAAGTGTTGAAACGAGTTTTTTTGGGGCGGAGGGTAGAATATGCTATTTCAGATGGACGGTATAGATCAAAAGTCAATATTTTGGAGGGGGAAAAAAAGTTGTAAGCGTTGATTTTGGGATTTTTCGACCGGAGCCGATTTTACCAATTCTGACGAGATAAAAAGTCGATTTTTTTTTTTTTTTTTTTTTTTTTTTCAAAATCAATGAAAAAAGTGTTGTAACCAATGTTTCGGGGGTAGAATATGCGATTTGAGAACAACGATGCATGCCAAAAGTCGATATCTCGAAAAGAAAAAATGGTCAGAAGTACCACAAAAAAAAGTCCGCATAAACCGTGAAAAAGTTCCGAAATGACGTGCGCAAAACCCTCGGCGCACAAGATGTTTACGGTTACAAAACTCGACGTAACCGAGGCTGCTTCCATCTTTTTTTTTTTCGCTCCACTCCGTTGTGTACCTTGAACTTGACTAGCTCGCTCGCGCACGAATATCAATTTATTGCGTCCGCGCGGGGCCCTCGAGTCGGTGTATAAAACCCGGGAATATGCAATTTCGTGTGTGTCGCGCCCTCTCGCTTTATTTAAAACGTGAGGCAGACAGAGAGGGCCCGATCGGACTGCCGCGGGAGACTGGAGAAAATTTCGAGGCAATTGGCTCGGCCGCGCGCGGGAGGGCAGTAAGCCAGACATGCGAAGCTCGAGAGCTCGCGAGCAGGATTTATGACGTTCGTGTAAAACCGTGAAGAGCTTCACTTCCGCCAGGAGAGAATCCTCGTGGCGCGGTCACGCGGCCTCGGGATATCGCGGGCAACAGTGAAAGAGAGACGGAAACGAGGAGGGGGGGCAAAAGAGAGAGGAGGAAGGGGGGTGGGGGGAGGCGAGGATAAAAAGCGACGCGAGAGAGTGCAACGTCGAGTGTCAGTGGGTTAAGGTCAGCTGAACTCATCCCCCACCGGACCCCGGACGATCTGTATCGTCCTCTCATCTCGCGGCCTCCGCTCATTAATATTTATGAATTATTAATCCTTCGGTTATATTAGCCCCTCTTATTTTTCCCCTCTCACCCCCTTCTGGCTTCTCTCTTGAGCCTATCCCAAGATTATCTGAAAATCGTAAAGTCTGGGTCGTGAACTCAATTACGAGCCTGGCTGATCGGGCCGAGACGAAGAGATTCGATGCCTCGATGTACGTGTGGCTTTTAACTCTGTATTTGTTAGTTTATTGAAATCAATTGGTGCGCCAATTCGATTGACTTTTTGTTTACTTCTTTGGGGAATTTTCACTTTTTTTTTGTTGAGTTGAAAATTCGTTTTGGGATAATTATGATTTTTTGAGAATTTGAGATTTTTAGAAACAATTTGTTAATATTTTTTTATATTTGATTTTCACTTTTTTTGTTGAGTTGAAAATTCGTTTTGGGATAATTATGATTTTTGGAGAATTTGAGATTTTTTAAAACAAATTGTAAATATTTTTCGATATTTGATTTTCATTTTTTTTTTTAGTTGAAAATTCGTTTTGGGATAATTATGATTTTTTGAAAATTTGAGATTTTTTAAAACAATTTGTAAATATTTTTTTATATTTGATTTGTTTTTGTAAATATATTGCATTTTTGTTTATTGTTGAATGGAGGTTTTTGTTGTTTCGCGTACAAAATTATTAAAGGTTTGGCATATAAACTGAGATGTGGTAGAATATAATGGATAAGTCACTGAGCCTCTGTCTGACTGTGACAGCAGTGACCACTGATTCTTAATGCCAGTGACTACTGTATAATCGCGCGCGTCGATGCGTTAGTCACTGAAGTAGCGAGTGTGACTCGTGTACCTTCGTGTCTCCGTATCACTGGGACTCGCGTCCGTGTAGATCGTTGAGTAATCTCTAATAAGTGGGTAATAGAGAGAACGGCGAGGAAAATACTCGCGATGCAGATGTTTATTATTGTCACTTCGCAGCTGTATATTGTAATACAATATGTATGTTGGAAATGTACAGTTCAAAATATTTCTATGAAAATTAATGTACTTTTTATACCGCGTATGAATTTAATACACAAATATGTAAAATATACGGTACACCAAATATGCATTGTACAAATTGTATACAATTATTCAAATTTCACAATATATTTAATATACAACACACCAAACGTTTCATAGAAATTGTAACGTATATCATTATTTAAATTTCGCAATAATATCCCTATATCAAAAAGAATTTGAAAGGCAGGTAATGCAAAATAATTTTCCACGCGGTATTTCAATTTCGCCAATATTTTCAAGCGGAAAATGTTTCCAAAAATTGATGTACCGCATAGGAAGTTTTGTTTTCTTTTTTTCTAGCGTATACCGCATATTAAATATAATACATACGAAATATGTAAAATTAATAAACAGGTTATAAAGATTGTATATCATTATTTAAATTTCACAATAATATCCGCAAACAGAATTCGAAAGGCGGGTTATGCAAAGAAATTTTCCATGCGGTACTTTTATTTCGCGAATATTTTATACATTGTAATGTTATGTATGGCACCACCACAAGTGCATCGCACGCGTAGCCGCAACGTGTGTACCGAGAGGTCCCCGGATTCATTGGTTCGGTCGGTGCCTCACTCGCTCGCTCGCTCCGGCGTCGGGGGACCGTGGGGTCCGTTCTCTCCCCGTGCCCGGAGCGTGTAGGAGTAGAAAGTCGCTATTGTGCTGGATCTGGTTTTATATAAATAGCATCGGGCGTCGGGTCACCCGAGCACATACGGAGAGCCGTCAACGTGCGTGCGTTCTCATATTATGCCGCACGTATTGGCACTTATGGCTTTATGGTATATGCCAACCGCATCCTTAATATATGCCCATTGATATATAGTATATTGACGTTTCACTGTGGTCTGCGCGGTTCGAGCGCCACGACAAGTTGATGACTTCGGTTGGTTTGGGTTATCACATAATAATTATACGATAATTATTAATATTAATATTAATATCAATTATTAACCCGATAATTAATAATAATAATAATTGTTATTATTATTATTATCACATAATAATTCTTTTATCAACAATTAATTGTTGAATGTTATCGAATTAATCAAATTAAATATACCGAATAAAAATTGAATGTTCATAAAATAATTTCGTTAGCAATTAATGTTTATTCGATATATTCAGTTGATTTTTTAAAAATAATTCACAAATTGTATTTTTTAAAATGTTGAAGCTGACGGATTATTTATTTTTACGTTTTTAAAATGTTTCATTTTGGCCTGATAAATATTACTATATAGAGAAAAATTGTCTCGGAATTCACGGGCATGTTTTTACCTCCCACGATGTCCAGACACTTTTTATTTCCACTTTTTGCGCGGAATCTAAAAAAAGGACGTTGCCGCTCGGGGCACGCGAACGAGCGACGCGGTGTATAGCGGACCTTCGGTCTCTCCTCGCGGCGCGCCTGACCTATCTTAAATTCTTCGCCGCGCGATAGCCTCCCGGTTCTACTCTCGGGGTCGACAGCACGAGAATCTCCTCGGTCTTTCGCTCCGTCTCCCACACAACAACCCGAAAAAAAAGAAAAAAAAAACAAAGTCGCTAAGTCGCTATTGAGAGCGAAACGTGGCGCATAAATTTATCGGGCAATTGTGCGAACGGATCCCCGGGCTACCGTTGACCTCATTTCTCGAATGAAAAACTAAAAGAAATTAAGTTGAAAAAAAAATCGAGATTTATCGCGAGCTGTAGAAATCAATTGTCTCATTTTTTGAGTCGCGTACCACGCGTCGAACCCCGAGATCTAATCTCGAAAGTCCCGAGCGCCGGGAGACCCGGCGGCCGCGTGCGACTGTAGTGTAAATACTCGGTGCTCGCGATAGTCAACAGCGGCGGCGCGCGCGCGCGCTCGATTTCCCTTTTAGATCTCGCGGGACTTTCGTCCGTGCGCGCTGCGTGTGTCCCGCGCTTATCTGCCGCCTCCGATCGGGTTTTATCTAATGCGCCCCGCGCGCGCGCGAATTCCGAGCGACGATCGCAGCAGCGACGAAAATTCGTCGTGCAGAAATATAACGGCCGTCGCCACCGCCGCTCTGTAATGTCAGTAATGTCACGTGTAGTCGGGGATCGCGAGGCCGGCATATGGCGCATAACTGAGACGCAAACCGCTGTAAGAGACGCCAGATGCTGTCACGTCGCCGCGCGGAGAATCCCGGCGCGGAAACGTGAGCGGTAATCCCGAGAGTGGTACAGCTCGCGAACGTGTAACGCTGGTTTTACTAACATCGAGTGGTTCGAGTTTAACGTCGTCGCGAAGAGGCATTAATTGCTTTTTTGACGTAGTATGTGTAAAATTTCATTTTACGCACTTCCATTTTACTTTGGTGCGTAAAATGGAATTTTTCGCATGCTACGTCAAAGTAGTGTATTACGATATGAATGCGATGAATCTTTTTCGAGACGAGTGTGCGTTTGCGGCACCAGCTGAAGGCAAATGCTGCAATCAGACGAGTATAAAAAAGAGCCAGTTTTGCAATTGGATTTTTTTTTTAATTTGTTGCTGTATTTTTTAATTTTTTATTTGTAGATTTCACGGTTTTACTAACATCGAGTGGTTCGAGTTTAACGTCGTCGCGATGAGGCTTTAATTGCTTTTTTGACGTAGTATGTGTAAAATTCCATTTTACGCACTGCCTTCGGTGCGTAAAATGCAATTTTTCGCATGCTACGTGAAAGTGGTATATTATGATATGAATGCGATGAATCTTTTTCGAGACGAGTGTGCGTTTGCGGCACCAGCTGAAGGCAAATGCTGCAATCGGACGAGTATAAAAAAGAGCCAGTTTTGCAAGTGGATTTTTTTTATTCGTTGCTGCATTTTTTTATTTTTTATTTGTAGATGTCACGTCGCTTCGATGAAGCAAATTGATATTGCAACGGAAATTTCCATCGGAATTTCTCCTGTCGTCTGTCCAGCCTGAGTGTAGAAATTTTCGTTCGTACTTTTTCCGCGGAGAATCAACTGACTTTTTTGTTTTAGTAATTTTTGTCTTGCGTGGTAATTTTTTTTTTTTTTTTTATAAATTTCCTTGTAACTGAGACCTTCAGTCACCATTGAATTTTCATGATAGTTCGATGTCTCTATCCCCTTAAATAAAATTAAATTAAATACAAAGTCTCAAATCGAATAATCACGTGTTTATAATAACCGGCTGTGAATCGCGAGATTGTGCAAAATTTGCAATCCTGATTGAGGAACACGTTGAGCCTCGCAAGTAGCCTGGAAATTCCGAGTCCGCGCGCCGTGCTGTTGCGGCCGCGGCCGCGCGCAGAGAGAAACGTCGATGCAACGTGTCAAGCGGTTGTCCCGCGTCTCGGGACGTCGAAGCTCGTTAGATACGCAACCGCTAGAACGTCGGACGCGCCGTAGACGCTCGCGGTCACCCGCAGCGTTCAAGATGGCCCCTCGAGTCCTGTCAGACCCGGAGGATTCTACGCTCGTCCGCGTCGACGTCCGCAACACTTGTGCCCATATTTACGGCGCCGATGCCACCGATCGATTGAAATTCCACTTGCCCCACGCGAATCTATACATCGAATCCCGGCCGAGATCCTCGCGCTGAATCCTCGAACGGGGACGAGTTTCAACAGCGACCGTAGAGGCTGAACTTAACGAACGAAGAACCACCAAGATTTCGTAGCTTCGGAACCGAACGCGAAACTTCTGACAGCCTCAGCCGAGCACTTGGAAATTTTCAAGTGCTTCTCTAATTATTGGTTGCTTCGAAGTTTCCCGGATTTCCTGCTTCCTACGCAGGTCAATTTTTTTTATTGCAAAAGTCGTCAATTTCGCCGGAATCAAAGTCGTGAATTCCCGTCGCTTTTAGAAATCAATTTGATTATTATTATTATGGAATCATAATTATGAGACGGACTGTAGTCTTTATATTTTCAAGCCAGATTTGTTTACGGTTGTGGCTATAATTTACGTTAAATATTTTCCATATGTTTGTCAAATTTTTTTTTAATATTTAAAAAATTCCATAAAATCGGGGGATTAAAAGGTCGCAACCAGCACAACTTGACACAGAGGTTACGTCTTTTTTATTGTCAGTACCAGATTTTCTGGGATTTCTGTTTTTATTTCTCGACAGTATGAAAAATGAAGAAATACTAGACTGCCAAGCCAACCTGACGCGCGATATCCGAGGCTGCTGGTGGTGCCTATTACGCGTTAAATGCAGTACTTAGACTCGATGTGGCCATAATTAAGGCGGTGAGAAAATAAAAATGAAAATCTCATAAAATGGAGGACTAACAATCAAAAGGGCGTAATACACACAAGTTGACACTGAGGTTACGCCTTTTTGATTCCCAGGCCGGGCTCGGCGGAGTCCAACCTGAAGACGCAGCATCCGAAGCTGCAGGTGGTGCATATTATACGTTACATGCAGTACTTATGCTTGATGCGTACTTATATTGTGCTATAGACAATCCGCGTCCTACGGCGCTGAGGATATTCCGCCGGCTAAAGCACTCGTAAATCTTTACCCTCCGCCCTGTTACCTCGCGCCGCGTCCGGCGTATTTGTAACAATATATGATACACACCGCACACGAATGCACGAAGGAAACGTATGAAGGGTATTACGCTCCGCGTACCGCGCAATTCTACGGCGTACTTTCTACTTGCCGCTGGTTTAGCACCGGCCGCACGGCAGCTCCCAGCGCGCATCGAGTAATTCGAGCCATGTGTCTTCCACTCATTCCGTCCCGTCGCATCGAGCGACGGTGACGCCTTCCGGTCTGGCGCAAATAGAGCGGCTGAAAGGCTCAGTCAATTCCAGGGGCCAATGAAAAATTCGAAAATTATTTCGTACGTAAAAAACTGTATTTCATTTTTTATAACGCTAAAAATTAAAAAAAATACACGTAAAGACTTTTTTTCAATGTTTCGTTACAGGACCAATCTAAAAATGATAAAAATGTTTGGCACATAAAAACTTTTTTTATAATTTTCTATTACAGGACCAAGCTGAATTTTTTTTTTTTTTAATTCGCACGCGAAAACTTTTGTGTAACTTTTTATTACAGAACCAATCTAAAAATTACGAAAACATTTTGCACGCGAGAACTCATTCCGATCAAAAAAAATTCCCACTGGCAATTTTATGCGGCAAAAGTAAAATATTTTTTTAATAAGTTTACAGCTGGAAATATTAAAATTGTAATTTCCACGAAGTCTTCTCGCGATCTTCGCCAGTGGCACGGAGAAAAAAAAATAAGTCGAACGCAAATTAGCAGAGAGACCGGAGAGTCGAGAGCAGAAAAAACAAGTTTGCGAGAGTCTGAAAAGCTCCGGGAGGCGAGTTTTTAAACTGCGACAAAAGAGTTCGAAGACCGCGGAGGGAAAATGTCGACGGAAATGAAAAGTTTGGATAGAGGAAGAGAAATGCAAAGGGATCTGCTGAGGAATAAACGAGACTGAGAATACGGAGGGAATCAAAGTGGAGATTCACGATTTTCCCTCTCGCTCGCGGTGTTTTTTTTATCTCATTGTCGGCGGTCGAATATTACACAGGGAGAGACCGAGAGCCGCAGTCATTTCATTCTTAGAGACGAATGAAAATGCGGCCGACGAGCGTCGTGGAAAAATGGGAGAAGGCTGAGAGCAGCAGCGCTCGATCCAGTCGCTTTTGCGTCGAGCGAGATGTGGAATCCCGCTTGGCAAGGTCGAGAAACGGCCTAGCCCCCGGCAACTACTTTACTACTGTTCGTGTACGCATTCGCGTTCTGTATATCCGACCGTCCGACGAGAGTGACGAACGTACGTGCATTTCTCTATGTGCGTTTTATGCGCCGCGCACTTGTGCACACCGCGTCTCGCTCTGATGTGTATTCTCGGTTCTCGGCGATTGTGCGAATTCAAGGGGAAAATACGTTTTTCTTGGGCTAACAAAACGAGTAGCAACAAATGGGTTTATTTATTAGCGTTAGTGAAATATTTTTGTTCGGCTTAGAAAAATAAGTCGTTATGTTAGCAAAATACTTTCTTAGGTCTAGAAAAATATTTCGTTGGGTTAGTAAATATTTGCAGTACAAAATTTTGCAGAAAAAAAAATCGTTTTTCGCGTTTTTCTCGTCGAATTTTCAATTTTTCCGGCAAACAATGGTGTTTTTCAGAACCAGCGTGAAATTTTTCATTGGATAGGATTTTCAAACTTTGTGAAGTCGAAAAAAAAAAAAAAAATTGCGTAAAACGCAAGGGGTATGTATGGAAAAATTTCCGATTTTTGAGAGTTAGGCTTAAGGCGATGTGAAACATCCACGTCGAGCCCAGTCGGTATCAAAAACTGTAATGAATGTTTTTGACGGATATTTGAGTTTACAGCTAAAAGAAGAAATTCATTCCCTGCGGATTTCACCACTGCGGGGAATGAATTTCTTATTTTAGCTGTAAATGCAAATATGCGTCAAAAACGTTCATTACAGTTTTTATTACCGCAGTCGGTATTTCACAGGCTCTTAAAACTTTTGTGAAAAATGCAGAAATCAAGATTCTCTTCGTTATTGAGTTTTCTCGCGAACGAAGGAAGAAAATCCAAGTTCGAACGATAAGACAAAAGTAATCTCGATTTTAATGAAGTGACAAAATTTCGAAAAAAGTGCGAAAGCACTTTTTATTTTTTTATTTTTTAACACCTTATTTCGATGCATTTTCCCATACACAACGAATTCGCCATTCGTTTTTTTTTTAACGCGCTAGTTTTCACGAAAAATACAAACAACTTAATTCTTCTCTTTTTTCATATAATGGTTAAGCGCGTGTATGGACTAGTACATCAAAAAAATATTTCATTACGTTTTCCAAATATTCGACTAACCTAACAATTACTCATTTCACTATTTTGTCAGCCCGACAAAACGACTTTTCCCCACATTGAGCGCGACTGAATTTCGCGCGGCGGTCCCGCGTGCCAGTTGTGTCACAGATAGAGCAATTTATTTCAACCTTGAGCGATAACTTCTCTCGGTCCCGCGATCGCAGAGACGCCCAAACGTGGTATAATTCAGATTGAATTTATAGGAGGACATTAATCAGCAGATTGGACGTTCGGCCCCGGGCTCCGTCTCCAGACTGTGCACTTGTATATTAGTAATTGTGTCGATGTAACGAGCCACCGGGCGCCTCTATGCAGTTTCGGAAATTTAGGGAGGATCGTGCTCTGTTCATTATCCCGCTGCGGCGTAGCACACGTCGCCCTCTGTGCGCCGCGCCGTCGCTCATGTATATTGTGTCTGCCGAACCCCCCCAACTTGAGGGCCTCAGGCTTCGAGCTGCCGGGAAGCCATCGACGTCGAAGCCCCGCGCTAGACTTTGTTATTGGCTTCGTTGGCAGGGATACCGCACGTTGTACAGGTAGCTTGATATTCCCCCTCGGAATTGCATGGGGCAGTTCCGTCAGCGGCGCCCCCGACTAGAAGCATTTTCAACGAGGGTTTTTTTTTACAAGCGAGAATAATTCAGCAATTTTCTGCCTCGATTTTCCGCCAGTTTATTTGGAATCAGAAAATATTTTTGCTTCTGACAATTTTTTAGTCGCTCGATCATCAATTTGAGAGATGAGATGACAATCAATAAATTGTTGGCAGTTGATTGTGGGGGCTAAATTTATTAACAATTTTTTACGTCATTCAGGAAAAAAATGGATCCCCTTTTAATAGATTTGCGATTGTATTAAAATAAATTAAGATCGACAATTGTATTTCCTGATCACCAAAAAAAATAGTAGCCACCGCTTTCCGACATCCACCAATCTCTACTGCCCAGTAAAGTCTAGGCCAATAACTCACTAGCGAGGCCACCCGCATGAAAACGGCGAGGGAGAAAAAAACATACACTACAAAAAAAGAGAACTTCCAGCGAAAGATGAATTGGCTTCATTATCTCAGTGAAGAAATAATAGCTTTTACTTACGACGAAAAAAAAAGGAAAAACGTTGCCGCGCGAATTCCGCACATAAATTCGCGAAGCTTTGGGTTCAAACTTCCCTCTAATGACTCGCAATGAGCGCTGCACGTGCGCTAAGCTCCAGTCGTAAAATAGAGTCCGCAGCCTGTCACGAGTTCAACTTTGGTCTCGAGGAATATAAATTCGTTTCCGCGGCCCGACGATAAGGATCGATCCTCGAATTTGTGCAGAACGCGATTGTTATTATCGTGGGAGGTCGGTGGCTCGGCGAGCACGCGATGCCTCGGCCGGGGAATAGTGGATTTAGTCACGCGAATTGAGCTCTCGGACGTCATCGGTGCGCGGGCCGTTCGGCCGTATAGGTGTGGCGTAATACTATTTCCAGGCTGTACGAGCGGCGCGGAACGTGCGGGAGACTCGTTCGTTTTCCACTTCCACGGCATAAACCGATCCGCGGAGATCGATCGATCACGCGTCGTCCCATCGGTTCGCGAATGCCTCGCGGCAACGGATTCGCGAACGAGCGCCGGATTCGCGTATATAAATTTATGGTAAATACTTCTCAAATCGAATGACACCGGGCGATGTGATTATCTGCGGTGGGAGCGGTAATTTTTTTCTGCGGATGAATGTAATTTTGGGGGGAATGTAGAGTGAAATGAGTGAAGCGGGAGGTAATTTGGATAAATGTGATTTTAGGGTAAATATCGAGTGAAATAAATTAAATGAAGGGTAATTTGGATAAATACGATTTTAGGGAAAATACGAAGGGACATGAAATAAATAAAATGAAAGATGAATATATTGATGATTAGGAGAATAGATTGGAATGGAATGGAATAGATTGGAATGGAATGGAATAGATTGGAATGAATTGAAATGGAATGGAATGGAGTTAATGGTTCACACCAAAACAAAAATTATATTAAAAATTAGACAAATTCAAATGATCAAAACTAAAATGGACAAGGAAATAATTATTATTTGCCCGTGCAATCGCAATCTTTTTCGCTGCTATTGGCAAAAATGGCACGAATATCGGTCAAGTGGGATTCATTTTATTTCACCTCAGCGGTGCTTAAAATTCGGTGCACTCTCTGATGCAGTCGGATCGATGTGACTTGTTTCAACGAACGTGCCGAGATATCGCCATAGACGTATATAACTTTTTTTCATTCTTTTTCCCCTTTTTTCTTATTTCAGCTGCGGAAAGAGCCGAAAGCTTCTTTTATTCGATTTATCGAGTCCCACCGCGGTCTGCTTCTCTCTCACCCTCGTTCGAGGCTCCTCACACTTTTTCCTCATTCACACGCGGTTTTATCGAGCACCGGGCGACTGGAATAGCCACACCGGGACCTACGGCCAACCGCAGCTCTCGTATCTGTCGGCCACAATGGGCCACGTATCACGTGGCCGGTTATCGTCGGGCAGTAAATCGCCTGCGGCTGTACAATTCATCGAACGAAACGTGGATACGCACGTGAAGTTACAGCCCCAGGAACTCGGCGCTCGCGGGTTGATCGTCGTCCCAGTCACCCATGAAATCGGAGTCTGATAGTGTCGACCCCTTTTCGAATTTTTTCAGACAAATAATTTTTGTAATATCTATCCATAATTTATTTATCACGCGATTTATACATTTTTTTTATCATTGGGTAGTAGTAGTAGTAAACGATATTTATTGACAATACATTAAACATTTTTTTCTCCCTTTCTGTGCCCTGTACATTTTGTTTTCTGGTCGCATTGTCAAAAGGCCATCGACCGGAGTCCTCCAGCCTTTGATAAATGATTTTATAAACGACAGCAAATTAAATTTTCACCACACTAAAAATTATTGGAGCTACCGAAATATTATTTTTACTCTGTACAGTTTTTTCTTTTTTTGTATTTTTTTTTCTTTTTTCTGAAGTAACATTTGGCAACGTTCATTAACGCTCGAATTTTTTTTTTTTTCTTTTTTGCTAAAACGATAATGTTCAGAGCTGATACGACGAGCGAATGTGCGGCGCGAGCGGACCGGAAGCCGGCACGACCGACCGCCCGGAAGTACTGATGCGCTCGATGCCTCGCTTCCTGTCGCAGGGCGAAGCCGCGCGCGCGTTCCGCTCGCAAGAGTCATAACGCCGCCCGCGTTGTCGTCCCAGTTGTCTGCGAATCGTTCCCGCTGGGTACACAAAATTCGCATTGTGCACGGGATATGCATAAAAAAACTACTTGGTCATAATGTAATTCGTTTGGCTCCGACTAAACTCAGTTCAGATTCGTTTTAGCTGCACTTCATACCGATGTTCGTGGATAATAATCGGTTATATTCTCAAAATGTGTCCTGGTCTCAATTTACAAATTTTAACGAATTTAATCAAAACGATTTTTTTTGTCAAAGCAAAATTTCAATTTTTCTCTGCCTTCAATTTTTTATTTCAATTTTTTTTCTCAATAAAATTTGTAAAGCTTAATTAAAAAAAATTGAATCCTATAAAAAGGGTAAAGTAAGATAATTTTTGATAAAATTTTACCACACTCGTGTGTCAAAATTTAATACATCAGCTGCCCAATAAGATTTCCATTAACGCAAATCTGCACAAAAAAAATTACCATTGCAGCAAAATTCGATCCGTGCGCAGAGGTCAAACGCGTTGACCATAACACCCGTGCCATAACCGAGACAGACACAGAGTTGCCGTCCTTATGTAACCCATAAAAGGCGAGATGCCAGTCTCACTCCTTTTCCCCCGGTGACTAAGACTTTTTCCACGATTTTTCTTTTTCTAAACCGTAATTGTGCGTTATTTTCAGTACTAATGGAAGCCAAGTTTACGATCAATCTATCAATAGTGGCAAACGGGAAGAACGCTCGGTCGGGGGGTCCATGTTGCCCCTCCCCGCGCGCGCGCCCGCGGTCGGCCGGCCGACAAAGAGCGCTCGCCGACATTATCGGATTATGACGGTAGACGCTTGGCATTAGCTCTCTCGCCGCCGCGCCGGTGCCTGTAACCAACTTACACCGGCATAATATTCACTGATCTACAACATTCTTGCATCACGTCACCGCTTTATATTACGTTGCAGCGCGCGACGTGTAAGCCACGTCGCGCGCTCGGTCGCTCGCTGTCGGCTCGAAAAGCGAACGTACCGAGTTTCCGGCAGCCGCTATCACAACAACGCGCGCATTATCGACGCGATTATGTTCCGTGCGCGGCTCGAGCTGTCCGGAAAATTGCGAAACCGGGCTCGGCCCGTCGAATTCGCAAATTCCTCGCTGAACGAATCGATTGACTGGTGCACGACTATTTTTTTAGCAACTAGCCCATACGCTTATCCAGTAGATGAAAAAAAAAACCTAATAAAAAAAATCAGTGGCCAAAATATCTCGGATTTTCGATATAAGTATTGTCGTGTTATTCGTTTTCTGATTGGATGTTGGGTTGCCTGCAACTCGTTGCTAACCAACGTGCAGTTTCGATCGTGTTATTGTATTTTCACATTTCGGAGGCGTGTGAGGTTTCAAGGTTTGTTAACGTTATGGGAGGAAAGAGTATTCCTCCCATATTTCGAGAGATAAAAATGATTTTTTGCGTTTTTCTCGACGAATTTTCTATTTCTTGGGCAAACAACGGTGCTTTTCGGAATCAGCAGGAAAGTTCCCATCGGATAGGGTTTTCAAACTTTACGAAACCGACTTTTTGTTTTGCGAAAAACGTACCCCTTTTTGTAAAAACAGTACCCGATTTTTATTTTTTATTTTATTTTATTTTTTTAAAATAAATCCCACACTCGTCAGCTGCTAAAAATCCCAAAAATCGCCGATAGGGTTTTTTTTAAACTTTACAAAACCGACTTTTTGTTTTGCGAAAAACGTACCCCTTTTTGTAAAAACAGTACCCGATTTTTTATTTTTATTTTTTATTTTATTTTTTTTTTAAATAAATCCCACACTCGTCAGCTGCTAAAAATCCCAAAAATCGGCGATATTAGCATAATTTTTTCCCCAACTACAATGTTTACAACGAAAATCCTCCTGCCGAGAACCCGAGTCAAGTGTATAAATCCGTTGACTCCAAGCGTCGACTCCATAAACTTATCCGCCTTGTTGCGATGTCGCGCGAGCAGGGGCGCCCCAAAGGGGAGGGGGGGACGGCGAAGGGGGGAAGCAGGAGGTGGGAGGGGCAGCGAGTTCTGTGTCGGCGAGTATAAATCTCTCTCTCCGGGAGAATAGACGAGCTGTCGTTGCCTATCGAGCGTAGGAAGAAGAAAGAGGCGAAGGGCGAGAGTCTCGGCTATGGGAGAGAAGAACGTCAGAAGGAAAGGAAGAGTCACGGGACAGGAGAAGAGGAGACGCCTGGGGCGAGCGGAGTGACTCGATCTTTGGCGCACGATAGAAACGAGCGGCTGATGCCTACTTACGCTCTCCGTGTGAAACAAGCGTCGTCCGCCACGTCCGCCAAAGATATTTATCCGATAAGATGGGCGCGAGACGTCGCTATTGCCCTGTCAACGTTCCCCAGCCTTATTTGTATTTTCCCTCCCTCGCGTTGCGTCAGAGTCTCAAGCACACAAAAACCCGTCCGGGTCGAGAAACCCCCTTGGACCCCGTGAGACACGAGAGGTGGTGAACTGCATCAGTTCGCTCAGTTGTAATCAGTTTAGTCGCTGGAGCGACTGACGAGACGACGAGGAAGCAAAATAAACGCCGGCTAATGGACGATAAAACGGCCGCGGGGCAAAAGGGTCACGAGACTCCGAGGGGAAATTGAATGATCTGGTTCTGGATTTTTTTCCTACCGAGTCGGGGAGGAAATTCGATTGTTCGTGAGACAGGCCGGAATTATTTTTGGATGGTGAGATAAATTTAATTAAGAATGTCAATTATTAAAGAAACATTTTTTTATTTGATGGATGCGATTGGTTATTTTTATTATCTAAAAGAAAGTATTAATATTTTTAAAATTATTTTTATGCATAAACTGGTGGATTAAATTTAATGTAGTCACAAGCTACATTATTCGCGAAACATTAACCAGCTTGATTTTAATTCTCTTAGTCCCAAAGCGCCAAGGGGCGCAGAAAAAAATGTCTCGCTAATGGATCGACGAACTAGGCGCAAAGTGCGAAACTCTCGAATTCCTCCCGCTAAGCGGAACGAATTACGAGACTTCACGATGTTCGAGATTTTTTTTTCTCGCCACCGAGACTCCCGGGTAAAATTAAATTACCGCGTGCCGGAATTGTTTTGGAGTGCTGCCGAAATCGCGATATAAATCGAATTAAGAAAGTAGTAAACAGCGTTGAACGAAGCGCCGTGGGCACGTCCGTTCAGGGAATTCTATACCTACTGCGGCTGCAGGGAGGACGGGCCGTGGTGGTCAGACACTGGTGTGCATAGCCGAGAGATGGCTATCCAATTTATTTATCGTAGGATACGTCCGGAAATATATATATGTATATATAAATACATTTATGTGTATAATTATATACAATATATATAGAGGAAGACGGGGTAAAATGAACGCATAAGCGAAAAATGGTTTTATGTGCATTTTTATTGCTTTTCACCCAAAAACTCGATTGAATCATCGATCTTAGGCATCGGCAAAAAAATTAACAGTAGACCTGAAAAAAAAAAAAAAAAAAAAAAAAATCGGTATATTTTCAATCATTCCCTTGAATTGTGTACTAGAAACGCGATTTACCAGAAATATCGGAGCGTCCCATTTTGCTTTTTTTTTTCATTTTTTTTTTTCATTTCCTTCGAATAAAAAAATGACTGTCCCATTTTGCCCCGGCGTCCCATATTGCCCCGTGTCCCTCCACACGTATATAGCATAGACTCTCCCCGGGTGGAGGATACGCGAGACAGTGCCGGACTCGTAGAGAAAATATCGCGCTGACCGCACCGCGTGGCCCTCCCGAGGTTTATATTCGTGTAAATAGCCCGAGGCGCCTCCCACATATCCGCGGAATAAGCGACTCGTACCGTGCATTTGCATGCCGAGGCGACGAGGAGCCGCCGTATAGCCCCCCCTGCACACAGCCACGCAAGACGCGCGGCCGGCTATGTACGAGGAAACGGGCTGCGAGATAAACACGCGGGGACCGGAATAGTGATAGACCGGCTGCTGCGACGCTCGCGGTGTTACCGACGCTGAAACCGCACACCGCGAATTATTAATTACCCGAGCGTACTCACGGCGCTAATTGATAACCACTCGGCTTCGCAGTCTCCCTCGCTCTCCCTCTCTCTCTCTCTCTCTCTCTCTCTCTCTCTCTCCCTTCTACCCGTCCGCGCCTTCTGCTTCGCCGCTCGTGTCTACGCTGCCTCCCTTCGAGCCACGAGGCTCGCCAGCTATGCAACCCACGACTAACCGTCTGTGGGAATGGACTTATCTCCTTCTGGAAATGGGAAACTATTAACATGGAGATTAACGCGCGGACGCCCGGCTTCCCCCTCGGCCTGGCGTGACTTTTGTCTCGTGCGGAAAGTATCTCGGTTCCTTGCAACGGCGATATTTTTTTAATGGGAATTATCTGTCGGCATTATTGAGTCATAAAGGGTTAAAAAAAAAAAAAAAAATTTGTTGCAAAAATAAAAAAATAAGATTTTTCGATTTTTAGGTTCAATTTTTTTCCACCGACGTCTCCAATTTTATGTTTGTTGATTGTACAAAAAATAAGAAATTTTAATAGTTCTTTTTTCTAATTTGTGTTTACAAAGTTCTGTGGAGAATGGGAAGAAGCGGAAAAAATACGATTTTTCGATTTTTAGATTCAATTTTTTTCCACCGACCTCTCCAATTTTATGTTTGTTGATTGTACAAAAATAAAAAATTGTAATAGTTTTTTTTTCTAATGTGTGTTTACAAAGTTCTGTGGAGAATGGGAAGAAGCAGAAAAAATAAGATTTTTCGATTTTTAGATTCAATTTCTTTCCACCGACGTCTCCAATTTTATGTATATTGATTATACAAAAAATAAAAAATTTTAATCGTTTTTTTTTTTTGTAATTTGTGTTTACAAAGTTCTGTGCAGAATGGGAAGAAGCGGAAAAAATTAGTGGCCACTCAAGCCGACAAAGTGAACCGTCGGAGAAAAAAATCTCTGCGCTAGATTTTTCTCGCTGTTGCGCCATTACCCACGAACATTGTTCCCTCTGCGTGCTAATTAGATGCGCATGGCAGTAAAATATTTTGACCCGGCGGTTATCAAGGAGAGTAACGAAGCTAATCTTTTCCTCCCGGCCTCGCAGCAGCAGCGGCACCGAGTTTAACCCGTTTGCCACGCGCAATGCTCGTTAATTATAACGAACAATCCCGGCGCCAGGTACTCGTGTGCCCTCTTTCCCTTTCACGTTATAATATCGCCTCGCATATTGTTCCCTTTATCAGCGTTTTTTTTTCTTCCCATTAGTTCCAATTGTCCTTTCCGTTGCCGCAAAAATTTCTTCTCGTTTCGCGCGCGCGAAAAGCTCGAGACACATATTTTCCCTGGCCCTTTTTTCTGAAGGAGGAGCTTCGCTCGCTCCTTCGGCTAATTATTAATTAATATGCGCTTCCGCTGAAATTTTTTTCCCGCTCATTTTCCTTTTTTTTTACCGGCCCCTTGATTTAGCATAGTTGGAAAAATCATCCGAGCGAAACCGACGCCATAATTTTTTTTCCTCCGTACGAATCATTCATCCGGCACGCTCGATCCGCCCCTCAACTTTTTTTCCACCACGGTTTTTAAGATCGATTATTCTAATTCCACCGATTCGCGAGGCCGGCGCGCGTGTAATTTTATATAAAGCCATATTGCATACACGCCAAGTGCGTGACGAGTGCGCTCGAGTGGGGCGACCACACCGGGCATTTTGTGCGCAATATTTATATATATATATATGCAGCGGTTAAATTATACGGCAGAAAATATTCATTATATCCGGACGATAACCGGCGGGAGGGACTAATAGCTGGCACTGTTATACGGCTGCTTCTGGCCTCTGCGGTGGTCGCCGCTCGCCCACTGCGTTTTCTTGCCTCGTCCCTTGAGATCCTCTTTCACTTTATGTCGCAATTCTTTTTTATTTCTTGTCCGTCGATGCCGAATAATTTTACTAGCCATTTTCTAAATTATTCCGACATAAAAAATTAATAAATTCATTACACCTTTCGAAAAATGATATTTTGTCTAACTAAATTAAAAAACAAAAATGTTGTATATATCCCCGTGAAAATATGTGCAAAATTTATTCGACACCAACCTTCTTGGCGCGATATACTAATCATAAATTTTTTTCAACCGGGTAGGTTTTCATTATTGAAGCAATAATTCTTCGAGGCCATCCCACAATTTCTCTTTTATTCCTCCACCGCGCCCTTTGAATATGTATTCCGAGCGCCACGTCTTGAAAATCCTGCCAGAACATTTTTCTTCGCGTTTTTTTTTTTCTTTTTTTCGCTCAAAATGTTTATTTCCCTTCATAAAATTACGCAACTGATGCGCGAGAGATTCATGCAGCCCGGTATCCTCGCGTATCGCGTGGATGACGTATAGTGAAAATATCTTGGTTAAAAAGTTGTCACACCGCGTATTGTACGGGATGATGCATCGCCTCGGGACTTTTTCCCCGTCGCCACTTCAACAATTCTTATCATCCACGCGACGGTCGTTCCTCTTCGGTCCTGTCCTGTGTGCTCGTATAGTTGCAGGCAGCCCGCGTGGATTTCCGTCACCGCGACACCGAATCCCGATCTATTTCGCCGGGAGGACGTAACTCGGGGCGCGGTTGTCTTCCCGCGGGTCCTGGGGGCGATCCTTTCGCTCCAACAACGGCCAAGTGCAATGCTTTTACTCTTCTCTCTCGCGGAAAAAGGGACCGCGCGGGGCGAGACGATTTACAGGCGCAGCCGACGCGCCGAACACGCACGACGCGCGAATTTACGAGTATTTACAGCACGACGAAGCGAGACGAGAGTCTCGCCCTCTCGGGCTGCGCCAAATCGACGGAGGGTCCGGCTGTCGCACGTACGCAAATACTGCCTCAGCACTTCGACGAAATAATGCCCTAAGCGCATTTCGCGCTGTGTCCGACGATCTCGCGCAGCTGCATATTTCACTCGGTCATCAACACCTCCCAGGGCTTGTTTGCTTCCAGCCGTGAGGAACTGACAAACGTCTCCAGTTTTTTGTTTGTTGATTTGAAAACAGTGGATTCAGCTCTTTTTTGTTCGCTAGGAAAATATGTTTTTACGAATTTTTGTTTGGTAACCATTTTTTTACGAATTTTTGTTTGGAAACCATTTTTTTACGAATTTTTGTTTGGAAACAATTTTTTTACGAATTTTTTTTGGAAACAATTTTTTTACGAATTTTTGTTTGGAAACAATTTTTTTACGAATTTTTGTTTGGAAACAATTTTTTTACGAATTTTTGTTTGGAACCATTTTTTTACGAATTTTTGTTTGGAAACAATTTTTTTACGAATTTTAGTTTGGAAACAATTTTTTTACGAATTTTTGTTTGGAAACAATTTTTTACGAATTTTGGTTTGGAAACGATTTTTTTTTTTTTCCAGAAATAATTTCTCGCGAATTTTTTTAAAACAATTTTTAGAAATCTTTTTTTATAAAATAATTTTTTATAAATGTTATTTTAGAAAATAATTTTTTATAAATGTTATTTTAGAAAATAATTTTTTGTAAATGTTATTTTAGAAAACATCTTTTGTTTACAGTTTTTTTAAAACAGGTTTAGTATTTACAATGAGGACAGGACACAATGTAGGTTTCCGGGAAGCGCCAGATCGGCGGAGGGTCCGGAGGGTTCGCGCACGTACGCAAATACCGGCTCAGCACCTCGGCGAAATAATGCGCTGTTAAGCGTATTTCGCATTGCGTCCAAATATCTCGCGCAGCTGTATGTTTCGCTCGGTCGTCAACGCCGCCCCCCGCCCAGGGCTCATCTGTTCCGGGCCGTAACAAATGCACTGTTATGACGTCGAGCCGGGAAAATCCATTAATAAAATAACCGGCCGCTCGAATGAGTTCAGCACAATACACAAAGCTTGCAAGGCAATTAATTAAATGAAAATTATCGCTGTCGATACATTACAGAGCAATTATTTCGATGGGCGCAGCAACTGCTTTCTGCAGTGGAAAAACTAGATTTGTCGACGAACAGGACGAAGGATTTCTAATACATTTTTTATAGTTACGGCAATGTTTTATTTTTTTTATTAACCTCAAATGTTTCTTCATTTTTTTAACCAAATTATTGAAGAATAAACCAATGAATTTAATACCATGAAACATAATTAATCAATTCTCATTTAATTACCACATTTAATATTGCATCTTTTAATCAGAGCAACATAGTTACTGATCAGAAATGCGTCCTGGTCTGCTAAACCGAGCTGAAGAGAAACCGATCGATTAATTTGAAAATAAAACATTTCAAAATGTTTCGCTATATTTGTTATTAGATGTTGATACAACCTTTTTCTTTCCTGCGCAGCGGACGATCGGAAAAATAAGACCAGCTCGTGAAAACAAAAAAAAACCGACAAAAATATCATATGCATCGAGATCCTTCAGATTTGTGGAAAAATCCAAATCCGACGGATACGCCGGCTTGTATAAATATTATAGTGCGCGCCGTAACGGAGGCTGCCTTCCGGAATTTGTAAAAATGCGGCTGTGATGTGCCAGAAGCTCCTGGCGGAAGCGAGAGAGACGGAAACGTGACGTGGCAACGGGAGAGAAGAATCAGCGGGAATGTTGGAGGGCAATCGGGAAAAAGATTTGGCCGGAGCGGAGCGGCGAAAGCCTCGTGTCTACTTCCACGAGGCTTTGGCCCCCCGCAGCAGCGACGGCGGCGGCGTCGCGTCGCGCACGTCCACGTGCGTAGGACTCGTCTGTATAGCCCGCACACGGCGACTCACTTATTCATCCTACGTGGTATCCCACCGCTTTTATTTGCCCCACTGTTTGGATTGTTTCACCTGCGAACTTTTTATTCGTCGTTCGTTCGTCCTCGCGAAGCGCGGCTGAAGCTAACGAGGCCGTAATCAGTCGCGGCCGCCATTTGAATGCGAATGCTTTTTAAACACTTTTTTTGGACAATTTATTTGACTCTGGATTCAAAACATTTATTTAACTTTTTTTTTTTACTACACGCAACTTCCATAAAATGATGCCCAAATTTCGTTTATGACGTATTTTTTTATCAAATATCTTTTTTTGTTCAAAAATTATACGCAATTTCAAATAATTGTATGATTTAAAAAATGTAGTGAAAAGATTTTTTTTTTTTCACTAAATATAACTTTTTTTATTATGAAAATTATGAAAGTTCATTTTTCTAGCCATCCGAAAATGTCCACACATTATCCCGACACTGAAAACTGCATCGCAATAAAATAACAACGAAACCCAATTTCGCCACAAACATTCGTGCCAAAAATGAGCGAATATCCGTTTAGCGTTATCCAGGGCAACCACTGGACTCTGGTTTCCCGTTACAGAGTCGTCGAATCTTGTAATTCATAATTTGCCAAAGTCTGATGGCTCTATAAACATAATCGAAATACACTAAATATAACTTAAAAAAAAAATTGAATTATGAAAGTTCCTTTTTCTAGCCATCTGAAAATCTCCACACATTTAGCCCGACACTGAAAACTGCATCGCAATAAAATAACAACGAAACCCAATTTCGCCACAAACATTCGTCCCAAAAATGAGCGAATATCCGTTTAGCGTTATCCATGGCAACCAGTGGACTCCAGTTTCCCGTTGCAGAGCCGTCGAATCTTGTAATTCGTATAATTTGCCAAAGTCTGATGGCTCTATAAACATAATCGAAATTCCATATCCCATTGTCTATGTTCCACGGGCCGAATGCAGATACATAAAGTTGGAGAGGAGGACCAGGCGGCGTTTGCCAATACATAACCGACCGAGCGTCCGCGGGACGACACAGGGACAGGGGGGGTGTGGGACACATTTACGGAATCCGCGCGGCGTCCGCTGTATGCGTCGCACGTCTGTATAGTTGCAAACGTGCCCGGCGCTTTGGAGTTTGCTCCTGTTATCCGGAGACCCCGATATACACGGGGAGCGAGCGGCGACGAGTCGCGCGCGCCACGAACACCACAATATGTGCGCCGTGTTGTGTTGTGGCTCTGCCCCCGCAGCTTCCGCTGATTTGGCCGCAGTTGCATTTCGTGCTTCGCCGTTAGCGGTGCACACAAGACGCGGCGGCGCGCGCGCGGCGACTGTGAGAGCGAAACTTCCGGCGACTTCCGAGCTTCTATTCGTTTCTGCCGCGTCGTCGTCGCCGTCCGCTAATCACCGAGCGGCGCCGCGTCGTTAATTTTCCCCTCTTTTTTATCAACCTCCTTCGTTCGTGTTCCGCGCTGCCGCGGGGGATTACGAGACGCGCGCGCGCGCACACACAGACACACACGCGGAGCGTCTGTCTCGCCTCCTGCTCGCCCCCTATTTATTTGGAAACACATGTCCGTTCCCACCTGCCGCAAACTTTGTCTTTTTTCGCCTCCGCCTCCTGCACTCTTATCGCCCGGATCCGACGGTCTCGCCGCTCGGCTCGATGGACAGCGGGGTGGCTCGATATCGGGATAATACAGTTCATTACGATACGAGTGCGGTTAAACTTTGTCCGACGAGTGCTGCCGTCGACACGCGAGTTCGGGGGAGAAGTTTTCCCAACGAGTATCGCGCGAAATTTCGTAAAACGTCCGCTAACGCTTCGAGTGAAGCAAAATTATATTTAAAATTCTAGATCCAGTTAAAAAAAATGTCTCAATAGTAAAAAAATGCTCTCCCAAAAATCACTAATTGACCGAATAAAAAATTGTAATTAATTATTATTTGAGTAACTCAAAGTCCCGATATTTAATAATAATAATAATAATAATAATAATAATAATAATAATAATAATAATAATAAAGTTGGAACTACTCGTTTATTTTACAATACAAGGATAACGCGATAGTCCCTTACTCTTGTATTCAATCATTATTGCTTATTCATTACCAACAATGTGACGCGATTACATCCCGACAAGGATGTTTTAATGTAATAAATAATCTCAATTTTTATTCACGCGCGTTTTCTCATCTATCTCCGAAGCTGATTCACGATCGCTCCCAAAAATAATCAAAACTATAGTAACAGTAGTAAGAATAACAATAATAACAATAATAACAATAACAAAAACAACAACAATAATAATAATAATAATAATAATAATAATAATAATAATAATAATAATAATACTAATAACACTATAGTGACGCATAAAAACGACCACTCGTAAAAAGTGTAAATGAGCCAACGTTGACGAAGTAAAGTCGCGAGTCACTTTTCCCCTCCCCCGAGTCCTTCCGCAGATCCTGGCAATCGCGCCGCGCCGCCGGTTCACCTGTGATTTGCGCCGAGTGATAACGCACCCCATAAAACACGCCGGGCTCGGTTAAAGTGCCCCGGCGAGGCGGAAATTAGACGCGGGCTAGGTGCGAGCGACGCGTGTGCGCGGCGGGATAGAAAAGAGTGTGCGCGCGGCGCCGAGTATATAATTGCGTGCACGCGTTGCGTGCACGTGTGTTGCGTGCGCGAAGGGCTTTGTCGGGGGTTCCGGCGACCGCGGAGTCTCTTCCACCTTCGCTCTCCTCGCTCGTCCTGCCGCCGGTGCCGCCGCGCTGCTGCGCCATATAACCACACCACACTGGCGGGCCGCCTGCCTGGTCTCTGGTGCCGGCGGCGCGCACCGAAATTCGCACAGTGCCATCAGCAGTTGCATTTCGCGCGTCGAGCACGGCGGACGGGGAGGGCGAAGCCGTCGCCGCGGCAAAGTCGCGAATTTTCGAATTTTGTTTATTTTTTCTTTCTTCTTTCTCTTTTCCCCTCCCCCGCTTTTCTTCGTGAAGTGACGAACCGCGAGAATCGCGAAAAAATCGTCTCCCCTCGTCACCGCGGAAACTTCGTGCCGCTCTCTTGCGTTATGCAAGAATGGAAAATTGATTTCGCCCCGAGAGTGGCGGAGTCGTCGAGCCGCAGCAGCGGGAGACGACGGGAAAACTTGTGGTGCGGGAAACTTGACGAGGGGGTCGCAGGGGGAGAGAGGAAAAAAACGATAAGAGGAAGAGAGATAAAGAGGGAAAGAGAGAGGGAGAGAGAGAGACGAGATTGAGAAAGAGGGAGAGAGGGAGAGAGAGGGAAGAAGAAGAAACCTGACAAGAGTGACGAGATGAGAGAGATAAGACAGATAAGTTGAGCCGCAGAAACGGCGCTTTTATCGCGTTTTCCAGCACATTTTCCGCGCGCACTACTCGCCGGTTGTACATCTATGTACATATATATATATTTTTTTTTTGTTCTCTTCCTTCACGCTTTCATTCTTCTTGCTATTCAGAGCCGTATAAAGTGACGCCAACTTGGCACGGAACTGAAATGGTGTGTGGATGTAGTTGTTGGTTGTTGTTGGTTGTTGCTGGCGTTCTTGTTGTGCCACGAGTCGCCGGGTGGAGGAGAGAGAGATTAATGGCGAGTGGGTCTTTATGGCCCCCTCCCGGTCCTTCGCGTCCGTTGTGTCCGCGTAGAATCGAAAAACAGACCACAATGATCGGTACACGCGCGGCTTCGGGTACTCGCGATTTGGTTCCACACGCGAAGTTGTGACCGCGCAACGTATATATATCACGATACTGCAATCTTCCTGGCACGTAGCCGAGTTACGCTCGAGGCGTGGAACCGGTTCGTAGATCGATCAATCGCACATACATATATATTTTTTCCTTTATCAGACCCGCGCTGTGTGTTTGTGTGTGGATACGCGGCGCGCGAGTCGATCGGTTGCCGTAATAAATTGTATGTGCACGTGGAACCGATGTCTTCTTGTGGTAATTGTTATTAAGCTGGTGGAAGCCCCGGCGTTCGTTGCGCAAGACGCGAAGACAAAGAAGACGAGGGGTGGATTCAGAAGAGGGTTTTGTCGCTTCGAGCGGATGGCTGGATGAAGTCGATTCATTCAATTTGGGGGAATGTCATTTGAAATAGGCGGGAAGTAATTAAAAAATTGAATAGAATATTTTGAGGGGGTAAAGCGATAATTGGCGGACGGAAATAATTTGTTCGCTTGCAGCGGTTTTGAACCTCTTGCTGGATCGGCAAAACCTTTTTCACTGTGTGGCTTAGTTAGTAGAGAAGAATTGTGTAATACGATTGTAGACTTTGGGTACGATGATTTTCACAGTGTGGCTAATAGTTTGATGTTATTTGTACTGGTTTAACAGTTTGGAAAATAATCTTTTGGATAATTGAAAAAGGTCTATATATAAGCTAAGTTGTGGCGTTTGAAATTTCACAAAAAAAAATTGTTAGAATTTTTGTTTTCTTGCGACTAAAAATGCTGCAGGTCGACAGCAAAAATGGCACGTTAGACCGTTCGCTGACGCAAATGCGCGGAAATCCATCTTCGCCAGAGTCGCCTCTGGCTCGAACTCACGTTTTAACCATCTGCCACCCATTCGCGCGGCGGCGAATGCGGCTGGAAAGGGCGGCGGGGAGGAAGTTTCTGCCGCAGCGTAGTCGCCCGGTAACCATGGCAATCGGTTATGGTAAAATGATACACAGATCCGCCGGTAATTGGATCCATACTTTCGTCTAATGGCAAATGCAAATGCGCGTCGGATGACACTTGGGCTTTTGCGTGTAATCTCGACCGCGTCGAAGGAAATCCGGATCAAAGGAAGCCCAACCGTCTGTGGCGCGCGGGATGTTCCGCCCTGAAACATGCGATCGGTGGAAACTTGTAGACTCGGAGGACGGCGAACCCGAAACGTGCGGCAAACAACTCGGGTGTCTTCGTCTCTGGATCTCCCAAAACGCGTCTGGTAAACAAGCTTTTCTTTGACGCTCCGCCGGTGGCTGCAGCTTCGGTGCGGCGCCCTCAAAGTGATCGTCGATGCGAGCAGAAATTTCCTCGGCGATCGGTCGATGCTCAGGAATCGCGACGGAGGTCGAAATATCGCTGATCGACGCGATTCGTGGTTGCCAGCGCAGAACGTGACGCTAGGGTCTCGTCCAGTCTGAAAGGTCGTTTCTATCACCAGAAACCTGAGACGCGACCTCCGGTCGTAGTGAACGACCTTCTCGTCGGTTCCCGCGCGGAATTCTGCGGTTCGGCGAGGGCAGCGACAAAACACAGGACGCGCCGCAGTCGGGCCAAGGACGAATTCGCGAATGGCTGCGCCTCCTCTCCGTTCCGAGACGTTTACCGAGACGACCCGTAATTACAGATGTCGCGCGGCGTGGCCGTCATCGTCGCCGGTTGGCCCGCGAGGGTCGTTCAGCGATTCGACAGCAGCGCCCTCAACGGGGGACGTCGAGTTATTGTGCATCACCGTCGTGCACGCCCAGGGAGAACTAAAAACAGAAACGAGTAAAATCAATTTTTTGTGCCACGTGACCTTAAAATTGTAGCGGAGGCGAAGATGGGACGAAAATAGACGCGTTTGTTATCGAATTTCACAGTCACGAAGCTGCGGGTAGGACCGTTAATTAATTGCAGCTCGAATGGAAACTTCGTCTTTAAGGCAAATACTCACTTATTTCGCGGTGACTGACACACCGGGACGGCGGGAAATAACACGTGCGTATGTTCCACATTGAAAGAAATATCGCAACATCCACCTCGGCTGCGGGGTAAAATAAGAAAAGATTAGCAGATGTTGACGAGGCAAAATGTCGGGTGCCCGCGGTCTAAGTGCCCGGAAGAGGCGTGTACAAATTATACACCATTCAAACTTACACATGTTCGCTGTAAGTGAATGCAACGTTACACAGTATTCACGATAATGAGCCGACGGGATGAAAAAAAATGAGCCGAGGCAGCCAGACAATTATACTAATTCCCTGGTAACTAGATTTAGTTAGGAGAATAAAAAGGAATCGTCGATTTTGCGCCGTGAATTGATTTTTACTTTTTAATAACATAAACCGTCGTCGTACGTTGAACCGGAAAAAAATGCGTTCAGGGCTTCCGCATATATCACGCAAATTGTCCGACAGACAATTTTCGTTTTTTTTTTTAAGTACGAAATGCAAGTTGAATCGGAAAAAATTGCGTTCAGGGCTTCCGCATATATCAAATTGTCCGACAGACAATTTTCGTTTTTTTTTTTAAGTACAAAATTTAAGTTGTGTCGGAAAAAATTGCGTGCAGGGCTTCCGCATATATCACGCAAATTGTCCGACAGACAATTTTCGTCTTTTTTTTTAAGTACGAAATTACAGTGTCAAAAAAATGTTAATTCGCCATAAACAAAAAATGCCTTCTCGTGCCTGTAATTGACAATAATCATAACAATAATCGTTGATCTCTTGGTGCTTGCAGTTTCGACGAGACGTCGATGGAGAGCAGCTGCCATCCGCTGGCGACACTGACCGAGGGCCGTATAAGTAACGACTGCGGCGGCGTCGCGGGCCACGAGCTTCACCGCGAGAGCATAGAGGTGGAGGTGACGTCACTGGAGGAAGCGAAATCGGTTATAGCGGCGCTGAGGGCGCGGCAAAGGGCCCAGGCGCACCAGATGCTCGCCTGGCGAAGGACTCTTAAATTGCAGGTGAATTATTACGTCCGCTCGGTTCTCTTATCGTTTTTAACTCGCGCTGCCTCCCCCCCCCCCCCCCCCCCCCCCCTCGCCGCCACGTAGCGGTGGGCGTGCATCGAGCAATAATTAATTCCCCTATATCGCATCGAGACCCCGCGCGTTTTTCGACAAAACCGCCAATTACACGATATACGCCGTGAAACAGCGAAGCGCGATATCGTGTTTGTCTTCCGGTCGCTGGCGAACTGGCGCAGCGACGACGAGAGAAACAAACAAAAAAACACAGCAGTGAATTCGGGAGCAGCGAAGTAAATTAGCATTAAAACCCGAGCGACTGTCGCGCGGAATAAAATTGAATTTGCGTCGGTGGACGCGAATCTCTATAACCTCAAAACTCGAAGCACAATCGACTCGTAAACAGCCGGGATAAAAATCACTCGCGAATTTTCTCCCGCTCGACACGAATCCCGCAGTGTTGCCGACCGACGATCCGTCGATTTTCACGGACTCATTCCGAGCCCAAACGCACGCCGAACGTTTCCACTGCCACCGGCGATCCGATGAAAAGGGAAACGCCCGCGAAAAACAAACAAAGCGTCAAACTCCGTGGTAAACACGACGTCCGCGCCATCTGGCGGCGGGACTAGACGGAAGAGCGAGAGAGAAAGAAGGTTCGAGGAATTCGCAGAGCGGCGCGCAATGTTATTGTGTACAGTTTAGTGGCCAATCGGCCGAAGTTCCGTTGCCCCTGATAGACCCGTTCATTATGAATGCATCGATGTGGCGGACGAGAAAATAAATACGCGAAATAAGTGACTAGTGGCAACTGCGGATCGAGTTGAGGGGGGTGAAGGCGCAAAGGAAGAAAGAAAATGGGGAAGGCGATTCGAGTGGCGGGCCGAAGGAGGAGGTGGAAGCGAAACCGTTCGGCGTTCGGGTATCGAGTGCATATGGCAAAGCCGACGTGCACGTCGCGATCTTACGCCGCGCGCGACTCGAACAGCCGGTCTCGCTCGTATCGCCGGGAGAGGAAAAAACGAGCGACAGAGAAAGAGAGAGAGAGAGAGCCGAGCTGCAGTCGCGTGACGCTCGCTGGCTCGGGGCTTTATTCATAAGCCGTTAACCGGCTCCTCTCTCGGCCATAATCGACTGTGAGGGCCGAAGCCGGCCCGGACCGGTGTCGCGCACGAACGCACCGCGCTTTCTCAGCACACCGGGACCGACAGCGATAGGACGAGGACGCAGCAGCAGCGGCGGCGGCGGCGGTGCTGCTGTTGTTACTCCGCCGCATTTGCTCGGGCAGACAATACGCTCGGTTTAATGATCCCCTTCGTTCTGCCGAGCGGCGGAATCGCGCTGTATTTGCCCCCTCCCCCTCCCCCTCCCCCTGCCACCCTCGACGTATGGACATCCGGTCCATCGTCAAGTGTTATTGACTTTATACGGACATTCAACGACTTTACGCTATTGACGCTCGCGCTGCAATCGGGCAATTAATATTCATCGATATTTCGATACGATTTTCCTGGCCTTTGTTGACGGGAACTCTGAGTCGACCCGAAAATCGGGAAAATTAAATATAGCGCAGTTACACTTTTGGGGGTTTTCGTCTTGATTATATAAAATATTACTGGGCGAGCTTAAAAAAAATTGTAGTCGTTTTGCAGTCAAGCCGGTCACTTGTTACTTGATTTACCGTAAATAATGTTATTTGGGCTTTTAAGACAAGAAAATAAAAAAATAACAATTTTTGATAAAAAATTCTTATGAAATTTAGAGGCGGGAAATTAGAAAAAATTCGATAATCGTGGGTAAGCGATTCCGACATTCCTCCGATTTGTGCGGCGTTTAACGCCGCACAAATCGTCGGTGGGATGGGTGAACGCTTAATCGTGCACGGGGCCTGCGCGTCGAATCACTGCGCGCCGGTTCATTTATCAGATGACTGGGATTTCTACTCCACACTCGGGGTCTACCAGTAGAAATAGCCGGGATTCGTTGAAAGGACCACCTGCATGTTTCTGCCAGACTTTCCGCAGTTTCCTTGTGCCCACCTGCAATGCGGTACAGTAGAAAGTAACTTATTAGCCGTGAACGCGAAGGCGAGGGACGAGGGGGGAGGGGGGGGGGGGGGGGGGGAGATAACGAGAAAAAGGGGATTCCAAGAAACCCGCAGTCGGCTGTAACAACAATTACAAATAAATTGGAAACAGTCCTCGACTAACTTGCTTAATTCTGTATTTTTTATGTGGACTTTAAGACTGCATTACATGCAATAAATTACTAGTTTAGGGTTGCGAAGATAAAAAATATATCGCCGGATTTCACCTTAGTTAAGTGAGAGGATTTTGCAAGATCGGTATCAGAATCCAGCCGCAACAATTCGTGCTAATAATACATATTAATGTTTCATTTGGCAGGAGGATCTCGTAGCAAGACTGACGAGGGAAAAGGCCGAGCAGCTGCGCACCCTGTCGTCCCAACTGTTGCTCTTCGAGTCGAGACTGTGCAGAAAGCAGAAGGAGATCGAGGCGAGTCTCGCCCAGCGCGAGGCTATTATTCTCCGGCAGCAGAGGGTCATAAGACAATTGCAGAGTCGACTGGCGGAGAAGAGCACCGAAACCCGGGACTCGCCGCCCTGCGACGCCCTCGACCGACTCGACAGCCTCGGCGACAGCGACAGCGCCGTCGTACTCGAGGAAGCTGTTGATGATCCTGCACCACCGAGGTAAATCATACTTATTAAAAAAAAATAAAAAAAATTTAAAAAATGAAATAATTCGTACGACGAAAAAAATCTCGGGCAAAAATAATTAAAAATAAATAATTATTAGGAAATTATATTTCTTAGAAATAAATAAAAATAAATAATAAATAAAAAAATGAAAAAATAAACATTGTTAGAAAATTATATTTCTTTTACTATTAATACTTGACATTAATAAGTATTTTGATTTTCAAGTACCCTTTGCAAATTTAATAAACTAATTTTACGCCCGTTCGATTATCGCAGATTTCGCTCGAATATCACAGACGTAACTGTGATACGTTCGGTGTCGGACGCAGTCGATCCGTCGAGCAAGTACTCGTCGATGCGAAGGAGCAACGGATATCTGCGAAGGCCGGAGATTCTGGAGACGGTGTACTCGGTGGAGGAGGACGTGGACAGCGAGAACAATCAGGAGCCCTCGGAATCGACGGAGAACTCGGAGAGCGAGGAGAGGCGGGCGAAGAGCGCGGCGACGGGCAAGGGCCGACTCCAGGATCTCTACGGTAGCTTCGAGCGTCTCGCGCAGGAAGCGGACTCGCCGCCCACCGAGAGGCCGAGGGACGAGAGCCAGCAGGCCCAGGTCACCTACAACAGGGTAATGAGCAATCACCGATCTGTCACGAAGCCAAAAGACGTCAAGTACAAGAGAATAAACAAAGCCAAGTCCAAGAGCCTCGAGGAGCTGCGGGGCAGACTCAGAAACTGGGTCGAAAAGGGAAATAAAATAGCTATATCGTTGGATCAATCTTACGCCTGAGATAAGCCGAAAGTATTTAAATAGTTTTTCTCCTTCTTGCGATCTTGTTCTTTTTTTTGTTATTTATGAGACGCCTCCGCCCCGTCTCGCGCGTACGCATTTCATTTCTCTCGGAGGAACGTTCTTCAATTAACTACACTTTGCCACTTGTGATATTTATCGTAAAAGCGTCTCTGTTTAGTCTCAATCAAGCTCCGGTGTGTAACCGAAAGAATCATCGGGACGATCCGATGCGACCGTAGGAAAAAGAAAAAACGTGGACGGCGATGCGACGGACGACGCTCGCTCGTTCGCGCGCGATCGTCGTCCGCATCGATTTTTTGAATATTTTCCCCGTCGAATCGTTGAAACCAGTCCTAATATGCGTTACGCGATCATTGATGTCCGTGCGAATTGAAGAAAAAAAGACGAATCATTGAATCGCGAGGCCTATCGAGGAGAGAAAGTGCGCGGCGTTCGCGCGTTAACGCGCGACCAATCGCGTCGCCGACTCGTCGCTCGCGCGTCGTTATTCCTTAAAGATATTCGCGGCGGTCAATCGGTAACCGTGCCAAACGAAGAAAGCAAAAGCCTGTCAATCGATGAAAATCCCTTTTGTCAATTATGATACTCGTAATGGAAGATCGTGAACGTGTCTCGATGCGGCCGTAAAAAAAAAAAAGACAATTTGAAGCTCAATTTTTGCAATCATTCTTGCCTGCGTGTCAGCCAATTTTTATCTCGCGTTTCTTTCGGTACGTACCTTTCAATTGAACGAGAGAGAGAGAGAGAGAGTCAGCGATTAATTATTTTTCGTTAATCGCGACAGCCGAATCAAGTATTGAAGCTCGCAGTTCGTTTTTTTAAACGAAAGAACTCGAAGTTCGACATTTCTACCGGACTCACGTGTACCTCGTATAATACCGTATCGATAAGCTAGTTGGCTCTTAAGGGTGCTGTATCTTGAAAAGATACGTGACACCGCCGACGTCGCAGGAACAACCCCGCAGGGAGCCCCAGAAACATTCAGGCATTTTTTCTAACGAAGATTGAGTTCGTGAAACCCCCTCTACTCACTACCACTATACTTGCTCCTCCGTAGTTAAGCCCAAGAAAAAAAAGTAAAAGCAACACATAGAGTGATATACCGTAGCACATATTTTCTGATACGAGAACTGTGAAAAAAAAAGAAACAATCGTGAGGCATGTGATTATATCGCGCGACAAGCGCGTAAGTACAGAAGTTACGTAGAGAAGCTATTGACAATCTGCATTACGACGAGGATGATTTCGGGCGAGGGAGACGAATGATGGAAACACGAGAACAGCAGAATTTTCATTTAATCCTCCTGTAAATAATATATATACATAGTAACGACGATGTAGGACATCTAAAGGCTTGCGTGAAGACAGAAAATATCGATTCCACGAGATTGTGTAGATAGAAGCAGCGGCGTTGTAATGAAAATTCATTATAATTAATGTTAAATGAATTTTATGTTCCTGAGGGCTGTACGACACGGCCATTAAGCGATCTCCTCCTGCATAATATAAAACGCGTAAACGCAACTACGCGTCCACTTATATAGGACACCAATAACATATAAATATATATAACGTGCGCGTCCACACTGCGCACGAGAGAAATTTTAACGACACGAGATTTATATAATTCTGCGAATATTCGAAGTCGTTCGGGCGAGAACGACGGCAAAGCTTGTAATTACAAATACAAAAAAAACTATATGAATCTATATATATATATATATTATAAAAATATATTCGAATATAATTTAAAGAGTAACAAGAGATTGATAAGTGCGGAGAAGTCAATGATAACTATAATTTATATGACCTTCCCCCCACCCCCCTTCACACACCGTGTATCTTGTATGCCGTTGCTTGATTAGCAAACTCGTAGACTGCTATCGATAATCGTATTATTTTAAATATTATTGAAACATGAAATAAATTATAGTATATATATCGGAGAATCATTCTTGTTTTTCACTACCACCGATTCTCCTCGAATTGTATCTCACCGTTTCCACTGGCTGAACTACGACTACGAGAAAATCGTCGAGGTAAGTTTTTCGCCGCGCGAATTACAAATTTTTGCAAAGTCACTCGAGTGTTCCGAACATTAACGTCAAATAAATTCAAACGAATCTCCTTTTTTAAAAAGTTGATGGTTCAATGTACCTCGAAAATCTCGAAAACCTCGCAGACATTGTCACCGTTCTATTCATCCTGTGATTGTCAGAGGCTCAGACCGCGATCAAGTTTATTCAGCAGTGCAATCAAAAATCGTTTTTCTCAATCTTGAGGTGCGAAACAGTTATTTTAAATTAAAAGATCGAAAGGGATTTGTCGCCGCTGCAGCGCCTGTTATCAAACGGTGCGATTATCTAGTTTCAATAAATTTGCCATCGAACCGTACCATGATTTTCAGATACGCCTTCACAATAAATATATGCGTCGCAGTAGCAGCATCGGTAATGAGGGCGGCCCGCCAGGTCCCCCGAAAAATTTGGCCGCGCTCGTCCCGCAAACGGCGCCGATTGGTCCGTTCGAAAAGCGGCTCGAGCCAATGAGAGCGCGGTGAATCGAGCGCCACGAAGGGCAACAACAACATGGCCGCGTGTGCGCCGACATGTCAGTGGAGAACCCGTGCGCGCACCGCGATGTCGCGCTCGCCGTAAATTTCGCGTTATTTTTGCACTAGACAACAACAACAACAAACATGATCATCGTATTCTTCCACGTGCTCTACCTGATCGGGCGGATGATGTACGACAACTGTCACGCGGCCAAGCGAAAGCGACCGGACGCGGATGGGCTCAGAGAGTCGGCGAAGCCGGCGAATTGCCCGACAACGAAGCGACACGCGACCGACCCGTTCGCTGCCGTTACCGCCGAGGACTTCGACGGCGACGGGCCCAAGGCGCCGCGATTTTCTCCTCCCGCTTACATCCAGCGTTATATCGCCGTGCAGAATGTCCTGGCCGACCCGCGGTATCAGGGGAAAATCAAGAAGGTCCGTTCGCTCCTCGATCCTACGACCCCGAAATGCGTCCACCAGTCGCGCGACCTTCGCCCTTTATTCCCCTTTATTTCCTCCTTTGTGTAATAGAAAAAAACCACTCAATGACCTTCGATCGCGTTTCGATGGCGGTTTTCCGCAAAAACACGACGCGCGACCTTAGAACGTAGGAACCAAAAAAAATGTAGTAAACAATGGTCATTCACTGCTTCTCTGAAATCTGTGACGATAGGTCGTAGATTTTGGTTGCTCCGAGCTAGGATTCCTCACGCATCTCAAGAACACAAACGGCATCGAGGAAATTCTCTGCGTCGACGTAGACCGGAACACGCTGGAGTTTCACAAGGCTAAAGCGATACCTCTGAATGCCGATTACCTGGTAAACAGGCCTAAACCGCTGAGCATTCATGTTTACGAGGGAAGCGTCACGCACAGGGACAAAGCGTTGGCGAACTGTGACGCTGTGGTCGCTATAGAGCTGTGGGTTACACTGCTAATTTATTTATATCTGGGGACTATTGAGTATACGGATTACATAATTTTGTTTTATGTTTAAGGATTGAACACCTCTATCCGGATATTCTTATGGACCTGCCGCACAATATTTTTGGGTACATAAAACCGCTGGTCGCTGCCATTACGACTCCCAACGCAGATTTCAATGTACTGTTTCCATCAATGGGAAACGAGATGAGACACTGGGATCACAAGTTCGAATGGACCAGGCAACAGTTTGAGGATTGGTAGGTTTTTTGGATAAAAAAACTGCTAACTTTCAGACTATTTGAAGGCTACAAGTTCTCAATTGACTTGCACATTTATTAAATTTTATTTTTCCTTCTAACAGGGCAAACAATATAGTCTCGAGGTATCCGGAGTACGAAGTTTCGTTCGAAGGAATCGGCGCAGGACCCGCGGGAACGGAGCATCTGGGCTGCTGCTCGCAGATGGCGGTTTTCAGCCGGACTCGCGAGGTCGCGAGTCTCCCGATCTACGGTGTAGAAGGCCTATTCAAGTCGGTAGCTCACCAGGAATATCCCTACCGCGTGGACAATCGTTCGGACGAGCAGAAGATTCACGACGAGGCCACGTACTACATAAGACGATACACGGTGAACAATTCCGAAAGCCTGGAGGAATATCCCCTCGCGTCGCTTCTCAAGCAGCTCGAGACGTTCAACATATCAGCGGAGACACTGCGAGAGATTCTCGAGAACGGCGGCTACACGGTGGTCGATCGCGCGGACGGAGCGGCGATTCTCTGCCCGGCGCTGTCGACTTTCTCCGATTACGAGGACGACATGAACGACGACGTGAACGACGACATGAACGACGACGTCAGGGACGTGTGGGACGTCGACTACATTCGCGAGACGTCGCCTTTCCGCGAGAATTTCGGCACCTGGGGCGACGGCAACGTGGAAGCCGCGTACGACGAGTGCTGGGACGACGACGACTACGAGATTCCGGCGACGAACGTGCAACCGAGGGAGGAAACGCAGGAGGCGGCTGAACCGGTGAGAAATATCGCGCTGGAGGCTGAATTTTCCCTGACGAGGAGTCTCGATACGGCGGATTTTAATAGCATCGAAATAACGAACGTCTCTCACGTGCATTCAGCACTCGACTCGATAGAGCGCGACGGCCTGCGAAGCTTCGAATCCGTCGAGGCCGCGAACAATCGCAATATCCCTTGGGACGTTCCGAGCTCCGAACGCGCGACCGTGAATCACAATCAAAATTCGTCGGTTGAACGAAAAACCGAGGCTGTGAATAGTACCTGCGACTTAGCTAGCGCTTCGATGAGTCAAACGAGAAGCGACGACCCCGCGGCTTCAGCGCGAGCCCTCGCGGAATGTTCGATAACGAGCGAGGAAACTCTGGAACTCGGTAGTTTGTGCAGCATATATCTGGAATCGTCGCGAAACGAGGATCGCGACGCTTGTCCGACGAACATTACGAATCCGAGTTTCGACTGCGCGTCCCTGGAATGTTCCCTCGAGACATCGAGAAATTCCCCCGATGCGGCCGCCGCGGAATTACAAATTCACGGAAGATTATCGACTTCGAGCGCGCCGAACGGCGACCTCGTTACGCGACCGCAGTTTACGAGCTCGCCGCGAGCGTCCGTGGAATGCAAGGAAGCCGATCGCCCGAAGAGCGTCAGCCAGGCCTCGTTGCGAAGCGACGTAAACTTCGCCCCGACGACGACGAGCTCGGACTCGAGTTTCGTCCTGAGGCAATTTTATCCTCCCGAGGAGAATTCGATGTACAAAAGCGTGGACGGTGTCAAATTGCGGGGTGGCAACGAGGCGTCCGACTATCCCGGCGAGGCGATGACTTCGGGAAGCCGAGAGGTCAGCTCGGCCGAAAGTTTGGAAGTTAATAACGCGCAGCCGGAATTTCACGCGACCCGGTTGGCCAGGCACAGAGCGCCGGAGAGTCTCGAGCTTCGAAGCACCACGAGTTCCAAAGAATCCACGGAATCGCTGTCGATACTACACGCGACGACCCACAGTACCTGCTCAAAAGAATCTGCGAAAAAAGACGCACAAAGGGACGAAATAAGCGCGACAGCGCGAATGTCCTCGCACACCGAGCCGATCGTTCACACGGTCGACGAAAATATCGCCGCATCGACGACGCACAAAGCGAATTCTCGGGATATCGAGGACTACAGCCGCCCGGCGCTCGCCGAAGCGTCCGAGGGAGTCGAGGGCGCGAAATCCGTCTCGCCGGACGCGCCGGAGACGCCGCCGAACTCCTGGTCCCCGGAGATCATGGACTCGGGATACCCGAACTCCTCGTCCACCCAGGACATGACCCCCGAGTACGATTTGTCGAGCATCGCCCAGGACCGAATATCGGACTCGGAGTCGCCGAGCGTCGCCGAGGCGCCGCGTCACGGTTTCCTCGAGCACGCGGACGTCGAGAACGGCGACCTGGCGAACAACAATCGCGACGACGAGGGCAACAACATGATCGCCGAGGAGGAAAACGACCTCGAGGAGGATCTTCAGCCGCTCATCGACGTTCTCGAGAACGATCTCGAGAACGAGAACGATATTTACGCCCTCGAGAACGGTTTTCCCATGTGGCTGCTCAGGATCCTCGAGAGGGGCAACGCCAGGCAGGCGCTCGCCGAGCGTCTCGAGCCCGACGATGGCCTCGAGGTCGCGGCGCACGCGGCCGGCGACGCCGGCGTTCCCGATCGCGACGAGGGATTCGACAGCACCTCGTCGGAGGACGACGTCGTCGACGAGGCCTCGACCGAGAGCAGCGAGGAGACGCTCGACTGGTCGGCGGTCGACGCCAGCGGCGATTACTACTAAAATTGGCGCGCGAACGGCCGAAAAAATCGTTCACCAAAAATACTACGGGTTCTTCCAAATTGAGGGTCGACGCGCGCGTTTCACTCAAGCTGGTTTGGCGCGATTCGCCGTCGACGCCGAACTTCGAATCAAAACAAGAAGGATAGGCGCACACGCGGCGTTTTTACCGCGACATTATGACTATATTTTCGTACTATTAGGCTCCTTAGATCCTTCGAATTAATTCGTTTTAGTTTTTCCTCACTTTTTTTTCTTTCGCATTCCTCCGAACTTCATCGTGGCCATGAGATTTTCACTTTTAAGAGTCTATTGCGTTAAGTTTGTACCTTTTTTTTTTCGCTTTATCGTTTTTTTTATTTTTGTTTTTATCCTCGGCTGTACGATAAAAGTCTGCAGGCAGCGCACAGACTCACCGCGAACGGTGTTTCGCGCGACAAGTACGCGTTTATTTTCTTTTGTTTGAAACAAATCGATGAGTGAATAAGATGACTAGGATAAGAAGGAAATATTCCAAGACTGATATATTGCATATCGTGGGTAGATCGTTCTCGAGTGGATGTGAAGACTCGGGTTGATACAAATAAACGTTGATAGTTCCCTGACGACGACGACGTTTTTATTCCCACCGAGTCGTCGTATGATCCTTAGATTAATTTAATAATAATTAATACTCTCCTTGTGTTCACCATGGTTCGTTATTTTTTTTGGTATCTTTCTTTATTTCGATAATGGCGGAATGAAATTACAGGGTGTTGTCTGAACGAACGTTACATTATTTTTTTGTTTTCGGGGAACTAAATAGACTTCGCGCGGTCGGTCGTCGGGCCTGGGCGCAAAGGAGGCGATACTTCAATTTATCCTCGGTATTTACATTAAAATATTTGATTCGACTTCCGCGCTATTAGTAGTAACGGAGCACAACGCTGCATCTATTTTCCCGCTACGGTGAAAGTAGACTATAGCGTGCGCGCTCGTGAATCCTCTTCTTCTCGTGACCGTGTCCCTTGTACATGCATTTCCTAACTCTGTCAATAGGTACGAACCGAGTTTTGTGACTTACTAAAAGAATTCTCGTTTTACTTCTTCGGTGCTTCGGTGATTGAGGGTTTTTTTTTCTCTCTCTCTCTTTCCGATATGTGGAACGGGGCGACCCATAAATTCAATGCTCGGCAAGTTGTCTTGGTCATGGTCGCGTCTCTACGCGTCCGCGCGCCTCTCTCTCTCTCTCGATACGTCTTACGTACTTGATGGTTGTGCAGAGCCGATTCCGTAATGCTATTTTGTGTCGAAATTATTACGCGGTAAATTAACACAGCGATAACCGTGACGTCGATATTGCGAGGTCTGCCAAGTCTCTTGGAATGTTGTATGATTTTTGTCCGAGTAAAAAAAATGAAAATAAAAAAAAAACGAAAAAAGAAAGTTCAATTAAACAAATGTCTGCAGTGTTTTCTCTCGTAAAGTGCAGAGTCGGCGCAAACGTCCCGTCATCACTTTCCCGACTCGCTCTATTTGCACATCTACTTATTCCACACGCACGACTGGGACGTCCGCGCGACTCTGATGGTCGGATTGTTCACAATCTCCGATCTGTCGTGGGGGATCAGCGTCGCGTCTCCGTTCCTCCTGGTAATAATCTTTCTTTCGTCTGTAGCGTCGTCTTGGTACATCTCTCGTCGCGATCCTTAGACTAGTTTCATACAAAACACAGCATATACACTTAATACTATCGCTCTAGTATTGTGGATATTTGTCCTGCGTGTCTTTTACAATAATTATACGATCGTGTCTCGTCGCACCGTGACGTTCCTGGCAAATTCGCGAGTGAATTTATATGGCAGCGGCAGACTTATCCCTCAAGTACGTCCTCTTTTTGGCGAGAAACACACACACGCACACAATCGAATCCAATCGCACATCCATACAGATTCGCACTCACACATTCAAAACGAAAGAAGGGATTCTACTAACAAAAAAAAACTAAAAAAAAACAAAGCTGATTAAGAAAAAAAACGCAACCCCGTGCAATCTCGACGACAATGATTTTCCTTCGGTGATAATAATAATTAATAATTAATAATTAATAATCAATAATAATAATAATAATAATAATAAATCGAGATGAATTTGATGATGGCATGCGCGTCGTCCGATCAACGTGAATATCAGACGTTCAATAAAAACGAATATACTTGTAAAACGTAACAAAGTTCTCGTAACAATTAATGTCTTGGAAATATATATAATATCAATAACGTATATCGTGTTTTGTTGGGAGCGGCGGTACGTTTGTCTCTCGTTCGTCGTGGATAATATGTAAAGTATTTCTTCTGCTTCTCTTTTCTTCTTCTTTTTCTTCTTCTTCTCCTCCTCTGCGTTCCGGGTGAAATAATTGTGTTACAATGCTCGGTGGCCGTGGGCGAAATTCAAGTAGACGTCGATTACGCGGAGGACACGGGGGTTCGAACGGCGGCGAGGATTTTCTCCCATCGGCGTCCGCGCGCCTCTCCGATCGCGGACGCCGATCGCCGCCCGCGAGTCGCGAGGACCGTTTTACTCACCCCCGTCACACGACTTCCTTGAGATTGTCGCGGCTCTGGGAGTGCAGAGCGTGACGCATGTCGCCGCCCGGGGCGCTCTCGCGTCTCAGGCCTCCCGGGGCAACGGCCTCGCGCTTGTTCGCCGCCTCTTTGATGCTCGACAGCGTCTTCGACAGCCATGGCCAACTGTTTCGCGCCGCTTGGAGCTCCGAGGCCGTGGCGTGAAGTTGATGAGTCAGATCCTAAAAGAGAAAAAGAGACATTGACGCGGCGGTTTGTGGATTAATCGGTTGCATCCATAATCAATCACAACTTTTTTTTTTTTTTTTTTTTTTCAATAGATCAACATCGAACCTGATTTCTACATTCAGCCTCCACTTGTGCGAGTTTCGTCTGCGCCAGCTCGAGCTCCAGCTCCCGAACTCTCTCCTGAGCTCGATGAAGCATCGGGTCCGATCGATTTTCCAGCGGATGAGCGATGTCCGTCGCCTTGACGTCGTTCGTCGGGTCGATCAGGGAGCCTCGACACTTTTCGCACTTGGATACCTTTGCCTGGGGCGAGAAAAAAGCCGTTGAAGACCAATCGAAGACACCGGAGTGACGGTCGATTTTTTTCTTTTTCTTTTTCTTTTTTTCGTCACTTACTCTCAGCTCGCTCAGCGTCGACTTGGCTGCGTTGTAGTCGTCCTCGAGTCGCTGACAAATCTGCACGGGTGAAAGAGAAATTTCCACTGTTATTCTCGGATCATCGAGGCGCTTGGCGGAAGAGCGCGGTAACGCTGATTCAGCGAAAGGGAAAGTTGTTGTCTTATATTCCGTTTTTTTTTGCTCTCCGCTCAAGAGCGACGCTCGAACTCGTCGCTCGGTTTACCTGTTTGTATTCGGTAATTATGACGACGCTCCTTCTGCTCTCGGTGTCGGCGCGCTTGACTTCCCGTTGCAGCATCTCTTTCACCTGGACGAGCTCGGCCTCGAGTCGCTGCTTCTCTTCCTCGTTCCTAGCGACGACGCCTCGCAGCTGTTGCACCTCGTTGCTGTACTCGTCGGCGTTCTCCTGCGCCTCTACTCCGAGAAAAGAAAAACAAGTCTCGGTGAGATTCCTGGTCAACGAACGCTGGCAGAACACTTTACAAATGCACCGCACGCTCGCGGCGTTACAATTGTTACAACGCAATTTTTATTTAAAAAAAAATCTTTCCGGTCGCCAGAGCGAAATTGTATTATTTTCGTTCGTCGCTCACTTTGCAACGCAGCTTGGGCAATGTGGCTCATTCTCGTGTGACACTCGATACATCGAGAAACGCCAGCAGTCGCGTTTCAAGCGTTACTAATCGACACACGATACTTTGCCGAGAGACAGGCATAACTTTGACTGGCCGCTTGCGAAACTCTGGCCCATTTTAAGCCACGTAGCTACGGCGTATCGATAGATATAACGCAGCGCCAGGCGTGTTTAGCCCGCGCTCCGCCTGTGCCACGACCGTTCAGGCGTTCACGATTAAATGGATTAGATAGTACTGGTGTAAACGATAAAACCATTTGTCCGACTCGCAGATTGCGCTGCACCGGCTAACGTAAACAGTAGCTTTACATTTTCGACGAGTTGGCCACGCCGCTTTACATTTTTTTTTTTTTACTTTTTCTTCCAAGCATACGTTGCAATTTAATACGTCGAGCGTTTCGAAGATGCTTTCAGGGCTTCGTACGCTCTTCCCTTCCTCTCGTCCTCGCGCGACTGATTACCGAGATCCCGTCTTGATGGGCGCGAGAAAAAGCACACGAAGCATCCGCTTCTGTAGGACGAGCGATTTTTCGTTCCGCGCTTCCGTCCTGACAATCCGCGCAGAAAACGAAAAGATGCGCTCTGCACGTAGCTCAGAAACATAACTGAGTCGTCGTGGGCTCTGATCGTTAGACCGGGCTCTTCGTGCGCTCTTATCGGTTTTTAATTAACGACCCGTGCGACGACGACTCTTGCGGTACCAACGCGCTTCCCGCGTTGAGTACCTGGGCAGCAGTCCGGCCGTCACCGCGAACGACATCCTCGGCTCGACGCGCTCTGTATGAAAATCGAATGTATGATTGCGAAACACACGACGACGACTCGGGCATTGTTAGACCGACGATCCCCCGACGAGCTCGGGACATGCATGACCAACACAAGCGGATGCGAGTGAGTACGGTGTGTGTATTGTAATTATTTTCGTTTTTTTCCCCAAGCACATGTAACGCTGTAGCACACGAAATAGGCGATTGCGGGGTGTGGCTGGGGCGTCGGGAGCAACGAGACAGGGACGTAAGGGGTGATCGCAGAATAACTAACGAGAGTTCTATGTGTGGACTATGTATTTTATTCTTGTTAATTTTTTTTTTTTCGTAACGCTTCATCTTTTTTTTCTTCCAATAAATAATACGTACGTGTAAGTCGTAAACATAACATGAATACAAGAGTGAAATGTATTTTTTTTTTCTTTCTTTGTGTCTGTTTTGTCAACGCCGCGGGGGAATCTACAGAGTTGAGAGAAACTCCGACGATAAAGACTCGAGAAATTCCGGCGCGGCGAGGCTCTCTCGATGAGTGTACAAATAATCCGGGGAAAGCGAAATCGGGACAAAAGGAAAAGCGAACTTTGTCTGCTCGGTCGCGAGACTCGCGAATTCGTCGCGGATTCAGACGGACTCGGTCTGCTCGACCGTTCGATAATAAAGATCGGCCGGACCGAATCTCTGATTAAAGTAGTTTCCCAATCGACAACCGTATCTCTCGAATTCCGTTCTCCAGGACGAATATCCGGTCTCGTTATCCCTGCCGCTCTCTGCAAAAGATATTCATTGTCCTTTCTTGACGCGATTCTCCACAGGAGCACAAGTTTTTTTTGTTGTTTTCCAACGTCAACAAGGTTGCTCGGCTAATTGATCTTCTTTCTATGCTTATGATCTACGTATGTCGTTAGACAAGGACTAGAGAGATTCATTTGGCCTCATGCACTCGCTTTCTACGAGAGAAAATAAAAGAAATACAGAAGATCCGATCCAAGTGTGGAGAAAGAATGCCTAAATATTTTTCGTTTTTTTTTCTTCTTCTAAGTACTTCGTACTGACTAATCGACTAGCGTTTCTACGGTTTATTCAGATATACTTCCTATAATACGTTTAGCTTTAACCTCGGCAGTGCGGAACCAGCAGACGCGCGCTACGACTATTTCTACCTCGGGGGATATACGATTAATACGCAAAGACAAGCAGACAGAGCGACAGAGACAGCCGGACAACCAAAGGACATAAATACATATCTACAGATTACAAACTACAGGGATTGCGTGGATATAAACGTGCAGCGAAACAATACAACGTGGAGGATTATGAACAACGCAAATGGGAGATACATATATGTCGTGTTTCGTTTTTTTTTTTTACTTTGCGTTAAGGATACGTGTTAACGATTCGTCGGCGACGAGAACGAGATAAAAATAAAAAATGCCTCTTTCTGTTTGAACTAGACGGTTATCTTGGCTTGCAGGACGGACTCGCTGGACACTCTCGTCTCATACGTAGAAGATGAAGTTACCTTTGAATGCCGTGAACTCAGCCTCGTACTTCTTCAGCTTCTTCAGCGTCACCGAGCACGCGAGTTTCATGACGTACCGCGAGACCTCCTCGTTTCGGCAGCGTTTCGGCAGGTAGACGCGGAAGTACTTGAGGATGCTCTCGAAGTCGAGCTGCAGAAGTTCCTTCTTGCAGAGCTGCGAAATTTTCGAAAGCAAAACACCTCGCGTTTAGGGCACGTGAGACGGAATCGATTGAGAGAAACAGAGGGGAGAGAAAAGGAAACACAATCGAGCGTTACCATGAGTAAAGCGAGGGCAACTTGAAACAGCGTGTCCAGCCCCTGGAGTAGAAACACGTCGAGTATGTGAAAGACGAGATAGAGCGGAAAACGGGCCGTGAAGAGCGTGAGAAACCATTGTGCGGAGAACATGTGCGTCTCGACGCCACGATCGCAGAAATGTTTGTACAGCTCCGGCAGTTGCTCCTCCATGAGACGATTGAGCTGGTAGAATCTCATGTGAAGATTGTCGAACCGATCTTTGTACACGTCCCGCAGACCGTAGTCGTACATCATCTTTACTAGAACGCAAAAGGCCTGTTCCTCCGGCATCTGCGAGACGAGAGCCTCGTTATTGACTGATACTTTTTTTTTCATTGCTGATAGAACGACGGCACGATTTTCTTTTTTCGAACTTACGTGCAGCAGGAGACTGGCGACTAGAAAACTCAAACCCTGGCAGTAGCCAACTTCCTCGTCGTAAACCGCGTAGGCCTTGCTTATTCTGTACAGTGAGTCTTGTCCCAGACCACCGGTTTCCTTGAAGAAGTCGTGAGCCGGGAAGGTGCGATTTATGTCTCTGAGAATTACGCTCTCGCAGCTGCTTTCCTGATTGCAGAAGGAAATCTTCGTGTGACGAAGGATTTTCGCGAATTTCGAGGCCCACGGGATCAATTGGGTATTAGTTTACGTACCTTCGTTATCAACATTCGGTACTTGTCCATCATCTCCTGAGAATTGTCACAATTACTGAGTCGCTGCCACACCTCGCCGCGCAGAGCCTCCGGGATTCCCTGGCGCGTCAACTTTACAAGTAGTTTCGGACGGTGCTCGTTCACTTGCCAGCTATCCAGGACCTCTGCCCAGCTCGCCAATTCGTCGGCGGAACAGTCTTTCGATACCTCGCCGGTGCCGCTCAGCATCGGCTCGTCACCGTCTAAATTCGCCGCATAAGAATACCATTTTTTTTTTTTTGTTAATTTACTTGAAAGAGGATTGAAATCAGTGTTTTCGGGGGTCGAATATGTGACTTGAGAACGATGATATAGGTAAAAAAAATTTGCTATATCGAAGAAAAGAATATTAAGAGGTAGTTTCGACTCGTTTGTTTGAATGCAAAATTGTGATTTATCTCACCGGAGTCTATTTCCTCTTTCGGCGTCAGAGTGTCTATGCTCGTTAACGACGGCGATCTGATCAGCGACGCCAAGTTAAGAGCGAGATTCAATCGATTCCTGTCGAGTTCGCCGGACGTCTCGATGCTCTGAACCTCGTAGTGAAGTTCCGAACCGTCGCCCGACAGAATCTGCGAGCAACGAAATTTCTGTAGTGCCCGCGAGTCACGAAATTTCCACGGCGTTCAACGGCAGGCGACTAATGTAGCCTACCAAGTAGTACCTCTTTGGAGTTGAGATAAAACTGTTGCACGAGATTTCTCTTGGTGAAGTACCAAAACCTCTCGTTCTGCGGGAAAACCTTGACCGACGTCTCGATCTGAAATCGGACGGGTTCCTGAATTCGCCGGATGACGAGATCCACCGCGACGGTCATGAACATCTCGGAGTCGCGCGGCGTCTCGATGTTGAGATTCGACAGCGCCGGATCCGCGGGATCCCAGCGACCGCAGATGTTGTAGCACTGTTTGTCCTGGAGCACCGATCCTGGGGTTATCTGCTGAAATTTCGGGAAAAATTGCGTTGATTAAAACGCAAAATGTATTTAAAATTTGTTGTAGTAATTTAATCGAGGCAATCGAGGCTTCTCACCATTTCGAGTAGTCGCATATCGCTGTGCTTGACGTTGCGACCGGGGCTCACGAGGACCCCGAAGCACCTCTCGACCTCGAGTGTGCTGCCGCCGTCCTTGTTCGACACCTGCTGAATACTGAAACAGACCTGCTTCGCGACGTTGCTGCGCAGCTTGAAGCAGTTTCGGTCCTTCGGGACGGTGCTGAAACTGCCCTTGCTGTCCTCCTCCTTCACCTCGAGCGTCACCTCGAATATGAACACCCGAGAATTCATCTTTTCCGCGCCGGCGTTGAAGCCGTTGAAGTCGCTGCCCGTGAGGGAGTTCGTCATGGAACGAGGAATCCTCTGGAATGCTTTGAGAAAGCACGTCGACACCTGGCCCACCTTAGAGTTAAAAATATATTGTCGTTTTAGTCGACTGCGATTTTCTCGCGTCGTAAAATAAATATGTTTATGCGGTTTTGGCATTCGCGCGTTGTTCGCGTGGGCGAGAACTTACGGCTTCCGGTATGTCGCAACGAAACACGTGACACTGATGAATCGCGGACTCGCGAGTCTCTCCGTGGGACCACGTGAAGCCGAAGCAGGCGGCGCAGCTTCCACCGCTGTCGCCGCGGGCGAAGAAGAGGATTCTCTGCACCTCGTAGTACACTATCGCCTGTTGCGTCGCCGCGTCGTAGAGTCTATGATCGGATTTCCAGTTAGAACGCGTGATCGCACAGTGAGATATTATTTTGCTAGGACGACAAAAATTAAAGTTTGTCTTACACAACGGAACCCTGCGAACTGCTGGGTATCGAGACCGAGACTTTGATGCCCATCTTCGTGCCGTGCTCCGCGTTCAATTCGCTCATGTTCTTCTGAATTTCGCTCTCGGACTTGGGCGCGATCACCGCCGTCGTACCGAGATACGTCACGCCGTTGAATATCGTGCATTCGTGTTGCATGTCTGACGGCATATTAAGTTCTGTGCAAATTAAAAAAAAAGTTATTATTACAGAATACAGAAGATTGGGATTAAATTTACCTACTTTAGGATGAATTGATGAATAAATTTGTATTGTATTGTAAGAAAAAAATGTAATGTTGATCTACTTACTCTCCTCGCCGTAATCGTCGGGTTTCATGACATCCTGCTTTTCTGTAGCGACTACGCACGGAGTCACTTCGTAAAATTTACTCTGGCCAACTTTTTTTGTGTTGTGAGAGGTACCGATGATTTTGATGTCTCCCGTTCCTTCCATTTTCGTTTCCTCCGTCAGTACCTGAAGTAAAGAAAAAAATATTTAGACAGGATCGACAAACACAAATTCAAGGGAAGGAAATCTTTGAAGTTTTTGTATATTGTCCTCACCTCTCGCAAATTGTTTTGCAGATCTTCCAGGTTTCCATTGTTGGCAATTTTCAGCATCGGCAGCTCCAACAGAGGCTGCTGATTCTTGCTGGTTCCCTTGTCGCTCACAAATTCATATTCGTCGCTCGTCGCCACAGATTCCATAGACTTGACGCTCACACTATCCTCCATAACTATATCTACAAAAAAAGAGAAGCTTTTCCATTAGGTTGTGATACAAAAATTGTCATAAATATAGAAATTATGGCTGTACCCGATGAAAACCGTGTATACAAAAAAAATGCATCTATCGTTAAAATGTAGTGTTTACAAAACGCAGTAGATAACAAACCAAAACCGATAATAATTATCAAAACCGTCTGGCAACGAAATACAACAGCGACATTGAACAAGATACACGATAACCCTCCATAAAACAAAGCAAATGTCAGCAACAGCTGACAACCCACAAGGACAGAGTTGCATTCCTTACACTGTGCACAGCCGCATAAACAGTGCGAAGAGGCTAACAGGAATTTCCTGTTACCAATCTCGGAGTCTCATAGCCACAGTCAAAGCAACAAAATCCGTGGTATCTCGACCCCCCAACAGAGACCGAAAAAACAACAAAAAAAATCGTCTCTCGAAAATCAATGAGAAGGAAAAAGCGCGAAGCACCGAAGCTTTTGCGGGCGTGACAATCGCGGGCAATGCAATTAACGCGAGGCGAGGAAACGTCACAGTGGCTATAGAGAACACAAAATACGCCCATCCCGCGGCCGAGCGTGGCGGAAACGAAAAAGAAAGAAAGGCGAGAAAAGAGAGAAAAAAAAATCGCGCATGTATAACCAAAGCGCGTCATTGTTGTGCGAGTCGCGTCGGGCGACTGACACAAGACGAGATCGGGGGATCAAAGTTCGTAAATAACAAAATACGTGCTTGACTCACCGATTGATCGCGGTGTTAATTCACGCGCCGATCATCTGGGAAGCATAATAAACGTTGTGTGGGTTTCGCTCGTCGATATCGACGAGCGCGGAGTGCGAGAGACGAGAGATACACAATAACGGGTGACAGAGTTTTGGTCTGTCCTGTCGCCGCGGACGTCCGCGGGGGGTAATGCGGGGGGAGGTGGGGGGGGGGGGGGGGGGGATATTCTCCCACCGCGAAGCTCGGTAGAAACGTCAAGCGTTTGCTGCCCGGAGACCAGGAGACAATCCGCGAGTTGACTCGATTTTCTTCATGAAATCGTCCGGTGACACTTGGTACCTGACGTCGCGCGCGAGATTCCCTCGCGCGACCTTAGCGCGTCCTCGTCACGATTTTCGCGAGCGTTCGCATAGTTCGTAGCCGAGGATATCGCAAACCTCTGCCGCGATGCGAGACAGCCACGGCGTCGGCCATTCGGGCACTGCGATCGGCACCGGAAACTTCACGCAGCACCACGCGCACATACCGACATATCGGATTCGAGTTTTCGAACGTCCCAGATTCGTCACGAATTATCTTGATGATTTTTTTTTTTCTCGCTTACTATCGGCAAACGAGACACTCGATCTCGATCTATGATCTACAAATTCCTAATGTGTTTTAGCTTCCGCTGTAATTTAATCCGCGAATGAGGCCAACTCGCGAGCTTTTTTTAATTAGGCCGAGAAGCATCGATTGACAGAGCCCGCGAAAAGGCGGCGTTCAAATCGCGTGGCTTCAAACGCGCCGTGGAAACTTCCCGAGATTTCGCGATTGTCTCGATCTCCCGAACAATCGAGGACTCTCGATCGAGCCTGCGCATGGCAAGCGGCGATCGCTTCCTGGGCCGGCTTTTCTGGCATTGAAGATTCATCCGCAAAATCTCCAAGTCAAACTCTGGCCGCGAGCGGAAACGCCGTCGCCATTTTCGAAAAACATCGACCCCGCGCCAGCAGCGCCGACAGAGCGAGACAGAGCGAGAAAGAGAGACAGACTCGTGATACGCGCCGTTCTCGTCAGTAGGCGCGTCGATCGCGCGATGCGAGCATCTTCGCGTCAGTTCTCGGGGAACCTCACGCACCGACGGTACGCGGAACGGGTGACAACGACAGCGACTGCGGGGCCCGAGGAGGATTTTCACGTCGTCGGTGTTGTGCGCTCTCCGTGCGCACGGTGAACGTGTGGTGTGCACGTTACTCGCCAATTGCTCGGCGCGTTTGCCTTTTTTCGTGTGCGGAGCGACGAAAAAACGCGGGGGTGAACGGAAAGTCGCGAGGGGGTCGAGAGAGAGAGAGCGAGAGAGAGCGAGGGCGACAGAGGGACAGAGAGAAAACATCGCCCGAAGAGACATCATCTCTCGAGGTGGCGAGGCTCTCACGGTCGTGATCATGAGAAGTTCGAGGTGCTGCGAGATCGGTTAAACACGGATTCTGCACGGCTGCTGCTCGTCGTCGTCGTCGTCGTCGCGGGTCACGAACTACGCGCGTGAAAAGGCACAAAGCAAACAACGGGGTAAGCGTAGCATCCTAAATCGTCGGACACACAAAGCTGCAACACATACGCGGAATCTGTCGAGTGATAAAAAAAGGTGCACGAGTTGGCGTGAGGAGAGGGGGGAGGGGGGAGGGGAGAGAAGACAGCGAAGGCAGCGAAACCGAGAAAACCTGTGCAGTTGGTGCGCGACGGAAACACAAACGCGCGTTGCTCGGTCCACGGGAAGCGAGTGCAGTGCGATATTCGGAAGGTGACTGGCGTCGATTTTGCGAGAAGCCGCGGCGGCCGCGAGTCGCGCGGCTCTCGCGTTCATTCAATGCCGCAGTCCGCGAGATCCTCGGGGCTTGAGCTCTCGCTCTGTTTCCCTTCAAACAATAACCCGTGGCAGTTCGGGCCGAGAGGTCGGGTTGCTCGCTCGGTGCAGCGGCCGAGCGGCCCGAAGAGGTTATAAAGCCAGCCCTCCTCGGGTCTCGGTGCGTGCGGGGCGAGTCGGAAGTGCACCTGCCATTCGTGCGACAGCTGTTTTCCCGACCTCGCTCCCTCTCTCCCGTCGCGCGCGCGGCGCGCGTTTTGTCCCAGCGCGCGCGGGGCGCGTTTTCCCTCCGCGAAATCGCCATTCGCGATTCCCTCCCGCAGGTCGCGCGATTCTCGCGAGCGAGAATCTCGCGCGACCCGCGGGACTGACCGACGTGTCGACGGGGAGAAAAAGCCGTGGGAAAGTCGGGAGGCCCCGGGATCGCGGCGCCCGAGATTTATCGACGGGACGCGCGACTCTCGCTGCTGTGGCGACGAGAACGAGAGAGAGAGAAAGAGAGAGAGAGAGAGAGAGAGAGAGAGAGAGAGAGAGAGAGAGAGAGAGAGAGAGAGAGAGCGGGGAGTGGGAGAGAAAGAGCGAGAGAGAGAAATAGAGAGAGTGAGCGAGCGAGTGACGAGAGGAGAAAAAACGAGCCAAAGAAGCGAAACTGGAACGAGCGTTATTAAGCGCGTCGGGACGCGACGAATCCTCAATGCAAATTCTCATTGTCAGTGCGGCGAACGCGGCGACCAACCCGCAGAGTTGACGACCGTTTTATTTACTTTTTTTCTCGGTGCTGCCGCTGATCTCGCTGATGCGTCCGGGATGTAACTAGTATTTTTCTTTTCTTTTACTCGCGCGTAACGCGCAAACGGAAAATCGAGATCTCAACTCGAACGCGCTTTGTTTTTTATTCTTCTTACGCATCCGTTGATTTCGCTGATGCGTTCGAGATTCAACTATTTATCTTCCGTTCGCGCGTAACGCGCCAGTGGAAAAATCGAGGATTCGACAACCGTTTTATTTATTTCCTTTTTTTTGTACAGCCGCCGATTTCGCTGATGCGGCCGATAACCAACTATTTTTCTTCCGTTCCCCTGTAACGCGCCAGTGGAAAAATCGAGAATTCGACAACCGTTTTATTATTTTTTTTTTTTTGCACAGCCGCCGGTTTCGCTGTTGCGGCCGATATCCAACTATTTTTCTTCTAGTCGCGCGTAACGCGCAGATGGAAAATTTGAGATCTCGACGACCGTTTTATTTCTTTTTATTTTTTTTTTGCCGGTGCAGCCGCTGATTTCGCTGATGCATCCGAGATCCAACTATGTTTCTTCCATTCGCGCGTAACGCGCGGCCAGAAAAACCGAGCCGCTCGACTCGACCGTGTTACTGTTGTCTCGTCGGCGCTGTTGAATGTCCCGGGGATGGATTTTTCCTCGGTGCCCCATTTCCCACGGGGGAATCGCCGTCGGGTGCACCGAGAACGCCTACGCGGCGCAACGTCGCTCGGTGTCGAATCGAATCGCCTGTACGCGAGGGAGAGACAGAGACAGAGTTTCGGAAATTATTTGGAATCTCGCCAGGATAATTTTCCAACGCTCGCTTATCGACTACGTGGAATTCCGCTGGTTCCGCGTACGACGCTCGAACTTCTGACCGCGCTACTTGTTATTATTATTATTTTTTGTTTCGCTGCTATTTTATTTTTTTTACTATCATTCCTCATTACGGTGCAACGACTACATCGCATCTTCTATTCTATTCCGTAATCCGAGTCACGCGATTTCTGCTCTGTCTTCCATCTCCTCGTCGCTGTATTCGTCTCTCTTTGCGTCCTCCCCTCATTTATTCGTTGTCATTGCCACGCGATTCGTGTGGTGTTTTTCATGATGTTGAAGTTTGCATCGTTGGAATACAACGAAATTCAGAAAAAATAAAATTAATTCTAATTAACCGAAACGATGAAATTAGGTATAAAAAGTCAGCATAATAATTAGTTGCTATGATGACTTTTTATATCCAGTTTTATAATTTGGGTTAATTAGAATTAATTTTTGTTCCGAATTTCGTTGCGTTCCAACGATGCAAATTTCAACGTCATTGTTTTTCGCCTCTGAGAAAAGCCTCACGCACAGCTGTCGACGATTAGACGAGACAGAAAACAAAAACGCAAATTGAAGTTGCAGTTTTTCTTGGTTCAGGCGATTTTTTATAAAAATATTGATTATTTTATAAAAAGTCATCATAATAATTAGTTGCTATGACTTTTTATATCCAATTTTATAATTTGGATTAATTAGAATTATTATTTTTTTTCCGAATTTCGTTGCGTTCCAACGATGCGAATTTCAACGTCATTGTTTTTCGCCTCTGAGAAAAGGGGCGCGCACAGCTGTCGACGATTAGACGAGAGAAAACAAAAACGCAAATTGAAGTAGCAGTTTTTCTTGGTTAAGGCGATTTTTTTTTTTTTCTTTGGGATATTTTGTTGTGCGTCTTTTTCACTCGTTCCGCGTGCCACGCGATTGCGTAATCGAACGCGTGAGGCGCGTAGAGCGAGAGCGAGGCTGCCGCTCCTCCTCCTCCTCCTTCTGCGCCTCTCGTAACGTTTATTTCCGATCCCGAACGTAAACACGCAGCAGCCTGTTCGCTCGCTCGCTTCCCGCGAGAGATGAAAGACGAGGAGTCGACGGTTGGACGACGCCGCGCGTCGAACCGCAGCCACCGAAACACACCGGGCGGACTCGGCGCATGCGCGCGCGTTTGATCGTCGTTAGGCCTCGTTCCGAGCTTCCGGGTTACGTGTTGATTATTTTGCGCGAAAAACCGGCCGGTCCGCCTCTGCCTCGGTCGTTTTACACTTCCGGCTCTGCTTCTGTCGCGTAATTGTCCACAATATTTTTTTTCTCCTGCTTTTCGTCCTCGCAGAAGAATTTTAAACAGATCTGGTAATTAATTGTAGGTAACATCCGGAAAATTTTCCAGTAGGCCGCAATCGACAATTGTTGCGAATTCGCCTTGCTGATAAGTTTGTGTACTTAATTATAAGCGGGGAAGAACCTTGAATAATGTTTTTTTATTTATTTATTATTAGCCTCCACGTTTCGCAAATCTTCCTACGAGAAGAGGCTAAAATCAATCTTTACACTTCCGCGTAGTAGTGACTTTGAAACGTGGAAAATCCAGTGGATGGCAAAGCTCTACTTTTTTTTCATTTGATCAGCAAAAGATATTGGGAATCAACAGCGTACGATTTTTCTCTCAGGCGCTCGACGAGACGGGGAATCGGTTGGCGCGCGTCACGAACGAGACTTCAGGAAAATAATGAAATACGGCTCGATAAGAACTTGCGGCAGTTATAGAGAAGATAATGGCGGTTATCGGATCGTCGAGCGAAACAATTGCGATAACGATCGACCGACTCGCTGCTTGCGCCTCTGTTGTACTTGCCCCCCCGTTTTTTTTCAAATTATTTTAAGATATTCCGTACGTCATTGAACGGATTCGCTTTCGCTGTACCCGGGCGATAGGGAAGATTGAACGCTCCGCCGGTGGACTGAAGGCCGGGACGGGGGCGTATAAATTGCATATGTTGCCCGTGTCGCGATTGCGCCGCATGTTCCGCTTAAGGTGACGCGACACGCCGCGATTGGTCACTTGAAACTTCTTTATCTGTGATACCGATCGGTTTGCGTGAAAGAAAACAATCGTCACCTCGTCATTTAATTAATTTCGCCTGAAACACTTATCAGCCCTTAGAAAAAAGTGGATTACGGGTTTTCTTACCGTCAACAAAATAATCCAGATATATAAAAAAGCTTTCTGCGAATTTCAGAAACTCGCTACAATTTTATGATTATTGGCCACAGAAATTGATTAAATAATTAATTTTATTGGCGTGACAATTTCTTTTGCAAAATTAATAATACATTAGTGTAAATTCAAATACCGATTTGAATTTATACTAATTTGAAAAAGAAATTGTCACGAAAAAATAACTCAATAATAATCATTTCTCAATAATAATAAAATTACACAACAATAACTCGATAATAATGTTTTTGAAATTCGCAGCTTTCTGCGAATTTCAGAAACTCGCTACAATTTTATGATTATTGGCCACAGGAATTGATTAATTAATGAATTTGATTGGCGTGACAATTTCTTTTACAGAATTTATACTAATTTGAAAAAGAAATTGTCACGCCAAAATAACAATAATAATAATAATAATAATAATAATAATAACACTAAATAATTCACCAATATCCAAGGTTTAAAAAAATTTTGATTCGCTGCCATTTCACGCAACTTTAATACGGTTTCCTGCCGTCGACTCCGCTCGAGCGTAACGTCTTCGATTACGTCGGTAATATCAACAATCACTGGCGGTCGACGTATCGTCCCGACGACGTTAAGTGGGTTCGACGCGTCCGCGAGTGCAAACAAAAGCATCTGCCTCGGGGCGTGCTGCGATAGCAGCGACGCGCGAGGGTCACAACCACCGTGGAGGTTTGCGCGTTGCCGCTGGTCAGCGTTATAAATTTCGCGACACGTGCGCCACCCGACAAATTTTCTCTTTCCTTCGAGGTGCTCGAGACACGTGCTCGACGCCGCGGCCGGGCGACTCGGCCCGTTGAGTCACGGCCACATAAACTCCCGACGAAGATAACGCCCGAGAGTTCTGCGCGCCGCGTCCGTGTCAATGGCAGACACGCGACGCGACAGCCGCGCGCGCGGCCTTCTCTAATCCCTTGACTGCAATTCCACTCGATGGCCTTTAACTTTGGGACTTCGTCGTGGCGACGATAACGATAAAAAAAAAAACGAGAAGAAGAATAAACGCACATGGTGCTCGCGAACTTAGATATTGTATCTCGTCGTCTGGATCGCAGAGTTGTGTACGGTTGTATTCGCAATAAATAAATATACACGATAGGCGGTGGAGTCCGTGAACTAGAGGCGATAACGACGATTGACTGAATAATAACACTCGTTATTTCTTTTTGCCACTGGGAATAGCGGTACGCAAAATCAGCTGAATACGCAGCTTCGCTGTTATGAGGGGGATAAAAAAATAAATAATGTATTGCAAAATGACTCGCACGACTTATCGAATCGACGGGGTTTTTTTTTTTTTTTTTTTTTTTTTTTTTTTTTTTTTTTTAATAAGTCTTGAGAATTGTAGGCTAAGCGTGATAATGTTAATTGAGAAATGTAAAACTAATGTTTTCCTCTGTCGAATTGTAGAGTCGAGACGCCCCGAGGATTCACGATGCTGGGAGATTGGAGAAGACGCGCCAGGAACGACGGAAGAGAAACGAGGGACGAGTTTCTAAAGTCGTGTAGCAACTGAGAGGCGACACGAACCGAGGTTGAGCATCGACGTTGCAGCGTGAGAAAGAGAGGAAGGCGATGTCGCAGAGGCATCGCGGAATTTCCGAGTCCCCACGTTGTCTTCCCATCGATTGGTCGTCTCGTCGATCGCACAGGAGCGCGAGATCCTCCCGGACACGTTGAGAAGGAGCTGAATCGATTTTGGCCGCGCGGGGCGAGTGGAGTCGGGGACCAGAGTCGAGAATCCAAGGATACATTAGGGATTTTCATGCGAATATCATCGTCGGAGCTCCCGGCGGGCCTGAGACTGAGCACCGGAGTTTCCACGGGCCGCGACTTATTCCGCAAAGACACCCGGAGACCTTGAGGGCGCCGAGCTCCGTCTCGGCCGGGACACATAATCCCCGGGATAAAATTTGCAAGTCGGAAACCCGAGGGCAGAATAAGAAGTAAGTAGGTGAGAAAGGGAGGAGAGGCGAGAGGGAGAGAGAAAGAGAGAAGTGCGAGCCACGGTGGTGGTCCGAGTAAGCGTTCAAAGTGAAGTGTCCGGGGCTCGCTGAGATGGCCTTCATGATGAAGAAGAAGAAGTACAAATTCTCGGTGGAGATCGGCCTCGAGGAGCTAACCGCAGTGCCTTTCGTCAGCGCCGTTTTGTTCGCCAAGCTGCGACTCCTGGACGGCGGCTTCGTCGAACATTCCACTAGGTGAGTTTTGCCTCTCGACTACTTCATAATTTCTGAATTTATTTCATTCATCTTTTACGTGGTCTATGGACTGTGGTTTTAATTATTTTATACAAAAATTTCTTGACAGCTTCGGTAAAGTTCGACGCTGCGGCGAATTTGCGCAGCTGTCGAAAATACATCTCAGAGACGAGAGGCGCGCGATTTTTCGCCGTGCAATCTCAGACCGATTGTGCGTCGATAGATTCGGCGCGTCGCGTGCATTCGGCGAGGAGTCTAAATATAGAGAAACCGCGCGAGCGAAGAGAGAGAGAGAAAAAAACACACACAGCGGAGCGTTTTGCACGTTAGCGAACCGTCGATGTACGAGGCGCGTTTGAACGAGGTCGAGAGTCCCATGTGCAGTGGAAGTTTACCGCGATCGATCAAGAGTATTTCGATGCCGATCGGCCGAGAGCCGCCGCCGCCGCCGCCGCGCGCTCCCTCGGAAATCCCAATCGGCTCTTATACAGCGTAGCACCGAATTACTATGACACTCGAGGCTCGATGCACACTCGAGAGAGCTCGGCAATAGCCGGGGCATAACGCCCGTGAGCTATACCGTTAGCACAGTTCGACGCGAACGGGACACGGCTATTCGATATTCACCAATCGATTTCACTGGGCTCGGCTCTGGGCGCTGAGGTGGCCGAGAGGAGAAGAGAGAACGAGGGGTGGAGACTGCATGAGGCAACGCGAATTGCTATAGAAGCCTCGACATTCGCGCACATGAGCAGCGAGAGAAAAAGAACTCGGGCACCCCGGGTGCCGCCGCTGTTCGCCTCGCATCGAGAGTCCGCTTATCTCCGCACCTTCCTTTCCACGGCCGTCACACTCCTCACTCCATTCTTCGTTTGTACATTCCCGTTTTTTATTCCTCCCCGCGTATATTTCCCTTCCGCAGGGCGGGAAAGTGATAACACTTTTATAGCCAGCCAAGCCCTTTCATGTTTCATCACTCGGCTTTACGGCATGCCTTCAACTCGCCGTCTTTCCGGTACTCGGAAGGGATATGATGAAAAAAAAAAAAAAAATAGTAGACGTCAGAATATATCTTCCGTCGCGAACAAAAAAATTCGGAGAAAAGTCTAGTTAATGAGAACTCAAGATTATTGTGTTCTACGAAAGAAGTGTGCGATTTGGGATACAATCAGAAAAATCAATCGTCGGTATTTCCTTATTGGAAAAGATTCGACGAAACGCGTAAGAATATTTTTGTTCATTCAAAAAAATACGAAATTGCGCAACAGAAATGGCGATAAAAAAGTAATGTGCAGTGAATTTGTTATTGCTTTCAAGGCGGCCTGGCTCTCGGGCTCGGGGAAACTCCCGTCTAAATTCGGCGCGCAGTTTCCGCGACCCTTCCGGCATCCTTATTATCAAGATTACCGTACGCGCGCCACGCAAGAGCGCGAGAGGATAGCGGAGGCGCGTGGAGAGTTGGACGTTCGCCAGATTGCCACGGAGGTTTACGAGACGAGAGGCCAGAAAGCGAGAGAAAGAGAGAGAGAGGAGGCGGCCGCCCGGCTCGGTGCAACGAAAACGGTGCAGCGTTTCCAGTGGGCTCGAGAAAACCGCCGACAGCGGCAGCAGTACAAACGCCACTGGGGAATGTGCGTGCGGGCTATCAAGAGGCGCGAGAGGAAGATACAACGGCGGCAATAAATTCAGCGGCAAAACATCCCGCGAGAGCGAGGCGGAAGACGCGTCGCGGGCGCTCGCAGCGAGCGAAGAAACACGAGAGTACGTTTCGTGACCACCGAAACCGTGATAAGCTATCGCGAGAGGCGTGAGCCTCGTGCTTTAACTCGCTCTGCGTGTGTGGAAGCGTCGTGCATGTATTTATGTACGCGTCTGCGTACATTCGAGGCACATGCTCTACGCTTCTGGCCGTTCGGGAGACGCGAGATTGTCGAGGGAATTTAACCGGCAGCGTTGACGACCCCGATAACCGGCCATTGAATTATAAAACGCTCCCGGGGATAACAGGAGTAAAGCCTGTCGCGGCGACGCTGAAATTCCGCGAGACGGCGGCGGGTCGACTCGGTCTTTGTTTGTAAATATTCATGGAGAGATTTGCTCGATGGATCATGAATTTTTTGCTTGATAATGGAATCAATTGTGATTGTTAAATCTGGCAGACGAGTACTTAGAGATGTTTCCGTTCTTGATTTGGACCGTTTTTGGCCCGACGACTACGCCCTCCCGGCCTTGAACCGCGGCCTTTGTCGTCGTCTCGGTGATCTCTTTGGCAAATCCAACCGGAAATCCAAACGACGACGAGGCCGTCGACGAGAGGTGCAACGGCTCGCGCGGAGAAAACGCTGCTTCGCTTGCCGCACACGTGCAGGCCCCCCCGAGTCGCGGGGAGAAAAGCGAGTCGATCGAGATTCGCGAGTTTTACTGCCGCGAAGGAGGAGGAGGAGGAGGAGAAAAAAAAGGAACAAGCTGCGTCCAATCTCCGGGAAAGATTGACCTGCAAAATAAAATTTTCAACGCTTCGCTGGCTGGTGGAAGAGTGGAATACAAAGTCACCTATAAATTTGTAGTCTATGGAACGACTGTGAAATCGTAAACTTGTGGGAGACCAGATTTATAGTGGATTTTTGTGTAGTATCGAGACTTCCGCCTCCAGTTCTGAAGTCGTGTTTCTTTCTTTTTTTTTTCGTTGAGTTGATGGATCTACCGATAGTTGATTCAATTCTTTTTCCACGACTCTTCTGTTTCTATTATTGGACCCTAAATCGCACGTTTCTAGATTTAGAAGACCTTTCACGTAACTTGTGGATTCCTGAATGACGAAAACACGTAGTTTCTCTCCCCCTCGGCCTAGCGCATTTCGTGCAACTGCTCCATGATTCTTGCCAGCAAAGGTCAAAGCCTTCGCCCTCCTCACACTTGTCGCCCCCCACACGTCATCCTTCCTCCGGTAATCCACACCACATCGCCTTCCGCACTGCAGCACCGACAAACGAGGCACAAAACGCGCCGCGCGCCTTCTTCACGGCCTTATTAGAGAGTTTGCCCGAGTTCAGTCGATAAACTCTACTCCTGGCCCCGGCTGCTTCTCCCTCGACCCTTGACCTTACTCAGTCAGCAAACCGTCCTGTCGCCGCTGTGTTTTGTCTGCATAGGTGGCTACCGCGTCGGACCATTACCCACGTATTTTCGTCGCTGTCTCGCTGTCTGAGAAAACGTGTGTTCATCGTGTAAGCGAAAACCACCTCGGCAGTCAATTAAAAAATCATTTGACGAGTCATTGTCAGTCTCTGTCCAAGAAACCTGAGGAAATTTGTACAAGAACGACAGGACGGAGTATAAGGGGAGCACAATGGAATGTAGACCTAAGTGCATTGCTGACAAAAATATCCTTAACCCTTTTCTGAGTTACCTTAACCCTTTTTTTTAGTTACTTAACCCTTTGTAGGTCGTTTTTCGACCCACCTTTTTGTTCGTCGTTTTTAATGTTTCAAAAACATTCTTTTACTACAATGGCCACACTGTTTGATGTCATATATACTCCAAGGGTTTAAAAATTCTTCTGACGAGTAATTGTCAGTCTTTCTCTAAGAATCCTGGAGAAATTTGTAAGGCCGAACCTAGTATAAGGGGAGTACAATGAAACATTACCTAAGCGCATTGCGAAAAGAGCTCCCTACATCTAACTTGACCTATGCTAATATTAATATTAATATTTATTGCAGGATTCACGTATCGCAACCGCACGTTCGTAATAACGAGAATGAGAACGAGAACGGACGAACGAGAGGCGACGGTGCTGCGAGTGAGGAAAAAGCGTGCGAGGCGCATACGATAATGGACAATGTCCTGTCGTCGCCGGTTCGCCCGGTGTCCCTGCGTCAAGTTCAACCTCGCCGCAAAGCACAGCGCATAAGTACGAAGCCTCATCCTCATCCTCCTCTCTCTCTTGCTCGTACGCGAGGACCTGACACCGTGGCGCTCTAACAACGCGCGCGATCTCTCAATGAGGAAACGTCCGATTACAACGAGATTGCGCCCACCAAGGTACAACACACACCGACTCCCATTTCCCCCGACCCTTCCAGCCGCGGGGCCGCCGCTCCCGCTCGCTTTGTCCTCCAATCTCGGCGATTAAGCGGATTTTATGCAAAAAAATTCGCGCCAATTGCCCGGCCTGGAAACGCGCTATCGCCTTGAGCGTGAATCACCGCTGTGGACGTTCCGAACGTGCGTTTCGCGCCACCCCCGCGTTCCACGATAAATGCGGCGGCCAAGTTGGCAAGGAAGAGGCAATCCGCCAGGCATCAATCGCGGAAGCAGAAACGTGAAATTATACAGATTACGGATGCTTCTCGAAAATCGAGTAAAACTCGTTGGAACTGGAAGGCAAAGCTGATGCAAAAGTGTCCGAGTGTGGGACAAAATTCGCTCGGCAAAAGAGCAAAGAAAGCTGGAGGCTTCGTCAGGCGTCAATTGCGGAGGAACAAACGCGAAATTATACAGATTACAGATATTTCTCGAAAATTAAGCAAAACTCGTCGGAATTGGAAAACGAAGATGACACAAAAAGTGTCCAAGTATTGGACAAAATTCTCGGCAATGGAGCAAAGAAAGTTTGACGCTCCGCCTGGCGTCAATTGCGGCGGCAGAAACGACAAACTATACACTTTGTGGATATTTCTTGAAAATTAAGCAAAACTAGTCGAAACTGGAAAACAAAGATGACGCAAAAGAGTCCGAGTATGGGACAAAATTCTCGGCAAAATAGCAAAGAAAGTTGGAAGCTCCGCCAGGCGTCAATTGCGAAGGCAGAAACACCAAATGACACAGATTACGGATATTTCTCGAAAATTAAGTAAACCTCGTCGGAGCTGTAAAACAAAGATGACGCAAAAGGGCCTGAGTACGTGTCGAACAGACGCTCCAATAAATTCTGATTGCGTTCTGTGCCACCCCCGCGTGGCACGTTAAATGTGCACTTAACGCGAGCGCCCGGTGGGCTCTCGCCTCGGGTGCTGCTCCGAGTGTGGGAGAAAATTCGCTCGGCAAAAGAGCAAAGAAAGTTGGACGCTCGTATAACAACCGACTCAAACAACCAGCTCAAAGTAACGCGACTCCTCTTGTCGTCTTGAACTTTTACCCCCCGAGCATTCGGTCGCCTCGTTGACCCACTTCTCGCACATTGCATTGCATTCGTCGTCTTCTAGGAAATCCCTACAGAAGACGCGGCGATTCGCACGCATGTCAACGAGTTTTGGATTGTGCGAGACTTGGACTCGCCTGTCGCGCTCGACGAAACAAGCCGCGCAGTTGGAATCTTGACGGATACTCGGAAAAGTCGTGACCACGCCGGATTTTTCTTATCTCGAGCTGCTCGAGAGGATTTCTCGTAATTCGCGGCGATAAGAGGAAAGAGCGCGAGATTCGCCGGGGTATCAGGGAATTATTGGGCGGTGACGTAATTAATTATTTTATCGATTGACTGGTACGAGATGTATCTTTTATTTTTTTGATCCGCCTCAGACGTTTCCTTGTCTGTCGGAGATACGAGGGGAAATAAAAGCGAAGAGCACGACGAGAAGCCTCCGGCTTCTCGTGCACCGCGAGCAACTTGTTAGTTCGCGCGTTCGCTTCTTCTTCGTTTTTTTTCCTTCCTCCTCGTCGTCGTCACATTTTTCACAGCCGGATGGCGCAGGCTTTCCGACGACATGAAAGCGTAAATTCGACGTCGACGTCATCGCGCCGGGGGAAGCCGACGGAGACGAGCAGGCGTTTTTGCGCCGCCGGAAGGCATCCTCCTTCCGTCGTCTGAAATATCGGAACCGCGCGGGAAGCAACGCGCGCGCTGGAGCCGCTCCAACGCCGAGCCTCGAAGCCTCTAACAAAACCTCGTAACGCGCGGAACGTCGCGAGACTATTTCACGCCTCGCCGACGAACTTTAAGGGCGGTTTCCACCAATTTCCGGGCGCGGGAAAGAAATCGTGTCGCAGTCTTTTACACCAACCAAAAAAAAATCGGATACCAAAGGCGACTGTTAGTTATTTAGACTCAGATGTGAATCCATTTTTTTGAATACTCGATGTACAAATAATTCTTCAATTATTCTAAACTAGGAATTTCTGTCTGGTTATCAAGACTGATAAATAATCAATAGCGTACAATATTTTGTACAATTTTGTAGACAGTTCAGAAAAAAAATTGTCCCTGACGTTTCGAAAAGATACATAACTGACGTCCCACGAGCAAATCGTCAACCGGTTGAATCGGAATACATTTAAACCCAGCATTTATGTATCTCATGCCGGATATTTGCTGCAGAACAGTGGAAAGAAGTTATCAGCAGTCACAGTGACGCCGCTGCAGCTTCCTCGCAGCACGTACGAAGTGGTTGAGTGAGCTTTCTGCTTCATTGACGGAACGACACTCGAGGACACGTAGCGGTAGTCGGTCTGCTCCAGCCGAGATGGCGAGGACGAAAAAGCTCGCTTTAATTCGCCACGCGCTGCCGGAGGAAAACGATACATTTATTTTATACATATATATATATATACAGATATACAGAGGAGTCATATATATACATATAAATGTTCAGTGAACACGTAACCATTGGGAGATGGCCAACCGGAGCCGCAGGACGTGCGCAGGTCCTTTCTTCGTGTCTCTCCCTGCTTTTTATTCTCACTCCCGACTCAACCTTGACCGGATTTTGTCCTCGGCCAATCCGGTCGGCGAGACGCCACGCAACGCGGTTTTCGAGCATAGCGAAGTCGCGGATACGTGAGATACGTAACAAGCGCTGGGCAGGGCTTAATTTCTTTGACGCGCGCGTTGAGCTGAGTTGTGAAGACTCAATTCGCCCGGGCGCCTCTTAGATATCAACACGACCTTTTTAACTATGCCCCCTCCACACTTCTCCCATGGACACCGTCGGATCTCGGGGCTCCGGGCTGACGAACTCCTCAACGACGGCGCTAGGGAGAGGCGAGAAGTCCTGAGTGGCTTTGTTTTCGACTCACGCACGGAGTGGATTTCGATTTCCGCCGGCGTCGGTGGATTTTTCTGTGTGATTTTTTTTCTCCTGCAATTCTCGGTGATTCGGAATCCACGTAAAGTCCACCTGGGTTTGGTGGACCTCGACAAAAAATGGCTGAGCTGGATGAAAATTCACTTGACGCCCGAATGACCCCTGGACTTTGTCATCTATTTTCTATAGTCCACTGAAAAACTTTTCGATAAAATCGACCTCAGAAATATGTTTTTTTTTCTTCAAAATATCGACTTTTAACCTATACCATTGTTCTCAAGTCGCATATTCTACCCCCGAAAACACTGGTTAACAACCTTTTTTAATTGATTTTGAAAAAAATATTTTTAGCGACGCTTTTGGTCAGAAATCATAGATCCGTCTCCGGACCGAAAATCGCCAAAATCGACCTCAGAAATATTTCTTTTCAAAATATCGACTTTTAACCTATACCATTGTTCTCATGTCGCATATTCTACCCCTGAAAACACTGGTTAGCAACCTTTTTTAATCAATTTTGAAAAAAATCTTTTTTGGCGACGTCTTTTTGTCAGAAATCATAGATCCGTCTCCGGACCGAAAATCGCTGAAATCATTTTTTTCAAAATTTCACCTATAATAGGCTAATCAATTTTGCGCTGCTGCGCTCTTATAAAGGTTACGGGTACTGCCGCACCCGTCGTCTTATGTCAAATTTGACATCAAACCGATTTTGTTTACAACCGACTTTTCTGGCAACCAATGACAGCTCGAATACTTTGCTAACAATGTTTTCCGTTACTCCTGAACTTTTTAAAAGAGGGATTTTTTTCTACTGAAAAGATGAATCAACCACTTCAAATGAATTCTTATATATCACTTGATAAAAGTGCTACACAAAATCGTTTTTCCACTAAAGAGATTAATCAACCACTTGAATTTAGTTCGTACGTAGCATTTGATAAAAATGCTGCACAAAATCTCAAAACACCAAATATTAATTCAATCCCACATAAAAAAAATCAAAATGCAATATGCAGCTATGAATAATTGAATCACATTGAACGGGTCAGCCGTTCAATGGTCGCAGGTCAACCCGCATTAGCCAGTAAATTGCATTAAAAGTAAATGCTGATGATTACCATCTTAAATGGTAACCAGTTACTGGGTGAAAGGACATTTGTCCGGGGGTTGGAGGAGGAGAAGGAGAAGGAAAAGGAGTAGGAGTAGGAGGGAGGGGGAGGATATGTAACTATGCAGGTTGGCTGGGTCCAATCAAATTGAATGAAGAAGACGAGCATCGCAGTCACGAGAGGGTGATGCGAGGTGGCGGGAGGGAGGAAGGAAGGGAGGGAGGGAGGAGGACAAGAGTTATCGATTGGCTGTCGCACGCACGAACCGACACTCGACTGCGTGTTCTGCGTGATCTGTCGTGTTGTAGTTTCATGGTGGGTAGGAAAACGAGGGATCGCCATGGGTGCCTCGTGCACGTGATACACTCGACAGTGTTGAGTGTAGCCGGTCTATCCTCGCCCTACGCTCCGTGAATACGTCGTGAATATAAACTGCGCGTGGGAGAGACTTCGGGACTTGCCTCCCCCGTTCAAGAACCGGGGAGAGGCCGATCGATATATAACGCCTGCAAACACCATTCAAATTACGTGGTCCGACCCTCAGCGCACCCCTCGCCCGGTTACAACTCACCACGTCTTACTCGTCCACCCACCGAACACGTGTAGACAAATAACCCCCGCGGTTGTACGGGCGATCCATTCTCTCTCTCTTCCTGCGCTGCATGACACCCCACGACTTTTGGCAATTTAGGAGTGTTGCGTTTCGTTGGGAGGGGCTTATTTAACTGGCTATTATTTGCTATTTAGTTGCCATGGAAATTTGACACCGGGAAGAAAACTTGTGCTGGGCCAGCAATTTTTTTCATAGGGAGACATTTTTTGCTGGTTTGCCAAAGTTTTTTTTGTAGATTGACGACATCTTTTTATCAGACTGACGAGTTTCTTTGCTAGGCCGGAAAACTTTTTGCTAGGCCAACAAATTTTTTGCCAGAGTGACCAACTTTTTTGTGACAATGAAACTTTTTTGCTAACCTGACAACATTTTTTGCAATGCTACCAATTTTTCTACCAGATTATCATCATTTATTTAGGCAGGAAATAATTCAATTATCACCGTATGACAAAAAATTTGCTACCCCAAACAAATAATTATCTTCCTAACAAATCCCAGCAAATTATTTGGAAAACCACAAAAAAAAACACGAATCTTCGATCAACTCCCCTCTCAAAGATGTCTGGATCGCGGTCCGTAGATGGATGGATAGGATCACGAGGCCGCAGACTCCCTGCACTCGACACCCCTGGGTAAGGATGATGCATCTCGCCGCCGTTGTGCGGAGTTCGTGACCCGTTGCCGAGCTTTGTGTCCGGTCGCTCGAGATGCTTAGACCGCGCCGATAGACACGAGCGGTAAGTAAATGTCGCGAGGGGTGAGCCAAGGGACGTTATAGCGTCTCTCTCGCCTCCTCCCCGTGCACGTCCGCTTTGTGTCGGCGCAGCTCGAGCAATCAATCGATTTCGCGAAAGTTTCACTGCCCTCCAAGTGGACTGGAAATCCGAGGTCTGCGCTATTCCCTCTATATATAGACGCATCTCACTCCTGACGAAAGAAAGGAAAACGATGAGGCTCGCCTGTCCCGCTTGATGTAGCACAACGGTTGTCTGCGCTCGGCATTACGAGAATCGAGATAACGACCGAGAGACAGGGCATCCGTTGTCCACTTTAGTTGAGCCTCGCTCGACTAAAGTCGGCTCCTCCCCTGGATCTCTGTGTATCACAACAATTCGTTCTTCTTCCCTCCGGCTTTTATTGCCCTTTTTGCGCGCAACTTTCTACCGAAATAGAGACGTCTGCTCGGTAGGTTTTCCAGTTATTCGGCTGTTATGGTTTGTCGATTCGCAGCTGTACCAATGTTTTGTTTTTCTTGCTATTTTTAATTGGATTTTTCGAGCGTTTCTGGGATTGTTTTTTTAGTTCGTTGATTCTGTATTTGAGTGCCCTACGTCAGTGAGGTTTAATTTAAAAAAATGTATTAACAACAACTGTTATAAAAAGTAATTAACTTTTGGTTAAAGAAGTACATTTACAAAATGAGCACTTTTTGAATACACGAGTTTTATCGTGAAAGATTTAATTTAATTTAATTCAATTCAGGTAAACGATGACATTTTTTTATTGCGGACACCTTGATAAAAGATTACAGCTCCCTGCATCAACGAGACGTTCCAGTCTATCCTCTTTTCTCTCCTGCATCCGCCGCTTCCACGCGACCTCGTCGCACACGGGGTGGATGGAGATTTATTTATAATCTTCTCGTAAAAAAAAAACCGGCTCTGGACTTGTTCGCTTGCCACTTGGCTTAATCGAGGCCTGGTGAGACACGAGAAAATAAACTACGGGTCGTCTCTCTCTGTTCCTCTAGCGATGGGAAGAAGCGTTTGCCATTCTTCTGTAAAAATATTCCTCGGTTCTTGTGTTTATCCCAGTAGAACCGTCCCGGCAATATCGCCGATGTGCTATTTCTATGTAAATGGGATAAACTGATTTGAATTTCTGGCATTTCACTGGGGATAGCGTCGGCTAGAGTTACCGCTCTTTTAGCATGATAATCCACATATTCTCTAGGCGTCCATAAAACGCGATGAGTCAAGCGGCCACTGCAGAGGGGGAGAAAAAAATAATAACAAAAATAACAAAAAAAAATCTAGTAACAGCCAGTAAATTCAAACTGAAAAAACATCGTTGTGTTTTGGCAACCAGTTTTATTTTCAAGGTCGTCGCTCAGTTTCAAGAAATTAAATTGGATGAACACTGTGCCCATCGATTTCGCTGTGGTCTGATATTTATTCTGTTAAAAAAAACTCCGACGTCCCTTCAAAATAAAAAATAAACAAAAATAAAACATTTTCTTAAATAAAAAAAGAAATAAAGACTTCACCTCAAGAACGTCTTAATGTCACCGCAAAGCCGCAACCGCCAGGCCGATATAATAAACCGCATTGATGAGTTACAGGACAGAAGAAAAGCTAATTGCACAAATGCGAACCGCGAAGGCGCCGCTTGCGCGAGATGACGAGGAGGATCACGGTGCGCACTAATGATAGTCCTGACGCAAACGGCCGAAGCGAGGAGCGAGCAGCAACACAACGTCGGAGCGACACAACCGTGGCCAGGCGTTTCAAGAGATTCTGCGAGATTCAACCTACGTCATTCCCAAAGCCAGAAGGTCGCCGCCGTCTTCGGCGAGACTCGAGCACCTTCTGCTCCTGTGTTTTCCCCAGAAGCCCAGGACTCGCATTGTTCGAGCATTACACGAGCGATTGATCGATCGTGTCGCAATCGTACCTGGAATTTTACACACAGACTCGGTCACCACTATATTTTCCGTCTCCGCAGTCATGAACGAATATTAAAATGTCACGCAGCCAGATGCGTGCGGAGCAGCGAGAAAATCCGCTAGCAAAAACCGCCCACGCTCATCATTCTCACTGACGGCTGTTTCGCACCCGGCGATCGCCACGCCAAGAGCTACAGTCGGACGCCCCGGAACGTCGGTCGAATTTCCGCAATTCGCAAAAGTCGTGTCAACGTTACCTGCCGCACCGTACGTGACTTTCCTGTGACGCCGAACGTGCCACGATCTCAATCTAACGAGCGCGATAATGGGAAGCGTTAATCGAGCGCTCGGCGTTATCGATGCGGCCTTGAAATTATTTTCTTCTGCGGCTGGAAAACCCGGCACGTCGAGTGCGGCCGCACGATCCACGTATCGAGCAATTTTGTGTATTGCTTTTTTCGATCACGTTCGGTGGCTGAGGATTTGAAGGAAAAAAAAAAGAACGTAACGAGTATGAAAATGGTGATTGTCCTTTTTGTAGTCGGCTGATTACACGACCGATCTTCGGTGAGGAATATTCGCGCTTTTTCACTATCCTCTCGGTTTTGTAATTACGGCCCGACGTCATCGTGGCCTGGTCGGTTGCTATGCAGGCAAAAAAATAGCAGCTGGTGGTGACATCAGGATCCACAATTATCGAATCGGCGCTCGATCTAGTGACGTCACGCACAGTCGTGTTTATCGAAGCTGCACCCTTTAGATTAATCCGACAGTGTCTGTTTATTCGCTCTGTGCATTATATTAATTAATCTTTTCGCTCGTCCTACCTGATAATTCAATATTTGATCGTTTTTTTATTAAAAAAAATATCACGTGATAAATTATTTAAACAGGCCAACAATTACTTGAATGAAATAAAGGACTTTTATTCCATCGCATTTGTTATGCAGAATTTCAACTCATTTAACTGCATAATTCAGTCTCACGATATTTTCGATCGCGACTATTTCATTTTCCTCCCAATTAAATAAACAGAACTATTCAAAAAGCCCGAAAATGATTTCAATGAAATAAACAATAAACTTTCATTCCATCGCTTTTACAGTAAAACAATTCTATTCACTCAACTGCATAATTTATTCTCACGATATTTTCGATCGCTGCTAGAGACGAAAAATATTTTAATTTATTCCCAATTAAACAAGCGGCTAAAAATCGCCTCTGGAATCGCGCCCAGTTTTTCCGCAGCAGCGAAAAAAAAAAACCAGCAACAGAAACACAAGCACTTAAACGTGAGTGACGCGAGCGACCGTCGCAATTACCGGGAGTGACGATTCATCGTGTTCTACTCCGTGTATCCTCTGGTGCAAGTACGAACACTCGTCCCGACGGCTACGCGGCGGTCCGGGCTTTGTGTGCGAGCGTCTCTCGTGACGTATCCATAGCATCAGGAAGGAAATATCGATTATCGAGGCAGACAAGGGAGAGGAAACGGCGGTGGCTGCAATGCCGCATGCAACGCCAAGTTCACCTCTGGCGAATGGCGAACGCGAGGCGCCTGTAACAGGCGCCTCGCGTCTCTCGCCCTCCCCGCCGTTTCCATTCTCCGTCTATTAGCACAGACCAGGTACACAGAGACACCGCGAGACTCGTGGATGCTCGGCGAACGTTGCAGCCGATATGTGGAACGCGGCGATTCTCGTCGCCCCAAACGCGTTTCCCGAAGGCGCCAAGGATTATGGCACCTCGATTCGACGCTCGAGACGCTCGCGGCTATCGCGAGAGCCGAGTCGAAGGCTCCGCTGCACCGCGGCCTTGCGATTAGAATTCCGAGCGTCTGTGGGTCAATCGTGTGTGCACATACGCGATACGCGCCGCACCACATTAGTAGAATATATCGCCGATCGCGAGATGACATTCCGAGTTCCGACTCCGAGCCTCGACGTGGGCGCGAGGGTGACGGCTGCGCGATTTTTTGTTTATAACAATTGTCACGTTCGCGCGGGAATTAAGTGGCAGACAAAAATGGGAGGAGGAAATTAATTTTTTCGACGTTTTTTTTCGTTTGGGAATTTTTAAAACACTGTAGAAAGATAATTTTTTAATTTTTATGTGGTTTCCAGGTTTTATTTGATGGGCAATTTTCGGATGATAACAAAAAACATAAATTTTTACCCGAAAAGTAAAAAATTGTATAAAAAAATGCGAAAAACAATTTTTAAAGGGTTTCTTTTACACATTTTTTTTACAAAAATGTGGTTGATTTATTAAGTCTTCATTATAATTCGTCATTAACGAGCAAATAAATTATCTTCTGACAGATGATTTTGTATTCTGCCGACCACAAAAAATGTTGAAATGGCAACGAGTCCCACGGTGTTGGATCGTCTTCATTCTTGTTGTGTCGCGAGTCGCGTCCCCGCTGGATCGGCCCGGTCGCCGGGAATGCGGAGACTCGATTGCGTTATAACGGGAGGTGTCGCGTCGATACGCAGCGATCGGCCGAAGTTGCGATACATCGAGGACGACGACTGAGCTTGTCCTTCTCCCTCCCCCCCTCTCCCTCTCCCTCGGGTCTCGGGTTTCTCGAAAGTGTAATAAGTTTCGGGCGTCCACCCGTTTCGCCCCGAGCCAACACTCGCCGAGCAAGGTTCCCAGTTAATTGGCTTTTGCGCAAGCGAAAAAGGTCTTTCGTCTCGATGCTGTATTATACAATCTGTATTATGTGCTGTTATCGTTCGGACTCACTTGGCCCTGGGGCTAAATCCCGAAAAAAGAAAAACAAATAATAATAGTCGATCAAATACCAAACTATAATTCGTTCCCCCAAAAAAAGACTACAAATTTTTAATAAACTCGAAGTCGTATAATACAATCAATATTATTCACTCTTATCTAGCGAAAAAGGTCTTTCGTCTCGACGCTGTATTATACAATCTGTATTATGTCCTGTTATCGTTCGGACTCACTTGGCCCTGGGGCTAAACCCCGAAAAAAGAAACACAAATAATAATAGTCGATCAAATACCAAACTATAATTCGTTCCCCCAAAAAAAGACTACAAATTTTTAATAAACTCGAAGTCGTATAATACAGTCAATATTATTCACTCTTATCGATTGGATTCATTTGACAAAAAAAAGTCCATTAAAAATAAACTAAATAAATAATATCCCATTTTAAAAGCAGTAACAAATTAAAGATTAAACTCCAAGTTGTAATATATACAGTCAATACTATCATTGCGATTCAATTGCTCAAATAAATACTTAAGAAAAAGTAAAATCGATTCCCCTTTATAAAAAAGCAGCGAATCGAAGAAAAAAAACTGTGGCCGTGACACACAGAATCGGCGGATTCTTCACGACCGAGAAGAAAAGTGTGGCTTCTTCGTCGAAACGTCGTGGTCGAAAAAGAGAGCTCGGTTCTCGCCTCGCGCATAGTCGTCGAGACGCGCGCTGGTAATACAGGCTTAAGCCGCTCGGTAAACCGCGCTCAGGCGACTTAATTGCGCTTCTATTATTACCCAAGGGACTCTCCTGGTGGGACCAGCACGTGCAGCGACTCGCGGGTGGTTCGCCATTGCGAACGGTGCGCGCGCGATACACGCGTTTCTCGGAAACTCAGCGCGCACAGAAGCGCGTACAACAGCGAGCACTGAAAACGCGATTCGGTATATAATCGGTGGAGGTTCGTGTTGGCGTGCGGCGCACGCCGACCGTTCCGTTTGTTTTTCCGGCGTCGATAGCCTCGATTCCGTCGAGCTCGCGCTCGCCTACCTCACTCCGCACACTTTTACAGTTACCACGGAATAGACGGAATCTATTTTGTATTAGCCGTCGCGTCCGGCCCCGCCCGGGTTAATGTCGGGTTAAAATGACCCCTTTTTACTTTACCTCGTATCAACACCTGTGAAGGTGAAATGAAAAAAGAGGCTCTTAAGATAACAAAAAAAAACCTGAAGATAAAAAAAATCCCGTCTTTTAATCAGATAAAAACTTGGCAATATTAATTAAATTTTTATTTTACGATAAAAAGTTGCAAAATAAATACTAAGAATATCAAAGAAACTTTTTTTTTTATACATATTTTGTTGGCCACGTGCAACAGTAGATTTATTTAATTTTATTAATTTACTGTTATTAATTTTACTAAATTCTCCGAGTGATTCCAACTCGAGTATACAACTTGACATTTACATTACGCGAGAAATCCTAAATTCTGTTTCAAACCATAATTTGCTTTTGCAAAAAAAAAGAAGAACTTACGTTAAATTTACTCAAATGAACAAATTACGATGCAAAGTATCGAGGAAAAACATTCATCCTTGCTCGTCGGACGTAAACCGAGGACCAATTAATTCCTCGAGTGAAGCAAAGCAATTGACGCGCCGCTACTTGACTTCCGGCGCTCGGTGCTCCGGACTTGGATCCACATCAATTATCCTCTCCGCCTCTCCCGATGTGTCTGGTCCTCTCCCGCCATGGGCCGCATATCGGACGCGATCAACCGATCAATTTTGCTCTCACGAGCGACGATACGAGAGGCGAGACGAGAGCTCGCACGGCTCGCCAAGTGCACGTAGGCGTCGTGAATTATAATCAAGAGCGCTTCGCACATGGCACCAACATCGTGGGCAACAAACAGCCGCGGGGGACGGACGGTGGCAGCGGGTCCGAAAGATATACGTATTGCAGTTTATACGCGCGGGACACGTGTGCACATTTATATATGTATATGAATTACGGCGAGATACGGTCACGGCCGTCGACGGTGACAATGAATTTTTATTGGTCTTCGTGGGAAGTCGGGCTCGCCGGTTTCAACTACCTCCGACGATTTCCACGATGCGCAACTGCACGTCAACGCAATTGCGGATTGCTCGCGGGAACGCGCGACTGACACTCTTCGAGTGTACAGTGAAACCTCGGTTAGCTTGATCGACCTGCGAGCCCCGCGGAAATCGCAGGGATTATTATTGTGTTTAAGGACGGCGATTGGGGGCTCAACTGAATCCGGCGGATGCGTGTCAAATAAATTTTTATTTGGCACCCCAACGTGTGACGGTTGCGAAACGATCCACTGAATGATCGTACGGTGGCTTGGAGACACTGAACAACATTTTTTTTATTAATACAAAATTGTGTTCTTTTTGGGGTTTTTTTTAAAAGGATTTTTTGCTTGGGGATCTGACGAGTAGAAACTGAGATTGATTCAACTGTTTGGTGATAAGATCAATTTTTATTAGGCATCCCAACATGTGACAATTGCGAAACAGTCCACTGAATGGTCGTACGGTGGTTTGGAGACACTGAACTATTTTTTTTACGAATACAAAATCGTGTCCTTTTTGGGGGATTTTTAGAGGATTTTTTTTTGCTTTGGGATCTGAAGAGTGGAAGCTGAGATTTATTTAACTGTTTGGTGATGACGGGCGAGTTAGTCGAGATTTCACTGTACCCGGTTTCGTGTATCGTCGGTGAATCATTGCCACGGTTCACGGTCGAATTTCGCAACACTCGTTGAAAATACTGCCAAACGTTATCGACGTCGATGAGCGCAAGGCTGAAGTATCTAAATTCGTTTATTCATCGATGCTGCTAGTGAGATCGGCGAGCAGATACATTTTTTAGTCTGCAGGCGAGTTTACATTTTTTGCTGGCCGAGCGAAAATATTTGTTAGCTTAGCAAACAAATTTTTCAGTCCAGCAAAAATATTTGTCAGCCTGGCAAAAAAAAATGGGTCAGTCACAGCGTCAGCAAATTATTTGTTTCCATAACTAGATTTTTCTCTCAATGAAACAAAAATCGCCCAAAACACGTGGGCTGCGATGGAGAACATTTAAAAAAAATTGTAATTCACCTCACGTCTTTACTGCGTCGTTTCGTGCCACGTCGAATCGACATATATATATTTCAGGAAAATTGCACGAGGCGACAGCCGCAATTTTCTTTGCAGTCATCGGACGCAGCAACAGTTGCGCGTATTACCTTATTGTTTCTCGATAATCGTCTCGCTCTTTCTCTCCCGTCCCTCTTCGCGACACTCGTCGCGCTGTTAACTAAGTGCAGCGTCTGCGACAAGCGCACAATGCAACGCGAGCTACAGCCGCGCGAGCGACGATACAGACAGCGGCGGGTATTATATTTATAGCTTTCTGGAGTGTGTCACGGATAGAGTGGAAACACACGCGAGGCACGACTGAATTACACGAAGCCGATGCTGATTATGGCTGTTTAATTGCGGCGTCCAGCAGGGCTAAATATGGTGCACATGTGATTCAAGCGGTTGGCCTGCGGTTCGCGCGCGAAGGACGCTGCTCCTTCCTTATCGGCGCGGAGAAAAAATATCGTGACGATCGCCAGACTCGCAATGCGTCCGTCGACTGCCCCGCGTGTCTGGGAATTATTCCTATACTTCGATAACGCTTCACCTGTGCAATTGGGTTTTCACTACAAATATTTGCAGGATTTTTTTTACGCGCAAGGTAATTAAAATTTGGCTCATAATTGCGGTGTGAAATTACGATGCATCGAAAAAGTACGAACGACCCTGCATCGAAAAATATCGTGACGATCGCCAGATTCGCAATGCGTCCGTCGACTGCCCCGAGTGTCTGGGAATTATTCCTATACTTCGATAACGCTTCACCTGTGCAATTGGGTTTTTACTACAAATATTTGAAGGATTTTTTTATGCGCAAGGTCATTAAAATTTGGCTCATAATTGCGGTGTGAAATTACGATGCATCGAGAAATTACGAACGACCCTGCATCGAAAAATATCGTGACGATCGCCAGATTCGCAATGCGTCCGTCGACTGCTCCGCGAGTCTAGCAATTATTCCTATACTTCGATAACGCTTCACCTGTGCAATTGGGTTTTTACTACAAATATTTGAAGGCTTTTTTTATGCGCAAGGTAATTAAAATTTGGCTCATAATTGCGGTGTGAAATTACGATGTTTCTACAGTATAATTTCCTGCACTTGTCGGTACATTAAATTTCAAATAAATTTTCATTAGTGTGGGGGAAAATGCCAGACTACTCACTTGCTTCATAATCGACGCAAGCGAGTCTAGGAATCATTGTTGTGTTTTTCTCCACGTATCTTTTTTTTTCTCGCGACCCCAGAGACGTCGGACACAACCGAGCGAGAATTCCTAATGTGCCGAGAGCTGATATTCTCGAGCCCTGCGGACGTACCGGGTAAACAGCTTTGTTTCATTGACCTGGAAATATAGTCGAGCGAGTCGCGAGTCTCAATGCCAGAACGCGATTAGAAGATACCTCAACCTGCCGCAGTGTCCGCCATATAGCCGCGATGCAATACACCGGGCACTTTATTTAGAATGCATTGAACGGCTTCTGGCCAGCCACGGGAACGCATTTCCTCACGCCTTTGCAGTTAAGCCTTGACGGAATAACTTCTTTCTTTTTATTTGGAATAGAAATAAAAGACTCTCCCTCGTGGTTGTGCCAAATGTGGTAACGGTTAATGTTGCGAGAGTCTAGAAATTGAGCGCGATTGAAACGACAAAAACAAAAAAAAAACGTACATTTTGCTTCCTAAGACAGGAAGCCTTGTTCTCATAATTTTTTTCTCGAGATATTCATGCCTGGACACAGAATGGTCCAAAACGTCGAGAAAAGTGATTTAGAAAAAATGTTATTAAAAAAGGGTCGAAACGATGCTATAGGTGGTCATTAAACAATTTTAATGATTTATCTCATGTTGACTGCAAATTTGGATTAATTATTGTACACAATTTCGTACACAAAATTTAATGTGCAAATTGGATGTAAAATTAATGCTTCCGTAAAAGCGCGACGATTTTAATCGCTTCCCACAATTAGCATGCAATTCCGTTAAATTGCCTTCTTCGAAAAATGTACGAAAGATGTAAACAGACCTACACCAGAAATTAACAACACACAAGCAGTGACTCTGACTTATATTCATCACATCAATTTCCAACGCATTTGATATTCCAATGTGGGGCAACTTTGTTGTATTTTTCCGGCGAGCGACAGACCGGCGCAAAAAGGACTGCAATACGTTTCGAAGTTTATCCCGCAGCCGCGGGAGCATTAATAACAGTCTTTACGCGCGCGTGACCCATTTTTCCCCTTTTTGTGTTTGTTACCCGCGGAAACTTGGGCCACTTGGTCGCTCGTGACAAAAAAATACGGTGCATCGGCTGTCCGCGGTTTGTTTATACGCGCGTTAATGCGATTATAATACCACAGTCAGCTCGGTGTTCGTCGGGCGGTCGTTTAGAAAGTGGAATTGCGAGCGGCGAAGACGCCGGGAGGGAGAGAGACTCGAATCGGTTGCCGTCATTAATGCCCGGCGCGGCCGCTCGCAGATGGAAGTCGGCTCGGTGGTTCCCCGTCACGCTTTTATAGTAACGTCTCGCGCGGATTACGAAATCGAACGCGCCTCGGGGCTACTCGGGTTTTCCTCGGTGGTCCCCGCGCGAGAGCCTTGAACAGCCTTGCCCACGGCTCCGTGAACTCTTCGGCGCGAGAAATCACGTGTAGTGCGCGCTTCAGCCGTCGCAGCGTGCCGCGCCGGACTCGCAGAGATAATACGACGCGTAGGGCAAACACAGCGCGGGTTGTCGTAATTGAATTTACTAATTTTGCGGTCCTGCACTTTCATTGGCGGCCTTTAAAGCGACAAGATGAGCGTCTAAATGACAATTAATTTGGCTTCTTGGTTTGAACTGATTTATTCGAGAATCATACATTTTTAGTATTCGCAAAAAAAATTGAAGATGAAGCTCGATTTTTTAATGAATCAATTTCAGACTTGGCAAATTAGAGCGATTTTGTAATTAAAACAATTTAATTTTTTGACACTTTTTTAAATAAAAAAACTAAATAATATTAACGAAAACCTAGGCTGCGAATTTGTAGTAATTGACAAAATGAGTTGTAATTCAATAAGTTTCGCCCTTTGCATAAAAACTGAGGAGAAAAACCTGTTAATTATATTTCAATAAAAGGATACAAAATATGGGAGTTCAGACTGTATGCTACGATATTGCGAGACTACGTCATCGAATTTGCTGCCGCTGCGGTAAATCGACTGCGTCTGAGACTGGAAATCGGCGCAGTGCAAAACACAGCTGATGTTATGGTCGTTTAAAGAGCCCACATTTTTTTCTCCCAAAACTCAGCGCTTTTGGTGACAACTCGAGAACTTTTGTGTGTGTTTCGCAAGGTAACGCATAACGTTATTCTCGTTAACGTCGGTATTAGTACCGTGTTGCTTGCTCGTGATATAAGTTTGTCACGCAAAGTCCACAGACCGTGGGGCCCGCGCGGTTCTCGGGGTTTCGCGTGCAACTTCGTCTCTCATTCGTTTGGCGAAACCGCCCGCGCGGCCGAATTGTGAAAGGTCACTCGAGCGCGCGTGCGCAAAATCGCCATCGCCGAATCACAGGGTGTCGCAGCGTTCTACAATCTCTATATGCGTCCTAACAAAATAGTACGAAAAATTTCGTTGGGTCAATTCAGACAATTTTTGGTCCTATGATTTCTGGCGAAAAAAACGTCGAAAATAAAAAAATGCTTAAAGTCACTTCAAAAAGAGTTGAAACCAGTGTTTTCAAAAGCAGAATATGCGACTTGAGAACGATGGTATAGATCAAAAGTCTCTATGACGAAGAATTTTTTTTTTCGTCATAGAGACTTTTGACCTTTGATATCAAGATAAATGAAGTAAAGTAAAAAGTAAAGCAAAATAGCGATAAAAATAATAACAATGATTACTGAGAAAATTACAGAGAAAATAGGCTCATTACTTTCTCCATTATATTTTATTTTCTTTTTTTTAAACCTCCATTACATTTTTCAGCGAAAGGCTTGCAATTTTTTCTACGACCATCGGGGAGGGAAATCGAAGGAAACCTCAGCGTCCGCAAATGACTTTCGAAACAACAAATTGAGTGAGTCGGAGAGTATCGGGACATTTCCAAAGCCGGCGGTGGATTCGAGGAACCGGAGGCCCGGAGGCTGCGACTCGATGCGGCCGAGACTCGGTGGCCATCGATATGCAACCGCGCGGGGGTTTTCCATCAGCGGCAGCGACGCGAGAGGGAATCGCTTGAACGACGGACGGAAACCCAGTGGGCAGAAATTGAACGACGTTGGCCCGAAAATTCCGAGAAAGAGGGAAACACACGTGTCGTGCCTCTTTCCCCCCCTCGGGGACATTCAAATTTCGTCGTGGCCCGGGAGAAAACACAGCGAGCGGCAAAGCAAACGAGCGTCGAACACCGAGAGCGAGCGAGGACGTGCGTGATTGGCCCGAGGGCTCGGGTTTTCCTGCACGTACCGAGCTTTTCGCAATTCCGTCCTCGACGCGATTTTCCGTGTGTCGCTGCTTCGTGCTGTATTCGTCGCCTCTGCCGTGTTGCTTTTTTCGTCGCGCGGCAGTCAACGATTCTCGATTAACGTCTTTTTTTCGTCCACCAAATTGCGGAGAAAAATCGTGACCACAAACGAGAGACCAGAAAAGAGAGAAAGAGAGAAAGAGAGAAAGAGAGCGAGAGAGAGCAAATAAAAAGTGGCAAACGGGTAAATTGCGGCAACTGCAGTTGCAATATTTCATTCCGCAACTTTGCGAAATGTCCTTCCACGTCTCTCTCAACGGGACTTTTTAGTTTAGCCACTTAACTCGCGAATTAAGAGTCGCCTCGGAACGAGTGGGGTGTATACAGATAGCGGGTTTTCGTTGCGGGATGAAAAGTAGTCCGGTCTGGCGGTGCGGCGGCTGCTGTTTTACAGCGCGAATTGAACGTCGACTTTTCTGACTTCGTGATTAAATTAAAATGGCAAATTCTGCGATAATTGTATTCTTCGTATTCTTCATATTTAACAATATTTTATCATTCGAGCCCGTCTGAAAAGGAGAAAAAATGTTTTCGTAGGGCTGGCGTAAAAGTGACAGTGACTCTGTTTATTCCTCGGCAGCAAAAATCATTTGCAAACACAATTAATATAATTTGATGAATTTTTTTAATTATCTTGATAACCCGAGGAAATATTTTGCTAGCGTAAAAAAAGTATTGTCACTTTTTTGTCAGCCTAATGAAAATAATGTTTCCCTTGAATTCTCAAAATTCAGAAAAACACAATTTTTTGTTTGATTTTTTTATGGTAACGTTAAAACGCGGAAATGCGAGTCAAGTGGAGGGGAGGGGAGGGGGGCTGTCTCTCACTGAAAACAGGACTATACAATTGCTACAACATATATATTATATTCCGCTCTCTGCTACGCGCAGAAGCCATTAGCACGAGAGTATTAAATTCAGCGTCGTCTGCTGCGTTGTATCTGACAGCAGCGCACAAAGGCGTGGAACAAAAAACGCGACTACACGTGGCCGCGTGAAATGACGGGGAGGAAATTTAATGGCATCGACGCTACGCACGCCCTGCCATTAGATATTCCGCGCCGGAGAGCGCACAATGCGCACGAAATAACACGGGCTCTCTCACGTGTATCTCGTTATCTTATAAAAATTCTGTGCGGAGCAACCTTCGAATCGATATATTAACCTTTCGTTCGCACGCGATACACAGAAACGAAACGATACCGCGCTGCGTGTGAATGTCTTGTGTATCTATATGTTTTGAGGTGGTAGCCAGGGCAACTGCGAGCCATTTGGAATCTCGGTTCCGATCTCTCATCAACAAAACTCAGTAGCTTCATTTTTGTAATTATAATCATTAATTCGTTATTATCACCACTATTACTATTATTTTATTATTATTATCACTATTAGTTTATTATTATTACCACTATTATTAAATTATTATTATTACTATTGTTACTAATTTATTGTTAGTATTGTCAAGCCTGATAAAATGATAATAATCAAATTTGGGGTAGGCAAAAGGCTATTAGGTAGCCGGTTGAATTTTATTTTTTTACATTATTCTCGAAACTATGAGATATCATATTAATTTTTTTTTTAGATATAAAGAAGCATCCTTGAGAATTTTTTTTCTCGCAAGCTAAGTTGATTAAGTCCCGTACCTGAGATCCAGGCTACCAAGTTTTTCGAACGCGAACGAGCGTCCTGACGCTTTTATATCGAAACGATATATTTCCTCGATACTTCATCGTCTCCGCTTCTTTTTTTTTTTCGCGTTGCCACCCACGACTTTGGCACGCGGCGTTGTTATCGCCGCGGCGAAGAAATAACTTCGTTCCAGAAGTCTGATACTCCGGATACTCCGGGGTTCCTCCCGGGGTCTGACGCATTTACGGAGCGAGAGTGAGAGGGGGAGGGAGGGGGGTGGGGGGAGGGGGAGATAAAGGTAGCGCAGGGATTTGGTCCATGTCCTCGACACCGGGTTGGCCTGGTTTCCAAGGTAATTGGCTCGTGCTTCTGCCGTCCAGCACCGGCGGCAGCAGCACCATCAAGTCCCTGATATCCCGCGCCCCGGTGTTGCCCCCGCGACGACGACGGCGATACTTTCTCCGCAGCCCTCGGCGTCCCCGCTCAATATTACGTCACGCGAAGAAACTCGCCGCGAGATCCTCCGCGGGACCGGGGAACTCTCGTCCCGAGCTGCAGTTCCGCTTGATCGTGTCATTTAATTAATGTCCCGCACGGTCGAGACTGATCCCTGGGCCGGCGCACCACGAGGTCCGAGGCCGAGATGAAAGAGCGGCCACTTCTGTGACTTCCCGTCCGCAGGCTGTACTCACCGGGAACGCCCGCTCTCGACTTTTGCTTTATCCATTTTTCAATGGGATTTTTCAAAAGGATTTTTTTTTTTCTTTTTTTTTCATAATGTTTTATGTAATCGAAAGTTGAAAAAATTATTTGGAAAATTAGGAATCGAGTGATACATTTTTCACTTATAGTAGGGTTTGAAAAGGATTTTTTTTTTTAAATTAAATGACTTCAATTTTTGACCAATGTTGCAGGTAAATCGAAGAAAACTCGTTGGACGCGAATTATTTGAGGAATTACAGATTGAGTGATAAATTGGTTCCGCTTGATCGTGCCGATTAATTAATGTCCCACGGTCAGAAGCCGAGAGACAAAAAAGGCCACTGTGACTTCCTATCTCGGGGCTGAATTCTCCGGGAACGTCCGCTCTGGTCGTCCGCGCTGAACACGGATGTATGTAATATTTTTCCGTGCGGCCGAACGACAAGAAGAGCGAGCGCGGGGTCCTCTCGCTGCGACGTGAAATAAATCGTTGGTTCTTATTCGTCGTCACGAATAAGCGACCTGCGCGTTTCGACAAAAAACGTCACGGGGGCTGCTGGATGAGAGCGAGGGAGAGAGAATTAAAAGAGGCAGGCAGAGCGCTGGATCCAGAAGCGGCTTTCAAATGGAAAAACGGCGCTGAATGAAATCCCGAACGGGCGACGAGGGAGCACGTAACTCGGTGCTCCAGGCTCTGAATCGCCTTTTATAATATCTCATCGTCTCTCCCTATACCGCATTTGCCTTTGAGACATCACTCGGCCGCTGTATCACGCACGGGTTCGGCCGTGCACGCGCGGCCGATGTATCTTTTCACGTCTTTGTTCTGCGGACTTTTCTATCGCCTCGTTTCATCATCTCTATGAATTTTCATAGGCGGCGAGGTGTAATAAAATTATGCGGAGCTCGTAAACACAGATTGTGAATATTTTTGATAAAAACTGAAAACATAATATATTTTTTTTATTAGAATTAAAACTTTTTTTTTAACAGCAGTTGAATTTTTTTTTTTTAGAAAAACAGGAAATAATTAATTTAAAAAAAAATGAAAATTGACCTTTTTTATAAAAAAGGAAAATGATTTTTGTAATATAGATGGAAAACAATTTTTTGAACAAAAACTAATTACAAAAATTGATGACACAATCTGCCTACAATATTACAATAATATTCCTAATTTTTCCGCGACGATTTCGGTTGGGTCGACACAGTCATCAAAAAAACCTTTCGACCCAACCATTCTGTTGGTTGGGTCGAAAGGTTTTCGATTCTGCTCGTCAAATCCAGTTCCGACAGTCGCACACGATGTCCCCGCGATTGTGTCTGAAACGTCCGGCGAGATTCGTCCATTTCCGGTCGCTCCGTCTCTCGCTCTCCGTATAAATACTCGGATCTTTGTTGATTCGCAATAGCCGGTTGAGGATATCGAGAGGCGGGCGGCTGGCGTGCCGCGAGCGAAAATTACACGCCGTCTGTCGCTGTCTCTCTCGCTCTCTCGATGCTTCGAGAATCGAGACCGCGCGGCGGTGGTGGGCAGACGGATAATTCCGCGAGCCGCGCGGCAGGGAAAACTGGCTGAGCCGAGTAATCTCGTTAGACAACTAGACTCGCTCATTTCAGCTCGATTCCCGGCTTACACTCTCTTTTCTGCTCTTTTCCTGCTCGCTCCGCTTCTCCTCCGGTTGTTTTTTTATTACTCGCTCAGTCCTTTTTTACATTTTTTTTTACTTCGCCGCAGCGAAACAGAAGCAGCAACGCTGCAGCAGCCAGAGCGTGACGCTTCGCTCGTGAACAGAACGCCAGCCACTCTTCTCTTCCTCACGAATTAGTAGCCCTCGCGCTGCGCGTTCCTGCTGTATATGCGCGTTGAGTTAGTGCCACGAAATGATTCCCGTTTCGAGAAAACGTCGTTTCATTTGCACGCCACGATTATTAACCGTCTCCTCGCTTGACTCTCCTCGCGCGCACTCCGGTCGTCATTACGACACCGTAAAGAGAAAAAGAAAAAAAAGGTATAGACGGTAATATCTGGCTGCAAAAGTGCTGGTTTCGTCGTGGACGTTGGACGTGTCGTGCGAGAAGATAAATAATTATCGGAAACTGCATAGGAACAAGGACGAGGCTGTTTTGCTTCTTCGCAATTAATTATACACACAGATGGTAGCATCTCGGTACGAGTTGGGTTTCTTTGACGGACAGGAGATTAATTTTGTCATCAGAGTGGAACGAATTAACGTTCAGCTGAGACGAATAAAATGAATCGTCGATGCGTTTGATAGCTGTTTTTATTTCTCGCGTGACATTCTATTTTACTTTCCTTCTGCGCGACGGAAAATAAGTCATCTCTGCCTCGGAGCGGTTGGCTCGACTTTCCAGAAAAAAATAGGAAATAAAAAACAAATACGTAAAAAAAGAGATGAAAAATAAATAAAAATAACCGTCTGGGTGGTTTGTGCCTGGCAATTCCCCCCAGAACCGTGACGTGGGCAGCGGGAAGAAATATTTTCACCGCCAGCCAAGTCGCCGGCGGAATATTCATGAGTTTGCTTTGTTGTTGTGTACTTTGAGAAAAAAAAACAGGAGATGAAATAAACATGCTAAAAGTCTCTTGTTGTCTGTTGCAGGGAAGAAGTGCAGGAGCACACGGTGAGGTGGAACGCGAAATTCGAGTTCGCTTGCAAGATGAGCGCAAACGCATCGACCGGAGTCCTCGAGCCCTGCATCCTCAGGATATCTGTGCGAAAAGTGAGTTACGGAGCGTCGAGGAAACGACATGAACGCCCGGAGGCGGCTGTAACGACGTCAGAGACTGATACTCTCAATGTGCCGTCTCGTTTCAGGAACTGAAGGGGGGCAGGTCCTTCCAGAAACTGGGTTTCACAGACCTCAATCTCGCACAGTTCGCCGGCGCTGGACTCTGCAGAACGAGATGCCTCTTGGAGGGCTACGACGCTCGGCATCGGCAGGATAACTCGATGCTCGGCGTGGCTATCAAAATGAACATGTTGTCGGGCGATATTCTCTTCAAAGTGTGAGTTAACTAGTGACAACACTTTTTTTAAAAGAATTTAACATCGTTTGCCTTAAACCAGAAAACTTAATTTATGAATAAGTGTGTCGTATTCTTAGAAAAATAATACGGTTAGTCTATGATTGGCAGATTTTAAACACACTGATTTTGATTTTTTCCGAGTAGAACGACTGTTGCATTTTCTTTTTTGTATTACACATTTTCCTTTCGTACTAATGAAGTAAATTCGTATAATTATTAAGGCCCACGCCATCGGGGAAAACGACGCAGTTGGCGGTACCAGGAGCGCAAGGAGTTCCCGGCGCGACGACGGACGAGGTGATAGCATCCGAGAGAGGCGCGAACCGCGACGATTACGTATCCAGCGGATCCCTGGCCGGAAGCATAGCCAGCGCGAGTAGCGGATTCGGCAGTCTTCCGAAGAAGAGGCCCGCGTTGTTCTCTTCCGGTGAGACTTTCCGATCCTCCTACTTGACCTCAATTTTGCGATCTTTTATTATGTTTTATTTTTATATATTGGACTCTTGAAAAAAAAAAATTAGACGGCAGTTTCAATTCGACTATCATTAAGCCTCTCTAATATCGCTACCAAATCATTTCAGAACTGCTAAGCGGAACGGAATCGTACGACCCAATGACTGTGAGCGAGATGGTCCCGTCGGCGATTCCCGTGGAGACCTTAGCCGAGGCTCACACGGAGTCGGGCCACTCGCGAAACAGCAGCAACACCAGTCAATTGAGCAAAGGCTCGGGCTACGGGTCTCTGAACTCTCACAGTCAGCACAGCAGACAGAGCAGCAGCGGCGACAGTGGCCACATCAGGTACGTAGTTCCCGTCCTTCCGGCCGACAAAATTCACGCCCCGGACTCGGGGCGAGACCCAAGATTCAATTTGCGTCCCTCTCGCGCGGTTCTCAGAGGACAAGAGTCGAGTGGCATGGAAATCGAGACTATCCAGCTTTGGCTCCGACGTTCTCTTTGCAGTACACGAAATTCTTCTGTAAAACGTTTCCTTCTCTGCATTTCGACTCTGCGCCGAAAATGAATTTATCACTGAAGCGTCGGCAGCTAAATTTCATTCTCGTAGACGCGGACGAACGCAAAAAATGCGGAGGCGCACGGAAATTTCGTTCCACTGCAACGGTTCTTGAAAATAGGAAATTTACCGTTGCGTTTACGGATCTCAGGTTACCGACCGCGGAGGCTCTCAATCCGGCCGCGCTGAAAGAAAAAAAAAGACAGAACCTCGATACGTTTTGTACATATCCACCCGTAACGCTCACTTGTTATACCCACTTCTCTGTCTCTCTCTACTATCTCTCGCTCTTTCTCTCTTCGTATCTTCTCGATGCGTATGCGGTGCACAAAGAGGAGACACGCATTATGCGAACCCAGCAATCGCTGTATAACTAACAATCCACGCTAACGACTCATCCACCTCATCACGTAATTACTAACTCTACGACGGCGAATCCACCGGTTCGAAATTTATTCGCTTCTCAAGTGTACTAACGAGATCCTCAAACAAAATAACAACCCCCCCCCTCTCTCTGAGAAAACCTGGACGAAGGCCTGAAAAGAATTACTAACTCAAGCTCCATTTGATTACTCTTTTATTTATTTTTTGTCTATTATCTATGGTTTCTATCTCTATTTAATTCGCTATCCATTTTATTTATTTTTATTTTTATTATTACTATAGTCGTTGTTGTCGTTGTTGTTACAATATTAGTACGTAATTACCGTTTTTTTTATTTTTGTCCGCGGCCTCGCGAGAAGACGATAAAACGAACGAGAGAAAAGAAAAGAAAAAAAAAGCAAAGTCGCCAACCTCGAGTTTTGATTATTTTTTGCATGCCTGAACGATTTGTGTTGTGATCTTTGTAGGTCACCCTCCTGGCCGGTATGGGCTCCACGCCTCCCGACCCTATCCCAAAACCAATGTTACACCGGCAAAGCCACCGAGGGCTCCGGTGCCGATTCTTCTGTCGCGTCGCCTCCCTCCCCGTCCCTCGTCTACACGGATCCCCGCAACCGGTTCTGGTCTACGTCGAGTCCGCTGAGCTCGAGGAGACGCGAGGATATCGCGGCCGCGATGAGCGGCCGAAGCGGCGGCGCGCGGAGCCAGAGCGTCGTGGCGGCCGCGTCGACGCGCAGTCCCGGAGGGTCCAGGAGTTCGTATCATCATCATCATCACCATCACCGCCGGAGCACGGAGACCGACGGCGTTGATTTTCGGAGCAACGGCTCGCGCAACGGGCTGACCGACAACAACAACGTGACGACGAAGGATCAGCCGAGGAGCTCGGAGAAAATTCCGCCGGGCGGCTTCAGACCCACCGGCGTCCAGCCGCCGCCTCCCGGCGCCTTCAAGATCCCCGGGGCTCAGGACGTGCCGCGCCACTCGCGCCGCAACTACGAGAGAAACGCGCCGGACAGCCGAAGCGATCGCGACCGCTACTCGCCCCTGACGACGACGAAGAACGTGAAGAACGTCGTGCCGACGGCGAAGCCGCGAATCGGCCAGCCGGGCTGGCGAAGCATGTCGAAGACGTGCGACTGCATCGAGAAGGGCAAAACGAGCCCGGTGCTGCGTCTAGCCCAACAGGCCAGAGCCGTGTCCTCTCCCGATCCCCTCCACAGGCCCGAAACTCCCCGAGCCTCGCTTCTCTCCGCGACGGCATCTCAGACCCTCAGGTAGGTCTCACCAGCCACTTGAAAAATCATTTTTTTATTGTTTTTCCTTCTTTTTTTACATTTTTTTTTCGTTGGTCTTCCTTTCGGTCACTGTTTTTGTTTAATCTCACACTTTGTTTGTCCTTCTCTTCTCTCTGTCTTTCCAGACTCACACAAAACACACCACTCGCTGTCTCTGTCTCTGTGTCTCTCACCTTCTGTCTTTCAATTCAAGCTCTCGTCACGACGCGTCTCGGATTCACCCTCAATGTTTCTGGGTTTTTTTTTTTATTCTCGGTTGGTTTAACCCGAGTTGATCGACACGCTGAAGCACCGCGCTTGCTCGGAGCTGCCGCGAAATTCGCGCGAGCGTCGGACGTGGTGTGAGTGAATTTAGCGAGTCTGTGAAGCGAGCTGATATTTTTCGCTAAGAAATAAAGCAAACGCCGGGCGCCGAGTGGGCGCGCGGAGGATCGACGAGTTCGAGGCGCGTCGTGACGCCTCGTGTGTGCCGTGCAAATGCAAAGTCTATAAGTATCTCTCTCTGTATCTCGCGCTCTATGCAGCCGCAGCAGCAGCATCAGCAGCAGCAACAAGCAGCAGCAGCATCAAAGCTTGTTATATACGTAACTCGCGGGTCGAGTCGACGATTACACGATCATCGCGCAAAATAGACGCTGCGTCCTCGCGAAGGCCGAGCTCCTCGTATGGCGAGAGTCGTGTTGATGAGAGAACAAAATTTGCTTACATTAAAAAAAACACACACACAAATACAACGTACGCCGCATCGACCGGAGTCCTCGTGACTTCAGCTTGAGCCGAAATTGTCGTTCAACGCGAGCCTCTTGGATTTTCGTGCTGTCACCCATTCTCGTCCTTCCGCCGCGTCGCTTCCTGCCCAACCGCCTCACGAGCTCGTTTGTTCCGTTGTTTCCCCCGTCTCTCGCCAACTATAAGCCAGCCGACCCAGTTTGCTTTTACTCGGACATGACATGCGAGAAGCTAAAAAAAAAGTGTTTTACCATTTTTATCCTCCGTGTTGACGGAAACGTTTTCATCAATTTTGTCACCCACGTAGATTCGTCGGACCCGGGGAGACCGTTGGTTCGGATTTGTCGCGAAAAGCGGTGGATATCGCGCCGTCATCATCGCCCCCCTTTGTGCCACTTGGGACGAGCTTTCTAGTTAGACCAGAAACCACACAGCTTTTTTTCAATCCTCTTTCAGGGGAATCGGCGGCGGTCATAGGAAGCTGCTGGACGGTGCGGGGGGCAAGCTCGCGACAGTGGCCACCAGTCCAGACTCCGAGGAGTCGTCGTTAGGCGTACCGGAAGTCGCGGCAGCACCCGCGACCGCACAGCACCGAAACAGCATTACCCCACCGTCGACAGTCCATGCTTCCGTTTTCTCGTACGTGCGTTCGTCATCGTTCGAGTTCGAGGTCCGGCGATTGCCGCGAAAATTCCTGAATTCTCATGTCAATTTTGCTCTCGCTCATGTCGCGCCCGGCGAGTAGAATCCCTCTGGGACGAATCAGGAATTTTTCGGCGCACCCCAGACAAGACTCGACACTCGAATGCGCTTGAACGAATTTTTGTCGTACCCCGCTTGGTCCTCTTCTCTCTGTCTCTCTGCAAACGCTTGTCAGCTCTTTCCTGCGACTGCTGCGAAATTTTCTATCCGCTGCGCGAATTACTTTAGTATAAGTCTTGCTTGCTGTTTTTTTATTCTTTTTTTTTTAAGACGGTGGATTGAACTGTTTGTAAGGCTTGCTACTCATGGCTGCACGAAAAACGCCGCACACACTCATTGCTTGCACCTTTTCTCGACGCTTCTAATCTATTTTCATCCCTCGACACTGTATACCGAACTCTCAATGATGAGACAATCGTTAACTACGACACACTTGTAATTTTTTCTATCGTAGCCACTACTTAACTTACGTAGAGTGGACGCACCAGTTGTGGTTACCTTTGAAAGTGGTTTTTTAAATTGTCTGTAATGAAATAGTTTTTTACGACATGCAAGAAAGGATTTAAATTATATTGTGTCAATAATATGTAAAAAAAAAACACAACCGGTGCATCTACCTTACTCTGTCTTTAAACTTTTGTACAGCGAATACTCACGTAGAATTGAGGATAAACCGAGACAATCTTGATGCATCCACTGTGGTTAATCCGTACTACACTAGATTCAAACTTCTGAAACATAATTGCGTGCAACATAGTTCGAAACACACCCGATTAATTGGATGACTCGTCAGTCTCGTTAACAGTTGCGAATGTTTCTTAGGAATCCATCGGGAGGTTCCGGGCTGAGCGAAACCGGTTCGTTGGACAGAGCGAAGGCCGCTCTGGAGCGCAGGAAAAAGGCCGAGGACGGAAGCGGAAATCCTGTTATGTGCAGGGTCGAAGTAACGAGGCCGAATCCGGACTCATTGATAGACGAACTGCTGAAGGCGACGAATCTGGAGCAGCTGGATCTGGAGAGTTCGGAGAGTAAGTTAGCCCCCGTATCGCTCCCGAGATCCCTGTTGACCCCCTTTGAAGCCCACTCGAAACAATTGCCAGAGTCTCTCCAACGTGCGTTTTTTTTATTTTCTATGTTTCAGCCTCCGGCCTGCAGTTGTTCATCGCGAAAGACGGAACGACCGCGCTCGGCAGCCAGGAGGTCAAGAGCCAAATGGCCGCCGGTGTGTTCAAGCAGGTAGTCATGGAGGAGAACAACAGGTAACACGAAGTTACGACTTCGCGTCGACAGTACTCGAGACAGGCGACAGCAACGTTCTCGTTGGCGCTGGTGCCGGAGCTGGTTTACGAGGCCTGCGAGCCGCGGTAGTGACGCTAGAAGAGTCCGGGCCCGACGCGCGCCGCGTTCGAAGGATCAAATCGGGAATGGACTTTCCGTCTCGTGGGGGAGAAAAAAATGGACTCGATGCGCGACGGTTTCCACACGGTTCGCGCGACGTCGCGGGAGGAGAATTCCTGGCGGGGCTGCCTCGCGTTCGACGGAAAAGTTTCGGAGCTTGCAAGGACTTCGGGGGACTTCGTGGAACGATTGGATTCTCGATTGGCGAAGGAAACGTCTGGATTGGAGCGACGGAAGCGCAGCGGGAGCTCATCGAGCGAGGCGCAGCGAGAGGAAGAACCGTCGAAACGACTCGTCACGGAACTTGATTTATCGGGGGTCGCGCGCGCTTCGTTTGTCGCTCATTCTGCGCGACATCGACGCACAGAGAAAGAGAATGGGAGAGAGGCGATATTACGCACCCGACGCGGGCGGGGCGACCGGGAGAATGAGGAAACGTGCTTAGAACAATAAAACTAAAAAAGAGAAACAACAAAAAAAAACACAGAAAAAATCGAGATATATAAGAATATTTTCTTCCGTTGTAAACCGAGGCACAATCGTTCCGTCGTTCGGGGCACATTGTCCGTCTCGTCGGTGGAGCGTTAGTCAATAAATTATAATAGCGAGATTCACTGACTTGCGAACGATCGAAGGGTTCATCGGTTGACGCGAAAACAGGTAGAGATGGATGGAGAGAGCGTGCGAGAGAGTGAGAGAGAGAGAGAAATATTTCGAGTGGATCGACGCGTCGCGAGGGATTCCCTCCCATTAGCCGGCGAAACTTGAAGAAAATGAGAAAACAAAAAAAATCTTGTGAATGTTAACTAATATTAAACAAAGCCGCGTTTGCACCAACGCTTCAAAGTCTGGCGAGCCTCCTTTCTCGCTGTATTAAAACACCCCCCCTTTTGTCGTTGCGTTCACGCTGTTCTTCGAGGTCCGAAAGTTCCCCCTATTTTTGTTTTTATTTGTACGCCGTTTGGCTCGCGCTCGCGAGGCCCGACGGAAATGGCGAGAGAGCATCCAAGTATTAAACGATCGAAGCCATTCGACAGCGTCCGCCGATCGGACGGTCTAGATTTTGTTTTCCTTTTTCTCTTTTTTTTTTTCTTTTTTTTCTCGCGGACGAAAGCACGATCGCTAGTTCGCTACCGAGTGAAATGCGAATGTAAGAGGAAGCAAAGAGGAAGACGAGAGTAAAATGAACACGGAGAGAGACAGACATCACGCGTCGGTTCCGCAGTGTTTGGTGCAACCGGCCCCGTACGATATAGCAATTTGTATATATAGCGTAGTGATTGTTATGTAGCCAAGTGGCCGATGTTACATACATACCGTTCTCTCCGTATTCAAGAAAAAAAAAACAAACAAACAAATCTAATGTAATGGCTAGAGGTGTGCGACGCGAGTAGCGTGAGTTTTGCGAGGGACGAGAGTGCGTCGAGTGTGAGTGGCTGCTGAATGGCCCGTTGTCGCGTAATTTGTACAATGAGGTTCGGCGATCGTCGGTCGACGAATGAGATTTCGCGACGTGAGGGGAGGCGACGATTCGCCCGACGCGGAGAGCACGAGACGCAAAGTGTGTATTATTGAAGAAGGGTGTTCGAGTCGCGGGCGGGGCGAACGTTGCGAAAAGCCGCAGCGCGAAAGAGCGCGAACCGCAGATGCGCGTCAACGTCGCGATGTATAAAACTTTGTTTCTGTTTCTTTTTTTTTTCTTTCGTTTTTTTTATACGAGAATACCTTTCGACATGCCTGTTGCGCGTGCCACTTTATTTCCGTTGCCATAATCTTGTATTGCGTACAGACAAAACACTCCGCGGTGGAGGGTATGGAATTGATCCGAAGCATCAGGAATTTCGACAGTGTTCTCTTCGCACGGCCGTACTGAATATTTTAAACACTTGCCAAACTTGCTATCCAAAGTTTTCCTTCGTAAGGTGGAACGGGCGCGCGTTGTCGCGCGACAATAGCCAATCTTTTATTCGTTGATTTCGAACGTTCGTTTTTTTCTTTCTCTCGACGTCGTCGGGGTGGGTTCGTTTAAATATCAAACGAGACTTTTTCTAACGCTTAGATTTTTTTTTCTCTTCAAACTGACCGTGTCAAAGTTTTGCGTAAAATATATATACATTCCACCGAAGAAAATTCATCGACTCTCTGATGTCCGGTAGTAGGAATTAATTGACGTTCTGTTTGCCCGAACGGATTTATCACGAAATACAGCATTTTTGTCACGAATCTCAGGAACTGATCGATCAGAATTTCGCGCCACGTTTTACATATTGTCGTCTTCGTTTGACTCGGTGCGCCGACCACCTTACCGCGCGCTCGAGAGATCGATTTCCCAATCGATGCCGACTTCTCACGACCGCTTGAGCATCTCTGCATTCCCATCGCCAAGCGTCGCTTTTTTATTATTCTTGAATTAACATACATCTTCACATTTCTTTCGTCTTTAATTTCATCGACTGACTGCGAAAGGTATTAACGATATTACACACTCTAAGCGATATTCTCAGCAACTTGCTCCGCGGAAGCCGCACACGCTTCGTTTATCCTCGTATTAACGAGACGTCACGTGGGAATTAATTTTATTTATTTGCGAACCGCGAGCGAAACTCGGCCAGACGGACGAAGATCGCCAAAGCGCTTCGCGACCTTGTACATTGATGAGCCGAGCTGATGCGATACACGAAAATACGAAGAACGAGGATTCTCTTTTTGTTTTTTCTTCCCGCTGTGAAATAAAAAAACGCGGATATCTAAGTCATACAAAGCGCGGACGTTTGCACCCTGAGAAACCGTCGCGTCGTTGACGATCTGTGAGGATGAACCGCGACGACCGCGGTTTCTCGTGGTCCCTGACGTCCAGTCCAAAATTAACGAAGATTAATAAGAGCAAACAGTAAAAACGGTCTTTTGTTAATTTGGCTTGAGACACAGATATTAATGTTGTGATATTTACAATATTGTAATAATACCCCGTTATTATTGTATTATCGATTGTATTATATATTATTATTATTATTATTATTATTACTACTACTTTTATTTAGAAGTTGCCCCGTGGCAGTCGTGCGCTCGCGATGCTTCTGCGAGAAGCTGACGATAGCGCGGCCTGGTCGCTCTCGAGTCCCGATTTACAATTATTTACCGTTGTTGATATACTTGGTCGAATCCGAATGAAAGATGTGAGAGCGAACGAGAGGACGAAAAAAAAAAACAAACGAACGAAAACAGCATAAACACAACAACACATTGAGAGAGAGAGAAAGAGAGATAACGCGAACTTCCATGTGCTGATAATAACATCATGAAAATCAGAAGCTCCTGTATTGCGTTTTCAATCACCCGAACATATCTAACGTTTAAGACGAAAATTCCGGCGTCGCTGCTCCTTCACTCCCGACACGACGTTGACCCTCGCGCACTCGGCGTAATTTTTTTGGCAAACCTTTTGTACCTGTGATATAATAGCACGCGGCTCGTTCAATCAACGCGTGATCTTGGACCTTGGAGCCCGCGTTACGCCTTTGTGCTGTGCCCTAAGGCGGGAGATAAGTTTTCGAGAAAGATTCGGCTCGCGCGTGGCCCGAGGAACCAGCCGCCTCTCCAAGGGCCTTGAGCGGCGGCGAATCGCTTGAAAAGCGTTTCCAAACGATTTCATAATTCACAATAGACGCCATTCAACGGACTTGGTTTCTCGTGACTTTGGAGTGAAGTTCAAGTGATCCAATTATACGAAGGACGTGAATTCTCGTTGACATGATAAACACTTGGTTTATACAAATCGAATGATCGAGAGTTTCCAGCAAAAAGTTTATGCGCAAACCCGACAGTTTTTGTCCGCGCTATTATTCATGCTATGCGAATTATTCATTTATATAATTTACGATCGTCCCGACACCAATTACAAAATTAGCGTGGCGCTGAGTCTCCGCTGAATTATGATTATTCGACGCTGCTGGTCCGTGGTTCTCTACAGATGCGATAAAATCGATTGGGGTCTCGTAAATTCGGACTTACCGCTGTTCCACACAACAGAAGCTGAAGCAGAAGCTGCGATCGTCGAGGGTCGACCGATGCATCAACATTTTATTCCGTTCGATCGAGTGACGTCAGACGTTTTTGTCGTTGACCATGAACTCGTTATTTACTTTGTGGAAGAAGTCAGATGTTCCACCGGGAACGCGCATAAAATTGCAAATGAAAACAAGGTGTGAATCATTTTATTCTGGAATAATAAACATTTCGGCAACGGATTCTCAATTAATTCGGCAAAAGTGAGTTAGTCGCCGAGGGTTTACATAATACAATCAAGGTGGTTGAGCCGATGGTAAACTAATACAGTTACAAGGTCATCTCGCCCCTCGAGACACAAGATGGAGGCCGGAGCGAGCGAGATGAGATGCATATATTATCGCACCGCCGGGATATTTCTGCGCAGGAGATTGGATTGCGTCAACGAGCTCTCCAGGTTTTATGCTCGTTACGGAAAGATTTCAAATGCGCAAAACACAAAGAATATGCAAAAAATAGTGTTACACCTGTTCCAGTGTGGACAACAGAACGAGACGCGAGGCGACGGCGAAAAGCGGAAAAATACGATGGTCTCTTGCCATCTTATTAAATTCCATTATGTTATTTAATTTCCATGTTGTTTTTGTGTCTGAGTCCATAATCTATAAATCTCGATAAAATTGCAGGACAAAAGTGCGCTAAAACCACAACGAGCTATATTTTAATTTTTATATTTCTATATTTTTATTTCTCAGGCAGAAATAATTATTAACAACTACGCCGAAAAGTCGTAACCTACAAATGCGGCGTCGAATACGATTAACCCTGAGAGTCATATGGAATTTTCATCGGAGAAAAAAAAAACCGGGAAGCGGAAGTCAGCGCTTTCTCTGCCTGACAAGCGTCTCCGCGTGCGTTAACGGAATCGAGTCATTGAGTGCAGCGAGGTCTCGAGATATGACGTAACGTCCGGTGTGCATGTGAGTTATCGATGGATACAACAGAGCCGCGCGCGGCGCGCTGCGGACGTCTCAGCTGCTTTCACGATGGGCATCGTGAGAGGTACACTTCGCTTGTTATGCTCGCGCGTAACAACATTTCGTGCTAGCGAATTCGTAGAACTTATTTGCCGGAGCGCACCGAATATTCGGCGGGTCTGTCGTGTCTCGCAGCTTTTTTTTTTTTTTCCTCGTCCTTTCGTGTCAGGACACACGTAACATATGCAAGACAAAGATTGGTGCGGCTGAACAAGCAGAAAAAGAAAAAGAAATAACACGCGTTGGACTTGGAACCGAAAAACAGTCTGCACAAAAGCGTACACTTATGTTTCACGACACCATTATCGGAAACATAGTAGAGCCTCAGTTTTGTAATTACATATTATGTGTACGCAATTACTCGCTCGCTAATAACAAAGTATGCAAAATGAGCATAATAGGTGGCATCATATAACGCGAGCCGCGCGCGCGCGCGCATCGAGCTCTGGTTCTGGCGCGCGTCTGGCGGTCGAGCGCGGCGAGCGACGACTGGAGAACGGAGGCACTCGCTATGCGAGTGAAAACCTATTGCATAAGAGGACACCGAGACAGTTATTAGTGAGAAGATAGCGCGGGCGATTCTCGCGCCGCTCGCTATCCACTCGGCTTTCAACGATTTTCGGCACAGCCGCCGAGACGCGTTACACGAATTTCGACGTGTTTTTTTTTCTTTTTTCAATTTTACTTTAAGGACATCTGTTTCCACGTGCTCGCTGGCGAAGAGCGATTAGTCACTCGCCGATCGGCCACGCGGCGCACAAAAAATTCACGCTGTAATTTACATCGATGCATATTCCAAATACTCAACGAGACGAGTCTGCGCACATCCATCACAGCTGACACGTTATATTACCCAGAATTACGCTCTGCCGGACGCGAGGATAATCCATTTCTTTGCGAAGCAGTCACCGCCGACGAGTTCATCTTTTTTTAGACCGCTTTGCCATTCCTTTTCGTTAAACGCAAGGAGCAAGGAGCTCTCAAAATTATTACCATTTGATTTCGCAACGACCCGTTTACAGTTGAAATCAATAGCGACTCTGAATTTGAGGAATAGGGAAAAGAATCGCCAAACTCTCGACATGCAACGAAAAAATAATTGAAAGTGTTTCCTTGACCTTTTTTTCCAGGAAACTTTTTTGTTTATTCAAATTCGAAAATGGCGCCATCGCCGCGATCTACTGTGAACATTAGAAAAACAAAGATGGCCGCGCGCCAGCGTACGTACAGAAACAGGATAAAACTCGCACACGTCGAAACCTGCGTGTTTCTCGAACTTTACAGAATTTTCGCCAAAATACATGTCAGCCCAGGAAAATGACAGAATCGGAAATCGCGTGGAAATCCAGTGTCGGTAATCGCGGTTGCCTCTCGTGACGAGTTGAACGAGGTTGCGGCTTCGCGCTGGAAGGACGCGGTTTTAGATCGAGGGCGAAGAGACGTCCGAGCGATTTGACGTCCAATCTTGCGCGGTACTCAACAAACACGTGTATACCATGCATATGTCACGGTACTCAAAGTCTCTCCCTCCCCGCGCGAAAAAAAATTACGCAAATCCGTGCATCAGCCGGCCAACCGGTCGCTCGGCTTCGCCACAGAGGCTGTGTGTTTTCTCACATTCTGATGTTGTGGACTGTTCTCGGGCCGGCCGGCCGACGCCGCCGCCGCCGCCACCGTCGCCGCTTTGCCGATATTTCTCCCATACTGGTGGGGTGAAAGAGTCGCCTCGTGCTGCGAGGTACTTATCGTCGACTCTCCTCCGGAGATCCTGGATATCTGCGAATCCATGCCGGACGCCCGCAGTCCTCTCGCGGCACCTCAGACTCAACGCGTCTCGGTTGACAATCGATCGCGCTATCGCTCTCTACTTACCACCCCCTACATATCGATTCTCTCTAGCTTCGATATATTGGCGTCGGTGAAAAAAACGTTTGTGACCTAATTAAATGAAAATAAATATTGTGACAGTTTCATCGAAATTATATATACAAATATATAAATATTTCGTCGTAATACCGGCTAATCGTTAGTTTTATTTAATAAGAAATGTGTGCGAGGATGTTTGGTGATACGATTTTTCGACGCAAGAGGGAGGGGACGGTGCTCTCGACGTCGTTTCTCGTTTTTCTCACGATTGCCACCCTCACTCGGAGTTTCGCCCACGGTGCCGAAGACTCGGAGGAAACGCTGCGCGACACTTTGCCGGCTTACGCGGTGTCGCTCGACGCCGAAACTCTCAACTCGAGCGCCTGCGCCCGGGAACTCGGGATCTTCAGGGATGCCGTTAGGAACCGGACGCTGTGGGCACTCAGAAGTCAGTATTACGCGGCTTTGTAAATCTTAGCGACACGAGTGAAGTAAACCAATTAAAAAAAAATCTATCTACGAAATGCTACAATCATTTTTTTTATCAACAAAAAAATAAGTAATAACTTATTGAACGCCGATAAAAATATTGAGCACTGATTTGACTATTCTGAAATATTTGAAACTTCTCGATTTTTCAATGAATTAAAAGAAAATGTTTTACAAATTGTTTAGAGATAAATTAAAGGTGAAATAAATTTTGTTAAAAGGTCTGTTGAGCCAGATGAAACAGGTTTTGCGGCTAATTGAGTTTATTCCAGGAAAATCAGTGCAAAGTGAAAAAAGAAGTCGATATCAGAGCCGATCAGGGGTGCGTGAAGAATTTACTCGGTTGTACGTCGAAGCGGATGAACGGATACCGCACGCGGCAAATTGCGGGTTCGACTTTCGCGGCGCGAACCCGTGTGCACCAGGAGTCGTTACACAATAAACTCGTTTTCCGTACTGTAACGTCGTGACACGGACACACGGGTTGCCCGTACACAGGATGGGATTCTGGCGTTGTTATAACATTCCACGTTCGCGCTCACCCTGCTCGGTATTATTGCCCCCGCGTCCCCCCTTCACTCGGTATTCCCACGAAATTCACGTATCAAAATTACAGCACACGGAATCTTATTCCGAGCATCGCATGATATGTCCTCTTGATTACTTTCACTTGATAAGTCGCGCGTTTTTTTTTTTTTCACTGTAGACACAAATTGTGATTTATTCTACCGCGGCGACTGGTATAATAAACGTAACTCTGGAGCTGGACGATAATTGCTATTTTTTCTATCTCGGCGATGAAAAACTGCTTTACTTTCTCATTGATTTTTCAACACGCGAACTGTAAAATCTGGTTGAGGGGACTGTCTAAAAAATAAGGGTCAACTTTTTTTTTTAAGGAAAAATCGAATATTTTGTGTTTAAACAAAAAATGTTGTCAGTAAAAAAAAATTAAGTCAGTAAAAAAAATATTTAAGAGAGTAGAGAAATATACATTGCAATTTTTAGGTATCCCAGTCGGCTTAAATAAAAGAGAATGCGAGAAGATTGTGGGCTGTGTTAGAGACAAGAAAATTTAATTATCGCAAGGACAGCTTTTAATTTTACGACGAGGGTCGTTGGTCGTTGAATTTTAAATGTTGTAAACACTGTAGACGCTGCAGTCGTTGCAAAAGGATTTCTCAAAAGGTTGAAGTAACTGCAGTTGGCCGCAAGAAACCGAGCACCGGGCGGGTCCACCAGAATAATGGTAGCTTGCATCACACCCAGAGTGCTCGATAACGCGGGGAAAAACTACTACAGTATTCCTAGCGCATAGCGCACAGAGCCGATCGGCTCGGTACGCGAGCGGGAAAACTTGTGAAATTCTGCTCTCCCCTGACGAACAGCCGGTCATTCGTTCACGGCGAAAAATTTCGTGCCTTCGGCGACAGAGAATTCGCTGGCGAAATAGACGCGACGAACACGCCGATCGCGAGCACCGCACGCGCAATTTTATTTCTCCCTCATTTCCTGCGAATACTTTCTCTCTGTGATACCGAAGAGACGTATTTTAGTGGCGACACACGAGCCGTTATTGCTTGTTACTTTTATTCTGCAATTTATGTTTTGATAATAAAATTGCTTCTTTTTTTTTTCCATGACTAACGAAACGCAGTGCTCGACTCAAGCGGCGAGCCAAAAGCTGGATTCCTCTATGGAAACAATTACTGGCTCGGGAGTCGCAGCCAGTGCCTCGACACCAGCAACGAGTCGCCCTTCTTGGTCAAGGAAGAATTTGCACGAAACGCGACGAGGTTTCGGAGACGCGAGGACGAATTTCCACCCTTCGACCTGCACTTCTTCGTCGCTCACTTCCGGCACAACAGCACGATGCAGTATCACGTCAGGCTTCCCACCGAGGCGAGTCGCGACTTATTCCACAGCGTCCAGATTTGTCATTGATAACTAATCCTTGGCTGCAATGATCGAAATATTCTCATTACACTGCATTACACATTTTTTAAAGTCGGTGGAGGAGAAAAAATATGTGCATTTTTCATGCAGTTTATAAAATACTAGGCTACTCACACGCGCTGGCGCGCGTGCTTGAAAAACCTGCCAAAATCGACCTCAGAAATTTTTTCTTTTCAAAATATTGACCTTTAACCTATACCATCATTCTTTAGTCGTATATTCTACCCCCGAAAACACTGGTTATTAACCTTTTTTAACCGATTTTGAAAAAAATATTTTTTTGGCGACGAAAAAAATATTTTTTGTCAGAAATCGTAGATCCGGCTCCGAACCGAAAATCGCCAAAATCGACCCCAATTTTTTTTCTTTTGAAAATATCGACTTTTAACCTATACCATCATTCTTAAGTCGTATATTCTACCCCCGAAAACACTGGTTATTAACATTTTTTAACCGATTTTGAAAAAAATATTTTTTTGGCGACGAAATATTTTTTTTTTCTGTCAGAAATCGTAGATCCGGCTCCGGACCAAAAATCGCCAAAATCGACCTCGGAAATTTTTATTTCAAAATACCACCTATAATAGGTTAATCAATTTTGCGCTGCTGCGCTCTTATAAAGCTTTAAAAGGTTGCGGGTGCTGCCTCGCCTGTACTCTTATGACATTTTTCAAATTTGACACCAAACTGATTTTGTTTATCACGGTCTTTCCTGGCAACCAATCACAGCTCTAATAGTTTGCTAACAATGCTTTCCGTTACTCATGATCTTTTTAAAAGAGGGGTTTCCAAAAGAATGTTTTGTTCTTGAAACACAGAATATTTTAAATTAATAATATTCCGGCAATTTCCAGGACCTCGTGACCCTTGGACTCTGCCTCCCGGCTTCCTGCACCACCGACGAGTTGAGTTCGCTCTTGGAAAGAGTTTTTCAGGAGCGAATTCTCACTATCGGCCGTCTGTACGCGGCGGATTTCCGGCTGGTGGACGTGAGAGATTTGAGGGACGATCACACGTGGCTGTTGAACGGAAAATTCATTTTCATCGGACTCGTCCTGATACTGACGATCGCAGCGATGATCGCGGGAACCGCTTACGACGTTCTCGTTTGCCAGAAATACTTGAAGGCTAAAAAACAACTTGAGCACGATAATCTCGAGAACAACAACACTCCGAGTGGTAATTAGTTGTTTACATTAATAGTATTGACTTGTTTTATTCATAATGTACAATTTATTACGCCACGAAAACAACGTTAGGTTTGAAAGACACCGTGCACAACGCGGAATCTTTGGTACCCATGGGAAAGAAACATCCTCCTCTCCTTGGTGAGATATTGAAATGTTTTTCGATCTACACGAACACGAAGATCATATTCAACACGAAACTGGGATCCGACTCGGTCGCGCCTGTTCATGGATTGAGGTTTTTGGGGATGGTCTGGATTATCCTGATTCACACGGTCTTCTACGTGGCCGACTTTGGGGGTGAGATTTTTAACACGACGTCCTCCACGAAAATCATGTTTTTGTAAAAAAAAAAGGTTTTTTCAAATGAAAAGAAAAAAAACATTATTTTTTCTATTTAATTAATCTCCCTATTTGTTACACAGACAATAAACCGTGGGCCTTTCGAATCGCCGAAGGATTCGGGGAGCAGATAATCAGCAACTCTACCCTCTCCGTCGATACCTACTTCTTCCTGAGCGGATTTCTCGTGGCCTACCTGTACTTCAAGACGAGCCTGAGAAACAAGAAGAAGAGCGCCAATGTCAATTACAAGCGGAAAGCCATCGAGTTTTTCGGCGCGATACTCAAGAGATTCGTGAGGTGAGACAGACAGTCGAAGGTCAGACGCAAAGACCGATGTGTCGGACTTGCTCCTCCTCGACTCTGGCTGACTTCTTGAGACTGAAGAACACTAAATGTACAAAATGTATTTCATTCAATTTTTTTCCCCCACACGACGCCGAAACTCAGACTCACTCCAGCATACATGATGATAATTGGTATCGTGGAATTAAATTCATCGTGGTACGGCGAAACTTCGCTCTTCAACTCAACCGAGAGACCGCAGGAAACTTGCGCGAATTACTGGTGGAGAAATCTCCTTTACATAAATAATTTATTCGGACGAGACACTATGGTACCTACGATCAAATATTAATAAGCATTTCTTTCTTTTTTTTAATAAAGCCTCGACCGGTTGGGTCGTAATAATTGTTATTACGACGATGCAAATTGTGACGCAATTAATTGTGATTTTAGTGTCTATCCTGGAGCTGGTATCTCTCGAACGACATGCAATTCTTCGTCCTTGGAACGTTTCTTGTCATACTATCGTCTATGTGAGTCAATCGGTCCCGCGAATCCCCGAACGGGAGGGACGGCAGCAGTTCTCTTTTATTATTTACTCTTTGGCCTTTGATCTACCGCCAATCGGTATTGACTGCCACTAACTACATCGCGTTCTCTTCGATTTCATTTTTTTTAGATACTTCTACACCGCCGTAACGATCCTCGCGTTTATTTTGATCAGCTCGACCGTTGTCACTGGTTACGTGTCCTACATCCACGGATACGTCCCGACGTAAGTTCCAAATCATCGGAACCTTGACCGATCAGTCGTACTAATTTTTAAAGATGATTTAAAGATCATAAAGACGATAGTGTTGTTCTCTTTTTTCAATTTTTAGAATGGACGAACAACTCCACATGCTGGATCTGCTGTACGACCCGCCGTGGGCGAGAATCGGTCCGTACATCGTCGGAATCGTCACGGCTTACGTTCTCGTTAACATGAAAGGCAAACTGGCCTTGCGAAGGGTAAATAGAAAAGCAACTCGTGACAACGATAAAGCGGCACTAACACGATTATAATTTTTTTCCCCCAGAGAAATATTGTGATTCTCTGGATACTCGGAAGTGCCTGCAACGTGTTGGTCCTGTTCGGCCTGTACGAGAGGTACATATCGGTGCTTTCTTCGGCGTTCTACGTGGCTCTCAGCCGGACGGTCTGGGGCATCGGTCTCGCTTGGCTGATGATCGCGTGTTGCACAAATCACGGCGGTAAACCACAATCGTCTTACATTGTATCGCCACACACGCGAACGGGCAATTCAGTGCTCAACTCTTTCCTCTTGATATGTTTCAGGCATTATAAACACGATCCTCACGTTCCGAGGATGGGTTCCCTTCAGCAGATTGACTTACTGCGCCTATCTCCTCAATCCCTTCATCATCACCTCGATCTACCTGCACAGCGAGTCGGCGATGCACGTAGATTTTCTGCCGACCGGCACGATGTTCCTCGGCTACCTGGTGGCGACTTACGCCTCGAGCTACGCGTACTCCCTCATGATGGAGACGCCCTACGTGCTCATAATGCGACTACTGACGATACCGCGGGCGCGCAATCGTTGATCTCCCGCCGCGGCTTCGCCTCGCTCCCCTCATTCGCGTCATCCAAGCATCACACGATTATCTTAACTGTTGTACGAAAAATCTTCATTAGGCATATTTAATACGACAAAACGAAAGAGAGAGAGAGAGATGGAGCAATGTACATATATTGTCGGGTGTTATCGTAGCATTATTAATAATTAGTCGTATAAGTCTCAGTAGCGGTAGAGCTAACAAATAAATAAGTTGAAAACGAGCGAGAATAATTGTAACTCGCGCGACAGTCCTGGATCGAGTGCACGAGTTTGTAAATCGTCTTTATTAACGGGATCTTTGTACACGGTGGAAGGGCGAGTTCCATCGACGAGAAACAATGAGAAAGAGGACGTAAGAATGATCTCCCGCGATTAAAGAAATCACGAGCTTTTAATGCGTTTTTTTGTTGTTGTTGTTGTTTGTTTGTTCTGTCTCTGCTTCTTTCACGAGGGATCGGGTAAGCGTGGGTCTTCTTCATTTACAGATCTAGCGATAGGCCGATGGATCGCGAGCGATGGCGAGTCAAAGGTGCTCACGACCGAAAGCTGCGGGGGCTATGAGTGAACCGGGGAATGTATCCGGGGCGGCGCGGGCGAGGTAAGCGATCGATTCGCGCGCGACGCCTGCTCCTTTCTTCCCTCGTCCACCTGTTTCTCGAGCTGCTCCTTCGAGACTAGAAGTTCCCTTGTGCGTGGGTATACAGGATCCTGCGTTTAAAGTGCGAAATGAGAAATCGATCGTGTTTGAGATTATTTTTCTTTTTTTTTCGTTCGTTCGAATCATCGTGAACCGACCTGTTGTCGCATGCTGGGATTCCAGCGGCAGTACAGACTCTTCCAGGGCTTTATGTGTCTCATACTCGCGATCGGTATCAGCACCAACTGATAGTGCGGGCCCGACCTGTACAGCGGATTTTGGTAGAGCGACAATTGGCTATTCGTGTACGACCATAGAGAGACCGTTCGCAGCTTCACCTGTTCCTGAACTCGCTCGCGTTCGCTGAAGCGAAAGAAGCACACACGATAAAATCAGTTTTCACGGCTCGATCGACGGGAAAATTGAAGCCGACGACGCACCTGCTGAATAAAAACGTGCCGAATCTGCAGGAATAGAGGTGATCGAGTATCGTGATGAGAAAGTGTTCGTTGAATTGAAAATCGTTCGGAAACTGTTGGCTTATCTGCCAGACGCAGTCGATGAACTGCAGGAACACCGGAGAGCGATCGGCGTCGCTGTGATGCTCGTCACCGTGACCGATTCTCTGGAAAATTGTCGTCGTATCGAAGTTACGAGGGCTCGTTTAATTATTTTAATTGTCTTTGGCAATCGTTACCTGTTGAAACTTGTGGCCAAAGCTTAGCCACTCTTTTTCTATGAGAACCTGGAAACCTTTGATGGTTCTGTAGTACGGATCGAGCATTAACATCGCGAGCGCCGTAAGCTGTGAGGAGAAATAAAATTGTGTTCATCAAAAACGCGTTTCTCGTCGTCTTTGCAACGAATTTTTGTCGTGTTTACCTGCGCCGTTCGATCCCAACCGTCCGAACAGTGGACGAGCACCGAAGTCTTGTGATTCTCCACTTTGTCGACGATTCTTACCGCCCCGGCGAGTATGCACTTGATGTGCTTCAGCCAGACGGTGGATTCGAGTCCCGAGAGCCATCGAGCCTCGTCGATAGTCGGGAAACATAATTCTGGAATCATCAAAAGTTTGTCGATACAACAGAACTGGAATTTTCCTCGTGACCGCCCGATTCTCGTCAACCATTCGTCGTTTACCTTTGAGCTTTCTCAGACTCTCCCGCATCACGTGAATATTGTGAATATCGAGAAACACGACCTCCGCGTTCTGATAAGAATCCTCGCTCTCGTATCCCCCGCCCTTGGCCTTGTTCGCCACGGCATTCGTCATCGGTCGCGCGTCCATTATGAAGAGCTTGTGGCTCTGCGCGTTCGCGTCCATGATGAGTTGCACGTATCTCTCGTCCTCCCGACTCCGCTTGCCGCTCACGCCGACCAGAGGCTGAGCGCAGCGCGTTATCGTCGCCTGGCTCTCGGGATGAATCCACGAGAGAACCGGGAGCCGACCGCGACTCCTGAAGGCCGCCGAGGCCTGAAGATCCTCGTCGGTCGCCGCTGCCGGCACGGCCCAAATCGCCGGGTAACTGTCGCACAGACTGTAAGTATCGTTGATCTTCGATATCTTCCACATGTCGTTGTTGACGCCCTGAGAAAAAATAAATAAATGAAATCATTACACGATTTTTTCCCTCTTTTCCACCGTTTCGGCCGCGCTTACCATTCGCTTGAGCTCGGCTATCGGCTCGTAGACGTTCCAACCGTTCTCCGGAAAATTCTCCGAGTACTCGAAGGCGAATAGTGGAAGCTTGTGAGATAGCGGAAAGGAATACTGCTGCAGTTTCTCGAAAACGTCGCGCCGCGAGTGCTTCTCCTGCTTGTGAGCGAACCGCAGGTTCCTCATGTCCTTGCAGAAGACCTCGATGCCGTACGAGTTCTCGCCGCGGCTCGACGCCCCGCCGACCTTCTCGATTCGGCTCACCACGCCCAGCGGCACCTCCACCACGTGCGGCGTCTCCCGGTCGATGCTGCGGAAGTGCAGCTTGTAGTTCGTCACGCTGAGGACTCCTCGAGCCGGGCCGGAGTACGGGCAGAGGTAGGTGACTTCTCGGGCCACCCCCTGCTTTCGCTCCCCGTTCAGCAACGGCGGTCCCGTGTCGCCTCCCGATAGATTCTGTTCAATCAGAGGCTTTTAGATCTTCGGTATTGCCGATTTACGCGAGCGGCGAATCAACGGAAAACAAAACAAAACGTCAACTCCAACTTAGGCGATGAGAAAGCGTCTTTCGTCATCTATGATGCATTCACGAGAAAAAATAATAATAATGCGAATAAGGGAGCGGCGGTTCTCCATCTACGAATTGTGCTGTGCGAAAAATGATGCTGCATGAGGGAAAAAAAAAATTCAATCGTGCTCCAATTGTTCTCTGTCTCTTTGCTACGGGACTCACTTTTCCATCGATATCTTTTTTCGCTTCGAGAGCCGATACAATATTATTATCTGTGGAAGTGGAGCTCGTCGAAAAGCTCTTAGAATGCGATGCTTTCTCCCAACTCTCCTGGAGCATCGGCGATTTATGAGAGGGAAGAGAAAATTAGATTTTTGTTAGTAACAGTCGAGTAGGAGCGTTAAGCCAGTTAGTTCTTTGCTTGCGATATTTGCATTACCGATTCTTGGCCCATTTTTGAGTTGAGTGAACTGCTTTTGCTGTCCGAATTGAGCGAATCCGAGCTGGCATTTTTGGAATTGTGTTCCACCCCCAGAAGCTCGGCGCTTCCCGTCTTCTCCATACTCGCTTCGAGAATGGCTTCCAGTATTTCTACTCCCACCGTTCTGGCATTGTCAAGTTTATTATTCCGCCAAGATGCTGCCCCGCCAATACCCTTCTGTAACTGCAATCAGAGTATCGTGTCATCTCAATATTCTGCCAACTAATACACTTTGGACAAATAATAAAAACACTTTGGTAATAATAACTGGACTAGATTCACAGGATGCCACAGCATAACAGGTTGCTGGTGTTGACGGGACTCTTATTTTTTCTTTGACCATTTGCGTCTTCTCTGACACCAAAGATATCTTCACAGTTGTAGAAATTCGTGACGACACATTTCCATGCTCTGACGGTGCGACTGGATTTTCATTTATCGTACAATAATTCAACTGATTTTTATCCATCGGTATCAGTTTCAGGGTGGATTCTGTTGTTGATGAAGTGCGAAAGGAACGACAGGAAGGGGTTATGAATGCGAGGAATTGTGTATAGACGAAAAAAAAAAAACAGCAGGAAGGTGCAGAAGCTCGAAGATAACCTATAATTCGCGGAATTTTCGAAACCAACGAAACGGGGGTTTCCGCGTTATCGAGCCTTCGATTAATCAGTGCAGAGGTCAATTCGGGAGTCGATATTTATCCGGAAAGTCGTAATTGAGCTATAAATACGAAACATCAACAAAATAACGCACCGATTAACGAGCACCGAGTGCCACGCCCAGACGAACGAAAACGGTGATTTTACACGAAGCAGCGTGGAGTATTGAATTTTAATTTAACCACCTCGCTGATAAACGGAGAATCCTCCGTCCCGGAGACTGTCAACAACGTGATCCTAATTTCGGTCTATCCTTCTGTCACTGCAACTCGTATTTGACAGGAGCGGCCATTTTGCGGCCGTCGGCCGGTAGACGGCGGCACCGCCTTGTTTCGATTCCCACGTGGATATCGTCGTACTCACCTGTATGCACATCGTGCATCTTTTTTTTTTTGCGCTTTCTTTCGCGTATGCACATTCTCGGCTCGTGTCGTAAACATCGTTCGACGTTGGATCGTCGAACTTCAATTTTCGAATGTATGAGAAACGTTGTTAGCTTCATTAGGCCGATTTTGTAAAATTGTTTTGCTCCGTTTCGTTTTCCGTTTCTTCGTTGCACTTCGATGTTCGATGTTCGACTGTTCGAGCTGCAAAATTTCGCGCGAAGCCAATTGGCCTAAACATCGGTAAATATCGAGCCCGCGCGGTTTCAATTCTCGAATATATGGCAAACATGATTTATGTAATTAGATCGACTTTTTGTTATTCATCCACGTTTTCTTTCTTCCAAATGGCAAACATGATTTATGTAATTAGATCGACTTTTTGTTATTCATCCGCGTTTTCTTTCTTCCTTGGACTCCGATGTGTCGTTCGGGTGGCAAAATTAGGCGGGAACACGATTGCATTTACCAGTCCCTGACACGGAATTACGAGGAATGGTCGAGTGTGCCGCAAGTGTCCTGTACGACGCCCGTGTACGAGTCGTAAATGCGATTACAAGCGTATCGTAAAGGTTTCGGTCCAGCCTCGCACGCGCCGCGGTATCTTGTTAGCAAAGTGTCAAATCGGATTAGAAGCTCGTACGTCGAGTCCCTCTCGTGGCTGTTTCGTTCGCGCTATAAGTTTATCGATCTCCCGGCGTCAACCTGCTGCGCGATACCGTACGGGATTAATTGGGAGATTCAACAAGACGAGCACGTGCAGGGGGCAATTACGATTTTTTATTTATCAAAAAGAAAAAACATGTTTCGAAGGAACTAAAGTTTTGGTAGTCGGACGCACTGAGGCGCGGGCGAGGGGAGAACTGCTCAATTTTCTGCCGCCTTCTTCTCACCCTCTTCAATCTCTATTATTTTTTTTCTTCTTTCCACAATGCGTATAATATAATAGCGACAAATCGTTAACATGAAATATAAAACTCTCTCAATCATCAACTATTATATCGATAGCATTTCGTTTCTCTCTCTCTCTCTCTCTCTCTCTCGCTCTCTCTCTCTCTCTCTCTCTCTCTCTCTCTCTCTCTCTCTCTCTCTCTCTTTTGTTTCTCATTTGTTAAACATTGTCAACATATAAATATGGTACAGTCACATCACGTCAATGTTGAGAAGTGTGTTTTGTATAACCGATTCACGAGTAGATATACAGCGAGAAATTCTATACACGGCCATACACAGTTAGCGATTTCTAAATCGGATTTTCTCTGTTCACTTACACACAAACATGTATTTATAGTGTATAATATATATACATAATATATATACATGTATATATACTATTTATATATGTATAATATCGATGTCTGCCCCGTTACTCTCCGCTAATACATTTATACAAAATCCTAACGTCAGACTCACGTGCTGCTCACGTTTCTTCGATTTCTTTCTCTTTCTCTCATCGTTCACCCGTCGACGAACGACGTCGCATCCGCTGCGGCGCTTGTTATTTCTTTTTTCTTGTTGTTTTTGTTAAGCCGTTCGAAACGAATCCGAGAATCCTCAGAATCATCGATAGTGCCGCGAGTTGATCGTTAGCGCAATCGAACCGGCTCCCTTTGCGTTTCCCTTTTGGCACTTACAAACGAAGAATTCTTAAGTCTAAAGTACGTTGCGTCGGCGCAGTTCGATTATTCTTCGGGGTACGTTGGATGAGGTTGGTGGTTTCGGTTCTCCATTAGGCCATCGTCGAGAGCCCTCAAAGACAACAAAGCGTCCCGGCGATCCCGACGCCTCGCGAAGCTATCGCGCTCCAAGAGATTCCAGAAGAAACGGCCGAGCGGCGGGCGACGAAACTCCCCGTCGCTCTTGCGATGTTAAAATCCAATTCCCCCGAGTCGTCGTCAATAAACACAGCCACACATTCGCGTGTATCTGCGCAGAAGCGATTTCTCGGGCGAAAACCACCACAAGCAACTGCAGGTGGCGGCCTCTCGAAGATGCGCGTTCTCGTTATGATTTCAGTGTTTGTTTTTTTCTTTCTTTTTTTCGATTACGATTACGTACAAGAAGATCCCACCGATCCGAGATGCCCGTGTGGCGTGTCGCGACTCTCGCATCAGCGGAGTCCCCGTCGTCGTCGTCTCCTCGTCGTCATCGTCGTCGTCGTCGTCGTCGTCGCTCTCGAGCGACGCGACGCCCGATCCTCTCGACACTTCGCAGAGTTCAGTCTTATCTCGTGGTCCATCCGGGCCCCGGTCACGTCATCTGCGCGGCGTTGTAGCCGCGCTTTCTCGGCGCGCCGAAGTGCTGGGGACTCGTGGCCAGCTGGAACTGTTGTACGTAGGGATTGTTCCTGAGGACGTTGCCGACCACCGGCGATCCGGTGTTGACGTACTGCGGCTGCACCGCGATTATCCCGGTCTGCTGCAGATACTGCTCGCGATAGAGCGCCTGCTGCGCCACGTACTCGCCGTTCACGGGACCGGCCTGTGACTGATAGTGCGAGCGAGATACGCGGCCGCCTCCGCCTCCGCCGCCGCCGCCACCGACGCCGCCCACGTTCGCCGGTCCGTTCGCGTTGTACTCCTTGGCGTTGTAGTCCTGATGGTAGCGCAGACTCCGCGGCGAGTCCGTCGACGAGGGCGGCGTGCCCGAGTTCTTCAGGCTCTGCGTCGGGCTCTGCGTTATCGACTCCAGCACGTGACGCGGCATGTTCGGCGACGGCGAGTGAACCTCCTGCAGGCCGTCCACGCGATTCGCGTTGCGCGTGAACACCGGCGCGCTCTCCGGCCGCCCGCCGATTATGTTTCGCATGCCCTCGCGGTCCTTCGCGCTCAGGCTCTGACGCGAGTTGCTCAGCCCCAGCGTCGGGTCGAGGAGCGTCGTCGAGTTGTTCAGATCGGCCACCGACGACCAGCTCATGCTCGCCAACTCCCAGCGGCGCATCAGGTCGGAGATTCGCTCGGCTTTCATCGTCGCGTCCATGCTCTCGTCGTAGTCCGGGCCCTGCGAGGACGGGAATGGAGAATTAACTTTTTGCTCGGAAAATTAGGCGAATTAATCATTCTTTTGTTAATTAAAAGAATTTGTTGAATTGTAAGACAAAAATTGAAAGAAAAGCTGTTATTACATCTTTAAATTGACAATAATTCTTTGACTTAGAAATGATTTTTGGTAGAAAAAAAATACAAATTTCAGGGAAAAGTCGTAGATTGTTTTCAAATTGCAATACGTACGTTTTCTATTTTCTCGTCCAGCATCTTGAAGAAGTCCAGCTGACTGGAAGACACCTCTCTGAAAGACAAACACGAAGACGTCTCACGTGAGTACGAGAAATAAAAGTATCGACGTCATCGCGGTCGGTGCGCGACGTCAGTGAAGCGAATATTTTCGCGAGTTAACGCTAATTGTGAACTTACGCCTGCTGCAATAGAGGTCCGCTTCCGGGGCCGCCGGACTTCTTCTTCGCCTGGGACTTGACGTCCACCGAGCCGTTCTGGTTATCCTCGTTCCTGTTGACTTCGGCGCCATTGTTGTTGGTCTTGTTGCTTTTCGTACTCCCGTTTTTCTGCTCGATTGAAGCCGATCCTGAAATCACAGAAAGATGTCATGTTTAATGCAATCCCATTGAATTCACGTGGTAAATATTCACGCCTTGATTTTCGAATTATTCGCGCGCGTGTCTCGCCGCCGCATAATTCAAACGACGTTACGCGCGATTCCAGAAATAGCGAGGTAAAAAAAAGGAGGAATCGAAAAGAGGGTAGAGAAGCTTACACAAGGCCCGCGTCGAGGTCGAGTGACCCAGACCTCGAAACCGTCTATCGACGCCGCCACCGCGAACGAGGAAGAACAACAACAAGGATCACGTGTGCCACGCGAGTTTTCCCACAGCGGCCGAAGTCGCTTGTTTACCGGAAAACTCGGGCGTATAATGAGAGACCACCGCTTTGTCTATTTTTGTATCGTCGTGCACCGCCGTTGGGGGATCCGTGTGCACAGCGTACGAGCCGCACTCGGAGTCAGAGGTCGTTAATTAATGCATTCGAAATCTGGTAAACAAGACTAATCTTATCGCCAGCGTTCGTGCAACAAGCGTTTCCAGCGCTTTTCACGAGCCGATATTTCACTCGGCTCCCGAGTCCCCGAAGACCGCGGCGCGCAATTGAGGTTATGTTATGTGTTTTTCTTCGATATTTCGCGTTTCGCAATGTGTTATGCAAGACTTTGCGCCTCGGGCATTTAGTGAGGTTAGGATACACGGAATATAGATTATTCGAGTCGTGTGTACTACAAGTCGAGTGCCGCGTGAATTATGCACGACGGACGCCGAGTTGTGGCGCACGGTCCATTAATTGGCCGACGCTGGCGGGAGAGCAAAGGAGAACGAACCCGTCGCGCGCTATCACAATGGGAACGCAAATAAACCTGCGATATAGCCGGTTAGACATAGGCGAGTAACCGAGAGACCGAGATAGAGGAGCCGCGTACGTTGGCGGCGGACGGCCGAGGACTCACGTGCAGCGGGATCAGCAGCAGCAGCAGCCACCAACGACGCTAGTAAAACGGCTCTCGGGTCGCTCTACCCGCTATACGCGACCGCTGCCCCTGCTGTGGCTATAACGAAATCACCTCACGCGTGCGGCCCTCATGACGTGCAATTAAACAGGAGACTGCCAATATGAGCCTTTTATACCTCCGCACGTAATCCCCACGATTTCTCAAGCCTTTTGAAATTCGCTTGACGTTTTTCTTTTTATTTCACAATAATTCGCAACTTGACGCGCATTCTCTTTGTCGCACAGTTTGTGTTTCGCGAACAGTTGGAGAATTTGACGAAACGAGTCGAATGGAAGTTCTTAGGGTAGGAGTACCATTTGTGGCCACTGCACCGTTTGTGGCCATTTCCATTGTAATTAATTTGCAATATTTGTTTTTCCATATTCGAATGCTGATACCTCGAAAGTATTCATACAAACTGATAAGATCGTCAAGCTCATTTTTTTTATTTAACAACATAAGCAATTAAATCCTCTTGAATTTGGTGGCCACAATTGGAACAAAGCTGGCCAAAAACGGTACTTCTACCATATTTACAGTTTTTGTAAAGAAAAAAAAATGTTCTCTCGATTTGGTTACTGAGAAGAATTATGATTTAAATTTGGTAATACATTTTTCATGCTTTCGTGGAAGACGATTTAACCTTGCGATTGCGCTTTCAGCAGTTAATTAATAGTTCGCAGCGGCTTTCAGGACCGCAAATACGCGTTAATGCGGCGGGACGCTCAATGAAGCCGCATTCTTACGGCGCTGGAACGGTGCGCGACGATGATTCTCCCGGTCAGCGTCACGCGCGAGGCATCCCAGCGCGAAGGCGCGCCTCCTTGATTAATAGTCCGACGTAATCCTCGCCGTCCGCTGAATTATCTCTCTCTCTCGCCAATACAGGCGGCCTACGCCGCGTGTGCCCATTATAACGTGCGACGTGCGAGGAATTTCCGTCAAGACGACGGGCTGCATACATTGCGCTCGCGAGGTATTATTAGTCATCGGTTTTACGCAGATGAGCGACGTGTGGATCGCGGCGCACGGTGCGTGGCGACCAATCAGGCGTCTTTGCCGTTCCTCGCCGAAGGGAAGCGGAAAACAACGAGGATTATCGGATTATTGGCTTCGTTCGCGATCCATCGAACGATATTATATATATATACATTTTTTTTGTCTCACATTTTTCTGCTCTTCTAATAATCATTCAAAGGGAGCTCGAGGAGCCGAAGGAATTAAAACCACCGAAGCGACTGGAATTAAAAGTCCCCCTGCAGCCGCGCAACTAATTTATACGCTCGTGTATAAATGTGCATTGTAAGAGGAAGCGCGGAGTGAATTTCAATCGGCAGAAAAGGAGGGCAAATGCCGTCGCAATGAAAATGAGAACGGGGAGTCAAAGAACGCGCGGGGCTGTCGAGGAAAAACCAGTGATTGTGAAAAAAAAACCGTCGGGACAAAAAACATCAACGACTCTTTTCTATTTATTTATAGATCGCGCGAGACGGCGAAATTTTCTATGCAAGCGCCGAGACTCGGCGCGACACTCGACGTGAAAATGAGTGAGGAGGAAAGACGGAGAGGGGGGGGGGGGGAGGGGGGGAATAGGCAGTTGGCGTGTAGATCGAATTTACATAACCAGATTCGCGATCGCGCCATTGCCCTCGATGAATCATTTGCCCGGAGTGAACGTAACGCGACGAAGGAGCAACGAGAGTATTAAAATTCACGGTTATAGTTTTTGGCACGCGGAAATATCGGAATGGCCGAATCGGTGGATTTTATCCACCCACGAAACGCCGGGTCTCGTGGGTGGACAAAACGTCAAGCCTCTCCGACGTGGAAAAAGCAAACCGCATTCTTCGTTGCTAATTCCATTGATTCCATTGATTATTCGCCGCTCGTGAAATAAAATTATTTTGCCCTTTCCGCTTCGTATTATCTCCGAGGAAATTGTCACTGACGGGAAAATAAATGTCCTAGGGGACACGGAAATAGCGGACGGATAAAACGACTCTATTATTTCACCAGCAAAAGCGGATATTAATTTCATCGAAAATTTCTTTTTTTTTCCACGATCAGTTGGCCATTTGCAATCGATAATCCTCCAGTGGCGCCAGCGGGCGAGCCGAACACTTCGTCCTTCCGACCCCGCGACTGACTATAGCCACTTGCGGCCTCAACATGTGCTCGTCAAATCGTTTTACACGCGAATAACGCGCGAGCCAATCACAACGAAGCCCTCGCGGTTTCCCGTGTCTCCCTCTCCCCCCGCGCGTCAGTTCCGACGACGCCGCGGCCGGGTATGCGGAATTCCAATATGAATTCCCCGCATACTCGCCGAATTTCCGGCTTCGAAGTTCGAACGCATCGTGCCGTTGTGTTTCGCAACCGCCGCGAAACGCTAACGACGCCGAACGAGCAGGGTAAATACCCAACAAAGTGATTTCGCACATAACCTGAGTCACGAGTGCAAAGCAGGAACGAAAAATTCGCGCGAACTGCACTGACGTATTTCGCGTGACGCCCGAAGAGAGAGACCCCGAGGCGAATATCTGTTGCATCGCGGATATATATTAAGTACTATCAGCCGCGGTGCTGCTGTTCCCTCGCGTTTATTTGACGCTACGCGACGCGCGCTCGTCGCTCTATATTTAGACAAAGAGAACCGTGCCACGAAGCCCACTGAGCAGCGCCCCGCGGAGCTGGCGACGCCGCCGAGTTTTACGTCAACTCAGAATTCGTACCGCGAGTGCTAGAGCACTGGACGCGACGACGTCTCTATGTGTATACCACAACGAGAGAAGAGACAGAGAGAGAGAGAGAGGCTCACGAGAGTCGTGCGGCTGTTCGTAAGCACGTGCGGAAAATACACATCACTTCACTGCGAGGTATAATTATACAGCCGGCCGTGAGGTCGTCGCTAGGCTCGTGAGGGGAGCGGTGGAAGGGGGCCTGGTGTCGCCGGTGAATAGGGAAACGACGGGAGAAGAAAGGGAATAAAGAGTGGAGAATGGGCGGTAAAGGAAAGGCCCGAGAGAGCCGTATGGAGACGGCGGAACGGAAGGACAAACGAGTTCGCAGACTCTCAGGGGGGGGAAACTTGGCGATGCGCGCGCCTCCACACAGTTGAAAGTGCAAACACACACGCAGAGCGTGCGAGCGAGCCGCGTGTATCGCGGGTACATACATAATGAGCACTTTACTGGCCGGCCAATTATTTGCAGTTGACTCGCGCCGCGAAGGGCCGTGCGAGAAACCGAGTCCCGCGACGGAATAATTAATTAAATGCTCGCGTTAAAGAGCGCGAAACGATTATCGAGGGAAAAAAAATGCCGTGTGTGTTTTGCACGTTGAGCGACTGGAGAGTTTGCGGAGGGGAGATATGTTTGTTCTATGACAGTTTTATTCTTCTCTTTTCAGTGTATTTTTTTTACGTGTGAATGCTGGACGATTTTCTAGTAAATGCGCGAAATGTTAACTGCGTCTGTATTCAAATCTGGAAGGCAATAAAGCTGTAATTTTTCTCTTCCTTCCTTACGCATGACAAAAAGGGGATTTTAGAGGCTTGGCAATAATGGTTTTTCGGTCGAGTCACCCCTCACGAGTTGACACGCAGAAGAAGACGGAAAAAAGGGACGAAGAAGAAGAAGGAGACGGAAGATCTCGGCCACTGCTCCTGGGCCCGGATATCGATCCAGTGACTCCCGTCGCGCGGAATCCGCCGTTGGCTGCGAAGGCCTCGCCTAGCGCCCGAGGAAATTGGTTAAACCTCAGGCTGAGCAGCCGATACCCACCTCCCCGGCGTCCGTGTGTACTCGCATACCGCGCGCGAGATTAATCGTCTCAGCCCTAACGCGGGCTTTAGCTCTTTGAGTGGAACACCCGAGGAATCTCCGCGGCTCAAGAGGGCGAATGCTTAACGGCCCGAAATTCGCCTCAATATACATAACATTAGCCTATACACGCGGGAGCAGCGCCAAGGCCACCCCCATCCGCCGTTGGAAAACAGATATCTCCACAGATAAGTTACCCAACCTACAGTACAGTTTTTTCCTCTCAAGGAACAAGAAAAACGAAAAGAATCCTTCGCGATATCGGCGTAAAATCAAGACACGATATCTCGAGTTTCAAAGATTATTACAACGGCTGAAAGCTCCCCGGCCAATCACGGCGCCGTAAATGCCTCGGCCTGCGGGATCCCCGGCAGCCAATCCGAAAGCAGCAGCAGCGGCTTCGGTGGCGCGGCGCGCGCGACCGTTGCAAAAGCTGTTGACGATGGACAGACACCGGTGGCGCGCGCGTAATATACTCAATGCGCTATACACGTCCCAGGGGTATTCTGCGCTTGTTTTTGATCCGCTGACGTCTCGCGACGCACTCGGGCGACCCGGCAGCAGCTGCTGCAACGGCGGCTTCGGCGGTTAGGGCGTCGAAGGACAAGTAACCGAAGTTACTTAGCCGAGTGAAACGCGTTCACCTTGAGTGTGTCGCGGGCGCATTCGGCCGTTTTCTGCAGCCCGCGCGACCGATTTCTTCGCGCGCTCGGGAATCGATGCGACACGTGTTTATTATTAACAAACGAACCGATCGATGGGGGGGGGGGGCGATATTTATAAAGCCGTTCGTTCCGCGGAACGAAATGTCTATGCTGAGGGCAATCGCGCGCGCGGCTCATATCCGTCGCGGATATTAGCCGAGACTATTAGGTTTGCGCCACGAGGAGAGCGGTAGAACGGGAGATGGGAGAGATTGCGCGTGTTTGCGTTGTATATAGAGCGGCGGCGGCGAGCGCGAGACAGAGGGGGCATCCGGTTGGCTGGGGCGCTCGGGTTTCGCCGCTGGATCCCGTCGGCCCGATGACACGAGGCGATACGTTATTCATGAACCTATGTGCGAGGGGTTCGCGAGCGCGTGGGCGTCACTCTCTCAACTGCTCTCGTAACTCGATAGCATCTGTGACGCGAAAATGTTCGGCTCGCTCCCGTGACTTTCGGTCTCTCCCTCGGTCTCTATCGCTCCACGCGTTCGCTATTATTTCCGGGCGAAAAGTTCGCCGGGAGAGAACGAACGCCCGGGGGAGTATAGCGAGAAATTGGCTCGTCCGGAAAAAAATATCGCCGGCATTGTGCGCCCGTTTGTTTCACGCGCCATCGATCGCCGAAGAATAATAATAACAGCGGCACAAATAATGATGATAATAATGAAACGTGTAAGGCTAGTGGGCGGTATAGTGAAGCGGCTCGCGACTCGTTGGCGCCAAAATCGGTGACTATAGAACGCGCCGGAAATGTCGGGTAGAGAGCTTCGAACGGTGGGAGAGACGCACGGTTTTCGCTATAGAAAATGCAGTCTCGACTGTGGAGCGCGCTCGGCGGGCTGAGTTTCCGATACGCGATGTATAACTCGCGTCACTTGGCCGCTCACAATGTAGCGGCAACGAGCGTCACGAGAATTCGCACGCGAGTATCTATTGTGCGGGCTAGATGCTGCTGCAGCCGGCGCGAGTCGGCAATATTCCGGCTGATGGCGCGCGGGGAGTCTATATCGGCGGGCGATGTTTGGAACAGTCGATGCGCGCCACCCGAGTGTCTCTCGGTGTTTACACTGGCTTGGCGTCCGGGAATTCACTGTTTTCATTGTTGCGCCGTATTGTGCATGAGGCGCGCGGGCGGGTATGCACCGTGTATTTCGTGTTTCACGCTTCCCGATGACTCAACGATGGCGTCTCGTCTCGTCTGGCGATCGAGACTCTCGCGCCTCGTTCGTCCTTTACTCGGATATGTTTTTCTTTCTTTTCTTATGCGCCGCAACAAAATTCTCGCGCTATTTTATTTTATTTTTCTTTTACGCAACTGCGAAAACAAAAATTCCAGTGTTTACATCCCGGGATGCAAGATTTATGGGAATTTCGTATTGTATATTTATTTGTTTTAAACATTTTTTTGTAAAATATGTCGGGATTTTTTTTAGCATCGAAAAATTTGTTACTCAGTGCAGTCGAAGAAAAAAGATGGAACAAATTAAGTCAGCTTTATTGACTGGAACGAAGCAAAGACAAAACAGGGGGTTTGGTTTTTTTTCGCTTTTTTCATTTGTAAAAGGAAAAGAGACAAACAAAGCGGTCTAAGAGTCATGCCACATCGGAGATCATCAAGGACTCTCCTCTGACTTTTCTTCCCGCGCTCTCCTCTCTCTCCTCTCTCTTCCTCGTTGCCTCATGGCTAGCATAGATCTATATGCCGACAGTGACCACACACGCGCTGGTGTTTCTGCCGCCGACGTCGCCGATGTTGATCGAGGCTACACACCGAGCGCGCAAGGTAAATCCGGCAGATCCATAGTTACCGTCGATGGAAATGCCGGCAGCTGTTTACACCCCCCTCGGGGCGGTCTCAGCGTCGTGCACAGAAGCAAACACGAATACATAGCGCGCGCACGTGTAACAGCTGAAAGTAAACAATTTATTTTTCTCGCGCGACACTTCGCCTCGTCTCGTTGCGATTCGCTCGCGAGCGATTTATCATCGCGTGTCGCGTTACGCTCGCCCTGAAAATATCGACCTGGATACTCAACACCGTGTGTACATTACACGCTCGACAGGCTAATACGACATCCGATCGCGTTTGGCCCACATGACGCGAGCGCGTCATTGTAACGCGGGTTCCTAACCTACAAATTCGGCAACCTCGCAAATCGCGTCTTCCGCGCTGCGGCAGCTGAGTCGAGCAACGGAAAAAATTCCTCTGACTCGCGAGTCGATACACGACTTACCGATGATGTTGAAGTTTGCATCGTTGGAATGCAACGAAATTCAGAAAAAAAACGAATTATAATTAACCCAAATTATAAAATTAGGTATAAAAAGTCACCAACATCAATTAGTTCGTATGATGATTTTTTGTACGTAATTTCATTGTACGTAATCATTTGGGTTAAATAGAATGAATTTTCTTTTCTGAATTTCGTTGCATTCCAACGATGCAAACTTCAACATCATACTTACCGAGTGTTCGATAGAATAGCGCGAAGTAACGCGGGATCCTAACCTACAAATTAGGCAACCTAGCAAACCGCGTCTACCGCGCTGCGAGGGCAAAATCGATCCACCGAAAAGATTCCTCCGACTCACGAGTCGATACGCGCATTACCGAGTGTCCGACGGAATCTCGCGAAGTTCATAATTTTTCGTGCGTTACGTAGCTTCGGATGGGACGAGGGGCAGCGAGTGGAGAGAAGACAGAAGCGACGGTTAGAGTGGATGTTCTATTTTGAACTGAGGGCATTCAAGACTCCGGTCTATTTCGATGGCTTCATCGCGCGCGAGAGACGGAGACGCGCGCGCCTCCTGTCGTGCACACGCACGCACCTCACGGACACGCACAGAGAGAGAGAGAGCCGTCCGCCGCGCGGACGTTTCGCTCGCCGCTTCCGTGCGAAGCGACAGACCGTCGGCGTCGTGACGAAAACGGCGACGCTATTTTTATTGCCACCGTGACCGAGGCAAACGCGATAATCGGCGGGCACGAGCAGCGGGACACGGGACGCGATAAGCCGGGCAGATAATACGCGGAGACATTGATGGTGAAAACGTCGCTTGAGACCGATAGCAACGGCCGCGGCGGGGCGGGAGGGGGGAGCGGCGGTTAAGCAGGGGAAAGGAACGAACGTCATAAACATTATTCGCCGAAAGATAAAGATAATGCGGGCCGCGTTCGATAGTTCACAGCCGCTGGCTCGCAGCTCTCCCCGCGTGTCCCCCCGTGTGTCTTATCTCGACTCGTTAACCCGCGGACTAAATTAACGAGCTCTGTTTGAGCGACATTATTGGCGTGCGAGCGCAAGTGAATCTTGAAATTGCGAGGGACAACGCGCACGGCTATTGCGGGGCGAAAAAAATTGCTCGCTACTGGATGTTTAGATGCCACAGCCGATAATTTGGCTGAAATCGAATAAAAAATTTAGTCAGGCTCGACTGTAGGAACATTGAAAATGTTGTCTCTATTTCTGGAGCTCCGTATCTGCCGCGCGATCCGTAGCTCGAGTATCATTATGATTATTATTTTAGGGAGACTCGACAGCGTTTCGCATTAGTCAAATTGGCGGTGAAATTTTTATCAGTCATTAGCTGATTGGTGTTAATTTCAGAGAGAGAGAGAAAAAAATTGAAGGTTTCGGGGCTACTGCGACGCGATTAAATATCGAAGCATCGCCTCTCGTTGCCAGTCGCATTTACGGCCGGAACATTCTCGAGCTACGTCAAATATATTCCGGGCTACGTGCGTCGTAACATCGGCGCTGATTTCTATCAGCGTACCGCTGGTTTTCGAGAGCCCAAAAAGATATGAGTAATAGTACAATCGCAGATAAGAAGCGGCAGGAGCCACCCGAGAGACGGAGGAGAGAGAGAGAGAGAGAGACGGCGATGTACGAACTGCGCTTCACGCGAGACGCGGCGCAAAGTCGAGCGAAGCCGCTGGAAGCAGCACGTTTTCTCGATTGTTGTGACGCGACCCGAAAAAAATCGACGACGCTCGACGCTCGCGATACGGAGAACGCGCGGTGAGACAATGCCGGCTGGGGTTCGACGCGCGGCGGGTGGGCGGAGGACGCTAATGCGATAACGATCGCCCGGGCGTTAATCCTCACGGGCGGTTTGCGCCTCTCGAGCGCCGCGCGCGTCGCTCGCTCGCTCGATGCGAAAACAAGATAATGCCCGCGAGGCAGGCGGAATCCTGCGCTTCACATTCAACCTGCGCGTCTCCCCGACGTTTTATCGCGAAGAAACGACAAAACTCGTAAATATCCCGCGGAAAACACGCGTACACACACGGGTTAAGCGCGCAGTTAAACACTTCTCTTTTCGGCGACTGCGAGGGAGTCGCGGTACTCGTGTGTTTGACGACGTATCTTAACAAGCCTGCTGTCTCAAAATGCGCGCTACGTTCTCGAGGACAGGTGCGGCGCCGGGCGCGCGTGGAGAATCGAACGTGAAAAGTAAACAACGAGGGAGGGCGGAGAGTGGGGGGAAGCCGGCCATCGCGCTCGAGACGACCGACCACTCGGTTCGCTTTGCATCCGATTGACCTTACGCCAGTTAGGGCCCTGCGACGCTGCGCTTTACACACTGTGTCTGTCACACATAACCTGTACGCACTGCGCACCTCAACCGTTTCTCACGCGGCCTCAGGGACGCCCCGTGACTTTCTATTAATAGAATATATATCGCACGGAGACGTCTCGGTGATTCGAGCCGCGTGACCGCGGTCTATGGGATCTCTGAACGCGGACCGAACTGCGCAGCGCGCGCACTAAGGTGAAGCGCCGTGCCGTCCGAGCCGCCATGGGAGGGAGCGAGATGGCTGCCATTGGCGAGCGCGAGAGAGACAGAGAGAGACGGTGTGTTTATATACCGACAGAGGCGCCACGAGAGCGAGCGAAATGCGAGATGCATCGAGGAGCGAGCGAGAGAGACGACAGAAATTTGTATCACATCACGTTAAAGGCATCGAGACGTCGATCGCAGAGTCACGGACCTTGGATCGAGTATGGAACCAGCAATCTCCACGAGCGTCTCGCTCGAAACACCGGCGAGGCTGATTGCGAGTTCCCTGGATAATTGGAATATTATTTTCCGCGTTGAAGCTTCGTTGACGCAACTTTTGATTTTAAACGGCCATTTGTGCGCCCAATTTTTACGATCCGCGGTAAGACCGCAGTTAAAATATTAACGGGTGGTCGTAAACGCAACACGCGCGAGAAAAATTTACGTTTTTTTTTTTCTTTCTTACTTTCAAGTGACGAGCAAGATAAGACACAATCCTGCCATATTTCTCGCTCAATGGCGAAAGAGTCAACAGACGTACGTTTTTCCTAAAAACTTGAATTAAAAAAAAACTCGCGCCGAGCGACACAAAGTTTTCGTACAAAAATTACGCAACAGAAACCGCGCGACTCGTTTATCGCTCCCGATGCATTGGAAACAAAAAAGAAATATGCCCGCGCAGCTAAAAATGTGAAAGTCGAGTGCGAGCGCGAGAGAGGACGTGACGTAAATCAAATTCCTGGGCGCCTCGCTCGCTCGCCCGTCATCGCCTCGAATATCCGACAATCTCTCTCTGCCTCGCTTCGTATCAATCTCGGGGCCGCGCAATATGATTTTCCAAGTACACACCGAGCGGCTCCCTCGGCACCTGCACTATTCATCCGATACGACATAGTTACATCCCGCGTACCGCGAAAACCAGCCACAGCTACAGGTAGAGAGTCTCACCGGGCGGTGTGAGTCACAGTCCATTTGGAATTCCGACTCACGAGCGCCCGGAGATCGGCGACTTTTGGCGCCATGTATTCCGAGAACTCGTGTGCGACGCTTTCAGTGCACACACAGAGGGCGCGACGGTGACGCAGCGACGACGGCTTCAGTTTCAACTTCACCGAGCGCCGAGCGAGCGCGCGAGCGGAGGGTTAACAATCTTGGAACAATGCGAGTTAGCGGACACGCCTCCCGGGTCGTCCTAGGCGGCCGGCCACGGTGGTCGCTACCGCGAGTCTCGCTCACGCGTTCGTAAACACGTTTCGCGATCCTCATCGCACACTGTGATACATATATAATGACCGCGAGTTATCCCCCTTCTCTCGCTTTCTCGCTCCTTCGCACCGACGACGGCGGCTGCGGCGGCTGAGTGTTGCACCCGACAGCGAAACGTCGTAAATGATCCGTATACGTCGTATCGTTTCGCGCGCGCGTATTCGTTTCATCGACATTCGCAACCGTCGGGCGTCACGTGCGGCTGCGGCGAGTATCAGCGGGCAGGAGGCACGAGTATCGTGTGTAATTACTAGAGAGAGGATCGCGCCGACGACGACGAATCACGCGCGCCGCTCCAGGTGCATCTCGGGGCGCACAACCGTTGGCGTTACCGGTCATTCTATTTTTATGTTGTCCGCCGGCCGATTCGACGCGTCAGCGCGAGCGCAGACGGCGTTTGTCATCTCGTGACGTCGTGACGTCTGCGCGGCATTGACGCGACGCTTCCAGCCGCCGTGGATTTGCATATTTATCACTCGGGCATTAATTTATTTAGCGGAAAAAAAGGGGATTCGCAGGTGTTATGCCTCGGCCACGTAATAAGTTTTCGGCCCCGGCGATTGCGGAATCGTCGGGAGGCTTCACGAAGTGGGTTTTTTTAAAAGCGTTTGTGGATGAGTTATGAAGATGTTTGGAGACTGCGGATTTTTATCTGAAGGAAGTTTATCAACTTCTTTTTTAGAATTTGAATATTTTATTGGACTTTTGCGTTACTTTGTTGAAAATAGTAAGGATCAAAGGGAAGAAAATAGGGAAAATAGGAAAGACACGTATCTAAAATTATTCCTAGCTACTATTTATCGCAATTGATTCGCGTCCTCGAGAGAAGTCGACGACTTCTCGCAAATGTATAAATACCGATTTCACGAACAACATTCGCAATTACAAGATCGTCGCGGATAATGCGTTTCGGCTCGAAGAGCTTAACTGATCGACATTGATGGATGAGGCGATATCGCGAATCGGTCTTCCTCGTTCACAATAATAATAATAATCCCGAGGCGAAAAAAAATGTCAAGGCTATCGAGATTTCGGAAAATCCGCGGTGCGGTTTCGACAGTTTCGCGGAATGGAGAATCAAGTCACGCAACCAGCCCGGCGAGCTCGGTGTGCATCGTATGTAGCACACTGACACGTTTCTATTTCGATCGAGGCAGTTGTGCTTGTCAACGAAATTTTCGCCGTTGTACGTACGCGGTACCTACGTAGGTACGTTTGGCGTTTGGCCCCTAATGGCTCGTGTACTGTGTGCCTAAGGTATTCTCGACGCGGGGGACGAAAGGGAAGAGCGAGCGGGGGGTGGATGGAAGAGACATGCCCGGATTATTAATAGTCGCTTGACTCTCGGACCCGCTGTCGCGAATATAATCACATGACCCTGGAACACGGCTGCTCTCCTCCTCGGAGTCCGCCGCGCGCCCCGTCCGTGTGTTAATTCGGCAAACACGTCGGCCGTCTCCGCCTCTCCAGCCGGAAACGACCGGTGCGTCCGATGAGTCGCGCGCAATTCGGAGGCGCCTCGCGATTTCCCACGACTCTAGCCGTGCGCGTAACGTGTGTCGCGCTTCTCGCGCTGGCATATGCCAGATTTTTTTTTTTCCGTGGCCCCAATCGAACCGGCGGAAGAACGCGAGGGGGGCGAGGGGGACACTCGAGTATATCGACGTGCAAAAATCAACTTACCCTTGGCCCGTCGGGCCAGGTGGCTTATGTTCTGTCTCAGTATCTTGAGCCACATTGCGGCGCGCTGTCGCTTTCTACTCGGCGGCTCGGGCGTTATTCCAACCAGCGTGACGACGGCAATGGTGGCGGCGGCGCGGGTGCGCGGAATAGGCGGCGTCGAAGCCGAAGAAACGGAAAACGCGCGTGCGGCGCGAGAACCCGATACGTGGCTCTGCGGTCAGTTTTTGCTCGTGCACGTTGCCACCTCGCGATACGCGTTATCTTCACAATTGTCCGTTTCTTTATTCGAAACTTTTATTATTATTATTTATTTATTTATTATTATTGTTCTTATTATTATTTATCATTAATATTAAAATACAGTCTTTTTTCCGATTGATATGTGGATATCTCGATTGTTGGTCTGTCGACCGTGCTGCTTTTTATTCCTTTTAATCAAGCCCAATATTGAGACCCTTTGCGGGTTCTCAATATTTGCCCCAAATCTTCAAGGTCTTTTTATTTATTAATTTTCTACACCGAATTTAAGCCGTAGCTATTGATTTTGATGTTGTTTTCCGTAAACCGGGTGAGATGAATGTTCACTGGGCTTGGGAACGGCACTTTGGTCGGTGTGAAACGATTCTGTACTCTCGCGTTCGAAGCGGGAGTGCAAATTGACTCTCGGTGTGCGGAGGTCTCGACTGTACGAGGGTCCGTTGAAGACTGAACGCACGGCTGCGAGGCGGCGACTACGACGGCGACGACGGCTGCGGCTGCGGCGGCGACGGCGGCGTGGCTCGACCGTTCAACATTACTACGCGATACAAGTGGGACGAGCGCGGCGCGCTTTATACGGGGCGTCGATCACGTAGGCAGGCGAGCGTAGCTGCCGCCCGGCCCGGTGCGCCTGTGTTTGTGCGCGCTGCTGGCTGCTGTACTCTACTATCGAGCACGATAATGTCGACCTCGTGTCGGTCCTTGGAACAAGGTCTGTGACGGTGGCGTCGCGCGAACCGCCCGACCGCCGTGCATCGCGCTCGGTGTTTAGAGGATCGGGACGCCGGTTAGCACTCGAGCGTTCCGGAAGAGACGCGCATAAAGATTTCGCAGCGTCGCACCGCGTGCAGCGTGCGTCGCGCGACCGTCGCCGTCGAGCGCTCTATTGATTCGCATGACTTGGCTGCGCGACCTTTTTCGCTTTTCTCTCGTGTTTGTTCGGGACAAACACGATTTGGGGGAAAAAATTGCAAGGACATGTTGGTTGGTTATGTTAGGATTCGAAACGGGTTTGAGATGTCGTAGAAGTACAAGAGAGTTTTGAGTTTTGTTGGATCGATTTTATTTCGGAATTAGCATTACTTAGTTAGTCATTTATTGCATCTCACCCCAGCCCCCGACTTATCTTGCGGTTATCGCACACGACGACGACGCTTTTAGAGAAATCAGCGACATGTCCGTCTCGTGTCGACGCAACCGCCGGCTGCTTCCCGTCAACAAGCTGCGCGCGCACCGCAGCTGCTGCTGCGCTCGGGGAGAATCAGCGGGAGAACCTGCGGCGCGATACAACGAGACACACGGAGTCCAATGCGTAGCCGGGTGGCGCACGGAGGGGGCCGGAGGGGGGGTAATTTGTTATTCGCTTTTCGCGGTATTCCGCTGAGCCTGGATTTTCTGGTATATAAGCATACGTAAATAAGAGCTTATCCGGATTTTCCGCATTTTTTTCGCGCTCGGCCTCTTTAAGGATAAAATGCGTCGGTGTGTTTTCATCGGTATTCCAAGTGGTTAATTTGATGATTGTTATTTTATTCCTGTACGGGGAGAAAAATAGTAATAAGTCGGAAATTAGCAGGAAATTACTGGGTGATAATTTTCTTCGTTGCAGCAAAGTGAGCAGCTGAGTTTTACTTCCAACATGGCAAAATATTTGTATTCACGCCCCACGCTACTAAAATTGAGTGTCGAGGATTTTCTCGCCTCGGGAATCAGTCGAATTGTTATCAAATTGTGAAGCGCTTTTCGGGGCTTTGTTTCGATCGAACGGCCATCGACGACTACGGAGAAGGATGAATGAGACCTGTTGCTCTTGCATACGCCGCAAACCCGCGGCCGAGCGTCGTGCGCGCTGACAGCAGCAGCGCCAACGGAGAATAGAATGAGAGAGAGAGAGAGAGAGAGAGTGAGTGAGCCCTGCCACCAGTAATTGGACCGGAAGCGGTTAGCTTGTACTACACAATGGCCACTCCCACACGATCACTCGACATGACCAAAAGTTTGAGCTGCGAACAAGGGTGGCTCGAACGACGACGCATTTGCGCCGCCGGCCGCGCGTCCGTATCTCGTCAGAAATTTCGTCGAAACGAAAAACAGTGTCGCCCACTGGCGAGATTGGCGGCCACTATCGATCGTGCATCCCCGCGGTTTATCGTTACTCGCGCGTCTGGTGATGCTAACAACTCATAATTTTTGTTCGTTTATTACATATATCCATATCTCGCGAGAGTTATAATTAGGCAACGGCCGAGGACGATAAACATATTTGTGAGCTCGGTACGTGTGTATAATATCTCTTAGTGTGTTTCCTCCCCTCCCAAAGAGTCTGTGTTTCACGATTGCTGTATCGAGAGTATCCAAACGCGATGTATCCTTGTTTACGGTCTACTTGCGCCGCGATTGGTCGAGAGTCTCGAGACCTGGTGCAAGATCGGGTATAAAAAATCTGTAAAATTATTATTATTTGTTTTTTAAACAAGAAAGAGACTTTGAAACCAGTGTTTTTGGAGGTAGAATATGCGACTTGAAAATGATGGTGTAGGTTAAAAGTCGATATCTCGACAAAAAGAACGTTCACGTTATTTAAGCTTTTAATATTGAAAACTGTACACTTTGTTTTAATTTGAGTAGTTGTCGCTTCACTAAAATCGAGGATACTTTTTTTTAATCGTTCAAACCTGGATTTTCTTCCTTCGTACGAGAGAAAACTCTATAACGAAGAGTTATAGTGTTTTGAATGCCACAAGGCGGAACGCAATATCTTGATTTCTGAATTTTTCATAGAATTATGAAGTCGAAAGTTGCCTTGCGTTTTTCGCGAAAAAAGAAATTTAGGTTTCGTAAAGTTTGAAACCCTTGTCCAATGGGAAATTTCCCGCTCATTCTGAAAAGCACCGTTGTTTACCCGAAAAATAGAAAATTTGATGAGAAAAACGCGAAAAACGATTTCGCACTTTTTTCGAAATTTCGTCACTTCCCTAGAGTTGGGGTCAGAAATCAAGGTATCGCGTTCCTTCTTGCGGCATTCCTTTCGTCATGGAGTTTTCCCTCGAACGCAGGAAGAAAATCCAGATTCGATCCATAAAAAAGTAACCCCAATTTTTTTCAAACTAGGATAATCACACGCCCTGGTGCGCGTGCCTGAAAAACTTTTTGCCAAAATCGACGTCGTAAATTTTTCTTTTGAAAATATCGACTTGTAACCTATACCATTGTTCTCAAGTCGTATATTCTACCCCCGAAAACACTGGTTACCAATACTTTTTACTCGATTTTGAAAAAAATCATTTTTGGCGACGATTTTTTTGTCAGAAATCATAGATCCGTCTCCGGACCGAAAAACGCCAAAATCGACCTGAATTTGTTTCCTTTTGAAAATATCGACTTGTAACCTATACCATTGTTCTCAAGTCGTATATTCTACCCCCGAAAACACTGGTTACCAATACTTTTTACTCGATTTTGAAAAAAATCATTTTTGGCGACGATTTTTTTGTCAGAAATCATAAATCCGTCTCCGGACCGAAAAATGCCAAAATCGACCTCAATTTTTTTTCTTTTCAAAATATCGACTTGAAACCTATACCATTGTTCTCAAGTCGTATATTCTACCCCCGAAAACACTGGTTATCGATACTTTTTACTCGATTTTGAAAAAAATCATTTTTGGCGACGATTTTTTTGTCAGAAATCATAAATCCGTCTCCGGACCGAAAAATGCCAAAATCGACCTCAATTTTTTTTCTTTTCAAAATATCGACTTGAAACCTATACCATTGTTCTCAAGTTGTATATTCTACCCCCGAAAACACTGGTTATCGATACTTTTTACTCGATTTTGAAAAAAATCCTTTTTGGCGACGTTTTTTTTTGTCAGAAATCATAGATCCATCTCCGGACCGAAAAACGCCAAAATCGACCTTAATTTTTTTTCTTTTGAAAATATCACCTATAATAGGCTAATCAATATTGCGCTGCTGAGTTCTTATAAAGCTTTAGAAGGTTACGGGCGCTGCCGCGCCCGTCATCTTATATAAAATTTGACGTCAAACTGATTTTCTTTACAATGGACATTCCTGGCAACCAATCACAGCTCGAATAGTTTGCTAACAATGCTTTCCCTTACTCATAAACTTTTTAAAAGAACAATGACGAAATTTCGAAAAAAGTGCGAAAACGTTGTTTACGTTTTTCTCATCACATTTTCCATTTTCTGGGTAAACAACGATGCTTTTCGGAATCAGCAAGAAGTTTCCCATCGGATAGGGTCTTCAAACTTTACGAAATCTAATTTTTTTTTGGCGCGAAAAACGTACCCTTCGCTTTTTTTGCTAGACGATGCTGTGACCGAGATCACTAGATGTCCACTTAAAAAAAGCTTCCATTAACACTTTTTTTTCAATGCAGCGTAGAAAATAAAAGGAAAAAAAATCAGAAAGAGAATTGCGCGTCCAGTGCAATCCAGCGAGAGCCACCGGCCGTGACAGCGTCGCGAAGCGGGAGGGGCGCGCGCGCTGCTTACTCATTTCGTTACACAGCTCAGAACGTCTCGGACTTGCCGTGCTTGTCTCCCCCAGTAGCGCGGAGCCCGCAGCGTCCCGAGCTACACAAGCAAAATAAGTTTGGTACGCGAACCAGTTAGATCCGCAACGAATATAAAGTCCTTAAAAGACTATGTGACATTCCCAGGTTTCTGCGTCGTACGACTCACACATCACACCACTCTACATACACCGCGGTAGGTTATCCCCCGTACGTACATCGGTTAGCAGTCGTTCACGTGATTTCCTCGTGTGCGAGCGGAATAAAAAGGAGAAACTCTCGGCGTCGTCGGCCATCGACGTACGGAGAAAACTTGAACTACACGGTTCGCGGAATCGTCGAAAAAAAACACACCAAATTCTTTCAAGTTTTCGACCACAATTTTCGCGTATTTTTCCCCGTTTTATTTTTATTTGTTTCCATATCGAAAGAGTCCCGTCGTTTGATGCATCGAAAAGACTTAAACGTGCTTGCGCACTTCCTTAATTCGTAAACGAGGATTTACTATCGACAAATCAAGTTGACGCTCTCGTTGTTCCCACTCCGCTTAGCGCGCGTGTATCTAACCTAACACGAGCACAGCGGGATATTCGCCAATGGCGCGAGGTCGCCGGGGACCTCGACCTCTCGCACACCGAGGCCAGTGACGCAAAGCGTTTGATGAAGAGGCATTAACGTCGTCGGGGTGGTTCGCTCGTCTGTGCCATAGGAGGAAGAGAAGAGAAAAGAACCGAGTGGGCGGACGCTTCCTCGGCAACGAGCCGCGCGGTTCAGCTGATGCGTTGTGTGTATAGCTATACGGCTGCGGTTGAATGTAAACATTGGGACGCATGGGGCGCGCGCGGGACGAGTGGAAGCCGGCAGAGAATGCGCGAGAGATACGCGAAACGGCGGAGAAAGGGGGGGGGGGGCGAACGAGGGGAGAACAAACCGAGAACATTAATCATTTCGAAGTAAATAGACCTCGCAGATCTGCTTACCGACTGAGCCGCTCCGTCGGTAACGAGTAACCAGATTTTCTCGTCAAAACAATTAACTGTCGGTTCTCTTCCACCTCGAGAGGGAGAGAAGCTTTTGTTTCTGCAGTTCTATCAACACCGACGATGAAAGGCGTAACACTCGCTTCATCGGATCGCAACTACAATATTATCTTTCATTGTGGACGTTCGATATATATTTTTTTACATTTTTGCCTACATTTTATCGGCGGCCGTTCGTAAAAAATTGGTTGATCTGCCAGCGCTACGGAATTACGAGTAATTAATGCATTAATCATTAATTGATATTGACAGCAATGATAACATCGACGTATTTACAGCTTCATTGCGCAAGAAAACACGAGAGCGGCTCGCGAGCGCGCGCGCAGCGTTCCGAAGTCTCAAGCGACGTTTCCGCGGCTCGCGCATATTTCGCTCTGACTCATCGTGAATAGACGACGCGCGTTTCTTGGTCAGTAACGAATTCTTAAATTAGCAATCGAATAATCTCGCGATTACCCGAAAAACCTCGCGCGCGCGCGTGACGAGAGTCACGCGTGGATCATTCCGCGTAACACCATTCAGCAAACTTTGCCTCCTCACAGGCCACTCGCGGCTCGCCGCTCAGCTGCGACGAATATTCGCCGTCCTGTCGCGCATAAATATATAGCGTCTTTTATTTCGTCGAACCTACGACAAAGCTCGAAGCTAGCCCGAACGGCGAGATACACAGTGAAGATAGCTCGAGATCGACCGCGCGATAATCGCACTTCGATGGCGTTCGATCGCGATTGTAAGCGAGTCGTGATATTACGGTGCTCGCCACCGCACGGCGGGTAACAACGATAGAAAAAAGATGGCGGGCGGGGTGAGACAGCAGAGGGCAGTGCGATGTATACGTGCGCACGGTCACGGCTCCCGTGTTTAGCGCATTAATAGAGTCAATAAATGCGTGTTTACGTCGAGCTTTGTCAGTCGCTTGTCACACAAAGATGACGAATGGACGGGGACGAAGCGGGAGGGGAGGAGGGGGGAGGGGATTTATTCGACAGTCTAGCGACGGAGGTGCGGATAAATAGAAACGAGGCCGTAGCGCGCAGTACGCGCCGCGTTAGGTCCCATTAGAGACAATCTGGGTCGTGCGCTGCGTCAACGAGAGATTCGGCGTGATAAGCCAATTTATTATTACGAACTGTGCACGAGAGAGAGAGCGACAGAGTGCGTCCGTGGACCTGTGACGTTTGCATATTACGCATCGTCTTGCGCGATGCAAAACAGGAGCTTAATCGATGTGATATATATCGCGTTCGTGTCAAAGTGCGAATGAAATTACGGCGTTCCCAAACGTTGAAACTCGATTGTGGTGCCTTATCGCTACGAAATAGAGCGTCTAATTTTCGGCTTATCAATTTAATTGATAATTACTAATTCAAGTGCTACGAAAAGAAAAATAATGAGCAAATAATAACTGGTGTCGACCACTCGTTCGATGAATTAATCAAGCATGTAAAGTAATTGCTGTCTAATTTCGTCCCCGGTGGCTCGAGAATTTTTCGTCGTTTAATTCATTGACCAATTGGCGGAATTATTTTATACACACCCGGCGGATGTTATCGTTTATCGCGCGGCGTGCGACGTCGATCGATCGAATTCGCGAAATCTACTTACGTATCGAGTCGCCGTTTCCGTTCTTCTTCACCGAGTTGCTCTTGTTCTTCTTGTTCTTCGAGTAGATGTTGCCGATTTTGCTCTGTCCACAACCCATCGTGACGCCCGGCGTTTCGACAGCCTTTCAGCCTCGACACCGCGCACAAACGATTCGCGTGTCAACGCACAATTTTCCCTCGCATTCCCCCGAGCACTGCGACCGCGAGAGAACCCGAAACGCATACACGCACCGACACGAATCACTCGGCGATAAAATCACATTTTCCAATTATTATTTCTCGTCGATATTGAGGATTCTTTCGATCACGCGAAAGCCGATCTTTGTTGTCGATTCCCGTGGCCACTTCTCACTGCTCTTCTCATTATTCGGGGCCGTCGCTTCGCTCCAACGTCGCCCCGTTTCGACGCTCGGTAACCGCCGGTGACTTCGATCTCCCTTCGCGGTAAATCGCTGCTGTTTATTTCGGGTCCTCGCGCCCGATATTATTCATTATTCTTCAGAATCTCCCAGAGCCGCACGATGCACGTTCAGATGTAAATATATCCATTTATGTATGCAAAAATGTAATGTAAATGTATGCAATAATGTAAATAACGTAAATATATCCATTTATATACGCAATAATGTACATACTCTGAATATATATATATGTATATATATTTTGTTTTGCAAGGAGCGGGAGACGTTTTTGGTTCACGAGTTCACGGGCTTGTAGCCCCAGCTGTTATTTCGGCCTCGTCAATGCAAACAGTCGATACACGGATAAGTCGATATGTGTATATACGGTATTACAATATGTATAACGATGGACGCTTGGCGCCTCACTTGGTAATAACTATAATCTGTATGTATATATATATATGTATATCATAAACGATCGATCGCGAGCTCTCGATCAGTCTTTGGATTTGAATAGCTTCTATTGTTATTATCGTTTTCCGTTTGGTTCGCTTCTTCTCGACTGCAGACTCTGATATTTCATTTTTAGTCTCCTCGGGATATGCAGTTAGTCCGACTCTGTTGTTTTCCCCCTCTCGCGCCTCTCCGACGTTCCAATCGGCTACCTGCGACTCGACGGCGGCCAATCCATGACGCCTTCGATTCCCGCGCTTCGATTCTTCCTCGAAAAGTGTTTCCTTTGTGTTTGTTTTGTTTATTTTTTTGGTTAAGTTACTGTATCAGTCTCGAGCTCTCCGAAATGTCACCTCGTGTCCTCTAACCCATGTTGACGTCGCGCGCGTGCAAACGCGTGGATCCCCGCATCGCGACGAGCGTGTCGTACACGTGAACCGCGCGAAAAACCCGCTGATAGACGTCGACGCGCGTGCACCACACGCGAACCCGATGAACTTTCGAGTGATCGAGAGTCGGCGGACGGTGGGGAGCTGCTGCTGCTGCGCCACTCGCGCGGCGGTCGCACTTCAAAAACTGCTCGTCGGTGCTTCAGGTCGCGCAGCATCGGCGATGGCGGTCATTGTGTCGTGGATTAAATTTCGCGGGCGGAGGGAAAAAAAAAAGATGAGGAAGACACGATTCTCTTGTCTCGCGGCGCCGATGTGTGTCAGGAAAAATCCAGCCGTTGTGGTGCTCTCGACGAGTGCGTTCCAGATTCTCGAAATAGGCGCGCGAGAAGAAGAGAGACGGAGAGATAGAGACGCGGGGCAGAGAAGGAGAGAGAGAGAGAGCGAAGAAGATGGAGGGGAGGGGAAAAAGTGTAGGCGAACGAGGTAAAGAAGAGACGAGGAGAGGAGACGGGAAGACACGAGTTTTCACGAGGAACACACGGCGAAAGTCTCCCGAGTATCGATATCTATCGAATATCTATCGACTCGACGAACTCGAACGGTGCGAGTCGACTGTGTGTGTTCTTCGCCTCTCCTTCTCGGCCGCTCGGCAGCGGCCGCCCGAAGTTATCTTTCGTTGCGGTGTCGGAGGTCACCCCACGTCGTTCTGCTTTCTGCCCCGTCCGGCAGTAAGGGACTGCGGCCGGCCGGGCGGGCGAGCGAGCGAGCGGGACGAGGGAGGGAAAAGTAGAAACTCGCGAACTCGCTCGGCGGACGCCACTCGAAATAATTTCGCTGCCTGATGAGACTCCGCTAACCGAGAAGCCCGACTCGCGCGCGGCGTCTGCAAAAAGAAAGAAGAGGAGAGGGGAGAAATAAGAAGTCGAGAGTTTATACGGAGAAGTGGGAAGACGCGGGGAGATTATTTTATCAAGGCTGGTCCAGAGCGAGGGAAGAGGCGGCGCGTATAAACTGAACGCGTCGCGGGTCTCGCGAGATCGTGATTCTCGCGCGGCGTCAATTTTATCAGCGCGAAACTAATTGTTATAATTGGCCCGGTTGGCGTATAATTAGAAAAATAATTGTGAGCCGCATGGGATTGACTATATGGAGCGCGATTAGCAAGTGATATACTTATTAAACGCGAGCTTAGACAGCGTGAAATTTACGGGCAAGAAACAAAAATAAAGAAATTCCTCATAGGGTATTACAGATCGGTATTTTCACATTTTCCCCGACCCTCTCCAACTTATCCCGCCTGCATCCGCGATATTTATATACACACGACAATCCGCAATAATCCCGCAACTTTTATTTCTCGCTTATCGGCAAACAAGGCGAGGTTGACGCACGTCGGTTGGGGCCGCGCTGCCGCGAACCGACGGTTACGGTGCTTCCGCGGATCGGCCGAGAGATCCTCGAGGGGATAACAGTGCAAACAAATCTCTCGCGGGGCAATAAAACACACTCTCGGATCGGCGTCGATAGAGCGACGAAAGTTTTAACGACTTCGCCGCGCGCGATTGCGACGCGCCTAATCCCAACAGCCATCAATTCCCGCGATAATTCACAGCGCCGTGAGCGCAAAGTTCACTCATTCAAATCCGCAACGCTACCCGTCGCATCCAGCAGCGCATTTTTCCTCTTTTCACCGTTAAAAATCACGCCCCGCGCGCGCGGCGAGTTCCAACCTCCAACCGTCGCGTACGACCAGCCCGATTCCGCCGTTTCTCGCGGACTTCACATGTAATACACGCTGGGGGCGAAACCCCGAAGTTTCCCGTTTTCTCCCGCGGGCTCCCGTGAGAAACACACAAAAGCGCCACACACTGTGCACACGGAACACTATCGACTCGCGGGGCGGGCGGGACGGGCGTCGGGGAGCGGGAGGAGAGCACAACAGCCAAGCGGATAAAAGGTATTAGCATTAATGAACGAATAATAATAGCCGCTCGCGACAAATAGCATCGCGAGCGCGACAAACTGCGCGTCGCTTCGCGGCGTTAATAGACGTTCTCTCGCCGCGTGTGTTATTGACAGGAGAATTATTTACCTACGTGCGTGGGCGGCGAGCAGGCGCTGCCGGTTTCGAGAGAGGATAATCCCACGTTACACGAGTGCGTTCTCGTCTTGCTTCACAGCCGCGTAACACGACCCGCGGCGCGTCCGCTGATCCGTGCGGCGTAGCGAGGCGACGGGCGCTTTTGCACGGGGATCGCGGCGCGCGCTACGATGTCTTCCCCTCCTGTACGCTGCATTCTTACAATAATACGATACAAGTCCCTCCGCCGTGGTGACAGCCGGCGCGCGATCTCGCGTACCGCGAACTCTCTGTATCGTTATCCCCGCGTGTCTCTATTTTTATTACGTATATATATATATTTGCTCTTACTGTCGCTACGCGCTCCGACATACATGGTAGACAGACATAGACATAGTGGCAGTAGGTAGAGTGTGTCAAAGTGCTGGAAGGGTTATATTCGCTTCTGGAATCTAGGATTGGCCGGGACCGAGCGACGGGCGCAACGCTCTCTCGCGTCCTTCTCTCCGCTCTATTATACAACGACGTGCGCTCCTCCCGCCGATCGTCCCTCGATCGAACTCATATCTCGTGCCGCTTCCCTCTCTCTCTCTCTCGCCCGCTCTCGCTGTCTCCCTCGACAGCTCCGTCGCTTTTGTGTCCTTATCGGCCTCGCTCCCTCCTTCTACTTCTTTTGTCTCCCTCGCTCGATCTCGCCCCGACCTCCCTCTCGAATTTTATTATCGGAAATTCCACCACTGGAACATTTGAGGATACATCTCTTTCGTGATACTCGGACTCGGTGACGCCGCTTTTCTCTTTCTAATGACGGTGATAACGGTGACAATGACGCTGCTCTCGGGGGGCTTCTTTGTTGATTCTTTTGCGGCTGAGATAAAAAGTGCAATTGTGACGATTGGTGACGATTTATGGAGCGATGAACTTTGTAGACGCGATTTATGTGTGTATGTGTGTGTGTACTGGATGTTTAGGGGAAGAAGAAACGAGTGTGTGCGATGTTTTACACACGATGAATATGACGAGAGAGAGTGCGGCCGTTTACGTCCTCCCGCCACGATGTTCCAGCATCGACTGGCGAAGGCGCCAGATCGCGGGGCGCATGCGTCTCACGGACGTGCGCCTTTTTCACCTGTGTTCTAGCGAATCCCTCAAGCTAAAATATATATATCTATATATCTATATATGTATATATATATATATATATAGATATCTAAATGTATATGTATATATAGAAGGTATCAGTGTACCGGCAGGGCCACTGAGCTATATGTTACCGCACCCAGACACGTACCGGTATCGGGCTACGCTATATGCATTATACAGGCTCATTCAGCATTCAGATACGCCGACGCTTCGGTTGCCCAACGGTAATCATGCTGAATCCATCAATATATTCCGAGAAAAATTGTAATACAAAAATAATGATATCGTCGGGCTAATCCACAAAACAGAGCAGAGTTTCTCTTTTTACGATCATAATGCCAATATCTAGTTAGATACAATATTCCCCAGAGTTCAGAATGTTATTTTACATCGTTATAGATGTTTGTCATTTGCTATAGAGGTTATGACGCTCATCGTGTCCGAGTCCTCGTTAGCCGTTGCCGTCGCCCAATCAGATTCGCCACACATTTTTAGACGCCGCGTTGCATGATAGATGTCACGAAATAATCTTTTGAATCGCCCTCTACGTAACACTAAACAGCGAGCCAACGCTCCGCCGCGTATAGAGCGAGGAACCAGTGGATGGTCCGGTGGGTGGGCTCTCGCGGCTCGCGCGCGGAACCCACCGACACACACACGAGATCGCGTATATACGAGTTCGACAGTCGGTTCTCGCGGCCGTGTGTTCGCTGGAATGTATGTACAATGTATATAATATACTCCCGCGCGCGCTGCGTAAGCCACCGGGGCTCTCGTACAAAAGGCTGGCTATTTTACGCGTGGACGAGTTCGTAAACGCTTTCCACCTTCCCCGTGGCAGCCAACCTACGCACACAACCGGATAGCCGGGCCCCCTCGCTCTCGTGTGCACCCTTCCTGGGGCTCTCTCGCGAAATCGCCAATTCCAGTGTTTTCCTATACGCGTAGATTTGGGATTACGCAGCGATTGAGTGTCAGAGGGGGATTACGGACGGACGGAGAGCGTCGCGCCTGTCACGTCGAGAGATACACGGAAATCCTTCGATATAGACCTTTTTCCCTCGCGCGCAAAGTGATAAATATATTTTCGCCCGCGTGCATCAGCCCCGATGTTTACATTCTTTCAGCTCGTCCGCAGAATGGAAGGAAGCGCGGCGTGTGTTTTTTTGTTGTTGTTGTTGTTATTTTCCTAATACGATTTGTCGTCAAGCCGCGTGCACATGTAACCGCGAGCGTGGAGCGTACGGCGAGCGTTGCGCACGAGGTGCATGGGTGATTTTACACGGTTGAGCGTGTGTCGAGCACGTACGAGAGAGATACCGAAGGATGACGTCGCGCGGACCGAGCGTACCGCGAAAGGGGCTGTAATAAGAGGGCGAGGGCGCGCGCGAGGCGTACGAGCCCGAACGCAAAGCCTCGCTACGGGATTACGGGCTCTCTACGAGCGCAAAGTCACGACCTTCCGACGGGGATTCCCGGCTTTGTCGCTGCGTACGCCTCGAGAACGTGTTTTTTTTTTCTGCATACGAGAGAGAGACGAGCCACGCTCGTGGCTCAAGTGGCAAGGTCTTGTGTGTTGCTGTTCCACAGCCTACAGGTAGAGTCTGGTCGGATCTCCGCGGCCCGGGCGACACTCGAACATCTGCCGGCGTTTCTCGTCGGTCGATATACCGACTGCTGCATGGTTTTTTTGGGATATTTTAGCGAAATATGGCAATTAATAAAATGTAAACGCAAATAAAAGATTATTGTTACATCATTAAAATGTGTATTGATGTTGTGATTGAATTTCATGTAGACTTGATAATAATCGAAAAATAACACCTCGCAGGTCAAGTGCAGACTGATTTTTCGGCATCGGGATTTTTGTCGCCAGTCGATACCGACTGCTGCATAGTTTTTTTTTGTTTCAGGTGATAATTCAATTAAACATAGGAGTCAATAAAATGTGTATTAACGAACTAATTGGATTTCCCATGGACCACTGTCGAAGCTATAACAATAAGTAGCGGGAATAAAATTATATTGTCTCGGTCGATTTCATATCGGGGCTTTTTCTAGTCTTTTAATAATACCCCGGTAGAGTGGGCGATATTATAGCACCGAGGAGTTTAATTGACTTTCGAAACATCATTATTATGAATTATATAGCTTTTTGTACTAATTAATAAATCGATTACTCGTGGGCCACGGCAATTAACATAATTGCTGCATTTCAATATAGACAAATAAATGAAATAAAACGTGTTGGGTCGTTGCACAGCGCCAAATCAGGCGAATCAGGGGAGACGGAAGAGGCCGGGAGAATCACAGAGACAGAAACGCGCGATCTTTGCGAAGATCAAGTCAATTTTATTTTTAGTAATTTTTTTGTTTGTTAGATACAATTAATTCATCTCGACCGATCGATCTCTCTTTCCCACGCGAGACTCGAGGTCGTCTCGCCGCGTGCGCGCGCGACCCCTCGAAATTTTCGCCGTGTCTCGAACCGCGACTCGTCGGTCCCCACGGTTTTCTCCTCTTGTCGCCTCTGCGCGCTTTTCATTCATATTTTCTCCTCTTTTGGCAAACGGAAAGAAGAGCACGAGTCACTCGCGCTCGGCGTCGTCGAAACCCACAGCGCGCTGACACGACCGATCGTCGCTCGTTTCTTCTTACACATATGCGGTTTACAATACGTTCAAGCAAATGTATAGTTGGAGGAATGTCAGCCGAGCGGCGCGACGGACAGAGGACGAGATCGGCCGCGCTTATTCGAATACGGACAGATCGACGAAACACACACACCCGCCCGCCACTCACGGGTGTGACGAGATAATTAAATGCACAATCGTTTCCTATAGTATTACAACAGTAGTCGATGACATCGTGCTCCGCAACAGCCAGAGACAGATATAGAGATAGAAACAGAGAGAGAGAAAGATAGTAAAGAAAAATTCGAGGTGAAATTTCGTTTTTTTTTAATAATGTAACAACGGTTTGGAAAAAAGATGCTCAGAGATAGAGAGATCGAGACAGAGAGAGAGAGAGACACGGTTTATGATAATCGCGTGAGATGGGATTGGAATCTAATTTCCCGTCACACGTGGCAAAGACTCATCGAATTTCCGCAACCTGCGCATTATTCATTCATTCTCGCCGGCTCGCTCCGCACTTGTTCGCTTTTTTTTTCTCGAGACTCCTTTACAATTATCCATTAATTATGTTTCACGGGTTCACTGTTTCTCCGATTGCGAGAGAAAGCGTCATTATTAATTATAATAGTGTATTAGAGTCTGTTTTACGTTATTTAATATATATATTTTTTTGCTTTTTCTTTTTCTCGTTTGTTTGCTTTTTTTTTCTTCTTCTTCTTCGTTTCGCGGTTTGTTCCTTCGTCCGAATGTCCGATCCGCTGCGTGTATCATTTTACTCACTTCCAATGTCACTTCGCATTCACACTTTCGAGGAGCGAGCGTTAGTCGCTCGCGTCCTCGCACTCTCAGTTTCCATCCGTTTCACATAAATAAATAAATAACTCCTGTGTAAGCCGGAAATTTAAGAGACTTCTTCTTCTTTTTTCTCGTCATTAAACTTATTGGCATACGATGCCCGCAACCGTACACCGGCGAGATCTTTTACATTTAGGCCCGTTTAGTGTCGTTCGTCCCGATGTACCGAGGCAAATTTCTCGCGAAGTTAGTTATACAACGATAGTTAACGCGAGACGTACCGACGGTTCGAGTTGTTCATCGTCCTCTCTCGCACGGGATTTTCTTTATCGTCGTCGTCGTCGTCATCGTCGTCGTGAATCTTAACGAGAGAGAGAGAGAGAGAGCTTTACAATTAAATACAGAGTTCGTAGGACGTAATTCTCGTAATTGATTAAAGTTTGATGAAATCGAACACTTGGGGGCTCGAGAAAACGATGATTGACAGAGCCGAGGTCTTCTGGGGACCTTCGACGTTTGCTAGAATTGGCAAAACCGGCTAACTATCAATAAATGTATACATATATATGTCTACGTATATCCGTGTTGTTTATTTTTTTAGTATGCGATCGCTCTCTGTAATTTTTCGTTCTTCTTCTTCTTCATCCGAACACGCATATACGTACACGTATAATCTGATATTTTTATCTATAATAATATATATCATCCTTTCACAGGCAGTATATACACTGCACATCTTTTTTTTTTCGCGTGAACCATCGTTTCTTGCGTACCGCCCGCGAAATTGTCTATTTTAATTACAATGATTGGAGTTCGGAGCGACGAGAGACGCATTTTTCGAGTCCGTTGATTAATCGGCGGGAGCAGTTGGCTCGCCGGTTGGAGCCTCGAAGGATTTCAATTATTACGGGCGCGAGGTGAACGATTGGCAACGGAGTCTACGTTCGGAAAAAAAAGAGCACGACGAATGGACGATACGTTCGCAGAGGAAAAGAAAAACGACGATCCACACGACTTTTAACGTTGCTTATTCATAAAACGATTACGTTATTTTTTACATCCTTTTCAAGGATCTCCAGACATAATCAACGGTTGCCACGCACGCGTCCGCACGTTAATTCATTAATATTATATATACAGAGATATAGATACTGCGATTCGTGAGTTTGTGTATACGTCTGTCTGTGTTTCTCGCGTGTCGTGTGTCTGTGTGTGTGTGTATAGAGAAATAGAGTTTTCACGTGTGGCTCGATGATCTGAGAGAATTGAAGAACGTTCCCGCTTCCTCATAGAGGAAGCTCAGATTTTTCTATTTGTTTTCGGAATGGAGTGTCTTAATCGTTTTACGAGACTCGTCTCCGGGGACACGAAAAAAAAAAAAGTTATCTTCCATCCCCGGGTGAATTCTACGTGACAAAATTCAACGCACAGCGATCGAGAGAAGACGAGAGAACGAAAGAAATGGCGACAGCAAAAGTTCTTAGAGTAGAGATTTTTGAGTGCACTGAACGTGTTGTTGTAGTATTCATTTTCTTCCTCTCATAGAGTTAGCTTTCGGGAAACACAGTCGTAGTATCACGTGGTTTGCAGCTACATAAAGTACAGCTACGTAAATATTAACAGCCGACCGGCTACGAACGGTGCAACACCGTGACTGTACATGGATAAACGTTTTTATCTTTCTTCTTAGCCTTTCTCGTTTTGCCTCTCTTAGAACTCCGTCAGAAGCGAAAGACGCGAAATCAACGACGCGACGCGCTTCACCGCGTTCAACGGCGCGTCCGCGATGATCCCCGGCGACGTCGCGTCGCGCGTCACAGAGTCCTCGAGTCCGCGTGTGATCGTCGCGCGTCGCGCTTTATCGCCAGCAGTCGGCGTCCGAGTGTCGTCGCACGACCGCGATCGGCAGGCTCTTTCGCACGGTGCCGCCGGTCTGGCGAAAGCGTCCCTAGATGTTCCCGCCGCTCGGGTAGAACGGGAATCCGCCGAACTGAAAGTTCACCGGTGTCTTCGGGGACGCGCAGGCGTAGAGAAAATCGTCGGACTGCAGCTGCGTCCTGTTGAGATTGGGCTCGGACGCGGAGCGCGTGATCTTCGGCAGGCCGCGTATCAGCGCCTCGAGGCTCGCGAGGATCTGCCGGAATATCGGGCGCTCCTCGCGCGAGAACTTGATGCAGTCCTCGGTGAGGCGCTTGAGCGCCTTGGGCGTGTCCGAGCGGAGCTTCATGAGATCCGGCCGGAGATATCCGCTCCCGACCTTCCACAGTATCAGATCCTTCGCCTTCTCGCTCACGTTCGAGTACGGCAGCTGCCCGGCCAGCAGCTCGAACAGCACGATCCCGAACGCGTAGACGTCCGACTGAAAGCTGTACGGATTCTCCTTCTTCTCCATCCTTATCACCTCCGGCGCCATCCAGAGTATCGACCCGGTCGGCTGGTGCGACTGTTGCGAGCCCGACCAACGGGTCTTCGCGGTCGCGAGACCGAAGTCGCCGATCTTCACCGTGAGATCGTCGTGAAGAAAGATGTTGTTGCTCTTGAGATCGCGGTGAATGATGTTCTTCGCGTGGAGATAGTCCATGCCCTGGGCGGTCTGCCGGCCGATCTCGATGAGCGTCAGCAGCTCGAACTTGGACTCGAAGACGTGAAGATGCTTGTAGAGCGAGGAGCCCTCGCACCACTGCGTGACGATCGCGAGATCGGGTTTGCTCACGCAGCCCATGAACAGCAGGATGTTCACGTGACGAGTCTTCCGCAACACGGCGACCTCGTTCTTGAAGGCCTGAAGCTGGGCGGTCGTGGGAATCTTGACCTTGAGTGTCTTCACGGCGACGTAGCCGTGCCAGTGGGCCTTGTAGACGGTGCCGAATGAGCCCGAGCCGATGCGCTGGCCCATGAGTATCTCGCCCGCGGGAATCTCCCAGTCCTCGATCGACTCCCGCGGGGCGAGCAGATTCTTGGAAGACTCGTCGGCCGATCGGGCTCGCGGTCGCTTCGGTCGCAGCGTGCTCGTCGGGCTGGCCTGCGTCGACTGGCTGTGCTTCGTCGGGCTGCTGCCCGGCGACACGGGGCTCTGCATCGGCCCGATCGGCCGCCCGAGGCTCTGCGACCTCGCGTACTCGTCGGCGCTTCCGGGCTCCCCGCTCCCGGGCTTCACCGTGTTGATGCATACGTTCGGCGCCGAGCTCGAGCGGTCCTGCTGCCCGAGGGTCCGGGGATGCCGGGGATTCCGCGAGGGCGCGAGCGAGGGCGACATGCTGCGGCTCAGGTCGTAGCCCGACGGCAGCTGCAGGATGCCCGCGCTCGTCTCGAGATTGTGCGCCAGCAGCGCCTGATAGTACGCGTCCTGCATGCGCACCTGGTGGCAGAGCGCGGGCACGCCGTTCGCGCATCTCTGGTGAAATCTGTAGTTGCACGTTCGGCAGTAGAAACCCTGGAACAGCAGCTTCCTGCAACACTCGCAGAACGCCAGAGTGAAGAAGGTCTTGCGCACAAAGTTGTGCGATATCGAAGTGGTGATGGGAAACTTGTCGAGTATCTCCACCGATATCTCGTCGCACTCCAGCGACGATATGTCCGTGTCCCAGGGAATAGGAAACTTGGAGTTGTCCGAGCCGACTATGTACACCACGCACATCTCCGTGGTGAGGTTGCGCAGCTTCATCGCCTTCGCCAGCGCGTCCCGCAGGGAGAGTCCGTCGCGAACCTGAAACGCAAAAACCAAACCCGTCCGTCAGCACATCCGTCGCTTCGATCCCTGCGCTCCCCAATTTCCAACAAAATTCAGCCAAAACTCTGAGACAAAATCAAAAACAGAAGAGCTGCGCCGGATGAAGAAACAAAAACAAAGTCTGTCGCGCAGACTGGTGTCAGAAACGCACCTGCACGCTGGTTCTCTGCTGATTGGGCAGATGCGCCCTGAGCAAAGACTTGGAAGGAGTTCGGGGGCATCTGTAGGTCGCGGACACATTGCTGTCCTCCTGGGAGCCGGCGCTCGTCGAGTTGAGGAGCTCGTTGAGCTTCTGCTCCTTGGACTCGAGCTCGTGCAGCTTGCTCGTGAGCTCCGCGTACTCGGTGAGGTATATCGAGGGTGGATGCTGGAAACCGGCGAACCGGTTGTTCAGGGCGTCGATGTTCTGCCGCGTCACCTTGATGACGCTCTGTATGTTCTGCAGCTCGTACCTGAGCGGATCGGTGTCGACGTAGGCGTCCTCCGGGTCGCTGAGCTCGCCCGGATCGAGGCCGACACGGTTGTACGACAACATTGTCCGGTTCTGGGCGACACCGCGGCCCGCGACTAACCACGACATCCCGCCACCCCGGCGACGGCTGCACTCCCGAACCCCGCTCCCGGAACACCTGGGACCCGATAATCCCGCAAATTGGCTATCATGGACCGAGTTCAACCTGGGCTCCCCGATCACGGCCATTTTCCAGCGTCGACCAGCATCGTGGACGTTTGCGTCGCCTGACTCGCGCACTACCACTACCTCTCTACCGGTTCACCGCCGCTGGCTGCTCGGTGTGCTCGCTGCTGCGTGCCTCCTGCGCCGCTGCCTCCTCCTGTTGTTGCTCCCCGGCGGCTGCGTTCGCACACACCGCGCGCGTCGTCGTCGCGGGCCTTCGCGCCGCTCGCGCGACCCTCGCGACGCTCCCCCCACCACCTGGGATCCTCGTTTGCGCGCGATATCATTTTTCTGTGTGTGTGTGTTTTTTCCCCAGAGCTTTGACGCCTTGGAAAAGAGGTGCGAGCTTAGTTTGACGTTGGACGAAGGTCAACTGTGGGGTTGTTTTTTTTATTTACTGCTGTGGAGTCGAGAGAGCTGTGGGTTTGAGACAACGTGATGATCTTTTAGGACGCATGGGATTCAAAGCTCCGGTGCAAATTGATTGCTGACAGAACTCGCTTCTACCGACAGAGCAACAAGCAGCCGTGATGGCGCTCTCGAAGTTCGACGAAAAACACTCGTTCAGGGGATGGAAATATTATTGCAAATGTGTCCACCGCCTGTGTACCGAGTTAATATAGGAAAAAGTTATTTTCTACACAAAGTCCTAAGCAGTATCGCGCGTGAGCCAATCGCGGTTGAGGGATTCAAACGCGGCTTTGGGATTGGCTACGAAGGTTTTATTCGGATAGCAAACAAATTAATTCGAAAACTATGTAAAAAGGCGATGGAAAATTGGAGACAACTATATATTTCGAAACCCCGCATTAAAGTGTGTCGAAAGTCACTGTTGGAATGTTTTCCGGGGTTCGTGCACTGGCTGTGTGTACAGTGATCCACGCTCGCCCTCGCAATTACGTCAGTGCGCGGCTGCGTTCGCTGCTAACGAGTTTTCGCCGACGAACCAGTTGATATATCCTGTTGCTCGTATTGTTGACGTTGGGCATGACAGTTGCATTTGTTCCGCAACAATTTTTCGCGACAATCGTATATTTCACGGGCGACTTCTTAATCGCAAGACTATCGACATTTTCCTCGGTAATAAGCGACACCTCGCCGGAAAAATCGCACAAGCTCAATTATACACATTCTGTAAACACGACGTTGTCGACGCGTTGCAGTCTCTGACGTCACTGCGGACGCCGTTGACGTCAGTGGCGAATGATACCGTTGCCGGGGCAACGAAAGTCGATCCTAATTGGACCGATACTTGGGTGTCTCGCATCCATTTAATACACTTTTTCGAGTGCGAGGGACGTAATAAGAGGATGAGAATTTTGGAGCTTTACAGATGACATGGTATACATTTCACCGAAAAGACGCCACGGGGGATCGTTTTTTTTTTCTTGTTGCTTTAACTCGCTACACTAAAGCGCCATTTTCACGAACGCTCGAGGCTTATAGCTTTTGAAGGTCAAAGTCGAACTTGTATACACCGGCAGCCAGTGGAACCAGATTGGAGGGATTGTCCGCATAATTTTTTTTTTTTCGTTCTCATTAAAGTGCGTTGAGTTTCTCCCACTCTCTCGCAGTCTGGTATCGCTACTCTCGATGCGTGTTGATAGTCAGTTCGTTCCAGAATATCCAATATGTTGGCAGGGAAGCTCGCGTTCGTTACAGGTCAGATATGGAAAAAAATTAATGTGGCCGAATTTCCAAACAGGACCCATTAAATATTATAATCCTTGCCATACGACGCGAGCACGATAACGATTGCACCTTTGGATTTCGTAGGCGCCGGTAGCGGCATTGGCAGGGCGACTTGCAAGGCCCTAGCGAGGGAGGGAGCAAAGGTCATAGCGGCAGATCAGAACGTTAAAAATGCCGAGGATACTACGACACTTTTGAATGGTTTATAATAACGATAATATTTCAGTGATTAACGATTTTATTGTCGATTAACATTTTTTTTATTAACTACTACAGAAGGCGACCACCTCGCCCTGCATGTCGACGTAACGAAAATCGAGAGCGTGCAAGACGCTTTCAAGAAAAGCGTCGATCACTTCGCGGAAGCACCGACGATTTTAGTCAACTCGGCTGGTATCACGAGAGACAATTTTTTGTTGAAAATGAGCCCAGTGGATTTCGATCAGGTCGTTGAGGTCAACTTGAAGGGGACGTTTTTGGTGACTCAGGCGGGCGTTAATAAAATGATAGAATCGAACGCATCCGCTGGCGGATCCGTGGTGAATATATCGTCGATTATTGGAAAAATTGGGAACATCGGTCAGTCCAACTACAGCGCGTCGAAAGCCGGAGTGGAGGCGTTCACGAAAACTGCATCGATGGAATTCGGAAAGTATGCATCTTTATCTCGATAATAATTATTTCGTTAACAAACGAATGATAGTTTTTATGTATTTTCGATTTCAATTATTTCAAAGATTCGGCGTGAGAGTCAACGCGGTGCTCCCGGGTATAATAGACACCGAGATGATAAGCACGATTCCAGAGAACGTGAGAAACATGTTTATGGCCAAAATTCCGCTCGGAAGAATCGGAAAGCCGGAGGAAGTCGCGGAGGTCATACTGTTTTTAGCGTCTGACAACAGCTCTTACATAAACGGCGCTTCCATCGATGTAACTGGCGGTTTCCATTGACAATGAATTTTGTATTATCTCGTTACCATACAAATGAGTTATCAAAGATTATAAATATGTACAATGCTTAAAATAATCAGCGCGTCTATTTTTTCTTGCCCTTGAGCTTTCTCGCGTGTTTGTGCGCTTTGTAATGCAACTTGCGTTTCTCGTCGACGATCTCCTTGTACTTCCTCTTGTTGAATTTCGAGAATTCCGCGTCGGCCATGAGTTCGTCGACTATCGTGCGTTTTCGCTCCTTCTTGGTGAGACGTCCGTTGTAATAGTCGATCGGCGAGTCGATGACCTTTCCGATCTGGAAATACTTGGGCAGCACTTTCATGTCGTTCTTCTTGTAGAAATGCTTGGGATCCAGCGCGGATCTCATCTGGATCACTTCCAAGTCATGTTTGATCTCCTCCGTCATTTCCGTCGCCGGCATGTTGAACCACTTGCTGCCCTTGGTCTTCGAGCGTTCCTTGGCTCTGAGCACCCGCAGCCTCTTCATACTCTGATCGTAAGGCGGCACAGCTTCCAACTGCTCGAAACCAGGCTTTATGGCTGACTTCTCAAGAGCTTTTTCCACAGGATCAACAGCTTTTGTTATTTTGATCACATCGGGCATCTTCTTTTTCTTAGACCGACGCTTGTTGCTCCAGCCCATTTCCCTCTCGAATTCATCGAGGTCGATGTCCTTGCTCGAACTCGTTGTCGTAACGATCGGTTGTGGTTTTTGTTTTCTCTTCTTTGGCATTTTCTTCAATAATCTGGCCGGCTCGAGACCTGAAAGATCATCAGGCATGTTGAACGTGCGTAAGCAGCGCGGTAACATAGCGAACCTAACCTCAATTACGTTTTCATTGAGATCTTTCGTTGTAACGGGCAAAAAATAATGAGATAGAATTACCGATATCCTCGAGAACAACGTCATCGTCGTCGCTCTCCAACAATCGATCCTTCGTCACGAGATCGGCCTGACCAGCCGTGTCGATTAAAAAGTTCATTTTGGAGGTTAAACGCCGTCTGTTTACTTCGGACTCACAGGCGACACTACACGCAGCGGACTTTAGTATAGCAGACAGCCACCAGGCGCGGCTGTACGCTATACTAGGAAGTACCATAGGTAGGTTACATGTAGCAAATATGAAATGATTTTGCCGGCTCTATGGGGGCCGAGCTTAGAAATCGTACCCGGTTGACTGCTACGAATAACTAGCTTTTCTCCTGGACATTCTAATCATCTCTCTCTTTTGCTCGGTTTAACTCTAGAAGTTTCTGAGCAAGCTTAGTGGTGAGAAATATACTCTTTTCGACAGTTGCTCTCACAGGGATAATAAATTTCTTACAAACTAGAGTTTACATACATTTTTTTGCTCCTACATGTTACATATGAATAAACGAAAAATCTATAAAATGCTTTTTTTTTTCTTCTTCCGGCCTCATTTTATTGTTGCCACAATTATAGTCATCAGCATTGACAACAAAAATAATTGTCCTAAGGGTGAAATTTCAACTCAGATGAATCTGAAGCCCTAAGTGGTTCAGAGTTTTTTCACTTCCGCCGATGTAACGCATCGCAGAAAAGGGGATTGCGTAAGCGCGACGGCCGGCGAGCGGGATAGCACTGGATGCGCGAATATGCGGACATCCACCACGTACGGCATACACCAAATGTCGAGAAATGTCCATTAAGGCTGCGAAGCTATGTCGGCTCGACTTCGCGCTGGCAGCGGGAGCGCGCGCGTGCGAATGTGTAACGATAACGCGAGGCCCGCTTGGAAAGTGCAACGGCACGAGGAGAGCTGTTATACACATCGCACTAACGAAAACCCTGCCGGTCGCGAGCGGCCGGAGGGTGGTGGGAGGCCATCATCAACAATATATCCCAAGACCACTTGGATACCGATAGCACAGTAGTCGAGCAACTGTTGCTGATTTATTTTCACCCGCGATTCGCGCGCACTTGTAACGACATCAATAAATATTAATAATACGCCTCGAGGCAAAATATCGCGGACACTGATGTAAGATTATTCGTCTGCTGCAATGGCGAAGACGTTCGCTATTCTGTTCCTGCTATTGCTGCTCGATGCGACAGCCGATTGTCTCAAAATCGAGGGAGAAATTCGGAAGCCGGAGAGCAACACAACCGACGCGACCTCGGCGTCGCCGACGCGGACGCCACTCGTAAACAACATTCTCGTCCCTCTGCCAGTGAAGTTCGTCCCTTCCGTGGATCTCGACGCCATTCTCGATATATGGAATCCATTGTTGTTGACACCCGTGTGGAATAACCGAGAGCGCGGTGATGTTCGACTGTCCGGCCGGTGCGAGGAGGATATCTCGCTTTTTCTCGACGCGCTGTCCAACGGATCGAGCTGGGCGCTCAAAAGTAAGCGAATCGACGTAATTCTTCCGCCATTTCAAAATAAAATAAGAAAAATAAAAAAGTGAACTGTCTACGACGATTCCCATTAAATTGTCTCGATTTCTCTAAAAATCGACGATTACTTTCTAAAGCTATTATTGTCAGACTCTCTACAATGCGCGATTGTATTTATGTTGTCGGAATAAATCATCGCCAATTCTTTTGTCCGCGTTGTCCGGCACCCGGAAGACTCCCACGGACGAGGAATGCCGCAAATAACTTGAGGCCGGCGCGCAGCTTCGGGTGCAGAAAGTTGCCGAGCGTTGTGTTATTCGTCGAGACCGGTCTCGGCCGCGGAAAGTGATCTACGAACACTTGATCCTGCGTTTACTTTCTTCTGGATCAAGGCGTGGTGCTCTCGCGGAATCACTGTCGAGTTCAAGAATATAATATGTTCCTGTGTGTCGAGTCGCGTCCGTACGCACAATTGCGTTGTGTCGCGCGTCTGTAATTGATTCGATCAGCTGATCGCGGATCAATCGTGAAAGTTGTATTTCAAAGAGTTAGAATTTTCTTTAAAACCTTGTAATACGGTCGGAATGTTGTAATAAAAAATCGTCTTACGTGGTCGACGAGTATTATTCCACTCGCTTAGAAATTTAAAAAGCTGTTACTTAAGTTATTGCTAAATCCGTTCTTGAATTCTAAAAGTTATTACCGAACACGTTCTTCAATCGACATACGCGCGATAGAAAGCGATAAATGAAAATAAAAACAAAGAGAAATTGTTTTTTTTTTTTATAAAATCATTATCCGAAAAAATTTCATTAAAAATTCCTGAAAAAGTATAGAAAACAATTTTATTAAAAAAATGGATAAAAAGAAATTTCATCAAAAAATTTCATTAAAAATTGATAGGAAAAAAATACTTCATAAAAATGACGTTAAAAATTAATTTGTTAATGTTTTTCATACTTTTTCTCTGCAGGAAAAGGGAACTTTTTATGCCACTTTTTTGCCCCCTATTACCCATTTATTACCGAGTCGTCGGTTGTACCACCCTCTATCGACGGTGAAGTAACCGTTGCATAAGTCGCTCGCACGCGACCGACGTCGCCGCGCGCTTTTTTCTCGCACTCGCAGACAAAACTATTCTGAAGTCCGATGCTTATCCGTTTCCCGCGCGCGCGAAGGGTTCACATTCGACCGTCCTCGTTATATCACTCGTTACTGAATGCACGTGCAATTGTACGTGAGTGTAATTACAGAAACTCTACATACTTTCATAACGCTCACTCCCGCCACGCGGCGAGCAGACTTCTCGTCTAATTAAAACAACAACGCTCGAGACTGATTGCACGATAGAGTGCGGAGTAATCGATTCGCCGCCCGATGAGAAAGTTGACGATTATCGCGGAAATCCGTGTTTGCTTTCTGCCGGTTTATCGCATTTTCCTTAATCTTTTTCGCGACTGCCACAGCGATTAAATATTTGCATTTAAGTGCACGACTTTCGTAGGGGTCAATGAACGTTGCTTCGCTTATTTCACGAAATACTAGTACATAATTCTATACACTTATAGATAATAAAATTCACCCGGGAAAAAATCCCACGGGTTGGAAACATTATTTTAAATATCTGAGTTATTAAGAAAATTATTTACAATATGTGAGTTGGTACGAAAATTATTAAAAATATGTGAGTTATTAAGAAAATTATTAAAAATATGTGAGTTATTAAGAAAATTATTTAAAATATGTGAGTTGGTACGAAAATTATTTAAAATATGTGAGTTATTAAGAAAATTATTTAAAATATCTGAGTAATCAATTAAAATATCGTTTATTATTACAATTATATCAAGTAATTAAAAAAAATGGAGCTAATACAATGTTCATCCGCGACTTGTCGCTGCCGATAATTCGCGTTGCAATTCGAAAGCGGTCAGCAAAGGGCGGCCGTCGTCGGGAAAAGTAAGAGTAACCGTGGCGTCTCGTTAAAAGAAACTTCGTCCGGAGGCCGACAAATTTTCCTTCGATACTGTGAAATCAAGAGACGCGGCACGGTATTATGACACAACCGCAGATCATTGAAATGCTATTTGATGACTGGGATATTTACCGTAATGGCTTCAGGGCTCGAGATACGCGTGTACAAAAAGCATCGTACGTGACGGTTGATTCCTTCATTAGTCGAGTGGAGGGTGGGAAGAGAGAGAGAGGGAGGCCCGCAAGAGCTCGCCAATCGACCCCTCGGAGTCCAAATGCTTTCCTGTAGAAAGTGAGAAAGTGGTCTGAGCCACAATATCCAAGACCAGATCGCTTTACCTTCCGATCGAGCCCGGCACTTTGGTGTGCCTATCGCGATATTGTATAATAGTCAGTGCACCGCGCGTTGTATGCACTAATAGAAATGCATGCAGACCAGCCAGCGTAGCGCGGCGGCCGTGCGAGTTCGCCGGACTCGTGATGTAACCATCAGGCGATAAATACATCAACGGGATCCCCTAAATTTCTTGGGAGATTGATAGTTGCCGGGGGGTAACAGGCGGTCGGCAAAAATTAATACCAACAATTAGCGCTACATAGTTAAGCCTTAACTATGTAGCACGCGTGCGTTACATAAGAGAATCAACATGTTGCCTTACGGCTCATTTCCTTATGACTCATTTCCTTGTGATGGATTTCAGTGGTGGACGCCAGCGGCAGACGAACGTGGGGGCTGCTCTCGGGGAGCAGATACTGGATCGGGGCGTCGGATCAGTGTCGAGAGATGGAGAACGATTTTGCTGAGTTGGCCAAGAGCAACAACAGCAGCTACAGCGATGGAAGAAAGGACGTTCCGCCCTTTCGGGTTTGCGTGAACTCCGTGAGTCTCAAGCTGGAAATATTCGTGCCTGGAGTCAATGGGGTGAGTGATATATTTTTAGATATTTGATATATATTTTTTATATATATTTTTTAATGAAAAATATATATTTACTAGGCTAATCACAAGCGCTGGCGCGCGTGCCTGAAAAACTTGCCAATATCGACCTCAAACATTTGTTCTTTTCAAAATATCGACTTTTAAACTATACCATCATTCTCAAGTCGCATATTCTACCCCTGAAAACACTGGTTATTAACCTTTTTTAATCGATTTTGAAAAAAATATTTTTTTGGCGACGAAATTTTTTTTTTTTCTGTCAGAAATCGTAGATCCGGCCCCGGACCGAAAATCGCCAAAATCGACCCCAATTCTTTTTCTTTTCAAAATATCGACTTTTAAACTATACCATCATTCTCAAGTCGCATATTCTACCCCTGAAAACACTGGTTATTAACCTTTTTTAATCGATTTTGAAAAAAATATTTTTTTGGCGACGACAAAAATATTTTTTCTGTCAGAAATCGTAGATTCGGCCCCGGACCGAAAATCGCCAAAATCGACCCCAATTTCTTTTCTTTTCAAAATATCGACTTTTAAACTATACCATCATTCTCAAGTCGCATATTCTACCCCTAAAAACACTGGTTATTAACCTTTTTTAATCGATTTTGAAAAAAATATTTTTTTGGCGACGAAATTTTTTTTTTTCTGTCAGAAATCGTAGATCCGGCCCCGGACCGAAAATCGCCAAAATCGACCCCAATTCTTTTTCTTTTCAAAATATCGACTTTTAAACTATACCATCATTCTCAAGTCGCATATTCTACCCCTGAAAATACTGGTTATTAACCTTTTTTAATCGATTTTGAAAAAAATATTTTTTTGGCGACGACAAAAATATTTTTTCTGTCAGAAATCGTAGATTCGGCCCCGGACCGAAAATCGCCAAAATCGACCCCAATTTCTTTTCTTTTCAAAATATCGACTTTTAAACTATACCATCATTCTCAAGTCGCATATTCTACCCCTGAAAACACTGGTTATCAACATTTTTTAATCGATTTTGAAAACAATATTTTTTTGGCGACGACAAAAATATTTTTTCTGTCAGAAATCGTAGATCCGGCCCCGGACCGAAAATCGCCAAAATCGACCCCAATTTTTTTTCTTTTCAAAATATCGACTTTTAAACTATACCATCATTCTCAAGTCGCATATTCTACCCCTGAAAACACTGGTTATTAACCTTTTTTAATCGATTTTGAAAAAAATATTTTTTTGGCGACGACAAAAATATTTTTTCTGTCAGAAATCGTAGATTCGGCCCCGGACCGAAAATCGCCAAAATCGACCCCAATTTCTTTTCTTTTCAAAATATCGACTTTTAAACTATACCATCATTCTCAAGTCGCATATTCTACCCCTAAAAACACTGGTTATTAACCTGTTTTAATCGATTTTGAAAAAAATATTTTTTTGGCGACGAAATTTTTTTTTTTCTGTCAGAAATCGTAGATCCGGCCCCGGACCGAAAATCGCCAAAATCGACCCCAATTTTTTTTCTTTTCAAAATATCGACTTTTAAACTATACCATCATTCTCAAGTCGCATATTCTACCCCTGAAAACACTGGTTATTAACCTTTTTTAATCGATTTTGAAAAAAATATTTTTTTGGCGATGAAAATTTTTTTTTTCTGTCAGAAATCGTAGATCCGGCCCCGGACCGAAAATCGCCAAAATCGACCCCAATTCTTTTTCTTTTCAAAATATCGACTTTTAAACTATACCATCATTCTCAAGTCGCATATTCTACCCCTGAAAATACTGGTTATTAACCTTTTTTAATCGATTTTGAAAAAAATATTTTTTTGGCGACGACAAAAATATTTTTTCTGTCAGAAATCGTAGATTCGGCCCCGGACCGAAAATCGCCAAAATCGACCCCAATTTTTTTTCTTTTCAAAATATCGAATTTTAAACTATACCATCATTCTCAAGTCGCATATTCTACCCCTAAAAACACTGGTTATTAACCTTTTTTAATCGATTTTGAAAAAAATATTTTTTTGGCGACGAAAATTTTTTTTTCTGTCAGAAATCGTAGATCCGGCCCCGGACCGAAAATCGCCAAAATCGACCCCAATTTTTTTTCTTTTCAAAATATCGACTTTTAAACTATACCATCATTCTCAAGTCGCATATTCTACCCCTGAAAATACTGGTTATTAACCTTTTTTAATCGATTTTGAAAAAAATATTTTTTTGGCGACGACAAAAATATTTTTTCTGTCAGAAATCGTAGATTCGGCCCCGGACCGAAAATCGCCAAAATCGACCCCAATTTCTTTTCTTTTCAAAATATCGACTTTTAAACTATACCATCATTCTCAAGTCGCATATTCTACCCCTAAAAACACTGGTTATTAACCTTTTTTAATCGATTTTGAAAAAAATATTTTTTTGGCGACGAATTTTTTTTTTTTCTGTCAGAAATCGTAGATTCGGCCCCGGACCGAAAATCGCCAAAATCGACCTCGGAAATTTTCATTTCAAAATATCACCCATAATAGGTTAATCAATTTTGCGCTGCTGCGCTCTTCTAAAGCTTTAAAAGGTTACGGATGCTGCCCCGCCAGTCCTCCTATGAAATTTTTCAAATTTGACACCAAACTGATTTTGTTTATCACGGACTTTCCTGGCAACCAATCACAGCTCTAATAGTTTGCTAACAATGCTTTCCGTTACTCATGAACTTTTTAAAAGAGGGATATTTATTTTTATATATATTTTTTTAATGAAAAAAAAATAAATCGTGGTTTGAGATAAAAGCTTGCAAAATATAGTAATACCCGTGTTTTCTTTTTTCAGAGTCACGGAATAACGCTGGGAGTTTGTTTGCCTGGAAGCTGCAAGCTCGACGATGTCGCTGAACTCTTCAGATATTCGACGACCCGAGTTCACCCGAATTTGCCGAGAAAAGTGACGGTGGATCACGTGAGAAATCTCTCCGAAGGCTACAATCTTTGGGACGACGCAATTTTCTACGTTATACTGTAGGATAAGTTCGCTTGAGCCGCCCGCAATATCGATAATGCGTCTCGTGGGCGACAGCCACTTATGTCCCGGTTGCACGTTCGCAGGATCTCGTTCGCTCTCGCCATTCTCCTCGTTATACTCGGGACGTCTTACGACCTGGCGCTTCGTTATCAAGTTTTGAGCCGCGAGGACGCGTTGCGAAGGAACAACGAGGCTCGGTGCGTCGCGGGTGTCGAGGATTCGAAAATAACGCGACCGGGAGGAAACTTCAGCGAGGGAATTACTATCTCGAGATTGTGGGCTATAAAACAGCACAACGGATCGCTCGGTACTATCGGCGGAAACAGTAAAATTAGGGCGGGGGCTAGAGATTAATTACAAATTGCTACTAGAGACGGGGAAATTGTGGCTCTGGTAATTCGTATGACATTTTTTTAATTAAAACGATGTAATCACCGTCAGACGTGTGGAATTCCAAAGACGTGCCGAGGCCAATGTCCGAGGCTCTTCTGTCCTTCAGCCTTCTTCTGAATATCTCGAAACTCGCGAGTCTCGACGTAGGAAACGACACGCTCGCTCCGATTCACGGACTGCGTTTCATATCGATGCTCTGGATAATAATGGTTCACACTTGTCTGATGATCAACGAAGTATCAGGCAAGTTTGTCGCGGCGCCGCAGTCGGAGACCGTGAATTACGTGACCAACGACAACAACGATTTCACCCCAATTACGTGGCGTGTAATTCGTTATTAAATTTCACAGACAATAAGATGTTCCGCTCGAAGGCGGAAGAGGACTTTCTCTATCAAACTATCAGCAACGGAACCTACGCCGTCGATACCTTCTTCTTCATCAGGTAATTTTTTCGTTGCTGCGATCGAAACATAATAATTTTACGGAATGGAATCGCGGCGGAAATATTCATTGTGCAACGAATATTTCTTTTTTTTTTTGCAGTGGCTGCTTGGTCGCCTTTCTCTACTTTCGAACGATGGCCAAGCAGCGAATGAAGGACATGAAGATAACCCAGGGTTTCATCGGAAAAATCATGCAATTTCTCGGCATGATGTCTTACAGATATTTCAGGCTGACTCCGCCGTACATGCTCGTCATCGGCCTCATTCAAATCTCCATGAAATGGTACCACGACCACTCGGTCATCGAATTAACGACCCTCGATTATCAGACCTGCGAGAAATTCTGGTGGCGAAATGCGATGTACATCAACACATACTTCGACATGGACGACAGGGTGAGTTTGCGCTGCGAAAGAATCAAAACGATCGTACGAAAATATTGTAAATCTTACTTGTCCGCAGTGCATGGTTTGGAGTTGGTACCTGGCGAACGACACTCAGTTTTATACAGTCGGAATAATTATTCTCATCGTCGCAGCAAGGTCTTTATTTACTACACTATTCGCTTTTCATATTCACTAAAAAAAATTGGAATGCTAGACTAAATTACTTTGGCACTTAGTTACGTTTCGCTTGGAGCAATATTGGGCGTCGTTTTTCTGATCGCCTCCTGGATCACCACGGCGATAATTTCCTTGAACACCAAACACATATCAACGTGAGTTCTGCTCGTGAAAATGACTTCCGTTTTTCCCATCTTTTTCTTCAGTCTCAAATTTTCCACAGTATTCAGGAACCTTTCGCTCATTACGAGAGTCTGTACGACAAACCCTGGACGAGATTAGGACCCTATTTGATCGGAATGGCAGTCGGATGGTTTCTCTGCAGGGTCGATTGCAAATTGAAGTTCAGCAAAACTGTGGTCGTCCTCGGATGGACCTTGTCAATCGCCACTTTGCTCAGTATCGTTTACGGACTTTATGGCACTAATTTGGACCCTGTGTCGTCGGCGCTGTACACCGCGCTTTCGCACTCCGGATGGGCTATAAGTGTTGGATTTATCCTGATGGCTTGTGTTACCGGTTACGGAGGTAAGGAATGATTATCTCTCATTTTGAGTTCATAGATTGTTAACTTTCAGCTGGCTTATTGATCCCTTGACATTGCAGGTATGGCGGATAAAATCTTATCGTGGAAATACATCTATCCCATTTCAAGACTCACGTATTGCGCCTACCTGGTGCATCCGGCGTTGACGCGCGCTATGATTTTGCGCGGAGAGAGTTCTTTTCATCTCACCCAAGGATTCGTGGTACGATATCTCGAACATCTTTATTACTATTCGATATTGCTATGAAAAAGCTGGATTTTACCGTTTTGTTTTAAATATCAAAGCTTGTTTCGTAAAAAAAGGTTGACATCTTTTTTTACGAAAAAAAAAATCTTGGTTCGTAAAAAAAGGTTTACATCTTTTTTTAAGAAAAAAATCTTGTTTCGTAAAAAAAGGTTGACATCTTTTTTTACGAAAAAAATCTTTTACTGACATGAGATAATGTCAAATTTTATATCCCGAATTACCGTATCGACGGCGAAAAGAGAAAGGCAGGAGTTTCTTGGTAGCATTTTCACGACAGATGCCGACGCCGGCTGGTCGCGCAGGTGAAAGTCACGATTTACCTGAGCTCTACCTTTGCCGAGCCGCGACCGTCGATAACTCGGACAATACCTACAGCGCGTCTTATCTCTTTACAGGCGATTCTATTCCTCGGTATCACAGTCGCGTCCTACGCGGTGTCTCTGTTCCTGAGTTTGCTCTTCGAGGCTCCCATGGTGTCGTTGCTAAGAATCGTTCACCCCATTCGTCCGTGGAAGCAGGACTGAGCGTCTCTGGTTCGCCAGCAGGATGTAAGATATTAAGTTGCCGGGAGAAACGAGAAATTGAGGAAACAATGCGACGCCGCCAGTTGACGTGTTGACGCGACGATTTAATCGAAGCCCGTGCGCTCCGCGCAGATAGTTGATGAGATTACGATCTATCACGACGTTTCCTTGAACTCGGCGGTGAGTGGCTCGTTAGCGTCGGCGCACGAGGCAGCGGCCGTGCGGACCGCACAATTAAAAGTCACTGCATTTAGCGACGAAAGAAAGTTTCCTCAGACCGCGTGGAAAAACTTCTCACGCTAATTTCATTCGTGATCTTGACACAGCGCGAAGTGCAACAACTGAATACACGACGCATATTTCACTGTCATTAGACGCGTTAGAATAGTGTCAGAGTTTGAATATCAGAAACCTGGAACCATCGTGGATTTCACAAGATGTTTTACATATAAATAGATATTTGGAATTTGAAGTGGCAACGAGCCGCTGTTAAAATTTCCGTCGACCTTGAGACTGACATTTGTCGGGCGAACGCGCGAAAGTTTGTATACTTTTTATTTTCTTTTATAGAGAAACAAACTGCCGCCGTTCGTCTATGGCGCACCTGACGCGCTTAGCGCGGTTTAGCTGCAAAAACAAAAAGACTTCTCTAACGTTAGCGTAATTATAATATAGATTTACATGACTTTCTGTTTGAATAAACGATTTTTTACCAGTTCTCAAGCCTTTTTACGATAATTCATAACGATAACGCCCCGAGACAATAAATACTGTTGTGTGGCGTCGAGAAGAATGCTCACGTGTCTTTCAGTGTTTCACAGAAGCAAGATTCCTCCGTGTTAGAAAGAAATTCACGAACCGACAGGAGTCCCCGGCGGGCAAGGGAGGACGAGGCGAAAGAGAAATCATAAATTAAAGCAATTTTCACGAGCTGTGCAAGATGAAAGTTGTTCGTAGCCCGCGGGGAAGGAGCCTACAGCGCCGAACCCTCCCAGGTATAACTTTTGTTTTCATTCTCTAATTTCTGTGTGCGTTTCAGGCGGTCTGCATGCCACTTTACGGCGGAGCTCGGCGAAGTACTAAAATCATAAATTACTAGAAGTACCAAGAACTCCAAGTTGGACACGTGAATTACAGCTTTGCATCTGGACATTAATTTTTATTTATTTTTTCATTCCGAGAAAAGTCCTGCGCACTTGTACGCATTTCACCGAAAAACACATGGAATTACACTTTCTTCCAGTACTTTCTGCCCAGCTCCGGCGAAAAATAAACTGCCGAGCCGTTTATTCTCATTTTGTCATTGCTACCGCAGATCAGATGGGCAAATACTTCTGGAACTTCCCTGCGTTGCGCTACCCGCGACGGCGACAATGAAAGTAATGGCAGAGCTTCGGTAACGCATCAATTCCGAATGTGCAAATTCATACACGACAGGAAGAGCCCAACTTACGCACGAACGAGCGCAGCGTTAAATTACAGCCGACGCGACGCGCGACGTCTTCGCGGACTTGCGAAAAGGACGTATCCGCGGTGTGCGATAATTCTATGAATTTTCGCAGGTGAAACTTCGTCGCGGTGTCTTCTTCGACTATCGCAACAACGACTCAAGCGAAACCGCTCAATATCGGCGCTATCCACACTTGGGAATTAAGGTAAAACATGCGTACATTTTTTTAAATGTATTGAATGTAATTGATATAATTCGCCGGAAGGTCACGTGCAGCGGAAACGATTTCAGTTTCCAGTCCGTCCGGTTCCGGCCGCGCGTATCATCGCGAATTCAACGAGTGCGCAACAATAACGGTACAGCGAGAGCGACATAGAAGCCGGATGTGGCTGTTGATACCGACACGAGAAAACGCTTAGATCGCCGAAGAGAAAGAGACGCGGATCGCGCCAATCGAAAATTGCGCAACCCGAGGCTCGGAGTAAGATGTAAGTAGGATGACGAGTCGCGAAATCTTTTGGGCTTTCTTTCGCCTCTATATAATTCTATTATTTTCTCGCGCGTTTCCGTCTCGCGAAGAAACGGCAGACGACGTCCCCTCACAGTGACTCAGCATTACAGAATTTCCGCGCTGCTGATAGCTGCTGAATCCTTCTGCGAAAAATCGTTATTCCGATCCGACGAAAGTGCCCGTTGGAAAGTAAACTCGTTCTGTCCATGCGGACGCGGTTCTCCGTCGCGAATGGCATCAAACGCATCGGCCACGATCGTTACGTACCGACGCAACTTAATAATTATAAAATCTCGCGTGCTGCCGCCGCGGCCGATACCGATGCTCGAATGTTACGCGCGCGGTTTTCCCGCGTGTGTGAACACGCGCGGACTTTATCGACCGACATAACGCGTCGCTGGGTATTACCAACGATATTACGATACGGCGTTGCGATACCGGGGAAATTAGCGACGTCCTCTGAAGAACGTCCATTGATTTTTCGCACGGAAGTCCATCGTGACTGGTGAAATATTCTGACGACCAAAAATTGGAGAAACTGTTTTAATCGCGTTGACGATTAGCGATATTGATCTTGAACGTTTTTACTTTCAGTTACGCGCCGAATCCATTGCGCAGCGGCGAGCAGGAAAATTTGGGAAAGGTCAAATCTTCCCCACCGTCGAAAACCGGATACCGCTGGTTGTAATTATGCAAGCCTCGCGTGCGACATTAATTTTATACCGAGACCGGTATAAAATTTCGCTTTCTATCGAGCTTTTACATTTCTGGACGCGGCCAAACAACCTGCTGAATGGTAATTTTTTTTCAGCGATAATATCAATTTCATACAGTTTATTTATCGTTGTGGGACACTAATTAACCCATTGTTCTCAACAGGTGCTCGTGGCTGCCACGGTCGTTGAAACACGACTGGAAAATTCGTCGATTGTTCTCGTGGCTCGTGACTACGTGCGCGTGATCGCGTATTCACTATCGCATGATACAATTTAGCGGCGCGATGGAATTAAGGAGGAGTTCTCCGCATTTCTGGAACGAGGGGTTCGGAATTAAAGGAGCGAGTGGGAAAAAAAAAGAAAATGAGTAAAAGCAGCATCGGAGACCGGTGGCTCGACGTTCCTGGAAGGTTTTCAGTTTTCACCGAGTCTGTCCCCCCACCACAGAGGGGACAAGACTCGACGCTCGGTTGTGGTCCCATAGCCACGGGATCGGGCGAGTCGTCGCCTTCGCCTTCGAGACACGAGACCAAAGCACCATTTCTCCACCTGCCTCTATGTTGAACGATACAGTTCGTCGGTGGCCATCGGGCAAACAAGTACCGAGAGCGACAGTCAAGCGGCACCGACCGGACGTGCGTGAATTCGTCAGGTGACAAACGAAAAAAAAACTCGGCGAGCCGATAGAAGCGAAAACCGGCGACTATTTATTTCAATTAAATGCGACCTACTGAGAATTGCGGAATAATTTACCATTTAATAACAAAGTAGGTAAAAAACAGTTTTTTTGTTTTTCAAATCTTGTGCTTCGAGTGACGATTGTTAGCCAATGTGAATGGTGGTCAGAAGGACTGAATGTTAATTGACGCCAGGTCGAGGGTTCGATCCTACAGCGTTCACGATGAAGACGTAGCGAGTGGTCGGGAGGCTTAAAAAAGCTCTCATCGTTCCCGTTTTTTCCGACAGAGACCCGAAGATACAGGGTTGATATTTAGAAAAAAATATAGCGTCGTGTGCGACAATGAGTGATCTAAAGTGGTGGTGCTTGACGATAGTAGCCTGTCTGGCGCTGGGAGTTCTCGCCGAGGACTCGCTGGACCCGGAGAGCCTGGCGAACTCGGAATTGGCCGAGAGTTCGATACACCGGACGAGGAGTTTGCCCGAGCGCGATGACGAGGAAACGAGAAGCCGAAACTGGACGACGATATCCGAGATGCTGGACGTTTACAGCGCGAAAAATCTCGCTATCAATTGGGAGGAGGGCAAATATCCTGTGGGCTCGGAGTGCGAACGGGACATCACGACTTTCGTCGAGGGCCTGAAGAACCATGAAATGTGGGCACTGAAAGGTAATGATAAAAAAAAGATAAATAAAAATTAACGAGTTCGTGGAACCAAAAATACTCTAAAAACAGAAAGTAAGAGAAGAATGTCTCTCGCTCATTCGACAAATATTGAGTCAGCGAATGCTTTTAGTCTCTTTCACTCTCTTCCTCAAGACTCGACGCGTTTCCTCTCAAATTCTCCCCAGCTTCTTCTCCACTTTGCCGCTCTCGCTGTGAGGACGAAAAACGCGCGTTGGTACCTGAGAGAAGGCGAGAAGAAAGAGCCGCTTGTTAAATTTATTACGCCAATAGAAAGTTGCAGTGAGTGCGCGGTTCACACTACGAATATGATGAACTCGAGGCCTTCGAGAGGACGCTGGTATTTCAATTTTTACGGACGTCGCTCGGCGCGAGCGATTTTGTGCGAAATGTTTTCTCGAGATTCTCGCGAACGTGTAATTTATGAAACGGAGTACAACGCAATGATTTTTCAGCTCGACTTCCCCTGCGCTTCGTCCTCGTCCGACCATCGCTCGACTTTTACTACTTCCACTAATCCAACTGCAACGACGAGAGTCAAGTCGATGAGGCGATAAAATCGCATTCAACCGCTATCTCCGCTCTGCATCTGCTATTTAGCCTCTCTTTTCACGCTCAAGATACGATTCGTCTGCAACGAGCCCGGAGAAAGAGAAGGCGACAGTGAAAGACGGACCGACGATCGGGCTCGAGGATCCTCGCCGCCGTTGAGCGGCCGCGCGGCGATCCATCGATTGACGCGCGTGCACACTTTCTCCGCTCAAGTAACCGGCGCACCGGGCCCCGTTGTTCCGTGAAACACTGCCGGATCTCGGCGGTTGGGAAATAATAAATATCATGCTAAGCAGCGCGAGAGAAGATGATAACACTCTACGCAAATGGGGTAGTCAACATGATCGCTTTTTGACTGAGAACATTTTCCTTTTATATGGAAACATTTGAAATTGTTTATTAAAAAAATTAGCTTCCAAATTGGCAGTTTAGGGAGCCAATTTAATTTTTGTTTTTGGCTTCCTGTTCTTAAAATTAAATGGGACGCAATTTTTTTTTCGTTAAAAGAGGGCAGGTAATTTAGAATTCCTAAAATTCTAAAGTGAAGTTATACGAGAAGTTGTACTCGAGATGTATGTTTAGAATATTCCGATGAGTTGAAGTACTTTGAAAATATTTGCCGGAGACTTTCGAGGTAATAAAATCGACAGCTGTATCGCGATGAAAAGAGAACATACAGTGGATGGACTGAAAAGAGGGTCGACTGCCGTGTTTCGGTACCACATACGAACTTGCGCCCACTTTCGTGTCTGCGAAGGTTTCACTTTTAGCGGCCACAACGGCGGCCGATGCCCGAGCCTTCGATTGTAATGTATTCAGCCACCGAGGCTGAACGTCATCATTGGCTTTTTATTGCTCGCGTTATGTTTAATGGTAAAACGCATTTTCACAAAATGAAATCACAGATTGGACGCATCGCGTCGGGGACCCGTTAGACGAAAAGGAGGACAATTTCGCTCAGGCTAACGGAAGAATGAATCACGCATGCACATTGTTAAAAGGGGGGAGGGGCTCGTTATAAACCTGCATTTGCACGACTCATGTCCCCCCTTAAATACTTTAAATCAATCAACAATATTTTCTAAAAGTTAATAAATCAACTTAATTAAATTTCCAATTAGTGAAATTTTACAAATCAAAATGTTTAACTTCAAATTTTAATTACTTTACTTTACTTTCAATTTTAAATAAAAGTTTAGTATTATTGAAATTAAAATCATTTGATGCATTGATACGGAATTCTTCAAATAACAAAAATACCATATCAACATTTCAAATTATTTTAATTTTCCATTTATTCAACCTCTACGTTTTCATTCAACTAGCAATGTTTATTATTCCACCAATCGGGCTGCGTCGAGCCAGACAAATTTATTCATGATTATAAAAGCGGTTTATTCTCTCTGAATCTCACGAAGGACATAACAATTTCGTTTATACGCATTGCGATGAAAAAGATATATTGTCGTTAAAAGCAAGGATTTCACGGGCATAGTTCGTGTGGCCAATTTCTGTATACAAGCCCAGCAATCGAAAGTGTCGAAACGAAATTCCAAAAGAAGAAGCAGTCGAAGAGGCGGAGGGACAGAGCGAGGGAGAAGCGGCTGCGGCAGCAGCATCGAACCGAACACGAGGGCGTTGCTGGTGCCTAGAAAGTTTGACCTCGGTCTTTTCTTTTTGCCTCCCTCTCTCTCTCGTCGTGTCTCATCCGAACGCTCAGTAACCCGAGTGGTCCAGCGCGACAAGTTTCATGTCCCCCGTGGCCTTGAGCGCCAGGTGATATCTCCGTGGTCGGCAGCCCACGTAGCCCGGAGAGTCACACGTAGTCGAGTCTTTGACCTACTAAAAAGTCTGCTTCCCCCTTCGCCATTGAGGCGACGAGTCGCGCGTATCTTCCTGAATTTCTCCGTGACGAATTTTCCGCCCGACAAAAATCGAGCAAAATTGTCGGACATTATTTTTTAATTTTATCCTCGGTTCAATCGCGGCAAAGAGAAATTTGCATTACAGTTTTTGTTACCGACCGAGCAGCATCGGATCATCCGAATCTGACGCAATCAGCACAATTTCGCGATTGTTAATGAGATCTGGCAACTCGCGTTTCCAGCATTTTGATAGCTTTTGCGTAAACGCAAATTATCCTCCTGGCGAAATTGATTTGTAGGCTGTCATAATTCGTTTTTCCCTGTAAGCAATCATTGCGGCTATTACACGAGACTATATTGATAATACGACGCGATCTGGAATTCCAGACAGACAGGCACAACATCTGTTCACAAATTAAAAAAAAGGATAATTGCAGTGAATTAGTGACGACTATATATACTAATAAACGTGCTGACAATTCAGTCGCCCATTAATTACTCCTGATGTATCACGGCTTGAGTGTTAAAACGAAACACTTATTTCATGATTTCATTACTCAATCGTCGCGGTGAAAGAGACGAGTCGAGCACGAAATTCCCCGGTACTCTCGCTTTACTCTCGTAATATCGCGGTAATACCCAGCGGTCCACGGGTTTATTTCAATCGACTGACTCGGACGATCCCCGTGTACAGATATCGCGTTCTACGCTGAGACGTTTGATTCAATGGGAGAAAGACACGCACACACTTTTGGCCCTGCTACCGACATTAGAAAGTCGCGTCGAGTTATATGGAAGGCAGGAATCGAGGTAGCAAGGGGAACTCCTTAACTGTATGATAATAGAGATAGCATGCAGGTTGGACCGTGCTACACACATGTCTAACTGTTCCACCATGGAAATAATACAATGCATATAGTACAACAACATACAGGCAGATATACAGAGAAAAAAATTGCTATTATTAACCATATAGCAATAACTTTTTTTATGGTCGCAGTAATTTTTTTTTTTTTTTCAAGGCGTGAGATTAATAGCTGTGGATATAAAATAAATTATAGCTATAAAAATAGTCTTGAGGACTAAAAAAAATAGTTATTGTCATTTTACAGTTCCAAGAATTACTAAGATTTTTCTCGGTGTGAATATCAGAAACCAATCTGTTTTGCAATTTAACAGTAGTTATTGCGCTTTTATCTCTTTCCAATTCGTTAAAAATCGATTAACGATTATGCTCGCCCGACGAATGTTGTGAATTGCAATCAGTGAGGATGTAATTATCGGTAAATTGCATCACCGTGTCGCGTGACGAAGAAAAGAGACGAGAGAACGAATCGGTTGCGATTATGCTCCAGAGGAAAAAGAGGGGTGGTGTGGTCAGACAGTTCGATATGTACCGCGCATAGTGCGTGGCTCTCGAGAATTATGTCGACTTTCGCGGAAGTACATAACGAGCGCGGTGGAAATGACTTTATTCCCGCTGTATACAGTTGCCTCATATTCGCAGACTCGTTGGAGTTTCGACACCAGATTAAAATTAAAAAATTTAAATGCATGCACGAGACTTTCTGTCAGTTTCACTTTTTTCTGGTCTTCACAGATATTTTTTGTAATCACTCAGAATTAACTGCTAAGTGAGCGCATTTTTTTCAGATTTCTTCTTTTTTTTTTGTAAATTTTACGAGTTCATTATTTTTATTAATTTAATTATTCAGGGAAAAAAATTAATAAGCATTCAAAAAAATGTCAGTGGCTAATTAAATTATTTTCCATCAATTTTCCAGCGGTTACACGACTTCCTCTTTGGACTGGATGCCGGACGTGACTTGTTCCTTTCCCTCTCGGTGACTCGGCGAAAATGCGATGCACCGAAATTTCACGGAATTCGGAGACAGAGAGAGAAAAGTTACGAAAGCGACGCAGCTCGTCGCCTAATCGCGTTCGTGACGCTCTTCGTCCGCGCGCGCGGGGTAAAAGTTGTAATGCAGGCGCGCGCGCGCGGCTCTTTTCGCCTCGTCACGCTCACGGATGGTAATCCCGGGCGTTATAACGAGCGAGAAAGTTGTCATTTCGCGAGCTCTCCGCGCGCGCGCGCCTCCGTCTTCCTCGGGCGCACCGCGCGCGGGACTTTTGCTCTCGTCCCGCGTGGACGCGAACAAACGGCACTGTTGGCCCGATGCGCTCGAAAGGAGAGAAAGATAAATACCCGTATTCCCGTTGCATACGTAATGCGTTTGTCGAGCGGACGCACGTCGACCTGTATGCACAAAGCGCCGCTTATCAGAATCGCCCGGCGGGCAGTGAATTTTTGCGACTGTTCAATATCCTTTTCCGCTTGCGTCCGGCTTGGGAATCGTGGCTGATCAAATACGCGGAAGGCTGCGTTTCTCCTATTTCCGATTATGCTGAGTGGAGTTACATAAGCTCGTGGGTTTCACACGCGGCAGAAAATATTCGCGACGGCACGCGAAATTTGTCCAAAGGTGGAGCAAATTTCATTAAAGTGAAATATAGCAACTGCTGGAAATAAAAAAACGGTTTTTAATTGGCCTTCTTGAAACGCCAAAGTTTCGCTTACGCAAAAGTTACCAAAATGTGGAGCAAGTTTAATGTAAATAATGCACAGCAATGGGAACTGCTCCAAATAAAAAGCAGGATGTTTTTTTTTTAATTAGCCTGAAAGATTTCGTAATACAAGAAATGTTACGGTAATCCATATATCTCAGCTCCACGAGACTATTCGTTCACCTAGTTCCATTTAGAAATAGATCTCGTAACGACCGTGTAACATTTTTGATTCGACGATTTCGTTACAAACTGACCAACTTACGTGTCTATCGTCACGTCTATCGCCCAAAATAATTATTCATATTTCGTCAGACGGCGTTGCAGGCAATCACGAAACTTGACCGTCATTATTGTATAATAATCGTTTGAATTTTTGCAACGCTGAGCTGATTGAACAGCTGTTTAATATTTTGTTGAGAATTTAATTCGCTCCCGTCGGAAAGCTCCAATTTTTGCGTCAGTGCAATGCAGCAGAAGTAAAAAAAATATCACCGCCGGCTCCAAAGAAAAACTTGTGATTATGTGGGTTACGACCACTTAGGGGGTTCTCGCGTCCGCCTTGGTCGGTCGACCCATCGAAAGTTGTCCCTCCCGCGACGTAATTCGATCCGAGAGTCGGAGCAACCGAAGGACAGGAACGAAAAGCGTCAGGTGCAACACGCCGGTCCTTTGTTCCCTCGCGATGCAAGTGAAATTATACAGGGAACTTTTGCTCCCCTTTGCTCTCGCTTTTTACGCTTCTCTCGTTTCTCGTTGCTTAACCGCTCCAATTTTCTTGCCAGTCATGCTCCAACTCGGCTGATCCCCATGGGCGTTATTCACTTCTCGATTGCGCAACCTTTCGCGTTCCTCTTTTGTTGTGCGTTATTGTTGTTATTTATTTTATACGACTGTTGTTACGTATTTCAAGGACGTATAAATCAGCTCGCTAATATGGTGGATTAAAAATAATTGGTTCTGCATCTGCTGTGCAGGAATTAATTATTTAGATAAAAAATAGTATTTTTTAAATAAATATTTTTCGACTTAATAATTACGGATTTTTGGTTTCACGTTTTAGGCACTAAAATTTCACCACAATTTTACCCAATCGGAGTGTCAAAGTCTTTACGCGATGATTCAACAAGTTTTTGTCCAGGGAAAAAATTAATAAACATGACGATTCGTTTTTCAAATCCCCGAGCCGAGGAATTGGGATCCGGAAGCGACGTTGAAGCGTCTGACTAGCCGCTGACTCGTTCCACTGCAGATCTTTCAGCCTCGCGACTAAGCATCGACTCGGTTGTAATATATTCAAGCCTTTCTCTTTCAGAAACAGTACTTTCTCAGACTGGGTCATTCGATCGCGTGTTGACCCGCTCATTTATCATATGTGATACACACACGAGGACCGAAGGCATTTTTGTACATAACGCGCGTGGCCGAATGCGTGAATTCTCGTGAACCTGAGAGTTATCGCAACGTAACCCCCATGGAACAAAGTATAGTGAAAAATATATTTTTCGTTATATTCAAAAATATATATAAAAAATATACTTGAAATATATATTTTATACTTATTATATATTTTAAATACATGCTGAATACATAGGAAGTATATTTCAAGTATATGTGCGATAACATATACTTTTACAAAAGTACATCCGAAAGTATATTCGACATAACTAATTTTTCGTAAAAAGTATATTTATTATATTCAAAAACATACCTTTGGATATACTTTAAATATACTTTTTTCCCATGTGGGAACACGCGCGAGCGTTCGGGACTGGGTGTGTGTTTTGCTCGCGGTGTTCTGCAATAGCGACGAGAAAGAACCGAGAAAGAAGTGGTCCGTGAACTTCACGAGCGAGCCAGCGGCCCAGTAGCAATAGCAACACTGTCGAGCAGCAGTAGCAGCGACGGCGGCATAGAAACCTCGACAGTGAACGTAAATGACCGGAGGACGCAATTTATCGAGATAAACCGGTTAACCGCGAGCAATTACCTACTGAAGTACACTGAAGTATATCGACAAAATTGTCGTTTCTGAAAGTCACATTGTATTCCATTTTTCTCGGCGTATCTGATTGAATATATTCGGCAATCGTTTTCGTGTCCGTCAATAGAACGAAAACGCTGCGCGCGCAGCTGATTTCTAGGTTATAAAAAATGCCGATTTCTCTTTCCTCGAAATATTCCGGCAATAAGCCCCGCGCGAGCGAAACATATCTCGCCGTTAACCGTCATATATGTTACTGCGATCTTACGCGATCTCGCGGACCCCGCGTAAGTCACGTAATCCATAACCCGAGATCCAATAAAACGGCTGCATTCGTCGCTCGCGCCAGGAAACGCGCGGAATGCGTTTCATGCACTCGGTGGTGGCGATGAAAATCTCCCAAGTGCGCGAATTCGCCGAGCGTGCATAACGAATCGCGTGATGACGAACTTCCTATGTTCCCGCCGCCGCAGTTCGCATCTCACGTGCGCGACGGACTGAACTTGACTTTGAACCCGAAATCGAAACGAGATCGCGCGACTAGGTTATGCGTCGCCTTTTTTTCCACCTCGGCGTCTAATTGTCATTCTATTGTCAGGCCTGAAAACGCGCGTGACGGAGGCCGCTCTCGTCCCGGGAATATTAAATAAGCGGCTTGGAGGCTTCGTGCGGCGCGAGGTGTCGAATTAAATGTCGGCTGATATCGCGTGGCTGTTTTTTGTTTTTGTTTGTTTTTACCACGCGTCGGTAAAAATTGCGTGTTTGCGCCTGCGCACGGCGATCGAGATTTTCGTCCTGGAACTTTCGGACTGTGCACACACACACACACATACCGTGTGTACACCTTTCTCCGCTTCATGGCGCACGAAGTGACGTTGCGGGATCAACCGCGCAATCTACACGGGGCTGACGTAACGCGCAGCGCGGGATTATAAAGTCTCCCGGCGCTGAGAGAGCAACGTGCGAGGCGACCGCGGCGGGGAAAACGCAAGCCTGCTGTCCCCCTCCCGGCAGCGTCGGGGGATGATTAGATAATGTCGTTACTTTACTTCCCGAATAGAAAGTCTTACTTCATCGGAGATACAGTGGTCGTGGTGTACACAAGAGCGAGGCTGCGGCCACCGCGAGCGCAGGCGGCGCGCTCGGCGGCCCCGAGACGGGTTGTTGAACCACTTTCCTTGGCTCCTTCGCTTAATGTACTTACCTCGTGATGGCATCAGACGCCGAGATTACTCGGGACTATTTATTTGCGGACTTTCGTGTAATCGTATGCAACGTCTTCGCGTAACATGAGAACGCGTCCACAGTCGTCACGGCGTCGCGACTCGTCCTGCGCGCATGCGCGAATATTATGGTCGTTTTTCGGGAAGCGTTTTTTTGTGGCAATTGGCGGTTGGCGTTTGATACACTTAGTGAAATTAATGCTGGATTTTTTAAAATCGATTTCACAAACTTTTGTGTTGAATATTTTAACGCGCGGTAAATACAATGAAGGTGGAGAGAAAAAATAGTTCCATTCATTAGAGTAGAGATTTCTTTTATTATTATTCAAAGCGGTATCTTTACGAGCGATTTGCATCTACCTCCATGCGCGAATATTTTTGTCTTTTTTCGGGAAGCGTTTTTTGTGGCAATTGGCGGTTGGCGTTTGATACACTTAGTGAAATCAGTGCTGGATTTGTAAAAATCGATTTCACAAAGTTTTATGTTGAATATTTTAGCGCGCGGCAAATACAATGAAGGTGGGGAGAAAAAATAGTTCCATTCATTAGAGTAGAGATTTCTTTTATTATTATTCAAAGCGGTATCTTTACGAGCGATTTGCATCGCAAAATGTCACGAGACTGGGCAGGAATCACTGGAGCGGAGAAAGTGCGCGCGAAGAATTCTCTCGCGCGGCGCCACTTTTGCGATGTCGACGGTGTGCGTCGTGTTCACGCGGTTTTGGTGAAAAGCATCCTCTGAAAATCGATGGAAATTTATAGGCTTTTCAGTCTGAGTCGACCTTTGATTTATTTTCCTTACATTTTTCGTGGAAAGAGGCGCGGACTATCGATGGTCTACGAAGCAGTCGTGACACACTTTTGACGGCCACTTTCGCCGGACTTGGCGAATCATCTTGTTTGTTCCGACGAAATTGTAGTTCTAGCTCATTTGTTGAAATGCATGGCCGCACTTGTTTACCGAAGGTGACTAAGTCGCGTCGGGTCAAGAGAAAGACCCAATAGTCTTCCACTTGACTCGAAGCCCGCAACTCGTGGCGCCATTTTCAAACCCATTCGAAAGTCGGAAATTCAACTACAAGCGCAACATTTCTTTTGTTCACAGCCGACGACTCGTCCGGACGCTACACGAATGGATTCTTCTGGGGCAACATTTACTTCACTGGATCGGCGACCGAGTGCTCGTACATCGGTTACGATTACGCCAAGAAAAATGCCCACCATCCCGCCAAACCGCCGGTCGTCGCGTCCTCGACGGCCAGCGAGGCCGGCGAGTTTAACAGCGAACCGCAGAAAAAGGCCAACGAAGGTCTCTTCAGGACTCACATCTCGGGCCCGACGGTGGTCGACGCGCCTCCCTATAAACTTGGATTCTTCATGATGAAGATATTGATAAATGGAACTCTGTCGCGAACGGTAAATAGCCCGACGTCTGGCTATTCGTTTGTTAGCTTATAACACATGTTTATTAATTTCTTTTTTTTTCTTTTCAAATTAATAGACCAAGCTGATTCACCTTGGAGTCTGCCTGCCTTATTCTTGCACCGCCGCGGACGTCGCGGTAATTGCGAAACTCGCAGCGAGCGAAACGGCGGCCAAAAACTCGATAATACAAAAAGTCCGGGATCAGCGAAACTATTACGACATGTACGCCGATCCGGTTTTCTGGGCATTGATGTGAGTTAGCATTCAATTCACGAACATTCCCTGCGTCGTATCGCGAGATTTTCTCTTCCGGTTCCTCGTCGAGAGCAAAACGTGTGCGACTGACGATTTGAATTTCATCTCGTTTCAGAGGATCCAGCATGTTCGTCGGATTCTTCATGATCGTCGGTACCGCGTACGATTATTATCTCTCGATGAAACTGAGGAAAAAGAGAGCCATGAGTTACGACATGGAGAAACACGCGAAACTCGAGCAAAACACCAACGGGCATCTGAAATTGCCGAACGGTGAGTAATGACGAAAATTTACCTCTGTCTCCTTTTTTTTTAAATAAAAACTCGGCATCACCTGGCTGGCTCGACGTCTACAATTTATTCTTTCAATTCTCTTCTTACTCAAATATTCCTCTCGCACCGGACGTCACTGACTGACTGTGACGAAACGACACTGACAGCGCCCAGAGTCAGTGACACGATATTGTTATTGTATTTCGTAGAGTTTGAGGGTAAGGTCTACCTTCCTGTTCCAGTAGCAGAAAATGGAATAATCGCTAATCCGATCGTCAACAACAACAACGATCACGAGAACAGTTTACCTCGTCCGCGTCCGCCGAGTCCTGACGAGCAGACTCTTAGTGAGTATTTTTTATTTCTACGCCAAAACGAAACATCATTAATTACTTCTAATCATAATTAATTACTTCTAAATTAGGAAATCGTTCGTAAATCCAACATTATTGGGCAATATCATCGTTGCTTAATAATAAAGAATAAAAATACAAAATTTAACCATCGATTTAATTCATTATCTTCGTCCCTACAGATGTATTCGAGGAACTTCTGCTCTCCTTCTCGGTGCGCGCGAACATGCGAGTGATCTGCGACCCGGACGTCGGGCGCGACACAATCAGCACGGTGCACGGCCTGCGAGCGATTTCCATGGCGTGGGTCATACTCGGGCACACGTGCATCGTCATCTTCAACTACTCGGACAACATGGAGTACCGTAAAATCGTGGAGAAGAAATTTCTCTTTCAGACGGTCACGAACGGAGCTTTCAGCGTCGACACGTTCTTCTTCATGGGCGGCTTGCTCGTGAGCTTTCTCTACTTCCGGACGAACGCGATGGGCGATCTGAACAAACTGACGCAGGGCAGGCGGGGATTCGTGGCCGGATGCCTCAAGTTCGTCGGCTTTCTCGTTTACCGCTTCTGCAGACTCACCACGCCCTACATGTTCATCCTCGGCGTCGTCGAGGTGTCGATGAAGTGGTTTCACGCTAATTCGGTCTTCGAGCCGCCCACGGCCGATCATTACAACTGTCCGAATTACTGGTGGCGAAATTTGCTGTATATCAACACCCTTTTCCCGGTGGATCAGATGGTAGGAAAAAAAAAATTTGATAAATCGATCCATCGACGACGTATCACGAATTATTTTCCCTAAGGAACATGCAAAAATTCTGACTCCTTTTTTACATTTCAGTGCATGTTGTGGAGCTGGTACGTGGCGGACGACACGCAGTTCTACGTGATCGGCGCGGTCGTGCTGATAGTGGCCACGAATCACTTCAAATTCGCGGCGTTCTCGGTGGTAACGTTGCTCGTAAGTTCCTGGCTGACGACGGGCTACATCGCCCTGATAAACAACCACATGCCGAGCTCGGACGATCCCCTCGCGCTCTTCGACAAGATCTACGACAAGCCGTGGACGCGACTCGGGCCGTATCTCATCGGCATGACCGTCGGGTACTACCTATTCAAGACTGATTGTAAAATTAAAATGTCGAAGGTAAAGTCCGAACAGCGAGAGCACTCGCTACGCATAATTTCTCGCGATTTCCTGCTTCTTCGTTTCTCTTCCGTTACCGAAGTGAATTCACAATCTTTTTTTTTTCTGTTTCCTTTTTACTTCCAGACCACCGTGGTCGTCGGTTGGCTTCTCTCGATCGCTTGCCTTTTGAGCTTGCTCTACGGCCTCTACGAGGCCGAACTTTCTCCCGTTACCGCAGCTGCCTACTCGTCGCTCAGCCACAGCGCCTGGGCGCTCGGCCTGGCGTGGATCGTCATCGCTTGCAGCACCGGTTACGGAGGTAATTTATGTTTCGCAATCGCCTGTTGTTTTCAATCTCTCTATGTTTTACATTTTAATTACCCCTCGAAATTCGGCGCCGAGAATCTTGACTAAAAAGTTTCCTTTTTTTTTTGCAGGCTGGGTGAACGATATTCTCTCGGCTCCGATTCTCTATCCCTTCAGTCGGGTGACGTATTGCGCGTATCTCGTTCACCCGATCGTCATTCGGCTGACGGCGATGAATCTCGACTCGCCGCTGCATCTGGGAAAAGACACAGTGGCGATAACGTTCTTCGGCCAAGTCGTTATCTCGTATATTCTGTCGTTCGTCGTTTCCGTGGCGTTCGAGGCTCCGGCGGTCAGCATGCTGAAGATTCTGTCGCCCAAGAAGAGGAAGCGAATTCAGTGAGAGCCCCGAAAACGCGGACAACAACAGCCGAGGCACCGATTAAACTAGGATATTAAGTCAATTATTTATATACGTTCGGCGAGATGAACTCAATCCAGCGCTCGAACACATTCGGACTCGTCGGGATCGACCGGCGAGTCTCTCAGAGACGCTGAAAAAGTTGGTCGAATATTTTATACGTAACTCTTAGATGTAAAATAAATTATTTTCTCCATTCGCAAGATTTTTTTCGCGAAACCCAAGCACGGCTGTGATGTCGACAGTGATGAATGATTTATTTACAAAACAAAGAAGGCGAAATATCTCTGAGAGATATTTCATGCGAACATTCTTATCAGCTCGAAGCTAAAAAAGCTACAATACAGTATTGTATTTCCTTACATTAGAACAAAAAAAAAGAAAGTGATAAACGATATTCAGCTCGCTCCCTCGGTCGCGACTTCGGTCTCCATGTCGACGTAGAACGGACCCTCGCGAATGAATTTCTTGAGATTCTGGAGGGTCCCGCTGTCGAAGACGTCGTTGTCGGCGTCGCAGAGGTTCTTCACGAGCCGATATTTGACCTCCTTGCAATTTTTGAAGCCCTCGGCGCGACGATCGAGCAGAAATTCGACGAGACCCGGGCAGTTGGCGATGTACTCCTGTCCCCACGTTTGCAGGGATATCGCGGCGAGCACCTCGAGGCTGGCCTCGCGAATGTCGGCGAACGGTTGTTTGCAGAGCGCGACGATCATGCCCAGGGGATCCTCGCCCAGGCAGTCGAACCACGACTTCGTGAGCGAGAGAATTCGGTTGTCCTGCTCGTGTTTCTCGACCCGCAGAATGAGCGCGAGATTCTCCAGCCCGCGGAGTCTCAATTCCGTCGGCATTTTCTGCACGATCTCCCCGATCTTCTTCATCGCGCAGGGCATCGAATCCCCGAGTACCTGCAGCGCGTATTTTCCCTCGACGCTCGAGGCCACGAGACCCAGAGTGTCCAGCGCGTTGCCGAGCAGCGTAAGATCGCCGCTCTCGATGACCTCGAAGAGCGCCGACACGACCACCGGATACTTGGAGAATATCTCGTTCGGCCTGGAGCGCGCGACGCCGCCGAAAAACTTCATCAGCCCCGGGATCAGCAAATTAGACAGAGGATCCTCGTTAGCACGAGCGATTTTCTCCGACAGTCTTCGCAGCACGTCGCGCTGCTCCAGATAGTCGAGGCCCCGCTCGTTCAGCGCGAGATCCGTCATAACTTCGAGCGCGTTCAGCTGGAGCAAAACGTCGTCGTTGTCCAGCACGTTTATCAGACTGTTGAGAAAGCCGGAGCTCGCCGAAGCCTCGAGACTCTCCTTCGAAGCCTTCGCTATGTCCACCACCACCTCGTAGACGCGGAAGCTCACGATGTCGTCCTTCACCAGGAGCTTGGCTATCGTTCGCATCAGGACTCCCGAGTATAGGACTTTGGTGCCCTCCACGCAGGCACCAATCTTCTTTGTGGTGTCCATCGCCAACTTTGCTACTCTCAGATCGTCGTCGCCGATTCTCGCCACTATGAGATTCAGCAGATCCACATCGTGTATCAGGTGCGACAGGGTTTCGGGGCATGAGGCCTCCCGAAGCAGCTCAGTGAGCACCAGACTTCGGACGAGCGAATCCTGGTGAGTCAGGTATTTGCGTATCTGCGCTGAGTAGCGACGATGAGTCTCTCCGGGGTCCAGAGTGCTCAGGATTAGCTTGAGGGAGTTGCAAATCTCCTCTACGGACACTCTAGGAGTAGAATAAAGAATGGAATAAAATATTTATCGCCATTCACAAAAATTAAAAAACTTACGTATATAAACAATAACAATAATAATGATAATAATTGTTTTGCTACGTTGTAGCGTTTTTTCGAAGCAAAAATCGACGAGGATTTTTTTTTTCAACGTTTTTTTCGATAAAATTCGTTTGCTTTTCGCCGGTCGCGCGTTCGCCGGTAAATATAGAAAATTTCAATTTAGCTTTGTCATCAAACCTGTCATCGGAGGTTAAGTGCTCGAAGAGGCCGGTGACATCGAGATTGCTCGCGATCTCCTCGAGCTCGCCGGTCGGCAGACTCCGCAGCTTGATCGTGATGTCCGTGAGCAATTGTCGTTTCTCCTCCTCATCGTTGATGTCGTTGAGACGCACGAATTTCATTGAAAACCACTCTGCCATTGTGATGCTCTTTGACGCACAATTGTAAAGTGGCGCCGGTGGGACGGAAGACGAGAGCGAGAGAGAGACAGATAGAGATGATAGTCACAGCGATGATCGCTGTAGGTCGATAAGAGCGGAACCGTTCGTGTCCATCCGACAGAAAAGTAGATTTCGTACTTATCTTCGGAGTTTTTTTTTACCTTTTTTTCGTGAAAAAATAATGTAATTATGAGAACGAGATGTTTGTTCTGTAAATGAGATCGCGTGAGATCGTGTCCGATAAATTTAAGATAATAAGAACTGCGGTCATTGACTTTTTGGAAAAAATATAATTAACAGTATAATACAACCGCTGCACTCGGCATCTATTAAAATTTACTTACAATAAACGATGTGTACTCTAGTAAAAAAAAATACATGATTATTAGTAAAAACGCTATCGTAACAATAATCCGAGAAAAGAGACAAAAGAAAAAAAAAATCTGTGGAATATCTTCAGTTACGAACGCCCCGCATCTTATCTCCGATTGCCGACGTGGAAGCGCACGACGTTCGCGCGGTACTCGATGGGTTATAATCTCTCTACACTGCCCGCAATGAGTTTACAAAAATAACGTGTCCGACTCTAAATGCATTGGGTATATCGAGGCCCTCGTTGCGCTCGCGAGGGCGTGCTGAATGTCAGTGCGTGAAAACGCGCTCGGAATTCGCCCCGTACAGATTTCGTGCACCTTCGCTAAGATCCGGGTTTCTTGTACTGTGATTTTGCTTTTTTTTCTGTTGCGACTGCGACTTTACTTGGTCACTTGATGAATGGCGTTCGCGAGGTACTCGACGTTCTTCGACGTCACACCGGCCATCGATATTCTGCCGTCTTTGGTCAGATAGACGCTGAAGTCGCTCGTCAATTTCGCGACCTTTTCAAGGAAAAAAAAACACGAAAGGATTTTTAAAAATTGTCGGCGAAGATAGTTAAATACTTTCACCGATGAAAATGTCCGTCTCACCTCGGGCGCCTTGAGTCCAGTGAAACAGAACATTCCGATCTGATCGGTGATGTGCGTCCAGTCGCGAGTGCTGCCGTTTTTCTTCAAATTGTCGCGCAGTTTGGTGCGCACGGAGATAATTCTGTCCGCCATGCCCTTCACGTCGCCGAGCCATTCCTGCTTGAGCTGGGCGTCGCCGAGTATCTCGCTGACGATTCTGGCACCGTGAATCGGCGGATTCGAGTACATCGGTCTGATGAGAATCTTAATTTGCGAGAGAGTCTTGGCAGCCTCCTCGGCGCTTCCGGTGACCAGCGAGAACGCTCCGACTCGTTCGCCTGCATGTCACATCAATAAATCACAGTTGGACCTTTCGTCATCGGAATCTTCCCGATACGCAGAGCAAATCTTACCGTAGAGTCCCATATTTTTAGCGTACGACTGCGCCAGGGCTATTTGATGGCCTTCCTTGATAAACTGCCTGACTGCTATCGCGTCTCTGCTTACGTCACCTGAGCAAATAATGCGCCGAAAAACACGCGGCTCGACATTACTCACTCGAAGTACACATGTTTTTGTTTTCACCGCAGTCGGCGGTCGGTCGCTTGTATTTAAATTTGTAAGCCAGGGCTAATCTTACCGGAGGCGAAGCCTTGATACGCCATGTCGAAGAAGGGGAAGAGATTCCTCTTCTTTATTACCGCCGAAAGTTCGGCCCACTGCTCGGGTCTCGGGTCGACTCCTGTTGGATTGTGCGCGCAGGCGTGCAGAAGGATGATCGACTTTTCCGGCATTTTCTGCGGGACGGAAATCGAGCCCGTGTTAACATTTTGTCGGGAGAAAAATTGTGGATTGATCCAAGGGATCCCGAAGGCCATTTACCGAGATGTCCTCCAAAACGCCCTGGAAGTCGAGGCCGCAGGTCTTCGGGTCGTAGTAGCGATAGGACTTGACGTTCAGGCCCGCGAGTTTGAAAAGGGGGGTGTGATTGCCCCAGGAAGGCGTTGGTAAGTAGATGTCTTTGCTTCCGGGGAAGAAACGTGCCAGGAAAAACGCTCCTATGCAGAGAGAACCAGTGCCCGAGATGCCTTGAACTGTTGCATTCTGCAAGAAAATAATTGGAGTAAAAAAAAGAAGAACAAGTATGGTAATCGATGAATACAACAAAAAAAGTCTGCATCACGTACCAATTTGTTGGCAACAGCCTCATTGCCATCTCCAAGGGCCAGATTGATGCTGTGCTGGCAAAAGTCAGGATTACCGGATATCGGCGAGTACTCCTTATCCAGAGATTTCGACTTGATCTTAGCTTCCGCCTGGAATCCAAAGAAACATATTAGAAGTGAAAATTAAATTGTAACTAAAAGTGAAAAAAAAAAAAAAAAAAAAAAATTGGAAAATTAAAAAAATTACCTTCAACACACTAGGCAGAAGAAACGGTTTTCCATTGTCGTCCCGGTAGGCCCCGACTCCCAGGTTGATCTTGTTGGGGTTCTGGTCCCTCTTGAAGGCCTCAGTGACGCCCAGGATAGCGTCGGGAGGACCCATCTCGACCTGAGACCACCAGGAGCTGCAATACCGACGACGGTAAATCAGAGGTGAAAGAGGTCAAACGGAGCATGTGCTCCGTATCCCGGAGTCGAGTGTGGCGAAGGAAAAAAATGATAATACACACCTCGCGAGTCTGGCGCCGTAGGGAGCGACCGCATTTCCGCGTTTCGCGAACAACCCCGTGGCGTTCGTGAGAGCGACGAGTCGAGTGCTTTGCGCCATTGCCGGACGTTTATTGCCCCGCGATTCGTTTCAATTGAGACGTTAATTGAGTGCCGCGCTGTGTGCACCGGACGGTCTGTGGGTGGATACTGGAACGCTGATCGACGACGACACGAGACTCTCTCCCCCCTTCGACGTTCGAATCGCCACTGTGCCGAATCGCTGCTGACGTCTGCGGCAGATCCTCACGTCCCACGCTATGCGGCACTGGTTTCGCACATGCGCGCCACTCGAGCTCGCACGCCGGTCCTCGGTGGTCGAGTTGGCTGTAAGGTTATCGCTGCCCCGCCAGATAACGCAACGTAACATTGCGATCGCGGTAAAAAATCACGTATTACGGCACTTGGTTCGCACTCTTCCGTGCACATTATCGCATGTTTTTCTCATTGCGTCTACGTCAGAGCGACTCCGCTTTGACGCGGAGCGCGTGATACACGCGCTAGATGCTTCGCTTCCTAGAGCGACGTTACGTAATTCCGCTAGCTCGTCACGCAGCGCATCGATAGCGATATTAAATCTACACGCGCCGATGGCTATTACGATATTAGAATCACCGAGGCACCATGGTGTCTACGAGTGAACAATGCTAGAGTGTCCGGAGAGAATAATTTTGTTTCTCGATACGAAATTGCCGGGTCACCGCGGCTCGATTTGAGCGCGCATGCGCGGGAAGGTTTTGAACATGGCGCACGGCGCACAGATGATCGTAGGTGTTGCGTGGAGCGAGAAAAAGAGGAAAACAGGTGGTGTGCGGGACAGAATGTGTCTGGGATAAACCGGCGAATGATCGAGAAATCGCGAGACACACGGAATAAATACATCTCGAATAATCCGCTTTTGCATATCGCACGTGCGTCGAGCGGTGTCACATTTGACTCGCTGATTTCTCGTTGGACGATCGCGATCGCCGAGCGCGAGACCGGTCTAACCACTTTTCCGCCGCTCACGCGCCTCGAGGTCACAACAACGAGAGCCGCCCGAGAGCCACGGAAGTCCCTCCGTCTCCTCCGACTCCCACTGACTTCTCCCCGCTTCTCGAGTACGGCCGCCTTGGCCGTGGACGAAATTGTGACGCGAGAGTTTTTGTCGTGCTGGAGAACTCGCGAACTCGAGTCGATTGAGAGAGCCGATCCCGCAAGGAACCTCTGCCGATCATGGCGTTGTCCAGGATTCGGTGCTCCAGGGATTTACCCACAGTTCTGTCGCGCTACTCGCATCCAGGTAGGAACACAGTTCGCGTTTATTTTTTGAAAATCGTTATCGGGCGCACTGAGTCGCCTACTGCGCAGCAACGCTGCCCAAAATCTCGCTGCGTCACTCGATTCACTCTGTGTTCATAATAACACTGAAATCAAAGAGCTGTCGTTCGATTACTCGATAAACATTCATATGCAGGGGAAACAATACGCTTCACTGCGTTTTACATATTTCGTTCTGGAAGTTTCCGATAAAAATCTCGATGAGTGAATAACAAAATATTGAATTTCAGTGTTATTAATTATAACAATAAACCCACTTAAATCTATCAATAATCGGTCGTTATTACGAATTATTACAAATACACAGAAAAAAATACGTCCGCTGCGTAATTTCGGCGATCGTTGTTGACGCGGCGCCCCCAAAACGCCACGGATCGCAGGACCGGACCTCGGACCTTGTTTACGAAAAACGCGTCTGACGCATATTGCGCATATTTTTTTCAGTGACCGGTTCCCTGGGCGAGACGCACGGCCCCCGCCACGGATTGGACGCCGCGAAGGCCCCGAAGCCCGGGACGAAATCCAAGGGTCTCCACGTCTCGGGTGTGCGTCGCTATCCCGAGGCGCCGCGGCTCCCGTTGCCGAACAACGTGTCGGAGATATTCGGCAACGAGACCGGCCGATTCACGCCCGAGCGGGCGCGCGACATAGCCGCGCCGGTGTTGGCGTACGTGACGGGCGTCGGGAGTCGGGACGGGGCGACCAAACGCGCCTTCGACGCGAACTGCAGCAGCTGGGGACCGGCGCGCGCCTCGTGCGGCGACACCCACGTGGATTCCTACGACTGCTTCGGGGCGGTCAGCCTGAACAGCTCGATGCAGAGCAACGTGCCGATCCCGTTCTGCTCGAGCGGCAAAGCCTCGCACTTCAATATGCCCGGCGGCCAGTGGGCCAAAGACAGCAAATACATCGCCGAGGACATGCAGAAGTCACACTACAAGAGCGTCAAGGCTCGCGAGCTCGAGCGCAAACATCGCGGCAATGGTTAGTGAAACGGATGCACGGTTGTTGAAAAAAAAAAGAAAAAAAAAAAATGCGTGCACGAAAAAGTCGCCGGGAGCACAGCGACACTTCGCTTGGCTTTGGGACTGAAGCATCTGCATATTTACCGGGGATTCACATGGGAATGACCCTCGTATTCATGCATCTACGATTCTCACCCGTTTCCATTCCCCGCACATTCGCGATTAGGCTTCTCTAATCTCCGCGACGGCGCGCATTTTTTCCAGGAGCAATGTTACTTTTTTCTATAATCCAGGTCCTCTCGCTAACGCCGGGATCGTGAGTCGAACGCTGGTGTTGAACTCGCGGCGCGAGAGCCTCGTTTACTTCTCGACGGACGGCGGCGCGGCTACGAAAGAGCCGAAAAAAGTATCAGCCGCGGGTGGCGTTGGTGGCGAGAGTGCCGAGTCCGCCGCCGCCGCCGCCGCTGCTGTTCCGCTCTCCAACGCGGAGAAACTTAAAAATGCGGTGAAGGACTACGGGAGCACCGTTGTCGTCTTTCACGTTGGAATATCGCTGATATCGCTCGGTGTTTGTTACGTCGCTGTATCTAGGTCAGTGATGTGTGTTATAAAGTAGACGTTTCGAAGCTCTGTATCAGTTGTGAGATTCAATGTCGGGCCCCGATAACGATGGTCGAGATCGCGGGTGAAACCTCGAGGGCTCCAGGCCTTCTCGTCATTTCTATCTCTAACACTTCATCGCCAATAATGCTTGCGACTTGGTCGGATAATTGTGAGCGGGAAATGTGTGCGAGATTTCAATTTGCGCGCGATGTTGACAATTTTGGTTTCTGTGTTTCAGTGGACTAAACGTGGAGGCTTTGGTCAAAACGCTGTTTTCCGCCCCGAGCGAGCGTCTCGAAAACGCGATCGCGAACTCGTCGACGTTCCTCGTGGCCTATGCCGTCCACAAGCTCTTCGCACCAGTGAGGATATCGATAACTCTCGGCTCGACGCCGTTCCTCGTCAGGTATCTGCGTCGAGTTGGCATTCTTAAGATGCCGAAATCATGATGATTGTCTTTTAATTTGTATACATTTTTGTATCTTTTTCATTTCATAGCGCCGCGCTCGACGTTCTCGTCGCGCGGTTCTGTAAATTCGTAAGAATAACAATAAATCGATTAACAAACGCACGTTTGGTTGTCGTTACTTTTGTTGATCGACGGTCCTGTTTATTGTGTATACATCATCATTTATTATATATAAAGAAATATAAGGCTTATGTTAATTTTACACATTGTTACGTATATCGACGCCACGACATTCTGCGTGTGCAGCAACATGAACACGCACACCGTTTACTCTCCTACATGATTTTCCCGATTTTCTTGTCAATAATATATATATATATGTATAATTCATATTCGGAATAGAATAATCTGCAGCAGCAAGCGCGCTATTTTTTTTTTTTTTTCACCAAATCTTCATTCACTTACACGATACACAAAAGCTCGACAGTTCCGATGGACGAAATTCATGTAGCTAGGATTTGTTTTCGTTAAAAAATTAAAAAGTTATTTGTTTAAAAGCCGGCAGGAAGCCTGCGGATACTGAGTAATTTAGTTGGCTCGACTCGAGTGTCGATCACTTGATTCTCCCGCCTGTATCCATTTCGTCCGACCTTCGACGCCCAGCGGGGTATCAGTTTTCAGCGTGTCTCGTCAATGAGTACGTACGGCATTTGAGTCGTCCTCCCGACGCTCACACAATATTTACACGAGTATTTAAAAATATATTATGGTACATAGCAAAATTAAAACTGCATTTATATACAACGTTACCTAACTAATAGTAGCACACGATAGTTACGTCTAAGTGTTTATTCGCTAGGTTGAGTGCGTGCCGAGACTCGCCGCCGTCGGGCTCGGCGTGGAATTTTTCGTATTTACGAGTAAAAAGTTGCCTCAAAAGTCTTAAGATTATATCCACGGCGGATATGTATAAAAGAATTGATCGACGAGTTGATTTTTCTCAAGTCTTATCTGAGTATTTAAGTAATCGTCGTCGACGTCGTTGGCGTCGACGACCGAGAGATTCCGCAAGTTTACTTCGGCGCTCGTCCGTCTTCAGTTTTTGCGTTTAAATATCTCATTGGCGTTTGTGGAAACACACAAAAAAAAAAGAACTAAAATATCAAACGCAGTAACGAGCTTCAAGGAACGATCTTCCGTGGGACGTAGCACACTTTTTGTTTTCTCCCTAAATCTTCGTAAACTTTGAACACGTTTAACCATCCGTATTTTGAGCGTGACGATTTCATATATCTATATAATACATATAGTAAATATTGTTTGTCATACCGATAGACTCTAGAGTAAAAAATAAACGCGTCCGGTAAGCACACGTCACAGTCGGAATCTTTCTCGGATGCGGAATGCGAGTCTTCTCGTTTCGTCAATCTTCTTTCTGAGATTCGTTAAGTCAATTGCAATTTCACCGGAACGATAATAATTATGAGCGCTATTATAATATATTTAATTGGCACGATATTGAGGACGATACTGCGACCGATTCTCGCTCCTCCGTCCCCCTCCCAATAGATTTCACACCGTCATCACAGAAATACGCGAAATTTTGTCTTTTCGTCGAGAATACCTTTTTTTTTTTCGTGTCTATCCATCCCCGAGGAACCGAGCGGGTATCGTCCTCGTATCGTTGTTGTGATGTCGTAAACGTCGCGAAACGGACGTTCGATCGCCGAAACGACCGAGACCCATAGTGGCAGGGCGCGAGCATGTAAACCTAGACGTACGCCTCGGTGCGGCGTCCGCGTATATGATTGAAAAATTGCCGCCAACTGGTGAGAGTCTTGCTCGACCAAACCCAGAAGCTGCTGGTAATACCGACGATCATAGCCATGAGATACTTGATCATGAATACCTTGAATTCGGGATAACGTCCGAGATCCCGCGTGCGCTCGCCGACGGGACAGGGAATCGAGTAGAGCGACTGGGGAACGGGTCTCAAGCACATGTCCCTGTTCCATGTGCGCATCCAACTGTCGAAGTACGCCTGCTCGTAGAAGAGGCAGGCGATGACGATGAGGGCCGGCACCGTGTACAGCACGGAGAATATTCCGATTCTTATCATGAGCTTCTCGAGCTTGTCCGTCTTGGTGCCGTCGTGCTTCATCACCGTGCGTATTCGGAAGAGCGAGACGAAACCGGCGAGGAGAAAGGCGGTGCCGAGCACCAGGTAAACGCACAGCGGGGCCAGCACGAAGCCGCGAAGCGCGTCGACGTTCCAGAGGCCGACGTAGCAGACCCCGGAAAGTATGTCGCCTGAAAAATATTTGATATATGAACATTATGAATTTGTATCTCTGTGCAGTGACGACATTCACTACTGGTAAATATGACATTGAAGTTTGCACTGTTGCAATGCAACGAAATTAAAAACAACAACATTTTAATGAACCCAAATGATTATACCGGTTATGAAAAGTTATCATAACGGCAAGAGCATGACAAAACAAAATTATTTCACCCCTAATGGGGGTGAATTCTTTAAATTTTTATGGAACTAGGGTAATCACACGCGTGCCTGAAAAACTTTTCGCCAAAATCGACCTCAGAAATAGTTTTTTTTTTCTTCAAAATATCGACTTTTAACCTATACCATCGTTCTCAAGTCGTATATTCTACCCACGAAAACACTGGTTATCAATACTTTTTACTCGATTTTGAAAAAAATATTTTTTGGCGAGATTTTTTTTGTCAGAAATCATAGAATCGGCTCCGGACCGAAAATCGCCAAAATCGACCCCAATTTTTTTTCTTTTCAAAATATCGACTTTTAACCTATACCATCGTTCTCAAGTCGTATATTCTACCCCCGAAAACACTGGTTACCAATACTTTTTACTCGATTTTGAAAAAAATATTTTTTGGCGAGATTTTTTTTGTCAGAAATCATAGAATCGGCTCCGGACCGAAAATCGCCAAAATCGACCCCAATTTTTTTTCTTTTCAAAATATCGACTTTTAACCTATACCATCGTTCTCAAGTCGTATATTCTACCCCCGAAAACACTGGTTACCAATACTTTTTACTCGATTTTGAAAAAAATATTTTTTGGCGAGATTTTTTTTGTCAGAAATCATAGAATCGGCTCCGGACCGAAAATCGCCAAAATCGACCCCAATTTTTTTTCTTTTCAAAATATCGACTTTTAACCTATACCATCGTTCTCAAGTCGTATATGCTACCCCCGAAAACACGGGTTACTAATACTTTTTAATCGATTTTGAAAAAAATATTTTTTGGCGAGATTTTTTTGGTCAGAAATCATAGAATCGGCTCCGGACCGAAAATCGCCAAAATCGACCCCAATTTTTTTTCTTTTCAAAATATCGACTTTTAACCTATACCATCGTTCTCAAGTCGTATATGCTACCCCCGAAAACACTGGTTACTAATACTTTTTAATCGATTTTGAAAAAAATATTTTTTGGCGAGATTTTTTTTGTCAGAAATCATAGAATCGGCTCCGGACCGAAAATCGCCAAAATCGACCCCAATTTTTTTTCTTTTCAAAATATCGACTTTTAACCTATACCATCGTTCTCAAGTCGTATATGCTACCCCCGAAAACACTGGTTACTAATACTTTTTAATCGATTTTGAAAAAAATATTTTTTGGCGAGATTTTTTTTGTCAGAAATCATAGAATCGGCTCCGGACCGAAAATCGCCAAAATCGACCCCAATTTTTTTTCTTTTCAAAATATCGACTTTTAACCTATACCATCGTTCTCAAGTCGTATATTCTACCCCCGAAAACACTGGTTACCAATACTTTTTACTCGATTTTGAAAAAAATATTTTTTGGCGAGATTTTTTTTGTCAGAAATCATAGAATCGGCTCCGGACCGAAAATCGCCAAAATCGACCCCAATTTTTTTTCTTTTCAAAATATCGACTTTTAACCTATACCATCGTTCTCAAGTCGTATATGCTACCCCCGAAAACACGGGTTACTAATACTTTTTAATCGATTTTGAAAAAAATATTTTTTGGCGAGATTTTTTTGGTCAGAAATCATAGAATCGGCTCCGGACCGAAAATCGCCAAAATCGACCCCAATTTTTTTTCTTTTCAAAATATCGACTTTTAACCTATACCATCGTTCTCAAGTCGTATATTCTACCCACGAAAACACTGGTTATCAATACTTTTTACTCGATTTTGAAAAAAATATTTTTTGGCGAGATTTTTTTGGTCAGAAATCATAGAATCGGCTCCGGACCGAAAATCGCCAAAATCGACCCCAATTTTTTTTCTTTTCAAAATATCGACTTTTAACCTATACCATCGTTCTCAAGTCGTATATTCTACCCACGAAAACACTGGTTATCAATACTTTTTACTCGATTTTGAAAAAAATATTTTTTGGCGAGATTTTTTTTGTCAGAAATCATAGAATCGGCTCCGGACCGAAAATCGCCAAAATCGACCCCAATTTTTTTTCTTTTCAAAATATCGACTTTTAACCTATACCATCGTTCTCAAGTCGTATATGCTACCCCCGAAAACACTGGTTACTAATACTTTTTAATCGATTTTGAAAAAAATATTTTTTGGCGAGATTTTTTTTGTCAGAAATCATAGAATCGGCTCCGGACCGAAAATCGCCAAAATCGACCCCAATTTTTTTTCTTTTCAAAATATCGACTTTTAACCTATACCATCGTTCTCAAGTCGTATATTCTACCCCCGAAAACACTGGTTATCAATACTTTTTACTCGATTTTGAAAAAAATATTTTTTGGCGAGATTTTTTTTGTCAGAAATCATAGAATCGGCTCCGGACCGAAAATCGCCAAAATCGACCCCAATTTTTTTTCTTTTCAAAATATCGACTTTTAACCTATACCATCGTTCTCAAGTCGTATATTCTACCCACGAAAACACTGGTTATCAATACTTTTTACTCGATTTTGAAAGAAATATTTTTTGGCGAGATTTTTTTTGTCAGAAATCATAGAATCGGCTCCGGACCGAAAATCGCCAAAATCGACCCCAATTTTTTTTCTTTTCAAAATATCGACTTTTAACCTATACCATCGTTCTCAAGTCGTATATTCTACCCCCGAAAACACTGGTTACCAATACTTTTTACTCGATTTTGAAAAAAATATTTTTTGGCGAGATTTTTTTTGTCAGAAATCATAGAATCGGCTCCGGACCGAAAATCGCCAAAATCGACCCCAATTTTTTTTCTTTTCAAAATATCGACTTTTAACCTATACCATCGTTCTCAAGTCGTATATTCTACCCCCGAAAATACTGGTTACTAATACTTTTTAATCGATTTTGAAAAAAATATTTTTTGGCGAGATTTTTTTGGTCAGAAATCATAGAATCGGCTCCGGACCGAAAATCGCCAAAATCGACCCCAATTTTTTTTCTTTTCAAAATATCGACTTTTAACCTATACCATCGTTCTCAAGTCGTATATTCTACCCCCGAAAACACTGGTTACCAATACTTTTTACTCCATTTTGAAAAAAATATTTTTTGGCGAGATTTTTTTGGTCAGAAATCATAGAATCGGCTCCGGACCGAAAATCGCCAAAATCGACCCCAATTTTTTTTCTTTTCAAAATATCGACTTTTAACCTATACCATCGTTCTCAAGTCGTATATTCTATCCCCGAAAACACTGGTTATCAATACTTTTTACTCGATTTTGAAAAAAATATTTCTTGGCGAGATTTTTTTTGTCAGAAATCATAGAATCGGCTCCGGACCGAAAATCGCCAAAATCGACCCCAATTTTTTTTCTTTTCAAAATATCGACTTTTAACCTATACCATCGTTCTCAAGTCGTATATTCTACCCCCGAAAACACTGTTCACCAATACTTTTTACTCGATTTTGAAAAAAATATTTTTTTGCGAGATTTTTTTTGTCAGAAATCATAGAGTCGGCTCCGGACCAAAAATCGCCAAAACCGATCTCAGAAATATTTTCTTTCAAAATTTCACCTATAATAGACTAATCAATTTTGCGCTGTTGCGCTCTTATAAAGCTTTAAAACGTTACGGGCACTGCCGCACCCGTTGTTTTATGTCAAATTTGACTTCAAACTGATTTTGTTTAAAACGGACTTTTGTGGCAACCAATCACAGCTCGAATAGTTTGCTAACAATGTTTTCCATTACTGATGAACTTTTTAAAAGAAGGATTAATATTTTGTTTTTAATTTCGTTGCATTGCAACGATACAAACTTCAACGTTATTGGTAAATACATATTGGGTGCAGGAGTTTCCCCTCACCGCGAAATTGGATTCTCAATCCGTTTGATACAAATAAATATATAAATGCAGATAATTATTTCTGGCGAGAAAAATAACCAGTACGAAAATCGTCCCGAAAAATCGGCCCGAGCCACAAGACCCTTAGAATAAAAAATGTAAGTCAAAACGCCGGTGGCATGTTTACCTTCGACTTTCCCCATAGCCAATATCGTGACAGTCTTGATCGCGGGTGCCGCCCAAGCGGCGAGATGAAAGTACTGCGAATTCGCCTCGATCGCCTCGTGTCCCCACTTCAGGCCCGCAGCCAGGTACCACGTGAGCGTGAGGATGACCCACCAGATGCTCGAGGCCATGCCGAAGAAGTAGAGAACCATGAAGAGCAAGGTGCACCACTCGTGCTTGGTGCCTTGAGTTATGGTGGAGACCATCTGGACCTGAACATCCGGGGGATGTGGGAACGGCTCCCGGCAGGCAATGTTGTTCTTGGCCGCCCATCCCACAACATAGACCAGTGCCACCATCAGGTAACAGACCGACAGGAAGATTATTGGTCGCTCAGGGTATCTGAAAACATCCACAAATTAATTATCGCATCAACACAGATAAATCCATATTCCTTCTTGTCAAAAAACAAACTATAAAACAAAATCCAACAAAGCAAACGGATCGCAAAATAGTTACCTAAATCTGTCTGTATCAATGAGAAAAGTGAGAAACGTGAAGAAGCACGAAACAGCGCACAGAGCCGCCCAGGTTCCCACCCAGACCCTCGCATACTGCCTCTCCCACTCGTTGAAAAACATTCCGTCGCACGGAGCGCCGCAGTTCTGCGCCACAGTGCCGTCAACCTTGAACGAATAACCGTGCTCATGGGGAACGCTGAACTGCACAGGACAGACAAATCCATGGTCCCTGGCGCCAAGAATATCGCCGTACGGTTTCGGCACCGAGTGCCAGGGGGGCTGAAACTCGGGTTGCGGCATTCGCAGCGGCGGCTGGAGGGTCGTCGGTGATCGCGAGGGCGAAGTCTCGTTGGTGCCGACGCACAGAACCTCGGGATCCTCGCCGTACTCGGGCAGCTTCGAGCAGTCGAGGTTCGACGGCCACGGGAAGCTGAAGGTCCGCATGACACTCTCGCAGCCCGCGCGCGCTCGCTCGCAGATCGACCTGCAGGGCGGCAGCGGCTTCTCGAGGATCGTGCATACGGGCGCGTACATCAGGCACAGGAAGAAACGGAGATCGGGGCTGCACTGGATCTTCACGAGAGGCGCGTACTGATGCACGTCCTGGCCGGCGTCCTCCTGCTTCTGGTGCTTCAGCAGATTCGGCATCATCGTCTGGTTGTACGGGAGATTGAGGCAGAGATTTATCGTGATGGGCTCGCATCGGCCGTGATGCACGAACGGCAGCGGCTCCTCGTCCGTGACGTCGAGCCCGGTCGTGCCGACCGCGACCCAAACGCAGCACATCACCGCGAACGATTGCACGATTCTCCCCGTCATTCCGCGGCGACCCGACGGCGAGATTCTCTCAATAAGGGAATCCTAGATAACGAGCGAGCCGTGTCTCGGTGATCATTCGCGTTGCCCGGGCTTGTCTCTCTCTCACCAGTCCGCGCTCGTCGTTGTCGGTTCCATTGTTCGTCGCCGCTGCGCGCCGACCTCACGAGCTGTCCACTGTTACGCGGGCCAAAGCGCGACCGATAACGAGCGAATAAATGAATGAATGATGATGGGACGATGAAAGCGATCTGATGGACGCGGAGAGAACCGAACGCGAGACACTGTAAACAGACCCCGATTTGTGCGCGCTGGGATGTGACGAGGGGAAACTCGGCTCGGGTGGAACGGCGCATCCGGTTTCGCGGCGACGCCCGCGCCATCTGCGCGGGCTGGAAAGGCGACTGTTTTGGGGATTGGGCGAGGCGGGTTTTTCGAATCTCGCGATTAATCGGTTCGGTCGTTTGAGATAATGACGAGGTCAAGGGACGAGAGTGTACTAAGCACAAGGCTGATATTTTTTAATTTTGTTTTGTTCGTTATCATCGACTTTATGTGGTGCACAGAACTTTTTAATTTCGGGGTCAGACGTGACGGACGTGACGTTCGTTGGGGCGGCGGCTCGCAGCCACCATGGGCGATTCGGTTACCTCGATACTTGAACCGCTTCTCTCTCTTCTTTTTCTGTCTGGCGTTTCGTCAGCCCCACGCGGCTGACCCCTCGTTTCTTACCGCGCCCCTTCGAACCAAGTGCATTGAGCCCTCGTCGAGTCGAACTTTATGTCCGCGGAGGAGCCATAAAGGAGACAATGGGTCGTTGTACATCAAACACAGGGTCGATCACTTAATTTTGATTTTATTTGTTGTCACCGACGTAATATAATGCACAATACGTTTCGATTTCGTTACTCGTGTCAGACGTCACGTTCGCTGGGGTGGACAGAGCTCGCGTCCACCCTGGACGATTTACTTACGTAGGTACTTGAACTGCTTCTCTCTCGTTTCTCGTTTGTCTCACTCTTCCTCGGCCCCACGACGAGGCTTTCGACCCCTCGTTTTCGCCCTCATTTTTCGAATAAAGTTACACCTTCGCTGTACAGTTGTTATTATATATAGTATATGTATATATATATATATTTATATACCTCGAGTCCCGTACGACTCTGCTTTCGGTTCTCGAGACTCGCAAATATCCGGCTCGTTATCGTAAACAAATAAATCATTTTATATCTATATTTATGTATATATATATGTGTGTGTATATATATAATATATCCCCGGAATAATACTATCAGCCTCGAACCGTCGCGTTCGAAAGTAGATAGGTCAGCCTTACGGTTCCTTCATTCACGATTAGATTCAATATACACTTAAAGATTCGTACGGAAGAATTCAAGTTACGCCGAGCCATCCATTCTTCTCTTTTTCCCTCTCACTATATATTTCTTTTTTGTTTTTGGCGATTTAAAATTAATTCAACACTTCATCTAGTGTGTGTGTGTATCACTAATAATGGAAGAATCGTTCGGGGGTTTTCGTACGAAATTTACGTCTATGCTTCTCGTACATACCTTGGTATTATTTTTGAGCACATTTCGGAATTCACACTTCATTTTTTTTTTTTTTTTTGGCGCAATTGTCTCTCAATAATTGGGAAGAACGTAACGAACCAATTGTTTTTTTCTTTCTTTGTTCGGGGTCACGGCATTCAAAGTATACGTGGAAGAACGAGGGCGTTTGGACTTGGAACGTTTGGCTCGTTGCGCTTATTTTGTTGATTTAAAATCGGAGAGTCCTTCCAGCGTCGGAGAAACGACGGGAGGATTGACGATGAGCAAAGATCTCGACTATCTAAAGTTTTGAAGTGACCACGACCTTCGGCGCGCGCCGCGCGAGCAATTCGCACGGCGCGCGACCGGCCGTGAAATTTGCGCGCGTGCAATTCGCGCGTCTCTAAAGATATAGACTCTCGAATACGCGCCGCGCTTTATACTTGATTAAAATACTTTCGAAATATTCGAAAAAAATGGACAGACTCAAACGCGCGCGTGTCAATTGATCGCGCGCGCGCTCGCTCGCTCTTTAATCTCTATCTACCCGTCTACGTGTTCGCTTATCCGCTATATCGAGCCGCGAAGACGCGTCGTCCCGCGTGATTTACGGCGCAGTTCTCGGACCTCGCGATCCCGCCGACCGACGTCGCGTCGACGTCTTGGAAAGAATTTCTTTTTTTTTACAAAAGAATTAAAAAAATCAATGAACAAAATAAAACGTTGACTCGATCAGTCGCACGTTTGAGCAAACGACCGCTTTCATCGATCAAGCGAACTTGTAACACATGTTTACGTATATATTTACGTGCGTAAGATCCTTCGTCGAATTACCGCACAGAGCGGCGTCCATTTACATTTGGCACTGAATTATTTTTTTGGCGACTACTACCTAAAAAAAAGCGATAAAATTCGTCGCGTTGCGCGCGATCGTTGCGCCGTAAGTCACGGTGCTTTCTTTTTTTTCAAGACCAACTTCAACCGCGCCATCGACCTCCTATTTACAAATTTCCCAGCCTCGACTCGAGCGCAGTGGATTCACTGCTTGTTTTTCGTTTTTATTTTTGTCATCGAGACCTTTTGCTTACGCGACAGCAGACGTCTTTTGCACTAAAGTACCGGTAAACCAATGTACGATATCTACCTCTATTTGGAACTTTATACCAGAACGCGTTTTGTTCTTTGGTTTTCACCGAGCACCTCGCGCCGGAGCTCGCTCCGACTCGACGCCCGAGATCTCCTCGCTCGACAGTCGAGTTCTCTCCCTAATTCGCCCTCCTCGAATCCGACATTTTGGCACGCTTATTGATTGAATAAAATTGTGAGATCCTGGCGATCGAAATCTTGCCAGCCTTAGCTGTTCATAACGGTCGATCGTCTCGAGTATCCTCGCCTCGTCACGGTCTCGCCCTGCGCCTCGCACTCTCTCTTCACCCGGTCGATTATGTCCGCGACCAGTTTCTCCTCCTTCTCGCGCTGCTGCTCCCAGTCTGGGCCTTTTCCCATCTGCGAATTAAACACAAAGTACATTAATATTCATTCTGTAACTCCAATAAGACTGAAATTAAATTGAATAAAAATTGAAAAATCAGGGGTAAGATGAATCCAGAAATATTGTTACATAATTTTTTTTTCTTTTTAAGGGCAGGACAAAAGCTGCAACTTACGTCGGACGTTCTCCGTGTTTTCTTGTTCGCCGGTTCCTCGCGATTCTCGTCGTTCTCGTTGTCGGAGTGTCTCGAGCTGAGATGACCGATGTAGCCTTTGCGCGACTTGAAGTAGGCGTTGCAGCTGTGACACTTGAAGAGGGGCGCCGGCTGTGTTACCTGAGTCGACACGTGGAGCTTGTACTTGTGCCTGTACCAACGTGTTCGAGACGGTAGGACCTCGCCGCACCACTTGCAGACTACGGAACCGTCGTTTTGAATGAGGTATTCCAGCAGCTTTGTGAAAACAACGTTAATCGCATTTTTTCCCTCCCTCTCGCTATTTCGCTCTCAGAAGAACAAACAATTTTTCTGTTTTTCTTTTCAGTTACAAAATTTCAGTGAAAATGCGAAACGGTGATGCGGTCAAAAGTTGCACATCGTCGCCTTCACCAGTCGCTCAATTTTTTCTTCTCGCCTCCACCCCGCGCGTCCTATTCTCTCGTGCAACAAGCGGATGTTGCGACCAACCTGTTTTCTAACTTCCGGCTCGTTGTCGCCGGCCTCGGACTTGGGCACCAGCAGATCCGTTCGGTCCTCCTCCTGGTCGGTGAGGAAATGCATGCCGCCCACGACCCGCTCGGTCTTGATGAAGGTGCCGCCGGTGGACTCGGCGAACGGCGTCTCCTCGCGATTCGGCGGCGACGTGCAGATCTCGAAGGTGATGTCGCTCGGTAAATTCGGCAAAATCTGATCTGAAACGGTACCAAGAGGAACGCACTCGTTAGGCCAACACAGCTGAAGAGTTTTTCACATTGAGCCGGTGTGTAACGAGACTCGTCGCTGCCGATGACCCCGCTGGGTCGGCGAGTAATTTTGCTTTTTTTTTTCTTTCGACGAGGATACGAATAACGTAAAAAGGATAATGATGTTGGAAACAGCGTCTCACTCTACCTCAATCCATCTTCTTTCGTTATATGCATATAGACATATATATATTTTTTTTAAATGAAGGTTGTGCTCGTAGATACAAGAAACGTTCGGTCGGGTAGACTATTGCAATGTATATCACAAAGAGTTACAAAGAAACTACAATTAGATAAAAACAAATAAAGTTAATAATAATAATTAATTTTTTTTATACGCATCGCCACCAGGCACCAAAGGTAATAGGTACATACGTACACGCATTGTTAGAACACGCTTCGACCGACGACAGTGTTTATTATCTCGTTATATATTTCGTATGTGTGTTTTTCTTTATTTGCGCCCGTTTGTGCGTCGTAATTTTCGTTGGCAAACTTTGCGAGAAAGTCAATATCCGGACGTACATTCTTCTTATTGTTGGGTACTCGTGTTTTTGATCCTTTTTTGTGTTTTTTTTTTGTTGCTGTTGTTTTTCATTTGTCACTTTTAACGTTTCAGGTGCATCCACTATCATGGTAGATGTACGATATAACATAACATCATATAATATATATATTTATATAAAATATATAATTTTTTTACTTCATCTAGCAACGCGGTAAAAATGACGTTGAATCGACGGTCTCGTGTCATATTACTTTTCTCGTTTATGCCTAGAGTCTCGAGGAATATAAATTGCTTCAGTGCAGTCGAACTAGAGAGTCCCGTTGGAGTCTCGTTTGCAGAGCGGTGATTCGTGCGTGTTTGCGGGTTTATTTTTTTGTTATTTTCTTTTTAATATACTTTATCACGTACTACCGGTCGTCGCGGCGGTGATTAGTGAACATACGTGTGCAAAAAATACTATCATATTATAATAACGAATCGTAACTTCGTCGTAACCACTTTTTTCCCCCTTTCTCCCAGCGCTCGCGTTCCTTTCTTGTCTCACTCTTGCGAAATTGATTTTTTTAGAGAGATAATTGAGTACAAGTCATGTATATCATTCGTCGGCGCGCCAATCGATAATAATATTTATAAAGCTACGTGTGACTCGAAGGAATGGTTTTTCTGATTGATTTGTCCTGCTACATCGAACGAAATTGCCAAATCACCGCAAGCGAAGAAGCTGAACAAAAAAAGAAGGAGAACGCCGCTCAATCGCTAAACCCTACATCGTATTAACGTTAAATAAAATATTTGCATCGTGAATATAATAAAGTTTCTGTCTCCGTGTCTGTGTTGTGCTAGTTCTCTTCAAACTCCCCCGTGTTCTTATTATCTTTTTGTTTGTTAAAGCCTAACGCTGCTTACCGCGCTAACTATTACCCAATGTTACATTTCGTTTAAAAATAGAAATAAAATAATGCACGTTACTCGACGATGACAATATAATAATAATAATAATAATAATAATAATAATAATAATAATAATGGGTAGTAATAATAATAGCTACTGATAATAGCGATATAATATTTATATATAATAATATAAAACTAAAACGTAAGAATAAAGGTAATCTTAATGGGTGGAAAATAAAGAGAGAAAAAAAAATAAAAATGAAATGTGCGCATCCAATTCGCCGTTAATGTGTGAATATAATAATAAAATTATGGAAATTTGTTTAACATTTCGGTGGTTGACGCGTTCACACCGTACTTATCGTCGGACTATAATAGATAATTATCATAATGCGTAATAATAATAATGATAATAATTGTGCCTTCTTCCGTCGTCCTTTTTGCCTCTCGATCGAATCATGGAAGTGATCAAAAAAATTTCAATTGGAGTGACGAATATATTGGAAGCTCACATGCGACAACTTGATGGTTAACTTTTGTTTGTTCGCCTCAATTTCGTTTCGAGCCACTTCGCGAGCGACGCACGCACTCCCTCCTCCCCCCACTAACGATATAATATAATATTTTCATACTTTCTTTTTTAATATACAATACACATATATATACTTTGATATATATATATCTTTTATATTTTTCTTCTTTTAAATAAATCTTCATTGCAAACATACTGAATCGCTCAGCAAGCACACAGACGCAGGCACTCCGGTTAGCCCATTCGCTAATGCTCGTTGACGCGATCGACGAGGAAGACGATCGGAAAGTAAATACTATATGCTCGGGCCTTCGACCCTCCGACGTATCACACGATCGTCGTACGACGGTACGACGCAGATTGGCGAACCCCACGCGTGTTGGAAGACAAAGTTCGGGGCGCCTGAAAGTCGACGTGTCGCGCGCGCGCGCGCGCTGGACGGTCGGAAGGCCCGAAGTTTCTTTTTTCATTTTTCCTTTTTAACATCCGAGCTCGATTACGATAAGTCTGCGTATCTAACGAGCCACTAAACTTTGAGTAAATTGTTTTCTCTAACTAATAATGAGGCATTCGTGAATCGACTAGCGACTCAGATCATTTAATCACTATGTATGTACCGTTATAGTCCGGCCGAACGCGAAATTTCAATTAAATTTCAACATTCTATACAATGTCCCAGCACCAAAATACAATTTAATAACGCGCACGTAGATTTCTCTTTTGTTTTCATTTTTCATTTTTTCTTTTTTGCATAAGCCAACGAAACAAAAATTGGAGTCAGTGAAGATATAAAGAGAAGAAAATAGAAAAAAAACGCACGAGAAACGAGGAACTCGCATTCTTCGACTTGCATCTGTGCTTCGACTCCGACGGAATCGGCTTTGTTTTCTCTGTCAACTTCCGTTCAATAAACGCATTTCTCAACCCGTGCGTGCGCCCCGTCAATCTACTTAAACATTAATTAATAATGATTTGTATTCTTGCCTGTCCATATGTAAAAGTTAATATTTAGTGCTTATCAAACCATTAATGATAATAATAATAATAATAATAATAATAGTAGCCGTTATAATAACAGTAACAATAAAAAAGAGTAATAATTAATAATTGTTTTGCTCCCATTGCCGACGCCGCGATGCGCGGCAGGCTGGATTAGCGCGTAATCTATAAGATAATAATAATAATAATAATTCATGTTTCTTTAGCGCTCTTTTCGCACTTTATCTATAATACATTCTACGCGTGAAAATTTTCTGTACAGACATAACGAATACTGCTGGGCAGTACGAAACTTCGTGTAAACCTTCCGTTATATATCTTCTCTCCTTTCTCTCCAACACTCTCCGTGTGTCGACCTCATCGTTTTTTTTTCTACTAAAAAAAAGGCGAACTAACTAGATCTATAATCCACGTGGGAACGTTGCGCTCGCCGTTGGATCCTAATAAACTCTGTCTAATAGTGGTATTTCATACTCCCGACGTATTCCCGCGATCGCGACGCGCAAATACCGAACAACGAACGACGACAAGCGTGTCTCTACGCACCATTTGGAATACGCGATTGTCAACGGAAAAAAGAAAAAGTTACGCGCGAAGATTGTCAGGGCTCGCGTTTTGTGCACTCCCGATATACAGCTATCTATTGCTCACGAATTTCGTATATACGTCATTATGCCGCTCTAATTTATAAAAAAAAAACGCCCGGTGTTTCCTATACTGTACTCATTTATTTCCTGTCTCCAGATATGTAGGCTAGAGGAAGACGCCGACGGCCGCGCGCCCGAGCGCGGCGCTCGTTTCGCTCGTCGCCGCGCCTCCCGCGAGCTCGCGGGCCCCTCGGCGGCGAGAGTCCCTCAATCCCGCGCGAGCTTCCCTATGTTCGTGTTTTTTTTCTCTCTCATTTTTTTCTCGTTTTTCTCTTCTTCACTGCTCTCGTCGCGACACCCGCGCCGCTCGGACGTTGCCGATCTCTCGGGCAGCTCCCGCTAAGGCGGGAGAAAAAACCCAAAGGGCATGACGCAGTCCTTGGGCATGAAGCAGTCGTGGACGGTCTTCATGTGGTTCTTCATCTTGTCGGGCCTCGAGAACTCCTTGCCGCACACCGGGCACGGGAAGACCTTTCGCTGGTGGCCCTCGTGATAGAGGAACGCGTGTCGCTGGAAGCTGTACTTGTTCTTGAACGTCTTCTGGATGTCGAGCTTCGCGCACTCGGTGCACTGATAGACGCCCTCGGATATCGAGGCGTAGCGGAAGAGATTGAGACCGCGGACCGACATCTCCGTGAGCTGCTCGGCCGGGTCCTGAGATTGCGAGGTCGCGCGACGCCTCATTCGTCGCTTGGGCACCTGACGCCCGGACGGCGCCGACATCGCGCCGTCCCCGGGGCTCTGGCTCGGCGGTGTTCCCGCGGCCGGACTGTTCTGGGCGCTCGCCCGTCCGGTCGCCGGCGACGCCGACGAGCCCCGGGTCGAGGACGTCGTCGTCGTCGTCGTGTTCGTGGTGCCGCTCGACGCCGACGCCGTGCTCGTCGACGACGTCGTTGTCGTGCTCGTCGACGACGACGCGTTCGTCGTCTGCTTCGTCGGCGACTCCGTTTGCGACTGCGACTGCACCGACGCCGAACTCGTCGTGCTGCTGCTGCCCGACGATCCCCGAGTCTTTCCCGATGTCTCCGACGCTTCTGGCTTGTTACCTGAGTCTGCGAAGAAAAAAAATCATACAGTTAGTCACGGGGCTCGATTATTTTGTGGTGGACAGTAAATAAAGTCTCTACTGAAAATATATTCGATTGAATGTACAACATACTAGGTAGTAAAATTGTGAAATTGTTTAACGATAATACATTTAGATATTGAAATACAGCGATAATGGGTGAAATAATAACGTGCGACTGTACGTCGATATCAGTACGGGACCATTTCTTTTTTACTGGATGGGACGGTGGAGGGAGAATTCGGGAGGTGCGTTTTAATGGCTAAGATAAAAAATATACAACGAAACAAGATAAAATTATATACCATTCTTTAATAATTGCGCGACAACATGTTTCTATATGTATGAAATGACTGTGTGCCAAGCTCTGTCTTTGTGTCAGTATTTGTGTTGTCTATGTTTTCTTTTTAGTATGTTTTATTTTTATGTACGTGCGCGGTAATAATAGGATCATAGTACGATAGTCTATCTACAAACGAAAATGAAAGAAGAAACATACATAGAGAAACGTACGTCGAGGAATTCCACGAGAGACGCTTGTTACAAATTATGCTCGAGGAATTCCTCGCTTTCAACTTAAGTCGACGATCTAGAACGTAGCGCGATTAAGAATCGAGAAACCATTGGGGGGCCTCGACGATAGTGAAGAAAAACAAGAATAAAAAATCGACGGAACTCGAGGATCGCCCGACGATTTGACTTTAGCATTTGTACTGACTGATGACGCTTTTTCCCCCACCGTGAATCGATCGATCCGGTGTAACATATATATTTTTTTAGCTGTCCTCGCGTTGGGAATTTAAACAAAATAAATAATTCACGGCCGAGCGTATCTTTTATTTCATTTCTCAGTTATCCTCGAGCCACCGTTTGACCCAGCGAGCGTCTCAGCTCGTGGACTTCTCGCTCGGGTCAAATAAAAAAAAGGAAATTATAAATCAACAACGCGTGTACTTCAACATGCAAAACAAAATTCCTATGAAAATAATATGATGCCCGTCCTCGGCCAGTATTTACTCAGAAAAAAAACTACAACAATGAATCTCATCGTTCTGCAAAAGCTCACTCCTTCCGAGTTGAATGCTGACCTGGAGGATCTTAATATAGAATCTAGGCGCGACGTTGTCAGCGAAGATCGTCGTCGTGTGCAACGAGGCAAACGTCGACGTCTTCGTGGGCATCGTCACCAACTTATAGATCAATTAACACGAAACTAAATAAACATAATTTTTGGCTAAGAGCAACGGTGCGCTTCGTAGCGAGGGGGGTCTTCCCGGCCTCCGCGCAATTCTCTTCAAAGTGTCCAGAAGCCGGTTGGGAAATCAGTCGGAGCGTGGAAGGTGTCAGAACATAAAAAAAAGAACCACTAAATCTTACATAAACTGGCTGGCTGTTCAGTGCTCAGAGCAAGCGGACGAGTGGAGCAACATTTCGGTGAAACGTCTTTCGCCTCTCAAGGCGAAGTCGACACGCGCGCCGATATCTCTTGATTCGAGCACTGACCGGTCACGATGCAACTTAACGAAATAAACACAAAAATGTCTACAACGAACAATCTGATCGGTTAGTGATGGTAGTAGTTACCTTTGCCCTCGATTTTCAATGCGATTAGTCGGTCGTATCTTCTCGCTTACACTCGTGTGTGTTAGTGACGATCTCTTGTGTCGTTATCGGTTTTTTTTTTCGTTTTCGTTTTCAGAGATTCGTCGACTAATCGTTAACCGTTCGTTACTATAAACGCATAAAATGTATGTGTGAATATTCGATTATTACAGTACAAGAAGTACAATCGCCAGTTGTGCTAAATTTCACACACACACAACGCACGCACACACACGCACACAGCTACGTGCATATATATATATATACTGGCGTACCGCGTGGGGTTCGATTTATATATACATATGTGAACGTATATTATACGAGTGGTCTGTAGCTACGAGAAGAGCGAGATAATATAGTATAACCAATAGATAACACCTTTTCAGTTACAATCTATTGAACACCGTTCTTTTTATTATCGATAGTCATAATCAAACAATCAGTGCATATAAAATATACTAATTCTACCCAGCGTCAGAAAAGACATCTTTTCTTTCTAAAAAAGTTTCCCTATAAAATTTCATTATATTTCTCTCTTATTATTTCATTTTTTTTTCATCATTTTTGTTTTAACTCCCATTACATCTCAAGGTCTCACTTATTTGGCACTATCAGCGCGGCGCGGGGAACCCGGACACACTCCGCGACCCCGCGCACGCTTTATTTTTTTATTTTTTCACATTTTTTCTTTTTTTGTTTTTCCACTTCATCCTCGATAACAATTTACGTTTAACTTTACTTTTGTTTCATTAAAAAGGCACCGAACCGGGGATCTCTCGACTGCGTCACTGAATCCCACTGAAATATGTTTAATTTTTCTCTCAACGATTACTTGTTTCTTTTTCTCTTTTTTTTTTCTTCTTCTCTTTGTTTTCTCTCGTATCCCTCGCGATTTTGCAATCTTTCCACAACGCCGTATAAAATTAAAACTCAACCCCCATCAAAAAATTCGTTTTTCTGACGCATCTTCAAACTGCAACGACGTTAATAGGTATTATTTACCAACTAGCTCTAAAATATATTCGATATAACTTTTGTTTATATATATATAATATATATAATAATAATAATAATAATAATAATAATAATCATAATAGAGATAATAATAATCATAATTAATAATTGTAATAATCGCAATAATATATAATATATGTTATGTACTTTTTCTTGTATTAGCGCGTACACGCAGGTGTTGTTTTTGTGTGACGGTGTCGTCGTCGAGTTGTAGTAGTGTGTTTTACGTGTAACGTTTGTGATTGTGTCTCGGTGTTTTTGGATGCGATAATAAACTATGCTTCTTTTTTAATATATATATGTATATGTATAATATATATATATTAAAATCTATCCGATAGTACAGTCTGCTTTTTAAGCCTCGTAATTTACCTCTCTCTCGGGTGACGGTGCTTTGCAATAGTCGTCGTGTGCCAATGAGCCTTAAATATCGTTTATTGACTGTGCTCCCTTTTACAAAGGGAAACGTTTAAATGACGAAGAATCGCTTGGCACGACACTTTGCAAGAGTCACGCATAAATATATTTATACTTTTATAATATATATATTTATATATATATATATTCTATAAATTTAATTATTTCATTTTTCTTCATTATTTATCAACCCAGCAGTCCAACCGCCCCACCCACCCCGCCTGCCTGCCCGCTCGATCCCTCGCTCGCGCGTTATACCTTTTCTTTTGCCCTCTTATCCAAGACAGCGCATCGCGTAATTGCGCGAACTGTTTTCTAAATTTCTCTTTCTCCGTCGTTAAAAAAATCTCGCCGGTCCAACTGCTAATTAACGCGTTATCGATCCCTCGTCGTGTTTCTTTTTCGCCTCGCGAGAGGGAAATTTCCAAAATTCTCGAAAGGTATTTTAATCTGCTTGCGTATCCGTAACGGAGAAAGTTCATCGCAACTCAATTCAAAATCGTGCTGCCAAACATCCCGAACCCGCCACTTCAACAATCTGCTATCAGACCCCGTTCCTTCTAAAATTGAGTTAGTCTTAGCCTCTCAGTGATTATCAAATGTGTGTATGTTTGCCTCTTTTGTTTCTCAATGTATCCTCTTATTTTTTTCTCACCTCCTCCTTCGTATCTCTTTCTCTCTCGCTCTTCTATCGTATTTTTCAATGATAATTCTCGGATTTTCTTCCATTAACTAAATCGATAAGCTGTCTAGCCGCTGCCACTTTTGCATTTTGTATCAATTAACTTTAAAGTGTATAAGGTATATGTAGAATTATTAACGTAGTGTGTAGTTGCCCTTGATTTCATTATTTTGCAAATTAATTGTGATATCGCGACGATCGCAATGATCCAGTGTCGATACGCGTCTCGGACACGGCGATAAGAGAAAAATAAAACGCGAATTAACAACAAAAAAAAAAGAAAATTACTAGTAAAACAGAATAATCGAACAACGTTCCACGAGAGAACGGATCGCGGACCTGTAGCCTCCTTAAGACTAATTTTATTTATTCTTTTTCTCGTGTAAAATTCCCCGTGTTTTTAATTAATATTATAATTATTATTAATTATTATTTTCATGTTACTTCATTATTAACACCAGCTTAATCTATCTGGTCGAGCGCGTGAACACAGTTTGTATCTCATCCGAGAAGCCTCGATCGGTCGGTGGTTCTTCATCTTTTGTGTTTTTTTTTGTTTTCCTCTTTAATATTTGTTTTTGGTCCTTGCTCCCCGAACGATACGTTCGCCACTACGATCTACTTATTAATCGATTATAAACTTTAGATAATTGACCCGACGCGTTATCGCGCACTGGCTCTCAATAACGTTGAGGTCGCGGTCCTCTCGAAAAGTTTGATCGACGTCAAGAGCCTCGTCCCTCTTCCGACCCCGTTGCTATATTTTCTTCTTTTTTTCCCCCCCTCCCTCTCTTCTCGAACGAGTCTACGAGTGCTACAAATTGTCCTCTCGGATCGAGTTCTACCTAAACACGTTAATCGAACGGATGATTATCTACGGCTCTTCCGTCGATCGCCGATTCGAAGACAAACGCGACGCGCGCGCGTTATCGATACCTCCCAGCCCCTCGTTCATTTGGCGATAAAAAGAAACTGGCACCGCTACTTGCCATCCCGATGTGGATGAAACGTGACGCGAAGAGAGAACACGACTCCGACGATCGTGTTTACGGTCGCTACTCTTGAGTACCTACATTCGGGGCTCCTCGACATTATTATCGCGATAATATAGTCACGTCAAGGCCGCAACCCTCGTATTTCATTTAACAATATACTTCAATAATAATAGTTAATATTAATATAATAATAATAATCGATAATAATCAATATAGCCTCTAGTCGTCTAACGTCTATGCCCAACTAGTGAAAAAATTTGTATATAAATCATTCGCCGCCTCGGATCGTCGGATGAAAGACGACGCTCGTCGTATCCTCGTGACGGGCGCGACGAAGCTTTTTAACCGACGAACGAGCACCGAGAGCGATGAGACAGAGTGTAAGGTGCAAAATATAGTAAACTACGATCGTATAGTGCTGGCTTATACACCGTAAGCCTATTCACCGTCGCCGAACAGCCGCAGCCTCGGCGCAATCGGTTCACCCATAGACCCGCTCAATTTTTATCTCGTTATATATATATATATATACTTGCAACATATATATATAACATCCGACGATCATACCATCTCGTACGCCATTTTCGTATAAACTACGAATAACAATAAAAAAAAACATTGATAATAAAAACAAATGAAAGCGACGAATCGCAGTCTAAATTGGCGAGCTTACATGGGGACTCGGGGAGACGCCTCGAATGCTCGAATAAAACGTTAATTCGCTGTTACAGCTTTAGTAATTCATCTAAGAGCAAAAAAAGAAAGAAAATAAATCAACAAAGAATGATAAAAAGAAAGTAAGTAAAAGAACAAATAAAACACATTGCACATTATAAGGCAGTCCGCTTAAATCTTAACCCGAGGATTATTTATTATCTACTTTGGCAACTCATGATCTCTACCTCTGGGTAGCAGCTTGGCGAAAGCTACGTTGGTTTATTTACAATGCAAGTCAAGTTTCTTTTTTTTTCGAACTCTTCTCCTCCTTCGCTCTCTCTCTCTCTTTCCCTCTCTCCCTCCCACTTTCCTACTCGTTCTCCTAAAGCATCGTTTCTAACGGCTATAGAAATATAACATGGCAACTATAGCGAACGAGATCGTGTGTTTTGGGCGAGTTTAAAAAAAAACAGAGCGGTGGACTTGCGTCCGGTCGAGCCGCTGGATATGTGTTTTGACTTCTAACATGATGAGATGAGAGGGCGGTTTGGTTCTTTGGGTACCGATCGGGCTCCGGCTCGACTCGGCGTTAAGTTACTACTAAAGTGCCTTCAGTCTATCCAATGTCAGTACTATCTTGTATTTGGTGTCGTTTATAAAACCGTCCCACTGCAGTCTTTCAAAGAATTGCATATCCCGTTTTTAATTACTCCGTTATTTTTTTTTTGCTTTTTCTTTCTTTCGTTTAATCTTTTTTCTTGCGGTTTCTTATATAATCGTGATTGAACGTATTCACCTACGGCTTCATTTATTTTTTTGTTATCTCTCTTGTCTTCTCGCGCGTTGATTCAATTGTCAGCCGAGAAATCGCGGACCTACGCGAAGGACGAACGCCTCTATCGACTATAGTTCTACAGAATAACAATTAATTATACCTGCGATTAATCAGGCTCTCGAGAAAAAACGGCTCAACAACATGGCGAACGGTCGTCGTTACATATATTGCATTTACTCAGTCTACGTGGTTTCCTTATTTATATTGTATCTCCTCCTACCCCCCTCGTATGTGTGTACCAGGTGTCGTAATTATATTTCAAGTGTTCAACTCTCCCCCGTTTAGGTTTTTTTTTCAACGAATTTACTTAGCAATACGCCTATGCAACGTTTGATTTTCCGTTTTAGAAGTGTCTGTTTATCCTCCGCCTCTCTCTCGCTTATTTTTCGGTTAAACTCCCGCCTTCTATTTTACTCTTTTACAACCGGCTTCCTATCGATGCCGATAAAACTACGTTAGACGGCGCGACGAACAACGGTTGGTTCGCATAATTGTGTGAATAATAAATTCTTTGTATGTATCTAACAACATTTTTTTCTTTTTTCATCATCTTCGTCATCATCATCTCCCGTCGTTTTCTCGTTTTGTATGTAGATCCGCGACTCCCGGAACTCGCGTTGGTCCGGTATATCTGACGGTGTAAAGCTCGTTCGTTTGTTTGTTTGTTTGTTTGTTTCATTTACTTTTTTTTCGTAACTTAATGCCCGTTGCGGTTTCATCTTTTCGTTCGGCACATATAACACGTGTATATATTTTTTCTGTGCAAAGTCTCTGTGTGTGGAGCGCGATGAAGCGTTCGTTCCCGTCCCCTTCGCGAGAACACGCGCGGGGGGGAAAACGAATATTCGTGTAAATTGAAAACTGCTTACGATTAGCTGCAGCCTCGTCTCGACGTCCGCCACTCGTTGTGCACAAAAATACACATATACATGTGGATATACGTGCGTGTTATGTGTGCCTATACATATGTAGATATACGACAACTGCAGGGAACGATTGATAATTCGTCTCCCGGCATCGACGAGTTTAACCGAGTAACACCCGTCGAGCAGCGGCGGCGAGAAAATTGCCAATCGCTCGAGGCGAGTCGTCTTCTGTTCGTTCCTCTTTGTCTTCATCGAAACGTTCGTCAGGCACGTGCGTGGCGAACATATAACGTATCACGTACCTACGGCGTAAATCTCGTTCAGTTTTCCCATTATTAAATTTACCATCGACCCAACTTACGTCTAACTATCTACTTAACCACCGCATCGCTCCAGTTATTACCTTCTGTTCCCTCGCCAATCGCTCGTCCAAACGTCCAGCCTCGCCTCCCCCCACCCCGTCCAAACGTCTATCCTATCTACCGTCTACCTAACTACCTATCTAAATGACGCAACAAAAAAAAAACGAAGAAAAAAAAACAGAAATCCCATTTTCATTTTCCTCCTCTCGACATATCTTGAGATGATGTTGTTTGGCATCGAGGTCGTATCGACAACGAAATAGAGACTGACCGTGTGTTGTGTACGATTTGCCCCGGCGCTTGCTTAACACCGGGACGTTCGTTTGAGCTTGCGGTTGTTGTCCTTCGAGCGCACCCTCCGCGTCTCGATTCCTCCACGCCCGGTGTGTCCGCGCGCGCCGAGTCGGCGCTGACGATAAAGGGTGAATCTGAGTACGGAGAGCGCGCGGGCGACACCGAGACACGAGGGTCGAGACGGCGAGAGTGCCTTCGAGGACTTTCTTTTGCTCTCTCGCGGGCAAACGATGTTCAACGAGCGGCAGCAGCGGCGGCGGCGACGGTAGCCGCGCTGGCCTACCGCTGCTGTCCCATGCTCGAGCTTCCCAGGCTCATGTGTGGCTTGAGGCTGTGTATTATCTTGACATGGGCCACCATGTTGTCCTTGCGCGTGAACTCCTTGCGGCAAACCGGACACGGGTAGTACTTGACGTTCGGCTTGTGCGAGGTGACGTAGTGACGACAGAAGTTGCTTATGTGAGTGTAGGTGCGATGGCAGACGGTGCAACGGTAGACGTCGCCCTCCTTGACGCAAAAGTCGCGCACCGAGCCCTCGGTTCGCTCGCTCTCGACCTTGAAGCTACCCTCGAAGTCGCTCTGACTGATCTCCGACTCGCCGACGACCAGATTGTATATGGCACTGCTCAGGTGTTCCTTCGACACCTTCTGCTCGGACTCCGAGTCCGAGTTCTGCTGATCGTCGGTCGGCGTCGCCGCCGACGCGGACGCGTGACTCGAGGCCGCCGATCCCCCGCCGCCGCCGCCGCCTCCGCCGCCGCTGCCGGACTTGCCCTGCTGCAGCGTCGTCGCGCTGTACTCCTTGCGGAAGCAACGCTCGAAGTTGATGCGTATGTGAGCCGGCGACTGGGCGCCGCTCCCGCTCGACGACTCCTCCGCGTCTGAAAACGATAAAGACGTTTCGTACCTCCGATCGTTTAGTCACAAAGCCTAGTGATAACGCTAAGCTACGGCAAGACACGAGCGATTCCGGCGTCGAGAGACATTCGGCTTCGTTCTATAATGCCTGTAAGTTCGGTGTCTCGACGCCGAAATGCACTCGGGGTGAGTCTACACGGACGTACGGGGTGTTTGTGATTATTCGCGAGGCAAAGACGAACTCTGCCTGTTTTCTTCGATCCTACAGTGCATGACATTGTAGTGTGACAACAGCTCGTTCGTGCTCGAAAAGTCGGTTCTGAAACACCCAGTACGCACGGTACGGCGTACTAACACCGTGCAACTTATAAATGTAATTTAATGTAAATTCATATATTGTGGGGGGAAGCAAGAGGAAGGGTAGAGCCAGCAAATCACAGAATCACCGTGAAATAATTTCTCTCTCGACCGTATCTATCTTTTTATGTCCTTATTTAATCTTTTTTTTAAATTCTTTTCTTTTCTTTCGTCTTTTACGATATCTTTCTCTCGCTACTACCGTCTTTGGCAACAAAAACTTCTCATCTATATTTTTTTCCTCTACTACATATTAAATATATCTGATTGTTCGTTTGCTCTGGAGGTAAACCGTAGGCGTGTGCGGTATGTGTACCACATTTGCGTGAGCGTGTGTATTTGTGTGTGTGTGTGTTCTTTTTTTCGTGGTCACGTGGATAGTGCGTCTGTGTCCGTGTGTCAACGTCTATGCACGAAAATGTGTGCGTGCGAGCCGGTTGTGTCTCGGTTCCCACCCACCACCCACTTTTGTCCCTTCAATTATTTCTCTCTCTCTCTTTCTCTCCACCTTGTTCTCTCTTTTTTTTTGTTGTATTTTTTTTTTTGTTTCAAACGATTTATACCGATCCTCTCTCGTTCACACTCTTTCTCACCACCGTTTAATCACCTTTTGACTTCCACTTTCGCACACCCTGATCATCAGTCGCACAGCCCGCAGACTCACTTTGATTCACACGAGCCCGCACAGTCACACAACCCACACTCATGCTCTGTTGTGTATGTGTGTCCCGATAATATATGATATACATATTAATATATATATATTTTTTTTCGTGATATATATATAAATATGTAATTATTAATATTATTTTTTTTTTAATTCGTGTATACACACACCTCACCCGCCCCCGAGCCCTCGGTCAAGTAAGTACGTCACGTAATGTTTCAAGACTCGGCGCGTAATCTCAATCGAGAATTCAGATCCACATTAGCGATCGAGGACGCTCGTGAAGAGAACGTACATCAACCGTCGATCCTTTCTTCTCCTCTTCGATTATCGTTATTTATCGCAATTAATTTGCTCTAAGAAGACTTCGCTCTCTGCAATAATCTGGTATATCCCTAATAGTCGGTTTTCTTTTCATTATCTATTTACTCATTAATGATATATAATGTTATGAAAGAGACATGAAAAAGAATCTGGTATATCGAAACGGCTTTTTATTTGACTTCTCGTTATATTTTTTGGCTTAACAAGCTTGTTTCTTTTTTTCTGTTTTTTTTTTCTTTTTCTTTTAAACGGCTGGCCTCCCCTAAATCCTTCGCTTCCCCGCGCAATTGGTTTAACGTCAGATCAAAGGTGACTCAATTCTCAACTCACCTGGGCAAGAGACAAAAATAATCACGTGTCACTATCGAACGAATCTTCGATCTCCGACCACTCTCGTGTTTATGTATCACTCTCGGTTTTTTTTTATTTATTAAAAAAAATCTTTTTCTTTTCTATTCGTTCTCTTTTCGTCAACGTTTATTCTAATTATTCTTTTTTTTAAATCATCTTTCGCTCTCACGCACTCTGTCGCACGTTCTCCCTCTCTATCGTACTCGCTCGCTCTTTCTCTCTCTCCCGTTCTTTCATCCCAGGCACACCCTAAACTTTTGCTCCATTTTTTTTTGATAAATCTATATGTCTAAGGCAACGATAACGCAAAGAGAGAGAAGGCGGAAGCGACGTTCGACGACGGAGGCGCGTCTTCCGTTTCCCTCGGACTTGTGTTCTTTCGATCCGGAACGTTAGAATATCCGTCAGCAGTTTGTCTATCAAAATATAACATATCTCGACGTTCATTTGTCGTCTCGATTTTCTTTCCTCGTCGAACGAAATGTATACGATGTGTATATATACATTCATATAAATGTATACAAATGTATATACATGCATACATAAGGTATCTGTAGTTTATAACATTATATTTATATTTTAACCAGCGTTTAAAAAAGTAAGCACCGCTAGCTGGCTCTACCCCCTCCTTTTACCAGTGGCCAATGGCAGCGAAGCGTTATTTGTTGTGCAGGGAGAACAAAATTAGATAGAGAAACAAATGAAGAATTGTAAATAAATCTATGTGTCTAACGTACGAGAAATTAGAATTAAGAGAAGTAGTATTAAAAAAAATAATTAAAAAAAACAATGGGTCTCGCAAACGTTACACCAAGATGCAGTGCGCGCACTCGTCTCCTGCCTGGCAGAAGATAAGGCATTTTAAAGAACATTGCGATACGTTTTACAGTTATCATTCTCGTATATGCGTTTCGTGCCAGGCTGCACATTGGCCCAGCGTGATAATCGTTATTGTTCTGTGTTACATTGTTACTTGGGTCAATTCTAATAGATTTACTTTTTTTTTAGATTCTGCTCTCGTACTGTGAATCGTGCCACGCAAACCAGAGACTGGTGCACGAGGCCAGTGAGTGTATTTTTCTTGTTACGTTTTTTTTTCTTTCCGTGCCTGGGGGATTCACAATTCTCGTCCATTTTTTTTTGTTGTTTTGACCGACCGCACAAAGTGGAAAAAAAGATGTAGCAGAAAAAGAAGTAGAAGAGGAAGGAGAAGTCGATGAAACGCAATGGAAGAAAAAAAAAGCATGAAACGCAATCCAAACTAAACTTGACCTCTGAGTTTCGACGAGACGACACATTCATCAATCTTTCACTCTCGAACTCGTCACACGTTCTCTCTCTCTCTCTCCCTCTCTCACTCTCTCTCCCATTCGCACGGTCCCGTTCACGCAATCATTCGTTCTCACGGAGCGTTCGCGCGTTCTGCCACGCGAAATTGAAAAACCAAAGTTGTCTCTCAATGCAACCCGAGTTTCGCGTTTCGCGTGCGCGCGTAAGCGCACGGCGCGGCGATCTCGTCGACACGTCGACGAAATTCCTCCGCAACACTCGAGAGATTAATCTCACACGTCATGCAGGAAAAACGCAGCCCGAGGGTGTCTCGTGTTTCGAGGAAATCTATCCGCACGTCCGTTGCTCCTCCTCGAGTGGCCGAGGAAGACCGACGAAAATTGTCTCGTTTCCACAGCCGAGCGTTGTGGTGGACTCATGCAAACGTGGAATCTCCGCTCGTCTCGACTGTTTCCGCGATTCTGGCCGCCCGTCATTCGCGGTGGCCGCCCAGACGGGGTGTATCAAACAAAAATAAAAAAAATAAAAACAAGTAACGTGAAACGTGCGACGATGAACTTTTTTTTTCACCGTTTTCGTCGTTTGTGTGCAGGGTGAACACCCTCGACAACGGCCGACGTGGTTGGAAAACTAAAAAAAAATCATAGTTTCCTTCCTGGAAGAAGAAACTTTCCAATGGCGAACCAACCAGACCGGAGAATTCGTATCGTTCGCGAGGGATCGCAAAGCAAAAATCACATCGTACAGAACACAGCGCGATCGAGACCGAATTCTCCGTTAGGCGCCCTCAATTGCCACCGGTCCTTGATTCTCGGACGAGGGGGTTAGAGATGCAACGTAAAAACAAAAGGTGGTTACACTTGGTTAACGGTTAAATGATTTAAAAAAAAATGAAAAAAATAAAAGTCGCGCAAGTCGACGACTCCGAGTCTCGTTAAGGTGAGAAGAACATGAATAATAACAATGCAGAATAGGCAAACTCTCGTTCTTTCTCTCTTTCTCTCTCTCAAGCTCCCTCAATCTCTCCCTCTCTCTCTCGTGAGCGCGATCTTACCTTGCTTGAACCCTTCACTTCCTTGTCTACTGAGTGGCCGCGCGAACGTCTCTTCGGATGCTGAAACCGAGAAGGGCAACAATTAAATACAAATACAAACTTCATATCCACGCGAAATTGCTTCGCAAAGAGGCAAGAAAAAGACTTTGGGGAAACTAAATCGCGACTCACCCTGCGCAGAAGTACTCGGCGTTGGTTCGGGTTCTCGCTTGACCCTCGGCGTCACGGGTTCCGGTGGATCGGTGCCGTTTTCCGTGGGTTCCGCGGAGTCCTTCCTCGACGAGGCCGAGCCGGGCGTCGAGTTCGCGGACGCCGTGGCCGCCGCGGCCGCGTGATTGTTGCTGCTGCCGGTCGGCGTGGTGCAGTTGCCGCTCGTCGGATTGGCGCCGCCGCTCGCGCTCGTCTCGCTCTGAAAGTCTATGCCCATCTTCATCTCCATCATCTCGGGCGAGCCCTGCACGAGATCCGAGCCCGACTGGAGATCCTGCCCGAGGGAAGCTTCGCCGAGTGGCGTGTCCGACGAGCCGCTGAGCTTCCTCGGCCGGCCGCGTTTTCGCTTCGGCGCGGTGAGCGCTGAGCCGAGCAGCGGATGGCTCGACATGTGGTGGAACCTCTTCTGCGTGACGTGATGATGAGGCCCGATTTGGTTTATTCTGTGAAGGTTTGGCGGGGGTGGAGGTACTGTGTTCTGATTGCCGAGTAGCGAGGACGTGATGCTCGGTAGATCGCACTTGTCCTCGTTCACCTCGGTCAGGCCCTTTATCCTGAGGGACTCGGCGACCCTCAGGAACGCGGTGAGCCTCTCCTGGTCTACGCTCACCTCGCCCCGGTACATGAAGTCGAGGAGGCTTCGCATGTCCACGTACGGGACGTCTTTTAGAATGACTATTGGATGCCTGTCGGGATGCCCGGTGAACAGGGCCTGTGGGAGAGCAACATTTGGAAATTAATACTTAGTCATTGTGACGTTCAAGTATGCATCGTTGCGATGCAACGAAATTAAAAACGAGACAATATTAATGAACCCAAACGATTACATCGGCTATAAAAAGTTATTATAACGACTACGAGCATGACGTAACAAAATTGTTTCGTCCCCTAATGGGGGTGAATTATTTACATTTTTGTGGAATTAATATTTCATTTTTAATTTCGTTGCATTGCAACGATGCAAACTTCAAATTTATTTGTCATGAAAGAGACACCGTTTTCTTTTTTTTTTTTTTAACGTAATTTATATTTTACCTGAAAGTAAGGACTACACGCCGACAAGACCATTTTGTGTGCCCTGAGTAGCTGACCCTCGACGGCCAGCGTCACGTCCACGAAGGCCTCGTCGTGGAGTAATTGGTCGAATACGGATAACAAATTGCTCTGATGGTTGTTCCAGCGCAGACAAAACCTCTGCGACGCCATCGCTTCGCTTCTCAGATCCGCCAGGTTGCCGTTTATGTCCGCTAACATCAGACCTCCAATGTTTTTCGTTGGTTGTGCCGTTGACGCCGCTCTTCCGCGCTATCCACGGCGATGCTGCTGCTTGACAGTGACGGGCTTCCTGATCTTCTCGTCATCGGCCGAGTTTTATCGCGTACTGATTCCTCGTGACCTGAAGGCACAAACGCGAGAACGGTCGAATTAATAAATCGCACAGCGTATGAAGAAATATATCCATTATCATTATTGTCATCGTCATCGTCATCAATATTGCCACAACAGTTTGATTCCCCCGTGCAACCTTGGAATACCAGCGACAATAAATATTCCTACACAATCCGTGTGTATCCAAACGGCGAATACGTGGGCGAGGAATCGTACAAAACGTAGTGGAGTTACGTGCGTCAGTATATGTATATATACACCGAGGCCCATAAATAATGCGGGCATCAGAAATGCTCGATCCACCGGTGAACCATAGGAGTGGTTGCCGTCTTGCCTAGTCGCGCAACCCGAGTACCCGAGATATTTTCACGTAGGTAGTGTGCGTGCGCGACCCTGACGGAAGGACATGTAGGCAGAGATCGAATGGCAGAAGGCGAGGCGATCGTTCCCTCGTTTTTTCCTTTTACGTCAAATACACAAAGTCTCCTCACCACCCCCCTCCCTCCCATCCGACCCCCCCGCCAATCTCTCCTCGCCGAGAGGCTCTCGACGCAACCGGGCGGCCTAAAAGCCACTGGCGGCCGGTGTAGAAATATTTGACGAGGCTCGGGCGCGCACGAGGAGCCCGTGCACCGGCCCAAAGTCCCTTTCAGAACCACTTTCATTACTACACATGTAACACGTGAGCGTTGTGCATGTGTTTTCGTGTATCCGTGTTTTCCACACAGCCGAGCAAAGTAGAAAATTCAACGACTGAAAAAAATGAGGCAACGCAGGTAGGAGATTTTTTTCGACTCCAACGGCGAGCAGACCGAATACACTGTGCACCGAATGCTGCGCACACAGGCTCAGGGGGGAAGGGGTGAGGGGGGGTGAAAAGTGTGCTTCTCAAACGCCGTGCGAGCACACGACGAAGCACACGGGAAGCCAGACGAGGAGCAGACCAGACTCCCTCGACGAGGCCAGACACTAGACACGGTGGGCGCTCGGCGCGCTCTTCTTCCTCGCCTCCTCGTTCATCCCCTCGGCCGCTTTCGCTCGCCTCCGCGCTACTCTCGCGCGATCAAAGCAGGTGAGGCGAGTGTATACGTGTTCAGAGAGGGAGGCGTATAAAGAGAGGAAGCCAAGGACGAGGAGAGGGTTGCAAAAAGATGGAGAACGTGGAGGAATAGGGAGGGGAAGAAAAGGAAAAAAAAAAGCGAAGAGCGAGCGTGTCCTCTCGTTCCCTTTTTGTTTTCAGCCTCTCTTTCTCCCTCTCGCGCTTTTTCCCTCGCCCCCCCCCCCCCCCCCCCCGAGAGCTCTCAATCCTTTTCCAGGCTTCCCTCCCCCCTCCCCCCGCGCGCTCCCGCGGCGCCGGGGCGTTTCGGCCCGGCAAAACGCGGCACCAACGGGCGACCGCGCGGCGGATGAGGTCGTTCTCGGGGTCGGCTTCCCGGCGCACTCTCGGCCCTCCCGACGACGAAATCAATAGCATTTTCTACGCATTCGGATCGATAGCCCCCGCCGGCCGTGTTTCCCTCCTCCTCCTCCTCCTCCCCGTCCCCCCCGTCACCCCTGCCCCTCTCCAATCCTTCGCACGGCCTGACAGTTTCACGTTCGCGAATCTCTCCGCTCGTACGCGACGCTATATTACGTGTCGCGTACGAACGAGCGATTTTTTTTTATCGCTGCCGGTTTTCCTGCTGCGGTTTCGTTACTATTTATAGGTAATCATATTCAGCAGATTTTCCTCATTATTTTGGGATAAAATGAATAAAACTTTTCCATTGAAATTTAGTGATTCGATTTATTAAATCGTTGGTTCAAGCAATTATTGCCTGAATATTTCTGTAGTTGGATTTTATCAGAGTTGCAAATCCCTCATTTATATGGAAATAAAATTGATGGTACGATTGAATTTGTAATTATGTTTTGTAATAATAACTCGTAATGATTGTAATATTATGTGTAAACTTTTGAAAAGAAGCAAGAAATATTAATTCCCCATAGACCTTCATGGTAATCTTATTGAAAATAATGGAGGTCAGTGCTTGTCTATTTTTCTCACAATTTCTCCGAAAACTTAATGAAAAATTCGGTTTTTCTTATGGCTACTCAAAAATTCACATCATTTTATAATCCCCACACGTCATCTTTACAAAATCGTAACTGGAAAATAAACTTTTGTGTAAACTTTAATTCTTAAAGCAATGGGAACTTAGAACACTAGATTTAATTTACTTGGCTCGTAGTTAATTTTTGCAGCTTTGAAGCGAATTTATTTGAACCCGGGTGAATTTCCGAGTAGTCGATCGCATAGCGAGCAGATTTCCTAGTCGATAACTCGATAACTCGTCAGCCTTAATTCCTTCTCGTTGGTCTATTCGAATTTGTGTGTCTCGTGGGCCAAAATTCTTCACCGACTCGTCGAACTTATCGACCGAGCGAATCTCGCGAAACGTCCTTCCGTCCCGCTTGCTATTTCTCACGTGTATCGTGACCAGCGGAGTGGCCAGGAGTGCAGTAACGAGTTGTAATAGGCGGGCAGTGCGCGCGAGGCAGCAACACGGCGGAGATTTCTCGAGGTGCGCCCAGTGGCGGCGGCAGCCTCGACCTTGAACGACCTCGTTAATTCCAACGTGAGGAAGCTCGATCGTTTCACGGTTAACGGTGCGAACCTTCGAACCTCCGCGAATCTCTCGCCGCCTTCCCGCTCGGCCTCTCTCGTCGTCGTCGTCGTCGTCGTCGTCGTCGGCGTCGTCGTCGCTGGAACTCGACGATTGCGTAACGACGAGGAGAGAATCGCGCGCGCTCCAACGGCACAAATACACCCGAGGAATTACGACGATTACGCCGCGCACTCGGAGGCAGCGACGATTAACGAGTCGCGCCGTATTTGTGTATACAGAAAATAATCGCTCGGGGCGCCGACGAAATTCAATAAAATCCCGGGAATTATTTCCCCGCCTCGGTCGCGCCAGTTTGTGACTCCGCGTGGCTCTTTTTTCTTTTTTAACGAAAGAGAAAAGTCCACTAATTGCTGCGATTGAAAATCGAGGGGAATCCACGAGTTGGATGTAAATTTCGTTTTAATCAATTATTTTAATGTCTCTTATCGACGATGCTGTTTATTGACGCTCGGCTCTCCGGATCCTGCATATTATTATTTTTGATGAAAAAAAAAAATGAAAAAAAAAAAAAAAAAATGTAGTGTAAACGAAGCGAACTTTCATCCGGCGGCTAACTGTTAATTCGGCGCTCTACCCTGTATCTCGAAATAATTAACGATCCTATTTCCATTCCACGTCGTCGTTCGTCGTGCGGAGCGACGGCGCTTGGAAATAATTTCGAAACGAAGGGAGGTCACGGGCTCTCCGTGATGTTTCGAAATTCCTTCTTTTCCCGTTGCCCGGCGTCCCCGGAGGGACGAAGTGCGATCAAGAAAGCGAGAATGTGGGTATAGGTGTAGCCGGCTATATACGCGCGCGCGCGGAGCGCGTTGTGTGGATATCCCGGGAAGGAAAGGAAAGCCAGGAGGGACGAGGAGGCTCTCCACGAGTAATAACGGTGCCGGGGCTCGCGCAACGGCCGCGGCTATCGCGGTCTACTCGCAGGACGGAGCCCTGGGACTGCATCGCGAGCGATATATATATATATAGAGAGCTGTCGAAAATATTCCTGGTTTTGTTTCACCGGAAATTTCGTTCTTTGGCTCATGTTAAATTTATCACGTGTAAATCAAGTTTTTACAATCCTAATTAAGATTTTAATCCTTGTAAAACTTCTCAATTTCCATGACACACTTAATATTTTCCACTGCTTTAAAAAATATGTATTATCAGCTTATCACAAAAACTGGTGTATCAAATTTAATTCTCACGCGAGATGCAGAATAAAAATTCGCAACGCCAGAAATTGGTTTTAAAAAATCCCAAACGCTGTAAAAATTGATAAATATTTTTGAAAAATATTTTACTATAATCAGAAAATGGTTTTAAAAAACCATTCAGAATTAGCCAGAAATTGGTTTTAAAAAATCCCAAACAATGTAAAAATTGGTAATTATTTTTGAAAAATGTTTTACTATAATCGTGTAATAAAATCCAATACGTCAGCCGAACAAAATTTCCTAAACCCTGACCGAAACATTTTCATCCGTGATATTCCTTCGCCCCCGAAGTCCCGTTCGCTCGATATCCCATCAAATTTAACGTTTCATCCGGCGAGAAAACTCGATGTACAAATCTCGTTTCTCACGCTACGCTATCCGTGGCTGCGGATATTTTATCGAGCCGGAGGGAAACGGTTTCGGAAGGCGCTACGTGCCGGACGGTTTCACGGAATAATCCCGGGTTGCCGTTGGTCGGATTAACTCGGAAAGCCGAGGAGTTTCTTCTAGCGTTGAGGTCGAGAAGCGGTCGAGGCTGCGGGCTGCTGTTGCTGCTGCTGCTCTCTCGATCGCACGGCACGAGGCTGGCGATCGCGGTCGTCGTCGTCGACGTCGCTGGTGGTGACGGCGGCGGCGGCGGCGGCGGTGGTGGTGGTGGTTCTTGCCTCGCTGGCCGGATCGTTGGGCAACCGGTAATGGAGGGTCCGCGGTTAACGGTTCATCGCCGGGACCCCATGGCCGAACTGGAACGCGCGGAGGCCCCCCGCTCGCGCTGCTGCGGCACTCCTTCTTCTTCCTCCACGCCGTCGCCTTTATCTATCTCTCCTGCGCGCCGCGCGCGCGGCGCTGCTCTCTCCCTTGAATCGCACAGGTGGCCGCCGCCGCCGCGGCAGCACGAAAATATTCGAGGTCGGCGTCGTCGACTTCGGACGTACCGTAAGCCCTTCGGGGTAACGCATTTGTCGCCGTGATGGGCCTTCCCGGTGAAACAGCTTTTTTTTTTCAGCTCCACGCGAATGCCCGAAGCCACCCGAGAGATTCGGTACAGCGGAAAAATACGTCCGAGATTTTTTAACTCGCGTGGAAACCGTCGCATTTTTTTACTCGTGTAGGTAAACATTGAGAATTTAATTCCTTTTTTTTCAGGTGTTTATACATTTCTTTTTTATCGACCGAAAAAAAAAAAAAAAAAAAACCCACAACTTATAGCTGCAGCTGAAAATATTGCGTAACGAGGAGCAGGAGAAACCGTCGCTCGTCAGTATTCGACCTGGCAGCTCCCTTGAAGAAAAAAAAAAAAAAAAAAAAATGCCAGCGCGAATCGCACAGGTGTCATAAAGCATTTGCAATGTATCTCGGTTAAAACCGTGCGGATCACGTGACGTACAGACGGCGAGCGCGAAGCGCGATACACGGCCGAAGCTGCGCCTCCTCGCAGTCGTCCTCGAGGCGCAGCGCGGCTGCGGCGACGCGGGCGTCGACGTAACGCGGCACCGCACCCCGTGTCGCCAGGCACGGGGCGCGGGACGGGGGGTGGGGGGGGGAGGCGCGGGGGGTCCGCTGCCTCCCAGTCGCCGCAGGACTTCGTCATCGGCTCACGAATACCTAAGCGCGATGAGTCGCCGAGTCGTCGAGGCGCATAACGCGACTCTGGCGTGTGTGCATGAATTTCGTATTATAACCGTGACTCTCCCTCTCTCTCTCTCTCTCTCTCTCTCTCTCTCCCCCTCGTTCCATGCGGACACACTGGGTACATCGCTGTTTACTCCTATGTCAACTCTGCCACTGGGACTCCCGGCCAACCGCTACTACGCCCTATTTAGACGCCTCGTGCATTGGCTGCGCTCGGTCGTGGCTCGCGTGAGCGAACGAGAGAGCCCGCGGCTAACTCGCGCGTCCGAAGAAAACGATAAAGAAGCGGCGGGAGAGAACAATGTTCCCTCATTCATTGCGGCGGAGAGTTGTAAACCTCGATTATCTAATTTTGCAAAAATTCAACCGCCTTATTTATCGTGCGAGCGATTTATGCGGCTTTTATGAGACGCCAGCGTTTTTTTCTACTAAGAAAAAAAAAATGCAACTTCGAGGAAATATTCTTGAAAAAAGACAATTTTTTCCCCACAGATCAGAATAAAGAAATAATCAACAACGATTTTACTATTTTTATATTTGCCTTAAAAACAAAAAGTAATCACTTTCCTGTTTGCATTTTATGATAAAAAGATAAATTCTCTTTATATAAAGTTTCCTGTTTCCCGATTTTCATTTTTATACCATTTTTTTTAGTTTTTTCACGTAAAAATAATAATAATAATAATAATAACAAGAACATCCCTATTTCTATTGTCTAAAATAACAGGAGGCTACAGCTCGGCGCTGCAACGCAGCGCAATACGTGTAACCCCACAGAGGTCTCCCTGTGTGTGTGACATACGAACAGCAATATATCCTGAGCGTCGCATAATGTACACCAGGCTAAAGAGAAGTAGGTACGTGACGAGTCACGGTGTAGCGGGGCGCGAGAGACATACACACTGCACACAAGAGACCGTGCGCGCCACTCTCACGGCCACGCATTGCGTAATCGTCATAGCCGCGAGTGCCGCTGCCGCTGCTGCTGTTGCCGCCGCTCTGTGTACCTACGACACGTCGCATAGTGATCCCGACGAGCGGGTACACTCTAGTCACACAGATAACCCGCCTATGCATGCGTCGTCCACATACGTGAAAGAAAAAAGTAAAAAAAAAAAAAAAACCGCGCGCGGAGAGCGACAAAGAGCAACGCAGCATTGACATACAGCGTCGTACCTCGGTGTACACGTCCGTACATAAATACATCTGTAATGTATGTGCAGCGCTGCGCTAGAACCGAGTGGGTTGATTTTTTTTTTTTTTTTTTTTTTTTTTTTTTTTCACCGCGTTAAAACAAAATAAAAATAGGGGAACAAAATGGGAATTCCAGCCGGGTATTCCAGCGCCGTTACTGAATTTCTGTGTTTCTCCGGTTGAAACGTGCGAAATCTCCGGTTTTTCCTGCTATTCACTCGAGTCGACTTGGTCTTCAATCGGCGCTGGTTTTCCTTCCCTGGCTCGGCCCGACAGCGCCGGGAGCCGAGCCGAGAGCGAACCGAGAACTTCCAGTCGTGTGGTTTTGCGGCGGGGGAAAAAATGATGAAACTACAGTCGTAATGATTGTGGGCCGGAAATAGGCTGGAATTGAGTGAGTTATATTTACTCGGAGCATTAAGTTGTTTAATTAAATAAAAAAATAAAGAAAAACAAAACGTAGTTAAAACTAAATTTAAAAAAGAAAAATTGTGATCAGACTAAAAAGAAAAATCGACTCTCGTCCGGACCACCCGGAGTAAAGTCGTTTCGGATGCATCCTCGAGCCAAGCCTCGAAAAAAATTAAATAAAAATCTCGTTAGGCGGGAAAAAAAAAAATATTCGTGATGAGACTACGAAATCTATTTTTCCACCGCCTTTCGGACCGCCTGGGGTGAAGGAATTTCGGGTGCATCTTCGAGACGGTGTAGCACAACCCTCGAGGAAAAAACTGCCGTTACCCCACGGGACCTTCGGTTATATCTGGAGGGTGGAAAGAGCCCTCGGGGTTCTCAGGGCTGTTGTGTCAGGCCGCAGCGCGGGGGACACGAAACGACGACGTCTGGTCGAGGGTTCTGCGTCTACCCGCAGCCTAGAAGCCTCGATGGGAAAATCGGGGGGGCGTCGGTTGATTAGGGTCGATGGTTTTTCGCCGGTTATGGGGGTTGAGTCAGGTCGCCGTCGCCGAGCGGTGAAGAGGACTAGGGCGCCACGAATGGGATTGAGGAGTCCGCGCGCGCGGGACCAGCGGGTAAAAGACGAGCGGAGGGGCGAGGAGGGGGCGAGGCAGCCGGGAGGATATAAATGCGGGACACGTGCAAAGAGCGATAGAGGGTTGGTTGGCTGCTACGGCTCTGGCATCGATCGGCTGGAATTTCTGTGTCTCGTTTCCTCCCTCGCCCGCGCGGCGCGCGGCCTCCGCTCTTATCCTCTTCGCGCGCGGGCATCAGTGAGCACGATCGAGGTCGAAGCCAAGCGAATGCACATGCCGCGCGCCGCGCGCCGCGCTGCTCGAGATACTCTCGCGGCTCGAACGGGCACGCCATTCCGACTTGACTCCTTCCTCGTCCTCGATACTCAAATATATATCATATCGCACGCGGGACGTAAATAGGAAAATCATTGCTGCTCTTCCCGGACACGTTTCGATAAAAAATTGGAAACTGCATTTTTATTTCCTATTCAGTAAGAAAAAAAAAGAAAAAAAATTGTACGTTCTGGGAGTTAATGTTTCGTAATTATTTTACAGTCCCCATGACTGTAACATAATGATTTGCTGGTAACTAAAAACATTGACTAATCGATAACCGTCGCCTTTTAGTCATCAGCGCTAATTTTCCCTCTCAGTTAAAAATAATTCTTTATTCGACACTAATTTTTCCTCTCGGTATAAAATAATACTTTATTCGACACTAATTTTTCCTCTCAGTACAGAATAATTCTTTATTCGACACTCATTTTTCCTTGGAGTATTAAATAATTTTCAAACATTATTGCATATTTAAAAAAAAATATTGGATTGGAAATTGTTTTTAAAAACGTTAACGTAAAATTAATTAGTTTCCCGTGAATCCGGTACCGCACTTAATTCACAGGTGACGCGCGAGGAATTAATTGTGTTGTTTATACGGGGATTCTTTATTCGTCAGTAATTTTTCCTTGAAGTATTAAATAATTTTCAAACATTATTGCATATTAAAAAAAATATATATTGTATTGGAAACCATATTTAAAAAAAACGTGAACGTAAAATTAATTAGTTTTCCGTGAATCCGGTACCGCCCTTAATTCACAGGTGACGCGCGAGGAATTAATTGTGTTGCTTATTCGCGGATTCTTTATTCGCCAGTAATTTTTCCGTGGAGTATTAAACAATTTTCAAACATTATTGCATATTTAAAAAAAAAATATTGGATTGGAAATCATGTTTGAAAAAACGTTAACGTAAAATTAATTAGTTTTCCGTGAATCCGGTGCCGCCCTTAATTCCCAGGTGACGCGCGAGGAATTAATTGTGTTGTTTATACGCGGATAACGAACGCCGGGCGAGAAGAGACTCGGGTGATATAACCGGGAAGGAGGGAGAGAGAGAGAGAGAGAGAACGAGGCGCGAGCGAGCGAGTCGCGCGCGCCGCTTTCGTCCGAGTGCCGAGCGCTGTTACTGCTCCCCGCTCTCGCATATCTATGCCGCGCGCTGCCAGGCGGCGGCGGCGGCGGCGGTGGTGGCGATGGCGACGGTGGTGCTGTTGCTGCGTGTTGTCCCTGCACGTTCTCTCCACCGTCGCCTCCCTCCCCCCGCTCGGCCCCGCGCGCGCCTCCCCCGCGCCCTCGCACTGGGGGAGTGCCAGGATGTGCTTGGAACGATCTCGCGTCACAGCGGCGGACCAGAGAGAGGCTCGAGGCTGTTCCCCGGCTGCGTGTCACACATAAAACAACAGACGCGCGTGTGTGTCTCTCTCTCTCTCGCTCTCTCTCTGCGCCCGTCCATTCGTATCCCCTGCGCTAGCGCTTCGCGCGTACGCACGTTTCATATTTTTCATATCGTCACTTTGTTCCAGCGCCCAACATTTCCTCCTCCCGAGTAGGGAATAATAAACACACGCCACGAACCGCAAATATATTTTTCATTCAATTTACAATATGATTCCCACCGTGTGACAAATTCTGGGTAACTCTCAACCGCAATTTATCCACTCGCAATCAGAAATGTTTGAGGTTATAAACAAATTTCTGGTCACGTCTTTCGAGTTTTCGATACAGATTTAATGCTATTATTTGTATCGTATTCGCGATGTCGATGTAAACAAATTTTTGTTCACGTCTCTCGAATTTTCGGTACAGATTTAATGCTATTATTTGTATTGTATTCGCGATGTCGCTCGGGACTCGTGTGTCAGGTGGCGGAAAATCTCGGGCGTTACTCATCGTGAGACGAGTTAACGGAGGATTTTGCGTCTCGGGTGGGGTCCGCGCGCGGTGACGATCAGGGAAGCGGTTGAGCGAAGATCGTGAACGAAGTGAGGAAGCCGCGAGCGAGGCGACCGAGAGAGCGCGCGGATAGCGCAGCGAGGAGTAGGAGGGGGGTAGGGGGAGGAGGGGGCGCGCCTCGCGCCACACGGCATCAGCAGGCATCAACGAGAAATGTACATCGCGTTCGTCGACGAGGTCTCTCTCTCTCTCTCTCTCTCTCTATCTCTCTCTCCGTCGCTCTCGCGCCCGCCGTGTCGGCTCTCTGTGTACGCGTACGGCCCGCGTGTCCCACATTTTAGAACCTTCGTAGAGCGAGAAACGAGAGAGCTAGTCCCCGGCCGCGACGAGCAACAGCAACGGCGGCAGCAGCAACGCCGCCTGCCATCAGCAGCCCCCCGGGGGCCTCGTGATGTGCGTGCATTCTCGTTTCTCGCACAGAGCGCACGGGCTGTAGATATATAGATAACGCGCGGCACAAAGAGTCGATCCGGCGGTTGTGTGTGGCACTCGCGCGCGCGGCATAACAGTAGTTGTGAAAATGTAATGGACACCGCCGGAGGTTTATGGGCTTCCCTATGGATTCCCAATTCGGTGTTTTCCGTCCCCACCCCACGCTGGAGCAGTAATTACAGTTCCCGCGGACACGAAGATTCCGCGCGGTTTGATTAATATCCAATTATATGCGACGTTAATTCTCCGGCCGTAACCGCAGGTGGGGAATTTTCCCTCTCGCGCTTCCGGCTAATCGCGAACGCAATCCCAACCCGGCTCCTCGGTGTCTTTGTATCGGGCGTAATTCTCGGGAGTCTTGAACTCTCGTGGCGAATGATTTTCCACGGATTCTGGGTTTGGACTCCCCCCCCCCCCCCCCCCCCCCGCTAGAATAATTATATGGTCTGTACAGATCCGTGGGTCGGTAGCTGTAGATGCGAAGATTCGGTTTGATTAATATCCAATTACGCGCGACGTTAATCCTCGGCGCTCTCCCCGCCGGGGAATTTTCCCTCTCGCACTTCCGGCTAATTACGGGCAACGATACACACACACACACAGAGGACCCACCGACGGTATTTTCCAGTCCGCGCGGCTCTCCCGAGTGGCGCGATTTTCGTCTCGGGCGCAACTCGTGGCGTTTTCGAGCGCTCTCGGTGAGTAACGAACGCGGCGAGAGAGCCAACGGGGCGCGTCGTCCGAGCTACTTATCTTGCCGCCCCTACTGGCCCGACGTTCTTTTTCTTTTTTCGCTTCGCGCTTCGAAGCGCGCTCACCTAACCTCGCACACGCAACCGCCGCGCGAGAGAGAGAGAGAGAGACGCGAACACTTGTGTACATGGAAGACAGAGAAAGAGAAAGAGACTCGCGTGCAGGGATATCCACGCATACCGAAAGAGTCGAGGGAGGGAGAGAGCGATGAGGCCTCTGCTGAGAAACGTACACAAAGAAAGACGCGAGAGGGACGCGTTCACGCACGTCTCGCGCGGCGGCGGCGGCGCTGCTGCGCCGTGATTGGCCGTCTCGTCTCTCGCCACCCCTCCGCCCTCCTCACACCCCCTTTCGAGCTCTCGGGGCAAGCAGAAACATTCGTCGCCGTCTCCTACGTCGCGGCGACGACGACGACGACGATGCAACGACGAGAGTACAGACGAACGGATAGGAAGCGGGACGACGCAGACTTGCACCCTCTCTCTGCTTCCCCATAGCCACTCTCCCCTCGTCGCAGTAGCTGCGCTCGACGCGCTCGGCTCGAGCGAGAAGGAGAGAGAGAGAGAGAGGAGAAGAGGGAGGGAGAGAGTCGCGGAGCTAGTCGACTATCGCGCTCGCTCTCTGTCCCGAGCTCTCGACCTCGGCGCACCCATTGGCGTGGCGAACCCGCATTTTTTAACCGACTCTCCGCGGCGGCGGCGGCACCAGCGTCGCGCGATTTCACCGATACTACACAATCCCGGCCCGAGAGCGATTACAGCAGCAGAAGAAACTCGAACTGGTGGCCGCGCGCTCGCTATCGCGCGGGTTTCTAGCCACGACCGCCGAACGCGGCTGCACAAATTGGCGGATTAACGCGGAGGAAAAAAGTCTTGATTTTTTTTTTATGACCGTAAAATCTTTCTCTTTTTATTTATTCACTCGGAGGGTCAGATTGAGGTGACGCAATTTTGGATTTACTCGCGAGTTTTCGACGAGTCAGCCGAGTAATTGAGAAAAATAAATATTAAGACGACTCGAGGCGGCGGTCACGTATCTCGGCCGCCCCCTTCGAGAACGACGAAAAAAATTGCCCTCGACCTTTGCGCCCATTGGCGTCGAGATATCCGTTCTCGTGGCTCGCGGAGTCGAGCGCGACGAAGAATTCAGTCAACCCCAATGACGCTGACGGTGGATCGGCGGACGTCGGGACGCCGGAGTCGAGTGAGAGAGGAGACAGCGCGACAGAAGTCGCCTCTCGCGTTTAGTGCGACTTCCCTCTCGCGCCCCCTGCTTGATTATTTTGCCCTCGACCTCGACCTGTGGCTCTCGGGAAGCTCCGCGCGCAGTGGCGTCGAGACGCACGAAAAAAAAAAAACCCGCGCGTTCGCTCGCTCGCTCGCTCGTGTTTCCTTTCTCTTTCCGCGCGCGCCGCGCGAGGTGTCGCGTCATTAGTCGAACGCCTGCGAGGAGGAACATTAGAGGACACCGAGGACGCTAAGTCCGTCGCACCCCGGGGTCTATAATTAACGGCCTTAACGAGCCTCGTTAATGTTAACCCTCAATATATCGACACATCCCTTCCATCATCTCCGCAATTAACCGCCGACACCCAGACGGCAATTTATAGCCCTACGCACCAAAGTACGAGGCTCGGTTACGTCAACTGTGAAAAAAAAAAACATTTTCTCCGACGAAATTTACCATAATTTGCGTTAAAAACATATTTCCACGCTTCGGCTTGCAGATAATTCCACTCAATTCTCGACGATAATATCACCTCGCATGACGCAACTAATTTTTTTTTTTTTTTCACCGAGAAATATCAATGGCTGTGATAAAATAAGAGTACACGTACTCAATCTCAAGGACATAGGAATTAATTATATCAAATACATTTTTTTTCTTCTTTTTTTTCCCCAAGAAATATCAACATCTATAATAAAATAAAAGCACACGCACTCAACCTCAAGGACATCCGCATTAATTATGTCAAACAAACATTTTTTTTTCATTCTTTTTTTTCTCTCTTCACGTCGACTTTGACAATCCGAGCACTCGGACGTTAATGTGTCAACGCCAGTTGCGTCCGCGTGTCTTACGTGCGCGATTATACAAACTGCGAATTCCGTACGCAACGCGCTCCGTGTGCAATTCCATCCAAGTGCAACGCGCATAACTGTGTCGTGCGCGCGCGCTCGCGGCTCTCGGTTCCCCCTGCGCTGTACGCAAGGTGCGCGCAGGTGTAACTGGGGCGCGCGAGGCCCGATACCATTGTATATGGAATAACGCGATTCGTGGCGCGCTCTCTCGTGGCTCGCGCTCGGTAGGCGTGCGCGACGTGTGTGCCGTGCGTCGCGCGTCGTGTGTGTGCATTATTATTTCCTCTCGGTGTTTCGCAGCGTCGAGACGACTAGAGTCGAGATTTTATTTTCGCGACGCCCTCTGTGAGTTGTGGTTGTCGAGGGGGAGAGGAACAACAACGGCAGCGGGGCGGGAAGGACGAAGGCGGGAAGTGTGTAGCGTTGTAAAATCCGCAGCGCTCTCGCGCGGGCCTCGACGACGCTATTAAAGTGGCCAGCCGCGGAGCCAACGAGCATTGAGCATTGTCGAGGAGAGCGAGAGAATGATTCATAACCCCGATGGACTCTGACTGTGGCGACTCGGTGGATGTGGCCACTGAGAGGGTTACATTATTATCGCGTCGTGTGGTGCCTGGTCGCGCGCGGCCGACCGCTCGGTCGGGGCTATAACGCGCTGTGTGTGCGTTGCGAAATATCCACACCGCGATGGCCCTACGTGGCAAGCGCGCGCTCGCTCGCTCGCCATTGCGCGTCGTCATCGTCCTGCTTCTCTATCTCGTTTTCCTTCGTGAGTCACCGGCGCTCGCTCGCGCGCGCGCGTGGTCTTCGCAGAAATAGCGGAGCGCAGGAGAGACCCGCGGCGGACGAGTGACGAGGGGCTGAAGCCGAAAAAACTATTCCATTGGCTGAAACTTAAAAAAAAAATTGATCCCTCGACCCCATCGAATCGACAGATAAAAAATGTTTACTATTCCCGAATGTATTTTTTTTACATTACCCAAACTAACCAAACCGACAGATTAAAAAAAAATAAATAAATATTTCTAGAAATCGTTTTTAATTTTTATTTTTTTTTACTTATCACCCAATCGAGCCGAATCGATGGATAAAAAAAATATCTTATAACTTCGGAATTCTGAACTGCGTATTTTTTTTTATTGTTACAGCTTGAGTCAAAGCTTGGCGATAATCACGGAGCTGCGAAGCAACAAAGGCGAGAGTCTCGGTGGTAGCCTCAGCCGACGTGTTTCTGGCGCAAGAGCGTCCAAGAAAACGTTCCCGTAACGGATATACACAACACAGAGGCTGCGAGAGACCCCAAGCGAGCGAGATATCCCGCAATGCCGTACGGCACAACACAGAGGCGGCTTTCGCGGTGGCATAGGTGGCGCACAGGCGGCCGGGCGTCGTGGTAGTGGTAGTCGCGGTAGGTGTTGTTGTTAAGAAGCGCGACGCAGGTGTATTCCACGGAAACACTTGGGGGATATCTAGCCGCGCGACCCGTGAAGCCATCCGGGGCCGCCGCCGCCGCCGCCGCTAGCGTGGGGCGTTGGGGCGAGAGGGGCGGCTTTCGCTCGCTGCCGCCGCCGCCGGCGACGACGGGGGAAGCCAACAGAAACGGTGCTACGCGGAGAGCGACGAGTGCGAGGAAGCGAAAGGGAGCCACAAGTCGAAGGGGAAAGAGCGAAGCGCTGCCGCTGTTCTCTCTCGCTCTGGGAACGAATCCTGTGCACCGGCACCGCTATAGTTCGCCCCGCTGCAGGTGCATTCACGGAACCACTCTCCTCGCTTCGTGGGACACCCCTTTTTTTCTCCTCGCTCCACGGAACCCCGACGATTAATATATATGTTTTTTTTACTTCGTCTCATCTAAACGTCGAATTTTTTCAATGTCAGCGGACGAAAATTGTTTGCAACCCCTTTGAAACTGATTTTTTTTTTCTTTCCTATTAGAATCATTTTTGAATTTTTTCTATCTTTATTATTATTTACGGATGTTAAATATTTGGAATATTGAAAAAAAAAAAAAAAAAAAAAAAAAAAAAAAAAAAAAAAAAAAAAAATCGAGTTGAAAGCTTTGATTTAGCTAAGTAATATTACAAGTCTCCCAATTAGCTGCCTTCATTGAGTGATACATTTAGAGCCACAGACCCAAAAATTGGTATTCAATCGACGACTGATTAGACGGAGACAATTCCCATCGGTGGTTTACCCCGAAAGGACGGGATTACTCGAGCGCCGAATGCCTCGGAGGCTATAAACGCGGCAACCAATTATCTCTCGTTAAGTAGCGCGCGGCGGTACACCCGACCCTTCGGTAGTTTCTAATCGATCGAGATTGCATCGCGTCGAGTCAAAGAGGAAGCTATTAGGGTGGGCTATTAACTCGAGAGATTTCTCGAATGTCGCGTCTCTCGCCCCCCCTCTCTCTCTGTCTCTCCCTCCCCGTTCAACCCCGTCCGTGCGTGACGGGGCGAGACGCAAGCGGGCGGATAGACCGAGCGCTGGTAATAATACAGACCCCGGGAATTCGGCGTCCCTTCCCCTCCCACGCTCGGCGCGCAGCCCCTCAACCGAGCCATTATATTATCGCGGCCGTTATTATCATTATTATTGTCGAGTCTCTCGTCAACCCTCTGCGAACCCTGTTGCTCGTCCGGGGGCAGGGCCGATGTGTACACATATATATATATAATATACATACATATATATATACATACACACCACGATAAAATCGTCATGCCACTTTGATCGTGTATCGTGGTTGCCCGCAGGAAGCGACATGTAAATTCCGTTGCCCCCAGACGAGCGACATAGCGAGAGACGGAGACAGAGAGTGAAAAAAACAAACGAACACGCGAAGCTCAGCGGCGAGCGAGGGGGGAAAATGAATAGAAATAAAGAGCGAGACGGCGACAGAGACACGAGGCGAGCAAGCGAGTTTCGCCCTCGACCGGCGCTCTCACTGTGTGCGGTTATCCTCGTCACGAGCGCGCGTACTATATACGCACTTGTCGCGCGCGCGCGCGCTACCCAATCGGGGGCAGCGCGCAGTAATGGGAAACAGCGACGAGCGCGCGCGGGGGGAGAAGGGAGAGGGAGGACACACCGTAGCGCCTGCTCGAGCCTGCGTGGAAATGTTATTTAAATTTCGTAATACGTGGGAAGTGCGTGCGTGGGTTTGAAGCGCGCGCGACTGTGTCTGTCCGTGTGTGGACACACGAGCTGAGGTTAGGACACGCTCGACTGGTGCGATATAGGGGATAGGGGAGGGCGAGAGTCGCTAGAGAAGCAGAAACGGTGGGAGAGAGAACGCGAGATATGTACACACGAAAACAAGAGAGAGAGAGGCAGAGAGAACGGTGGGTTGCGGATTGAGAGAAGGCAGAGGAAGCGTGCGAACCACGTGGCCCGGGACCTCGAGTGGCTCTCGGCGGGAGGTAAAGGGCAAGTGGCCGTGAAAGGAGGATCGGGCGAGATGCGCCTCACGAAATATATACATGAATAATAGGCCCACGGGCTCTGCGTGTTATGGCGGAGAGCGACGGAGAGACCCTCGGGAGTCCTTCGAGCGGGCCGCGAAATAACCATCACAATGTGTTTTCTTCGAGACAAACATTTGAGTCATCCCGGGAGTCGAGCGACGACGCACGAGAAACGCGCTGCCGAGGGTGAGAAGCGCGATGGAAAAATTGGGGCGATTCTCCGATGTTTGGAGATTTGTCGCAAAGGAATTCGCTGAGTTTTTTTTTTTTTTTTTCTTTAATTACACACGCGGCGAAAATTATCGTGGATTGCGCGCGCTCGGCGAAGATCACGAGAGATTCGCGCCGAGCACGTGCTCGGCACTGCTTACGTTTGTTTTCCGATAAAGCGACGAGCGCGCGAGGGAGCCGCGCAAAGTCGTTTATCTCGTTTGCGTGATCGCGAGTAACGAAGATAGCGCGGGGCAGGCTGAAATAAGAGGAAAAAGAGACACACACAGGCACTCGTACGCACACACACGCGCGGGGAGAGCCGAAGAGACGCGCGCGGGACTCGTACGTGACGATCGAATCTCCACACACGCACACACGCAGTCGAGCTCTCCGTGTCCTCGCCGAGTCGACTCACCTGTTACAACGTTGCGGAGTGGCGAATCCAAAAAAAGCACTTTTAGCATATGCGCGGCGCGCGGAGGGCGCTCGATCGACGGCGGGAATCGTTATCCGAGCCGTCGATGCACGGCGCCCGATATATCTTCGGCTTCGCCGAAAACGAAGTCGAACGAAAGAATGTGTGTTTTTTGTTTTTTCTATTTTTTTTTTCTTCAAATTCGATCACACTGTTTTCAGGCACTGCGCGCGACTACGATAAACCATAAAACGGAATATACACAAAACAATTCACGCACGTGGCTGGCCCGGTTTCGCGTTGTAAGTAACTGTGTTTACGATTGTAACTGTATGTGTATCATGTGTGTGTGTATTGTATATATACCGTTTGAGTTTGAGTGTGCAACTCGAGTGTGCACGGCTGACGAACGAGGAGAGAAAAGGAACTGGAGAGAAGCGCGTGTATGGTCAGAGCCGCCGCACCGCGCGGCACGGGGTGAGGAAACGTACTGAAACGGATCGAGGACTAGCGAGAACAAGAGAGGGCGGCAGCGGACAGGGTGAGGTTGCGGTGGCGGGGTGGCGAGGGCGAGTTAACGCTGCGGCGGCGGCGGCGGCGACGAAGGCGGCGGTGGTGGTGGAAACGTGGAACGCGCGAGCGCGAACGGCTCGGTGAATGGATACGGGGGAGGGAGGGAGGGGGGGGACGGAGCTCGCCGAGCGGAGCGTCGGGGAGGGAGGGCGGGAGGGGAGGGGGAGAAGAGGACTCGACTGATGGCAAACGAACGAAGGAAGAGGCGAAGGCATGAACGAAGAATGGATCTCAACGTGGAAAACGAAGCGGAAACGATTGGGATATACACGAAACAACGTGCGAGCGGCGGCGGCGGCAGCGGCGGAACGGAAACTCGGCTACTGCGACTTCGATTTACGAGATTAAAGGATTAGTAACGTAATGATAATTACTGGAGTGTTTTTTTTGTCGTGCGATATTTTGGTCGTTTGTTGTGAGTAAAGTACAACGATTGTTTTGGTTCATTGTTGACACGGGAGTAAATTCGAGGGGGCGAGAGCCGGACGTGACCTTGAAGGGGCTTGAAGGACACGCTTTGTCAGTCTAGGAGCGCAGGAAACATTTTTCATGGAATACTGGAATATTCTGGTGAATGTAACAGAAGAAAAATGTATCAAGTGAATAAATTTGTAAAATAAAATTCTACGATATACGCACTCTGTTTAATTAGAAGCAACTAGTGACAATGACATCGTTGACTCCTACGATTATCGTAACAATAGCAGCTCGACGAAGCTAGAAAAGTTTTACAACAAAAATCCGAGGGAAAAGCCTCGAGAGCCGCGAGGAAGTCGAAAGGCACCCCAGGGCTTCTGGCTTCTCGACGCCTATGGGCCGCACAGCGCCATGAGCGAGAGCGAGACTCAGTCGTCGCGTCGTACACAGCGCGACACGTTCGTCGTCGTCGTCCGAGCGCCGCGCACACATTTGCAGCGAGCGAGCGGCGGCGGCGGCGGCGGGAGGACGGGAGGGGGGAAAGGGTGAGGATAAAGTTGGGTGGGGAGAGGGTAGAGAGAGACTCGAGGGGTGTCGCGGGCGCGCGGGAAGAGAGGACAGAGAGGAACACGAGAGCCGGTGGGGTTGGGTGGAAGGGGTGACGAGACGAGCCGAGCGCGAAGAAGGCAGAGAGAGAGGACGAGGGGTGGGCAGGCAGGCAGGCAGACTGCTCGAGGGGTCGTGGGAGGGAGTATAGAGGGCGTAAGGCCGCGCGGGGCGTGGGGGGCGAAGCGCGGGGGGAGGAGGGAGAGAAGGATAGAGCGAGAGACTGATATTTACGCAACCCTCTCTCGCGCGCGCGTTCGCAGCCCAGCGAAAATCCACGTAGAGGCACGCGGAGGCCGGGAGAGCCGCGCGCGAGCGATAAGCCACGTCGAGGAAACCAACCGACGTCCTCCACCAATGCTAACAGCGGCAGCGGCACCGAGAATTCTCCGCGGCGAATCGTGCTGTGACGATGCTTCGTTATTTCTTTCCTTCAATTTAGTTTGTTATCGTTCGCAGAAACACAGATATATGTATATATATATATATATGTATATACATGCATGTATATACGCTGCATAGTTTCTGCGTTACTATTGCTTTCCGTTGCAACAATGTACGTAACTGGGAAAATGAATATGTAAGCGCTAGGTTAGGGAGAAAAATCGACCGAGCGCCGGGAGGACGTTGGACGTGGCCGTGCGATACGCGGAAACAGAGATCGCGCGGGGCGCCTGGGACACCCGCGATTATTTTCAACCGTACGAACTCGCAGTCCAGCGCGCGCGCCGCCCAACAGACACGCACACAGACGGACGAACGGACGGACGGACAGACATACGTGCACAGACACACACGCGCGAGGCGGCTACTCTTGCCGAGAGGGAGTGAAACGGAGGACGTGAGAGGCATCACCGAGTGAGAAGTACGAGAGGGAGAGAGTCGCGCGCGCGAGTGCGAGAGAGACGGCGTATCGAGTAGTCCTCTCGCGAGCTCCCACACACACACGGAGAGAGAGACACCGACACACGAGGAGACTCTGCCTCGAGCGTGGAGGCGCTTTGTGTATGTACACGTGGCCGCGCCGGGAAACCCACACAGCCACGGGGACTAACACCCTCCGCGCCCTCTCAAACTCTTTTCGTCTCACTTCGACTCGCGCCGCTTCGAGATACGCTCGACTCTCTCGCTTTCGCGTTTCCCTCTTTCTCCGTCCTTCTCAGTCTCCCTCACTCCTACGTACCACAGACACAGAGCCAGACGCAGAGACTCACACACACACACACACACACATGACACGCACGGGCACGTACAGGCATAAAACACACTCTTGGCACTTCGGGTAATATCGATTCCGACGTCGTTGACGACGACGAATACAACAACACAATGAGAGAGAGACCGACCGACTATACACATCGCTGTCGTCGTCGTCGTCGTCGTCGTCGTCGTCATAGTTGTGTATATCGCTGTGTATATCGTCGTTACATAGTGTACGCGGGGTAGCGCGCTTCCGATGGCAACGACCCTGCTGCGTATGCTCCGTGTGTTCCACTAGCTAATGCTGTTTTACTCCTGGTGCTTCGGTCGGTCACATTCGAGAGCGCGGCCGCAGCCACGCAACGGATACATGTCTCGCTCGCGGTGGGCGCGAGCGCGAAGAGACCGAACGGCAGAAGGAGCCAGAGCGTCCGATGAGGAAGCGGAGGCCGAGGCCGCGTGAGAGGAGCAAGAAGAGTAAGAAGAAGCAACGAAGCGGGCGAGAGCGCTACGTCGCTGCACTTCTCGCTCCTCCTCGTCGTCGTCGTCGTCGTCGTTGGGGTCTCTCGTCGCCCAGGACACACGTATTTTCAGATCGGCAACGCCCGCTCGGTGAGACCGATGACACCCGAAACCCCAGCGGCGTGCATGTGCACACACTACGATTGTACCGCGGGGACGGAGAGAGCGAGATACACCGAGATATCGCAGTCAGCTTTTTTTTTTTTTCATTTTCATTTTTTTTTTCTGCAAACGACGTTCGGCCGTCTCGATTGTAGCGTTCGAACGGAATGCCGAGAAGCACAGGAAATTCCGCGAAGCGGTAACACGACGGTCACACCACGAATTTTCAGGGCAAAATCCACCTCACGTTACACCCACCAGCGTGATCGTCGTGCCGACGATTCACCACCACATGACACCAACTTTATCGCACCGGGGGGGAGGGGGACGGACACCGAATACAGCTCCCGCTGTCCCGGCTCGGCGCGCTCGGTTATTTCGTACACACATTCGCAACACGCAAACGCGACACCGTTTTACATCCGACACTCGGGAGGGTCACAGGGCGCGTTGTGCATGATTAACGGGGAAAAGTCGCGTCGGTGAGTTTCTCGTCGCTCGGCGAGGATCCGAGCACTGCGAGCGACGTGCGGCGAAGTTTTTTTTTCTTTTCTTTTTTTCTCCCCGATGTAACAGCACCGCACGTAACAATTGCATACCGCCGACGACGACGAATCGGAGAGACATAGACGAAATAAGGAAAAATGGGGAAAGTGGATGTGCGGATAAGACGTCGACCACTTACCTTGGCATCTCCCTCTCTCTCTATCTTTCCCGCTAATCACTCTCTCTCCCTCTCTCTCTCTCTCTCGCACTCGTGGTTTGGGTGTTCGCGAGTCGTAACGTAGGATTTATCCACGACGACACGGAGACGGAGGAGACGAGAGCGCGCGCGACGTCGGCTTCGGCGACGACGACGACGCACGTACACGGGGGGGTTGGACACACTGAGAGCGAGGCAGCAGCGCCAGCAGCGGTAAAGCAGCACCAGCGGCAGCGCGGGGCACACACACACACACACGCGAGCCCGCGACGCTACACGGGGGACTCGCGCGCGGCGCGGCCGTGGAATCGAGAGAGAAAGAACGATAGAACGGGGGACGAAACGGGGGGTGGCGGCGGCGGCGGCGGTGGTAGGTGGTGGTGGTGGCGGCAGCGAGCAGCGGCGGCAGCAGCAGCAACAGCAGCAGCGCCTAGGACGCCATGTCAGCAAGTTGATGCGCGAGTGAGACGAGAATAGGCTAAGCGATACAGCGATGGGCAGTGTCTCCCCACCGAGCGCCGTGAGGCAGACGAAGACGCGCGCATGTCAATAGCTGTGCGGCGTGCGGTCTCCTTGAGCGCGGACGAGCACTGTTACATTTGTCTATGTGTATGACGGCATACAGGGAGGATCGGGGGCGAGCGACGAGCGAGATGGCGCGACCGAGGCGCGAGGGAGAGGGACGGAGAGAGCGAAAGGAGAACGAAGGGAAGCGAAGCGAGCGAGAGGCAACGAGCTGCACGCTTCGGGTGAACCGAGTCCTGGCGCTCGGGCGGACTCGGCTCTATCTCTCCACCGTCGTCGTCGTCGTCGTCGTCGTCGTCGACGTTGCGTCGTCGTCGCGCCTGTGTGTGCGCGCCTCGACGTTCGCGAGTGCCTTTTGCTTCTCTGCCGTCTGCTCGCGCGCTCGGGCTTCGCCCCGGCTCCGCTGCCGCCGCTGCCGCTGCTGCTGCTGCTCCTACACACCGGACAAAATAATAATTCGACTCGTCGCGCCACCGCGCGGCCGACCGCGAATCTCGCTATCTTTCTCTCTCTCTGTCTCTCTGTCTCTCGCTCGCGCGCTGCTTTTACGCGGCCGCCCGCCCGCCCCCCGCTCGCCTCGCGGCTCGAGCCGCTCAGACTTCCGTTCAGCGGCGCGGTCACCGCTTCGCCATGAGCTAGACACCCGCGCGCGCGCGCCCGATACACAACGCGCCACACCGCCCCGACATCTTCTCTCGCGGGAATATCGCTCGCGCCCTCGTTCGACCCGAGGAAAACCACCGATCCCGATCATCTCCCGAGAGCGGCTCAGCCGCCGCGCGAACCGCCCGGCAACTTTCGGAAACAAAAGCCTGCCGCAGACGCTGATAAGAGGCGACGGCGACGACGACTCTGTCGATACTTTTTGTTTACACTCGCGTTCCTCCTTCCTTCCCGAGTATCCGTGTATCGAAATTGGATTTCTATAGATGCGCAGCGTGTTCCTGCTAGTTTACAGCGGTTCGTTTTGCGGATATCACAGCTCGCCCCGCGCTCTCTTATCTGCATTCGAAATTTCGTCTAACTTCCCGCCGTGCGCGCGTTTTTTTGTGCTACGCTCCACAGACACGGGTTGCGTTTACACGTCGCAAAACGCGGAGGATGATGATTCTTCCCGTAACATTCGGGAATAAATTAATCCAACGATGGTTTAAATATAGAAGCGTAGCGCGGAGGTTGGGATGTAATATTAGCCAGAGGGTAGCTGGGCCGTGCAGTCTGGAGATAAAACAGTCGCGCGAAGGAGGGAGAACGGGCTGCGAGGCCGAGGCGAAAACCGGAGAGAGAGACCACCCTCCTCCCTCACCCTCGAGATCGGGGGCCCAGGACGAAATAAAAAAAAAGACGGCATTTATTTTCGCCTCTTTGTTCTCACGCTGGTAACACATTCTCCCCTCGCTCGCTCGCTCGTCGCCCGGGCTGCTCTCCGCGCGCTCTCGTCCGCCGAGGAACTCAACCCTCCGTCCCTCCGAGTGGGTATCACGCGCTCAGCCGTTTCTCTCCACCGACTCTCCCCCCCCCCCCCCCCCCCACTCCCCGGCCCCGCCGCCACTCTCGGCCGCAGCTTACGACGCTCCGTCTTTCTCTTGTTCCCTCGTCCTTCTTCGGCTTCTTCTCCCTACGCCAACGAAAGCATCGCCGTACAGCCGCGCGCGGCGCACCCTCGTTCGAATACTCTCGACTCTCCTACACTTTCTTTCTGCATTGAAATTCCTCGGGCTGTGCAGCCGCGCCGGCGAATCTATCCCCGCGTTGTGGGTGAAAAATATTACGCTCGTGGCTGCTGTTAATTTATCGATCTGATGTACAAACAGGACGTTATCGCTAGGTGAAACGAAAATTGTTGGTAATAAATTAAAATGTGTGAAATCCTTTTTTTGTTTTTTGGGTTTCTGATTTAAATCTTGATACGAATTTTTTCTTCATGTACAATTCTGGTTTTGTGGAGGCTCTAAAAATGAGCAGAAGGTTAGACGTTAAAAAAATATCGCTAGGTGAAACGAAAATTATTGTTGGTAATAAATTAAAATGTTTGAAATCCTTTTTTTCTTTTTTGGGTTCTTGATTAAAATTTTGGTACGAATTTTTTCTTCATGTACAATTCTGGTTTTGTGGAGGCTCTACAAATGAGCAGAACGATAGACGTTAAAAAAATATTCAAACCCTGAACAAGTGTTTCACGATTCAAGAAAAAAAAAATTAACTTTCTACCGCGATAAAAAATGGTAGTTTGAAAAGCTTTAGGTAATTCACGGCTCGTCTCGGCTGTTCGCAGCGTTCATTTGCGGATTGGTCTATCGCGCCCATTAAAGCCAAGTTGTGGGTTTCACTTTTTCCAGGGAACGAAAGTTTCGCCGGAATTTTCTAAAGATACTGCGGATCAAGGATTTTTTTTTACGCTCCGCTGGACGTCGGGTTGAGGTTGCGCGCGTCTGGCGAGTTTAATGGCGCGCGCGCGCGGGGGTGAGAAGAAGGCGAGCCGTGTGCGGTCGGGGGGTCCGTTCTTCGTCGGCGGCGGCGGACGGGAGGGGTTGAGGAGTGCGGAGCACATCGGAGGGATGGAGGGAATGCGGAGTCGAGTCGCGCGCGGCCAAACTCCGAGCACGATCCGGTCGAGACGAGACGGGGGATGAGATCACCCATCGCAGTCTCTGCGCTCCCCGCTGCTGCTGCTGCTGCCTCGCGCTATGCGTATGAATGCGACGAGCAGGGAAGGGGGTAGGAATGAGAGGAAATTTTACCCGCTGCACGCGAGACACTGGGATAATAAAAAGGAACGAACTTTTTTTTTCTCTCTCTTCTCTTTTTGCCCAGCGCCGGCGGAATTTCTAAAACTCGTGTGGGAATCGACAAACTCAGAGGCGAAAGGAGATAGAATAAAAATTGGCACTAAAAAAGAAAAAATAAGAAAAACGAAATCGTGAAAAGTTATTTCTTTTTTTTTTCAAATACAGTCTGAGATTTATTGAACTTTTTTTTATTTTTATTTCCACCAGAAATCAATTTTTTTCCAGTCGCAAATTCACGGCGATTTCACCGGCTCGTCGGGATGAAAAGAAAAATCGATTTCGAAATCCTCGGGAATGTCATCCAGAATTGGCAAGTCGGGTTGGACGCGTTCGACTCGCGCCGGGTGCGCGTCGAGTTTACACGTGATACGGCGCGTGCATTGCCGGCGGTACGCGGGGAGTACTACTGTTTACAGTATATATACTGTTACTTCCTCTTGAATGGATACCACACCGCATTCGCTGTACTATAAAACTCGCGAAAGACCTTTCACTCGTGGCTGCGCGACCGCCACGAGGTCAACGTTCATCAGTTGCGAGCGCGCGCGCGCGCCGTGTGTAGTGGTGTATCGAGAAAGCGCATATCACCGGTACGACGAATTACAAATTGTATGCATGCGAGCGCTGACCGTGTGCCACTCTCCGCCGCTCGGCGAATGCTGTAACTAATACCGTTCCGTATACGCTCGTCGTAATATCCTCCCGCCCCTCCCGATCCCCCCCCCCTCCCCCCCCCTCTCTCTCATCACGGTCCACGTGTCTCAAGCACGTTTCTATCTCGCACACCGTCGTCCATATCTCGCGCGTGCACGCGCGAGCCGTTTTTTTCTTCGATCATTTTCCCGGGACTAATTGTCGACAGGAAAGAACGAGCGAGCACGTGAGCATATTAAGTAACACTGTAGTTCCCCGATTTTTTTTTAGCCACTCGATGTATCGCAAAATGTCGACATGTCAGTTGGAAAAAACTTGTTTCCTTCCGCCAGGCTGCGCGAAGAAAAAATGGTGCGCGAGGAAAATGGTGGACGACGACTCGATCGGTATTCCACGCTTTTTATCTTATCGCCAGGTACCGACCGAGTCGAGACTCGAGACCCCAATTTTTCGCCCGGCGGCTCGGACGGAGATGCGCTGCGTGCCCTCCGACTGATTATTCCGCGGGACATACGAATTCGCTCTCTCGACTCCCGACTGTCCGGCTGGGGCGAGAGAGGGGAGTTACTTTCGCGAGAAGTTAATAAGCTGACTTTGAGGAAAATAAAAATATTATTGCAAGGCTTACTAGACCGCCGCGTCGTTTCACACCTCCGATAAATGCGTTATCATCGTTCAGCTCACGGACGTCAAAGTTCAATTATCGCGAGAAAAAGTTGCGAAGTTTTAACTGACATTGGGGAAAAAAAACTGGTCTGTCCTTCCGCATTCCCCGCGACTCGAGCGACCGCGAACGAGAAACTCCCCTCGTCGAAAATAAATACATCCGAAAGTGGAGCTCCGACAGTTGAAGCATCAAAAATACATTCCCAGTATATTTTCGATCAATTCCACACCACCGGAATGCCAAAACAAAAATATATCCCCCGCGTCTCGCGCGTACACGACGCCCGTGAATTTCGTCCCAAAGCGCGCGCGAGGAACGAGCCCGAGTGTCGAATCTGGCGTCACCCATCATGAATAGAAATTCTCCCGGCAGACCAGCGCGAAAATAGTAAACAAGACGAGCGCAGGAGACAGAGAGGTAAACACTGTAAACAAGTTTGGACGTACCGAGCAGCGTGGGGCAGCTCCACTCCCGGATCCCCGGCTCTTTCGTTTCCAATGAAAACTCCTTCCACTCGTATTTTTATTTGTTTTTTTTTTCCCCGGCACGTAAAGACACACAGTTTAAAAAAAAACTTGGCACTAGGCGCGTCGAGCGTCGACCGTAATTGGACTGTAAACACTCGCGACTGTTCACACTGCTGACCGCTGAGAGCGTAGCGTAAGTACACGAAAAACTTTTCGGTGGCACAGTGCGCGCGCGGCTCGTGGACGGTGTAGTGCGATATACGGGGAACACGCGAGGCAGCCCGCGAAACTGCGTACGAGAAACGGGCAGGGGGGAGGTGGGGGGTCTGCCCGCTGTGTTACTGCTTGGTTGCCAGCAACGAGAGTTTAGGCGCGCGCGCTATGGCCCAGCGAGCGAGCCACTGTGTCTCGGTAGAGGGATCCTTGTCCGCGTAACCGCGATGTCCGCGCACCTCAACGGACGAACGAGAACAGCGGCGAAACAGAGCCGGGCACATGCACCACGCGGGCCGAGCGAGATGTCTGATACGGCGCGTACCAAGACAACGGACTCTTTCGCCCTCGCGACGCCGTCTTCGTTTCGTCTCTCTCGCTCGCGCGCGCTCTGCTTCGCTCTCGCTCTCTCTCTCTCTCGCTCTGCCTCGTTTCAGTGGCGGCGACAGCGGCGGCGGCGGCGGCGGCGGCGGCGGCAACGGCGGCTGCTCCCACCTTGACACGTTTTACCCCGGCAGCGTCGTACGACACCAGCGGCTACGAAACGCGGGTGCGCTGCTGCGATACGCCACGAGGACGAGGACAAGTCCTCCGGTGTCCGGAGTTCCTAAAGCGTTGCAATTAAACGCGACCTGCAAAGTTAAATATTGCTCGCTGTGTTTCTGGCAGAAGGAAAAATCGTGGCGATCGCGGGGGGCTATTGAGATTAATTGGTGTTGAACTATTGTTATGGCTGTAAGTAATTATGATCTATCTGTGGTAGATAAATAATACACTGCTGTTCGAACGTCTCGTGACGTGACGAGGAAAGACCTCGCTGCAATTTCGTGATATTTAATCAGAAGACGCAGTATCGTCTGGCCTGGTACTTGAAAATTTGATTGTCTGCGCTTCGTTATTATCTCTGCACTTCAAAAGCTGCAGCCGAAACACTGGAACCGGGACTTTGACATTGGTACAGTCGATGCTCCCGTAAACGAAAAAAAATGCTCCACTCAACAAACACAATAGTGAAAGTTGATTGAGTATTTTGAAGCCCTTTCAACATTCTATCAATGAGAAGCGTTTTTTAAATGACTTTTTTCCTTCTAAAGTAAAAAAAAACCTTCCAAGTTCGTCTTGCGAGCTTCGACTGTACTCAAGTATTTATCTCGTACACAGAAATACAGTAGAAACGGGCACAGAGGAAAAAAGAAGCGAGATATCCCTCGAATCTTTTCGGTCGACTGATAAAAAGAGTCCCGGAGGGGCTTTAGTTCTGGGTGACGCCGAGGATGAGGACGGATGGACGTGCGGAGAGCGAGGAGAGACGCGAGGCGGTAAAAAAGCGTTCGGAGGGAAGGGGGTAGAGAGTGAGTCGAAAGAGCGAGAAAGCCGGGTCGGGTGAGCGAAGGACGCCGAGAGCCGAGAACGAAGATAACCGAGGGAACGAGGGCTGCGAGCGAAGCGGACGCCGTCGGGGGAGTAACGGGCGAAGGCTAAAAAGGAGGACGAGGGGATGGAGGGAGGCGCGAAGCCAAAGAGCGAGAGGAGACCGTGAGACGGCGCTCGAGTCTGGGAGGCGGAATGGCGGATATACGCGCCAGAGGGCGAATCCGACGGGGTTGGAGGGGACACGCCGGACTTCTTTTCGAGAGGCGGGGAGGATCGACACGATCGTCAGCGGCCTCTGCAGGGCTCAAAGGGGAAAGTTTCGAAAGCCCGCAATTATTTGACAACAGCAGTGAAATAAAAAAGTAAATAAAAAATTCTTCTCTTGACTGTTTGAATTTTCCTTTGGAAAGGCGATAACTGTTTTTCGAGCTGTGGAAAATCGCTCGATGCCCCGATAAGAATAATGTCATCCGTCGATAAAGTCACTTGCAATATTGCGTTGAATCGTCGTCGTCGTCGTCGTCGTCGTCTGACGCTAACCGTGCGTGTACTACTTTGGTATACGACGAACCCGAGAGGGCAACGGCGCACCAGCGTCGAGACGAAAGTGTGTATAACTCTCGTGTGTATAGTGGCGCATACCACACGCGCATTCTTCGGTGTGATTAGAGCGCAGGGAGCGCAGTCTCGGAGCCGGGAGCGAGGCGGCCCAGCGAGAGACACGAAGAGGGAGAAAGAGCGCGGCAAAGGAGGTTATTCTTCACCAATTGCTTCGTTTAGATTCGTCCTCACCCTCGGGCGCGCCGCCTCGAGTGTATTTACCGAGCGCGCGACTCTTGCCCAAACTTGCGGCTGTGTGAATTGTCCTAGAAAAAAAATCTTGACTCGGCGTCCCGGTCATTGACACGTCTCCGCCGTGTGGATCTTCACGTGTCGCGGCGACGTAAGAGAAAACGTCATTTTTCTCGCCCGACACTTTCACACGAATTTGCGTAAAAAGCGACGCTTTATTTTTTATGTTACGTGTAGGAAAAAAAAAACAATTTTATTTAGAGAGGTTATAAACTTCCAAAAACGTTCAGAAGCCCAGCACGATAAAATCGATTATCGTAGCATTCCCAAAAATAAATAAATACGCAAAAATCACGAGTTTATATTTATTCCAGAATGAATTAACCTTTCGTTGCAAAAGCGCCGGGAATGTCCCGAGGAAAAATCATAACCACATGTGATTCTCATCGAGCGAATGACTGGTAGGACGAGCGTCGCAGTCGCGCGGGGCTCGGTGGTGAAGGGTGCGCGGGAATCCGACTAGAAAACATAGTACGAATCGTAGCGACGACAAAGAAAACGAGTCAGTGTGGTGTCCGGCGCGCAGGGCCGGGCCGCGAGGTCCAGGCGGTTGTCGTTTGGGGGGGCAAGGAGAGCGCGACGAACCGAGGGACAGAGACAGACGACGAGGAAGGAGGAAAAGAAAGATGAAGAATGTTGTGCCCGTGCACCCATTGCGAGGACCCGACGACGCCGCGCGGGGAGATAGATAAGGAGAGAAGAGGGAGAGAGAGAAAGAGAGAGACACAGAGCGGCGGTGACGGAGAGGAGAGAAGAGGGGGACGCGCGACTCGAGTGTACGAGAGCTCACGGTGGGCGACACAGCGCAGGGTACTGCGAGGGAAAGAGCCGCGCGTGAGCGCGAGCGAGCGCCTTCGAGGAGCCGAGAGGAGCGAGTACACTACACGTGTCGCTCCGGCACGCGGGGTGTTGACCTCAAATAGCTTTTTTAACGTGACGTAACCCGCGCGCGCTCGCGCGCTCCCAACGAAAAGGGTTGGGAAACGGGGCAACGCGCGATGCTCTACGATCCGGCGACGGCGACGGCGGCTCCCTCTCTCTCTCTCTCTTTCTCTATCTCTATTCACCAGATACGACTCTCCGGCTTCGGTTTTTCTACTGTATAAAACTATCCCGTGTCACAGCGATGGGCACTGCGACCGGCTGTGGGGAATTATATTACTTTGTTTTTCGGTTTCCTTGTGATACGAATAAAAGTGTGAATACTTTCGTGCAATTATATTATCGGATTTTATCGATGGCAGTGACGCGTTATTAATGCTGGAAATAGGAGGGAGATTTATTTTTATTTGGATTATTTTTGTTTAATTTAAAGGGATAACATGGCGAGCGTGAGACCTTGCAAAATATATTCGTCGCAGTACTTCAAGTGTCACTGACGAAGCTGAAAATATTTTTCTCCGATATCTTTTCACCCCCTCCCCCCCCCCTCCCCCCTAACATATTTTGCCTACATATCAGTTGAAGAAATGGTCATCCTGTAACGTTTTCAAAAATCATAAACCTTCCTCAGCATCGGAAGCAGAAAGGAAAAAAAAACCGTAATACCACTACCCGTAAAGATCCGCCGCGCTTTTCTCTTTTATTTATCCGAGATCCTCGGATGACCGCGAGCATCCGCAATCGCGCCCATAGCCAGGGCTGCTGCTGCCGCCGCCGTCTCGAGGAACTCTCGGCAGCGCCGGGCGAGTTGCCTGACTATCCGTTATGTGCAGGCCGCGCGCGGCGGGCCGCGGGGCACAACGAGATCCTTTCATTCGAGAATCGAGACTGGAAACCCACTTGCGCGGTGGCGGCGGCGGCGGCCGCTCGCCGATATAAACTCGACGCCGCCGCGCACCACCAACGATTCACCACACTCATCGCCTCGCGCTGCCCCCCCCCCCTCCCCCCTCCTGCGCCTCCACGCCTCGCCATCCGTCCTCCTCCCGATCATCCATCGTCGACACTTCTCGCTCGCCTCGCGTGTGGGTTTATTACGTGTAACTTCTTTGCACAGACTCAACCACCGCACCCATACAACACACGATCCACACGCTCTGTCCGCGAACGATTGTGTAACGGTGCGAGCGGGACGGTGATATATACACACGTGTCTGTATGGTATTATTGTAAAGCTTCTCTTCGCGCGATTTTCGCGCTCTCTCGTTGGGCCCGATGCTTCTGTCTGACGCTGATGCTGCCGCCGCCGTCGCTGCTGCTGCTGCTGCTGCCGGAGTCGATGGGTCGTAACGGTAGCTGCGAGAGAGTCATGCAGGTAGCGCTTAGTGCACACTGGTTCAAAGTATCATGCATGTGTCTGGGGATCCGGGCGTGTGGGTAGAAAGGGTAAGGAGATCGTGAAAGGACGCCCCGGATTTTTCGTTCGGGGTGTCGCAAGACAAATCGGCGATTTTATTCCACAATTTGTGGAATCAAATACGGATTTTTTGCGAGAATTGAAAGTAATGGGGTTTAGAGTGACCTTGATTTTGTTTTAGGTCAGAACATCGCAGGCTTTTTATTAGGGCGTCTGAAAATAAATGAAAGATTTTATTTTGTAATTTGTGGAAATACTGAATTGATTTTTTTTTTTTACAAAAATGGCCGCTTCGCTAAAATCGAGGTTACTTTTTTTAGATCGATTAAACCTGGATTTCCCTCCTTCGTTCGAGAAAAAACTCTAGAACGAAAAGAATGCCGCTGGGCGGAACGCGATATCTTCATTTCTGAATTCTTCACAGAATTTTTGAAGTCGAAAGTCGCCTTGCATTTTTCGCAAAAAAAAAAACACTTTCGGTTTCGTAAAGTTTGACAACCCTATCCGATGAGAAATTTCCCGCTGATTCCAAAAAGCACCGTTTTTCGACTTTTTCTCGTCGAATTTTCCATTTTTCGGGCCAACAATTATGCTTGTTGGAAACAGCAGAAAATTTCACATCGAATAAATCATCTTCAAACCTTACGAAATCGACATTTTTTTCGCGAAAAACGAAAAATCAAGTTCGTTTTGACAGATTTATCATTTTCTTCTGGATAAAAAAGTCCATATCGCATACCGAATTCGTCATAAAATTCTTGGATAGTTGCCGTTGGGAGATTTTTGTTCCCGAGTGGATTATAAAAGAAGGGCCCGAGCGGGGCTACGTGATGCCGGGCGCAATTGGCGATAAGATCGATGGTGAGAGGCGCTGCACTACGATAGTACGTTCGGTCGAAGATGTCGCTTCCACACACAATCTAATCTCGTTCGGACCAGCCGCGCGCTCCCCTCGAGTCGTCGCTCTTTCTCGTTCCTCTCCTTCCTTCGCCTCTCGCTCCAAATCTTCGGCCTGACAAACCTCAATGCGTTCCTCGAGAACTGCAGCTTCTTGATCTATATTATTAAGCAGTCGACGTACGTCTCGTACGGCGATCCAACCTGTTACTCGTGTACACCGCTACGATTTATTTTTCACTCCACGAGACCGAGACGCCGTGTTGCAACACGCTATACGCGGTCTCGACATAATCTCTGCGTGATACACGCAGCCATTGATAAGGACGTCGTGGAGCTTGTTATATATCAATGAAACGGAAGAGTCCATCGACACGAACGTGGCTCATCACAGACTCTCGTTAAAGACAAGAAGTTTTGTATAATTTTTTTTATGTACAATTCGCGACCTCATAAATATTTCCGCTGGAGCAATTTTTATGCTCGCTGTTTCTCATTATTTTTCTCGAATATTTTGTGTACCATTCGCCCGAAATCGTCGCTGCTGTGTGCGCGACTCGACGCTACTTGGCGCTCGAACGAAAAAGAGGATCGAGCGCTCAGGCTGGAAGGGGAAGTTTTAATCTTATCTGCGGACTCTGCGGGCTCCACCCCGAGTGAGGCGTCAACGATATTATTTCTCGTGTACTATTTGCTCTCTCGCTCCGAGCGGCCAGAACAAACTGGCACGCACGTAATTTCTCTATCTAGCTCTTTTTTTCTTCACTCGCAGAGCCACAAGTGCCACGCTTTATTTCAGCGCAAACGTCTTGGGCTGAAATTTTTTTTCTGTCCTTCCTCGGCTGAAAATTATGGCCAAGGGTCCCGAGGTCTGAGCAAACACACCGAGCAGACATCTGAAACAAAGACGAGGAGGGAGAGAAGCGACGTCCACGGCAATTTGTCAACTACAATAACTCGCGTTACATTCCGACGATTGACGAGGCAAAACCGAATTTTTTTATCGTTCGCGATAAAAAGCGTCCCGTGTTTTTTCTCGGGTTTTTGTCCTCGGGCGCAACGAGAGCCAGCGACGAGATTACCCTTATCCTCGTGGACGACTGCAGACCGCAAAGGATATTCAGCGCTGAAAACCGCAGCAGGAGGAAATAGAGAAGAAGGAAACTGCGTGACTCCCGGGCTTCCTGCTCGTTTCTGCTCACCATGATATCCATAATTTTAATATCCCTGGCATGTCACATTGCTCCAAGTAAGCTCTATCGATTTACTTACTAACCTTCATCTAAAAAAACTCCACAGTCTACGAAAAAATAATTGCCACCCATAAACAATTTATACAGCTTTCTCATATTTTTTCTCACTAAACAGAATTCACTGTACTATGTACCACAAAAATTGATTATCAAAAAGCTCCCCAAAGAATAAAAAAACCAAAATCGACACGAGAAGAAAACCCAGATTTATCGTCCGGTGTTTCTCCCAGCTCGCAGCCAGTAAACTCGTCACTAAAAAGGGTAGAACGGTCGATAAAGGTGCGTAAGTACCACGGAAGATTTCGTCGGGCGATAAAAAAAAGAACCCGGGGGGATAGCCAAGATAGTCGTCGGTTGTGCCAGGTTTTTCTGTGCTACAGTTGAGTCAAGTTTACCGGAGACAAACGGAGAAAGAGAGAGAGAGGCGGAGAGAGACGGGGAGCGAGAGGGCGCGAGTGAGAGAGGGGCGCTCGTCGTGTATGTGTAAAGCAGAAGGAAAGAGAGATAAAATGCGTTGTGGTCTGTAAGGTAACGGGCGTGCATACCATACTTACACGTTGGGGAAGGGGGTTGACTCTCTCTCGAGGGACATTGCTCCCTGCCCTGGCCTGGCCCTGCTAGCTCGATCGCCTGTGTATGGTTGCTTCTCTCGGGCTGGAGAGTAGAGACTCTCTCGGCGGTGGCTCGGCGAGGGAAGAGCGGCGAGGGCGCGGGTTGCCCATTCGCCACGTAAGTCGGTGTACAGCGTTCGCCTGTGTAGTGTACACACGAATGCGGCGCGTTGAGGTTGCCGCTCGCATACACAGAGAGAGAGAGAGACCGTCGAGAGTCCGCCGAAGGAAAGGATCCAGCGAGCGAGTAGTTATCGTCCTGGCGCGGTGCGCGCTCCGCTGCACGTACCTTCCTTCGTCTCGTCCTTCCGGCCGCGTCTCGAGCCTGCGGAGAGAAGCGAAGCCAACATCAAGCTTGAGAAAATAAGAAGCGAGGCGATACGGGAGGGAAGGCGGCCCGAGCCCGAGTGGCGCGCCCAGGGTGAGCGGTATACAACGCCGCCGCTGCTCCCCTCGGCTTCGGCGGAATTCCATAAAAATTATAAATAGAACCCGCGGGGCTGAACGTTCGAAAAAACCGCACGATCTACGCCTCGACGCGCTCTCGTTTTGGCCCCGTTTCTCCTCCCCGGGCACCCCGAACTTTTACGCCCCACCGAGGGATCTCGAGTTTCACCCTCGCCGAGATTCGAATTTGACTCCCAGATAATTCACTACTCGGTACTTCGGGTCGATGCAAATTTCATTTATGTCTGTTGAACGATGTATTTTCCCAACGTTGGTTGTATAGTTGATTTTCAACGAAACGCTGGTGTAAAATCGAAGTGCTGGTGTGGCTATAAAAATTATCGAGTCAACCGCGAATTCTCGGGATTACCGAGCGGCCACCCCGAGCACTACGATAATAGACAATCCGAAGGGCGTCGAGACGAAGCGGTTCAACAGGTGGTCTCGCAGCTTCACTTTGCAGCGTGATTCTCCTCTCTCTCCGCGGGTCTCTCTTACATCTCTGTAATATGCAGAAATTTCCCGACTGAAATCGCGTTGAAAATTCATCGCCCACCGCGCCGACCGTAATTGCCGTCCCTCGGACGAGCCCCGGACGGCCGACGTCCAGCGTTTTCCGCGCTATAAGCCGCGCCGTGAATTTATAATCAAATACAGAGCGTTCCGTTTCACAGGGCTCCGAGTATTCCAGTTCTCGTGGCTCGCCCTCTCTCGAAACCCCCCTGCGGTTGTAGCAGCAGCAGCAGCAGCACCAGCAGCGGCAGCAGCCTCGCTGCTTCCAGGCTACTTCTCTCATCCAAATGCCTTTCTAATACCACGCTATCTCCCTTCTCGCCGCTGCGTTTCCGTTGTGCCTCGCTTTTTCCAGCTTCGACCCTCCGCCTCTGCGTCCCGTCTCTCTCTCTCGCACTCTCGTTCGCTCTCTCTCTCTCCCACCTCCTTCCCTCTCCCTCCCGCCGTTCTCCCTAGCAAAGTCTGACCGAGCTACTACCCTCTCCAACCCAAGAGAGAGAGGCAGAAGCTACGAGCGAACGTGGGGCGACCCGACGCCAGGCGTATCCACCCACGGATGTGAGCTTCCCCCCGTCCCGCCGCTCGCCTCGTCGACTCTCGGCTCGCCACTCGCCTCTGTGTGTTCCTTCTGCTTCTTCTTCTTCTTCTTCTTCTTCTTCTTCTTCTTCTTCTGCTTCTCCCGCTTCTTCTGCTTCTTTTTCGACCCGTTCCGTCGGTGCTTGCGTCGAGTGAGCGAGCTATTCACATCCCCGCGCTCGAGAGGGAAGGGACGAGAGAGCGAAACAGAGAGCGAGAGAGAGAGAGAAGGCGAGAGAGGCGGATAAAAAGATATAGAGAACGAGGAGAAAGCCTGAAAGGCTAACCCTAACTCAACCCGTCGGGCTCCGTGTAAGGGCGGACGTCGTCGACGATTCCACGCCACGGGGAGGCTCTCGTAGATATTACGCTCGTAGCGTGTGCGTCCCTCGCCACGCACTCACACAACGCCGCCTATTTAGCTTAACGCGCGTCGGTGTGCACGGTGAGACGGGGCTCGCGATGTGTAAACGTGGAATATATACACGCGGAGCGTAGATAGCGCGCGGCGAGTGTGTGGGTTCTCGTATATATAGAAGCACGTACATCCCCACTACGGGGACATCCCTCCTCGAGGGGTCGTTGATCCCCCAAGGACAACGACCTTGCGCTCTGCTCGACGTCTGCGGCGTCGGCGGCGGCGGCAACCAACCGTTCGAACGGTGTTCTGGGTTCCCGGATTCCTCGATTACCAATTGCCCTCTCTCTTTTCCGCCTTACTTTTTTTTCTTCTTTTCCTCGCCTCTCTCTCTCGCTCTCTCTCTCTCTCTCTCTCTGCGAGCATAGTTTATACTGTTTTCCCTCGCGCGCGTCTAGGCCTCGCGCTTCCTTCCTCTTCCCGTATCTCCGTCCGCTTCTTCAATCGCGATCCCAGGATCTTCTGGGCTCTTTACACCACGAATCTCGCACCGCCCGTTGCGCGTAGCCCGCGGTGGAACTGCTGCACGCAGCGCCGCGAGGTTGTGATTACCAGCGACGATTCATTCTTGTTTTCTTCCTGTGGCGCTATCCCTGTGGCGGAGTCCGTACGACGTGGACGGCTTTTGGAGGAAGCGGCGCGATTGCCGATCGCTCGGTGTGCGATGGGCTTTGAGGGTTACGTGTCCCTTGAAGCGTGAGAAAAAGATAAATCAATCGGGATGAAAGTTATGAAGCTGGGCGATAAGAAGTTGGAAGTGGAAATACGGGAAACGGGAGACTCGGAGAGAGTGTAGCCGCACTTCATAAATTCGAAGTCAAGGAAGTTGTGGTTGAGAGGAACGTAATATAATTCTCGGCTAGTTTCCGCATTAATTACACGGCCTATCCGAATGACAGTTTTCTGCATTTAAAATAACACCGTTTCCTGCGGGTCACGGGTCATGCGCTCCCTTAAACGGCCGATAAATTATCCGTTTATACCAACGCACTCACCGGCAATGGCGCTCGATGTATCGCCGCTTCTGTCCTCTGTCGCAATCCGGCTCCACAGAACAGTAGTTGTTGTCTCTGTCAATTCTATGGTAGCATCGACAATAGGGCGACTCTCGGCGATAGGACTCCGCGCTCGTTTCTAGCTTTCCTTCCTTCTCTACAATTCCAACAGTCGCGCTCGTCTACCTGCAACAAAACGATTTTTTGTTCAATTCCACTTAATAATCAAAATAATTTCCTCTCGCTCAAAATTCGCGCCAGTCGGCGTCGACGCTGATTGGCCGACGCGCGCGCCTCGCCGCGCGTAACAATCTTATATTTATACTAGGATAAATCACACGCGCTGGCGCGCGTGACCGAAAAACTTTTCGCCAAAATCGACCTCAAAACTTTTTCGTTTCAAAATATCGATTTGTTACCTATACCATTGTTCTCAAGTCGCATATTCTACCCCCAAAAACACTGGTTAATAACCTTTTTTAACCGATTTTGAAAAAAATATTTTTTTGGCGACGAAAAAATATTTTTTCTGTCAGAAATCATAGATCCAGCTCCCGACCGAAAATCGCCAAAATCGACCCCAATTTTTTTTCTTTTCAAAATATCGACTTTTAACCTATACCATCATTCTCAAGTCGCATATTCTACCCCTGAAAACACTGGTTATCAACCTTTTTTAATCGATTTTGAAAAAAAATATTTTTTTGGCGACGAAAAAAATATTTTTTCTGTCAAAAATCGTAGATCCGGCTCCCGACCGAAAATCACCAAAATCGACCCTAATTTTTTTTCTTTTCAAAATATCGACTTTTAACCTATACCATCATTCTCAAGTCGCATATTCTACCCCTGAAAACACTGGTTATTAACCTTTTTTAATCGATTTTGAACAAAATATTTTTTTTTCGACGAAAAAAATATTTTTTCTGTCAGAAATCGTAGATCTGGCTCCCGACCGAAAATCACCAAAATCGACCCTAATTTTTTTTCTTTTCAAAATATCGACTTTTAACCTATACCATCATTCTCAAGTCGCATATTCTACCCCCGAAAACACTGGTTATTAACCTTTTTTAACCGATTTTGAAAAAAATATTTTTTTGGCGACGAAAAAAATATTTTTTCTGTCAGAAATCATAGATCCGGCTCCCGAGCGAAAATCACCAAAATCGACCCCAATTTTTTTCTTTTCAAAATATCGACTTTTAACCTATACCATCATTCTCAAGTCGCATATTCTACCCCTGAAAACACTGGTTATTAACCTTTTTTAACCGATTTTGAAAAAAATATTTTTTTTTCGACGAAAAAAATATTTTTTCTGTCAGAAATCGTAGATCAGGCTCCCGACCGAAAATCACCAAAATCGACCCTAATTTTTTTTCTTTTCAAAATATCGACTTTTAACCTATACCATCATTCTCAAGTCGCATATTCTACCCCTGAAAACACTGGTTATTAACCTTTTTTAATCGATTTTGAACAAAATATATTTTTTTCGACGAAAAAAATATTTTTTCTGTCAGAAATCGTAGATCTGGCTCCCGACCGAAAATCACCAAAATCGACCCTAATTTTTTTTCTTTTCAAAATATCGACTTTTAACTTATACCATCATTCTCAAGTCGCATATTCTACCCCCGAAAACACTGGTTATTAACCTTTTTTAACCGATTTTGAAAAAAATATTTTTTTGGCGACGAAAAAAATATTTTTTCTGTCAGAAATCATAGATCCGGCTCCCGACCGAAAATCACCAAAATCGACCCCAATTTTTTTCTTTTCAAAATATCGACTTTTAACCTATACCATCATTCTCAAGTCGCATATTCTACCCCTGAAAACACTGGTTATTAACCTTTTTTAATCGATTTTGAAAAAAATATTTTTTTTGGCGACGAAAAAAATATTTTTTCTGTCAGAAATCGTAGATCTGGCTCCCGACCGAAAATCACCAAAATCGACCCTAATTTTTTTTCTTTTCAAAATATCGACTTTTAACCTATACCATCATTCTCAAGTCGCATATTCTACCCCCGAAAACACTGGTTATTAACCTTTTTAACCGATTTTGAAAAAAATATTTTTTTGGCGACGAAAAAAATATTTTTTCTGTCAGAAATCATAGATCCGGCTCCCGACCGAAAATCACCAAAATCGACCCCAATTTTTTTCTTTTCAAAATATCGACTTTTAACCTATACCATCATTCTCAAGTCGCATATTCTACCCCTGAAAACACTGGTTATTAACCTTTTTTAATCGATTTTGAAAAAAATATTTTTTTTGGCGACGAAAAAAATATTTTTTCTGTCAGAAATCGTAGATCTGGCTCCCGACCGAAAATCACCAAAATCGACCCTAATTTTTTTTCTTTTCAAAATATCGACTTTTAACCTATACCATCATTCTCAAGTCGCATATTCTACCCCTAAAAACACTGGTTATTAACCTTTTTTAATCGATTTTGAAAAAAATATTTTTTTGGCGACGAAAAAAATATTTTTTCTGTCAGAAATCGTAGATCCGGCTCCGGACTGAAAAGACGGAATGCGATATCTTGATTTCTTAATTTTTTACAGAATGCTATAGTCAGACCCCAAAAAAAAAAAAAAAAAAAAAAAAAAAAAAAAAAAAAAAAAACGAAGGGGGTACCCCTTCTATAAATTTGTGATTTTTGAGTCTAACTTTACCATTCTGTAAAAAATTCAGAAATCAAGATACCGCGTTCTGCTTTGCGGCATTTTCTTCGTTATAGAGTTTCCTCTCAAACGCAAAAAGAAAACCCAGGTTTGGTCGATCGAAAAAAAGTAACCTCGATTTTAGCGAAGTGACGAAATTTCGAAAAAAGTGAAAAATCATTTTTTGCATTTTTCTCATCGAATTTTATGTTCTTCGGGCAAACAACGGTACTTTTCGGAATGAGCGGAAAATTTCCCATCGGACAGGGTCTTCAAACTTTACGAACTCGAAATTTCTTTTTTTTTCTCAGCTTCGTAAAGTTTGCACGTTAATTTTACGTTAATTTTCTTAACGATCTAATTTTGATTCGAGCATATAGCGAGCGCGAGAGCCACTACAACCTGCTAGTATAATAACAAAATACCAGCTGAAAAAAACATCCCAGGCTCCATCGCTCTTACATTTAGTTTCAGAAAATATTCCGGAATACATCATATTTCCCGCTCCTCGTTGAAAGGACAAAAAATCCCGATTAGCATTTTCTTTGAGGTTATGTCACAGCCACGGCGATATCAGCTGTGTCATCGAGAAGCCGCCAACGTCCGTGACAAAAGCTTTCGGCGTCGCTCCCAACGAGCCAACAGTGCGTAGCTCGCTAGCTTTTCCCGCGGGAAAAACACGGTGCTCCCCGCGCCGTGAAAATCGAATACCTACGTCGATGATCCGGGGCGATACGGAGAGGGAAAGTTCGTGACTCCGGCGTTGACCCCGGGCGCGACGAGGTGTTTTTCGGCCGCGGGAGAATTTCGATCGCCGCGCCCCCCGTGGAAACGCGCCATAACCTCTGCGCCGCGCGTCGCGTCGCGTCTGTGTGTGCATCGATACACGAAATCGCGCCCAGGAAACGAGTATGAAAAATTCATGCAAGCTGCGCTGCTCCGCTGGCTGTCGGTGGCTCTGGCATCGATATGCGAGGCTCGACCCCGACCCACATGCCCGGGGACCCCTCTCGCTCCCTCCGACACATCGACGCAGCCGTCACAGCCACGTCCACCGTTTCACTCACTCGGCTCCTTCGCCTCCGACGCCCCCCGCGCGTCCCCCCGCGGGCCTCCTGCCTCACCCTCCCTTATCCGCGGCCCGCGTTATACACTCATCGCGCGCGGTGTAGCTGCGAGTGCGCTTCACACACAGCGGCCCCTTCTCGCCCCCACCGTTTCACTCCGCGTTGTCGGCTACTGTACGCCATGGCCGCTGCCGCTGCTGCTGCTGCTGTGCGTGTGTAGGTGCGCCACGTCCTCCGCTTCGCGTTTCCTCGCCTGCCTTACCGACTCCGCTGCTCTCAAGCTCTCGCGACCTCTCCCGTTCCTCACCCGCTGCCGCCGCTTCTTCTTCTTCACTTATGCCGCGCCGCGCGGCGATCTCGCAAACCCTCGCTCGTTATTCGCCGTCTCGCGCCCAACCGTCTCAATCTCGCCAATAGCGAGAGACGGGGAAAACCGAAGTCCGTCTCACCGGTAGCCGGACGTGACAAGGACGAGAGCGTTGATCGAGCGTTAATTAATTGCGCCGCTATCGACGCGAATCGCCGATCAGCAGTCCTCGACGCGACCAGAGATCTCCATTAACCCTTGGACTCGCCGTGGTGCATTCTTTCGCGGCCTGATGAGCATTTTTTTTTTCTTTGTTTACTCGAACGCCCGAGACACCGGTACTTCTGGCGGTGTCTCTGACGAACTGAGGCTTTTCTCACGATATTGAAGCAACGCGATAAATATCCAGTGCAATCCAACGTAACGATGAATCTGTCAGCTCGAAGGATACGGAACGATACTGCGATACATACGACGTGCAATATCGTTTTAGCTGCGAGTCTTTCCGAGCCTGAAATTTCCATAGTTAACTCGAACCACAAAAAACGTTGAGCGATATATCCTCCACGACCACCCCGCAAAAAGCCTGCAAATTCGTTTCGAATAGCCCACGTAGGTAATTACGTCGTAAGACCTAAAACCGAGCGGCGTTTTTGTTTGTTTTATCCGCCACGCTGTGCAGAATCACAGGTATTTCAACCTATATTCCAGCGTTATTTTTTTTTCCTTCGTCTCTCCTAAACGCCCAAGAGTAATAATAACGCGCAGGAGCGTCGGCGAGTTGCAACGAAGCGCATACCACGTGCACGTGCATAGTTTCACGGGTTGGGTCTCTCTCGAGGGGGGCGCGCGAGTCGTTGTTGGGTTATGTGTATATACGTGTGTGTATAAGTACGTTGCCGTAAGTACTCGTAAAAGCCGCGTATCGCACGCTCGGGCACTCCATGTACGCGTTAAGCTACTCAAGTCGGCGCTGTTAGTGTTACTATATAGCGCCGCTATAGCTAAAACTCCAAGGCGCGATGACGTAACGTTCGAAGGGAAGGAACACCACGACGACGACGACGACGACGACAACGACGACGCCGCCGACGAAGACTTCGTCGTTGACCTACTAAGCCGCCTTTTTCTTACGTGCTCGACGCCAACGCCACTGTCGCGCGCAGCGCACGATAGCCCCACCGCTTTATGTGTCGCTGCTGCTGCTGCTGCTGCCGCTGCGGCTCAACCCTGCACGCCGAGGCAACTTGTGCTCGGCGGGCCCCGCACATTTATACACACAGTAACGACACATGTGCATCACTCTTCTGTCTTCTGTCCGCGTCAATTCCACTCGGCGCGGCCGCTCGTCTCTATTTATCGTCGTTCTTTCTACACTTCTGTATTACCCATCGGCTTGGCAATTTTTACAGCGCTCCGCGCGCGACTAATATGTACGAATTTCCACCATTTCGCACGCACGCGCCGTAGAGGGGAAACACGTTGCGACAAGCGCTTTCGAAATATTTGCATTTCGAGTTACCGGGGTTTCGCGCGAACAATGGGAACGAGAGGCGATGGAATGCGTGGATGGTGCCACATGATGTCGGTCATATAGAAATGGGATTTCTTTATTGAGAATGTGTGGCTAATTAACGTGGACAAATAGGATAATTTTATGAGAGCTTGAAACACACTGCAGTTTTGGTTTCCAGCAATTACCAACGAGTAGTTTCAATCGTATTATTGTATTTTGACAGTTCGGAGGGTGTGCGAGGTTTCAAGATTTGTTAACATTATTTCGGTAAGGGTGTTCGAAGAATTTTTTATTTTTTGGGCAAGCAACGATGCTTTTCGGAATCAGGGCGAAATTTCCCATCGGATAGGGGTTTCAAACGTCACGAAAACGAAATTTTTTTTTTCGTGAAAAACGCAATTCTACTTTCGTCTTTAAAATTCCGTGAAACATTCGGAAATCGAGATATCGCGTTCTGCCTTGCGGCATTCTCTTCGTTATAGAGTTTTCTCTCGAACGAAGGAAGAAAATCTAGGTTTGATCGATCAAAAAAAGTAACTCCGATTTTAGTGAAGTGACAACGTATGGGCTAGTAATCTAAAAAAAATAAACGATTGCTCCAATAATTAATATTCATCACTTAATAGGTTGACTACGACTATAATTATAATCACAGTAAATCTTCCCGCCCAATAATTAATATTCATCACTTAATAGCTTGACTACGACTATAGTTATAATCACAGTAAATCTTCCCGCCCAAATTAATCACCAATAAATCAAATATATTAAAAATCCCAGATCCACCAATTAAAAAAAAAATAATTAAAAACCCGCTACCCATATTGATTTCCCCCGCAACAAGTGTAAAATTAGTCTTAAACCGTATCGAGACCCGATCACAAAAAAAACTACTTTTTTTCTATCCCTCCAGCTCGACTACTTAATATCCCCTCGCACTTGCGCCCGGCCAACGCTCAAGGCACCTGTAACGCCAAAGGCCCCCCCAAAAAAAAAAAAAAACACAGAACCATCCCGTTCTAATCCATGAAAATCTGTGTGAACGAATTGCGGCGTGGCAGGTATACCAGGAGCGTGAAACCCTCGCGCTGGTAACAGGTAGTTGACTGGGCCAAAAAAGGAAAAAGAAAAAAAAAACCAGGGGGAGAGATAGAGAGGGATCAAGCATAGATCCTGCGTGGCCATTGCATCCTGTGTAGATCCTTCGTGCACCCCGCGCTTCACATTCAACGCGCGCTTCACAATATGTGTATAAAATACATGCATAAATATATAATATACAATGGCGAGAGTGTACAGGGCGTTTACCTACACCTACGGCAGCCGAGAGCCTCGTCACGCGGTGGTGACTTCTGACGCGTGAATACGCCCTTTGTTCCTGACTCTACGAGGGTTCCAGTTCCTCCTCCCTTCCCTCCTCGCGTTCCCGGCTCGCCGGCTCTTTCTCCCCCTGGCCGGCAGGTCCTTCCCCTTCGTCGGGCGTCGCGCGCACAAACCGCGCGCTATACACACACACACAAACACGCACACACATAACGCGATATACCGACTATAATATAACCTGACTCTTCGGTTCTCCGCGCGGCTCCCCCGCTCGGGCGAGCAGCCCCAACACGAACAATGGTTCGAGGCGTGCGGAGAGCAGGTAGGTCGAGCCGCAGCCGCGAGGTGGAAAGGCAGAGAGGCGGGCGGCTATAGTCGCTCCCTCTCCCCCCGGAGCGGCAGGTAGAACTTGTTTCGATTTCGATGCGATTCCAAGGGGCTCCGCCGTGGAACGGACGGGCAACTTCATTTACCCTTCACCGGCCTTTTTCCACTTCCACGCGTCACACACACACGGAGATGCAAGAAAAAAAATTATTTTTTTATAATCATTTGGTTTGAAGAATTTTTATAGTCCTTATAATTTATATTTACAAATATATGGACATTTTTTTAAAAATAATTTACATATTTGGCAGCTATAGTCCCACTCCCCCCGCCCCAAACCGCAGGTAGAACTTGTTTCGATTTCGATACGATTCCATGGGGCTCGACGAGGAACGGATGGGCAACTTCATTTACCCTTTACCGGCCTTTTTCCACTTCCACACGTCACACACACACGGAGATACGATAAAAAATATATTTTTTTATAATCATTTGGTTCGAAGAATTTTCATAGTCCTTATAATTTATATTTACAAATATATGTACATTTTTTTAAAAAATAATGTACATATTAGGTAGCTATAGTCCCCCTGTCCCCCGCCCCGAACCGCAGGTAGAACTTGTTTCGATTTCGATACGATTCCAAGGGGCTTGATGAGGAACCGAGGCCAACTTTATTTACCCTTCACCGGCCTTTTTCCACTTCCAGGCCTCACCCATATAAAGATCAAAATAAAAAATAAACATTTTTACGATTATTTAATTGAAATAATGATTGGAATCATTATCATTTACATTTATATATATTTTTTACAATAACTCGATTAAAATAATGCATATAATTATTACAATTCATATATTTATGGTTTATTATTTTTTTTTTTCAATAAAAATGATGAAATTTTTATAATTATTATAATTTTCATATTTATTTATATGTATATAAATATATCGTAGTGCATATTACAACAAGGCGTGTGAATATTTTCCCGACGATGCCGCACTGCCGAGTCTCTCCTCCACCGGCGTCGTGGCTCGGTGAAGGGCGAGCCCGCTTCTCCCGCTTGCCCAACGATAGAATAGCCTGCGTGACTTTCTACGCTCCCGTAGATTCTCGGGACGCCCGCTCGGCTCGGTGTTTTCTTCCAGTTGCGTCTCTCGACACACACTCGGGGCCATCCCTTCTCTCTCTCTCCGCGGATGCATCTACCGGCGGATCAGAGCGCGCGGCGACAGGTTACGACTGCCGTCGTCGTCTCCGCGTGTATTCGTGGGGCGCTCGGCGCGCGGGTCGTGGCGCTGTGTTGGTTCTGCACTTGGACACGGTCGGACGCCTCGCCCGACGACTTCAGGGGCGTCACGAAGTCAGGGGGGTTGCAACAGGTTGTTGTTGATGCTGCTGCCGCTTCTGCTGCTGTTTCCGTTGGCGCTGCGCACCGACACACACACACCGAGCTTTACGCGCCGGGCGCACCTAATACGTGTGTATTACATTGTGCACATCGCTGTGTGTGTGTGTGGATAGATATATATCGCGGCGGATGGTAGCGATTCGCCGGTTCCCCAAATTGCCGGGCTGTTCGTGCGCGTCGTCGCTGCTCCCTCGAACGCCGGAAGGGACGATTGCCCTTCTCAGCCCTTGGCGTATACACGGCGCGTCGTACCCTTCGCTGTGGGATCCTTCACTGAACAACGGCGCGCAACCTTTTGATCTGACGCTCGCCCTTTAGCCCTTTAATATCGAGGGCTCAGCCAGGGATAACGAACAATTCGTTGCCCTCGGAACTCGAGATCGGAGAGCAAAATTCATGTATGGGGTCGATTAATGCAATTTTATCTGCAAATGATTTTTTATGTGTTAATTTAATAATTAAAAATCGGCTGCTGAAAAATATTTCTGTTAGTCTTGTGGAGTTATTCATATTTGTTTATTGTCTACAAAAAATTCGGAAAAATTCACCTTTGGATTGTAAATTAAGATACTTTTTGAAAATTATTATTCAAGATTATTTTTTTCTATCGGCACTTCAAATAATTCGACGCACAAAGAAATCGCTCGGGGGTTCGATCTGAGTCATGTAATTTCTTCCTGGAATTATCAGCACCAAAGCTTTCAGGGTGCTCGGTAATTGATGTACTAAAAGGGACATACTCGCTGCTTCTGAATATAATTTAAAAACGTCTGTGAAAAATGCACTTTTGCATTGGAATTGGAAAAAATATATATCTCTTTTTTGTATATTTTTTTTACTATCGGCCACTGCCCTTCTGATAATTCGGTGGCGCAAATAGCTCGCTCGGGGGTTCGACCTGAGTCATGAAATTTAGTCCTAGAATTATCACACCAAAGCTTTTAGGGTGCTCGAACCAATTGATATACAAGGGACACAGTCGTTCCTTTCTTTTAAACATCCGAACCCGACGACCACCGGCTGCTGCTCAATGTGGCTCCATTCAAAAGTGTCTTATCACACCCCTATATATTGGGTGAGTTTTCACCCTTATGCTGGTAGTTTATATACGTACAATAAGCGCGCCGCGTGCGGCGATATGAGGGCGGGATCGATGAGCGAGTGACGCGACGTCGTAGTTTTCACCGCCATTGTCATTCAATTGGACCTTTCGACGAGCTCGTTTAGCTCGACCCGCGCGGGGCACCCACACGGGGTGAGCGAGCGGCGGGCAAAGCTTTATTCGATAATTAACGGACTCCACGCGGGCGAGCGTAAATCCTCTTTGCGCTTAGTCATCGACCATCTCGAGTCCTGTTGCGGATCGTGCGACGCCTAAGCTAAGTAAATACCCGCAATCTGCAAACGTCCTCGTTACCTGTGAATCACAGGTCAAATAACAATGACAACGAGAATGCATCTACTATCTTTGCCACTCATACAATCGTTGAGTGAATTTTTCGTTATATCTCTTTACGACATCCTAACTTCATAAATTACTGGTCACCTAAAATCTACATCTATCATTACAAATAATAATAATAATAACAACAATAATAATAATAATGATAATAATATTAATAATAATAATAAACGCCTCATTTATTTATAGCCAAGTCGACTCCAATATAAATCAATATTTCCCGTCACCCCTTAGAAAAAAAAAAATGTCATACCTCACAAACGTGTCGAAACTGCCAAACCGAATGCGCCGTAAATCAATAAATTTCCGTTACCCGGCGGTGTGTGCGCGAAAAAAAAAATCAATAGCGCCACAGCGACGCGCGTTCGCGGCTCTCGGAAAAGCGCGAGAGAGGCGAAGGAGACGCCGGAGGACGCGCGGCGCGCGGCGCCGCGAGGGCTCGCAACCTTCCGCCAGAAGTTTAATACCTTCCCGGACGCGATGAATACGGAGAGACGAGCGAGGAGGAAGAGGGAGAGAGAGAGAGAAAAAAAAGAGCGGCGCTCCCTCTCGCACTCGACGACGACGACGAGGCGGGCGACGAGAGGGGAGGATGAAAATCTGCAAAGGCGGCGGGTGAGACGGATCCGCGCGACGAGGGACAGAGAGGCGGAGAGGCAGGGAGAAGGAGAGAGAGAGAGAGACGAGGATCCCTGGGAGCTACGACGACGACGACGACGACGACGACGACGATGACGAGGACTCGACGTCGAGGTCGGTCTCACCGACGTCGGCGGCAGCCGAGTAGAAGAACCGACGGCATCAACGAGTGCGCTCGGGTAGCGCGCAGCGCCCGAGAGCCACAGGGCCCACGGTGTATGCGATGTGCTGCTCGCTCGCTCGCTCGCTAGTCTGACGTAATGCGGTGTGGGAGCGGCAACTCTCGAGGGTCAACGGCCCCGTCCCTGACGACCATTGTTCACCCACCGACCAACCCCACAGCGGCGCGATACACGGAGTCAGAGTCATAGCCGAGCCTCGCGCGCCACTCGCTCTCCTTCCCCCCCTCCCCCTCGTGCCGCTCCTCGCGCCCCTCGCCCTTCCCCTCGCGCCCCGTGACGCTGCTTTCAAAGACCCTGCGCGCTTTCCCCGAGTCACGCATTCCCGCCAAAAACACTTTTATTTGCCCGCTCTATTTCACTCTCCTCTCGTTATTTCTTTCATGGATGCGATGCGCGATGTGAGATGTGGGATGTGATTTTTTTCTCTCTCTGTCTGTGTGTGTCTCGCTCTCGCTCTGTGGCCGGGGAGTACAGGCTGCCCCGGCTCCCCCGCGGCGGAGACGACATCGACGGCAATAGATACACTACGTGTGTGCGCGAGACAGTCGATTTTCCCAGTGGAAACGACACACGTGACTGTTGGGACACACGCACGTGGCTTTCGTTAGAGAAACGGGTTTTTTTGGTGGTGAAGAGTAACTGGGGAGGATGGTGGATTAATTTTTTTTTGTTTTTGGTTGACACGGATTAATTTGGGTTGGTGGTAAAGTGGATGGGGTTAAGGGTAATGGTTTTTATGAGGTGCTACACCATATGCGCGCTTAACTGGTTCATGTTACATTGTTTTATTAACTTGTTTTTTGCGATTGGACATTTTTCTCTGACAGGAGAGCGTAACCGCGCCCACGACATTGAACGCAATTTTTTTTTGTTTTTTATTTTTTTTATTTCGTCGAATCAGCAGTTACATTGAAAAAACTAATGGTGAGTTCGTTGCCTACGGTCAAAAATACATCGAAATAAGGTGTTGAAAACAGTAAAAAAAATGTTTTCGCATTTTTTTCGAAATTTCGCCACATTGCTAAAATCGAGGTTACTTGTTTTTGGATCGATCGAAGCTGGATTTTCTTTATTCAGAAAGAAAACTCAATAACGTACAGAATGTCGGAAGGCGGAATACGATATCTTGATTTCCGAATTTTGTACGGAACTTTAGAGACGAACCCTCAAAAATCGCAAGTTTTTCCATACATACGTAAATACGCCTTGCGTTTTTTTTTTTTTCAATTTCCAGAAGCTTGAAATCCCTATTCGATGAGAAATTTCCCGCTGATTCCGAAAAGCACCGTTGCTTATCCGAAAAACAGAAAAGTCGACGAGAAAAACGCGAAAAACGATTTTTTCCCCTCAATTTTTCAATTTTTGTTATGCATCAGAAATCGCGACAAAGTAGCAGTGAACACCCTTCCCGAAATCGTCAATCAGAGAACGAATAGCCTGACAACAATACTTATATCGAAAATGCGAGATACCTTTCCCACAGATTTTTTGAAGAAGGATTTATTTTGTTGTGGATATTGTTGACCGATTTTCCTTAGAATAACATTTTATTTATTTACGGGATCTCCTGATAATTTTATTAATAAGAATAATAATAATGTATTTATTAATAATAAAGTAGATGGAGTTATCGATAACATTTTTTTATTGGCAAGTTTATTTTACAGTGTAGTTTTATTGTAATTTATAATTAGTAGAAAAATGTTGAAATACATGACTATTTTATTTCGGTGTATCTATACATTCGTGTACTACACCGCGAGGCGAGTATGAGATTCGAATCTCGCTCTCCTCGTCCTAACGAAAACATTCAGCGCGCCTTATCTGTTCAGGAATTTCGACTGGTTCGTTCACCGATTTACTTGACAGCGTGAGCGTTGTTTACAGACCCACGTGTACGTCCAAATCGGTTCCCTCGCGTGCGTGGTACGTGGAAGTTTCGAGCCGGGAGAGCTCACCGCGACTAATACGAAAATTTAACATACGGGATGTGCAAGGGTAGTTCCCACGAGACTTGTTGCCCTCACCAACACTTTTCCCCCCCGGGCGTCGGGAATCGAACACACGCGCGACTCCCGTCGGTCGTACAAAAGTATTCGACACTCGTGCGGTGCGTGGGCGTCTGTGATTGCGCAAGCGCGATATAGCACGCAGTGAGCGTAATAAACTATAAACGAGGTCGTCTCGGCGTAAAGGTCTCGCTGGCCGGAGTCGAGGGTAGATGATAGATAGATAGATTGATAGATAGGTTTATTTAGTGCACTGGGTCCCTAGAAGGTAGTATTACACACAGAGCACAATACGACAATTAAAATACAGTGAATTATTACAGTGTCGACGGTAAAAGTGCAAAGGTGGAACAAGAGAAAGTGAAACATTTGTTTTTCGGGCATTTTTCGGATCGGGAGCCGGACCTGTGAATTCCGACATAAAAAAGGGATAATTTTTTTTTTTTTTTTTCAAAAGCAATAAAAAAAGAGTTTAAACCAGTATTTTCGGGGGTAAAATATGAGATTTGAGAACAACCGTATAGGCCATAAGTCGAAATTTCGCAACAAAAAAAAATCGAAGGTTCGAGCGACGAGCGGCACTTTTTAGGCCGAATGAGGCACTTTTTCAGAATCCGTGAATTCTGACATAAAAAAGCCAGAAAAATAATTTTTTCAAAATGAATAAAAAAAGGTTTGAAACTAGTATTTTCGGGGGTGCAATGTGCGTCTTGAGAACGATGGCACAAGTCAACAGTCGAAATTTTGAAAAAAAATATTGTCCTGTTTTTCAAAAACTTAATTTTCGAAGTTCCTTCAAAATTCGTAGATACGACTCCCGGGTCCAAAAGAGCCCAGTTCGTCGTCTCGAAATTTTCTTCCCCGCTCACTTTTCCCCCCTTCTCATTTTCAACTGACTCAAGCTGACAACAGCTGACCCCGAGCCAAGCGGTGCCTGTAACGAGCCGACTTACAATGCGAGACTTTCGAAAGGGTACGATATGGAATTCAGGGACTGTCTAAGGTACCTATATCTCCGTCCAAAGTAACCCGACGAACCGCTGCCGTAGCGGTATCTACTCGAGCGGCGGCAGGACCGTCAGGGGGCGCTGCGAGTGGGCCTTGCGCGCGCGCGAGTATCGTTCCCGTGCTACCCGAGCGAGCGCGGCGCTAGTTAGCTCGTGAGCGCGGCCGAAAGGGACGCGCGGCGCGGCGTAACGCGAGAGACGGAGAGAGAGAAGAAAAAAAAAAACGTCCGAAGCGCGCTCGATCGCGGAACGTTGTGTAGCTCTCCACGCCGACTCTTTTTCGCTCCACCTCCCTCCCGCCCCTCTTTCACTTCTGACGTGTATATGTGTGTTACCGTTAAGCCGACTTCCGCCTACCCACCTACCTACCTACCTACTTTCATCCTCGCGGACAGCAGCGGCGGCAGCGGCAGCTTCATCTTTCGCCGCAGCATCTCTCCTTCTCGCCTACAGGAGGAGCTACGCTATATATAGTCGGATGGAATATTTTCGTTCAGAGCCCAAATAATAGCGCAACCGAGTGGTCTTACCATCCACTTGGATAACTTCTACGCATGCTAACCGAGTGTATTATCCGCACCTGAGTGGGATTACTCGGTAATAACAGAAATCATGCCAGACCCGGCGACCACATCGAGTGACAACTATTGTTAGCCCATAAGACTAACATTAGCTTTGTCATCAATAAACTTTTATATCCCAGAAAAAAAGTCACGATTTTTTCAGACGAAAAAAAAAATGAATAAAACAAATAAAATAAAATTCTCCCCTCAATAGCAGCCGCAGGCCACCAGCTGAGATTTTTCTGCTCCCAACTAAACGAATAAAACACAAAAATATTGGCATTATTATTTTTTTATATTTCTCATCAGGGGTCATTGGTGCTTTTTGCCCTCTCCCACAATTGTCAGGTGCGTCTAGGCGCTCGCGGCGCAAACCACCGCACGAGCTAGTCTCTCGAAGTCGTGGAAAGTCGTGGAAGGCTAGATAAGCCCGGTAGGACGGGGAGGAGGAGCGGAGGATATTTCCTGCGTGACACTTATAGACAGACACCCCGTTGTACGCGCGCGGCGAGAACCTACACGGCGGGGCTGCGTTCACGAGCGAGCGAGCGAGCGCGCGGGCCGCGATTGTACGCAGACCAGAGTGAGAGCAGCCCGCACCAACACGACGCGGGACGTAAGTGGGTTGGAGCGGAGTTGTTCCTGATCCCGCGTGGTCTCCGCGCTCAACAGTAGATACCCCCATACGCGTTCAACGACCCCGCGAGCGGCGTAGCCGCTGCCGCGTGTACGCACGCATCCACGCACGTGACGGGGACACGACGCGACGAGCAGCAGCAGCAGCAGCAACGCTGAGCGAGAGTCAAGAGAGAGAGAAAAAGCGGGAGGGCGGGAGGGGGGGGGGGAAGAGAGAGAAAGAGCGCATGGCCGGAGGAAAAGAAGAGAGAGAAAGATGCGAGGGAGTGAGAGGCCAAGGCCTACGGGAAAAGGCGTGGAACGACTGCGGGAACGAGGACCTCTTTCCCACTCGCTGGTGGTGGTGGTGCTGCTGCCGCTGCTTCTTCTTCTTCCTCTCCTCGTGCTTCTTCGTTTTTCGTCGTCGTTTTCTCCTCACTTCGTTTTCCCCGTCTCTCTCGCACTCGGGGCGAATGATTTTTGTACAGGTTAGTTGACTCGCGGTGGATACAGAGCGAGCGGCGAAACCCCCCGCGGGATCGAGAGGGAATTAAAAGTCCGACGACACCTGTGAGGAGGCCAACGCCGAGCTCGCTCAGCTCAGCTGGGATGCCAGAACGGACGGAGTTGGGTGATACGCGCTTTCTTTATTGACTTAATTACAGATATGTGACACACTGGCAGCCCCACCGCTCGTCTTTTGATAAGTCCGCGTCTGTCGTACGTCGCCTGGCTCGCTGAGTTATGCGGAGGGTGGACGAAGAATCGAGAGAAAGAGAGGTTAATTCACAGCTGTGCACGCCGCGCGCCTCCGGCCCGAGTACACACACGTTTCGATGGCCGCTATCGAATATACATCGAATATACATCGAAGTCCCCCGAAGTTTACCCGGCTGAACCCGCGCGACACTGTTGTGCCGCTGTGCAGCGCTGCGTATTGAATTCTCATTGAATTGCGTAATTCCGTGGCACCTGCGGCGCTGTTCTCGTGTCGCGGACACCGAGAGATCTCTCGCTCGGCCCTCGAGGAGCGACCGAATAATTGGAGGGACGCGAGTCGCGCTACCGTTGTTTGTGTATGTAAATACGCGAGTGCCGACGGGATTTCCCACAGCGCGAATGAGAAACGTGGCACACGGCGCAATCGCCCCGAGTTTTCCCCGCCTCGCGCGCTACCCACCGCTCGACGCTTGTTATTATTATGCTAAAAACCCTTCGCCCGCTATTCACGATACGCGTCGATGGGTGAATAAGCGAGCGACAAACGCACACGTAAGCGCGCATGTGGGCTGTTTGTGGTGGTAGATGGCGTTGGTGTTGGTGCTCGGTGTTGCCGCTTGGGGGCCAAAGGGTCGCGCGTGTGTGGCGCACCAACAGGAAACGCGGGAGCTCGGCGCGAGACACTTCCGGAAGTCGTAACTTCCGAGAGAGGTGCGTCTCTCTCTCTCTCTCTCACTCTCTCTCTGTCTGTCTCTATCTCGCTCCGTCGAATCCCGATCGAGCAACATTGAATTCTTATTCCCCCGTCACGCCGCCCCTCGTCCTCATTTCCCTTTTGTCCTTTCACTCTTTATTCGTTAACCCCTTTGACTCACGGATTAATTATGTATCCTTGACGAATTGATATTCCATTGACTTTGGATTATGTCGGGAATAACGTTTTACCTGTTGATGGGAGAATCGCTGGTGCCGGTTACGTGTTTGATGCGACATCTCGTATTTTTACCCGCGGTTCTTCAATCGTAAGTATTATGATCTTTATTGGAATACTTGTGTTTATCTCACAATCAGATACATTTTAGTAGCAAAAAGAGATTTTTATTTTTCCAAAAAAAAACTATGTGCAATGAAAAAGGCATTCATTTTGTATTTGTGTTTTTTTTACTGCATGGCTAAAGTTGCACAGATGGAATTTTATTTTCTTGTAACGTACGAAATATGCATAATAAATGAAGGGGTTGATTTCATATTCGAGGTCAACGACGATAAGGGGAAACGCGGTCAAAGGGGCGAGCGCAAGACGAAAGGCAGAAAATGAATGTTAATGCATGCATATACGGTGCGTGTGGAATAGCCGTTCGCGCCTCGTCGACTCTCTCGAGTGAGGATCCTTTTGACTAGTTTCCACGAAGGAGGCTCGACTTCCCGCTTCGCCGTCGACTCGAAACTCCGTTGAAGATGAAAAGACGGAGAATGGCCGGGGGAGCGAGCGCGTCGCGCATCGCACGCGTTATTAGTGTATACAACGCACCTATCTCCGCCTGTCGCATATCCCGAGCGACGCTGCGCCACTAAGCGGCTCATTTGCAATTGACATTCTTTTTTTTTCTTCCTGCTATTAGAGAACACATCCTGCTGTATTATGACCGAAGATAATACTCTGTCATGGGGGAGGGAGGGGGAGCTTTGTCGTGTAAAATGAAAAATGGGCTATACCAGCAGCACACGGGCCACATTGGGTGGTACGCGCGTCGGCCGCGCAGCCCGTACGCTTTCCAACTACGACTACCGTTACTATTTACAGAAACGGTGCTCGCCCTCTTTCTAGAAAAACCACAATTTTTTTTCTTATCGCTCGCGCTAATTATCTCGTTCCTCCAAAAAAAATGGTGAAATCCGGCAAGCCAATACGATATCTTATTTTGTCGGTCGTGGGTGACTTGGCGCTTATTAAGAGGGCTGGCGTCGTGCAAAAAAAGCGGTTTTTTGTCGGTAACAGAAAGCGTTGATCACAAAATATCTCCAGGTCGAAGCAAAACATTGATACTTTATTTTTTACAAAAAAAGACAAAATAACAAAATATTTAACCGATTCTCGATTTTCAAAAATCCTATTTTCCAGCTCGCCGATCCCCTCGGCTGAGCTGTACTCGTCTCACGCGGAGGCGAATCCATCCAGCCCCCGTGTCCCCGCATCGCGCCGTCTCTCTCGCTCTATCAACTCGTCTTCCCGGCTCGTTTTTTTCCCCCCCAACTATCTCTCGTGCTCTCTTCCGCCGTGGTTTCCCAGTGCGCGACTCGAAAGTCTAGCAATGAAGCGAGACGGTATGACAGCGCGGGGTCAGTGCCGGACTCGAGGATCGAGAGAGAGAGAGAGAGAGAGAGACACGAGAGTGAGAGAGACGAGAGTAGCGTGAAAAAAAGTCGCTAGAGCGAGGCGAAGACGGGAGGAAGGGAGAAGGTAAAAGATAGGGAGAGGCTCTCGACCAGCAGTGGCAGCAGCAGCAGCGGCAACGCCAGGAGAGAGGAGGGAGGCTCTCTACGCTCGCGTCCCCCGTCTTGGTTGGACTTGCTCGTCGTCTTGGTCGTCATCGTGAGCTCCTTACAGTGCATTGCCTTTACGATCCTCTCGAGAGCCCGTTCCCTCTTCCCGCTTCGTGTGTATATACACGCGGCACACTCACAGTCGCGCCGCAGCGACCACCACGTTACCGACCGTCACACCCCGTGGCCCCCCCGACAAATCGGCCGCGACGTGACTCCCCGTTTCTGCGGCTTCTTCTTCCACGGAGGGCTCGGGCCGCGGCGGCGACGCGCGGACGATATATATATTTTTCGTCCTCACGATTCCACACCGGCTGGCTCGCTCGCTCGCTCGCTCCGTGTCCGGCAGGGAGCGAGCGAGCGAGCGCGCGATCCGCGCGAGTCTCTCGCTTCCCCGACGACTCGCGAGACTGACAAGTGCAAGAATGCAACGGGGAGAGAGAGCAAATAAGCGAGTGTAAATGCACCCCGGTCCGGGAAACCAGGATACGCGGCGTATATCTGTATACGCGAGTGCTGCCTCGCTCGGACGGCGAGGAAAAAGAGAGAGCTCTCTCTCTCTCGGTCGGTAAGAAAGAGAGCGACGGAGACGGAGAGAGAAAAGCTGCTGCTGCTGCTGACGCCGTGTGTTGGCCCGCCGATTTCAGCTCTTGACTCGCTAAGCTCGGCGCACGCCCATTCGCGACTCGGGCCTCTCGACTACTTATCGCTCCCCACGCGCGCACGCGGGAAGTGCGTACGGGACCCGTACGTGTAAGTGCACCCCGGGCTGCCGCTCTGCCTTGCAGTCGCAGCGCTCGCTATATGGAAAGAGATATATATCGCGAGCGGAGCGCGCGGGGCAGAGAAACGCAGGCAGCGTTACTGTAAAGGTAAAGTGCTGGGGGAAGAGGGAGTTACGGGGGGATACGCGATGCGGAGCGAGAAGGAAACAGAGATAAACCCTCCTCCCTCTCCCGGGACGACGGTGGGCCTCGCGTGCTCCTTTCCTCTCTCGCGCAATGCCCCTCAGCTCGCTTGCTTGCTTACTTGCTCGCTCGCTTGCTCGCTCGCTGCTCTCCGTTCCGAACGGTGAAAGTCTCGCTGACTGTACACCGACCCGTCTCCGAGGGTAACGGTATTATCGCTATCGTCCCTCCCCTCCAGCGCTCACGCCCTTACGATTTTCGAAGCGCTCGGTTATCGCTCTTTCGCTCTTTCTCCGTTGCATCGCCCTCTCTCTTTTTCTTTCTTTCGTTCTTTCTTTCTTTCGCGCTCTCGACTCTCCACCCGGAGACACTTGACGCCGCGAACCCATGGCCGTACGATAATAATAAACATATCAACGTTACCGGAGCCCGGCAAATCTCTAATAGCAAATAAAACTACGGTGAGAAAAAAAAAGCGTGAGATCTCTCGATCGATGCCAGACGACTCCGCGTGTTTCTGTCGTGCCGGGGCAGTCGGCAGTCGGGAACTGTAATTAAGCTGTGGACTGAGCGATGTTACTGGTGTAATCTGCGATTTATGTATTTTGAGAAATTATTGGGTAGATGTGATCCTCGGTTGAAATTTGTTCAAGCTTTTTGGAGAAAGGAGAAAAAATCCGATTTCCGCGGCGTTGGAATTTAGAATCGTGAAGCGGGTGGGTGGCTTGATACACAACTCTTTCTCTATCTCTCTCTCTTTCTCTTTCTTCCTCTCGCTCGATGCCCGAGGCGTGCGAGCAGGCGCTTTTTCTTTCCCTCGGCCGCTTGTTCTTGCACTCACTCGTGACTCCTGAGAAACCAAATATAGGCAAGAAGGGGAGTTTCGAAAGAGTCGGTTGGGGCTATGAGGTGATCCTCTCGGCTAAGCGTGGGTGTCGCCGGCGATTACTCGATGCTGACCAGATGAAACGAACTCCCGGGCCCTTCTATCTCCTAAAAGCGTTAAAACTGTCCGTTTTTTTCATACGTTATTGAGGATTTTTCTAGCGCTACGATTTCGCCGCACCGCACGACCCTCGTACAAAAATTGCTGGTGAGATTATTGCGTTCCGCGGCTTTCTATCCTGCGAGTCCTGTGGCGAGTGCCGAGGAGCAAGGGTGAAAGGTGCCACCAAGCCCAGTGCCTCGCGATCAGGAATGCCAATTTAGAAAGCTATGATTTACAACCATATGAATATAGTATTTCGACGTGTGGTTTCGTTGCAACCTTCTCAACGCCTCGAAACTCTCCCCCGTGCATACGTGCCGCGAGTAAAACGGTACAAAATTGTTCGGTGTTTTCGAAGCAGCGGCAGGCAGGACTAATCGGCGGCGCAAACACACCGGTGGCGCCCTCTGGTGGGGCCGAAGCGAGCTCGCAGATTGGAACGCTACTGCTATTTCTACGCTGGTTGACAAACTACGCTTTATCCGTGAACTTATTACTGCGGCTCGTCAATTCTTTTTACTTGCTAAGGACTATTAAATTTCACTGTCGGTGACTCCGACGCGTCTGTATTAAACAAACTTTACGACGGCGCACACGACTCCGGTAGTTGATTCGATCGGATGATTACGCATCATTCGCCCAGCGGAATAATCAATTTTTTTCCTCTCGCCTCCCCCCGCCGCCCGCTTTCCGCTCCATCCGTTACGCAACGAAACTATAGTTGCATTAGTCATAACTCTAACGCGAAATAGACTGATGGCATAAACTCGGCGCCGAGGTACATCGACAGGCAATCTGAGATACGTTTCTTATCGATATCTTATCGTAAACTGCTGCCGGAGAATTATAATGAAAACACGACTGCCACGAGTCCTTTTTTTAATTAGCAGCTCGCTCGTCGTGTGCTGTAGAAATTAATGTTACCGAGCAAAGTTCTACAATAATCACAATGGCATTTAATTACTTGTGGCGCTGAATGTCGCGATAAGCAGCGGGTTTCCCAAATTTTAGATTACACTTATCTACGTTACAATTTTTTACACACAATCTCTCGGTTTCGAAGCGTCGGTCGGTAAAGACGACCTTCATCACGACGTCTTTACGTTCGACGCTTCACGACCGTCGATCACGAAACGATCCCAAGGTCAGAGTTTTTTTATATACAGTCGGCAAACCGTATTTTTCCTGTGTATATAGGCGGTTCGCACTTACGACTTTCATGCAGTCGTAATACACCGGAGTCTCGTTACAAATGCGAGAAAAACGAACTTAGTTATCCTTAATACTATGTTGTCGGTTTTCTCATATCAATTTAAGATTGATTATATAAAATGGCGGGAAAAATTCAAATCCCTCGATACCGTGGCCAGTGTGGTACATTCAAGTACTGCAAGTTTTCCGCTGGTAAAACAGGCCCCAACCGGCAACAACGCGCTCCAACGTACCATCCGTACATAACGGCTGCAACGCGGAAAAATCTCTACACCTGTGAACTGGCACCGGGTGCATTTCGGGTCCATCCTTTGACGTGCACGAATCTCGCTGATCCGTTTCGCCGAGTTTTATCAGTGATCAGTGGCCGATCCCGCAAGTGCGGTGATGAGTTTTCGCGGAGCGGTGATGACAACGACGAGCTCAGCGAGATAAGCATCGCGAAACACAGCGGAAAGCGAAAAACGCGCTCGTGTGAGACGCGACAGTCTCACATCGGGATTGACGAGAGCCGAGATCGCGAACAATGGGAATCTCGAGAACGTTGCGGCGAGTCGCGCTCGCGGTGTTGACCCTCGAACTCCTGGTGAACACCGGGACGAGGTACTCGGTGTCCGGCGAACTGGCGCCGTCCACGAGAGACGGAGGATCGCAGTCCTCGCAAGTCGCCTGGCGCTACGACGAGAGCACGTCGCTTCGGCGGAGACCCAAGAGATCAAAACAGCTCGAGAACAACGAGATACCTCAACACGATTCCGCGAACGTCAGGCATCCGATCGAAGATCCGAAATGCCGGGAGGACCTGAGACGGCTCTGTGGTGATTCTGATAATGCAGACGATCATCTCTTTGTGCTCGAGTGTGTTCAAACATTCAAGGTACTTCATATGTTTAATTAATTATATTTTCTGATTTGATCTTTGCAATTAGCATTGGTTGATAGATGTCAACAATTTGTGGCAATTCACATTTTTTGATTCATTCAATTACAGCATCATTTGTCTTGTAAATGTCCTATTTGTTGCCATCCTGAGATAGAATTATAATTTTTCTAGACTTTTCTGAGGACCTAAAATCTGAACCCTTAATTAAATTTTTCAGCCAAGCGAACTATCGGCTATAAACGGCGATTGTCAGCACGCGATATGGAAGCATATTGTGAATGTTACACGAAACGAGAACATCGAGAGGCTGGCGAGAAAGGCGTGCGGAACAAAAGTGCTGGATGCCCTGCAGTGTTCTTCTGAAAAGATGAATGAGCAGGGTGCGTATCTGGACTGCCTGATCCAGAAACGCAACATGGTCAAGGATCAGCACTGCCTGACTTACATCCAGCAGTTGGAGTGGGTGGCGTTTAGCGACTTCAGGATCATAACGCCCATAACCGACTGCCAGAGGGACATCGACAAATTCAAGTGCGGCAACATCCAGCTAGACAGCAAAAAGTCGCAGGGTCAGATGTTGGACTGTCTGCAGGGTCACGTGGACGAGCTGGAGAATCACTGCAGAAAACGAATCTTCTTCTTCTCCGAGGTTCAGGGCGACAACATAAAACTCGATCGCCAGTTGTATCTCGCCTGTACTCAGGATCACGTGCAGTTTTGCAAGAATATTAGACCAGGCAGTGGCCAAGTTTACAAGTGTCTCATGCAGCACAAGACCGACCGTCTGATGACCAAACAGTGTCGCGAGCAGCTGACGAGACGCGAGAAACTCATCGCCGCGGACTATCGCGTGAGCAAGGGGCTGGTGAAGGCTTGCAAGGAGGACATCAAGAACAATCACTGCCGGCGATCCGTCTCCGAGGACAAGGAAATTCGTCTCGCCCAGATTCTCCTGTGTCTCGAGTCCGTCGCGAAGAACGGCAGCAAACTCGATCCAGACTGCCAGGTCGAGATGTTCGATCACCGAAAGATTCTCATGGAGGACTACAGACTCTCGCCCGAGATCGTCAACGGCTGCGCCAACGACATATCCACATTCTGCAACGGCCTCGAGGTCGGCGGTCTCACCATACACTGCCTGATGGAGCACACGAGACCGCGAAAGAAGAAGTCGAGAGTGTCGGTCGAATGCCAGAGAGCGGTGAGTCGTTTGTCCCGCGTCATCTTCGAATTGTCCTTGTAGAATGAAGAATACCGTTTATCGGCTATGTTAATATTTGTTGTTAATATTTTACCATCAGCTGGAGGAGCTGATGAAGAAAACCGACGCGACTCTAAACATTTTTTTTTAATGTACCCAAACTTTGCGTCGTACTCGAAGATTATTGTTATTCATTATTTAATGATTAATCCTGTTAAAAATTCAAGTGTTACAAAACTCATTGCTATCGATAGATAAAAGACGTTGAAGAAAATATTTCTTTCTGAATCAAGTAAAAGTGTTTTTGTGCTAATATGTTGTGAATATTTTACCACCAGCTGGAGGACTTGATCAAGGAAACCGACGCGGGCGAGGATTGGAGAGTGGACCCCGTTCTGCGTGAGGCTTGCCAACCGGTCGTCGATATCGCGTGCAGAGACGTGGGGAAACTTTTCCTTCGTTCCCTCGAAAGATGCTCACGAATCCGGTGAATTAAAATACGTATTTCGTGCACAGGTTCGCGGCGGAGACGCCAGGGTGATTTACTGCCTGATGGACAAACTCGGCACGGACAAGATGACGGAGCCCTGCGAGACGGCGCTGGTGCAGATTCAGTACTTCGTCGCCCGCGACTACAAGCTCGATCCCCAGTTATACAGAGCCTGCAAGTCGGACGCCGTGCAGTTCTGCAAGGCGAAGAATTCGTGGACCGACGACGGGAATCAGATGGACCCGGAGCGCGGGCCCTTCGTGCTCTCTTGCCTGTACCGATACGCCTATTCGCCGAAGAAAAATATGACGCTGAAGTCCGAGTGCCTCGAGGAGATCAGGCGGGTGATGAGGCAGCGAGCGATCAACGTGGATCTTCAGCCGGAGGTCGAGGACGTTTGTCTCAACGAGCTCGCGCGATTCTGCTACGACAAGACCGCCAAGGGCGAGGAAATTCTGTGCCTTCAGGATCATTTGGAACAGTCGGTATTCGGCGATTTCGTCAACGAAGTTTCGTTCACGGAGTAACGTCAATTAAATCTATGACAATTTTTAGGCTGAGCCTGAAGTGCAACCAGGCGGTGAGCAACCTGACGGCCGAGCAGGCCGAACGCGTCGAGCTGAATCCCGTGATAATGGGAGCGTGTCAGAGGGTGATGGAGCGCCACTGCCAGCAGGTGCTGAAGTACGGCAAGGACGAGGGCGACATGATGGACTGCCTGATCGAGCACAAGAACGACCTGGACTCGCGCTCGGACTACAAGTGCAAAGCCGCCGTCGAGCATTTTCAGTTGCTGTCGTTGAAGAGCTATCACTTCACGTACAAGTTCAAGGAGGCCTGCCGGCCGCTCGTCATGCGTCGCTGTCGCGAGTAAGATTTGAAGAACTATTTTAACATGGTTATTTTATTATTAGATTTCGTCGTCAATGTTAAGAGCGAACGTTGCGCGATCGACAGATCGACGACAAAGGCCGCGGTGATCGAGTGTCTCAGCGGAATCGTGCAGGAAGACGTGATAAACGATCGACAGCCGCGAATACCGAAGGAGTGCAGGCAGCAGCTGAAGATGCAGCTGTATCAGCAGCGCGAGAACATTCGCTTCGATCCGGCGCTGCAGAAGGCGTGCGCCGCGGATATCGAGCAGCTGTGCTACAAAGTCGAGCCCGGAAACTCGCAGGTGATCGAGTGTCTGGCCTTGAAGAAGGCGAAGCTCTCCGATGTCTGTCACAGGCAGCTGTTCAAGGTCCGCCGACAGGAGTTCCAGGACAGCTCGAGCGACTTTATGCTGCTGAATTCCTGTCGATCGATGATACGGCAGTTCTGCTTCGACGTCGATCGCTCTCAGGCCCTCGACTGCCTGAAGAATCACAAGGACGAGCCGACCTTTGACGATAAGTGCAAGAACGTCGTGATACGACGTATGATCGAACAAAACACGGATTACAGATTCAACACTGCTCTGCAGTCCGCGTGCGCGCGGGACATCGCTGGACATTGTAGCGAGGTGAACGTTCTTTTCTGTGTATTAAAAATATTTTTTCGCGAATTCTCAAAAAAAAAAAAAAAAAAAAAAAAAAATAGTCCGAGAAATTGCAACGGCTGTGGATTTTTCGATGCGTGATCTTTATAAGGAAGAAACTCTAATCGGTCTATTTCGCAGGTTTTGAAGAACGATCCCAAGGACAAGGAACTCGAGGGCAAAGTCATAAGCTGCTTGAAGATTCAATTCCGACAGTGGAAACTGACGTCCAAGTGCGAGCAACAGATGGCCCACATTCTTCGTCAAACTGCGCTTAATTATCACTTGGATCCTCTGCTCACCACGCTCTGTGCTCACGAGGTACGACATCGTCGAATTTACGAAATCAGCAGTCTCGTCACGATTATCCAATAACCATTTGTGATTTCACGTCCGTCAGATCGTGACGATATGTCGGGCGGACGAGAAGGATCCGGGCTCGGTCGAGGAATGCCTCAAGACTGAATTCAACGCCGCGAATCCCGAGATGAGGGAGGAGTGTCGGGTTCAAGTGGCCGATCTCATTGAAGAGTCGCGCGCTGACATCAACGCCGATCCGGTTCTTCACAAAGCTTGCGCTGTCGATCTCAATAAATATTGCAGCGACGTGCCTCAAGGAGCTGGCAGACGTGAGTACAAGAATCAATTTCCACCACGATTTTCGACCATCGTAGAGAAAAATAAATTTGCAACTGGATTAAACTTTTTTTTTACGAGGCCAAACTTTGTGTCGTACCCGAAGATTATTGTTATTCATTATTTCTTTATTATCCTCCCGTTAAAAGTTAGTGTTACAAAACTCATTGTTGCCGATCGAAAAAAAGACGGAAAAATTATTTCTTTCTAAATCAAGTAAAAGTGTTTGTGTGTTGTGGGTAGAAAATGCAATTTTAGGCTGATGATATAGGCTAAAAATGGAAAAAAATATATGTTTTATGTCCAGATATAATGTGCCTGCGAAATGTACTTGACAACAAGAAGCCACTGCAACCCGACTGCTACAAAATGTTGACGACGAGGATCGAAATGTTCAAGAACGCTGCGAAGGTAAGCGCGAGTGATCACAGCGTTACAGTCGTGAAATGTTTCATTCGTTTGATCGCCCGTTCGTGTGATTTCAGTTCGTGGACACGCCGAACACGATCGGCGAACTCTACACGTCGGTTAATCGCTCGCCGGCCCGAAGATACTTCATCGTCATGGCGTTCACGCTGATCGGCGTGATATTCATAGTCGGGCTGTTCTGCGGCCGAGTCACGAGACGCAGCATGATGGTGAAGAACAAGTGACGAGAGAGAACGGCAGTGCCCGCACGACTCTAGACAACTCGAAACGCGAAAGTGTCGTATAGGAATAAGCGCGTCCGACTCGAAGGAATTCAGGCAATTCTCAGCGACTAAAAACCCGTCTTCGACGCATCTCACGTGGAGAAGAAACCAGGCGCGTATCGTAAACTTAAAAGAACAAAAAGGAACAAAAATCTCGGCAATGAAACTTCGCAACATTCGGGATACGCTTTTTACGTTTTATCTTATTTTTCTCAGTGTCTATCAGGATTTTACAGAAATGTTTATGCGCGCGCGGCGCAACAATTTTTCTACGAATTTTTTATACTATGAGGAGAGCATTAGGCAAGGCGAGGAAACTCGCGGGCGGGAGTTTAGCAGTAAAAGCTCTCTAAGGAATCGCGTCGCGGATATCTCTAGCACGTGTCTTCCACCTCGAAGACAGATCAAAGGGCGCAAAGACCAACCGTTGAAGGATCGCGACATCACAATACTCCAGATTAATCGTCGTTCTCTGAAAGTCTCGCGTAACTAGGATATCACAATTCGGCGAATAAGATTCAATTCTAGCGATAGGGCCCCTTCTATTCGTTTAATCGCGAATATGTACAAATATCGTAAACACATATGAACAAAAAAACGAGCCAAAACTTTATGCTACGTCATTACGACTGTCGTCCGTTTAAATAAATCTCGAAATTAGTGATGAATCGAAGTGCTAAGGAAGGAAAGCGAACAAACGCCAGAAAGAACAAATATTGATTTAGTATCTTGTAACTAAAAAAGAAAAACGAACGAACAGAAGAAAGAACAAATATTAATTTAGTATCTTGTAACTAAAAAAGAAAAACGAACGAACAGAAGAAAGAACAAATATTGATTTAGTATCTTGTAACTAAAAAAGAAAAACGAACGAACAAAAGAAAGAACAAATATTGATTTAGTATCTTGTAACTAAAAAAGAAAAACGAACGAACAAAAGAAAGAACAAATATTCCGAATATTAGACAGCAGGAGAGACTAACAATTATGTAAATATATATAGTACGTCTTGTGATGAAGGTGATTAAAGCGATTAAGCATCAGAGTCCCGTGTTATCATTCGTTATCCACAAGTTTGATGCGCCCCCGCGCGCGCGCGCCTGTCGTAATTCTCGAGGTCGTAACTGCCGTACAAAGTGAATGTCGCGACCCTAAACGTAACGTAACACAAACGCGATGCATATACGCGGTTTCGTGCAGCCCGTACACAGGTATGCAGAGAGGCGAACATCGCTGAAACACGCGCGCGTCCACGCGTTTCCCCGGCGATGAAAAATGTATAAGCGCCCCGCGAATGGAGGTTTACGAGCGGCGAGTCGACCTCTGATCCCGCGCCGCTGGCGTCCACGGCGGCGCGATTGAGATTTTCCGCATCGTTTGCGCGATCTCGTAAATCTCCACGTCCAATCAGCGAGCCAATCGAGATCTCTCGATTTCTCGATTTGCATCTTCGCGAGCGACAAAAAAAAAGAAGTGAGAACATTCCGCAGCTCGATCGACAATAGTTCGATCTGTCTTGGAGAGCGAGACGGAAAAGCCACTTACGGCGGAGCGTCAGTAGGGGTGTTACGCGGCGAATTGCGCGCCTAGTTACAGCTGTTCTATTATCATTCTCGGGGAAGCCCCATCGATTTCCAGGGTCGCGCGAGACGCTCCGTGTGTGTCGCGGAGCGCGCGCTTACCGATGCTCGGCCGCGTTGCTGCTGCTGCGCAGTATCCGCGAAAGTCGGCTGTGTCGCATGATTCTCGGGGTCTCTATTGAAACGTCGTCGGCGCCGTTCTCGAGGATTTTTGCAGCGGCGTCGCGGCCTCGCGGAAGGCGTGTTGCTCCTCAAAACACGGGACTCGTTTGTCATCGTCGTCGTAACGGGCCGAAGCTGTAGTAGTTTCGGGCGACTGGTGTGGGGTTCTTACGAATATACCCACACTTTCGGTCTATCGGAGTCGGTGGGCTCGTCACACACGACAAAGCGCACGTTCCGCGAGTCTCCGCCTTGTTTTGTCTTTATTCGAGAGGCTCGAGAGACGCGGAGCGCGCTCTCCGCATGACTGAATTCTTTTCAAGAAAGTTATTTCCAAGAGAGAAAACGGCGATGAGGACTGGATGACACTGCGAGCGTTTCTGTTTTTTTTTCTGTAACCCGCGGAATTGCTTCCAGTCGTTTACCCTGCGCGTCTATGTTTTTCCTATACACGCGAGGGTTATATCCATCGAGAATCCATAGTGTACCACTATAGTTCCATCGGAAACTGCTGCGAGAAATCGAAGCGGCAGCTTTCCGAGATGCCAGATTTCGGGGAATACAAGGACATTATCGGCGCAGGCGGCGGCGGGACGCTTTTGGCAACGAAACCGACGATCGTCAGGGGATATTTTCACGTCAGCCGACGACGGGCGGGATCATTGCTGACGAGAGAGCGGCGCGAGCCGCGGGGGAGGGACACGGGAACACGATGGAGCGGGAGAGGCGGGGGGGGGGGGGGGGGGGTCGCAACGGAGAATCCGCGTACTCGCACACACGGCGGAGGGGGAGGAAATAATACGGTTGGAATCGCCAACACCCAGCGGGGAATGCAACAATCGTCGCACGGTGTTGTCGCGCGCGACGGCGACGCGGCCGCGATACGTCCGAAAAATCCCGACTACGATATGTGCCGCGCGTAGCGAAAGAACAATGGCCGCGTGATGTACACCGCTAGGTGTGGTTCGAGCGATCCGGGGTGCCCCGCGCGCGCGGAGAAACCCGTGGCGATCACCCGAGCGAAATTTAACGAAAATTCTCGCGACTCGGTGTGGCCGCCACTTGTCTCTCGCGCGCTCGCTGCACGAACGCCGCGAGTCCCTTTCTCGCCGCGGCATTCCCATCCCACTATAATTAACTGTATTCACGAGAGTCTATCCGTCTTTTATTAATTCCCCCTACTCCACGACGCGCTCTGGCACCTACGATTGTCGTAGTAGTAGTAGTAGTAGTAGTAGTACAACTCTCGCTTTGCTCGACTAAAAACGACGAAAACAGATAGTATACGTGGTCGCAACAGCTGCCGCCGCCGAGTCCGCGAGCACTTCAGCCGACTCCGCGCGTTATCTCTCGCGTATATTTCATTTTTCTCTGTACCGCGCCGAGTGGCTCGTCAGTCTCTAATTTCGCTCTCGGATATTTCTCTTTTTCTCGGTCATCGTTGATCGCCTCGCCGCCGCGCGCCTCCTTGCCCCGCGCCGCCCGTCCCGCGAGCAGAGCGGGCGCGCCGACAGGGACGAAGGCAACTTCGCTGCCATTTTGGGCTTTCGCGGAGAGCTGTTGCCGCCGTCGCCGCCGCTGCTGCTGCTGCGGGCCAATTCTGCTCTCAGCTCACGAACGCGGCCGCTCTCCCATAGCTCTCGTAGGTTGTCTGTCGAGCTGCTGCTGCTGCTGCTGGTGGCTCCGCGAGATCGCGGAGAGAGGGGGAGACATACATAGGAGCGAGCGAGCGAGCGAGAGAGACGGAGAAGGGGAGCACAGCCGACGACGTACACACGTTGTGCCTCTTCCCTTCGCCGCTGTGCGTGCGCGTGAGACACACTGTTATTGCTACACGCTCGTCCGCACACAAAAGTGTAGGAAACAGCGGCGGCAGCACCGATAGATCGCGCGGGGCGAGGGGCGAGCGGGAGAGAGCGAGAGCGAGAGAGAGAGAGAGAGAGAGAGAATAGTTTAGCATCAAGCGCAGCGTCAGGAAGGTGGAAGAGGCGAGGAGCTACCGTTTGCGCGCACGCAAAGTGAGCGTCGTCGCCGTCGCCGTCGTCGTCGTCGTCGTCGGTCGTGTCGTTTCGTGCGTCGCGAGTCGGGCACAGTGTATAGAGCGTCGTCGTCGCCGTTGGTACGCGAGGCGCGGAGGGCCCGAGTGAAAACTCTTCGTCAGTGTGTCTGCGGCGGTCCGCGGCAACGCAAGGGAGGGGGAGGCTGGCGCTGCTGCTGCTCCAAGCCCCCGCGCGAGCTTAGTTGATTTCACGCTGACTCCGTGTTCGGACTTTCCGTGGGTTTTTGCCTCTCCGCGAACAACCAGCCGTGTGTACGCCACACGCTCACGGGGGCCGACGCTGAGAGCGAGTCAGTGGCGTGCGTGCGCGATTGAGTGGAGCTGAGTGCGTGAGTGAGTGAGTGAGTGAGTGGAGAGAGAGAGATACGTTGCTTCTCGGTCGTGCATCGTCGTCGTTGTCGTTGTCGGTTGTGTGCCTCAACGTGTGCGTGTCACAGCGCGAGAGAGAGAGCGAGAGACGGTGGAAGAGACAGACCGTGAGAGACATAGAGAGTGAGAGAAAGAGAGCAGAGCAGCCTTCCCGTGCGTGTGCTCTGACTGCGATACATAGATCATTGGATCGTGTGCATGCATGCGTCGTGCGTTACGCGTGTGCGCGCTGGCAGCAGCCTGTCGTCTCGTCGGCAGCACGTCGGCAGCAGCAGCGGCGAGGCAACCCGAAGAAGCATCAGAAGCGCCGGAATCGGCGTTAGTCCCCGCCGCGGTTGTATCAGTAGTGGTGTCGGTGGTGGTGGCAGTGCTGGTGGTGGTGGCATTTGCGGCGGTGGTAACCTGCCCATCCGCGGAATTCACGATTGGGCTCGAGGCACGACCAGCAAATGTTTTAAATGGACGCATCGTCCATTATCACCCAAGTGTCGCGGGATGACGAGCTAGGCCACTTCAATAACGAGAAAGGTAAGGTTGGCAACGTTCGTGCGTGTTCGCGCGTACACGCGCATTGTACGCGCTGTCGGTGCGCTCTCTGTGTCTGTGTGTGCGTGTTTGTGTCGCGTATGTAGCTCTCCCACTCGTGGACACTACCAACATTCGCTTCCTCTTCCTCGACTCTCACTCCGGGCCTCCTTTCTGCGCGCACACCATGGTCTCTCCGCGTTTCCTTGCCCCATTCCTTTCGTCGCCGCCGCCGCCGCCGCCACGCCACTTTAGTAGTTCGCAAGAAACGAGGCTATTTTTTCTTGTTGTATTTATTTACCTCGTCCCTCGCGAGAATAATCCAGATGCTGGAATTACGGAGCCTGCACCGCTGCACCTGTTACAGCCCAGTGTGGCATCTCTCCGTCTCTGTCCTCTCTGTTTCTCTCTCGCTGTCTCTCTCTCTCTCTCTCTCTTTCTCCTCTCCTTGCTTTGCACACTCCGCCTCGCCTAGCTTCACCTCGCTTTTCCCCTCCACCGCTCTCCACACTCAATTCTCGAGCTTTTTGTCTCCGTCGCTCGCTCGCTCTTTCCTTCACTTCCTTCCTTCCTTGTCGCGACGTTCCACAAAACTACGTCGCTCTCTCTCGCTCGCTCGCTCTAGTTATCTGCACTTCCCTCGCATACGTCTCCCTCCCCCCCTCCCCCCTCTTGCCCCTCTCGACCCCCGCCGCTCGTCCATGATATACGTTCGTAGTAGCTGCGGTTCGTTCAGCTCCGAGTTCTTGCCGGGCCTCGCCTCGACGATCCCGCCGCTGCTCGCCGCTTCGTCTCTCCTTCTCTGTCTGTTGCTCTCTCTGTCTCGCTCTCTCTCTGTCTCGCTTCTCGTTCCATTCGCGTGCGTGAGCCTCGCGCGCGCGTGTACGCCATGCCGCACGAAACTCGCACACGCATCGCCTTATTATTCCTCTGTCTTACCTTCGCCTTAATTTTACTCTTACTCCCGGCGCGTCTCGGTGCCCCGATCCCGAGAGTCGATCGCGCCTCTCCATAACGAGGAACGTCGCGAGGTTTCGAGTCGTTCGCCACTATCGCGTTGCATCGGTTGTCCTTTGTTTTTTCTTCTTTTTTTTTCTTATCTGGCTTTATCAATGGCAGAGTATCTGTGACAACGATTTTTTTTTCTCTCGAACAGTTTTTGCCCTCGTATCTTCCGCCACGCTCCTCGTGCCGATAAAATAATGCAATCTGCAAAATATTCAGTATTATCGGCAAACACAGATGTTTCCGTGATAAAAGTACGCGTGAAATCGAACGATTCGCGGTGTGTACGAGGGTCGTCGGGGAGAATCGCGGCCGAGAGAGGCTGCGGAGTAATTTTCTATCGATGCCTCCCGGCTCTCGCGGGGCCGCTTTGTAAAACAGACGACGCGCGACGATTGTCCGATTCTCGTTCCAGTCCGCGGAACGTGTTGGGCAGAGAGGACAATAAAAGTTGTTTGTGCCACTCGGCGCGGTGAGCAGCAGGAGTGCCGAGCGCCACAGAACCAATGAGCATGATAATGATGTTCGTTCGTGCCTTTTTATATACGCGCGTATATATATATATGCATAGTTATGTATATATCTATGTAGTAAATTCTTTTTGTTTCATTCCTTGCAGCACAGTTACCGAGGGAAAATGAGGCTACGAGCAATGGTCCAACCGGCGGCAAGAAGCCCAGAGGACGCGGTCTCCTTCGTTCTCTCCTCTGCTGTCTCGGCCGGGGACGAGGCGGAAGCTCCAAGAGCTCGAAGGCGAGCTCGTTGCAGGGCGACGGTCGCGGATCGCCACCTCCGAGCCGATCGCCGAGATTCCTCTTGCCACCGGTGCGACATCAGGATATGCACAAGAAGTGCATGGTGATAGATCTGGACGAGACCCTCGTGCACAGCTCCTTCAAACCGATAAACAACGCCGACTTCGTCGTGCCCGTCGAGATCGACGGGACGGTGCATCAGGTGTACGTTTTAAAGAGGCCTTACGTCGACGAGTTCTTGCAGAGAATGGGAGAGCTCTACGAGTGCGTACTCTTCACAGCCAGTTTGGCAAAGGTGAGCCTTGCACTTTGTTTCCGAAGAAAATATTAGACGGGAGAAAAAATTCCGGCTGGGAAGAATTAATTCGCTGGCTGGAGGAATAAAATGTAATTAACACTGTTTTTTCCCCCCAATTTTACTGCCCTAATTCGCCTTAATCGGTTCTGACGTTGATACGCATTTTTAACGAGGCTAATAACGCATTTCGCTTGATTGCAGTACGCAGATCCCGTGGCTGATCTGCTCGACAGATGGGGAGTCTTCAGGGCGCGGTTGTTCCGCGAGTCCTGTGTGTTTCATCGAGGAAACTATGTCAAGGATTTGAACAAGCTAGGAAGGGATCTTCAGCAGATTATAATCGTCGACAATAGCCCCGCCAGTTACATCTTTCACCCGGACAACGCTGTGAGTTTGTAACGCGATACTAACGCGCGCCACCTTTTGCATCAGCACATCGGAATAACGTACGGCGTCTGTCTCCGACTGGCACGATGGAAACATTGTAAAAGAAACGCTAGACAGAGCGTTATGCAAAGCAGCGCCGCCGCGATACGCGACAGATCGCGATCGGATACCTCGAGGGGGGTGGGAAAAAAAAGAATAAAACCGAGGCGAGTCACTTCTCGCCGAGAGCGCGCCGGACGTTGAGAAAAGTCGAACGAGCACGGCCTTCGCCTTCAACACGCCACTGTTAAGCGCGAGGAGAAGGGCGAGGGAATAAAATACGCGCGCTAGGGCTTTTCCGAGTCGTGTTTCTTCGTAGGGTCCGCGCGAAATCGCGAAGGAGATCTCCAGTCGCGAATAACCTCGATTATTCTCTATTCGCGCAATTGGTCTTTCGCTTTTTTTTTTTGCTCCTAATCAAGCGTATCAACACCTCGTTTTTCGTCCGCACACGAGAGAGTTCTGAATAATTCATAGATGGAATTTCAATCGAGGGCAAGTTAAAGACGTGAATTTTTGTTCGTATTTTCGCAGGTGCCGGTCGCCTCCTGGTTCGACGACATGACGGACTCGGAGCTCCTCGACCTTATACCCTTCTTCGAGAAGCTGAGCAACGTCGAGAACATTTACACGGTCCTGTGCAACAGCAATCATCCGTACAATCAGGTGCCGGGTTCGGTGCAAAACAGTCCGAGCCCGGGATCCGGCTCGATGGGAGCCTCCTAGCCCCGCCGGAATTCTGGCTTAGCGGCCAGCCTTGACGCCTCCCGTTGCATCCTGAGGAGGAGCCTCGTCGGCCTCCAACGCGTCGCCCGGCTGTTCTGCCGCGTCGAGAGACCGGCGGCCTCGCCGAGTTAGACGCGCGTTCGCCGCCGCCAGCAGCAGCCGCCGCAGCCGCCGCCGTCGCCGCGCAGGTTGATCCAACAGGATACGCTAACCCACGAAGAAAGAATACAAAGCAGCAGCAAACGCAGCCGCAGCCGCCGCCGCCGCCGAAATAGCACGTGACGCGCGACGCGACGCCAGTTCCATCGCCGAGGGAGAAAATAGGTGAAGTCGGAACGTTGTTTGCCACGCGAGAGTCTCGGGGTCGGGGAGATCGAAAAACCGTGGATCAAAGAGTAGGGAAGAAACGGAAATCGTGGACGAGGTCGAGAGCGGAACGGCAGAGCGACGTAGAAGTTTCTTTTTTTGTTTTTTTTTCTTTCGTAGATCTACCCTTTTGCCTTTTCGTTGCTGTCCCTTCGTCTGCCGACTCTCGCGGTTATTTTACTTTTTTCTACAATACCGAAAACAATGAGGTTCTCCGGGCGTCGCCGAACACGTCCGTCGCGCGGTCGAGACGTCTGGGCTTCCGACGCCTCGCTGGACTCGCTCGCCCGCGCTCCGGAATCTCTTCCGATCGACGGGAGGGAAGGAAAAAAAAACGCGGAGAACAGAGAGAATGTTTGACGACAGGCGGAAGTGGAACCGAGATTAGTCGAGTGAAGAACTAGAACGCGCGCGCTGTGGCCTCTCGACTGCACCACCGCCAGCCACTACCACCGCACCTTTATACCTATGACTACGGCAAGCAACTCTTCAGTCCGGGAGTTATATATATTCATGTATACATCATATATATAGATATATATATACACTCTATCGTGGTTGTTCGTGTCGATGCATATCATTCTCTCCCTCCGGGCGAGACTATCGTACGGACGTGACGGTGAATTGCACTCGGTCGAGAACGATTAATTTTTAACGATATCATTAACGAATTAGAATTATTTAGGAACGCGGGAAGACGATTGGGCATCGACGAGCGATTGAATCGCGTGTCTGCGAGCGACGTGCAGAGACTCGGCGGGCTTTTTAGAGTGAAAACGAGAGCGAGAGAAAGGGACCGAGATAATTATGCGGCAGCATTATATTTAACGGTGAATCATCATTGTCGTTAGAGCATTTGTACTTAGCTAAAAAAAAATGAAAAGAAAAACAAAACAATGTACGCCGCGCCCGGGTGTGTTTGTGTTGGTGTGAACAAGAGTGAGTGTGTGACCGCAGCAGCGCTTGAGAAGAACAAAAAAAAATCTATATATATATATCGTCAAACGAGTAGGGACTTTTTCGCGATCCGCGACGAAACTCTCTGTCAACCGATCGACCCACGTGTATTATCGCTCTTTCGTTATCTCTTTCTTCTTTTCGTTCGCGCGTCGCGTCCGCCGCGGGAACGCGGGACGGGCGTCGCCTTCCGTTCGTTTTTTCTTTCGCATCGCCTTTTAGTTCGCAACAACCGAATCACGTTCGCCACCGTCAAAATCATTCTGTCTAACCCGAGAGACGGGCGAGCTGTATATCGTTCTCGCGATGCCTGCCGGGACTGAAAGTGGAATCCGAGGAGCGACCGGGCGCTCGATTTTCGCCGCCACGGGAGAGAGAGCTCCGATCGAGGAAGTCCGCGCGCGATGCGTTGTTTTTTATCGTTCTTTTTTAACGGGTTTTTAAATTAGGACTAAATTGGTGCTTCCGTACAATAAATGAAAAAAACGCAGAGGAGGATCGAGGAATGTGTGGGAAATATACAACAGAAGCGTATTAACGAGCAGAGAGAGAGATATTCGGGCGACGGACGTCTCGGCCTCTCTTCGTCACGGTCTTTCCGTCGATTTTATAATTATACCTATACGTATATAAAGGATTTCTTTTTTTTATATTGTATATCAATCGCGCGCGGGAGACTCTCGGCGGGTCGTCGAAGAGCTCGGCGCGACCGGTCGCTTCGACGACCGGGACGAGAGCCGCCCGACGCGCGTCGCCCGCGAACGCTTTCCTATCAGAGACTTTATCGCGACGTTGAAACGGAAGTTGCTCGAGGTTTGAGCGTTGGGATCGAGGATCGCGCGAATCCTCGGAAAAAAAAAATGAAGAAGAAACAAAAATCTCGAGTCTGTCGTTAACTCGCGCCTTGGCAGGCACTGTAGGTACGGTTACTTACGAGTACACGAGTAGAGCGCAAGTGCATGAATATGACGATTTAAAAATAAATAATAACAAACAAACAAAAAAAAGTGGTGAAGCAAGAACGCAATGATTATTTGCAAGTACAAAGTTGTTACTTTTAGAACGCCGCGAGGCTGCATTGCAAGCCGATACAGCGTGAACGGGGGGCACTTAAAAAAGAAATGAAACAAGTATGAGAGATGAGAGAGGGAAATATAGTGTAAAGCGAGAGAATGAGTGAGTGAAAGAGAGCGAGAGAGCGAGAGAGATAGAGATAGAGAGCGAGAGAGAATAATGTTGAGGAAGAGAACAAAAAAATTAATAAACTGGATAGAGGTGGACGCATAGTCGTTGGCGAAGCAACGTTACATGGCCACCGCGCTTGCGAGAGAGAGAGATAACACGTTTTTTTATATGAAATCAATTTCATAAGAAAATGACTTAACGGAAAAAAAACTACAGATGACGCGCGATTTAAAAAAAAAATAAGAAAAAACAAAACCACGAAACGTAAGCACTCGAGGAGATTATTATATATTGTACAAAATTTGTCGCAAAGGTAATAAGAAAGAAAAAAATAATAATAATAATGAAAAGGCTTATGACGTAAGTGAGCAGCGAGAGGAAGAGAAAAACATTTTTAATGGATTATCAGAGTGTTGGACGCATCAGTATGCATGTAGCCGATAATTAACGAATATTGCCTTGATTTGTAAATAAAACTTGAAGAAAAAAAAGAAACTTCCACTAATAACCCTTCTCTGCGAATGAAAAGAAGAATAAAGCAAAAAAGGCGCTCCCTGTTGTCATCGTCGTCTCTCCGTCTTTTCGCGGAGTTTTCTCGCCGATTCGTTGTACGACTAAACCTTTCGTACACGTTTTTTACGCCAAAAATGTAATCAAAGAAAGACAAAAGCGCGACGCGATCGCGAGCCACCGCGGCCGCCGCCTCCGATCATTCTCATTTACTCATCTACTTTGTACTCTTTATAATAATTCGCTAAATCGAGTAATTTTTCTATAAAATAATTATTGGAAACAAACAAAAAAAACGGGACGTACGCGCGCCGTGCGAGGAAGCTTCGTGAGACGAGTGGAGAAGACGTGAGAATGAGTTACGTGAGAATACAGATGAACAAAAAAAAAACATATATATATATATGAGAAAAAATGGAAAAAAAAATTGAGACGTTGAGTACATACTGTAACATCTCCCGGCCAATCCCCGAACCCCCCCTCCGACATGTCCAGTTTGCTCTGTGATTCTGTGTTTTAATAAAAACAAAAAAACAAAAAATATATTATATATATTATATTATAACGTGACGCTTTGTAATTTCAACAAGTCCCCCCGAGCGCTCTCCCCCTATACATAGACCGCGAGACCTCGAGAATCCGTCCGCGGGAATCCGTGTGGGGAATACACACGATTTTTCGCGGCGCACCGAGAGAGCCCGTGGCCTCCGTCATTGCGCGGCAATGACGCGCGCTCGTGGGCTATCTAGGTCGAAGCGTATTCGATTGAATGGTCACGCCTAGACGAGATATACGCGTGGCGTGGACGTGACCCTGGAGATATTGGGTTACCCGCGGATACTCGTGGAGCCGCGCGCTCTATATTTCCGCCGCTGTTGCTGGGATGGTGAAACGCCGCGGGAGAGAGAAGCCACCCGGCTACGACCTTTACCCACGTCCAATGCACGCCGCCTTCGTTCTCCCGTTCATCTCCTTTTGACATTAAAGAGTCGCGTGTGGGTGTAAACGACGGACTATATCACGCAAAGTGGACATTAGGCTTAGCGCAGCGTGGCATTATTCTTTCAGCGATGTGTATATTATTATAAAGTTGAATGACAAAGTTCCCATAGATAAAAGGGGGGGCGCGAAAAACGCGTAATCCTTCCGCCGCAAAGGGGCGATAAAATTGTAATCCCGTGGACTGGAAGTGAGTCCAGGTCGTCTAGACTCCGGGGTAAGGCGACGGGGCGTTGAAATATCCCGCTCGCTGACCCTGAAACAGTCAGCTCCGCTGCATCGCGCGCTCCTGTCTCGCGTCGTCATCGTCGCGACGGTAAGGCAGACGATTCCAGAGTTCTTTCTTATCGACCTCGCGTCGATAAATTGTTGCTCGGAAAAATATATATCACAAGAGCCGCGCGCTCGGAGAGAGAGATTTTCTCTCGGCGAGCGAGAGATAATCACGGGCGGCGGCGGCGGCGCCACGAATAAGGAGGAGACCGGAAGTTCGGTGTAGCGAGGGGCGCGAGGGGAGGGCTCGCTGCGTCTCGTTTCTGCGACGCCGGTACGACAACGACGGCGACGAGAAAAAAAAAAGGCGCTGCGCGGTGCGGTGCAGGGAACGGTGGAAAAAAGGGTCCTCCACCTTACAGCGTAGTTGAACTCGCACTCGCCAGGGTTTTGCTGACACCCCGAGCGTAAAGAGTGAGCGAGAGAGAGCGAGAGAGAGTGAGCGAGAGGGAGAAGGACGGAGCGAGACGTGGCTCCCCGGATGGAAATTCGAATGTGGCTCAATAGGGATATACGAGTGGATCGCGAGAGCGCGAGTCCACGGATATTATTACGAGATCGGGAATAAAGAACGCGTCCGTTCGGGCGTCGCGGAGCACCGTCGAAACGTGCGAAAATGTGGCGCTGGCCTGCGCGCGAGGGTCACGCATTTTTCATTGACGAAAACGCTGAAATCGTGTGTCAACAACGAGACGACGACGAGCAGCAGCAGCAGCGGCGGCAGCAGCGGCAGCAGCAGCAGCAGCCCCGGGCGACCGGCGAAGTTCGTCGAAAAATGGCTGACCTCTGAATTATCGCGCAGCGTATATGCGTGTCGATAAAAAGACGCTTAAAAACGGAGTGACCGATTACGAGTGCCCGAGCGACGAGGTGAAAGGTGACGGCACGAAAATGCCCCGTGTCAAGGCGTCCCCGAAGAAATGCGTGAAAACCGCGAGTTCCCATCCCGCTGCCAATACCTGGGTATTTCTCATGAAAGGTAAACAATGCAGTAACGACGACGAAATTCGCGCCTCCGGACGATCGGAAATGTCGCCAATTAGCGGGAGCATCGGACGCTATCGACGCCACTTCGCGATTTGTCTTTTTGTTGACACCATTCGGGCCGTGTTGTGTCCCGAGGCGCCTGGGCGCTACGGGAAATAAAAACAAACCGTAAATCTCACCGACCGACGGGACGGTCGACATGTGTTCCGAAAAATGATCGGGTCGTCCATTCGCGAATTTTCTCGAGTTTTTGATTCTACGTTTTCGAAATAACGCCAAGCTCGCGAGAATTGTGTGTGGGAACAATGTTTTCTGATCTAGTAATATTTATGATTTTTTTTTTGAGTTTTGCGAAGCTCTCTTGATTCCTCTAGATCAACATGATTTAATCATTGTGCTTGGAGCAATGGAGGAACCATAATAATGTATGCGGAGTTATTTAACATTTCTGGCGTACAACTTGGAGCAGTTTATAAAATTTGCAGAACATAACGTTAATTAGTTTTTTAATTTGCTGCATTAAAAATTATGCACCACTGTGCAACTTCCTACTACAATAATTTGTCACTGCAACTTTTTGTCATAAATTTAAGAAAAAAAAAAAAAAAAAAAATGTTTCAATATTTTTATTGGAATTATTTAAAAAAAAACTATGTGAGACTGAATATTAATGTGAGACATTATTTTCTAGGTGATGGTCTGGATGGATCCGAAGGAAATCCCCCTGATGTTGTGAAACTGCGGCACCCAGCTTCAAATCAACCCGCAATGTTTGTCTTCAGTCCTGGCGACCTTACGGTCCAAGAAGTTCTCACATTCGACGAGAACAAGAGATCCTGGTTTATAGACGACAATGTTAAGTCTGATGGAAAGATGCATTTGTCGACCCCCATTGATCCAATTTTCTTGGTACTCCCCTACTTGAGAAAGGTGAAGATTTACCCCAATAAATGTCTAACATTATGTTTCACGAGATATTGAAGGAAAAAAAGCATCACACTGACATTTTTTTCTCGCCACAGTCACAGCAGGTTTCCCCACTCGACCAGTGTCTCAGAGACGAGGATTACCCGGAAACGACGCGACTAACTCGCTGCCAAAACTTAAAGTTATCCCTGATCGCCGACCGCAAGGGCGACGAGTCGCTGCAGGCATTTAAATTCAACGAGGAAAAGACTCTTAGCTGGCTGCAGAAGAAAGTCGAGAGAGTGGCCGAGATACTCAGACAGAAGGGAATTCACGTGTCACAGGGCGCCGTCAGCGCGACTTACGTAAAGAGTAGCAAATACGAAAGCGGCACGGACATGGGTAAGGGCCAAAATTATAGCTACGAAAATATATTATACCGCGAATTCAATATCTTATGACTATAATTGCTAAATTACTGTATTTTTTTCAGAATATCTGAGATACGCGCATGGCATCGTGTCCGAGTATCTCGCCGACGATCTCTCGAAAAAGCTCGCCCAGTATCTCAATTTGCCGGACGAATCCGACACCAAAAAACGAAAGTTATCGAGCCCAAAAGACGCTGGAGAGGAGAAAAGGCAGAAAAAGGAATCCGTGGACGGAGATAGTTTGCCGAGAAATCGCGCACTGGATTTGACGAAGCCGGAAAAGGTGAGAATTTATACAATTTTTTTGCTCGAAAAAAAAAAAAAAAAAAAAAAAAAATCGCCGATTTCGCAGGCACCTTTTCACGATCTCCTCGTGTTTCAGCCTCAAAAGCCGCCACCCATCACGAAGAAGGAATTGGCCAGGCAGAAGTCCGCGGCCGGATCGAAAAGCATCACGAGTTTCTTCAAGAAGAAGTGAACAATTCGCCAAACATTCTAACGAGTCTCTGCGTTCCTATCGGTGTTTAATACAAAACTTTAGACTATCGGAAATCGACGAACTCGTCAGGGAGTCTCAAAGTTTCATTATTGCTCAAGCGTATTTCCGTGAATCGAGGCGTCTAGATGTTTTCGTTTGTTGTTTTCATTATTATTTCTTTTTTATTAACTATTTTTTATCGAATTCCGTGACGCAACAATGGAAACTCTGAAATAATCGAGTGGGCGCTCGGGTTTGTCGAGGAACTTGGGTCGCGTGGCCGAGCGTCGGGCGTAACTGATTTTTCAGCAGCTTTCATGTAAATATTTCAGCGATTTAGCGATAGATCTCTTTGATAACTTGGTTTCTCGTCGCATCGTCGTACTTAACCCTTTGAGGCACTAAACGAGCGTTCAGATCGCGATTACGGCGCGAAACCCGCGCGCCACCCGTGCGGGAAATAAAACTGAGACCCTTAGATAGCTATAAACTCGTGAGTGGCTCCGATCCCCCCAAGAGGGTATAAAAAAAAGACGTCTAAAGTGTAAACCAGTCGCGTGTCCAATAGAAGGTAACGCGGAATACGCGTCTGCTGCGACAGAAAGTGCATGAGGACGAAGCCACTTGAAGATCGTCGCGCTTACAGGCAGCGCAAAGCTACAGACCTCGCGCTTTTCCTTCCTGACTACCAGCGTTGGCTTTTCTCGCGATTGGTGCCTTAGTCGCTTTTCCGTGAGAATCAAAGTGATTGAGAGTAAAAAGAGTGCAAGAAGTTACTGGAGGAATTAAACTCGCGAGTAAAACGGAGGCAATGGAGACTTGAAGGGCGGCGATAGTAGATTTTTTGTCAACCAAGAAGAGATCGATTTGTTATCGGCGCGCGTAGCTTTGATTCGAACTGAAAAGCGACTCTTGAAGGGTTAATAAACGGTCCAATCATTTTTAATTAGCGCCTATGCGTGAGTCGGTTATAACCGACGAAGTGTTGTAATCATAAAACCCGTCGTCGTACGACGAATAATTACGTCAATATCGTAGATTTAATGTAATATACTTACTGCAAACAAAATACGCCAGGAGTTCCGTACCTCATTTACCGTCGTATCTCGATATGTGATTTTTCTCCGTGATTAACCATTTTTCTTGTTTGTAAATCGTATTACCCGCCGCCGGAATTTTTCGTAAAACGCTAAACGGATGCAACTGTGAGTGCGATTATTAAACTCATATTCGTCAAGATCTACAAGAGAGATTTTTATGAATCCAACATTTGTGTATCCAAGTCTTTATTGTCATAAACAATTAAAATCTGTCAAATCCGCGATGATTAACCGTGGGCACCGTTAACATTTCATATACAACGATTATCCGTGGATTAACCATTAACATCTCATATACAACGATTATCCGTGGATTAACCGTTAAGATCTCATATACAACGATTATCCGTGGATTAACCGTTAACATCTCATTTATAATCTTCTTTTCCGCGAATCTCGCGCTTTTCTAGGGATTTCCCAGAAACCATTTCTTTCTACAGCTGACCATCCAGGCGGGCAGCTTTACCTCGTCGAAATTACAAGCCTGAAACGAAAAACAATTACACAATTATGATTACCCGTGATTAATCGAAATACCACGAATTTCCAAATATACAGATATCATCGCGCTTACTATGTTAGCAGGCCAAGTTCCTCTTTTTCAAATTATTACGCTGACGCAGCTCGTTCGTCAGGTCTTTAATTTCCTTGTTGAGACAGTCGATGGTGTTGACGAGATTCAGCAGAAGTCGCTCGTAAACCGTCGCGTTATCGCGCTCGGGATTGAGTTGCTCGCCGGGCGCCGGTGGATCGTCGCGATCGCTATTGGGTTCCCGAAGCACCGTCGTGTTATCGCGAGCGCGAGTGGATTCCTCGAGCGCCGCCGCATTATCGTGAGCGGATTCCTCGAGTGCCGCGGGTTCCTTGACGGTCACGGTATCCGCGATCGCCGGGCCAGGAGCGTCGCTCGGCTCCTGATCGCCGAAGAGCAATTTCGACATGTCTCTCTCGGCGATTCGGTGAAGTGTCGTTACCGCGATCTTGTTATCGAGTTCCTGCTTGATAAACACCCAAGCTGGATCGCTGCTCGGCACCAGCCGTCCGTCGGCCCGAACGATATCGTCTCTCTTCCGGAGGATCGCGTGCACGACATTGTCCTTCTTTACTCTGAGCGGGCGTCCCTGTCTTGGGCGTTTTTTCGGGCCGGCGACTCTCGCGGCATTGGCACGACGTTTGTTTGATATCGGGGGTTTCGGGACGTCGTCTTTGTTGTCGCCCACGAGGCCGGAAGACCGTGTGCGTCGTGTCGTGCTGGGCACGGGCATCCTGGTATTGTTCCGCTTGCGTTTTCTGACCGGCTTCTCGCTCTTCAGAATATCCGTTAGCACGACTTGGGGCTCTAATATTCGGATGTTTTGCGGCGACATCGTGTGGTTACGTTTTTGTTTTATTTGTTCAATAAACGTCAGGTGGGTAAAAATGTGAATACGACCGTTGAGAGGCTGAAAGCCTCGCGCGCGCTCGCCCGGGCGAAAATTTCGAGGGCGACTGTGAGCGGCACTAGCGACGCGCACGTCTTTCGTCCGCTTCTTCGCCTCCTTCCTCCCGACTGGTGAGGGCGATATCAACCGGCCTAGTGGTGGATGATCGCATCAGCACTATTTTGCTACGATTGCACTGCGTCGCACACTGCCTCGACGCCGGTGGAATATTCGTCACGTTCGTACGCGCGGAATAAAAATCGTGAGAGATGTTGATACACTTCATCGCCGGTGTGACAAATAAATGCAAGTCTCGTGTCGACGGGTCGACGGCTTTATGTGTCGCGCCTTCACAGACACACGGAGTGCGCGCCGACATCGCGCGCGTAGTGGTTGGTGTTTATTTCAAGTGTGTAAACACCCGAGTGTTTACATATCCGACCTTCCCTCAATGAGTCTCGCCTTATGGCTTATAAGTAGGTGATATTTTTATTATTCATTTTTTAGTACTTCACTGGTACTTTGGACGTTCGTTGTACCAATTCAGCATTGTGTACTTGACTCCTAAGCCTTTTGATTCGTAAGCGGTAAGAAATCTGAGATCGTGCGTGCTTAGAAAAATGATCCTGAAGCCCGGAGACGTCGTTTTTCTCAAAATGTATCTTTTTAGGATTCCGGACATTTTTAGGACTACTTTGTCGAACTGAATGAGCGTCCGATGTGAGCATTTGAATCTAACTAAACCGAAATTGCCCGGAAATTGCGTGCGACAGACGTATGCATTGTTTGATAATTACATAAATCTCATCGCCCGGCTGCACGTAATTATTAGCTCGTCCTGCGCAGATGCAGCGATCTGTTTCTTGCAACAGACGGAATCAAAGATGGCGCATCACACACGCACCGTCCCGTCTCGCGCGACGATGTGCAATGTTATTTGGTATTTTCACGTTAAATAAAACATAGCCCCGTCTCGAGATGAACATGGATCTGGGCCTGGGTAGCACCCTCCTCGCGGGTGATCCGCGGCTCGTCGATCACATCGTCGGGGAAGTCAAGTCTCAGGGAATCTTCGATCAGTTTCGTAAAGAGTGCATCGCCGATGTTGATACCAAGGTTTGTTATTTACGTTAATCTGACATCTATTTCTTGCGTTTTATCTCGTAAAATTTCGACGCGCCAAGTTTTTCATTTTTATTACGGAATATCAAAGTCCTGTTTTTCGTTCGCGGTCCAAAGGTCATCGCGATTGTCAATTAATCTTACATAACCTTCACGACGAAATATTTTTTTTATATTTTAAGATATCTGTCGAGCGTTTGACATGAGCAAAGACGTGAGTATTTCTTTTTTTTACAGCCGGCGTACCAGAATCTACGAACTCGGGTTGAAAGTTCCGTAAACTCTTTTCTCGGCAAGCAGACATGGAAGGCCGATCTGAACAAGAATCAGCTGCGAGAGACGCTGAGAAAACACATCGTAGAGGCGCCTTATTTGGATGCAGGAGTCGAGAGAATCGTCGACCAGGTGGTGAATCCAAAGGTCTACTCGGTCTTCATGCCACAGATCGAAGATGTGGTTTACAAATTTTTGGGTCTCGAGAGGCCAAAGAATCGTCAGAGAAACGGCCCCTGCGGCTTCAAGGATCTGCTGCCCAAAGATTTGGATCCTGTGTCACCGGAGTCGGATAAAAACAGTCTGAAAGACGTGTCGCTGGACTCAGTGGATGCTCATATCGATGATCCCGATCCGAGGGACAAGGAAACGTTGGTGTCCAGTGCGGAGCAAAGTCGCAAAGACGACACCGACAACAATTCCAACGACAGAGAAAACGGGCGAAATGGAGTCGCGGATATCGAAGAAAAGTCCATGGATGACTCAGCGAAGTCAACGGCGGCCGTGAATTTGAATAGTTCCGTGAAATCGGAGGAAAAAGCTGAGGAAGAGGAGGAGGACAGTCCGACTTTCGAGCCTATCGATATCATGAATCTAAACGAGTCGAACGTCTCAAACGACTCGCATCTCTCTGGAATATCCGAATTGACGAGTCACAGATCGCGCAGCCCGGATTTCTCGAACGAGGCGTCGCGCGACAATATGGATTTCAGCAATCAAGACTCGCAATTCAGCAAAGTCTCCTCGGATTCGCGTCTCTCGATCGTCACGGACTTCGGCTCGTCGAATCACGCGTCCACGCCCGTGTCCGACGCCGTGAAGGAAGAGAAAACCGAGTCCAAGTACGCGAAGGACAATTTCAAGGCCGTCCGCGAGTTCGAGAGCGGAAAAGCCAACAAAGACGGGAAGTTGAGCTATGAGTCGGAGAGGAGCAAGGAAAATACGCCGAGCGATTTTAAGCCCATAAGACGAAGCTTCTCGTCGAAAGAGACGTCGAGGGACGGGATGGAAAGCGGGACGAAGGATTCGCAGCGTAACGACTCGAAATCGCGCAGAAGCGATCACAGTGATTCGAGGAAGGATCGCGAGAAGGACAGCCGAAAGAAGCAGAATAATCACGACTCGAAAAGCTCCGAAAAATCGTCGAAGAAGAGCGTGAAAGATAAACCCGAGGAGAAGAGTCGGGAGAAGGACAAGGAAAAGGAGAAGGAGAAGGAGAAAAAGGAGCCGCTCAAGAAGGACAAAATCGAGGGCAAAGAGGCCAAAGACTTGAAGGATATATACAAAGAAAAAATTCGTGAATTGCGCGAGAAGAAGGAGCTAACGGAGAAGGAGAAGCTGAGCAAAGACAAAGACGCGAAGACGCCGAAGGAGACGAAGGAGAAGCCCGACTCCTCGAAGGACAGGAGAGACTCCAAGGAGCACAAAAGCTCGTCTTCCAAGAGTTCCAGCCGTTCGGAGAGCAAAAACTCGAAATCTTCGAACCCCAATGAATCAAAAAGCGCGAGGAGCGAATCGAGAGACAAAGGAAAGCGCGACGAGCGCAGATACTCGAAGGACTATAATAAATCGAAGTCGGACGAGAAGGGCGAGACGAAACGACTCTCGCGATCGGACGATAAAGCGGAGAAGTCGGAAGTCAAAGATTCGAAGCAAAAGACTGTTGTGAAAAAAGATAGCAAGAACGGCGAGAAAAAAGAGTCCAAGAGCGAGGCCGACAAAGAGAAGAAACGCCGGGAGGAGAAGAAAGCCAAACCGAAGGACGATCACTCGAGCTTAAGGAAGAATTCCGAGGATCGCCGATCGACGGATCGCGACGGCTCGAACGGCTCGAACGGCAAAAGTTCGCAAAAGAGCGGCTCGAGTTCCGGCTCTTCGGCCGCCAAGCCCGTCGCCTCGAGTCTGCCGAAGGAGTCGACGAACACAAGCAACTCCAGCAGCGAGACTTCGGACAGCATCGAAGAATCGCAGAACGAAAAATTGCGGCTGTCGTTCGACGCGAACGCGCCGGAGAGTGGTAAACATGCCCAGGAATACGAGTCGCAGGCGAAGAAATTGGATCTCGGCCAGAACGAGATAACGTTGCCCATCAAAAAACGTCCGATCGGCGAGGGGAGCGGAGAAGGAGCGAGCGAAGTTCTGGTGAAGAAGCCAAAGTTCGCGAAGAACTTTCAGGAGGCCAAGAGGCTTATGAAAATTCGAAGAAAGATGGAGAAGGAGAAGTTGAAGAGACAACAGGAGATAGAGAAAACAACGGTTGAAGGCCCGACGAAAGATGTCCCGGCGGCTCCGGAAGTTCGCGAGACCGTCGAGAAAAACGATTTGGCGATGGTGCCGGACGACGAGCGCGTGCAGATCGTCGAGGTTTGGTACGAGGAGGACGAGCCGTATCCCGAGATTCAGAGCGATTTTACGCTGGAAGAAAGATCGCAGATTATTCTGGGAGCCGAGTCGATTTTCACGAGCAACCTTCCGGCCAATGATTTCAAAGCCAAGTCGACGCTGTCCGAGATGGAACTCTCTATAAGAGAGTCCCTCAACGAAATGATTTCCGACAAGAAGATCGAGGAGACCGAGCACACACCGAAGAGCAAAGATAGCACGGTAGATTCGGAAATACGCGAGAATTCGGCAACGAAAAGCAACGAGACTGCCGATCGTGCTGAGGAAACTTCGGGCCAACGGACGGAAAGTTCACCGATTGCGGAGGAAACATCGACGAAGGATTCAACGGAATCTGAGCCAGATAAACCTGAACTAGCCAAATCGCCAGTGGAATCTAACGATCATGAAGAAAAAGAAGGAAATGATAAAGTAACAGGTGAGAAAGAAGAAACAATCGAAAAAGTAGAAAACGAAGAAAAACTGGATAACGAAGAAAAAAATGACAAAGATGAGAAACTGGAGAACGAAGAAAAAGGTGACAAAGATGAAAAAGCAGGAACTGAAGAAAAATATGACAAAGATGAAAAAGTTGGAAACCAAGAAAAACTGGAAAACGAAAAGAAAGACGAGAAAGACGAAAAAGAAGAAAAAGTAGGAAACGAAGAAAAACTGGAAAACGAAAAGAAAGACGAGAAAGACGAAAAAGAAGAAAAAGTAGAAAACGAAGAGAAAGATGAAAAAGAAGAAAAAGTAGAAAACGATGAAAAAGAAGAAAACGTGGAAAACGAAGAGATAGATGAAAAAGAAGAAAAGGGAAATGTGGCTGACGACGAAAGTTGTAAAAAAGACGACGAGATAGTCTGCAAACAGGACGACGCAGAAACATCAGGCATTAAGAGCGAAGTCGACGATGAAAAACCCGAGACGTTGGAACCTCCAATTATCGAATTAAAACCCTCAGTCGAGGCGGTAGCGTCGGAAGCTCCGACTGTAACGGAAGTGGAACCAGAGTCGTGCGAATCAATTACGGGGGATACGACCGAAACGTGCAATAAAATGGAAACGCCCGAGACTTCTACGACTTCTACGACGGTTGAGGAAGATTCGGCGTATCTGAGCGACGACGTCCCCTGCCTGTATTTCACGGAGGACAACGAGAGACTAGAAAAATTCACAAAGTTCATGAGAGCTTTGGAGATGGACGAGGAATGCTCGAGTTCTAGCGTCGAACCCGCGGCGGAAACTGCGGCTTCGTTGGGCCTGGACGAAGTCGCGTCCTCCCTGTCGGAACCCATGGCACCGCCCAAGCCGAAGCGCAAATACTCCACCAGCCCCCTGACCGATATTCTCTTGAACAACGGAAACAACAACAACGACGCGCACAAAATAACCGCGGCCATCGCCGACGAAGACGTCACGGCCAGCAGTATGAAGAAGCGAAAAATCGGACGGCCGAAGAAACAACGAACCAGTGTCAGCATCTGCGGGCAGCAGAATCTGCTGAACGGCGAGAATTTCGTCATGCCGCTCAGTCCGGAGAGCGACGTCTCCGCGACCAGCGAGAAGACGCCTTCCAATCCGCTCAAAGACGAAAAAAGGTACAATTTTCTTCAGATGATGCGCAACATCCAATTAAACCTACGTAATTAATTTTCTTTTTTGCAAATTTTCGTTTGCATAATACTAAATGATGTTTCAGTCGACCGAGAGGCAGCAACCAGCGTTACACAAGCGACGATCTGTACAAGCCGCGACCCCTCTTCGCGAGTTCGTCGCGCCGGAGTAGAAAATCCAATCCGGCATAGCCAGAGGGACGCAGCGTCAGATGCTGAAGCCACCTGAGAGCGGATCGAACGAATAGCCTCGGGACTCACGTGATATTCTTGTGTGGTAGCCCAAAGTGCCCGTTCGTCCCCCCCTTTTCAGACTCAACGTAAATATATCTTAGAAAATACATTTATATCTCCTTCTTAATATTTTTTTATATTGAGTGTCGGCCGGTGCCGTACGAAGCGCGCGCGTTCGCTTGGAGTTCGCAGCCGGTACGGATTGTATATACGTAGCGAAAAATATCTGATAAACATGACTGATAAACAAACACTGGCGTTCGTTAATGACATTTGTCGTGTTCCCGAGGGAAATAAAGTTTAAGATATTTATTTTAGAAGAATAAAAAAGAAACAGAACTTACACTTAATCATATAAGCTAATATTCCTCAGTCAACAAGTACAAAAATAGTCTTGAGAGAAGCCGCTGTGTCATCTGCGTCAGACATAGCGAGGTCGAAAAACGATTTAAAACATTTTATCGAAACTTTTGTTCCATAGAAAAATAAAAAAAGATAATAACAGCGAAACAAAAATTCGAGACGACATGAATATTGACGTTTTTCAACGAATTTTCAGGTTGTCCGAAGCAGAAGACTAACATTTCACAGAGTTCAAGCGTCACACATAAATCGTGCACATCGATGTACGAAATTGTGTGGCTAAGTAATTTTTTTTATTTTGAGCCAAAAGCCTCCTTCGCTCGTCGTCACGAGGCTCCGCCGGCTGAATTTGATGGGCACCACTGTTTTCGCGCAGATCTCCACTCGATGATCCCGGAGAAACGAAATTATGCCGACTTTCGTTTGGAGCATCGCGAACCGCATTCCTGCAGGATAATTAAAGATGCATTAAATTGCGTGGAAATTTCCGTAGAAATTTAACGAGTACATAATTTTATCAACCAAGACTGCAGGTGAAAACAAATTCTCGTCCACGGTTATACACGAAAAGCAGTTTGGTTGCAAAACTGACGTCTAAAAATAACGAATACGTGACTATTGCCTTACGCTTCCATTAGCAACTTTTTTTTTCGTCGCGTCGTCGCAATAAAATTTTACATTGCTTTATGGCTTAACAGCTTAATATGCAGTTTAATAGGCGAGAGGCGAAGAGCGCGGCGCGTTACCTATGCAGTTGCGAGGTCCCTCGCCGAACGGTAAATACGTGTACGGATGCCTGGCGCCCTTGTTCTCCTCGGCAAATCTGTCAGGGTCGAACGTGTCCGGCTGCGGGTAATAGTCGGGATCGTGGTGGAGCCCGTAAATCGGTATGACTACCCGCATCCCCGCGGGCAGAACCACCTCGGAGCCAGGTATCCTGTACGGGAACTCGCATTTGCGCGACAGCAGAGGAGCTGGCGGATATTTTCTCAGAGTTTCTGAAACATTTTTTCCGTCAGCTTAATTATTTCAAAAATCAATACGACAAGATAACGCGGCAATTAATTAATTACATTAATTAAATTAATTTTTAATTAATTTCTAATTAATTTAAAAATATTTTTTAATTAATTAAATTAATTTAATTGGGTTAATGCGGGCATTAAATACCTACCCATCACTATCGTATCAATGTACTTCATATCTTGCACAGCTTCGTAAGTCAATTTGCCGTCTGTCTTCTCGATGCCCTCGAGAATCTCGCGTCTCGCTTTCGCCTGAATTTCCTGGTTGAGCGCGAGTTCGTGTAGGCAGAACGCGATTGTGTTCGACGAAGTCTCATTGCCGGCCACGAAGAACACGAAGGCCTGAGCCGCAATTGCTTGGTCGTCCAATTCTGGGAAACGCGAGGGAAACAGTGCAAATATTGATACATCAGCGTCGAATCGTCGCCCGTAAATCTAACTGTTTGTTCTGAAAACATTTGCGCTCTTGCATACATTCTACATCGAGTGTCAAGAAAGCAGTGGTTTTTTATATTAACGAATTTCGTGTGGCGTTTGAGATCTGATGTTTTCAATCTCGTCGGGTCAAATATCTCGCTTAAAGGGTCAAGGGGGGTCCTCCGTCTCGCTCTCGAGATTCTCTCACGAGCGTTAAGACACCCTTAAATTGATGTAAAACACGCGTAGCTGCGAGAGAGACGGAGCTAATTGCGCTCGCGTGTTTCTCTCAATGAAAGAGAGACAAACTGAGAATATTTCACAATTCAATTTTTTTTTAATCAATTTTTACGTAATCCAATTTTTTCAAGATTCTCAATAACACGTGCACGAATCAATGATCATCAATCGATCGTCGAACGACCGCCAAGACCCACCAACTTCCTTCGCAGCCTGACTCTCCTCCTCGTTGAAAATCTTACTGCCGCCGTTTTCATTTTCCAGGGTGCCCCGGTGCTTCAGCTCGATGAGAAGATCCATGAAGTCGTGCCGCTTGGCGCCGCTCTCGCTCTCGCGCTGCGCGATCATCTGGGCCACGACGTCGCGGAAGAAGCTCGTGACCTCGGGGTCGATGACCTGGACACCGAGAATTCTGTACAACGTCGGCATAGCGGTTCGCAGCATGCGCCAAAGCGTCGCCTTGTAGCTCGGCCTGGAGAGCCGACTCGCCGTTCTACGGAACGCCGAATCGTCGTCCCGCAGCGCGTTTATGTTGATGCCGAAGGCGCAGGTCCCGATTACGTCGATCGTGAACTTCGTAGCCAGCTCACGCACCTCGAGGCCGTCGTCGTCGTCGTCGTTCCCGAGCCTCGCGGCGGTCTCGGCGATTAACAGTCGCAGCGTTTCGTGACACTCGACGAGCAAGTAAAACATGCGCTTTATCTTCGCCGACGAGAAGGTCGGCGTGAGCTTCGAGCGGAGCGCCTTCCACGCGCGGCCCTCCAGATTGAAGAGATGACCCGACAACGAGTCCATGCTGTTCACCGGGATTCCCCGGTTCGTGAAGCACGCGAAGTCCTTGACGCAGATGTGCTTCACCAGCTCGGGATCGCGGAGTATCAGGATCGGCGACCTCACCCTGTAGACGCCTATGTAACGCGCGTCCGCGAACCAGTTGTACATCGACTTGACGCCCTCGGGCTGGGACTTGCGGAAAAGCAGGAGATCGCCGAAATTGCCGAGCAGGACGGTCGGCCTGCGGCACGGGACGCCGCGCCGCGACCAGAAGTCGAACGTCCACGTGAAGTAGCAGTAGAGAATTATCGGGACGATAATCACGAGCAGAGCCGGTCGGGTCAGTTCGCCGAGAACGTAAACGAGCGTTTCCACCGCTTTATCCATTTCGTTGAGTCTCGATCAGCCGCTGATTTATTCGTGAAATTTAAGCCGCATTCGACTTGTCGACTTACATAAGATTTACGCGAGTTATTATAATTTATTACTCTAGCGACACTTATTACGTTTTATTGTCATTATTTATTGAAAGATTACTTGGGGAGATTCTCGGTACGATCGGAGTGCGAAGAAATCGGGTCGTTGTTCGATGCCGGTGAAAGAGAAAAAAAAACAAAATCGCGCAATTATTGTAGAAACACCGATATCATTGATTTTTCCGCGTACGACGCCCGCGACTCGTCGACGCAGCGCATCGTCGACACCGCTTCAACGTTGACCGAGACACACTGCGCGGACGACGAACAATACCAAGTTCATGAATTAATCATCGAACGGCTTTATCAGCAGTGCAAAAGCGTCGCCGATGTTGTGAGACTCTCGCTCTCGCATAATTATCCCGCGGTCCAATCGGAGCGACGCGCGATAAACGCGCTTACAATCGGCCGCGTGTCCGCGATAAAGAAAGCGAACGAAAAAATTGCGCTTCGCGAGTATCCGGAACTTTTCGAGCAGACCTCGCCTCGTCGTCGCGTGGCCGATTTCGTTTTAGCAGCTATTGGCACGCGTTTTCACTTATTTCGAGCGCGCTCATCACACTAGAAAATATAACACGCGCTAAGATAACCGTTCCATAGGCTCTAAACGACGCCGGAGTTTATTTTTCCCCGGAGCGTCGCGCGTTTACTTCCTCCACGACGCGGTCAACTCCCACCAACTGAAGAGCTATGAGTTACAACGCACGTATTTATACACAGAACGCTCTGCCGGTCTGGCTCTGTTGTCTCACGAGGCTCCGCTAGTTATCCGTCACTTCTGTGTTCGCCACTGAAAATAATTTTTCCTCGAACCCGAGGCAGGGCCCTTTTTCGGGCCCCCCCACCGCTTCACGAATTTTCCTCGACGCGGTCAGGGATAAAGGGACACCCGAGACTGCTCACCTTTCCCTTTTGTCTCTACCCCCGCCTCGCTCAGCCGAGATTCTGACCTCGGGGCCACAAAGGATCTCGGCCCGTTGTGCACAATTTTGTCTCGAGGACGTGTTTTTCGAGGATGTGTTTGTTTGTTTCATTAAGTTATGTTTCCGTCTTGAGAATCAGTATTTTTTACACATAGGATACAGAACTTGAAGCGTCATCCTCCAGAATGTCAAAATGATTTTGGTTAATCAGCTCTCGGAATAAATTAGCATATATTAAATGCGAAAGGAGAAAGTGGTTGGGAATATCTTGGGCACGTATTTTCAGTCGAGAAATCTATATTTTTTACTTAAACAAAACGTGTTCATGTACCACGCGTAGATATATAATCAGTGGGAGAAAGAGGCGTATTATCAGAACTGTATATCTTTCACGTAGCACGTCGAGTCTCGGCCAACTGAAAAAGTGACATAACTTCGATAAGAACGACCGTGTCGCACGTTCGATCCGAGTCTTTATTGGTATTACTAACTATTAGTCATTAGGTTAATACACGTTATGCATATTCGTCGAAATAATCTTGTGACAGTTTTCAGAATTAATTTATAAAAAATATATAAAAAATGCCATGCTATCGAAATACGCTATGGTGTAGGCGTGATCTATGTATTTTTTCGTGCAGTTTTTTTTTCGTCACTGTGTCTTCAGTGTTATCATCACCGTGTTGCAATAAGATGGAATGTGCGACGTCTATACATATATTTATTTCTGTTTTTTGCGATGACGAATTTGTAGCCAAATTCCCGATTTGCTGGTGAGTATATTGGCCGTCTGGTCGTATTCGAGGGGCGAAACGGTTTTACTGCTGAGTTTCACCTCGTAATCCGACAACAGAGCGACCAGACCCAACTTCGTCTGGGCAAACGCGAATCGCGTACCTGGTGGAATAAAAAAATATTTTCTATACTTAGGAAAATTATTAAAAAAAAAACAACCGATAGTTTGTGTAAAAATATTAATTCGTGTCAATGATTAATACATATAATTTCTCACCTATACAGATGCGGGGACCCTCGCCGAACGGCAGAAAAGTGCAACTGTCCCGCAACTTTTTGTTCTCCTCGAGAAATCGCTCGGGATCGAATTTCCACGGCTCCGGATAGTACTGAGGATCATGGTGTATCGCGTGAATCGGAACGAGGACCTTCATCCCTTTTTCAACGACGACACCGGTGCCGGGAATCTCGTACGGTTTGTTGCACAATCGGGGCACCATACCGACAGGGGGATGTTTTCTTAATGTCTCTGCAAAATTGATCAGTGATCGAATTGATCAGCTAAAAAATGTATGTGATGCGAGTAAATATGAAGAAGCTGATTTTTGTTAGCCAAATGATTAGCCATGTTTTATTATAACAAAACATACGATTATATTTTTCTTTATTACACGAAGAAAATAATTAAATACTACATGAAAATATCTCAAGGTTTGAAATAAATTTAAGTACAGTTTTCGCGACTCTGTATCGACTGCACGATGCTTCAACTTCCTTCGTAATACCCACAGTCGAAGCTTTACCTACTTAAGGTATTACAGAACGCACGATCGAATGAGTGATCACTAGAGGTGAAATATTTTTTCCTCTGTATATCAGGGGAAAAAATAAATATTCACCCCTTGAAATTTTTTTTTTCACGTTACATACCAGATTTATTTCATTTTCATGTTAATATTCAACCTCACCGATTTGTCGAGCTTTTGTATCCTACGTTTGCGACGTCACTTACCGCGAATGACGCGATCCAGATACTCCATTTCCGCGATAGCCTCGTAGGTGACGGCACCGTGCTTCTTCAGAACCGCGTTAATTTCGTCATAAAGTTTCTGCTGTATCGCTGGATTCGCGGCCAACTCGTACATGGTGAAGCTCATGGTCGTCGACGACGTCTCGAAGCCGGCGAGGAAGAATATGTAGGCTTGAGCAGCGATAACGTGATCGTCCACCACTATAATTTTCAGAAACTCGATATATTTTCATTGGCGATAAATAATGAACAAACAATTAATGAATTAATTCATCTTTAAAGGCTTTCGATTTAAATGATCAAATGGAGAGTAAATTACATCACCTATGTCAGAATATCTTTTGCACGAATTTTCTATTCCGCTCTCCGTCGTCTCGTCTTGCGCTTCTGACTCCTCGTCGTCCTGAACTTTGCCCTCGTTTTTCAGTTGCATCAACAGCTGCATCATATCGTGCCTGACGAAATTGTTGTTCTCCCTGTATCTCACCATGTCGCTTACCACAGTCATGAAATACTTGGTCACCTGTACAAAATATCAATGCTCATTTAATATGCAATTATGTGGATTTTAGGAGCTTTTTATTACACTAGGCTAATCACACGCGCTGGCGCGCGTGTCTGAAAAGCTTGCCAAAATCGACCTCAGAAATTTGTTTTTTTCAAAATATCGACTTTTAACCTATACCATAATTCTGAAGTAGTAGTAGTAGTAGTATTTTAAGTCGCATATTCTACCCCCGAAAACACTGGTTATTAACCTTTTTTAATCGATTTTGAAAAAAATATTTTTTTGGCGACGAAATTTTTTTTTTCTGTCAGAAATCGTAGATTCGGCTCCGGACCGAAAATCGACAAAATCGACCCTAATTTTTTTTCTTTTCAAAATATCGACTTTTAACCTATACCATAATTCTGAAGTCGCACATTCTACACCCGAAAACACTGGTTATTAACCTTTTTTAATCGATTTTGAAAAAAATATTTTTTTGGCGACGAAATTTTTTTTTTTTCTGTCAGAAATCGTAGATCTGGCTCCGGACCGAAAATCGCCAAAATCGACCCTAATTTTTTTTCTTTTCAAAATATCGACTTTTAACCTATACCATCATTCTCAAGTCGCATATTCTACCCCCGAAAACACTGGTTATTAACCTTTTTTAATCGATTTTGAAATTTTTTTTTTTTGGCGACGAAATTTTTTTTTTCTGTCAGAAATCGTAGATTCGGCTCCGGACCGAAAATCGCCAAAATCGACCCTAATTTTTTTTCTTTTCAAAATATCGACTTTTAACCTATACCATCATTCTCAAGTCGCATATTCTACCCCCGAAAACACTGGTTATTAACCTTTTTTAATCGATTTTGAAAAAAATATTTTTTTGGCGACGAAATTTTTTTTTTCTGTCAGAAATCGTAGATCCGGCTCCGGACCGAAAATCGCCAAAATCGGCATCAGAAATATTTTCTTTCAAAATTGCGCTGCAATTTTGCGCTGCTGCGCTCTTATAAAGCTCTGAAAGGTTACAGGCGCTGCCGCGCTTGTCCTGTTACGTCAAATTTGACACCAAACTGCATTTGTTTTTCGCGGACGTTCCTGGCAGCCAATCACAGCTCGAATGGAATGACAACTGTGTTTTCCGTTACTCACGAACTTTTTAAAAGAGCAATAATCCTCTGATGTGTTTTACGGTGTTTGAGCGCAAAATACTGTCGCCAAGAAAATTCCTGATCTCTCTTATCTTCACCTCAGGAGGCGTGAGGCTCATCCTGAACCACTTGAAGATACCCGGGAGGTAGGCGCGCACGATTCTCTTGAGACTTATCACGAGCGAGGGGTCGAGGACCTTCCGGCACATGGCGCGAAATTCCGAGTCCTCTTCCTGAATCGAATTCGTCTCGAGGCCGAAGCAGCAGGTGCTGATCACCTCGGTCGTGAACTTGGCCGCCAAATCGCGAAACTCCACGGTGTCCTCGTTGTCCGCGTGTTTCTTCACGAATTCCTTGAAACAGAAATGAAAAGAAAAACATGTACGCCTGAATCTTTATGCAACCTCACGACTAATCTCATTACCTTGTATGTCTTGGCAGATTCTACGATGAGACCGAACATTTGGCGAATTTTGCCGGCCGTGAAGGCCGGCGATAGCTTCGTTCTTAGAATCCTCCACCTTGGCCCGGATAAATTGATCAGATTGGCGCACAACGGATCCGCAGTCTCGTTCATCACGATTCCACGACCTACGAACACGTATTTCATTCTATTTTATTTACCGTTTTATTGATAGCTATCCGAATCGAAATATTAGAGCATTTAGGTGCGATCGAAACAGTTCAAATAAATCACCAAATCGCGAGGAAAACAAATTTGCCGGAATTTTTTTCTCTTTTTTTGCGAAGTACAACAAAATCGTTTTATCGATAATTATTTAAACAATCAATTTAATTGCGAATGTCATATTAAACATATATATATCGGCGCTACATTCGTAAATAATGATAAGGAATTTTTGCGCGAATCCTTCCTGGGTATCGCGATGGCGACCAGAAGCAGACACCAGCATTTTCTTATCACAGCAGATTCATAACAATGATTCGTCTCGCATTATCGTAAGTAGTCTCCTCCGCAATTTCGTACTGACGACATCGATCGACGAGTCGAGATAAAATTCAGCTCGCACAGACTTGGAAGCAGAATTTTATCTCGATTTTGCGTCTGATGATTTCATTCGAGGGAAGAAAAATATTCTGCCGGGAGAGCAGAGACCGAAGAGATTGGGATTAAGTTTGATTTCAATTTTGCAGAAAGTAGAGAATATTCGACAGAAAGTAGAGAAATGTTTACCTTGGAAATAATTGAAATCCTTCACCAAAATATGTTTGATGAGTTGCGGGTCTCGGAGCAGAAGCGCCGGCGTTCTGAGCTCGTAGATTCCGACGCACGGACAACCCTCGTACATCTTGTAGATGTCCTGAAGGCTCTCGCCGATCGTCGTCCTCAGAAGCGTCACGTCCTTCGTGTTGCCGAATATCAGACGCGGATCTGGACCCGGAATTTTTCGTACCCTCCAGTAATTGTAATTCCGTATGAGATAATAGTACAGCGATATCATCGCCGTGATCGCGAGGAGTATCGTCGAAAACATGTTTTATCAATTTTTTTTACTTCGTGCTCTTTTTTTGTTATTTAAGCAACATTCGATGCACTCGACGTGAGTTACAGAAAAAATATGCAACGTCCACTATAACTGAAGAATAATTGAACACATTTTTCCAACGATTTTATTTAAGCGACAATTTTCTCCGGAAATGATTCAGACAATTTCTTAAGTACCAATTACTTAAAAATTGTTATACTATTATACGTTCGTTAAAAAATAAATGTAGAGCGTGCAGCAACTGAATATAACTCGTAATCACACGTCGAGACTTCGCTACCGGGTTAACGATCTGCAAACACAGTTCAACTTCCGGTTTTCACGATCGTCGGTTTCCACTTTTACTTCTTTCGAGTGATAAATCGGAGATAAAATTGAAATAGTATCTAAGTGTCACAGATTCGTCGATATAACTGATCCACCCAAACAATCAGACTCTGATTTATTGTCGGCTCCCGTGGAATTGCCGTCTGTGCTCCAGTGAGCACTGAGCCCGATGAGCGGGACGCCGGGTACTCACGGCCACACCGGTTTCTTCATTTTTTTTATCCCTCCCATTGACTCTCCGTGCAATAAAATGCATTCGCTGTAAAGTTCGCTTTCTTCCAGGCGTCGCCTTTCACGCATGAAAGTAAATGCGAAATTAGGACAAAGAAGAAAGTCAATGGATACTTAGAACTAGCGTCATTATTATTTCGCAGCTAGACAAATTTTGCCGATTCCTCATATTTTCAAAGTGTTGTATTTTAAAAAACTTTTCAACAAAATATGGGAATCGTGAGAATGTCCAAATTAAACATCTTTACCCATGCAGATAAAAAATAAGTCAATTGCTCGGAATTGGAAAAATATTGTCGCGCCTCATCGCTGATCTTAACGTCGAATGATTGACTTAACAATAATTGATTAATATATGTAAAAAATAAAATAATCAATATGTACAATCAAAATCGATGTCAACAAATTCGTAGTAATTTATTATAGAACTCGGAGGTATCTCAAAACGGGTAGAATTTTCACAAACCACCAGAGGACTCCAATTTTTTGTTCTCATTATCACCAAGTCGGCACAGCGATACCAGGAAGTTGTAATATTTCTATAATTGTACTTCGACACCTGACGCGTCAAAATACTACCGCGTATCTCAATGCTATCTCAGCGCGGGGAATCTTAATCAATGATTACGATTTCCTGAAAAATCACGCCTCGCGATGGGCGAAGATGTAAAATAATTCCACTAAAATATTAGATATGAAAAATGTCAATCTACACAAAATCTGTTACTACAGTTCAACGTTCTAAATAATCAGATCGTTCTACATTTCTACATTTCAATCAGACTCGCCCAAATGTTGCCCGCCAAAATATTTACGATCGACTGTTCCGAATTTTGCCACACCGAGTCGTATCGATGTTTTTATCGTTACAGAAAAAAAAGATAACGATCGATCGACGAACGAATTCTTAATTTATCTTATTTATTGATGAAGAAGATTTCCCGAAAAATCACATCTCGCTAAATCCAGTAAAATATTAAATACAATTTTCAATCTACACAAAATCCGCTACTAGAGTTTAACGGTCTAAACAATCAGATCATTGGACATTTAAAAATCAGAATCGTCTAATGCTTCACGCCAAAATATTTACGACCGACTATTTCAAATTTTGCCACACCGGATCGTATCGGCCTTGTTATCATTCCAGATTAAAACGAAGAACGATCGACGAGCGATTTTCCATAATTTTTTCCTTTATCTCGAGTGTGTAAGGTATAATTTTCGGTATCTCCGATTGTCGTGTAGTATATAATCGATGAGCTAGGGCAGCGGGGTCTAGTTAATAATAAAATGTTCGCGTCGACGGATGTGCGAGGCGGTCGAAATATGGGGCGAGTTCTGTGGTTCCCAATGGTCGTGCTGCTCGGGGCTCCGATTTTTTGCGGCGCGGCCCAGCCAACGGATTTGATCCCGGATTTGATCGGCGCCGATCGGTTCGACGACGCAGTGATGACGTTTTTTCCCGTGAACGTCGTGAAGCAATTTTCGAGCACGCGACACGCGACAAGCGACGCGTGCTCGAAACAAGTGCGGCTACTTTGGGACGGATTTATGAATCGCTCCGAGTGGGCCTTGGAAAGTACAGTAACAGTTTGCACATGCATTTAACGACCTTTGTTTGCCGGAGATATAGCGTCTTACGTGTCGTCTTATCGGCGAGAGTGTCGTATTACGTTGTGCGCTTCGCGTGTCTGTCGCAAAGTTGATCCTCGATGATGAACCGAATTTTAATTGCACCGATCGCGGTCCGCGCGATTCATAAACACGAGTTTGGTTAAATAAAATAAAAATCAGTGCACTGGAAAAAAGAACACTTTTGCAATAACGATATATTTTTGCTAGATATATTTAACTGAAATAAACATTTCGTTTAACGATTTTAGTGCAAAATAAAAATTAAAGTCGTAAAGTAAAGATGGAAAATTAATTATGGTCTGATCACCTTTTTAAAATTAATTTCTATGCAACAAAAGATTTGAAGCTGTAAAGTAAAGATGAAAAATTAATTATGGTCTGGCCATTTTTTTTTTAATTGATTTAGGTGGTTTGAGTAAATATATATTTGAATTCGAACGAATCTTGCAGTGATCGACGCTTCGTCGAAGATTCCATCGGGACTGCTTTTGGGTAATTTTCTGGATCTGGGGATGTACGACGAGTGCGTGGCCGTTGACGTCGTCGTTGGTAGCGAAAACATTCGCGGCCGTCATTGCATGTACCAAGGGAGTGCATACGTGAAAACCATCGGGATGGGTTTTTCCACGTTCCTTTCGATCTGCGTACCCGCGGCATGCGAACCCGACGACATCAAACAGATCGTGCAAAATGTTACTCGGCCAAAAGCGAATGAATTTGGCATCGATTTCCATCTGATCGACATTAAGTGCTCCGCGGTAGATCCACCTAAATGGACAGCGGGTGCCATCGTGACAGTGTTAGTATATTAAAAACAAAATTTGAATGAAGCGAAAATCAATTAAAAAAATATTTGTAAGTTTATTATTTTCGGACATTTTTATTTCGTCGGATTAACGTGAAAAAATAAAATAAAAATCGCAAAAAATATACTAATTTGCATAGGATTTGTTTGAAAGCAATTTAATGAAGTTTTTTTTGTCAGTTCTTTTTAATGAATTTATTTATTTTCAGCCTTGGATTAGTCGCACTGTCGCTGTTCCTCGTCATTTGCACCATCATCGATATCATCCTGATGCGATCGAACGAGCACAAAGTGAAGAATGGACTCGACGTGATTCGTCAATTTTCCCTCATTGCGAACGCCCGTCGGATACTCAGTACCAAAACACCGTCGTCTCAAACGCTGCCTGCCATTCAGGGTATACGATTCTTCAGCATGTGCTGGGTCATATGGGGTCACGAATATTTCATCTATGGTTCCGCGCCGATTGTAAATACACGGGATTTGCTCCAGGTTTGTGCTTGATTATTCTTTTTGTTTTAAATATCAGTCACAATTTTTTTTTAATTGTAACTCACAAAATTATTTTCTTATTAAACAAAATGTTCATTCTCTAATTATTTAATTTCAGTGGCTTAATTCCTGGGGATCGATACACATAGTAATCGCACCGTTCTCTGTTGACACTTTTTTCACGATCAGCGGTTTCCTCATGTCGTATCTGTTTCTCAAAGAAATGTCCACCGGTCGAAGCTTCAACATACTCGCTTACTATATTCATCGATACGTTAGGTAATTATCGCTTCTGCAGTGGGTGGTTACAATTGTTTTAATGCTCACACTTTATTTTAATTTTTGTTGTCTTTAATTCTCACACTTTATTTTAGTTTTTGTTGTCTTTAATTCTCACTCTTTATTTTTATTTTTGATGTCTTTAATTCTCACTCTTTATTTTTGTTTTTGTTGTCTTTAATTCTCATGTCTGTTTTAATTAGATTGACACCGGCATACGCCGCTCTGATTCTCGTAACGATATTTATAATTCCTCGAATGGGATCCGGTGCCCTTTGGGACTCATATCCCCAGGAAGAACCCTGTCGGGAAAGTTGGTGGGCCATGTTACTCTACGTACACAATTACGTTAAAGACGTTGTAAGTGTCCAGTCACGAGCCCGGCTCGATTTTTATTGAGTGATCCATTTTTTTTAATTATCGATAATCGAAACCATTTTTTTTCTAGGGATGTCTGGGACACACGTGGTATTTGTCGGTGGAGATGCAATTCTTCTGGCTGTCACCGTTCGTTCTGTATCCATTGGCGAAAAAACCAAAATTCGGTCTCGCCATTTTGGCCGTCTGCTTCGTCGCAGCGATAGTGACGCCCTGCAAAATTGCATACGACAACGAATACACGAGTGCTATGGCCTCGAATGGCAAGTAAGATCCTTAAAAAATAGTTAAAAATACATACGCAATATGTGAGGTGTTGCCATATTTATATATTGATTTCTCTTTCATTCCACAGTGCAACGGAAGCCATGAGGAATCTAAAATTCTTTTACCGGAAAAGTCATAACAGGGCAGCGCCTTTCCTGATTGGGATATTTTTTGGCTACTTGTTTTTCCACCAGAATGGACCGATGAGAAAAGTATATATATATTTTTTCGTTATGGTCATCTCGTTTTCCTTGAATTCTCTGAAACGTTTGAAGCAATTTTGATGAACCTACACGTTAAAAGAGTTTAGTGTCCCCAATTCAATTTTTGTTTTCATCAATAGATATGCAAATGGATCGGGTCGCTCTTGGCAGTCGTAGGATTCGCCTTCTGCTACTTCAGCATGAGAAAATTTCAAGAGGAGGATTACGCGTATGAAGCTGTTTGGGAAACTTTTTACGTACTGGTAGCTCGACCATGGTGGGCATATTCAATCGCATGGCTCGTTTATGCATGCGTTCGAGGCTTTGGAGGTAATTTTTGTAATTTATTTTTAGTACCGCAAAAGCACTAGTAGTAGTCGCTTCGAATTGTAACAATTTTACGCGCATCGTTTAAAAATAATGTACTAATTTTTCTCATCTTTTCAGGACCAATCACGTGGATCTTGTCCTTTCCAATTTTCCATCCACTGAGTCGTTTGTCTTATTGCGTTTATTTGGTGCATTACTCGATAATAATGACGAAAGTCAGAGCGAGTCGTATGCCTCGCTACTTTTCTTCTTTTGCCGGTGTAAGTATTGATGATAGCGATAAAAAGATCGAATTTTTCTTACCTTTTCTTTGCATTTACGATTTTTTAATAAAACGATGGGCTGACCATATATATTTTTTACGATTTTTCAGTTCGACTATTTTCTCAGCGATTTCATGCTGTCCCTCATGATCGCGTTCATCTTCAGTCTCGTCTTCGAGTCGCCGGTCTTGGTGATCGAGAGGCTCGTGAGGAAAGGACGCAGAAAGAATCCAGTTGAAGTCAAGAAAGAATCGAAGGACACTGTGGAATGTATTCATAATCCTGAGGGCCTGACTGTGCTTTAATATTCGGATCATCTTCGTCATAGTTAATTAAAAGTGTGTGACAATCAAAACTGTAAATAGATGTACTGGACTCGAAGCTGCTGCGGAGACGATATTGCATACAATATGTTGACTATATTTACACAAATTTGTGTCGAACACAAAATGTCATTTAGCAAATATTATTTCAGTTTCATGTGGCTGAAATAAATAAAAATACGTCTGTTTGTTTTTAATGGAAGTGCAAAATTCTTTACATCGATCAGTCGATCGGAGACCAAGATTCGGTTGAGAATTTTTTATCTCGCCTCCGAAATAAATTGCAAACATTTTTGTTCTGCAATCGGTTATCTTTTCCCCTGAAAATTTCGTTACCTATGTTAATTATCTATGAGTCACAGAAAGATCGAAAGGGGTTCTGCATGAAAGAAGGAGAATAGTTATCTTTGACTAACTCTTGTGACTCATTGAAAAATCCTGCTGTGACGCCAACAGCAAGAAGTATCGCAGGTGCACCAGAATTTGCGATCGATTGAAAATAAGAACCACCCTATCGCGTCTTATTCAATATCGTTATCTCGACCACTTGATTTCTCATCGATGATCAACCGTGCTATATAAACGATACAATTACAATTGACACGTTCATGAGGTGCGCGACGCTGTCTCGACATGGGAAGAGCTTCTCTCGTCTTCGTGCTTTTTGCATGCCTAATTTCCATTAACGCAGCGAAAAATGGCTCGGATCATACCGATCAAGTCAGCCAAGTCCTGCGGTCGTTTTTTCCCCTGAATATCGCGCAACAAATTCCCAAAACACGATCCGATAGTTCGAGTCGCGTCGGTGAATCGAAATGCGACGCGCAAGTGAAGCTGCTGCAGGATGGACTCAAAAGTGGATCCAGTTGGGCTTTGCACAGTACGGTAACATTCTATTTTCGAGTCGTTGATTTTTTATGGCCAAACGATAACGATCGACGATTTGTCATAATTTAATCTTTGCATAAATTATTCGATTTCAGAAATGTATTACTTTATTGTGTTGTTTTTAGTGATTGACGCCTCGTCAAAATTACCGTCAGGCATTCTGATGGGAAATCACATAGATCTCGGTATGTTCGATCAGTGCGTGGCGATCCGGGCCAATGAGGGTGGCCAGGAGATTCGCGGTCGTCACTGCATGTACAACGCGCTGGTTGGACTGGGACCGATGCACATAGCCGAGACTCTGTCGATCTGTCTGCCCGCAACCTGCGGACCCCAGGACGCTCAACGAATTGTGCAAAGTTTACTGGATCAGATCGGCCAGATTGGGAGTCTGGTTGGCGTTACCATTGCAGTTGGTGAAACGACTTGCACTTCTGTGGACCCGGCGGAATGGACGGTCGGCGGTATTATTACTCTGTAAGTATTATTTTTTTACATTTCATTTAATTTGTTTTTTTTTGTTATTTAGTCAAAAAAATTAAAAATAATATTAATGTAAACAAAATAATAAAAGAGTAATATTCAAATAATAACAAATAATTATAATTATAATTACCGCATTATCAAATCATTTTTTCGGCCGAAAACTTTCCGGCAAAATTAGAATTGTACAAATGGTGGCATCTAATTTTTCATGCATTTTGTCGAATCTGTTTAGCATCGGATTCAGCCTGCTGTTGCTGTTCCTGGTTGGATGCACCGTGTACGACGTTTTGGCGATACATTTGCACGTGAAGCCACGGCCGAATAGTCGACTCGAGGTGGTACGTCAGTTTTCGCTCTATTCGAACGCCGTTCGTATTCTGAGCACGAAAACGTCACCTCAGACGCTGCCGGCCCTTCAGGGTTTGCGATTCTTCAGCATGTGTTGGGTCATAATCGGACACTCTTACATGATGTCGTTCGGTCAACCGACCGTAAATCTTTTGGACTTAAGGATGGTATGTTTGTTTTTTTCTAACATTTCCGTTTCTTTCCTTTGATAATTTGCACTTTTTACGTCATTTTTTTTTTCAGTGGGCAGGAAAATGGGACTCGCTTTACATAATGACGGCACCGTTTTCCGTCGACTCATTTCTCGCAATCAGCGGTTTTCTCATGTCGTACATTTTCCTCAAGGAAATGTCCAGCGGTCAAAGTTTCAATTTATTCGGATATTATCTTCATCGTTATCTCAGGTTTGCGTAGAACTGGAAATCGCAAATTTCGTGGGTCTTGTCAGAAATTATAGATAATTTTTTGTGTACATTTTTTTCGCAAGATTGACACCTGCGTTCGCGGCTGCGCTGCTTTTCACACTGTTTATCGTCCCGCGTCTCGAGTCGGGTGCCCTTTGGGAAATATATGCGGACCTCGAGGGCGACGCATGTAGGTCTAATTGGTGGGCAATGCTTCTTTATGTTCACAATTACGTGAACGTGAAGCAGATGGTAAGATCTTTAAAATAATTAGGAATTTTTTATGCAAAATGATTAAAAGGGTTTTATGTCAAATTTAAATAGTTGGAATTGAAAAAAAAAAAATAATAATAATAATAATTTACCTTACCGTGACAAAACAAAAAAGGTAATTTCACCCTCTTTGAATCCAGACTTGTCTGAGTCACACCTGGTATCTAGCTGTCGATATGCAGTTCTTCTGGGTGTCTCCATTGATCTTGTATCCCCTGGCGAAGAAGCCAAAGCTCGGCCTCTGCATTCTTGCTGCATTTTTCGTCGCGTCGGTCGCGACACCCGTGAAAATTGGCTATGACAACGAATACTCGACTACTATGATCTCGAATCGCGCGTAAGCAGCTTCAATAATTTGTATCTTATTCGTCTAAAATTATGGTTAAAAAGAAAATCGTAATTCGTAATTTTGTTCTCCAGGCCAAACGGAAACGATGGATTTATGGAAAATTTCTACTACGTATCGTACGTCAGGGCTGCACCTTGGATAATTGGAATGTTTTTTGGCTACCTGACGTTCGCGAATAAAGATATATCGACGTTGAGGGTAAATTATCTTCCAATCTTATATCTAAGTAAATAAAAAAATGTAATGTTCCATTATATTTAATGGATTGGCGTTTCAAAGTTTTTTTAACACTTCTTTTTCATTACCAGGTGACAAAATGGATCGGTTGGCTCTTGGCCACAGCAGCGTTTGCATTCTGCATTTTCACTATGAGAGTCTTTCAGGGCGAAAATTATAAATATGACATCGTATGGGAATCCATTTACACGGCTGTCGCCAGACCTTTTTGGGGATTCGCCGTTTCGTGGGTCATTTACGCTTGTGCCCGCGGATTTGGAGGTAACAAATTATTTTCTTCATATTCCGCTGAATTTACATTCCTTTTAATTTTCAAGTATAAAATTCTGTTGCCTCATTAATATTTGCAGGACCTGTATCGACATTTCTATCGTTTCCAATTTACACCCCACTCAGTCGTATATCTTACTGCGTGTATCTGGTGCATTACGAGATACAATTCATGAAAGTCAGATCCACGCGCACGCCCACATTTTTCAGTGCTTTCAATGCCGTGAGTATTCGACATAAATACACAAATTTGCGACTGATGAGACCTAACAATTAATTTGTATTTCCTGTGTGATTGTTTTACAGTTCGATGGCTTCTTGAGCGATTTATTGCTGTCGATCATGATCGGTTTCGTCTTCACTCTCGTCTTCGAGTCGCCGGTATTGGTGGCGGAAAAAATTGTGAAAAAACTACGAGCACAACCGCAGGATGATACGAGGAAGATACTGGAAGTGGAGCAGCTAGAAAAGGGTATCGACAATCCCGGCCTCACGTCCAGTTAATATACAGATCGATGCTGGACTCATTTATTACGTGGAGATAATTAACATTCTTTACATCAAAATTGTGCAATGAGTACGTGACAATTGTGGCCACCTGCGTTAACCTGAGTCACTTGAACTTCGAGCTTACTCGCCGCTGTATCATTCGGTGACGGCTTGTTGACGATTGCGCTGATTTCCTGGATACTTTTAAAGGCTTGTCTGTCTTAAGAGGGCAAAGATAACAATCGTACTATAATACCCTCGATCCCTGGATCTGCTCATCTTTGATTCTGCGAATCAAACCATGTTTTTCCAAGTAATAAATAATTTAATGAACAAACTGTAGAAATTATTATCGTTTTTAAAATCGATGACCCTGGGAACATATTTGCGTTGATGTTTTTAAAAGATTCTCAGATTTTCGGAGCAAATGATTCAGCTAAAATAATCGATCAATACATCACTAAACGATGAAAAAAATTCTGCAATAGTAACCGGTTTTTCGGTGACTCGATCGATGTTTTCTCTGCAAGTCAAGATCAATAATAACAGATTCTAGTGCCCGGTAAATATCGGTACAGAAAAACGCGCAATAACCGCCGTTCCACTGTTTCTCGTGCATCACACACTTATCTACATACACGCAGCATCCTTATCTGTATAAAAACTATGCAGCTGTCTGACTGATCAGAGAAAAATATTTATCTCGACGAAATCACGTTTTCGCGAAATCCAAGTAGCTCGCACGCGGACGATACCGAAAAATGGAATATCACGATTGGTGACGATTGATTGTTGTCCCTATCGGACATTGACGTATCTCGATATCTGGCCTTGTGTTGTTTATCATCCTTGCTGAGACGCGTGAAACGGAGTATTTTTCAAAATAGAGTTATTTCCGCATCAGGTAAACTTCATCAACTTCAACCCAACTTTGGCAAGTGTAAAAGTGGTCCGGAAGATGTTGCCAGAAAATATGGAAATCATTGCCATAAAAATGCGTTAAGGCAAATCGTGCAGGCTCATCGTTATCATAAATTTCGCGAACTGTGACTGTGGCTGTAATCAATATAATTAGTGGCACTATAGTGCCAATAAACAAAATTAAATTTAAAAAAATCTTCTATATCCCAACCGAACAATATGTATGCAAAAAAAACGAAACAAATTTTTCGTAAATTATACAGGACTTTTCTACCAGTTTATAATTTCGTCGTTCATGCTAATTACGTCCACCCTGTCTTTTCCTACTGGTCCATGTTTAGAAAAATCTCGTGTGTTCCAACTGCACAATATTACAACAACAAAAAATCGTTAATTGTACCAAGCTCTTCTATCAGTCTATAATTTTGTGCTTCACGCGAATTACTTTCGCCCTATCTTTTCCCACTGGTCCATGTTCACTACTTTTTCCCAATTTTTTGTTTAACTGGTCCGAATTCACCCGTGCAATTCACCCATGCGAGATCTATCAGTGCGTCTCTCATTCAGCGACGAAATCTTATCTCGAGTACAGCGGTTTGTAGTATCCGCGTCTCCGGATTGTCGTATATAATCGATGCTCAAGTGCGGTGGCACAGTCACACGATGGGCGCGTTATTAACGGGTGCTGCGCGATTTCGCCGAAACATGTTGGTCCCGTTGGTGTTGTTGATCGTCGCGTGGATCTCCCCCGGCGCGGCCCAGCAGCAGCAGCAGTTCCCGGGACTGCGGGACGTAAATCGTTTCAACGAGGCCCTGCAGACAGTTTTGCCGGCGAACATCGTGAGGCAGTTCGCGAGCTCGCGGATCGGCGGCTCGACAGATGCGGCGGCAACGAGATGCTCGAGACAAGTGGCGCTGCTCGAGGAAGGACTGAGGAACGGGACGCTGTGGGCCTTGACAAGTATAACGATTTGCATCTGCACTATTTGCATCTGCATCTCCGTGTTTGCCAAAGATTTAACGATCTGCCTTATCGTCGTCTCTACACTTGCGGGTCTTATCGTCGTGTCACTCTACGTCATCCACTTTCTTCGTAACAGTGAGAATCGAAAGTGGTTTATGATGAAAATTGAGTGGATCAAATGGATTGTAGTTTCCATTTTTTTTCACTTTTTATCGAAATACGTCGGGTTTTGTCTCGAGCGGAATCACCCCTTTATGGAAATAACGATTGATCTGCGGCGATCGACACGAGGATCGATCGTATCGATACAATCGGGATCGGATTAGCTACTCAATACCGGCGTCTCACTGATGTAAACATTGAAATACCGATACCGCTACTGGTTGTATGTATAGCGAGGGGGGTAAAACGGACTGTGAGAAATGGGAAATACTGAAAGCGCGTTTTTTTTCTTTTAATAATAATAATAATGACAATAATAATAATAATAATTATAATAATAATAATGACAATAATGATAATAATAATTATAATAATAATAATGACAATAATAATAGCATTGAGCGTAACATTAAGCTTAATAATATAGACAAGATTCAATAAAAAAAAAATTGAAATTCGTTGGTTGAATTCGAACGTCTTTTTGCAGTGATTGACGCCTCGTCGAAGATTCCGTCAGGAATTCTCATGGGCAATCAGAAGGATTTGGGAATGTACGACGAGTGCGTGGCCGTCGAGGTCGCCGAGGGCGGCGAGGAGTTTCGCGGTCGTCACTGTATGTACAAAGTGGTAGTGGGTAAAGGAGCTCTTCAACTGGGGGAGACTCTTTCGGTCTGCATGCCCTCGACATGCGGACCCGAGGAAATCCGGGTGGTCTTGAACGACACATTCGAGATGGTAGCGGGTCTGGTTAGTATGGACATATCCGTTGCCGGAGTCACGTGTTCGGCGTTGGATCCACCGGAATGGACAGCTGGTGGAATTGTCACACTGTTAGTATAATTAATAAAAATTAAATCCTCAAATCTTGACACTGTAAAAAAGTGAAACTTCAATACCCAGATTGAATTTTCATTTTTTTATGGTTGTAATTTTTGATCGTTCTATTTTATATTTATTTACCGCATTAATTTTTTTTGGCGTTGGATTCATACCTTGAAACTATTTTTTTTTTCATTTGGGAATTTAATACCTCGATTGAACGTTTGATTTTTTTCCGATTTCGTTCCGTTTTATAAATATTTTATGCAAACTTTTTTTGCAGTATTGGATTCAGCGCACTTTTGCTGTTTCTCGTCGTTTGCACCATCTGCGAAATTTTCCTGCTCCACTCGGACGACAAGTGCGGATCGAGCGGTCGACTCGCGGTGTTGCGTCAATTTTCGTTCTACGGAAACGCGCGCCGCATACTCAGCACGAGGACCTCGCCACAGACGCTGCCGGCCCTTCAGGGTCTCCGGTTCTTCAGCATGTGCTGGGTTATATTCGGGCATGAATATTTCATGCATCTCTTCGCGCCGAGCGTCAATTTAGCAGACCTGTTGAAGGTTCGTGGTTGACATCTTCTTCAAATATTTTTTTGAAAATTAATTTAATTAAACGTATATTATATTAGCCTTGTCTAAAAAAAATCCTCTAATTTCAGTGGGTGAAATCGTGGGAATGTTTGTTCATAATGACCGGAACATTCACCGTCGACACATTTTTCGCGATCAGCGGTTTCCTCATGTCGTATTTATTTTTGAAGGAAATGTCCACCGGTCGAAAATTCAATATACTTGCGTACTACATTCACCGTTACCTGCGGTAAAATTCATTTAAATAAATAATCGAAAAAAAATGAATATCAATTTTTCCGATAACAATTAATGCTAATTTTTGTCTCAATCAGATTGACACCGGCGTACGCGTCTCTGCTTCTCATAACAATATTTATTCTGCCTCGAATGGGATCCGGCGCCATTTGGGAAAGTATGATGACCTTCGAGGACGACATTTGCCGAACAAGTTGGTGGTCCATGTTGCTCTATGTTCACAATTACGTTAACAAGGTAAGATTTTTTTCACAATGCTGAAATTAATATAACAGCACAATAAATAAATAAATTAAAAAATTCCAGGGTTGTCTGCCTCACACCTGGTACCTGGCAGTCGAAATGCAATATTTCTGGTTCTCGCCGGTCATTCTGTATCCCCTGGCGAAAAAACCCAGAGTCGGCCTTTTCATTCTGGCAGTTTGTACGGTCGCTGCAATCGTGGTACCCGCGAAGATTTCCTACGACAATCAGTACACGAGCGTCATGTTCGCGAATGGCGAGTAAGACGTTGATAAAAAAATGATTACAGTTTCCTGGCGTGGAGATCGAACTTCGTTGCATTTTGTTTTTATTTTCTTCTAAAGAAAACAAAAACATTTAATTTTATTTTCTTCTAAAGAAAACAAAAACATTGGCAGGTTTTTTTTTAAGATGGCACTGCAAATATACAGCTGTGGCTGAGTCAATGACCAAGATATATATTTTTTTATTGACAAGTGGACGTTCTTGACGCGTCTGTTATCTGTCACTATCGTCACTGATAGTGAGATGAATGTTGTGTATTTTATGCCAGATCACTTGATGATGCGTCAATATCCCATCGTATACTGTATAAAAAAATGTAGTGATACCCCATCCAATGCAGCCTTTAAAAAAAGTTCGATATTCAATTGCTAAATCATGTGGAATTCAACAATCGATTCTTCAACTACATAATAATCATAATATCGCATCTCCCTTCGTTTTGCAGCATCAATGCAACCATGAACACCCTGGCGAACTTTTACATGGAAAGCCACATTAGAGCCGCTCCGTGGCTGATAGGAATATTTTTTGGCTACCTTGTTTTCACCCAGAAGGGTCCATCGAGAAGAGTAATTTTTTGCTGTTGATTTGATTGAAAAAAAAATTCATTCGACGTCAATATTTATTTGTATTTTTGCCAATAGGCGACCAAATGGATTGGATGGACTTTGGCTGTCACAGCGTTTGGATTCTGCGTCTTCAGCAGGAGGAAATTTCAGGAAGAGGGCTTCGGGTTGGAGAAATATGAGGCATTTTGGGAAACGTTTTACGTGACCGTGGCACGACCCGCATGGGGGGCTGCAGTTTCGTGGCTCATTTATGCGTGTGTTCGTGGCTTTGGAGGTAATTATTATTTTTATTTCCATCATCACTATTTTTTATGTCGTAAACAATGGACAGAATAAATTGAATAATTGTCATACTTTTTTCAGGACCGATCACGACGTTCTTGTCATTTTCGATTTACCATCCATTGAGTCGTCTGTCGTATTGCATGTATTTGGTGCACTACGTCATACAGTGGACGAAAATTCGAGCGACTCGGGTGCCCCGTTTCTTCACCAGTTTTGCCGCTGTAAGTCTTTTCGTGTCACTGGAATAAAAAGTCCGGATATGATTTTTAATCACTTTTTATAAACGAATATTGATAATTCGTTCACGTTTCTTCCTCGACGATTTTCCAGTTCGACTACTTCCTGAGCGATCTGATGCTGTCGCTGTTCATCGGCTTCTTCTTCAGTCTCGTCTTCGAGTCGCCGATCTTAGTGCTGGAGAGACTCGTGAAAAATCGCGGCAGAAGAAAACTCGACGAGTCGAAGAAGAAACCGAAGGACGAGAAAGTGGAGAACGGCGTCGATAATCCTGGCCTGAAATTGGACGAATGAGCGAATCGTCTTCGCTGTAGTTAGTTTAATGTAACGAACAAACTAAACTGTAAATAAATACATTAGAGTCAAAGCTGTCGGGAAGTCGACGCCCGGCGTGCTCGAGATTACCCCACTGGGAATCCACACGACGATATCAAGTGTAACACGTTGACCTTATTTATTCAAATTTGTACTTAAGTGATGCAAACATTGCATTAAATGTTATTTAATTATCTTCAACAGAAACGAATAAAAAATAAATAAAAAAATGTCGATTATTTTATATCAATTATCGAAATTACCTATAAATCCACCTCGAACTGAGCATCGATGATAAATCTGGTATCAGCCAGAGCGAATCTTCAATATCCACAATATTTTGATATTTCGCACTATTAAAAATAATAGTATTATCTGTAATATATTTTTCCACGAACACAAACGCTACAGCCGAAAAGTTGACTTGTCGACCTCCGTCCTAATCGAGGGCTCCGCAATCTCACTTGGCAACGCAAAATTAGTCTGTACAACGTCGATTACCCGTGAATCACATTGTTTCGCCGGAAAAGGTCCAGCATGACGCGACGAATTCGCGTAACATGATTCCAAGATATTTTACCACAGACGCGCTCGACGATTATCGCACGTGAATGAAGGAAAAATCCACCCTCACCAACACGGCGAACAATCGGTGAACGGTCGATAAAGACAAGAAGAATAAGAAGAATACGGATATCGACGAGAAGTACCTATATCTTGATTTCCAGAGTTAAGATATCATCTCGACCTCTCGATTGGCCAACGCGAATTTCCGACCGTCGTATATAAACCACGCGCAACACCTGCAATTGTAATGAGTACATCTAACAGGTGCGCGAAGTGTCTCAAGATGAGAATTTTTTTTTCCCTCGCGGTTGTCGCGCTTCTCGCGACGCTGGTGTCGGCTCGCGGGGCGCAGAACGACGTCCTAAAAAATTTGGAGTACACCGAAGGGGTCAGTGAGGCCTTGTCGCAATTTTTTCCTGTTAACATCGCGAAGCGATTTTCGGATGTGAGGTCGGGCAACGCGAGCCGCGCGGTCGGGACGAAATGTCGCGAGCATATGACTCTACTTCAGAATGGATTGACGAGCTCATTGTGGGCCATGCAGAGTACGACCCTTTTTTTGTTATTTTAATTGATTTTTTGGTGATTTTTTAATCGATTTTATTGTTGATTTTTTAATCGATTTCATTGTTAATCTTTTAATTGATTTTTGTTGATTTTTAAATTGATTTGAAAATAGATGTGTTAATTTTTTATCGATTTTATTGTTGATTTTTTAATTGATTTTGTGTTAATTTTTTATCGAGTTTATTGTTGATTGGTAATTGAATTTTTGTTAATTTTAAAAATTGTTTTTTGTTGATTTTTTAATTGATTTTTTTTTACCAAAATTCTTTGAAAACGGTTCATTCGATTTTTGCAATACGTGTTTCTATTCCAGTGATCGACGCCTCGTCGAAAATACCGTCGGGTATTCTGATGGGGAATCGCGTGGATTTCGGAATGTTCGACGAGTGCATAAGGATCGAGGCTGTCGTGGGTACCGAAGAGATTCGCGGTCGTCACTGCATGTACCAGGTAGAGGCAGTATTAGGGGTGGTGCCAATGTCCGAACAATTGTCAATCTGTCTGCCTGCGTCATGCGGACCCGAAGACATCGATGAGATCTTAAATGCGGCTCTCGAGCAGATTAAGGGAATAATCGGTGACTCTATAAGTCTTTCCATCGTACCCGGCAAAACGACGTGCACCTCTATTGATCCGCCAGAGTGGACGGCCGGTGGTATCGTAACGCTGTTAGTATATCATTTGCTCAATAATAAATGTACTAAAACATTAAAAATTATAATTTTTTGGTCCTATACAAGTTATATATTTTTCGGATATATAAAAATTATATATTTTTTGGTCATATAAAAATTATATATTTTTTGATCATATAAAAATTATATAACGTTTGGTCATATAAAAACTATATAACATTTGATTATATAAAAACTATATATTTTTTGGTCACTCACGAATTTAATATTTTTTTGTAATCCAAAAATTCCACGTCTTCCGCCACGAGACTTCCAATAATTTTTCTCTCTCCGTGCAGCGTCGGATTCAGTCTGCTCCTGCTGTTTCTCGTCGTCGCCACCATCTGCGATATTTCCGCGAGGTACTTCGGCGACAAATTCCAGCCGAACGAGCGACTCAACGTGCTCCGCCAGTTCTCCCTGTCCGCCAACGCCATCCGCGTGCTCAGCACGAAAACATCACCGGAGACTCTGCCGGCCCTCCAGGGCGTTCGATTCTTCAGCATGTGCTGGGTCATATTGGGTCACGCACACATCACCTTTATGAATTCCGTGAATCTCGCTGATGTGCTGAAAGTACGTGATTTTTTTTTATAACGCAAGCGTCAAGGCATGAAAAAATTGATTTTTTTAAATTTATAAATTAAATTAACTTACGATAAAAAAATGCTTGCAGTGGATTCCGTCGTGGAGCGCCCTGTACGTCGTTATCGCGCCTTTTTCCGTCGACTCGTTTTTCACGATCAGCGGTTTCCTCATGTCATACATCTTTCTGAAGGAAATGTCCACCGGTCGACGATTCAATATATTCGCCTACTATCTTCATCGTTATCTGAGGTATGCATCGAATTAAGTGACCGGACGTGACAGTGGAAAGCGGAAGATGGACTTTATTTTTATAATGGCTCGTTTCCTCGATCACATATTTTTCGGAATCTTAATATTTTCGCATCTCACATCGCTAGGTTGACCCCCGCTCTCGCGGCTCTGATACTCATCTCGATTTTCATCACGCCGCGACTCGGCTCCGGTCCGATTTGGGAGGTGAACGTTGGCGTCGAGGAGCAAACTTGCCGAAACCGATGGTGGACGATGCTTCTTTACCTTCACAATTACGTGAATCTGGAGAATATTGTGAGTTTCCGTTTATATTCAGAGTTTTGATTTGCAAAAAAGAAAAAAAAAAACATTGAGGTGAATCGATTGGTGAATGAGCAGGACGAACTTGGGCGAATGACAAAACTCGATGACTGAATGTGATGATATATAGAAAGTGTTCATTCGCTGGTCGGTCCACCCAGCGATTAAATAAATATTGAACGTTCAACTTTTTCATTGTGCAATGAAAATAATATGTTGAATGTTCAACTTGTTATTTTGTAATAAAAATAAAACGTTGAATGTTCAACTTTTACATTTTGCGATGAAAATAAAAAGTTGATCTTGCAACTTATTTTTGTTGCCTTGCAAATGAAAATAATAAATAAAATGCTATTTCTCCCAAACCCAGAATTGTCTGAATCACACGTGGTACCTGGCTGTGGAGATGCACTTTTTCTGGATTTCACCACTGATCCTGTATCCCCTGGCGAAGAAGCCGAAACTGGGTCTAGCGATTCTCGCGGCATTTTTCGTTGCGTCGGTCGCGACGCCCACGAAAATCGGCTACGACGAGAAATACTCGACCGCCCTGGTCTCCCAGGCGAACTTGCAGCGGTGAGTTGACGACAGGCTGAGCTATGTGAGCGTCGAAATTTACGAGCCCAGTAAAAAAAGACGCTCAGATTGCGTTGACAGTCGAATAGACAGGTCGACAAATAGACGGTAGAAATAGACGGTCGACGTGACCTCGAAGCTGTCGCGATTGAGATCATCATTCATCATATCAGTCGAATCATATTAATTAACTGCATTTATTTTTTTATTCTCCAGGCTCGCTGTAGACCGTAATTTCATGAACAATTTCTACTTCGCGTCTCACGTCCGAGCTGCGCCTTGGCTGATTGGGATATTTTTCGGCTACTTGATTTTCACGCAGAAGGGAAAATCGGCGAGCAAGGTACGTTAATAATTTTATTTGTTATTTTTTTAAAACAACTGTGATAATAATTTTTTTTACTTTAGAGTTAATTCAATGTGTCTTCTGTGTATTTTTTACTAAACAACTTTTTCACGACCAGGCGACCAAATGGATCGGTTGGCTCTTGGCTACAGCGGCATTTTTATTCTGCATCTTCACCATGAGAATATTCGAGGCTGAGGACTACAAGTACGACGAAGTTTGGGAGACTTTTTACACCGCGGTCGCGAGGCCTTTCTGGTCGTTCGCGGTCTCGTGGGTCCTGTACGCGTCCGTTCGCGGTTTCGGAGGTAACCAGATTCGTTTGCTTTCAAGTGTCAAAGTTGCCTTAATTTTTGTTTTTTTCTTCATAATTTCACATTTTTGTCTCTGTGATTTCAGGACCTGTGTCGAAATTCCTGTCGTTTCCGATATTCACCCCACTCAGTCGCATATCTTACTGCATCTATCTGGTCCATTTCCAAGTGCAGTTTATGAAAATGCGATCTGTGCGCGTGCCAAGCTTCTTCAGTGGGTTCAACGCTGTCAGTATTTGCACAAGAAATAAAAATCGCGATTTTTTACAGAAGCAGCACGATTTATCATCTTCCACTTTATCGATTTTCAGTTCGATCACTTCCTCAGCGATTTGCTGCTGGCGATCGCGCTCGGATTCGTCTTCACTCTGCTGTTCGAGTCGCCGATTTTGGTGCTGGAGAAAATCGTGAGAAAGCGCGGAGCACAAGCGAGGATCGACGAAGGAAAAATTTCTGAGGCAAAGGAGCCGGAGAAGCGCGTCGATCATCCTTGAACGAAATACTTCAATAGCTAATTAATTAGGTCCGCTCAATTCGCACGTTAATGTAGTATTATTAATTTATAACTCGTGACTGATATTAATATGCGATATTAATATTTTTTAATAAAATCGATTTTTTATCATGGAAATATAATGGTGTTTTCTGGCACGTAACAAGGCCACGTTAGAAAAACGGACGTTCGAGTCAACACGTTTTGCTTAAGTTCCCGGCGATAGCGCAGTGAAAATACTTGTTGAATTTTGTCGATTCTTAGTCATGGTTTTTGTACACAAAGCAAATCGTTTTCTTTCCTAATGTCTTGTTTTTCTAACATGCCTCAGTGAATTAACATGCATATCACCCAGCAAATTACGTGCATTGATTTAATGTTATTGGCGGCGAGTGAACGACTCTTTCCCGTTTCTGCAGTAGTCGCAAACCCTTTGTGCTATACGGTTGTTCATATCGGAGAGAGCTGTCAACTTTTTTTTTGTCACGTTAAAAAGAAATCCGTCTTCAAAATTTCAAGTAAAAATCTGCCAAAGGGAAGGACGAATCAAAGTTGTTAAACTTTGACAATTTATACTTTGTCACTTTTTAAATGAGCCGGCAATTTTTTTTCGTCTATTTTAGAAAAAAGTTCTGTCATCAAGATTGTAAGTAAAAGTCTGTCAAAGTGAAGGACAGATTGGGTGACGTCGTCAAACTTTTACAATCGAAACTTTGTCACTTTTTAAATGAGCTTTGTCAATTTTTTTGTGAAGTTAAAAAACTGTCTTCAAAGTTGCAAGTAAATGTGTCTGCCAAAGCGAAGGACAAATCGAGTGACGTCGATTAGCTGTGACAATTGAAATATTGTTACCAGTAAAATGAGGCGTTGGCTCTGTGACAATTGAATTAACTGACATGTTCGAAATCTTCCGGGCTCGCATTTTGCAGATCTACGAGCACAAAAGTGCATGAGGTTGTCGATCCATCATAACGTCGATCCGCGTATCGTTTAGCACGATTAAATTGTGATTAATGCCAACAACGATCGTCCATCTGGTGTGAAAGCGGACGAAGAATCTGATACGTCATCTTCGACGCAGGTGAGCAACGTTGTGGTCCAACGTTGATTACGATTCCCTCGTTGATTTTATGGTCCTATCGGACACGACAAGTGCAACGAATCGTCAGATCGACAAAGCTGTGGTGTTAATTGGCGGAATAATTTTTTATCTATCCAGCATCACGTTTTCGTGGTTGGTTTAGCGTCCAGACGAAAAGGCTCTGCCTTTTTTTATGCTCTCTAGAAAAACTACACAGGAATTTTTTTTTTTCGATTAAGACTCACTAATCTTATCGCACGAGATTCCTGTGTCTATCGACACTTCGGGTTTTTTTCGCTGCATTTAACATTACCGAGTAAATGAAAAAAACGGGATTACGGTCGTGAGGTGGAACGAGATTAATGTCGATGCACGATTGTCTTTTAATTTTCACGAGCTTATCGAAATCGATCAATACGAATGAGGTATAATGAACGCCGAGATAACTGACAACATAAGTAGGCCAACTTGATTGATCGGGAGACAGAAGCGGATCTGTCACGTCTTACGAATCGAAACCTCTTATCTGCTGAATTTGGTTCGTCTGGCGAGGAGTCAGATTGTCGTGTTTCATTTAAAAACTATACGGGTCTCTGGACTCATTTTTTATTGACTAGCAAATATTTACTGGTTCAGATAATCGTTTTTTTCTCATTCGTCAGTTGACGTTTCTATTAACAGTAAACTACGCTATTAATTAGAACACTAAACTACGCTGTTAATTAGAACATGCGAATAATTTTTTTTTTTTTTTCGATTGCTAAATACAATTTTTACTATTGATGACGTCCAGCAGGTACTCGACGCGGGGTCAATATGGCACGAGCTTTTTGGTTCGCGTTGGCCGTGCTCTTCGCGGCAACGCTGACGGCCGATGCGAACGACAGCCGAGATCTCAAGATGTTAAAATACAGTAAAAAGATTGCCGACGCGATGCGGCTACTTTTTCCCGTCAATATCGTTAAAAAGCTTCCGGAATCGGCGAACGCAGAGCCGCACAATGCGACGATATGTGCGGAGGAAATGAAGCTACTTCAGCAAGGACTATTGAGGGGCGATTTGTGGGCCTACAAAAGTACGTCCATCAGATTTAGCGAACTCATTTTTTTCATTTGACAAATAGTTTATTTTTAAGTTACCATTTTTTCTAAATAAACGCTTCGTACGCTTTTTTTTATTTCGTGAAAACGTTTAATTTTCGTTTTTAATTGTAGCCGTCGATTGTTTTTGTTTAGGAAAAAACGAATGAAGAGGGAAAAGTAAAGTAATAAAAAATGTATTATATTGTTTTTTTATTGATTTTTTTAAATTGCGATCAGTGGCGGACGCCTCGTCGAAGATACCATCGGGGATCATAAATGGAAACCGAGTGGATCTCGGGATGTTCGACGAGTGCATGGACATCAGTGCCAAAGTGAGCGGCCAGGAGATCCGCGGTCGTCACTGCCTGTACAATGTAATGGTAGAATTGGGCGAGCTGCCGGTATCCCAAACTCTCTCCATTTGCGTGCCCGCGACCTGCAACGCCAAGGACGTTCAAGGGATCGTGAAGAACAGAATAGATCCGCTCGCCAAAACGTTTTTACCGAATATGCCCTTGACGTTTGGATCCACAACGTGCACGTCCGTCGATCCACCGGACTGGACGACCGGTGGTATCGTCACGGTGTTAGTATCATTTCTGTTTTTTCCTATTTTTTTCAAATTTGATTCCAACGTATGCCTTCTTCAGGCTTTTACGTTTGTCCCCACTTCCCTTGATCCCCTTTCATCTCTTCTTCTAGTTCTTCTTCTTAGGTTTGGGGCTGGCTCCGGTTGACGCACTAATGCGAAAGGTGCCAGTTGGAATCCAATTTTCATATTTGATTCCAACGTATGCCTTCTTCAGGCTTTTACGTTTGTCCCCACATCCCTTGATCCCCTTTCATCTCTTCTTCTTCTTCTTCTTCTTAGGTTTGGGGCTGGCTCCGGTTGACGCACTAATGCGAAAGGTACCAGTTGGAATCCAATTTTCTTATTTGATTCCAACGTATGCCTTCTTCAGGCTTTTACGTTTGTCCCCACTTCCCTTGATCCCCTTTCATTTCTTCTTCTTCTTCTTCTTCTTAGGTTTAGGGCTGGCTCCGGTTGACGCACTAATGCGAAAGGTTCTCGAGCCACGAAATTACCATCTAACAATACGGCCAAGGCCCTTTCATTCCTTGAGTCCCCCCCAGAGTGTTACCCGTAGCCACTGTTTCCCAATGCACTATTGTATCGCATTTGCACGAAGGAACAGGAAAACTGCGGAAAACCTGTGACGATAAAAGTGGCTATATTTTACTGAGTGTCTGCTGTATGAGAATACATCAGAAACTCAGAAAAACTGTCTCCCGTTCAACAGTTGACGCGCATATCAGTGCATGGCTAAGCGGTCACCCATCCGAGTACCGACCGCGAGTCGAGCTGCTTAACATGGGAGACCGCCGAAGCTACGCAGCGACCGCGCGCCTATTGCTGTCGGTTATCGTTTCTGGTATATAAATTTCACATGATCTTGAGACAAGGTTTTGGTAACAAAAACGTTGACCTCTGCCGCCATGAAGTTTTGACACCGACGAAGAAATATGTCTATACATTTTTTTAAAAAAGAATTCTTTTTTAAATAATTTTTTACGCCAGATTCCCAGCGACTTCTGTTTTTGTTTAGCGCGCTATTCGGATTGCTGCTGCTGTTTCTCATCGTCTGCACGATCTGCGAGGCTTACACGTTGTGGTCGAAGGAGAAACCATCGCCGAACGGCGCTCTGGACACGCTACGACAATTTTCCCTCTACTCGAACACCGTTCGGCTGCTGAGCACGAAAACCTCGCCGGACTCTCTGCCGGCCCTTCAGGGCGTGCGATTCTTCAGCATGTGCTGGGTGATAATGGGACACGCGCACATTATATCGTACTTTCAACCGACCACGAATCCGGTGGAAATAGTATTGGTACGTCATTTTTCGTCTGTAACGATTTTACGAAAATACAAAATAATTATGAATAATAATAATAATTATTATTATTAATAATCATAATATATAATGATATTATTAATTGAATGAATTATTAATTATTATAATTTTATAATTTCCTGATTTTTTGTATCAGTGGTTTCCCACGTGGGGGTCGCTCCACATTATATCCGCACCGTTTTCCGTGGACACGTTTTTCACGCTCAGTGGTTTCCTCATGTCCTACATGTTCCTGAAAGACTTGAGCAAAACTGGCAAGTTCAATTTATTCAGTCACTATCTTCATCGTTACATCAGGTTGGTAATCTTAATTAATTTTCATTAACCCTACAACTCATAACTGGGGTCCGGACAGACCTCACGCGATCTGTAACTTGCATACATTGCAAAAAATAAGTCATGAGTTCTAGGGTTAATCGTCTTGTCGAAAGTGTCCCACGAATTTCAATGATCCATCTCTCTGCCTAAGACTCACCCCGGCTCTCATGGCTATGGTGCTCATCGTGATCTACATCACTCCACGTCTCGGATCGGGTCCCCTTTGGGAGAACGGGGCGACTTTCGAAGCGCAGGATTGCCAAGAACATTGGTGGTATCTGGCTCTCTACGTTCACAATTACGTGATGGGGCGAAGTCAAGTGAGTCAGCACCCGCAAATCGATAGTATTAACGAATTAACAATTAACAGTTTAAAATAATTTGAAAATCCAGCAAATCGATTTCATCATTGCCCTACTGAAAAAAAAATGTACAACAATGTAAACCTCGCCAATTGTTTCCTCCACGTTTTGGACCATTCTGAGTGTCCTGACATAATATGTCGGAAAAAAAAACATAAAATGCATGAAAACCCTTTAGGCGTGTTTGGGTCACACGTGGTACTTGGCCGTTGAGATGCAATTCTTCTGGCTCTCGCCTTTGATCATGTATCCTCTGGCGAAGAAGCCAAAACTCGGTCTCGGTATTCTCGCCGCTACCTTCGTCGCGGCGGTCGCGACACCTGTTATAATTGGTAACAAGTATGGGTACTCGTCCGCTACAGTCTCGGCTCGCCAGTAAGTTGAATTAATGAAACTACTCACTTATTGCTGCAAGGAATCATCCTTGTTTAGTGTGAGTTAAAAGTGTGATCACTTTTAACATTTTAATCTACACACTTGTCATCAACTCGCGCAAACAATTAAAAAATATACGCTATTTCCCAGATTCAGCGGACCTGATTCGGATGATTCCACGAACGCCCTCTACTTCGCATCCCACGTCAGAGGTGCACCTTGGCTAATTGGAATATTTAATGGCTATATAATATTCACGCAGAAAGAAGCGCCAAGAAAGGTATGACATCTTTTTAAAAAGAATTATGTGATTTTTTCACAGCAGATGCCAATCCAATGGCTGAGTCGATTCTGACGTAGCAGACGTTTTCGAGAAACTGGAGTGCCAATTCTGTAAAATATTAAATTCCTTACAATCAGGCAATTCGATGGATTGGATGGCTCCTGACTATACTCGCATTTTCATTCTGTATCTTCGCCGTGAGAGTATTCCAGAATGAAGATTACGAGTACGATATTGTCTGGGAAAGTTTTTACACGGCTCTCTCGAAACCTTTGTGGGCATTTGGCGTCTCGTGGATTATATACGCGTGTATACGCGGTTTCGCTGGTAAGTATATTTAATTTCCAAATGCTGGTGGATCAATCTCTGATTCGTTTGCAAACACTTTTGAATTTCCAGGGTTTTAACTCCAAAGCATTCGTATTGTTTCAGGGCCGCTGACGACGTTCCTTTCCTTCTCAATTTACAACCCACTGAGTCGTATATCTTACTGCACATATCTGTGGCACTATCACATACAATTCATGAAATCCAGAGCTACGCGTACCTCCTATTACTTCAGTACTTTCAACGGAGTGAGTATTTAATCAGTATTCGCAACTCGCAATTAAACAAAACTGATCGTCAGAGTTCATCTTTTTGGTGATTTCAGTTCGATCGCTTCTTGAGCGATTTTATGGAGGCTCTCGTCGTCGGGTTTTTTATGACGCTCATCGTGGAGAACCCGTTCACGTTATGCGAAAAACTGGTGAAGAAGTGGAGACAACGAACGAAGGATGCCTCGAAGAAAGCACAGAAGCATGAGTTGAAAAAAGGCTTTGACAATCCTAGCTTGTCGCCAAGTTGAAACGCGAATTAATGCGATAATAATTTATTACATTTAAACAGAGATACTTTTGCCCAGGCGTGTCGTTCATCGGCGAGTTACGTTACGTAAATTTATGTAAGTTTGCAACTTCGCATCGAAAGGAAGAAGGTGGCCGTTTCAAGACGTGACACTTTTAGTAAAAATTAAACCCCAATTTTCTTCTATCTAAAAACGCATTTGACGTAGATGTCATTGGACATTGGGAATGGATGAAAAGATTTCGTGGATCAAATTCAAGTGGCAATAAAAACGAACGTACTGCTTGTCGCAGATATCTACATATATTTTCTGCACATCAGACTCCTATAAAAGTAAGGGCTTATTTGTCCTAAATCCATCCTGCGCTCTTCATCGTATTGCTCTTGCTTTTCTCGACTATATAATGATCGTTAAATATTGTCTAAACGTGGCACTAAGCAGATACGTCATCGAATGTAAGAGTTTTCGATGAGTTCAATTACACTCTACTCTCTGTAACGTTTTTTTTGTCTTTTTGCCTTTCTTTCTCTCTATCTCTCTCTCTCATTCTCTCTCTTTTCTCTCCCTCTCTCTCTCTCTCTCTCTTCTAATAAATATTGCAACGATCCGATTCTTCATCGACAATTTTACACGCCGTACGTTGCCGCGTTACACGCGACAACCCGGCGTACACAAACCGATTTTTATAATAGAATATTATGATCGCAAGAGCACTTTATGTTTATTGAATCGGAACGTCTCGACTGATCGTATGTATGTATAGAGTTTATGTTTTACAGGGCTTATTAGTAGTTAATGTCATACACAAAGTGCGCTACACTTCAGGACTGTCAGCTGGCAGAAACTTTTTTAGACGTCGACGAAATAAAATAATATAAGTGGTTACATGATTTAAAACGGTATTCCGTAGTGACGCGATCGCATCATTAAGGTAGATTGTCCTTCAAATACACAAAACTATTACACGTGAACATTTGACAGAGATTTCATTAATTGCGCCAAACATGTTTGAACAGAGATTCAAAGAACATTTTTTTTCTATCGTTTGGTATTTATAAGATTGAGAATCACATGTATTTCCACCTTAAATTTCATTGGTACCAGACTGTGACCGTCGATTCTCCTCAAGTGTAGGACTTTGAACCCATTTTTATGCACGGTGTACATCAATGAATAACGTAGTATGATTAATCACTCGTCCACTCAGACTGCTCTTCGCTTCAAGCGCTGCATACTTAGGAAACCAACATCTTCATCTATAACCACAACTGAGACGAACGAAACGTGTAACAAGCGATCGGATCGCTAATTGGATTCATTTTTAAACCTCTAACTATAATCTTTTTTCTTATAAACAAACTTATACTGCTCTGTGAAAGTTAATAATTTTCTCGCGCACTACGCCCGTTTGCGTTTGAAACTCACAGTCCGAGTACCCGAGGATTCGTCAGTCACCATAACGCAAGTTAATTAAAGCTTCAACATTTCCGTCTATGTGACTTCCCGTGGTGTATTAAAAAATATATATGGAGCATGAATTCGCAATGTACAATAAATTCGATCGGTGCTTCTGAGCTCCTCTCTTCTCTTTGTCTATTACGCATTTCAAACTAAATTCGATAATCTATGGCTGTACAGTTTAGAGATGCGAGCTAGGAAATTTCTTTAACTGTTTACAATCTGTTCAATATTCGCTACACGGCGAAACGGTACTTTTCAAAATATATAGTAATACACTCTCTGAATGAGCACCTGTGTTATTCGTTCTTGTTGTAGTAGCAACGTTTTTTTTTTCACTGCTGACGAGTGTACCTCGATTCATTAACTATACTGCGAAATTATCGTGTCAAGTAATTACTTCCTTATTGGTCTGTTTTCTATGCAAATTAAATCACTTAACGTATTAACGCAGCGATGAACTTTTTACAGGAAATCGTAACTGTACTTTTCAATAAAAATTATAATTCCTTCCAAGCTCTAACGACGTTTTATTAGGCCAGTCTAGGCAAATCGTTCTCCAACATAATTCGAGCGATTGAGTGAGACACACGACTTGACACGATAAACCCGAGCAGTACGGAATCGGCCGTACAAACGCGAGACAATTTAATACAACTTTTCGAATATTTTCTTCATTTCGAGTCTGTGACATTTTCACCGTCGGTCGGGATTTCGGAGTACATTTTGCGAGAACTCAGTCTCGACGAGAACTGCATGTTCGATAGTCCTTCGGGTATTCGTGAGTGAAACTTGATTCTATATATCGATAGATATGCATAGTGACGATCGGAGGTGAGTGACGATGTGTGAGCGAGACGTTCGTTCGATGCCTTTTTTACCGCGCGCGCTTTTTTCTGTTTTTTTGTAAGTTTTTGTTTTACTGTTTACACCCAGGGTAGACAAGCGTAGGGGACACAGCTATTTGAGTCGTACACGAAAGGCAGCGAATGTCTACCTTTTTGTCAGTGTTGATGACTCTGGAAAGGGTCCAACGGTATTGTTCTATGTCCCTGTGGATTCGTCTGCTGCTGCTGCTGCTGCTGATGCTGCTGCTGCTGCTGATGGTGATGATGAAGATGATGCTGCGGCGGCTGCTGCTGCTGCTGCTGCTGTTGCTGCTCCGCGTGGCCGCCACTTCCTACCGGATGCTGCAGTTGTTTATGTTGCTGCGACGATTTACGTTGCTTTAAACCAGTCGCCAAGTACGAGAATACGCAGGTTACAGCATAGCAGATTTCACGTGCCTGAAAACACGTCGATTATTGATTTAGATTTTAATTGCGTAGGGCTCTCAGCTTTGGCAATCAATGGATTTATTTAAATTATACACTTACCATGGGTGACTTATATTTACGTTGAATTACTTGTCTAGTTTTGGGATCTGTAAAGACAATGACAGGCAGTTAGCAATAATCCTTCATTCCAATATAAATCAAAATGTTAGGTACGTACACTAGAAAAATTGTACGCTTCGAAGATATTATTAAGAAACGTAAAATATGTTATTGATCGTTACTAAAATACTTACTGAATTCTTCCAAAACGAAGATCCCACCATTCTGAGTAAAGCACTTGCGGATATGATCGAATCTTACAAAGAACTGCAAATAACCCAATTGTAACGCATTAGTTAAGAATTCAAAAAATTGGTGGCGTATTCTTTTTTTGGAAATAAAATCAAACATGCCTCGTCACTTGTAATACGTGTATCACAACCGTGAATAATTTTCAGAAAACACATTGTTCTCGTAGTATCACCGACAGTTCGATTTGTATTGATATTCGTGTTGCCTCAAAACATTCTCAAACGTTTTTATCAAATATTTTTATCAACATTTCGTGGGTAATCAAAAGATTCGCATTAGCTCTCTAACGAAGGTAGAAAGTGACTCTCGAACTCTTCACAAGTCGAAACTGTCGCGTTCATTTCATCCATTGTACGATCAATTTTTTTTTTCTTTTTATTTTTTTTATATAAACACGCAATCTGGAACACTTCTGAAGCAGGAGTTCTATCTACACGTTTCCGACGCATGCAATATGCATTTCGAGGCCAATGAAAAAAAAAACAAAATTATAATCAATCATATCACCGTCATGCGTACTGAGGTTCGAGAGGTGCAGGTGTAGCTCAAAAACTCGTGCATGCTTAAGAAAGTCAATTATTTGCGATCAAGCCGATAGAGAGACATGCGGTAGGAATGGTCCTCGTCAAACACGCAGAAAAGCCGAGAAAAATAGCCAGAGATAAACACGCAAAGCGTTTTTCACACGCGTAATTAATTAAAAGCAGCGGCAGGCAACTCTGGAGATGGCCTAAACTCATCTTACATCGTTGATTGCTTTAGCGTTCATACTTTATGCTATATGTGCATATATATTTCTATATATATAAATATAAATTTAGCGGTGGACAGGGTGTTATTCCGCTACTAAATGATGGATGCGGCATAGTATATATATATATTTATAGTTGCAGTTAATTTGGATCAGAATTATATTGCAGTTAATTTTTATCGTGTCGGATCCGCACAGTGTGTTCGGAAAATCTGTAGTGTGACGGTATTCCTGGAAATGTGCGTGCTTGTATGAGATCTATGTCTAATTTTTAGTCTTTTAGAATTTATAAACGAAAAAAAACAGAAAAAAACATTCAAGTGAAAATCAAACGAATTGAAATAATTAAGAAAGTAGAGTCATGTTGCAGTGCCATGCTATTAATTCTACGAGTGTGTCGACAGGAGATCCTGACTGTTAAGCCGGCGAAAATGCACATTTTGTTGCTGGCCTGTAATCACATTTTTCCTGGCATAGCTTTGTTTGGCTTCAATTTATTGACGATTGATCTTTGGCTTTGCTCACTTTGTACAATTGTCTCGGAAGAGACATCGAGGTGGGTAAAATCAGTGCAAAAGCTACGAACGAAAGTAATGAATGTTTCACGAATTATTCGTTCCAAGTTGAACAAAAATTGACTACGAGAATCAACTACATGTAGCGTTGAAAAAAGTGCAGTGTCGCTGATCTTCTGTGTCGATGAACTAAATTAAATAACGCAGAGCCTACGTTGCTCGAGAAGAATTTAATAATCAACGCTTGATGTGTCTGTCATGTGCGTTTATGTATGTCTGCGACCCTTTCAAAACCGAAACATTGCCCTAATGTTAGACTGTCGAAATGCTTGTGTGAATTAATCTTACGTTATTATAGTAATGATCGTTGAATAATAACAGATCAGCGTTGTAAAAATGCCATTATTCGCATAAAATTAGTTGATCGGTTTTAAAAATGTTCACATATAGTTTACATCGGTTTTAGTCAGGTATTAATAAAGAGGCGCAACTACGGGTATTTCGCTAAACGAATTGGGGGTGCTATGTAGGCACTCTTTCTCACTCTCGCTTTCTTTTTCTCACTTTGATGTTTCAACGTGATTTCTCTGGGTTCATTGTGATTCATGGACACGGATTTTTTTATTATTGCGTTTTTTTTCGTTCACGTGAATCACCGAGAACCATAATTTGGTGGTAGGACAATAGTACGTAGGTTTCTCTAACAGTCTCATTGCCTCGTCGGGTACCAGCAGGTATACATATTCGATATTTTCGCAAAAATCGAACAATTCGGATATTATCTTATCTTTAAACTCAAATCTTAAGTTTTTTGTCTCAAGTTTTCTTTATTTATGCACTTAATGACAGTCTGAATTTTGTGCAGCTTCCTATACATTTCTTCGATAACGAAAAAAATGTAATTCAATAACGAAATGAGTTTCACAAAAGTAATATATGCCAATGAAATATTACGGTATCCACGAACGTATCAGCGAAAGTGCTGTCAAGTAACAGAATGTAATTTGTATTTTGAGTGGCAAAGCAATCCATTTTTTCGGCAACTATATACAGAATTTACATACGCTTCGGCGTAATTCAGGTGTAGTCGGTACAATTGCTGGTAAGTGATTTGGCTGTAGGACATAATCTCATGAAACATCTAATCACAACTAACACCGATCAGTGGTAGGAAAACAGTGAGGTAAGACAGAGCAGATCTATTCAGTTCATATGCAATTCGTATTATAATAATAGGTGTGGTTGTAATAAAAATAAAAATAAATAATAATAATAATGATAATAATAAAAACAAAAGAATACTAATAATAATCATTAAACACGGCTATGGAAAGTAATAACGATAAAAAAGTAAATAAGCATTTCCGTAAAACGGCCAACATTGAGTTATAATTATTATAGTCAATACTGAATTGTTAACAAACAATGATTGGTTGAGTAATACCTCGAAATCCTGTTTGTCCAGCCAGGGGCATAGTCGACGCGGACAGGACAAGAAACAGAAAACAGAAAGAGAGAAAAATTAAGATTCGTTTGAAATATAGTATATATAGTATCTATATATATATCGCATAGTATATATATCGCTGAATCCAGCTAATCAATGTCGTCGTAGTATCTGTCGTACGGTTCACCGCAGGTTGTACGCTTTATTGTGGGGCAGCCGTAGTGCTAACTTCAGCCAGGCGATTTAACGGCAAAGATTGTTTTATCCATTGTTCAAGGACCATCTCAAAAGTTCCCCAAGCGAAGAAAAGTCTATTTGCCAATAATACGGATTCACATGTGTCGCAAAGTAGTAAAATAATTCCTTATGCTTGCAAAAATTACTTAAAACAAAAGATTTGTTGTTTTATTATTCGATGCGAACGGGAAATAGACTCCTCTTGCACATTACCATGACAGATAAAGAAAATGGTTAGATCGTTAATAGAGAGAGAGATATATAATATAGTAGGCATCCAACATTCAGTACAAATCATAAAGATATTTTAATAAATGTAGAAGTAATATTATCGTTATTGACGTAACGAAAGTAAAACGACAAACGATGGATATATATGGTTTATGGTACGACCGTTATTTCATAGAAACTTAATTACGATTTAGTTAGAAATGCGATAATCGTAATAAAGTACAGATAATAAAGAGAGAGAGAGACTGCGGCTGCACATCGAGCTCCATGCAAGAAAAACATTGAATAACGCTTGAAACCGACGTAAACTCGACGAAACAAAGAATAAAAAACTGAAAAATCAGTACCGGATTTATGAGAACAAAACGATTTGAAAGATGGAACGGCACCTCGGCCGCGCATGACTGTTTTTCCCAGGAACACGCAAAGCGAGCGATCTTTCGATCGACTATATCTTTTTCGAATATGACTTTTGTATCTATGCGTATGTATTCTTCTCCGCGTAAAAAAAATGATTTGTGCGCTGAATAAAAACGGAAAATAATCACTAATTGCGTTTGTTTTATTTCATCGACAATTAATAATAAAAAATTATAATTGTAAGTCCGTCAAGCCAAGTAAAACTGTAATTACGTGTGAGGAAGGTGTCGAAAAAAAATCTCCGTAAATCATGACTGACGAGCTGTCTAACCGTAATTTTTACGATCAAATACACCGAGGAATAATAAGAAAATAGCAGATAGAAAAGAGCGACCGTTGCATAGCCAATAAATCGCGTCCCCTTAGACATTTCCCTCGTAGCGATAGATAATAAACAAGAGGGCCGAGAAGAATATATACGTATACATACAAATTAAGCAGTTCGTGGTGGCTATAGCGATGGGAGATAATATTGAGTGGTCCTTGCATCAATGCATTTAACGAAAGAGAGATAGATAGATATATATATATGTATATATACATATATATAATAGAAAAAAATGGGAAAAACACAGAGAGAAGATATGATAATTGAAAGAATATAATATATACGCTTAGCGAAGAGACGAAGGGTGGGCGGCGCTTGACGCTATTGCAATCCAGCAAAGAATCTGCTGATTAGCAATTGTGTTAGCTGAATTTTGACAACAGACTTTTTTATGGAATTGTCTTCCTAAAATGGTAAATTTCAATAAAAATCGTAATTTTAATTACGTATTACATTGAATTGAAGAAACGAGGTAGAAGATATACAATTTATAGCGTGGCTGCCTAGTTCCAACCCTCCGTCCAATATTTTTCCGTCACATTCTCTGACTCATTCTCACTTCGATTCTTTCTTCTTTTGCCTTTTTTCTCTCTTAACTCTCTCTCTCTCTCTCCCTCTCTTTCTTCCCGAATCACACACACGAATCCAGTTCTTCACGTTCACTCAAACTTCATCGAGCGTCTTTCGCTCTGTCGATTCAACGGAGCTACGTTCGAGAGGAGGCTTCTCGCGATAATCCGCATCTGCGACTTATTTTCTATTCTGGGTACTTAAGCCGTCTCGAGTGTGTTCCGCAAGTACGTTGGAACGTCAAGCGTCTTCCGGCAACATCTCGTCAATTTAATCTTAAGAGGTCCGTATTAGCAGATACTTTTTTCTACGACTTCGATTCTTCTTTCTTTCTACGTCAAATTTTCGGTGCAACTTTCAAATATCGCCATCACGGCAGCGTTAGCTTCCGTTGAACCGAGACACGCGAAGGACCATAAAGATTGTCAGTGAAAAACAAACGAATTCGATTTCTGAAATAATCATTATTACAACATTTGCGTACACCCGACACGTGTCTCTCGACACAGATTTCCCGCGTAAATTCTAATGTTAGTCTCTAACTTTTTGTTCGTTGAGGTTTTCCGAAAAGAAACGCACTGCGAGTCAGCACGTTGATGTAATAAACACAAGTACAGTATAGAATATACAAGAAGTAAATAAAATTCCACTGGTATCAGGTGACTTTCGTCAAATTTAATGCCCATTTCTTTCACGTTCCATGAATAACGAGTGGTCACGATTGCGCGTACCTTGCTATTGGCGAAGAGGAGGCCGACGCCCTCGATGCAAACCTGCAGAAGTCCGCCCTCGCCGGTTCGCATGTCCTGCACGGGAAACTCGTCGCCGAGCTCAATGCCGATGTTTGCGCGTCCACGGGCCGCCGCCTTCTCTATCGCGTCTTTGATGCAATAGTATAGATCTTTGCACTGCAAAAGAATCGCGCGATTATTGCATACTGACAACGCCAATTTTTTTTTCGTCGACAGAACGCAGCGAGACACTCACTTTCTTCGTATAATAATTGTGAAACTCGAGTTGTTCACCGTTTCGCCTCGAGAGGCATAGAACTTTGTTCTTGGGACTGCAGGTCATGTTGACCAGTCGCTCGTACCACCAGCGTTCGACGATGACGCCGTTCACGGATCTCAACACAAGGCCGTCGTGTCGCACCTCGAGGAAACGCAAATCTCCGTCCGCGTCGGTGCCCGAGTGAACGGTGAACGACTGGCGATGCATTTGCCGCGACGTCAGGGGTTTCAGGTCGATATCGTTTCCGTGCTGAAGTGAAAAACGCGATGATCGAAATTAAATAGCGTGACGAATCAGCAATAATGTAGCTAATGAGCGAACGAATCTTTTCTCAATCGCAGGTGGAACAACTCACGAGATTATCGATTTGGTCGAGCAGCTGATTCAGCTCCTGGCTGTAGATGAGACCGATGTGGCTCTTGCCAAGGAGCCTGCGCACTTTGCGCTTGAGTTCGTTCTTGTCGACGTTGAGCATCACGAGTATCGCCGTCAAATTGTGAAGCAGAGTGCACAGCAATCTGTCCTCGTCGTGCTCCAGCCTTCGCCTTTCGCTGTCGCTCAAGCTCTTGTACCTGTTTCGAGACAAGAGGCATTCGAGTTTATCGTTGGCCAGTGAGTACCATGTTTATTTTTATTTCTGTTTTTGTTGCAGCAGTAACTTCAACATCTTGTATATGCTCACCGTTCCATCATTTCCCCGGGACCCTGGTCCATTCCTATCATATCGCGTTCCTGAGAAACCGCGTCAAGGAACGCGTCCTCCCAGAATTGCATCTGATCCCAAAGCGCGGATCTCTCCTTCCCCAAAAGACCTTCGAACGTAATACGATGAGATCAACAAACTGCGCAGCTAATACAATTAGTACGATCATCGCGTAATTAGGTCAAACAGCATGAATTTATTGTAATGTGTGTTCGATTATACTCCTTACGGCTACTCCCGTTTTTCTTTTTGTTAATAATTATCATTTATACGTATTGATCGAACTGCCATGTGTATCTAGTTTTAAGTTTATTGATCTGTATTCTCTGTACTTCCTTGCTGTGCTTATGCACCTGATTTGCTTTATGTATCGCTCGATTCTTTGGGGATTTATCCCTAGACTCCAATAAACTATTCTATTCTATTCTATTATATTCCATTATATTTAGCGAATAACTCGTAATTAAGTGTGAAGTACCTTCGAAGAGATAGGTTCGCGCGGCTTCCGGGCTCGGCGTCGTCGTCGTGGGAACGAGACTCCCTCCATGATACCGAAAGCCCGTGCTCAGCGACGACTTGCTCGACCAAACGCTTCCTGTTCGTTGTTTTTCTTGACGAAGAAGCTTTAGAATTGCGGGGTAGGAAAATTAGATTATTTGTCAATTTTCAATTAACGTAATTGGGATAAAAGAGATTCTCACATTGCTCTGTTCGACTTCACTGTCGGAAACGGTGCTTCGAACGGAGGCTTGATGAGCCTGGCGAAAGCCCAGATGACTCGCGACGCTTCCGGTGTCCGAAGACAGAGCTTCGTTGCTCGTTCCCCCGCTACGTTGACCCTGTGAATTAACGTGAAAAACGCACGAATTTTACCTCTTTTCGTGATCTTATTTTATGTATACGGAAAGATAGATAAATCATTTGTAATTGCAATGAGCAATGAGAACAGAATGGAAGCTGGATCTCTCGTCTCACCTCGGAATCGAACGACGTCAGCTTGCTCAAGAATTTTCCCTTCTTCGAGAACATATCGAAGAACATCTCCGTGGTCGATTGATTCGAGTCCGACGACGAATGTTGCTGCGAGCGCGGCATCTCCAACCGAATTTGCGGATGTTCTAAAGTGTCAGACGTATGAAACGATTTGTGTACATTTCGTCGACCGCGTTTATTCGAATTAGATTTAGTGCCAGTAAATACCGTGAAAATGCTGCGAGGATGACTTCTGATTGCCGTCCGCGTACTCTTGGTGACTCGGAGATTGAGGGGATTTGAGGTTCTCCCGACTGCCGAATGGACTCGCCTGGGCAACAGAATGAAACGTCGTATCAAATTTTTTACTAATGTTTAAAGTAAAAATGCAGATTGCTAAAAAAAAATCATTTGTTATATTTCATCGCACCTGGAGTAGCAGAGGCCCCTCGAAAGCCCCCTCGGCGAGGTCTTTGCTCCAGTAGTGAGTGTGCGCGATCTCCATGAGCTGAAAGACCGATGCCATTCCGCCGAGCCCGTCGCTTTTGTACGTATTCGCGAGACCGTTGGCCACTGCTTGAAGGCACTTGAGCATTTCTTTGTACATTGGTCGAGTGATACACTGAAAGTAAATTCGAAGAGTACGGAGTTTAGTGATTGAAGAAAAAGATTCAATGTCAGCAAATCGTCGATAAAATAATTTGTTCAGTCGTGAAACTCACTACATCGTCGATGTGATCGTCGGGGCTGATCTTTCGGTTGAGACCCTTGTTGAGTTTCGTCACGACGAGATCGCGGTAACTCTCGTCCTTCATGAGATCTTTCATGCGATTGATCTTGAACCAGCCGATGCCCTCGCCCGCCAACGCTTGATTAACGACCTACACGGCAGCCGTTTAAAAGTCGAGGAAATGCGAAGACTTGCAAGATCGAGCTCGAAAAAAAACCAATTAAGGAACTCACGTCAGTTAAGAAGGCTTGATTGTCGCTGTTGGTATTGGATCTCTCGGCGTTCTGCATTCTCTGCAGTTCCTCCTGATTGCTCTTGCTCGACGAGTGTTTTATCAGTGACGTTTTTTCAACGAGACCGGTTTTTCCTGCGAGAAGAGAGCGCTTTAAAATAAAAGATTCGAGCTCCGGTTTTCGCTGGAAAGGAGATAAACTTGTCGCCTAAACGAACTATTCATGGGATACTGCTAATTCATCGGCGTTGAGTAATCTGCATAGGATTTGCTGGTGCCTACCTCTACGGAAAGGTCCAAATGGCTGGTTCTTTTCTTTGGTTTTTTGCGACTGGGAGTGCTGACTAGCGTTTCGATTAGAGCTATTCTTACTTCCTGCGGACGAGATTATTAAGCATTGTTGATATTTTAATTTATCGCTTTTGCCACGTAGATAAAGAAAAAATCGCACACATGCACATTGAATATGCAATCATTACATTCGGATTTGTCAAATTTTAACGAATATTGGAGTAGCAACGATAGGTGTAATAAATTATACTCGAAATTTATTTTTCACTTCTGTAATCATTGATTTCTTTTTTTATTATTTTTTTTAATCTCTTTTTACGTCAGGCACAAGTGCACTAGTTTTGTGACTATCAAAGCATTTCCGGGAATATCGAGCCATGCGTCAACCATTACAAAATTATAATTTCTGGCGAAATTAAAAGATCAAATATAGTATAACAAAACGTCCTTCTATTTCGGGGATTTCTAAATTCTACGCAAGTTTCTACGAAATATTCATGCCTCAACTACCACGGCGATAAAGCATTCTCAAAGAAACAGGGGGGCAGTGATAAATAACCAACGAAGTTTTGTACACAAAGATAAAAAGTTAATATTGAGTTCACTCGTGATTTACCGAAGAGATCGCTGAACATGCTGCTTGTCTGAGCTGCTATTCCGTTCAAATCACTGCTCACGTTGCTGAAGAAATCCCGTCCGATTTCGCGACGCCCGCTGCGAGCGTCCGACGCGACCAATTGATTGCTATTCGAGTCTTTGCGTTGCCCCATATTCGGAGACGGTGGTGTGTGCGGCGGTGATTGCTGTTGCGACTTTCCGAGTCCCTGAATAGAGACAAATAAATCAAGAATTGTCCGGATGGGCCGCTGTAGCATTTTACGTTTGAAAAGAATTGTGTATTCACCTTCAGCAAACCTTTCTTCGCTGCCGCCTCTTTCGCGCTTTTCGTCAAATCGCCGAAAGTACTTTTGCCCACGTACGTCAGGTCGTCGAAGGTATTTTTGCTGACGCCCGCGGCAGTTTTGCTGGCTTCCAGCGCAGTCTTCGAAGCCTCTTGCACCGACTTCGTGGCCTCGTCCACTGCTTTTTTCGTCTGCTGAGTCAGCTGCAGATTCAATTAATTTCTTACTCGGAGAAAAATAAAAACGAACTAAGACGTGACTATTGATTCGGAATAGGCAAATCTAAACTCCGAGCTTTACGGAATTACAGCTTATTTAGAGAATAAAAAATCTTATACTTAGAGCATTTGGAGACTAAAAAATCTTATAGTTAGAGCATAAACGCTACGTATTAACTAAGAAGAAAGAAATTTTAATTGATAATCAGTAATACGCACTGCCTTAATATTTTATATTTTTGTGGGTGACCCGTGTACGTGCAAGGAGTACATACATAGTAAAGGAAAACACACATCAATTGCATGAAATTCGCCAACGAAGAACAGCGTGCAACACGATTGTCGACAACGATCAGTTCTTCAATAGCGTCGATAAAAATCAACGATTTTTGTATCGCGCTATTGAATGAATTAAGCACAGTTAATATTTATCGCGAATGTTCGTGACGACGGGCCTACCTGCTCGAGGGGTGCGAAAAGACTGTCCTCTCCGGCTTCGTTTATTTTTTCCTTGGCCTGATGTTTCAGCTGCAAAAAATAAATACGACGTTGTGAATCCAACGATACTCAACCGCTACTCCACATAATTCAAGCGACTGTTTTCGGTTAAAAAGAAACCATTTCAATGAATTCTGTTCTGCAAATTTGCGTACCTTGTCCATGTGAGCGAGGAGTCCATCCTGACTGCTCTGTCGGGTGGTCTCGCGCACCAAATCCTTCGCCTGACTGGCAAATTGCTCGAACAACGAACCCTGCGAGCCCTGTCTGAGAACTCCATTTCCCGTGGCGCTGCCGCCGCTGTTCTCCCGCTGCAGCGAAGTTATGCTCGCACTTTGCTGCCGTTGAATGTTGTTGTTGTTGCTGCTCGGTGCTCCGTGCCGCGAGTGCGACGACGTGCTGCTGTCGCTGCCGCCGCTGGATTGTCGCGGTAAAAGCGGCCCCACCGCCGAGCCGAAACTCGAGGTCCTCGCGAGAACGTTTCCGACGCTCGGCTGACGCTGAAGTCCCGTCGGACCGATCGGCGGGACCTTCGCAATCCACCGAATCACAATTATGGTCTACAATTATTTTACTCGGGAGTTTTGGCTTTTTTTGCCGTTAATTACGAGAAGAAGGTCCGGGGAATGCATTCTTTTTTACGGAGCTACGTATGGAACTTCCATCAGTCTCACCGATGCGACTGAGCTTCAACTTTTATCTCCGTACTCTACTCCTCTACGTACTACGTTAGTTTCTTCCTTCGGGGGTTCTTTTTTTACTCCATATACATACTCAATAGGCCTTACGGATGCGGTTTGGCGCTTACGTTGTACAGTCGAAGCGCGTTCAATAATTTTACGAATATAATGTAAACTCAATGTTTAGTGCAGCGTGAAATGGTGATATGTTATTTTTGTTGGAAACGATCACCTGCTTGCCTTGAAAATCAGACTTGGAAATCTTTTCCAACTTGAGAGTTGTGTTTTTGTTGGAAAGTTATTTATTTCGAGAAAATTCGCGATCCTTCGAGTGTACAAGAGACGTTTTCTGGCATAATCCAGTTAAGTAAAAGAAGATATTACTGTAAAACTCACTAAATACGTTTGTCAGATTAATTCAAAATTGTCGATGGTGTCAACAGAGTGTGCGGATTAATTTAGAGCCATCGAGAGTTGGTGAAGCGAAGAATGAAAAGTGCGAGATAATATTTTTTACTCAGAGTTGTACAGTAAGAATTGAATAAAATGTATGTCTTTGATATCGCAGCCACAGTCACTTCATATCGACGGCAATGTCAGCATTTCGATGAAAAACAATCTGCAAAAATTCAGTCTTCTTTCAATCGAACGGAAAAAAGTGTTACCTCGTGTGGCAAACAAGATTACTGAAGTGCTGAGTGTAAATTGAAATCTTTGTTGCGAAGACAATAACCATGACAATCGAAAGGATGCAAATGAACCTCACAGTGCAAATCATTTTTCCCTTTTCCATGAAGAAAAAAAGTAGAAAGTAATGTATATTGAGTACGATGAACGAGACGAAAAAATCAGAAAGGTACAGAAATATAAATCATTGATCCAGATTCATGCACGCTCTGACCACGATATGTTTGATGCAACTGATGCAATAAGATGAAAGTACACAAGAGAATAAAAGAGATCAAGATATTTCGATCAGTGCTGTTTCTCATACACAGAATTGTGCTGTTTTCCGATGCACGATATTTGATATCATCAACATGACATTTTTACGAGAAGATGACGATTTCACAAGTCCAAAGCAGTCGGTGCATCCAAATGTTGCTGTCCTATTTTTTCGGTATTCAAGTAATTATAGTGATCATAGCAAACGCAACATGTTGCGATCATCTTCTCGTTTCAATAATGAGGAATTCTTTGAAATAGGATTTGGAATCATTCACAGACGATGCATGGCGTACACGACAGAATAAGGATAGAAATCGTAGAGAGAAAGGAGACAGAGAGTGAGAGAGAAAGAGAGAGAAAAAGTGAGAAAGATTGAGGCAGGCACGGAAGGGCCGACTCACTGGAGTGACAGATCTACTAAGGCGTGAGGTCCTGTGAGGGGTGGTAGGGCGTTCAGTGTCGACGATGGCAGCCGAACTCGCGAAACTTCCCGTTCCCGCGCCAATTCCAACATGGCATACCGCACTTTGCGCGCTGAGTACAGTACGAGGGGTGGTTGTTGTCGACGCCGAATCCGACTCAAAACTACCTCCTCCCTCCTCTTTATCCTAAGATTTTACGATTAAGCCTTTCATTAACAAGTCCTTCCGTTTATCGTACGAACTCGAGACTCATTTTTCTGTTTTTTGTTTCGCTGTTTTTCAACCTCAATACTCGAAGCAAACGGTAAAAAGTTTATTTTATTTTTATTCGATATGATACGATAAAACACTGCAGCATTTAGATGAAAGAATTTGCGTATTTTTTATGATATGATATAAGTTGCGGATTGAAAATTCCAAGCAGTTCGATTTCGTGAAGGTGAAAATGGTGCGATAAGCAGGGACAGAGATAGAGCAGAATAATCCGATTCAATGTTTATATTTGTATTTTCTTTGCAGTCTTACCAGATTATTTCTATCGAAAAGCGGCGAGACGCTATCGAACGTACACATGTTGCGTTTTCGAGTTCAATAAATGATGTAGTTTTAGCGACAATGACATGACACACTAGCGTTCAATTGGAATATCGCAATTGATTTCATTAAAATGAAAATGTTTGTTTAAACAAAGACTGAAAACGATGCAAACAATGATAATCTAGACGTGTGAAGAGACAGACAGATAGAGAGTGCGTGAAGCAAGTAATAAGAAGAGAGAATGAAAATTTGCGAACACAAATCGACGTTCACGATTATGTTTTTTTCTCTGCCTCCCCTTAAAGCCCTCCAGTCGAAAGGGGCTGTTTTCGTAGATAACTCATCGGACAACATTGATATCAGTTCCAACCGCATAAACGTGCGTAACATCGATGATTCGTAATAAAGCAAAGAGAAAAGGCCACGAAATTTTCATATTTCTCCATTTCTTATCAAAATCAAAGCGGTCCAATTTTTTTTCTATCACAATAGAAAATTTGCCAACGCGGTTGCCTATGAATACAGCCCACAGAAAGTTCAGTACATAAAATACTTACTGAACGATCGGAGTGTCGAGTATCGAAATAAAAATGAAGAACATACATTAACAGACGGTAAAACAACGTAAGTACTTACGTTTTCCCCTTTAGCTGCCTGCGATGTTTCCTGAAGCTTGGGATTGAGTTCAAGCTCGGAGTCTCGGTTGAAACTTGGACTGCTCAGGTCGCTGTGACTCGAGGATGTGCTCGCGGGACTCTCCGGCCGAGCGACAGAGTCCTCCACTAGGCAAGGATACTGCAGGGTGTTCGGTGGATTGTAAACGTTCTTCGGATCGACCGACAACGACATTGGCTGGGGTTGCGTGGCTTGCGGACAATTGTAGCCTGCGGATATCGCAACCGTGACATTACTCATCGCAATTATACGATTTATTGTACAACGCAGTGTTGTAAGTCCCCATTATATTAAGAATGAAAGTTTACACAGCAGTTTATTTTCCAGGTGCGATTTTATAACGATGACCTGCAGTAATTATAAAATCATATGAATAGCTGTAAGAAAAACCAAATTTGTAATTAAATTTTGCGAGAAATTGTGAGAAAAATGGACAAGCGCCGACCCCCATTGTTATCGCAATGCATTAACAGTATCTCTCAATTTTTTCAATAAGATTACCATAAATGTTTATGGCAAACTAATATTTCTTGCCTCTATTTAAAAGTTTACACATCATATAATAATCATTACAAGTTATTATTATAAAAACATAATTACAAAGCTAATTGTACCGTCAATTTTATTTCCATAAAAATGAGGTAGTTACAACTCTGCGGTACATCGACTCGGTACTCACTCGGCGAGAGATCCGAGGAAGCCAGTTCCGAGCCAAAGTCGCTCAGCGAGGAGTAAGGCGAGCTCATGCTGTCGGCGTCCTCGGAGTCCGATCCGCTCTCGTCGGTCGGCTGATTCTCCAACTCCTCGGCCGCTCTTAGCGCGTTCGCGAGCGAGCTGCTGGGATCCCAGACGTTGAAGTGAATGGGCTCGAGGCCACTGGCGAACCATCGTCCCTTGTCGCCGATTTGCGCGGGATCGAAGACGCCGGTTTGCACGCGAAGAAACGCGACGTTGTTCGGCGTGAGCGACCACTCGGCGAGAAACTCGACCGCCTGGGTTCTCGCGAACTCCTCGAGGAACGGATTGACCCGACCGGGTCGCGAGTGAAGAAACGAGTTGATCTGAAACGCGACCACCGGCCGCGGGTACAGCCGCAGGGTTCGCGTGTGCTCGGTGAAATTGGCGAGGAGATTCTGCGAGTTGAAGAAACGAACCATCGCGACTCGCGTCGCGACGTCCACCGAGTCAACGTCGTTGCCGTAGATGAACGGATTGAACGGCAACGTCCCTTGGGCCAGAGGCTTTTGCGGAGATTGCGATATGCTCGTCGAAGGCCTTCGAGGACTCGAGGCCACCGATTGACCCGGCGAGCTCATGGGACTGTATTGATTGTGGCTGCTGTGGTCCACGCTCGGTCTGTGCCTCGTCGACGCGACGCTGAAAATTTAATTTATATTTTTTTCCGTCAAAATCACAGAAATGTACTTCATCTTGGTCGTATCTTTTTCTTTCTATCGACATCCGCTTTTCCAAGTTCGATGCGGAGGCTTAGCTTTTTTTATTTTCAATTTCACAAATACCTTAAAGTGGAATGATGCGAAGACGAGCTTTCGCGTCTGGTCGGCGACTGAAGGGAGGGTTGAGGCGAGGTGCTGGTGTTCCGAACCGGAAGCTGACGAGGCGGCGGCGCTGTCATACTCGACATCGCCTTTAAAAAAAAGCAGACACGAGTCATACAGACGGAACATCGCATTTTGTATCTAAGTTTCTAGTTACAAAGTCGACACATATATTGCAACGCGTTTTCGTTTTATAGATAATTGGATATTTACACCAGAGCCAGAGTCCATCAGTTGCATTGCCTGAGGGAATGAAGCGAGCAGCGAAAAGTAGAAAATTTCTTACATTAATCACAAGTGCGAAGTAGATTGGTGTTGACGTTTTGGGTGAAGCGCTGAGCGATTGCGCGATATGACGGGTGAGAAAAACAGTTTGTGAAATAAGCGTCGTACGAAAAAGGAAATCGTGATTCAGTGTTGAAGAAAATATCTTAGTCACACGAACGATGAGAAAAGTATCTGCATGTAAAAAAAATTGTCTTTTCACACGAGCAGAATGGATGTCTCAAAAAAATATAATACAAGAGACTTTGTGTATGTGTGTGTGTGATGGAAAAATTAAGTAAGCATCGTATGAATATTATATTCCCGTGGTATCTTCACCTGTCTCAAGTGATTCTTGAGAATCGAGCCTTCGGGCTCGGGCAGAGGCGGCAGATTGTCCGCCAGACCGGTGGGAGGATCGAGCTTATTGCTGTCAAGATCGACGAGCCAGATGTCGTCGGGCATGCGGAATTTCTTCTTGTACTTGAGGAAAGACGCCGGAATACCTATCACGAAGGGAGTAGGGGCGAGGAGCAACTGCTCGGCGCAGCTCATGCATGTGGGGAGCAGGGGAATCGCGGGAAACATGTATTCCAGGGGATAAATCATCGTCACGAACGCCATCACTGACATCGACAAGGCGTTGTAATCCTTGGACTGAAGAACGATCTGAAAAGTAAAATGTATATTTCGTAAAACGCGCGAAACATCCCACGTTCGCTTTTCCGAAGTTTTACTCTCGGCGGATCGTTCGGGAAACCGATAAATCCGCGTCAATTCACCTTGTGCTCCAGAAGTATGAGAGTGAGAACTTTGAGGCACATGTCGACGCCGAGAAGCTCGAGCGGGAGGTGAAGGGGAAAGTCGACGAGCGAGAATCTCGTGTGATCTGGAAGGGCGAAGCAGAGCGGCTGCATGTGTTGCGACAATATATCAACCTCCACCCTCGTCTTTTCGGGCACGGGAACGGGGGCGCTCAGCAGACGCAGAATCCACGTCTCGATTTCTCGCACGTCGTGCAGGACGATCGATGGAGCGCCGTCGAACGCCTGGCCGGTGAGAACGCTCCACACAGTGTCCCTTTTTTTGTTGGAAAAACCACATTTATAAACCTGTTCCGCATCGAAAAGTTCACACGAGAAAACGCAAAAACATTTGTTTAACAAACAAAAAATCGCAAATGTGAATTTGCTAAGTTATTCACCTGTTCGTCTGCCGCGAGGCGCCGACCTTCTGAGGCGACGAATTTTCATTGCAGGCGTCGATGATGCGTTTGAGGGCGAACAGACACTCGCGAAATCTCGTGAAGAATGGATGATGGGAGATGATGCAGAGAGACGTCAACGAGTGATTTCGTATTCTCTGCGACGACAATTAGATTCCGAAGGGAAAAAAGAAGCGTGGTTAGCGAACTCGCGAACGGACAAAAGGAACTATTTACGTAAGAGAAGAGGGGCGACGAAATTAAGCAAGCGAAAACTTGTTTGCTCTCACCTGGCGTCTCCGAGAAGCTCGAGGGGACGGTGAGTGGCTGCCGCCGCTCTCACTGTCGCCACTTGGGGCAGTGATTCCTAATCTCGGTGCTCGGGGCACTACGGGAGTGTCGGAGTCTCTTCTGCTCGGGCAATCTCTTTCGGAGTCGCTGGGCCCTATCACACTGCTCCTATAGTCGCTATAAAGGACAGCTCGAGATAAGGTCCCATAATTGGGCGAATAATTCTATCGAAAAATAATTCTAAAGACAGCGGAGTCGCGAAAAAGTTCTATAAAAAAACAACATTTTTTGCAGTTGAAGAGCCTGAATGGATGCCATTTTCTCGATTAAATCACTGCAAGTTTTTTTTGCATCCTCTGGTAATTTGCGAGGAATAGAGGATAATAAGTATGACGTTATTTCACCTCGAGAAAGCGGAGTCCGAGCTCTTTTCCATGCTCTTTCGCCAGCTCTCCTTCCGAAGCTTCGGGTCGTGCTTCTCCCTCCTGACCCAGACGCTCCCGCTTCCCGAATTGCTCGCCCTCTCGATCGGCCGATAAAAGTTTACGCATATTCCGTACCGTGTTTTGCCTGGAACGAGAACAATTGTTTTTCAGCGTCAGCGCGGCCAGACCTTCGGATCTGCGTGCGATAGGCGGTTTAAATAGGTTTTTTAGTAGCGGACGCAGACGGTGGCGGTAAACGATTGAATTTAAGGGTGGGAACGTGTTTAAGAGACGAGGCGAAATTGCCCCGAAGGTTTCTCTTTGAAGGTCGGCGTTGAGGTGGGCGAGTATGGTTCCTACCGTAAGAGGTTCATGAGTCATAAAATCCATTGTTGTCGGTCTATTCATGCTCCGATTGATCGTCGGTATCGCCGGATAAAAAAATCGTATAAAAATACCCCGCGATGAATGTTCAGCAGAATTACGGAGCCTTTTCGGGCACCAATGGGAAATGGGAGGTTTTGTCGCAGAGTGGCTTTGAAATGTCTTCCACGACGTATGACAATTCTGCGCGAAGGCGCGAAGAATAATAGAAAGACGTAAATAACGTTTATATTTTGAGAATCGTATTCACGCGAATTCGTTCCTCAAAATATAAACGTTACCGCACAACCTTGCGTGGCTGGAAGCTGCTCGTTGACAATTATTCACGTCCAGACGACACGGGATTATGGGACATCTTACGAAAGTGTATATAATACGAGTGTCTAAAAGCATCAGACAGTCAGCGAGTCGTCAATGCTCACCCGAATCTTTGTCGGTCAGGGTGAAGGTGAAAGACGTAGCTTCGCGCAAGGCCGTACGTTGTGGCCCTACGTTGCTGCAGCCCTTCGGCTGACAGAAGTAGACCATGTCCAAAGGCAGGGGAAAATCTTTGTGGTCCTCCACCGGATACCTGCGCAGAAGCTCTGGCACCTGTGAAGCATAAATTGTCGTTCGTGGCTTTGGAAAAAAATACAAAATTACATTTGTTTCTGCAGTTTTTTTTTAATTCTCCCTTTTATTGTATTTTCTATCGAGTCGGCGGAGCTTTTACGACTCCGAATGCCGTTAATTTAAATCTCGGCTGTCGATCACAATTCAATAAAACCTTTTGCCAATTCATTACGGGCGCTCAATGGACTCGAATCGATTTATACGTCTCCCGCAGTAATTTTCGTCATCGTGATACAATAGACGCGGCAATTACGTAATCGTAAAATAATCGATTGCTTTACAATGGATTCGCAGGTGCTTTAGTGTGAAAGTATGCAAAGAAACTACCTCGCAGCGATGGCATTTTAACGTGTATGATAATTCAGCGTAACACTATTTTTTTTTAGAGAAAATTATTCACGGGTACCTGCACGGATTGCCGAGAGCCCGGCGAAGGTCTTGCCCCCACGATGGCCAAATAGTCCATCAAGCGGGGGCACAAAAACTTTTTTTGTATATCCATGATGGCTCCTCACGGATGTCTTGTCACCGGTGCCTCACGTCCGCTGGCGACATTTGATCTATTGTCTCTATGTCCACCGTGTTTTCGCTGGATTCAGACTTCGTACCCTCATTATAGTGCCGAGGTGTCTTCTGAAACTAGAAGAAAAATGAAAAAAAAAATAAGACATTAAACCAAAGAAATATTCGTTATCTTTGCGACAAGAGTTTTTCTCCAATCTCTCTTCGCTACTTTGTAATTAATTTCTTCGTTTCGACGGAATAAAACGAAATTCGAACGAAACGTTTACGTGCCTCGTCGGAGTTTTTAGACTTATCGATCCGCGTCGGGCCGGAGTAATAATAGCCGGCTCAGTGCCGCTTTGTGCATTGCACGTAAGTGCCAGTTAATTAAATTATTTCCTGGCGGCCTTTGCCAGTGTTTAATTAATAAGCGACTAAGTGATGGCTAAATTGTTCGGAGGTGAAACTATCAAGAATGCGTGGGTTGACGTATAGATCAGGTCCTCCGACCCCACAGTAGGCTCTCCGGTAATATCGAGCGAGGGCGGAACGGAGCCCACGACACCGTGACCTGATTTTTAACTCCAGACTGCCTAGACGGAGTTTATGCGTTTTACTCGAGGCTGTATTACGTCGGCCTTGAATTTTTCCGCAAGGGCTCGTGATGTCTCGAAATGATTCTACGAAAAAAAACACTTTGCCCTTAGCCACGACTGTCGTAACAAATTTCATTGTGTGTCGCGAATTCATTTGAGGGTTCGTTAAGCACGGTTGATTCAAATCAATAGACACAAGCCATTCACCAGCGAAGCCCGCGCACGGCTAATCAGGCTTTACACGAGGTCTGCGAGCGTCGTCCAATCTAATTGCCAGAACAAGAAATTCGCGGCAACAAATTTATCGCTCAATCGTAGCGTAGTTTCCAGTCGCATTGAGCGAGCAAATTGAGTTGCGAAAATCGGATTACCCGCCGTGGAACCGGTTAACTTCGTCACACAAACGATTGAACCTTCCCTCGGTCGGGGGGCTCTTTTCACCTAAAACACACTTTAAAATTGGGCAATTAATTAATCAACTCGCGATCTCTGATTTATGTTGCACATTTGTGAAAATATGAAGTACACAATACATGTTTAAATATTCCTCCCGGTACTCAGTTAGCCGACGCAAAATAAAACCACAAATACATTCCGTTTTGATACGAAATAAATAAATAAAAATATAAAAAGACTTCGCTCACGCATTTTATTCGTTCACGCGCGACCCCTAAGCTCAAAGTGCTCAGGCTCTCTCGCGCGGACGAGGCTCCAGCTCGCGCTGCGTTTACACAGAGCTGCAATCGCGGCGGTGGACAGTTTGGCTGGTGGCTGAAAGGCTGAACGCTATCGAATCTATAAGTCCAGGAGAGCGGAGGATCGCGCGCGAGGCGCATGCGGCCCCCAGGAGTAGCACTTGGCCCTCGCGCGATAACGTTACATATTTTCCGCGCACACGCTCTTCGCCCTTCCGAGGGAAGGAGAACGCCTCTTAGCATATTCCACGAAAATCGTTAGGGTTGTCGCCTGGAAGAGAGATAAGTGACGAAACGTATCGCCGGCGTCCCGTGAGGAGCGCTTTGACCTTTCCGTCCTTTTGAACACGACCTTTACCGGTAATGCACTCTGTCAGTTACAACGATTGCTGCCCGCGAGCGCCTGACGAGCCAATGGAAAAGCTGCTCGCTGCTCCCCGACGACCCGGACGGACTTCGCTCTGTGTGTGGGACGCGAATGTCAAGGGCATTGCTCTCGTCTCGGTTAATCCTGCGCCCGTATATTTTCCCTCAAATCCCATTTTTATTAGCTTTTTATTTATAGTTACGATACGCGCGAAACGTGAGAAAAATAATATACGTACAGGGTGAATCGACCAGTGAATAGACAGTGACCAGTAAATGGACACTTTGCAGAAGATCACGTGCATAAAAAACGCCCATTCGCTGGGTTTTGTCGCCTGCTTAACTGTCCATTCACTGGCCGATTCACCCTATGCCCTCTTCGAAAGATATCTCGCATTTTCGATATAAGTATTGTTGTCGGGTTATTCGTTCCCTGATTGGCTGTCGGGTTGCCTGCGACTCGTTGCTAATCAACGAGCAGTTTCAGTTGTGTTGTTGTATTTTTACATTTCGGAGAAAAACGCGAAAAAAAATGTTTTTCGCGTTTTTCTCGTCGAATTTAATATTTTTCGGGCAACAACGGAGCTTTTCGGAATTAGCGGGACATTTGCCATCGGATAGGGATTTCATACTTTACGAAATCGAACTTTTTTTTCGCAAAAAACAAGGTAAAAATGTATGGAAAATTAAGATTCTGTGGAAAATTCAGGAATCACGATATCGCGTTACGGCTTGCGGCATCCTCTTCGTTATTGAATTTTATCTTGAACGAAGGAAGAAAACCCAGGTTCGATTGTCCAAAATAGTTTTTCGCATCGAATTATCTATATTTCGAGCAAACAACGGTGCATTTCGGAAGCGGCAGGAAATTTCCTATCGGATAGAGTTTTCGAACTTTACGAAATCGATTTTTTTCGTGTAAAACGTAACCCTTGTTTGTTGCGAAAAAAAAATTTCTCGATTTTGTAAACTTTGAAAACCCTATCCGATAGGAAATTTCGTGCTGATTCCGAAAAGCACCGTTGTTTCCCCTAAAACTAGAAAATTCGTCGAGAAAAACGCAAAAAAAAAGATTTTTTATCTCTGGAAATATGGAAATAAACGTTCGAAACTGCTCGTTGGTTAGCAACGAGTTGCAGGCAACTCGACAGCCAATCAGAAAGCGAATATTACGACAACAATACTTATATCGAAAATCCGAGATATTTTTGCTACTGATTTTTTATGAGGGATTTATTTCACACCTTACATCGATGTACTTTGTGCGAACACGAGGAATTTCGTCATCAATTCGTTTCTAAACGCAATAGTTATCACGAAAAATAAAAAAAAATCTTGATTATTTTCGATTTTTTTTCCATCGACTGGATAATTGCACATATACATATTCTATATGCTAACGCGCTATATATAAACACGCCAATAGTCCTTCTCCACGATTTTCAAAAGACACGTGGGACTTATTAATCGGGAAAATTGCCATGAAATATCGCGGGTGTGATTATAACTGATCGCACAAACAGCAGCAGCGCGAGTTATGGGTCGCGGTTAGAGCCATTTGTGCGGTTTCATGGGAAAACCGACGGATGCGATAAATGAGAGGGAAACATCAAAGAGGCAAACTCGCCGGCCCCTGAAAGCGAACGACGCTGCGTAAAACGATTTTATTCGCGACGAGCGATGTTGTGTGTGTGTATTATGTACGTCCATTCAACAGTTCCCAAGGTCGGGCGCGCTCGTGAAGGGAATCAGAGTACGTGATACAGCCCCGTGGAAGCTTTCGTGATATTACATTGGATTGAGTGATTAATGTTGGCTCTCTGGAAGGACCTTTGAGTCCCGCTCGCACGAAAACGGGTAAAGAGAAGTGGGAACACGAAAGCTCTTTATGAAACATCCATTCGCTGGCAGGGAAAAAAACGTAGAAAAAACACCCGTTTGCTCAGAAATCACGATACACACTCTGCTCGTATCTTTTGTTTGTATTCTTTTCACAGCATCAGATTTCGCGCTTCAAAGCGACTGAAAATAAAGACAACAAAAAATCCATTTCATCGCAAATAAAAAACGAAAAAAGCGTCTTTCTTTTTGTCTGTCTCGTTTAGATAAAAAGGTGAATAACTTTTGACGCTGAAACTGGACACTGAACTGGAAGATCGCGTAATCTCCCGACCACATCCTGACGAGTCACAGACAATAAAAGACTGACAATCGCGACCATTCGACGTACAACATCATATATTATCTGGAAACTATTTCCAAATATTCCGTCCACCCTTTTGTCCCTCGCCTCTGTCTCACTTTCATCGCGCTGCAGAGTCAAAGCGCAAGGCGAACCGCAGGACTCGACTGGCTCAGCGATGAAACCCTCAAAGGCCTTATTAAAGACCTTCAAAGACCTCCGGCGTCGCATCCAGCGAGCCGCAACGAACCGGCGAGAAAAAAAAAAGATGCTCTCGTGTCGCAAAGCAGAAAGAAAAAAAAACGTGCAGAAACGAGGAACGACGTATCGTAAGCGGATCGACTTTACTTCCGCGCGCAGCAGCAGCAGCAGCAGCACGTCAGGCGTTGTGTTACACACGCCACACAGACACTAATTGCCGTGAAGTACAAAGCGGCCCGTCTGGAGAGACGGAAACCGACGGCCGCGACAAAATGAAAAACACAAACAATAAAAAAACGAAGAAAAGTAGCCTCACCTGCGTTCCCGAGATGGCATGCTGGCAGCGCCGAGCAACGCGACGCAGCCAAACTGCGGCCGAGAATCGTTCGTCGCACTGGGCCGCCCGCGAAATTCGTCCCAGAGTCCCCGGCGCTCGTCTCACCCGCGCGAGCGCGGCGAAATCCCGAAAACGTTATCCAGCGCAAACTCGCCCGTGCGTCCCGCAGGTATATCAGGACGTTTGAGCTCTGACGTCCGCTTCGACGACTTCGTTGTCGCTGCTGCCGTCGCCGCCGCCGCCGCCGGGTTTACGTTATCGTCGCGAACACAAGTGCGCGCCGTCACACTGCGACGTCCACGGGGTGGGGGTGCCAGGACGGCGCGTACGCACACGTCGGGTTTATGTACTGACGATCGGTGTGTCACATATATCGCGTATATATTCAATACATATATATATATACATATATACATATATTTCTTTATTTCCTTTTCGTACGAATGCGCTTATGTTCAGTTTATATGTATGCGTAAAGCACCCAACGCGCGCCGACGCGTTTACAGCGCGCTGCGCTGTACCGACTGAGTCTCGCGGGTGCGAGAGAGACGACGCGCTAGCCAAGCGCGGCGGAGCGAGAGAGAACGACTGACGTAGTATTATATATAGGACAACGACGTTAAGAAGCCCACGCAGAAACCGCGCGACGACTCTCCGACTTCCCCTTCCGTGTGCGATCGCACAGCGAAGGCGGCTGCCGCTTCGCGCCTGTCCGCGCGATAGGTACGACTCGCCGTTCGGCGCGCTTGCCCGACGCCCGCACCGCTCGCCGTCCGCGATGTAGATAAGGGGAAGCCGCCGCCGCCGCCGCGCGCGCGACGTGTGGCCTCGTTGCGCCTCTCGCAAGGTACCGGCGGGCAGTCGCTTCCGCGCACGATCAATAACGCCCGCTCGACGCTCGGCCGGAGGGAGAACCCGCGAGCGGCCAGCGGGGGTACGTACGTTACGTACGTGCGCGCGGGGGGGGGGGGGGCGCGTGGCGAGGGAGTGTCCTCGGGTTAAAAGCGTCGACTCCGGCGGGGTGGGATTTCGATGACGTTGCGTGTATAGATATATGCTGGACGGGGCCGCCGCTCGCACGTCCGTCTGTCTCCCTCGCGCCGGCTGGCCGGGTTCCTGAAGGATATTCCCGGAATTCGGATGAACTGATTAAAAGGATATCGAGGTCAATGGCGCTCGGGAATGACGGGGGGTCTGGGCCGGGAAATAAAGGAATTGCGGCGCCGCGTCTTGGCTTTTAGGTCGCGCGCGGGTCAAGCGCGAATGTGGTTTTGGGCATCCGGAGACGAATTGTAATTTTCTCTGTGGGAATTGGGGTTTGACGGGGTTTTTATTTAGCAATTTTCGGAGGAATAAAAGCGGAAATTTTTGCCGGGTCTTGGACAGGCTCAATTTCCACGATTCGGGTATATAGACGAGAGCGCGTCTCCCGTCGCGACGATCGTATATTTATCGCGGCTACTTGACGCTTTCGTCCGAGACGAGGAGCAATTACTCCTACGTCGGTCGGATTTCATGGGCGTCACGTTATGGATGGATGGGGAGGCGTAATGGATACCGTGTCTATTTTGGAATGTTTTTTTCTGACGGATGTGCAGCGACGATGTTATAGAGGAAATCAATCAATTTGCTAGACAGCGAAAAATATTTATGTTGCGACTGTACAAGACATTCGAACTTACGAATCTGCAACTGCATTAGACTCTGTTTTATTCTACGAAATGTAGTCAGTAGATCCAAAGAAAAAGCGAATAAAAAAAATGTTAAAGCTTTATTCTCTGTAGAGTTTACGACGTTATGATACTCGAAGTTGCGTTCGCAGTATTCGCCACAGGACAGCATGGAACTGGCAATACCGTCGGCCGAAAGCTTACTTTTCTCGATGCAATAAATTACTGCTAGACCGATGGTACATAATTACCGACGTTGATTGAAGAAGAGCTCGAGACATTTTGTTTGGGTTGTCACTCACTTACCATCAGTCTGATCCTGTAGACTAATTCGCTTCTGGTATTTAGCAAGTAGTAGATAACTGCATAAAAATATAATCAGGGGCGAAAACTCCAAAGTGCCTTATACTTCATCATATACTTTATTATTGTTATAGCAATCGTAAGGTGACAGGTAATTGCAATCGTAATAATATACAATACACATTATTCATTATCCATGATTCCCATTAACGTACATCAACTCCCTATTGTGAAATTGCGTAGATATTTGTTTGTTTTTTTTCGTTTCGTTCGTTATAATATTTTACATTATCTTTAAGCTGAATCACATCGCTTATATAAACCGTCCTATACATACATAACATACAGCTCAATTAATACTTCTGTTCAACTTTAACACTAGCCACCTCGAAAACTCGACCAAGTTCCTGTCTCTTCTCTCAGCTTCGTTATACCTCATCATCATTGCCTATCGTTTATTTCCAGCGCTGAAAGAAAAGAAAAAAACGGTTCTCCTTTCTATGCCAAGACCCAAGGTTCTATCACACCGTTATCGCGCTTCACGTTTCGCGGAAATGGATAAACGATTTTTCTTCATAATCATTATACAAAGAGACAGATGCGGTGTATGCGTATAAATTACAAAGCTCAAGCGAAGCTCGGCTCGACGACGGTGACGGGATGCCACGTGGCGACCATGACGGAGCTTCCGACAAGCACTATTTCACTGGATATATATATTTATATATTATTTACGTAAATTGGGACGAAACTCTGCGTGACGAAAAAAAAAAAAAAAATAAGAACAACACTGAAGAGAAATGCCAACATCCTTTTTTTCTATGTTTTCTTTTTTTCACGTTATCAAATTTTTATTTACAAATTATCAATCCATCCGATAGTCGCACGAATAAAAATGCACACGATTGACAGTGCGCAGGGCGCGAGGGCATCAAACCCGATTCTTCTCACCTAAAACTAACAAGCGGAATGTATATTTCGTTCAAACAGGCTCTGTCGCTCGATCATCATGCTCGCCGTTGGCGCTCGCCCCGTCGTTGCAGTCGACGACTGAGTTAAGCTTCTCTATTCTCCAATAATAATTATAGTTCTGTCGTTCTGTCGTCTAGCACCCTTCCAGATATATCTCGCCGTGTCGACGTTGCAGTTTCAGTAGTGGAATTTTCGCTTCGGTCGAACGATCATAGAAAGGGAACTAAAATAGAGGAACCGAAGGAGCTCAAACTTTTCCATCCGTGAATACGCAGCCGAAGTTTTTTTTTTACTATAACAAACCGGGATGACCACACACAAGCGAATCGTTCGACTCGCCTCAGAAGCAATTTTCCCTACTCTCGACGTTCCAAAATAGTTGAGTAAAAGCATTGCGAGCAAGATTTATTTACTTGACTAAAAACAAAAAGAGGACAAAAATATGAAACAGGTATAGGAAATTCGTAAATATCGTAACGTATGTATAACATAATTTTGATTCCCTTCGATATTGAATTACTTGGTACTGTCTAAAATTTCCGCGTTGCCGTGACCGCGAACGCCCGAGCGAGTCGCCCGTTCGTCGCGCGCTTGCGTGTCGACTCGGCAGCGACTCGTTTCAATCGAGCCTGTGATGGTTGTTTTTCTTTTTACCTTAAATGACTATCAAATACGCACGACTCGCGCGCCACCTCCCAAGATCAACCGGACCCACCCTCGTCCCCCGAGAAATATTCCACTTTTACGACATACCGGCCTTAGAGATATCGTATTATAATAGTCCGGTCAGTTTATAAAATCAGACTTTGAATTCTAGCACATACCAAGGCTGTGTCAGAGGACTCGTAACCGCTTCGCAACTCTCAAATGGAAATCCTAGCTACGCCTATAAACTCGGCCCCCGTGCCCCGATATTCTCGTACGAAAGTTTTTCGGATCGCCCGCATCGACGAGCGATCGTTTATTATCTCTATTCATTGCAGTCCGACGACGCGTCCGAGCGACGGTCGCGCACCAGAGTTACTTGCATCGGCGAGTTGAGAAATAAGATTGCTCGCACGTGTACCGTATGTGAGTCTCACGTAGTCCTTTTCGAAGAACGTTTTTGCGTTTTTTTTAGTTCGCTCAAACGAACACAATTCGGAGTCTTCATTATCGCGGCGGGTATCGGCTTCTCGGAGTGTTCTTCATAGATCGATCCTTCACGTCAGTTGGGTTGTACATCGTTGGTCCCTGTGGAAACAACAAAACTGTGAAAGTCTCTGGACGTGCGTCGCCCGATTGCGGCGCTACGACCCGTGCAACACGATATCGCGTTGTTTCAACTGCAGACATCTCCGAACGTTAAAACAACGCCCTCATTAAATTTCGGATGTTGCACGGGATACTTCAATGATTTAAACGAGAGCGCGCGGTGAGCAGTGTACAGCAGAGTAGAAGGAGAATAAATGAATTTCTAGAAGCACTAGGAAACGCTAAAAGCCCAAAACCAAAAACGCGCACCTCTGTCGAAAGCCACGCAGTGACCGCGGTCTCGTCGGTTGATACTACTAAGTGAAGTCAAGGTGCAAAAAAACACTCGTCCCCGTTTTGCATCGCGTCTGTCGGCAACTCAAAAATTATTCGAGCGTTACCAAGGCTTGACTCGAAATCTTCCGCGATTTTGCCTCGAGCCTACTGCGAAGTTACGGTGTTAGTGAAGTAGACTGTGATTCTTTACCTTCGTCCGTTGGAGGAGGCGCGGATCCCTCATTGTGTAGCTCTGTACCTCTCGCGATAGTGAGCTGGTCGAGCTCCACCGAGAGAGCTATAGCCCCATATACAAACACAACATTGTCGTCTCATAGACTTGTACACGCCCAGAGCTAATCGGACTTTATTCTCGGACTTCGCAGAACCGATCGTTCTCATTACGGGCAAAACAAACAGATCTGTCTTCATTGCGTGGTTACATTCAACGAAAGATTTGACCGGCTGAATCGGTATTGCGACGCTCGAGACGAATGTTGCTCAATGAAAAATGAATAGTACGTGTTTGAGAAGCGTGTGAAATAAAAATTAATGGAGCGTATGGGGAACAAACACCATGCCGGACGGGTGAACAGACACAGTCTGGTCGTTTCATGCACGCGGTTGTTCCTCCGAGAGTTCCTGGTGAGAAAAAGGAGTAGGAATTCCTCGCCGACACCCGTGAGACAGTACAGGCAGGGCCCGTCCTCGGGGAGCTTATAATACAAAACTATGGCGAAGCGGGAAGAAAAAAGAGCTTGAAAAGTAAACTCCGAAACCAACGAAAACATGCAATAGTGAGACTATTTCTTTTTACGATTACGCTGATGCCTATTTTTTTATGCGCAGAGTTTCCAAAACGCACACGGACGTACCATTTGCGCGAATCGCCAGAATCATCCCACTCGTGGCGTCTGCGTGAAAAAAGGGCTACAGTTTCCGTACACCACAAAAGACTAACGTCGTAGCGTGCGCTATCGCCGTGTGAAAGTGCCAGGAAAGCGAATATGCTCGTATTTATAGTAAGAAAAAAAAACGCGCGCGCAGGCGAGGAAATAATTTGTAAAAAATATTTATGTATATATAAATTAATAAAGAGGTCTCCTTACTATTGGCAACAATTGTTATTTGGCTACGTCATTCGGCATCCCCGACTGCTTGCAAAAAGGAAACACAAAGAAAAAACGTGTATTAACGCATTTGACGACGCAGGGCAAAGAGTATTATTTACGGCGAGCCGTGTGGGCTCCGACTCGGAATTCGCAGACGGAAAACTCTCGAGTCTCGAAGTACTGTACAGTTACGGACGATTGAGACGGAGAGATAGTGAAAAAAGAAGCCCTAGCACATCGATCCGAATAGTGTGACAGATAGGAGTTTAATTACATAACGAGGTTTCGAGAACGCTCAAGGAGAAACGATAGAAATCCTAGACACAGGACAGAGAGGGGCAAAATTTACAGATAAATTTCGACATTTTTCCGAAGGGCGGGGAGAACGACAAAATAAAAATCAAAACCAAGCTCTATACAACATACATCAGCCATAGAGCCAGAAAAATCAAGGTGGCATGACCGTCGTGTATCGAGGCTATAATATAAAAAATCGAGAGTATACATAATCGTAAGAAAATTACGAACGAAACGTGGGTGTGTGGAAGTATATTTGTTAATATTATGTATGACGTGTCGTTCTAAAATTACTATGAGTGTCTATGAGAAAGTTTGGCGATTGTGGAGCGCGAACTTACCCCTTGATTAGCGTTCTCGTTGGCCGTGGCTGGGACCCCCGAAACTGTGGCTGACAAGAAGTCCACGGGAGCCGCTGGGTCGTTGACTGTAACGCGAAAACAAAAGGTATCAAAATCCAAGAGAAAATTGCTGCACAATTCTCTTCATTTCTGAAAAAAAAAACCGCGCATTTAACACGCGAAAGCGAGCGAATTCTTACCCGGTGCGGGAATAAAAAGTTGCGGCGACGACGCGGCCATAGGTACGAGCGGAGAAGTAGCGGGCGTCGCGATGCTCGACGGTGTACCGGATCCCTTGTTGCCACCGGGATTCATGACGTCGATGTAATTCGCTCGCATGTTCCGGCCCTTCGGCATCTTGAACATGTTGCTACCGGTGACTAATTTCGAGGTGTTGGGCGTCGTGGAGTGGTCGACCGGCGAACTGAGCTGTGGGGGCGGTTGTTGCTGTTGCGGCGCGCTCGGTGGTTCCATGGCCGGCGGCCTGAATCCCATATCCGCGGCCTTCGGCGGCGGAGCCAAACGCGTCGTGCCGCTGTCGCCGTCGTCGTCCTTGTTCGCCCATTTCTTCCCCACCGGATCCCACACAATCTGCGATCCGAGAATCAAGAGCGTTGTACAATCATCGCTGCGAGCGCAACGCGGGCCGGATCTTCACTATGTAATCTCGGGTAGGCGACTTCCGGGTATAATTTACGAGCCGGAGAAGTGAAACGAAAAATTGTTATTGAAATGTAGCGATTGGTGCTGACGCGAATGACTATAGAGGCGTTTTGCGAAGTTAGTAGAGGTGCGCAGGTTAATAATCGTCTGACCGGAAAAATCAGCAATATACTGGCCTGCTGCTCGCCGAGAATTAAGATCATAGTCGGCCACACAACTCTACCACGAGAACCCACGCGTTCCCTTAGTGACATAAAACATAAAATCCGGCTATCGTACTTCTGCGACTCAATCGGCGGGAGAGGCTTTTTCCGCGAAAACGCGGCGATTTGCTTACCGTTGGGTTGCTGTCGTCCGGCAGAATCATTTGATTCTTCGGCTTGGGTGTGAGCTTGCTGAACAGTCCGCCGAACCAGGAGCCTCCGGCGTTCGCGTTCTTCTTGTCGGCTCCCTTGTCGGCGGATTTCTTGCCCTCGCCGGTCGACTTCGAGGCGTCCCGCGGCGGCTCCAGAGCGTCCAGCTCCTCCAGCGGATCGTACTGCTTTCCCGACGACGGTCCCATGGATATCGTCGGCTGGGGCTACAATAAGAAACACAATTCATCATCGCAAATTTGTCCCAGCAAAGTCCGTCAATGCGCACTGTAACAGTCTCTCCCCGTCGCGGCGTTTCTCGCACTTTTCGCGTAACCCACCGGAAGAAAAGCGATTTTTCCCTTCGTACCATTACAGTGAGCAGTGACGAACTTTGCGCTCTTCTCGTCGATGCAAACGTTTTTTTCTGTTTTTTACACGTAATTTCTTTCATATGAATCGCACTCGGTTAAGGTCGCAAAGTTGAAACGACATAAGCGACATAAGATGCGAAGAGCAGATGCAGCGGCTCTGGCCGAGCGCGGTAAAGAAAATCGTATGACATTTTAATTTCGTACAAAAATCACTGAATACCGTCCCGTTGAAGAAATATTTACCGAGGCCGATGCATCTGCCTTGCCAAAGAAAAATTAAGAATTTCCAATTAAAAAAAAAATTCGTAAGGCGTTGTGTAACTTGACATTGTTTATTATACACGTTGTGCTCGTCGCTAATATAACAACATTATTATATACATCAACGATTGATTTTAAAAAAGAACAAGTTAGACAATGACAATATTATAAGACGTATGAATCAACACCAGGGGGAATAAGTAAAAGTGCCCTAAGGCGTTATTAGCGCCCTCACACAAAAATTCGGAAAACATAATTCACAATCTCTCGCAACATTCTTCCTCCACCGTGAGGCTCATGCAGGGAACATCGGTTTACCTCGACTCGCGAGCGACAACAATCAACGAAGACGAATGCCCATTGGGGGGAAATATAGAAGTGGGGAAAAACGAAATATTTTACTCGTAATCAATGGGACAGTCGATGTCGAACGTTTTGGAAATGTGTTTTCCCGCCAGTATCTCCGGCCGTTTTTTCACCAGGGCTCCGGCGGCGGCTTCGCCCCTGTACGGCGCGTCAATCGGAAAAGTTCCGCCGAAAATGAGGGGCTTGTAGCGCGACAATTTCGCGCTGGTTTTCTCGTCGCCGTGAAACGACCACGCGTCAACCGTGTCACATATCACGTCTTTTCTTCGCATGTGCGGCGCCACTCGGACGATTTTCTTCTCGTCGAAGTCGCAGTACTGCTTGAGGCTCTGACTGTCGCCGGGGGTCAGGGCGATCGAGGCTCTGTCGACCTCGAGGGACGACGATCTCGACGCGGTCAGCGAGTCGAACTTCATGATACTGAGCTGAATGTCCAGGTCCGTCGGATTTTTCCCGAAAGCCTCGCGTCTGCCGTCGGGTTCCTCGTCGGTGTCCTCGCTCGATTTGCTCCTCGACTTCGGCTTGCATTTCAGAAACACTGCCGGCTTCGCGGGTGGCGGTCTCATTACTCGCGGATCGATTTTTTTCGCTTTCGGCTGAGCGCCCTCACGATTTTTCGTTTTCTCCGCGATTTTCGGATATTGCGCCGTGACTCTCGGATACTTCGTGAGTTTCGGCGGCTTTTGCAATTTCTCAACGACCGTCGGATAGAGCTTCCCGGAATCCGAGGGAGTCGAGGACTCTCTGCTCGCGTAATTCGAGTCCGGACTCGCGACGGGTTCGATCTCGGTTCTATCGAGCTGTCGCAACTTTCGTCGGCGCACCGTGTTATCGTTCGTGGTGTCCAAAAACCATTCAAAACCAAGTTTACTAATCGGCGCGGGGATGGGACTACTTACTTCGGGCGTTGCTGGCTTTTCCTCCTTTTCCGACTGCGAAAATTCGCGAGCATGAATAAAGAAGCGAAATACGGTTAATCGAAGAACAAAAAAACATTGTATCGTGTGTTTTTTTTTTCAATTACCTCTCTCGTAAAATATGCATATATTCTCTGAATATGTACAGGGAGTAAAAGCGTGGTAGAAGAACCACGTGGGCACAATTAGGCATGCAATAAATCGGGAATAATGAATGATCGTTCGTCCGAGGAACCAATGCCAAAGAAGAAAGGTACACGCAAGAAATATTCACAAAAACAAAAAAGAAAAATGACCACCCAAATTACTCGTATCGACACCGTCCACAAAATTTACCCTCCACCTCTCGTATCCTCGCATGTACCTTTTTCCACGACACAAAGTACGAAATATCCTCAAGTACGAAAAGTATGGAAAAACATCCGTGACTCTGTACAGCAGGGAATCCACCACCGGTCCAATACGAAAAATAAAACCGCACCGAAAAAGCCCGTTCGACTTACCTCGTAATTCCACGCTCCCTGCTGCTGCGGCGTCGAGTCGACGTCCGTCTGTTCGGGCTGGTACTGCGACTGATTCGCCTGATGCTGCCAGTCCCCGGTCGTGTAATCCTGCGCCTGATAATCCTGTTGCGTGTAGTTCTGCTGCTGATTCCAGTAATCCTGTTGCTGATTCGGGTGATACTGATTGGAATCGGCGTTCGCTGCGGGATACTGAGCGCCCTGATCGGGCGCACTGTTGTAGGGATCTTGAACGGTGCCCGGCAGCGAGAGAGGCTGCCACTCGGGCTGAGCCTGCGAATCGGCGCTCGGCATTTCCATCAACGAAGCGGGACCCTCGGCGTACGATGGATCTCGCCACACGGTGGCTCGACTTTGCGGAGTCTCGTGGTGCTCCGGCTCCTGAGCGACGACGTTCTGCGCCTCGCTCATCGCCTGATGAGCGCCGTAAACGTCCTGAACGATCTCGCCGGTCTGACAGCGGCCGACGACCTCGGCGAGATTGTTGAGCCACGCGAGGCTCGCGACGTCCTCGACGGAGTCTTTGCACACGGGATCGTGATACTTGATGCGATCGCCGAGCGTGTAGACCTCGTTTATGAACGAGGCTTTGTACTTCGACGGGTCGTTGATGATATTCACGGCTATCTGCTCGAGATACAGCAGAGCCTTCTCCATGAGCCCGTAGTCCACCATCTTCTGCACCGACTCGAACTTGAAGGTCTGCAGATCGACGAGCGTGAAGCCCGGCTCGCTCAGATGTCTCGCGTACTCGTAGATTTCGGTGAGCATTATCGCCTCCGGGGCGACGAAGTCCGCGTAGGGTTTGTGGTGGTTCGAGCCGATCAGCACGAGCTTCACGCCCGGCGCGCCGTAGGGGCCGAAGTCGATCTGCGCGAGGATGTAGCAGAAGTGGGCGGCGTGGATGTCGCCCCGCGCGGCCAGCGTGTCGCCCAGACTTGTGATCGAGCGACGGTTTATCTCGGGATTAGCCGAGGTGTTGGATATTATCATCGCCAGGTGGGGACGCCAGTCGTCCCACTTTGGGTCTGAGACGCACTGAAAAAAACCAAACGGCGTTTGTGAACCAAGTTGAAGGAATGAACATTATTTTATCGCTTTGTTGAATCAGTCGACGTGACTCACTGTGACGCTGGCTGGCACGCGACCCGAGTGCAGCTGGTAGAGCGTCTGCAGGGGATCCTGAGCTGGAAGACTGTTGGCGAAACGCGTCATCACCGAGGCGTGAGTGCGTTTGTCCAGTTTGCTTGCGAGAAACAGCGCGTGGCCCCAGAGACCCTCGGTCATTGCGTATTCTATTGAATAAATGGAAAAATGTATTTATGATGGATTAAATTCAAAAAATAAAAAATGCGCGAAGCACATTTTTTTAAATTGTGCTTCGCAACCGAAGCAACCGATTTTTTTTAACTCACCCAACGCCTCCTGAACGAGGCCATAGAGCAAAGTGTTTCTGAACTCGTCGGTCATTTGCTCCACGGTTTTTCGTTGTTTCGGCGGCTCCACGGGATCCAGAGGCGAAACTCCGTCGTGAACGGAACCATCGCCGCCGGTGCCGCCGGATCTCTGCGATATCGTCGACTCCCTACGCACCGGCTCGATCGTCGGTTTGTTCGCGTTGTAAGGATGAGCGTCTTTGTTTCTCAGCAAAAGTTGGGCGATGTCGACACCGACGACGTTCTACGAGAAGAAAAAAAATGTTGAAAAAAATCGAGTGAAATTTGTCGTCTGGGAAGGATTAGAAGTTTACCCCGTTCTGCTGAATCAACATGATCATCAGCTCGTACAGAAGAATATAAGAAGCTCGGTCGACCAACTCGTCGTTGACCGCGGCCTTCTTGATCTTCGATTCGCAGTACTCGATGATTGTTTTCTTGTGAGTGACGCCCCTGTTCGATAAAAAAATTGATTGTGAATCTCTCGATGCCAGCAGAAATCGTCGAGTAACAAAAATGTTAATAGCGCTTGGGCGTCGAACTCATGCTTAGAGTACAAAAATGCCGCTTATTACACTTGCTTAATTAGAGGTCCCGGGTACGCCCGAAGTTCGCGTGCAACGGGATCGTGCATCAGATGGTAGTCCAGTCGCAGAATGTCCACCTTGGCGCGCTCGCCGTCGGCCGGGTAGCAAGCATGGACGTGGAGCAACGAACCGACCGACAGGGATCCTGGAGAAATAATTTTGTATTCGTAGGTTGTACAGGTTTGATAGATTTGATAGATTTAAGTTTGTTAGATTTGAAGAAAGTGAAGTAAAAAAAAAACGTATTTTGTATTCGTAGGTTGCACAAAATGTGTTTGTTAGATTTGAAAAAAGTGAAAAGAAAAAAAAACGCATTCCTACCGATAACGTGAGACGTCGAGAATTTCGTTGGCGTCAGGCGAGACGAGGCGACCCGCGAGTCCTCGAGAACCGACAGATCGTTCAGAGTGCGTTTCTCGCTGGTGGTCGTCCTATCGGAATAAATTGCGTTATACATTTCGGAAATTCATCGACTCGTCACGAATCACGAGCGAGTCTACGGTAGGAGCGTTCGTGGGGCGAATAAACATCGAACTGTCGGAGAATCGGTAAAGATAATACAGGTGTTGCGCCGCGAACATAAGCATCGCGGATGAATGTCAAGCGGCGACGATAACGCTAGCGTGGTTTTTAATTGCATCGTAAAGTCGAGCCGAGCGATAAGCCTTTCTCGGTCTCACCTATCCAAATTCCGACAACTGGAGCGTCGCCTCCACGGAGGACCGCTGTTGATGAATCCCGGACAACCGAAATACGAGACGTACAAAGACTTGTTGGGCGCGTGGAAGCAAAAACTTGGATTCGCGTAGAATCTGACATGCAATTGAGACGATTCAGAGCGGCAAATCGGTGACAACGAAGGAGAAACGAAACGCTCACCTGTCCTCGCAGGAGCTGCGCCCGGAATGGACGCTCGCGCGGTCCTCCTGGTAGTTCGGAACGCCCCGCGCCACTTGCTGCTGATGCTGGTTCGCGTAATATTTGTGATACCACTCGGAGTAGGCGGCGGGATTGGTTCTGCGTAGATTCTCGAAGTACGCGTAGTAATCTCGATTGTAGGTCGTTCCGTATTCGTAGCCGTTGTATCCCGCTGAAAATTCGGGCAAACGTTTATCAATATCGCTGCGTCGCATCTTTATTTGACAAAATTTCAGCTAACTGAAAAATATATGCCCCACTAACCGTTGTAAGCGTAGTAAGGGTCGCGCGCTCGCATATAATAGTCTCGTTCGCGGTCGTTGTAGGAGGATCTGCTCGAAGGTCTGGAACTGAAGACATTCGCGGATCTCGATTAAATTCGTTTCCAGAGCGACGACAAAATTAATTCGACGGAAGCGTTCTTCGAAATTCCCGTGGCTCACCTTCTCGCGTAGGGATCCTCGTAGTACTCTCTGCGGGACGGAGGATCCCGCGGATCGTAGTCGTCGTATCGTCTCGGTCGTCTCTCGTCGCGCCGTCGCTCCCGATCGGGATACTCGCGGTCCCGCGGGTACCGAGGATCGAATTCCCGTCCCTCGCGATCCCTGCGTCGCGGATCGTCGACGCGATCGCGCCTGCGATCGTCGACTCTCCGTCTGCCGTCTCTCTCGTCCAGATCGTCCTTCAGTCGTCCACGGCGCTCGGGATCGTCGCGCGCAATTTCCCGGCTGTGTCTGTCCAAATCGTCGCGGCTCGTGTGTCGGCGCTCGCCCTCCCTGTACGTCGCGTCCCGACGATCGAGATCCTCGCGCGAGTTGTACGCCCGGTCGTAATCGGGGCCGCGTCGACGCTCGTAGTAGTAGTCGTCGTCGTATTCGCGATCTCTGTCGTAGCTGGAAAAACGCAAAGCGAACTTTCGATAAAGAAATTCCGCGGGCTCGCGAGTATCGTCGAAAAATGACGATGATGATAAGTAAACAAAATCGGCGCCTTCTAGTTCGGATCACTCACTAGGGCCCTTTCCGATCGTAATCGTACCGCCGCCTGTCGCCCGTGGGACTCCCGTCCCGTCGCCTCTCCCTGCTGCCGTCCCTGCTGTTCCCCGAGCCCTCGTCGTCCCCGTCCTCGTACGAGTCACGCCGATTCGGCGGACCCACCAAGCTCGGCGTCTCTCCCACCGACGCGCCGACCGCCTCCTCGCGCTTGTTTCTCGACTCGCTCGGTGGATCCTGCATCGCGGCTGATACTAAATAAAAAAAAATAAAAAAGATCAATAATCAATCAAAATTAAACGTAAATCAACGTAATTATTATTTTCCCGCGACTTACAGACAGGAGCCCCGACTTCCTGGGATCCCGTAACGACTCTGGTGTTTCCTCGATCGTCGGCGATCTGCACGGCCTCGTTGGGCGACGCCCCGCCGGGAATCTGCCTGAGCGCGCTGTCGGCTTGCGCCAGGGACTCCTCGACGTTCGCACCGCTTCCGGGAACCTCGCGAACCTCGCTGGGCTCGAGAACCACCGACGGCTGAGTCTGCGTTCGCTCCTCGCCTGATGGATCATTACGCGACTGCGTGGGCGGCAAGGATCTCTCGCGGCCGGACGGATCGTTTCGGCGCTCGAAGGTTTCATTGTCAGATCGCGCGAGGATCGGAAGGCTGCGCTCCTGTCCAGGCGGAACGTCGCGACGCTCCGAGAGATTCCTCGCCGGCATCCCCTGCGCCTGTCCCGAGGGGTCGTTTCTCCTGGGATCGGAGACGCGCGGGCTCGACTGCACGTACTGCTCCTGCCCGGTCGGATCGTTTCTCCGCGGATCCGCGGTGCTCGACTGTCCGGGCACCTCGCGCAGAAACGGAATATCGCTCGGCACCTCGTCGTTCTCGTCGTCCTGGCTCGGCGGCGTCGACTCGTGCTCCTGATGCGAGTCCGTCAGCTCGCCCGTCTCGAGGAATGTGTTGCGATCGTTCGACGCGAACTCGTAATTGTCGGGCGTCTGATCGGGCTGCGCGGGCTGCTGAACCTGCTGCAGCGACGGCACCTCGACGTTGCTCGCCTCCGGCCGCGAGTCCCTCGCGGCGCTCGCGACCTCCTTCGGCGGGCTCGTCAGCGGTGGCTTCGGATCATTGTCGAGGGTCTCCTTGTTGATGGAGTCGCGCGAGCCGTAGATGTCCCGCTGCTCCTGCATCACCGGCGCGACGACTTCAAGGTTCACGAATTCCGCGGGCTGCTGGATGTTCTCGTAGTTCTCGACATTCTGCTCGGGCGCCCATTGCTGGGTGGCTCGGGGCGGCTGACGATCGTTGGTGTACCAGCCGCCGGCGCCCTGCTGGGACTGCGAGGCGCTCTGGTTATACCACTGATCGTAGTTCGTTTGAACTCCCTCGGGCGGGCTCGAAGCGGCATTCGGCGGATAAGCCGCGTGTGCCGGAGGCTCCGGCGGCTGGCTGTCCGCGTGGCTCTCGACTTGAGCATTTTCCAGGGAATTTCTCGCTGCCACCGGCGGCGGCGGGAGAATCGGAGCGCCTTCGTCCGCGGGAATCTGCTGAGGTCCGGCGTAGGGAGCGTGAAGCGCGGGTGGCGCGTGAGTCTCGTGCTGCTGGGACGATTTCGCGCTGCCACCGAGGCTGAGCTGACTGACGCTCATCGAGAGTTCGGCCACGGGACGCGAGGCCCACTCGCCGTCGGCCTGCCAGTCGACGTCGACGCTCTCCTGCGCGAGAACGTTCTCCGAATTGTCGGAGATTGAGTTGGTCTCGGAGGCGGCGGTCCAGGCGCCGCGATCGCCGATCCCCGGCGCCTGGTAGAGCGTCGGGGCTTTTCCCTCGGTCGGCGAGTCGTTGAGCGACATCGAGCTCGCCGCCGAGGTGGCCAGCGACTTCTTGCGCTCGTCGCCGGCGTCCGCGCCGCTCGAGAGATTCGGGATCGAGCCGGAGGTCGTTGATGCGGTGGAAGAGGCGAAGTGGGCCAGCGGCGGCTTCACCTGCGACCATTCCTTGGAGGAAATTCGTCCGGCGACGATTTCCTCGTCCGGCGAGCCTTCGGGAAGGCTGGTGGACGCCTCCAGGCCCGGCTGCTGGGGCCACTGGGCAGGTAAAGTGTCACCCTGAAGAGGAACCTGCTGCCACGACTGCGAGGCGTTGAGACTCTTCGGCTGGCTCCACGAACCCGGTGCCGGCCCCGAGTGATGACTGTTCGGTGGCATCTGAGGCCGCTGATTCAGCTGATCGGCCTCGCGGCTCTGGCTTTGCCACTGATTGGGCGCCACGCTGGGGGCCGCGGGAAAGGCCTGAGGTGTTTGAGGGTGACGCGGCTGCTGTTGCCACTGATTATCGGGACTCTTGTACTGCCCCTCTGGCTCGATGTTCGTTTTGTCCTGCCAGTACCCGGTGGGGGTGGCTTCCGAGTGATTCTGCCAGTTTTGCGGCAGCGGCGGCGGCGGCTGCTGCTGCTGCTGGTGCGCGGGAATGTTGGACTGATCTACGCTGTTCCAGCCGTAATTGTTGACCACCGGTTGATGAGGCGGGAGCGACGTCGCGGCGCCTTTCGAATCGAAGGAGGGGGGATTCGTTTGGAAATAGGGATTGAAAGGCGGAGCCTGACGTTCCGCGTGGTCCACGACCTGCGGTTGTTGTTGTTGTTGTTGCTGTTGTTGCTGCTGGTTTGCCGGCCACTGTGCATGATCGCCGCCGACGACGGTGTTGGTTGGTTTTGCCGAATTCGGTCTAGGCGGCACCGGATGCTGCTGATTTGTACTGTAATTCGTGTAATTGGAATAACTCTCGGCCAGTTGCGGCGTTGATTCGCGACTCGGCGCGGTTCTCGGCGTGTTTGCACCTGAACCCGGATGCCCCTGATTTGACGCCACGGGCCTGTTGTTTCCGTTTAAATTTTTGTAGTAACTTTCCTGACTCGGATTCGGCGGGCTCTGCATGTTATTCGGGTACGAAGGCACGAACTGAGGTGGCTGGTGCTGTTGAGGCTGTTGAGGCTGCTGCTGCTGTTGCTGTTGCTGCTGCTGGGGCAACTGCTTGGACTCCGATTGCTGATCCACGCTCCAGTTCCACGCGTCGTTGCCGTTGTTCTCCGATCCCCAGTCCCAAGGATCACCCGCCTGCTTCGGCTGATTGGCGAGCGGATTCTGCGCGGGGAATCCCGTCGACGGCGGAATTCCCGGCTGAGGCGCTCCCGGCATGGAACCCCACGAATTTTGGTTCTGAACTCCATAGTTTGATACTGCAGCGTGATCCACTCTTGGTCTGCCCGGACGTGCGCGGTATGGATTCTACAATTGATGATGTTTTAATGTCGTTTATCAATAATTTGAGATTAGTTAAGGAGATTTGTGTACGAGTCTGATCTTTAATTATTGCTGATAAATTCATAGCTATAGACTTCTGAAAAACTTTAATCATTGAATATCAATTTTCTCTTAACATGAGAATAATATTTTTATTTTTTTATTTTTTTAAAAGCTTTTGGTCTTTAAATAAAGTATAAAATTATTGGTATTTAATTAATCATGTCTCGTTGATACAAAGTAAAAAATATTGTGAACTCACATTCATGCTAAAACGGCAGCAGCACTTTTTGGCTTGTAGTATAAATTCTTAACCTGCAATCACAAGTAAAAAAGCACATAATAATACAAAATAATGAAAATACTGCGACTGCAGTCCATCATATCTATAATTAGACAGCGCAAACTCCGAATGCATAAATCATTTGAACCATGATTAACAGGAGCAGAGGGAAAGTCCAGCGAGCTCCGACAGTATTGCCACTGATAACAATTTTTTTGCACCCGATTCGTCGACCGCAAGTTCATAAACGATAGCAAATGAGGCAACTTCACCAAAACATATGTTGTCAAAGCCAAGTAAAAGGGACTCTAAGAACCAAAAAAACAATACTCCAAACAGGATACACAGAGTGCACTGAGTGACTATCAAACGGCGAAAGAAAACATCGTCACCGAAACTCCGATAAAAATCAAAAACAAATACGACCCGCGTGAGAGAATCAATTACCGCGAGACGTCAGAGCGGTGGGAGTCGAGGGACCGTGGAAAATCCAGAAAACTGTCGACGCGTAAACGTCGTGCGGCCCGCGCCGCTCTACGTGGAAAGCGGTAATGAGCGGTGACATACGAAACAACGATGAATTATGTAACGAAAATAGCCGCGTAGTCCCGAGGGTCAGACGAGGGTTGTGGCTCGGGTGTATTTCGGCGAAAAGCGCGAAGCCATCGAAGCCATCGAAGTCGAGCGGCCGACACCAGCTGTGAAAGTCGGATGTGACCCGAGCGTTCAGGGACCTCTCTGGCTCTCGCGGTGTCGCGCGTTCCACTCACCCAGCTATAGTGTCCGGTGTTCGCGTCCATACGCGCGATATCGCATTATTCGCAGCACCGGAGGATCCTCGGGGGGTCTCGGCGCGAGCCTCGGCGACGACGGCCGTGCGTTGGCCCGTGACAGGGTCGGTCGGTGTGTCACGCGAAAAAAAAACCGATGACTTTCGTTCAACGAAAGACTCTAGAGGAACGCGAACATTTCCGAGGGCAGTCGAGGAGATGTGGGTTAAGCACGTCACAAATTTTTCTCTCCTCTCCTCCCGCTCTCCACCGTGTGCCCCGAGCGTGCGTGTATTTCAGATCACTGACAGTGCGGGAATTTCACCCGTGCGCCACACGATGATTGTCCGAAAGCGCACAAACGCGCTCTCTCTCTCTCTCTCTCTCCCCCGCACACGATTCGCTCTCGCTGCGCCGAACGGCAGGTAACGCCGGTCGGTAAGGTAGAGCCGCGGCGGGACCTGCAGCAGCACCGGAAAACACCTGCAGCACACGCGCGAAACGATGCGCGGAAAACTCGCGCGCAACCCTTCGCCGAACCGTCCTGAGCCGCGAATTCTCCTGCGACCGAGCTTATTGACCTAGTTGCGAGCCGTGCGTGACATTGTTTTCATCGATAGACGCCCCTGTAATCGCCAGAAATAATTTGTCGAAAGTACTACCGGGGGGCGATTACAGCGACATTATTTTTTTTACCACGGATGCACGACTCGCGCGCGCGCCTCTCTCGATGAGTTGGAAGCTCGCGCGAACGCGAGAGATCCCGAATCGACTGACGTGGTTTTCTCGGAGTGGCGAACCCACGAATCAGCCGCGCGACACCGTCGCTCCTGCTGCCGCCGCCGCCGCCGCTGCTTTCAGTGTATAAATGGATCTTCGGTGCTGAAGCATCGGCCAAGCTTCGCGTCTGGTTGCTCCGAACCACCTTTTTTTACAGTGATTTTTCGCTCTGTTTACCGCACGTAGGCGCGAATCGTCGTCACGATGGTGTTGTTCACGATGATAGCGAGGATAGCCGACGGTCTGCCGCTCGCGGCGACGATGCAGGAGGACGAGCAGGTTAATCAGACGTTTTCCACACACGCCAAACGTCATTTCTCGATCGTTTGACTCTCAACAGATTTTACGATTTTTCGCAATCGTCGCCCCGCGTTGCGCTCGCGCGACGATCGCGATGACTCGTGGCTCGTTACATCGAGAATTCGCGCGTTTCTCTCGCGCGAAAATCGACATTTTTATTGTAAACTTTCGGAGCGCGAAAATCCACACTTGTGCACTGTCATACAGTTCGGAGGACACGATGATGCAACATCTTAATAATGATTGTGTGATTGCTTTTTACGCAGACCGGCAAGAACATCCTGGAGTATCAGAACCAGGCGAAGATGTTGTTCAGAAAACTTGGACCTCAATCACCCGCAAGATGTACGATAGAAACCGGCCCATTCCTATTCCAGTACGTAATTCATTGTTTTTGCTGTTGCAAGATGCCCTAAAACGTTTATCTTAATTAATGAGGTTTTTTTGTAATGCAGCTACCTGATTGAGAACGATGTTTGCTACCTAGTGCTGTGTGAAAAAAATTGGAGCAAACGTCTGGCCTACAGTTATCTGGAGGACATTGCGCAGGAATTTCATGTGCAGTATGGAAAGCGAGTCAACAGTGTCACTAGGCCCTACACTTTTATCGAATTTGGTAATAATTCAACTATTTGAATAAGAGTAAAACAAAAATGATTGCATATACTTTAAGGTTGAAGTGATTCACACTGATATTATCAGTGATAAGTTTATGTTATTGTTCTTTTTTTAAACCTTTCTGTTATTTCTCTAAATATTTTTCAGATACCTACATTCAGAAAGCAAAGAAAGCCTTTTCCGACGGAAGATCGCGAAGAAACATGAACGCGCTGAACAGCCAGTTGCAGGACGTGCAGCGAATAATGGTGCAAAACATCGACGATGTGCTGCAGCGAGGCACGGTACTCTCGGAGCTCGACACGAAAACGCAGAATCTCTCGATGCTCTCGCAAAAGTACCGAAAGGACGCGACCCACTTGAACAGCAAGTCGATGTACGTCAAGGCGGTCGCGGGCCTCGTCGCATTCCTCGTCTTCCTCCTCTACTTCTTCATCCTCTAGTTGGTCCCCGGGGGAGAGGCCAGAAATGAAAAGCAAACAGACACAGGACACTACGAGAACGATCGCGCGTTTTCCCGAAGGGTAGATCGTGCTTTTGGGGCCGAACGTCGCTCGTTCGTCTTCGCATTCGAAGCGCATCCTTACGCTCTCCCCACTTTGATCTAAGTTCGTAGACTAAACGAGACTTCGGCGTACGGGTGAATCGAGCGAAACGCCGAGGCGACGTCGGGAGCCTCGCGCACCGTTTGCTCGCGATTCGTTCCTGATCACCGGAAAGCGGCACGATGAAATCGATTAGAGCCAACGACGAATTTAAGACAAAATCATAATTGAAATTTATTTATGCCAAAAATGTATTTCGTTTTCGAATTTAAAACGAGATGCGGTGTTAATCGATTGCATCGAGCCGTCTCTCGGGAATGCTTGAACGTTGGAATGGATAATAAGAAGGGTTTAATTTTCGTCGCCTCAATGGAATAAATATGGTGAAAGGTAGATTACATTTATTATAATGTTAAAAACCATGCGTATTCTTGTAGACACGACAAATCCCGGTCGTACTTCCCGCGAGAGCGCATACGATCGTAGTCCCATTCCCAATTGCGTGAATCTATTGCCTTATACAAAGAAACCTTTTCTTTTTCTACTTTTTGTAATATCACGGATTCTGTCCCTGTGATATTAAAATGGAACGCGGGGAGATTGGCGGGTGTACCTGGAATCGTTCCCGGCGACAGCGCGAATCTTTGTAAACACGACTTTTAAGAAAATAAATATATATTTATTGTCGATCGTGAACGTGATATTTTTTGGCTGATCTGCCGGGCGAAGAAAATAATAGGAAAATTGCGTTTCGACGGGTGAACAGACGAGTGAAATAAATGAATAAAAATACATAAAAAAAAACAGTTAATATAAATTGATTTTTCGGATGTTACGGATTTTACAAATGTTTTTGCGAACCGTCGAGGCGGCTTTTCTCGGAAGTGTATTTACAATAAACCATTCGCAGTCAACTCATTGCTCCATTCTCACCAGTTCGTTGTACTCGGGTATGTTGATTTGCGACGATGTTCCGGCTCGTCCGAAGTTCTTGCGGTTCTGCGGCTTGTCCTCGTCGGAATCTGAGAACTCAGCGTCGAAGAAATAATTAACAGGCTCGTCCTTGACTTTCTGCTTCGTCGGTTGTTTCGGTTGAAACTGTTGTCTTCCTTTTCGTCTTCTTGTGTCTCCGTTTCTCGGTCGCTGTTCATCCGCAGTTTCTTCCTCGTCTGCGACAATCAGAAGAATCCAATTACGTGGTGATAATTTGATCGTTAAAGGTGCAAAGTTTTTTCAAAGCTTACCCGAGTCGACGATCTCGTACATGTCCGAATGATCTTTCAGGATAACGTAAAGCGTCGGGTATTCAATTATCGTCTTCTTCGCAAGATTTTCGCTCAACGACAAAGTGAGGTCAAGCTCGTAAAATCGCGAATCCGACTTCTTTACTCTCTCGGCCTTCAGCAATACTTTTATCCCCGTTAATTCGGCGGCGCGATAATATTGCAGTCTGTCTTGCAGAAGAGCTCTCGTATTATCGTTGTCGTCGTCGGTTATTTCGTCCGCAGTGTCAACGGGATTTAGAACACTTTCCACGAGATCCGAGAGTCGCGTGGTGTCTGGAGCCCTGCGAAAATAAAAAAAATATATCCAACAAGTTCAAAGAGGTTTATTCAGATTTGTGTTATACCTACTTTTTGGATATCCACTTCGTGTTTTCCGCCTGTGAAAATATCCACTCTATTCTCCAGAACAACTCGTTTGTCTTCCACTTAAAAAACGTTGTGTTCTCTTTGTGTCTGCTGAAATTTTGTGGCATGAACTCCAGCCTTATTCCCCTCTGATGTGCAGCAGATCTCAGCTTCAAAAGATGCTGAAAGATATAGATACAAATTTAGTAGCCAAAATAATTATTCACTGCAACTTAGAAAAAAATGTGTTTGTTTCAAGAGTGGGAATAATAATACAAATTTTACACACCACTGGCAAAGTATTTAATCGAGTGCATTTTTTCAACGGGTCACTTTGGAGTTGATCCACAGATCTGCCAATTTCTTCTAGCAGCCGATAATCTAAAATTTCATAAACAAATTCATTATTTCACTGTTTCCTCTTTAATTAAATAAAACAGATTTTCCAATTTCTCACCGCTGAGCAGATCCAAATCGGTGAATGCATTTAGCGGCACGAATCTCGTTTTGTCCCGAATCCCGTCGCACTGCAGTTCCTTCTTGTGAATGTTTACACACGTGAGGCAGCACGTTCTAACCTCACATTTCGGGCAGGTATATTTCGCTTTGTTTGCCGCGCAGACTTCGCAATTCTCCAACCTACAAGTATAAACAACTCTTCATCCGTTATTTCGCCGACACTTTTACCACGAATTTCCGAATGACGTTCGTCTTTTCTTCTCCAAAAGCAACAAAGTTTACGCGTACTTCTCACTGGACGTCGCCATCTTGGAATGCCGAAAATATTCATTTCCGTCGTGCGAGACGGAATTTCAAAAAACACCAGCTAACATTTAAAAAACGTGAGTTCGAGTTCGTCAACGAAATGTCCGACCCTCACTGACGACCTGCTTCGTATTAAAAAATGAGCACATAAGCCATATTGAATCTAAAGATATTTATTATTCGTAATTACACTTTATCAGCTATATTTACAGGGTCGTTATTTCGCGTATGTTCTAAGTTAAAATCGCGTCGATAGTCGCGTCGCTTGCATTATTAAAATACGGAGAGCTTCGCTTTGTCTTTGCGCTGAGTCTGCTCGGCGGCGATGTTTCTCTGGGTGGACCGCAGACCCGCGAGTTCGTTCTGCTTCTCGTTGTACTGCATCGCAATATTGTTGTACGGCACGCTGCCTTTCGCGTGTCGAACCAGCGAATCCATGAGCTTCGAGGATTCTCTCTCGAGCCTCGTAATGTTTTCGCCTACTTGAAAACTCGCTACGTTTAGGCCGCGGTTCGTCTGAGTCTTAAAGTTGTCTTTGCTCTTAGAGCTCCCTGGCTCGCTGGTGTCTGCAGCTATAAATAAAAAAAAACAATCATGAAATTCTCAGGGCTCAATAAGTGACCAGACAACGTGGAATCTTTGGTGAACTCACGCTTATCGCCCAATGTTGTGTTTATAAAATTGAAAACATTGTTCTTCTCTCGAGCTTTCTCCCTCTGGTACTGCCTCTCGCGCTGTTGTTCCATCTTTAGCCGTTGCTTCCGCATCTTGCGCTCGGCAGAGAAAAGATTTTTGTCACCGCCCGCGTGCTCGCGCAATTCCATGCAGTGATCTGATGATTAGTTTATCGATTAGCGCAATTATTGACAAGCAAAAGACTAATCGTGATTAACCGAATTCTCCCGTTAAAAGTACATTAGTAATAAAATCCATCGAAAAAATATGAATTCGTAATAAATTGTGTGTTTTAAATTATTCGCACCCAAAGACTTTCCAGCCGGAAGGACCGTAGCCTCGACGGGAGCAACCCTGCCGTCGGCTCGTTTTCCCAGGCCGGTGCCGAGCACGTAGCCCATTTGAGCCATCAATTTGCTTCCTATTCCTCTCGTGTGTTGCTCCCACTTCCCCAGAGGTTCGCTCGTATTCATCGTCAGGAGAGATTTGTGTATCAGCGCGTGTTCCTGGCTCTCGGCAACCTCGTGTTCGGAGTCACTGTCGTCCGAAGAATCGGACATCTCCAAATCCGCGTCCTCTGTTCGCAAAATACGACGAATTCGTTAGACGAAAATATCGAGATGAAATGAGGATATCGAATGAGACACCAACCGAGAGGGAGAAGATCGTGCACTGCCGCCTCGACGATGTTTCCGCTCGCCTCGAACTTGATGCGATAATCGTCGCCGTCCTTCTCCGGCCTCTTGAGAATCACGCATCTGTGCCACAAGTTATTCTTCTGCTTCGCCAGAACCCGACTGCCCATTTTCAGAGTCGAAAAATCAGGTTCCCGGTACTCCTGCAAGCTGGAGAGCGGCACTATCTCCCCGTGAGAATAGTGGCACTGCTCGTCGGAAAATTTGCACGCCCCGTCGAGATAGTAAGGGCAGGGCAGCATCTCTCTGTGAGTCGGATTCACGAAGAGCACTCTGACCTATTTGCGCCCGCAAATCAACGATTTTTACAAGCCGCAGGGGCGAATGAAATTCGGGAAAATCTTGTGGTTTACCTTGATGTCGTTGATGGTGGTGATACTTTCGTCGTCCTCTCTGTGTATAGAGGACACCATTGCATTATGATAGCCGGTGCCACCCCAACTGCTACCGTGGGGTGCCCGGCATTTCATACCCTCGAGTGCTTTCAGCTCGTCCTACAATTGGAACTTGCACCGTATAAACGTGTCTTGGTAATGGCCCTTACCGAATATTATCTTACTGACTTCTATGTCTTCTGAGGCCTCTGCTTTTTCGCTATTCTCTGTATTCTTTGACTCCTCAGAGGCCTGCTCCAGTTCTGCCTGCAAATCAAGTTCAACAGTAAATTTTTGGACCACTATTTTTTTATATAGATGAGCCTGTACGCGCGCTTCACGCGCTTACCCAGTTGTCGCTTCACTAAAATTGAGATTACTTTTTTTTTCAATTAATTGAACCTTGATTTTCTTTCCTAGAACGAAAGAAAACTCAATAACGAAGAGAATGTCGCAAGGTGCAACATGATATCTTGATTTCTGAATTTTTCACAACATGATTGAAACTGCTTGTTGATTACCAACGAGTCAAAGGCAACCTGACAGCCAGTCAGGGAACAAATAACGAGACAACAATACTTATACAAAAAATCCAAGATTTTACCCAATGATTTTTTGAAAAGGGATTCTTCCTTATTTTGTATTCTTTTTTATGTCATTTATTTTTTATTTTTTTCAAATGGTTTCTGGTATTTTTATTTTTGTTGATATTTCACAAATTTACAATCTCTGCAGTCTCTGATTATGAAAAAATATATTAGACTATAACTTGCAGCGTGTGATTAAGACTAGTAGGACAACATTGACGATACTTGATTACTACCCTCACTAATTATTTCTTTATTTTTTCATTTATTTGGGGAACATTCAAAACAATTTTTAAGGAGTTAAAAATGAGATATACCTTAAACATGGCATATTCCCTCGCCAGTGGATCATCGTCATCAGAAAGGCCATCGGGCGGATCATTGTCACCAGTTTTGGAGCCTCTAGCGCTTTCCAGACTCTCTTTGGTTAATGTTATCAATTCCTGTATGTCTGCCTCAAGACTGAGCAAATTCTCCTTGGCGGCCCCTTTTGTTGCCGCTGACAGAGCCAACTGGACCTGGGACAGCTGGAGATAAATTCGTCAGTAGTGATTACAGTGTTTACCAAATACTGCGGCAAAAAAATACGAGAGGTTAACCGCGCAATGAAGACATCGCATACCTGAGTCTCATACTGCTTTATGGAATCCTCGAGGCTTCGAACGTCCGTCATTTTCCTCGCGACAATATCGAACGCGTCAACTCGATTCTCAGGTGGGTGGACGAGCCTCGGATCGACGTATTGTCGTCTATAAATCTTTTTGGCAGGTTACATATACGAGACACTGAATCCGAGAGGTTGAAAAAAAGTGTTTTGCATATATGTTTGGAAGCAAATGCGCAGGCGCCCCGTCGATACGTTCGCCCGGCGTCGATGAGAGACAACAGCTCCGTCGCGGTTGGCTGAAATATACCGGCACATCGCTCCAGTCGACATCCGGTTGGTTCATCGTGAATTCGAAGTAAAGACGAGCCAATAGGAAGCTGTCTAGAGCGATGCAGGAAATTTTATTCTTTTTTTTGTACTAGGGTAGGGTAAATCACACGCGCTGACGCGCGATCCTGTGAAACTTTTCACCAAAATCGACCCCAATTTTTTTTCTTTTCAAAATATCGACTTGTAACCTATACCATCGTTCTCAAGTCGCACATTCTACCCCCGAAAACACTGGTTATTAACCTTTTTTAATCAATTTTGAAAAAAATATTTTTTTGGCGACGAAAAAAATATTTTTTCTGTCAGAAATCGTAGATCTGGCTCCCGACCAAAAAACGCCAAAATCGACCCCAATTTTTTTTCTTTTGAAAATATCGACTTATAACCTATACCATCGTTCTCAAGTCGCATATTCTACCCCCGAAAACACTGGTTATTAACCTTTTTTAATCAATTTAAAAAAAAAAAAATTTTTGGCGACGAAAAAAATATTTTTTCTGCCAGAAATCGTAGATCCGGCTCCCGACCAAAAATCGCCAAAATCGACCGCAATTTTTTTTTCTTTTCAAAATATCGACTTGTAACCTATACCATCGTTTTCAAGTCGCATATTCTACCCCCGAAAACACTGGTTATTAACCTTTTTTAATCAATTTTGAAAAAAATATTTGTTTGGCGACGAAAAAAATATTTTTTCTGCCAGAAATCGTAGGTCTGGCTCCCGACCAAAAAACGCCAAAATCGACCCCAATTTTTTTTCTTTTGAAAATATCGACTTATAACCTATACCATCGTTCTCAAGTCGCATATTCTACCCCCGAAAACACTGGTTATTAACCTTTTTTAATCAATTAAAAAAAAAAAAAAATTTTGGCGACGAAAAAAATATTTTTTCTGCCAGAAATCGTAGATCTGGCTCCCGACCAAAAAAAGCCAAAATCGACCCCAATTTTTTTTCTTTTGAAAATATCGACTTATAACCTATACCATCGTTCTCAAGTCGCATATTCTACCCCCGAAAACACTGGTTATTAACCTTTTTTAATCAATTTTGAAAAAAATGTTTTTTTGGCGACGAAAAAAATATTTTTTCTGTCAGAAATCGTAGATCTGGCTCCCGACCAAAAAACGCCAAAATCGACCCCAATTTTTTTTCTTTTGAAAATATCGACTTATAACCTATACCATCGTTCTCAAGTCGCATATTCTACCCCCGAAAACACTGGTTATTAACCTTTTTTAATCAATTAAAAAAAAAATATTTTTTTGGCGACGAAAAAAATATTTTTTCTGCCAGAAATCGTAGATCTGGCTCCCAACCAAAAAACGCCAAAATCGACCCCAATTTTTTTTCTTTTGAAAATATCGACTTATAACCTATACCATCGTTCTCAAGTCGCATATTCTACCCCCGAAAACACTGGTTATTAACCTTTTTTAATCAATTTAAAAAAAAATATTTTTTTGGCGACGAAAAAAATATTTTTTCTGCCAGAAATCGTAGATCTGGCTCCCGACCAAAAAAAGCCAAAATCGACCCCAATTTTTTTTCTTTTGAAAATATCGACTTTTAATCTATACCATCATTCTCAAGTCGCATATTCTACCCCCGAAAACACTGGTTACCAATACTTTTTACTCGATTTTGAAAAAAATATTTTTTTGCGAGATTTTTTTTTTTTTTTTTGCGCGGGGACCAAGGGCGAGTCTCTTGGTCCCCGCGCTGTATCAAAACACGCTCATAAGGGCGGCCGCCGCGCGCTCGGTCCATACCATGCTTAGCTAAGCAGTCTAAAAAAAAAAGTAACAATAAAAATAAATAACAATAATAAAAAAGTAACCTCAATTTTAGTGAAGTAACGAAATTTCGAAAAAATGCGAAAACGCTTTTTTATTTTGTTATTTTTTCGTCATTTCTTCTTATCATCTATCATACACACCGAAAACTGCGTATTTGTCCGTCGGACGTTTCAAGGAGAAAATTTGTAAAAAAGAAAACATCATTACTCGAGAGTCCGCAGCCGCGAGCGCGCTGCGCGCGGAGCAGTTGTTGCTCACCGCGCCCACCTCCCAGTGATAGGCAGTCACTGCGTCGAGTCGTATCGGCCAGAGCGAGACAGTAGCATCGGCGCGCCATGTCGGAAATCGCTCTTATCGTCTGCTTGAGCTGCCGATCACTGGACACATCGGTGGGGCTGCAAGGTGCCCACATGCCCTATGAGGGCGACGGGCATAAGAAATCCGAAGAAATCCGAGCGTACAAAGCGCTCAGCTGCTGCACGACGACCGCTCGCAGCCCGCGAGCCCGGAGGCCCGTAACTCGAGTGCTTGGGGGTCTCGTGACTCGCATCAGCCATTCGCGTGGCAGCTACAACGGGACGTCGGATTCGCGATTGGCCGACGCGACGCGTCGCCCACTCGAGCGCCGGAGAAAACAGGAATCCTCGGAGTGCTCCGCGCGTGCCTCCTGCCCCCATCCTGTCGTCGCGACTCGTGCTACGCGAAACACCAACACGCCTAACAAATATAGCACCGCGGCACACTATAAACAAAGATCGCGAACGCGTTCGTCGCCATAACCGCTGCGACTGGTCTCGCGAGTACGCGCGCACAGTGCCTAGCCGTAAGTCCATCGCGAACCTGCGTTTTTACGTCGCCCTCGGAGGTGTGCAGCTCGCGCGAATTCACCGACTCGTCGGCCGACACAATGCAGATTGAGTGTGTCATATGCTACGAGAATCTCCAGTCGGCCGAAGCTATTTATCACACACCATGCGGCCACGTATTCCATCATGCGTGCCTAACACGGTGGTTCAAGAGGTGAGAAACCTTGGCTTTGCCTCCTCGCGGGATTATGCAATTTCCGCGAATTGCGCGAGGAATAAGAAAGCGAGAAAAACAAAAGCAAACGCTCTCGCGTCGCACTTGGTTTGGGGCGGGGGCGAAGGGAGACGACGAAGTCGCGCGACGACTGCGACCGACGGAGACAGGGCGCTCCGCGCTCTGACTCATCGTGAGAAAAAGCGAGACGAACGTTCCTGTGGATCTGGATTTTCGTCGTTTTCTCGCGTCACGAGCTTTCGGCGTTCATGCTTCGTCCGTCGGGAAAATCACGGCGGAACCGTCGTTCCGAATGCTTTAAAGGGATTGTCACCGCATTCCTGATGCGTGATCGGGATACTCCATTTTTTTTCCGATCGCGAATCGAATGGGAATGGGTGGGTGGGTGAGTCGGGGGAAGTTGAGATAGTCTTTGAGTTTCATCATTCAAGCTTGCGACAATGAATTTATGATTTTTGGAACAGCGAATGTTTTTGTTTATATCTGTAAGGACCTTAGGGACTGAAACTGTAAGAGGAATTCATGGTACAGTTCATTAAGAAACAAATTTTTCATTTGTCAGGTTCTTGTTTAACTTTCTGATGGCTATATATTTATCTGCGATTCACCTGTTACGGAATGACAATATTGTCTTGTTACACAGGTCCAAAACATGCCCGGAATGCAGAGAAAAAATACCAGAGAGAAAGATCAGCAGGCTCTATCTGAACTTTGTCAACACCAATCCGGCCATAGATGCGGCGATCGCGTCTTCCCTGCAGACTCAGATATCAGGTCTGAATCATGAGTTGCTGATCAAAGAGCTTGAGATTATTGAGAGCAACTCGAACAACTCAAAGTTGTCGGCTCTGCTGAAGACTAAGGACAGCGAGATCGTCAAACTCCAGGCAAGTATCCAGGTTGCTCTGGAGGACAGAAACGTGTGGAAGAATCACATGGAGGGACAGAAGAGAGAGGTGGAGGCGCTGAAAAAAGACATAGCACGTGTTACAAAAGAGAGGAATGACATACTGAGGTACACCTGTGGCTGATCTCTGAATCTAGAGTCACCAGCTTTCGCAGAAGACCCCAAATGCTCTGACACAAATTGCACATTTTTCTTTCAGCTCCAATCGCTCCTGGGAAAAAGTCTCGCAGATGTTTCACGGCATAACAGATCACAACACGCTTATCGATATGATTTCTGTTATGATGAGGTACATGCCCGTAGTCACGTAAATCATGAGCGAATTATTTATTTCATGAACATTCAATTTGCGCAGCGAATTGGCGACTTGCACAAGTAGCCGGTGGGAATTGCAAAGAACCGTTATGGAGCTGCAACGAGAGCTCGCGGAAGTCTCCGAGGCTCGATTGTTCTTCGCATCGGAACGTACGAAAAAGAGGTTCGTCCCACTTTATCTCGCCCCGTCGTTCGACGTCTCGAGTGTCACCTTGTAGCGCAATCGTTGACGAATTGATCACAGTACCGATTATATCAGTGAGAAAACGCGTTGAAGTTTATCGTCTGAACTTCGTGCTCGTTTTTTTTGTATACTCCAAAGATTGCGCTGGAAGGCGATCGTCACGACGCTACATTTGTACCAATTGCGAATTTTACTGTAACGTGACAATGCCTGTAGCGCGGCATCTGATTCTAGGGAGATGGAGTCGAGTCTGGCGTCGATGGAGATCGAAAAGTTGAGTCTCCAGCGTCGAATAGAGGAACTCGAGGATATGGTGGAGTCCGGCGTGAAGCCGGAGAATTTCGTGCGCCAACAGCCTCTTCCGGAAGTCACGGTGGCCGCATACAATTCAGTTCCTTTCAAGAAGCGGAAAGTCGACATGACGGACAAACTCAGTGGAATCGCTGGCGGTCCTGCAACGCCGATCGACGTCATAGACCTCACCGTGGAGCCGGTGCGGCCTCTGATAGATCTTACCAAAGACACAGCGGAGTCTCCGGCGAGTTCCGTACCTTCGCCCGAGTTGTGGAGAGAGACGTACTGGCCTCTCACCACGTCCCTCGAGAGTTGACCCACTCGCGCGAGTTGACTCAGCACGTTTAATAAAGAGCGGACGGTACTGATTTTTCTACTTCCTGAGAGCTTCGGGCGATGTGCACAAAAGTTGCAATATTTTTCGCGGTTCGTTCGAGACCACGGGTAAATCCAGCTATCGCGGACAAGGTCCGTGAAACTTGTTGGCTCAGATGCAAACGGACGAAGATCCGTGCGCGAAATATTTTTAAAAGTCCCTTGTAAATGCCATCACGGGATAATTAATCGAGGCGTAGCTGTAAATTTGTCGGGATTTTCGTTAACCCGATGTCCGTGAATAGACTTTTCTCATGTACACGCCGTGTGATCGATGTTTTGTCAACATTGAATTTCCGAGAGCGTGACCTTTGTATACTATTCACAGGCACAAACATTTTTGCAATGGTCGGTCGAGTCGATTAGCCTTTCGCGCGGAATACTCCGCGACGTGTTGGCGATTGCAAATGCATGGTCAATGCGTCTCACTACGCGCAGGGTGATCGTAGTGAGGACGCAGCAGAGAGCCAATTCGCGTCGGAGATTCCTGGAAACGAGAACGTACGAACGTTTCGTTGTCTGCAATCGGCTTTCACGAGAAATCCGCGCCAACAGTATGGAAATAATATCGCGATAGTTTAAAATTAACGCGAAACGTCGCGACGAAATTATGAGCAGCACCGATTCTGCAAAGAGAATATCGGAAATCAATTTTTTTTCTCTGTGTAAATAGTTCATTAATTGTGAAAGGATAAGCGTGAATTCGTTATCACGGGACCTCAAAATAGTACCTGCGATTACAATAAGATGATTGAATGATACCGATTCAGATTCCAGTCATGACATTTTTAACGATCAATTGATTAACTATATTTATTAAGTGTACATTTAAAAGTGTTTCAAGCCATGAGCGTGATTATTAAAGATGCATTAAAACGCAAACACGAAGAGGCTGCTGGAAGCTTATTCTTTCTTCGAACGCGATTGTGGCTCGAACCTGCTTCAATCAAATCCAAGTTTAGGAATTGAAACGCGAAGATAAAACGGGAAATTGTAATCGCAACTGTATTTTTTATTATTTGTATTAAGCCTCCCTTCGTGGCCCCTCGCCCAATTGTATCAGTGAAGTACTAACGTAGTGAATGAGAATCAATTCAAGATACTATTCTGACAAAATAATTGTAAATAATTTTTCTAAATGACAATAATAATAATTCTGAAAAAAGTATTACACCTCATCTGTTTTTTACTTGAAAAAATGCTTTCTACCAACCATTTTTACGATATTCGTTCATAATTATATATCAGAAAATAATGTCAACTTATTTTGTATTTGAATTCTGTGCTCAACATCAAGTGTTGTACCTTCGGTTGGCTAAAGAGTGAGCGTTCGTCTTATCAGCTATTGGTCAAACAGATTGCTAACGTTCCAACATGTTTCTTCCAGAGTGATGTGCAAAAATCACCTACATAGAGCAATCCAGCTCCAACTTTGGAAGTGAAGCCCAAAATTGTCAATTCATATATTCCAAATTGCGTAAAATTTTTCTATAAATGCGTTATACATGTTTGTCGATGGAATTTGGATATTTGCGACGGAAATATTTTGAGTGTTTCACAAACAGCACAAGCCTCGGTAGCGCAGTAGGCAGCGCGTAAGTCTCATAATCTTAAGGTCGTGAGTTCGATCCTCACCCGGGGCATTACTTTTTGACTTTTTGATCAGATGTGCGGTATTGTAAAATGGCAAAATATTATAGTCTAAACTAATTTTGCTTTTGGATTTCAATGTAAAGGCGGGTTTGCAGGTTCTATATTGCAAAAAAGACTTCCTATCTAAAACTAAAACTCCTCTTCCTGCCTGGATGACTTTTCAATTCCTTATGTTATGGAGTCACTTGTGCAAGATTAAAATTGATCATTGGCAGTAAACAAATTTGCATCAAGTAAATTATGGATTTTGTTGGAGTTCTAAAAAAGAAATTAGAAAAAGGACACAATAGATTGAGCAAGAAGTTTTTGACAAGGTACAGGTAATTAATAATTAATTAATACCATATATATTGTCCAGCCCACAAAGTTGTGTAAGCAATCATAATCAGGTCTGACTTTGTTGCTATTTGTCAGGGCGCTCGCGACAGTGAAATCGAGCGAAAATTGAAGCCAGCTGGAGCACCCTGATTTATGCAACGCCATCTCGTTAGCCCTTTTCGTAGCACTATTTATTTGCTATGCATCTCGCTTTTCGAAAATTCCGGCGCTCAACTAGACAAGCCAATAAAAACTGAGAAAACTAAAAGAAACATCGTACTAAAAAAAGTAACATCGAGGATGTTACTAAAAGTAACATCCTCGCGGACACGACACGTGGGGTGAACACCGAGGGTGAGTTACGTAAATCTATTCTCGCAGGCGCGAAGCCCCAACTGTCGTTGACATCGCGACGGCGACGGGTGAAGTTAAAACGAGTTGTGAATTGTTCCGATTGGTGCTTTAGCCACCAATTTGCAAACAAACAGACGACACAAAACAACCCACCCGAGGGAAAAGAAGGAGCCAAAGGCGATCCTTCTTCTCCCAGCCTCAAAGCCATTGAAACCTCGCGCACGAATTCATATTCGACAAATATCTCACCCAGCCATCAGTCTCGAAAATTCCACGAACGTCCTTCCGATCCGACCTCCGTTCCCCGTCGCGTCGCTCGCATCACGTGACCGAATCATCATCGAGAGAAATAACGCGTTTCGACGCGACTTCCCCGAGCAACGAGAGAGTTCAAGGAAAATCCCGCGAAGCGGCGGCGACCCCGAGAGGAGGAAAAATTCACTCGTGCATAGTTCTGGCTCGCTTTGCACCGGCGATAGACGCTCCTTTATGCCTTCATTCAGGGCTCGCCATTCGTCGACGCTGCAGTAACTTACACACGGATAACGCAAAAACGTACAGGGCTCAGTTCTCGGGCTATTCGCGGTAAAGTGTATAGTCGCCGAGGATATCCACACGTACACGAGTCTCCGCGTGGATAGAGATAGGAACGACCAACACCAGTGCGCGTATAATGGCCGCGGTTTGTGTACGTGAACGCGGGAGTGAGAGAGAGAGAGAGAGAGAGAGAGAGAGAGAGAGAGAGAGAGAGAGAGAGAGAGAGAGAGAGAGAGAGAGAGAGAGAGAGAGAGAGAGAGAAAGCGAGATGAGCGGCGCGTTGCGTCGATCCAGGCCGCATTCAGAGCATCAGCTCTCGCTATGAAAAGGCGTTCCGCTTTCTGAATATATTCCAATTAAAAAGTCGGAGCTTCGTTACACTCGCCCCTTTGCCTCTCTCCCCCTCCCCCCCCCCCCCGGTCCTCTCGCCGCTTCCTTTTCTCTCGTATCCCCCGGTTTCCCGCGTTACACACCTAACCTGGCTCGCTCCTCTCTGTCTCTCCTCGTCGCTCTCGCGGCGTGCTGAGCGCTTCTCGCGCGACTGTGAAACCCAACCCCCCCTGTGTGTTATAATCCCGAAGCCTCTCCCTTTACTTCTGGCTCTTTACTTTTTCCTCTTTGCCCTCCGGCGCCCGCGTTCCAGACCCTCCGCTCCCCCCTCCCGCCCCTCCGGCGCTCTTCTATCCGCGCGCACTTTCTTCTTTTCCCTGCGGCTTCTTCCGCGGCAACAGACACAATGCTCTGTCTCATCGCCCTCGCTGTTTCTCCCAGCAATTACTCGCGCTTTTCTAAGGAATTAGAAACGCCCATCAGTTTTCTTTTGGCGACACGCGGGGCGGTCGCGCTCTCCAGGCTTTTTCCGCCTCGCTGTCTACGTGCGCGCGCGTTTGCGGAACCGCGATATCGCGATAGACCGGACGTGCGTTGCGAGGTCGCGGGAGCGACGATTTTTCGCCACTCGAAAAGGACGAGTGAATGCGCGACTGAGTAGAAGGACGTTGACTCATTCGTAAATTTCATTGTGACGTAAATAATGAACCGGCAGCTTAATTGACGATTTTTTTTACGATTTAAAAAAAAGCGTTTACTCCTGATAAATTCAGCAAAAATTATGTATAATTTCGTCGTCGCGTTAATTGTTTTTGTTTAATTCCAGGATATCGTTGGCGTAATTATTGGCGATGATCGACGTTTCCCAAACCTCCACGACAACCCGGGCGACCTCTGCATCTAAGATTGATTCGAATTTTTACTTTTTTAAAACGAAAATAACGATGTGAATTTTCTTTTAATACATTTGCGATTTTTTCACGAATGAAGCGTTGAAACCTGGTAAACTCAGCAGAAATTATATCATTTCGTCATCGCGTTAATGATTGTTGTTTATTTCCAGGATACCGTTGATATAATTAGGGGAGTTCGGTGGACGAGAATCCGATCGACGTTTCCCAAACCTCCGCGCCAACCCGGGCGACCTCAGCATCCAGGATCCGCCGGTCGAGATGGATATAACGACGCGATTTTTCCCCGCCGCCTGGAGTGGTTCGTCCTCGAGCGAACCCGAGCTTTTCCGGCGAACCTGGCGCTCTCCTGGTGGAGTACAAAAATTGGGAATGCCGCGACGGGGCATATAACGACGATCACGTACCGCCCGGGGAATTCCTTCGGCAAGTGCGTTCGAGACGACGCGAGCCGGGACGCCCGCTCGGCTCTTTCGGGCGGCTCCCCGCGACACAAGAAGCGCGTGCCCAAGTGCCAACAACGACTCACGCACGTATGCACGCGAACCGCGGGGAGGCCGGGCGTACGCGCGCCAGCATGTGGTCACAATAATGTGCACGCGTCGCTGAAGAGCGCGTGTACACGAAACCACTTGAGCCCGGCGCATTCCCGGGCGAGGACGATCGTGCGGCTTCGACTCATCGGGATCGTGCCTCATGTGATTTTAACTTTTCAGAGCCGGCCGTTCTCTCACCCCTCGCGGAGGCAGCAGCGAGAGCGAGAAAGACAAGGGTCGCTGGGAATCGGGAGAAATTCGCTGGGACGAGGGAAACGTCGAGGCGAGAAGGGATCACGAGGCGGATGGCTGATCGTGCACACGCCAATAAATCCCATCGGGAAGGGATTCACTTAGGGCGATCCGATATCTAAATTGGGTAACAGGAGATTTTAGTTTTTTCATTATTGAGAGCGTAGGATGTTTGAACTCCCCGGGAGCAACCAACATTTTGCACGGATAACACGCGAAATTGACTGAATCGCAAGCACCGCACGTTTTTGTTCATTTTGTATCGAGATCAATTTCGGATTTTCGTTTGTTTCGCTGTCTGTAATTAAGAAGATCCAATTAGAGGCCAATTAGCCGCTTTTCGGCGGTCGAATGTAATGGAAAGAATGTAAAATCGAAAAATTCATAGAAACATTTTGGAGAGCGCTGGCAGAACGTACAAAGCGATACGTGCGTGCTTTCAATTCCGTTCAATTGGGCAGCTCGTGTCGAATTCGCGGAGATCCGCCCGGCGGCCACTCCGGGCAGCGCCACTCGACTTGTATCGGTTTCGCCCAATTACGTCCTCGGCGCTTGACCGATCGGCCGCAACTCGGCGCGTGCCGCCGAATTCGCATTGGCCACAGTGTTCGATGAATTCGTGGCCACTGCCACATACTTAACGAAGCAATAATCGTACCACTTGTGTCTCGGTTAGCCACGCGTTTACACGCGCCAGTATATTTCTCAAGTCCTTCGTTTATAATAACTGAATTATCTATACAATAATATTTAATTTAATTATTTTCTCGAGCGGAGAATTATGTTCAGCTACTTAACAGGAAAGAATCGTTAGACATTGCACGTTTCTATGAATAATAATGACAATAATAATGACAATGATATTAAGTATGAGAAAAAATTGTCTAGTGTTTAATCGCTAAGGCGCTAAATTAATTGCGTACCGCCTCGACGACCGAGACATTCCGCCTACTCTTTAATTTCTCTCGCGAACGAATTTTCCGCTTACGTCGTCAATATCGTCCCAAACCCGATTCTGCGATATCTCTACGTGTTTTGTCGTTGTTGTTCTTGCTGTTGTCTCAGGTTCATTTAATTACATATTTACATGACTCAGTGTCCTGTCAATTCACTTGGTGAAGTTGCATCCGCAGTTCACCAGGTTGCAACGATCGTCGAATCGTGCACAGGTGCTGGGTTAGAGGGGGCACCCGTGGACGTACGTGACGTTGCGGAAGAGCGCGGCGGCGGTCGAGAGGAAGGCTGCCGTGGACGCCGAGGAGGGCGCCGGGGGCTGCGGCGGTGGCGCAGGATGCGAGGAGTTCGGTGTCTGCGTGTAAGCGCCAGGACAGTAAGCGTCTATGCTACCGTGATGAAGACCCACGCCGCGCACCAGGAGCTCCTTCTCCACGGTAGCCTGGTGACGCAGCTGCTCCAGTCGCAGTTGATTTTGCCGTTTCCACTTTGTTCTACGATTTATTTTTTATATTTTATAATGTTGACGGAAAAAGTGCTCATGTTTGCCTATTTAAACTGATTGAATATTTTTGTATTAAGGATTTGTCGACAAAAAATTATCTTTTGTATCTTTCATTGAGTTACGATAATATGGACGATTTAAATTTGAAGTAACTTCTAAGTTGGAAGCGGTGTGTTAATGACAAATAATATGGAAAGTATTATCGAAGGTGTAAAATTGCGAAGCGAACTGCAAAGCGAAACTCACCTTCTGTTCTGGTACCAGGTTTTCACCTGAGTCTCGGACAGCGAAAGCGCGTCGGCGACGTCGCTGCGATCGGCGACGCTCAGATACTTCTGACAACGAAATTTTCTTTCCAGATAAGCGAGCTGCGCGTGAGTGAAGGCCGTTCGTCTTCTGCGTGGCTTGCGGCCGCTCGGGGTGCCACCGGAACCGGCGCAATTCTTGCCGGATGTCGCAGGGCCCGGCGAGGGTGAGAGAATCGGCGTTGGACTGCCCAGTCGGGTGCAAGGACTGCTGCCGGGGTCTATTGTGTCCTCGGAGTCCGAGTGCAGGGCCGAGTCGTCTTCCGAGTCATCTGTGGACAGAACAAGTCATAGGCGAAAGACGTTTAGTTGCTGTTTCATATTTTTATAACATTTCAATATTTTAATACTATATTTTTATTACTCAAATTACTTCCAACGATATTTTTGAAGATGATAGAATTCTCCAACTACTCCACTAGTATAAAATACGATGACTATTTTATCAATAAATATTAAAACCGTTTATTAAGAAATACGTTTTAACATTCAAGTTCCTAGACTCTTGGCAATCGTGAGCTAAACTCATTTCTGCTTCCCCAGGCTTCCCATTCGCACCAGCGCAATCAAGAGTCTGTCGGAAAGCGAACGAGCTTATTTGTCGCGCGAGGCTGTCGATAATCCCGTGATCCAATAAGCCGAGTCCATTAAACGTTCGTGAAAGTGCATCAGGCGTGATCGTCGCGCCGGAGGACGTAAACGACAGGCGATGTGCGACGGGCCGGCCGCTGGTTCGCTCGCGACGGGACGTTCAAGCGGTGGCCGAGTTAATTCTCACGGGGGAGAGAAATCGAGCGTCTAACGAGCACTAACGAGTCTGTCCGCACCTCGGACCATCTGTACAGGATCCGCAGGACCACCGACGACCGCCCGACACGTAGGGGGCCCACCCTCGGTCTCGGGGCACAGAGATCGAAAAACTGCCCGCCGGGACGTCGACGCGGGCCTCGACTGAAATAATGGACCGGGCACCGCGGGGGCGCGGAGTAACGAGGCGATCCCTACGCAGGGGCACGCGACGCTCTCTCGATATCGTTCCTCACTCTCGTCTTCCACGTCTCTACTATTTTTGTACACGCGTAAAACACGCCGACGATTCGCCCCCCTCGTGTATTTATACACATATTTGGCGCGTATACACCGGGGAACTCTCACGCGGGCTCCCCACGCGGCTCATCAATATTCATTGATATACACACCATACGCGGTAGTCTACAAAAACAGGTCCTTAGCTTTCTCGACACGCACCACCAGTTAGCGCTGAATAATATGGAGATTCCTTTTGTCGTGCAATTATTCCGTTCCGATTAGACGATTTCGAGGATCTCGAGGGTACGATTTAACGAGGATTGCGTTGAGCGCGAATGGCTGGGATTGTTGTTAAAGTCGTTTGATAAGTTTTCGGAGATTCTGATGTGGGGATGATGAAACGTCTTAAATCCGATTCCGACGGACGCAGTCTGATTACCCGTTGGCGGATTATTGCGCGAAGATATTAACCAATCTATTTAACTCTCGTTAATTGAGTGTAGAAAGTAATGCTGGGGTGAGTATAAAAATATAGCCACTGTTAGAACTGTCATGACATTTTTCCCAAAAGTTTATTTTTTTTGCAAAGTCGCGCCTGTGGAATGCCTTATGATGTTATACTCCATAGCAATTTTTACTCCAAAACATATATTCTTCCTAAGAAAAAATATCACTGCAATAGCCATGCAACCATTTTCACCGTCTCGACACTCTTATCTTTCTCCACCGTTCAATTATTAATTAAATGTTTAAAAAAAGTTAAAGATCTATCGAAGATGAGAAAAAAAAGACTATATTTTGTCAACCAACGAATACAAACCCTATCGCGATACCGATCTCAGCATTAAAAAACTCTCTCAAAGCAATCGCTATTAAAAAACTCAACAAAATTCACTGACGAAACACTGGCAAACTCTCGACAGTCTCGTTCTCCGTCAATCAACTACAAAGAATCGTGTTACAATGTACCTTGCACCCTATCGGCGAGCACGTCACCCAGTAGATCCCGAATGAGAAAGGACTTGTGTTCCTGCATCATCTCTGCCACGTAACGCGCGTATGGAACCAGCGAAAAAAATTGCGCTTTCGCTTCAAAAAAAAAAATAAAACGTCCCCAGCTGCGGCACTTTTCTCGTTCAACCAATATATCTCGTTTCAATCTTTCAGATCGCGCGATCCGGAACCCGACGCCCGTTTCCTGGTCTTCTCTCTACTGGCTCCACGTCGTAATCACCCTGCGACGCGCACTGTTATCGTGTCCGGTACTGCTGGTCCCGTAACCGAGTTACACCTGGACGCGGAGAGGCTCATGCTACCGTCGGGACGCCCGGCGTCGTTCTGCAAGAATTCTCGCGACCGTCCCGATGATTCCTCGTCACAGTCGTCGTCGTCGATTGGGAAGGTGCCGAGAGGAGACGGAGGACCGAGACAGCATCCACCGCGGCAACACACGTCGACGTACGTAGCGCGACGTGGAGGGTGGACGTGTGCGCTGTGTGCACGCAGACCACGCGAGGTTGGCCCCCCGCCGTCCTCCCCCCGCGGCCGAATTAATCCGCCCGTTTATTTTGAACGGCGTTCCTAATACCCGCGCGATTTCGCAGCCATTTTGGGGGTGGAAGCGCCATGCTCGCGGCCGAGGGGGTTGCGACACCCCATTGGACGAGGTAAGCGCAACGTCGAGGGTCGCCGCGGCTCTCACGGGGGCGCCCGACGCTCCGATTGGACGCCGGCCGCGGCTCGCGCCGGGGGTTGGACGCCGGGGCATTCACGGTTGTTAGCACGCAAAGCGGGGGTGGGAGCTCGTCGGGGGAATGCGATTTCGCGAACGCGACTGGCGACCGGAAAAATATCGGGCGCAGATTGTATTCGCCGCGGTGGCGGGGGCCTCAGACGCGGTCTCGCGGATTGTCTCGCGGGGAGGGAAACAAATTGGATGTGAAATTTGTTTTCTTTTTGCGGTGGTATTGACAATGTTTTCGGTAAATCGGAGGAGAGATCGTTTTGTTTTGTTTATTTTGTTTATGACGAATTAAATGGTCTTGGAAATTCTTTTTTTTTGTATTGTTGAGGAAGTAAAGTCAATGGTAAATATAGTAATTGGTACATATGCGAAATAGATTGGAATTGTGTGATAGTCTCACACGAAGATCGTTAGATTTTCTCAATTTTTTATTAAAAGAATTTTGGTTTTCGAGATCCAACTTTGTTTTAATCAAAAACAGACTCTATTAAAACTTACAGATTTATTATTCTAACTTAGGTAAATATAAATGAATATAGACGGGCGATATTTTTTACCATTTTACGTGCGCTCGCCCGGCGAAGCAGTTTTGCGTTGGCACGTTTCATTTCCAGCCTAAATGTAAATGTAAACGCGAGCTGTGCACTACAATTAGAGCGAGGTGTCTACGGAGAGCGCGAGCGCAGTTAAGTCTCCCTCGCCCACGTCACGTTCGATTATATTTCCTTACATTTACGTCGCTTCAGCCCTTTGCTTTTTTGATTTCAGAAAAAAAGAAGAAGGAAACAGGGCGGTCGGGACGCGTGGTATCGCATAAAATTGCGGCAGCGGAGCGTGCGCGAGTGGCACAGCACGTCCTACGAACACGGCGAAGTCGTGAATGTCATTTTAATGGAGCGTCGTTGGCTGCTGAATCACTCAAAGTCACCTGCTCGCAGCGTCGTCGAGCACCGACGGATTTCGTAAGGGGGGCTACACAGTCTTTCCGAATTCATTATAAAATCATGATATGCATGCAGCGGATTAATTCAAGGGGCGGCAAAGCGGCCGGGCAATCTTTGGGAGCAAAGGCAGAGCGAGATCGTGTACACGCCGAATAAATGTGTATACAACGCTCGTCTCTCTCTCTCCCTCTTGTGTATAGAATTTTCCAACTCGTCGAGACTCCGCGGTACCGAGGACGGAATAATCTGCAATTTTAGCGAGAGACGTGCCGCGAGGCGATGCCCTTTTGAATAAATTCGTGCCGAGCACCTAGCGGTCCCATTAAAAGGCAGAGTTTCAGACTCAATCGCCAGAGAATAAACAACGCCGGGCTTTTTCGTAATGAGAATCATAATAAATACGAAGAAAGTGGAGGCTTCCGGACTCCGGTGAAGATTTTCCGTGGCGAACTTTAGTTTTTACCTCTAGTTACGAATTCCGTCGATTCTTTTTTATCGAAAAATTTGTTTACTTGCAGATTGGAAAAATGTTTGCTATGAAAAAATGTTGATATTTAACTGGAGAGAAAAAAATAAAAACCGTCCTAGCCAAAGAACAGCTTGAAATAGGCTAGAGGATAGAGGTTCCAAGTTTTCCCGACAGGTGGCGAATTCGCACTTTGGTTGCCCGGAGTTTCTCGCAAGCGGTCGAGTAGGGGTCCCATTCATATATATACCGCTCGCTTCGGCTAGTCTGACGTACTTGCTTCGGCAGTACATATACTAAAATTGGAACGATACAGAGAAGATTAGCATGGCCCCTGCGCAAGGATGACACGCAAAATCGTGAAGCGTTCCACATTTTTTGCCATTTTCGATACTTCTACAAATTTAATTCATATATTTAATTTTTTTTTTATTTCCTCAAATGCTTTATAATTATTGAGAATACTTCTACGAGAGAAAAAAAATTTACTTATTATTTTATATTTTTTATTTCGTCGATTGTTTTATTCACGTCGAGGATATTTCTGCGAGTGAAATAAAAATTCTATAGGCTAATTGAGATAGCAGTGGGATAGCTATGTATCTCATAACAGGACAAAAACATCCCTCGTGATTCCCGGAAACAATTCATAGCCTGTAATATTGCTTGAATGGTAATCCACTTTTCCTGGATCCTTGATTCCCTCGCGGTGCTTACGGCGCGCGGCGTAGGCCAGATAGGGAGGCAAGGACATGGACGGAAGAGCCGTATCGCCCTGGAGGAGAGAAAAGCGGGGCAGAGATCAGCAAATTGCCGATAATGATCGCGCGCGGGATGCGGAGGGTGACGATTTCGAGCCAATCCCGCAGCCAAGAGAAACATCTCGCTCGCTCGTCACCCTTCGACCCTATTTCCATTAATTTACCTTCATTCACGATTCAACCAACAGATGCGATCGTCCTTTGTGCGTATATGAAATGTTTGTTTCTACAAATTGTGTGGATAATAACGCAACAATAAAGCGTTACACTTATGAAAATCATATATCATTTATAAAAAAATGTTTGGCGAAATAAAAAAAAATAAAAAATAAAAATATTGTTATAAAGAAATTGTGTTATCGATTATTAACGATAATGACAAATTCTCGTATAATTTTCCTGTTTCGTTGTTTCCCAATCGAAGGCAGAGACTCGCAGATCGGAATGGGACGATAATGGCCTGAAAGCCAGAGAAATTTCCAATTTATCGCGACTGAGCCGACTGCAAACATTTTTTCTTCCTCTGTATTGAATGCAAATTTCCTTTGTCTGCCTGATTCGCGATCGTTGCGATGAATTGGTAAATACAAATAATGGCACAGAGGCGATTGAGGAAAGAGAGGAAAAAAGAAGCGAGAAGAAAAGATAGGGAATCGAGCGTTCACGCTAGGCCGATTTAGAACAGAGTGCATCGACGGAACGGAGATCAAACCGCGGTGCACGCGAGGGTGTTGCGCGCGGGCCTCGAAATCGTTAACAATCGCGGAAACGTAAAATCCATTGACGTTCATCCGTGCGCGTGAATATAACTGCCGGCGAAGACAGCTGGTGCGGGAAAGCGAGAAGGGAAGAGGATAGAAGAGAGGAGATTTTCCATTTTTTCACCCCCCTCCTCCTCCTCCTCCTCATTCACGTTTGTTCGTTCTCGCTCTCATTTTACCACCTTCAATCGCATTTTTCCTCCGTTGCCCTTCTCGCTCGACTTTGTGCCATTGGCGCGTGACAAATGGTGACGTTAAAGGTTGAGCTAGGTCAGACGCCGCTATTGGTAGACCGAGAAAAGTGTCGAGGTGATTGTTATTATTTTCCTAACCTAAAAAATATCTTCATCGAATCGAGCCTCGAGAACAGAAAAAAATGTCAGTTACTGAATTTATTTTAAGCAATGAAATAATTTCGAGGCGAAGGTTTTTTTAAATAAATTTATTCTCCTCGCGTTTCGTATTTGTTTGTTTATTTTTTATTTTATTTTTTTCGTTCGCCTCTTTCGAAATATCGTGCACGGGACGTGGATACACCGGGAGCGACGTGAAACGCGCGGGAGTTTGGATTGCGCGGCGTTCGGACGCGATTTCTGTATATCCGGTAGAAAAATTCCGCGAGAGAGTTAAACAGAGCGAGGGAGATTCTCCGCAATTGCGTTCTCGATGAATGCACCTGCTGCTTTCACTGCTTTTCAGCTCTGTCCCCATCCCTCGTTCACCGCCCCCTACACTGCAGCTATCTTCCTGGCCTGCGCCAAGCAATCATTCGCCGCGAGCACTATCCACTCTCCTTCAACTCTTTGCAACGCTGCTGCCGCTGCTGCCGCGCTCACAACTGAAGATGCTCTATCGTCGCATCGCAAACATTCGAAAGCCTCGAGAGCCGCATCCTCTAAATACATCCGATACATATACATATACAAAGTTTATTTACTCGTCGATGAATGCTTCGTCGAATACCGAGAAAAATATCGTTACCCGCTGCCTCGTTCGCGATTATTAAAATCGTTGTCGAGTTCGGCGCATAGTTCGAGTTTACTCGCTGCCCCGCGGCGAGTGCTTCGCCGAAAATCGAGAAAAATGTAACGCTAATTTTGTTGCTTACTCGTTAGAAATTATTCAGCGTCGAGAATTATTGTTCGCAGTAAAGTTGTAATATTTATTAATTGGGTCGCGAATAAACAGATGTTTGAAATTGTTTTGTCGATATTTGACACGAGGAGAAAAAACTGTGGCAAACCATGCAGTAGTAGCCGCTTGGAGGTTCCGAGGGTTCCGAGTTTTGCCGACAGATGGCGAATTCGCACTTTGCTGGGCCGAAGTTTCCCGCAAGCGGTCGGACCGGGGTTCCGTTCATATATATACCGCTCGCTTCGACTAGCTTGACGTACTTGCTTCGGCAGTACATATACTAAAATTGGAACGATACAGAGAAGATTAGCATGGCCCCTGCGCAAGGATGACACGCAAAATCGTGAAGCGTTCCACATTTTTTGCATTTCTTGATAATTCCATAAACTCTTTTAATTTTCTTATTTTTAATCTTTTGTTTTTTTATTACTTCAACTTTTCACGCTCGATAAGAAAATATCTCTTAATAAACAATTTTATTTATTAATAATCAACCTGTTTTTGTTTGCTTTTACTGTGAAACGTCATCCGCCGCGGATTCGGTATAATTGCATCCGTATTACAGACATCACTTATTGTCATTATTATTATTATTATTATTATTATTATTATTATTATTATTATTATTATTATTATTATTGTTATTATTGTTATTAATATTATTATTGTTGTTACGCGATGTGCATGCATTATTCTTCAATAACCATTAGGCGGTCAGTAATTGCGACACTTAGCTTATATACGTCTGTTTGGTGTACCAGCTCTTCGAGACGAGAGCCCGTGGGTCCTATACGTGTGTATTTCGTCGAGCACGCTGTACGAATACATATATAAATATATACAACTATATAGACGAGAGCGCAGCATTTTTCGCTCACTGGGCAAACGAAAGCGCCCGGCAAGACCGGCATTGTGCTTCTTTCTTCGACGAGCCCAGCCGGAGACACCCTCGAAGAATGATGATGGTTATGGGAAAAAGAGTGCTTGAACACGGACGTTGGTCAGGCTCCCGAGGCTCCAATTACGACAGAAAAGCCCCAGACTCGGTATGGCTCCTGCTTCACTATAACTGGGAAGACACTTCAGAATCTCCACTACTTCCCGGTAACCACTGCACCAAAAGCCTTTGCTGCATTCAACGCTGATGTCTGCCATAACATCGCGCGATCCTCCGGTCGTGAGAATCTTTTTCACGGGAGACGGAGGACGAGTGAGGTTATGTATGATATATACATTGTGTCGTTTAAGTATTATTGTTGCTGTTCTTTTAAATGAAGGTGATTCCAATTACGCGAGCGATTATCCTGCGGACTAACCACCGCTTCGCAGATCCGATCTCGCTTTCAATCTAACCGGCGAGTAATCAAGGGTCGATTGCCGCGGCAAAGCCCCTTGATTGGCTCGTTTATACGGGAGCCACCGAGACACCGCGCGCTACGCACATAATACGACGCCTATGACGAGACGGTGGAGTCGAGCGTCGTGCAAACACGACACGGGGCTCGGCGAATTAGGCAGTGACGACTTTTCTCTCTATAATCTTTCGGATCTTTTGAATCTTCGAGTCATTATCGTTCACTTTTCATACTTTAATCCGCAAAAAGAGAACTAAATTGCAAATTGCGGATTATGTTTCAGTCCCCGTTTGTTTACATCTGAGACTACACTTTGAAGTCCGTCAAAAAAGTTGTAATATGACGTAACATGTTTATAGTTCAGTGTTTACTTGTTTATTGGCCCAGCATTATTCAAAGGTATATAAACGCCAGTGTTTTTGTAAACACTAAGCAGCGATTCTTAGCCGCTCGCCCTAGGCAAAAATCCGAGGAAAATTCTCACGCTCGTAAATCTCGTAACACAACATGAGCGCTTTTTCTTCCTTATCTCCAGCGATCCCTAATCCCACAGAACGGATACAAAACCTGATGCTCGCAATACTAGCGTGGGTGTCGCGTCGTCAGGTATATCAGTGCGCCATCGAGTTTACGCCGGGGCTGGGGGTGGGGGAGGGGGGGGGGGGGGAGTTATACAGCACACAGAGAGCAGCGCCGCGCGTAAGTACGGGGGACGCAGATAGATGACATCGCGTAAGCTATATCCTCGCGGGGATAGAGCGCGTTGGCTTCGCCGGAGATCCGCAGCGCCGCTTGTTTACCACAAGCGACAGTTGATTTGACAAAGCAGCGAGTCCATTTATGCGAGAGTGAATATTACAGGGCGGACGCGCGGTCCCACCGAGCGACGTCGAGGGGTGGCTTGTTATCCGCTCATTGAAGTTAACCACGGGGCTAAGTGCGCGCTTGGGTTGGCGGGATGGTGGTAGGAGTAGAGTCGGATGCCACGGGAGAGAGACGGCGAGAGGGAGAGAAATCGTTGCAACGAGAGTGAGGTTAGGGAGGGGAGTGAGTGAGGAGCGTTGAGGGAAACAAGGTGGAGGCGCTTGTGGCTTTGGGTCGTGGTCGACGATCTCGGTGTTTGTGTACAGTGAACCCTCTGTAACTCAACAGTTTCGCGGCGGGATTTCTGGTGATGCTGACACGGGAATGTCTGGTGGAGAATTTCCACCCCCCACTGCGGTGGGTTGGAATTGCGGGAGTTGTCGATTTGTTCGAAGAAAAATTTTCGAGTTATCGATTTTTGCATTTTTCGACCCAGGCTCTGATCTAGGAATTCTGACAAAAAAATATAGAAAAACATTATTTTTCCTAACTGAAGTAAAAAAAGAGTTTTCGGGGTAGAATAGGAGAATTGAAAACGATTGTATTGGTTGAGTCGATATTTAAAAAAAAAAAAAATAAATAAAAAATTCGAATGGTCGAGAGGCCAGTTTTGTCATTTTTCGATCGTTCCCGGTTTTACGAATTCTGACAAAAAGACATGGACATTTTGTTTTCAAGTATTTCAAGTCATGTCAAAAAAATGTATGCCGGGATAGAATAGGCGAGTTGGAAGAGATGGTACAGGTTAAAAGTCGATATTTAAAAAAAAAGTCAAAGGCTCAGTTTCACTGATTCGAAACCCCACAATGCTTAAAAATAAAAATCATATAAACAGCGTATTTCATGTTAAAATTGTTCACCTAACCGAATTCACCACGATTTCAGTTTCAGCACAGTGGGGGAAGATTCGTGACACCAGGCCGCGCTCCCTTCCCGCCGACACATCGCGGGAGTCGAGTCGATAAAGCGTTGAGTTAGAGAGAGTTTACTGTGTTGCGCGCGGCAGGAAGGAGGGATGAGCCGCTGCTCGCGAGACCGCAGAGGACGCGGAGTAAGACAGAAAGCTCGGGAGGCAGCAGAGGCGACCAATGACGGGCCGGATCGTTGCCGGGGTAACCGTGAAGCTCTTTCCCCGTAATATACCCGCTATGCCGGTGGATCATTCGACCGAGATTGAAAAGTTAGCGCTCGGGAGAGGCCCCGAGTACCGCCGCTGATCTCCAACTTGATGCCAGCCACTGCGGGGGATGGGAAAACGCGCGCGCCACGGCAATACGAGCGCTCTTCACGCTGTATATATGAGGGTGAATTCGAGCCCGAGGTGTATATCGCTCGTATACATTATTAGTATTGGTATATATATATATATATATATATATAGATTTATATCTATACGTAGCGCGGAGTCGAGAAGGGTTGATGGCTAATATGTCGGAGAGTTGCGACGATTATTCTTTGCTCCCTCAATTTTCATGTCTGTCTCGCAATTGAAAAGATTATTTATGTGGCGACAAATGTGACTCCCTTTTCACTCGTAACTCTGAAATTTTAGTGCTTTTTTTTGTTACCTTGTTAATCGATAATTTATTGATCAGCAATGCATAATTTTCCTTGCGAGAAAAGAGAAAAATGATTAGGCAAAAACGTTAGATATACTCTGATCATTCCGTTAGAATGTTATTAAAAATACAAGAAAAAGTTGATCTGCAATGACTCTTTATTTATATATTTGTTTTTCAGACGGGCAGCTGCGTTCAATCGCGACTCCGTGCGTCGTTGCGCGAGCGCGGATGCACTAAATTATTTAGCCACAAACCGGGGGAATGTTACGTGTGTAACGCGTGCGTGTCTTCGTCTATGGTGCTTACGGAGCACGCGGAACCGCGAGTCGAGGCCACTCGGTGCCTTCTGACACGTGGATAATTAATTTCCGCGCGGAATGCACACACAGGTGTACACAGCGTGAGAGCCGCGTGCACCTCGGCCCGGACAAAATCCGCGCGAGAAGCCGCCACGCGTACGTACCAAATGCATATAATCGCGGACGAGCTCCTGGAAATATCTGTGTCAGTGAAAAAGAAAAAAAAAACAGAAAAAAAAGAAGAAACCGGAGCGGAGCAAGCGAGGCTGAATTCGTTTGCGAAATAACATCGCGCTGGCTCACAGAGGTAAAGAGAAAAAGATCGCGAGTGGTGTACACAGTGGCTCGACATACACCGACACACACAGCGCCGCTGTTGCTCCGTGCACGAATACACAGAGGATAAGTACTACTTTTTCATATTTTAATTACGCAGTAATTAATTAAAATGTTGCAAGCGTGGGAGAAGAGAGCGCGAAGCAAGGGGCACTCGAGCAAAATGAGACACGAGCCTGTCGATGGCTTAGGCAGATCGCTCATGCGGACCGCGAGAGATTGCGACATTTAAAAAAAACATTTCGCATTATTTATTTCAGTCCCCGGGTAAACAAATAAAAAAATTAAGTGTGCTTCCAATTAAGCCCTTATTTGAGACTCCATTCCGTCGAGTCGGGAGACTGAAATTTTAATTCACTGTTTCTGAGAAACAGAATTTTATCACAAATGTATACAAATTCAGTGAAGCAATTTGGTTCTAATATATCGATAGATCTATAATTTCTGGAAAAAATTAATTCGATACTATTGCAAGAAACGTGCCATTAATTCCGGTACCTAACTTTTTTTTTTGTTCACAGCGCGTTTCAACGGCGACAAGACTACGGAAAAATATTGTAAGAAAATAATGTTACTCTCTTTCTCACTGTTGGAAGGTATAATTGGAACGGAATGGAGTTACACGCCCCATTGTCCATGGAAACCGCGGGCGCTTATAAAATTTATTACGCGAGGCAGATAGAGTAGACGAGGGCCGGGAGGGGTTGGGGGATCTTGCAGCGCGGAGGAAGAGACGCTCGTCCGAATAAAGACGCGCCAAGGGGCTCGGGTGGTTTTTTTCTCGCACCGCATAGTTATCTCTTGATAAGTTGAAACCACTTCGTTACTTGTTACTAGGGTAACGCGGTATAGCGCCCGAGTGCTCGACGCTGGCTCCGCTGCAAAAACAATGGCAACGAGCGGGTCGCCCTTTTGTTTCGCGACTGGTGTGTGCATTCTCTCGTGCACCGCGCCCCGACCCCGGCTTGCATTGTTACCGCCATTGTTTCCGGTAACTCTTTCGCGGTAACGAGGGAGAGGAACCTCAATTAGAATATGGTTTGAGGACTTAAACGCCCAGAGGCTGACGAGTTTAAAGGGCGCTGCAAGGATACCGTGAACTCTGCAACGACGGAATGTCACGTGACGACGCAGCCACGTAGAACGCGACCTCTTTGAAGAACCTCGTTTGTTGCCGTCGCGTCGAAAACTTTTTTTTTCGTTCTCGATATATTTCGACTTTTAAACTAATAACGTTTAATGCGTTTTTAAATCGTCATTCAATTTCCTCTTTTCAATATTTTTGTAAACATCATTTTGTTGCGTCTGGAGTGTCGGAAATTGTCATCGTTATTTACATATTGCAGATATGTGGTCCACAATTTACGAATTAAAATAACAAATACTAATCAAATCGAAATAAATTTTAGTTCGATAACGAATTAAAATTTGTTTTTGTAAATAGTCCAATCGTAAATTCGATAGATGCATAAAAATATAATTTTTAATATAAAATGAATGCTTTTTTGACAATCCTAATAATTATTGACTAATATAGGCTCGTAATATAAAAAAACTCAATACAATTTTTGATTAAATCCAAACATCTGAAACAAATGTTACCATTAGTAAATAAATGATCAGCAAAATTAACCTTTGCGAGTGACAAAAAAGTAAAAATCTGCCTCCCGCCAGCCGCCTGTCCTTCGGGGGTTGAAATTGCGACTGCGATTCGTCCCGCCATCTGTCGGAAAATGTCCAAAACCCGTCGCGACCATCCAAGGGTAGAAAACCATCCCTCTCGCGAAAACTTATCGACCACCATGAAATTTTCCAATAATCCACCGAACTCCACAAAAATCAAACAAAATTCCACGTACATCAAACCCTCATCACACCGAAACTCCGAAAAAATCTGCAAAACACACTAAAAAAAATGACTATTTTTCCAGGACCGAAGAGGTGGAAAGAAACGAGCCCGGAACAGAGCGCAGGCGTCCTGCGGTCGTCCTGGTCGGCACCTGCGTCCTTCTTCTGTTTTCCTGTCGCACCACCGTTTGAATCTTCTTCAAGCCGCTCCTAAGTGCTCGGCCATTATCGTAACGAGAATCCGGCCGGTTCTCTCATGGCCATTTAAACTCAAGCAAACGTGCGAAATTGCTGGTTAATGGGTACAGCGGCATCAGCGGCGCAACCGGATTCCGCGCCCGGCTCGACGTATGACACGGACACTCGGGGCGCGCGCGGTGGGTGTGGCCAGGGGTGAATGAAAAAGCGAGAAGCGCCCGGCTTGATATACCCGGCGAAGAGAGCCGGTTGGCCGAGGATCATTGAGCTAAAACAACCGCGAGAGTGGACCTCCCGCGAGCTCGCCGACAGCGTCTCGATGGTCCTGGGAAAAAGCTCTGGCATAGCCGCCGTAAATAATGGAACAAGGGAGAAAGATCGAGGTGCAAGGATAACGCGCGAGCGAGGAAGCGACTACTCGCGCTGGCTCCGCGCGCCTCATGGTATCCTGCTCGAAAAACAAGTTGGTGCTTTGAAGCTCGAATTGGAACTAATCCTGTTACCGCATCGTTGTCACTTCGCTGGATTGCAAATATGACTCCCCCAAACCGAGTGTACGAGTCTGTTTGTTAGCGGCAAACGGTGGGATTATCCGGTTGGAATTTTGACGAGGGAACAGGATCGCGCGCCGGTATTTTGAGGAGCTGTATCCGGTGGTGTCGGCAGTTCATTCGGAACGGGAACGAGCGAATGAATGGGCAACGTTACAATTATTGGCCGGTTACCGATAATTCTCATTTGTGTTATTTTACTGTAGATTTTGCCACAGTCAAAGCTCGTATCGACGATCACCGTGGCCAGTGACCGAGACACTCGAGCTTGATAATCGACCAATGGGGACTCGCGTTTGGCTTGCACCCCGGTTTCACCCCCGGGGAAGTGAATACAGAAACATCGACCGGGTTTATCAGGAGTCAGGAGCGAATCGCTGGCTCCTCGCCAGGAGCTTTCAACCCTGAGAATCGCCCACCGAGTTTTCTGTTATCCTGTCGCGGCAAAACGATCAGGACCGTCTAGCATTCATCCTCAGGAGTTGCGGCCAGCGATATTCACTGTTACTTTGCACCAAGGACTACTGAACAAAAGTGGACGTTCCAGTCTAGCCACTTGTTAATTAATGCTTCATTCGTTTGTTTGTTTTACTGCAAATTTGGCCACAGTCAAGGCGCAGAGCGATGATCACCGGTTCCGCAGTCGAGACACCGAGCTTGATAATCGACCAATGAGCCTGGCGTTTCGCCTCGAGCCCAGTTTCACCCCCACGAAGCGGATTCGCAGAGACACCGAGTTCATCAGGAGTGAGGAGCGAAAAGCTGGCTCCGCGCCAGGAGCTTTCGAGCTGCCCCGGAGTCGCTGCTGCAGCTCACCGACGAGTTTTCTGTTATCCTGTCGCGCCGAAAGCTCGAAACCTTCCTCCAGGCTGGAGGGTTGCCCGTCGTTACCGTCTGGAGGCAGCGCCCGCGACTCGGCCGAGCCGCGACGCCACCCTCGAGAGTTATGGCTTCCTGGTGGTGGGAATGCTTCTGGCGCCACTCAGTTGACGAGTGACAGGACATTGACGGGTCCTTCGGCCTCCCGTCCCCCGGGGACGCCTCCGTTTCGTCTTCCTCGCGTCCGCGTCCGAAACTCCGGACGTTCCGATCGCGTGAAAACCACGATCACGCGGCTCCCGCGAGGACGCAGGAAAAATTCCAGCGCGCATGCGGTCCTGATTCGAGGAATATTTTCCACTCCGAAGCCCCGCGAGACCGGCCGCAGGGATTGAGCGAGGAAAAAAAATCTGTTTCCACTGTCTCATGAGGTCCTGATGCCAGGAATATTTCCAGGGGGTAAATACACCGCCGAGGGTGGGATATCCTCGTACCGGGCGAAGAAACCCCACGTTTCGTGGCTCGGAAGACCTGGAGAAAAAAAAATAATCTTAATTTTTTGTTTGCAGGCCAAGATCCGGGACACCCAGGAGTCCATGAATATTGACCTGGAATTTTTCCTTCCACTACGAAAAAATCTTGACGCTGGTCCCGGCTGTATTTATTTACCGATATCTTCGAGCGGCTTCGCGTCACCTCCCGGCTGAATGGACGAGGCTCTTGGCGAACATTGTCCGGGGTCAGTTTCCGTCGCGCCGGACGTAAGACAAAGCGTCTCGTCCCCGAAACGCATACTTATCGCCCTCGGGAGGACCAGGCGGACATGGAGGGACAGCAGGAGCGCGCCAAGTCGCTCGAGGAATCGATACGTCTCGCGTAGGGGTGGCTCGGGATTTCCATCCGACGAGTCCTGCGAGTCGCCGAGCTTCAGGACGTCGTTCTCGATTCCTGATACCGAAGCGCACACGAGGTTTTGAAGTCCTGCCAATGGGGGCTGGACGTGCAGCAGGGGTTGGGGCGATCGATATACACGGCTCACAATTGGTGTAACGCGCGAAGGCGAAACACACAAGCGAAAGGTCCTTCGGCAACATCTTTCCGGCTCGGAGCCGACGGCAGCGTTGCCGATCAGGTCATCATGAGACCGGAGACGCCGCGTGAAAACGCGGAGATCCTGATGCTGAGAAGTTGGAGGGATGACTCTTCTTGGGGGATGCTGGTGTCCTGGCAGAACTTAAAGATTTTCCACGTGTTGGTTCGACCCTCTCGGGCACAAACACCATACCCGAGTACCGACCGGATACGGTGGGAATATCGGTACTCGGTGCAACCCCAGACGCGGCTGGATTCGGGGCGAAGACGCGGAGAGACGTCGTGCAGCTTCTCCTTCTCGCTACGTCGGGTGGTGAACCTCCACGCGGCTCTGATATCCTACACTCCGACTTCCTGCTTTCATCCGGTGTCTCCGACACACGGCGACCGACAAACCGGAACTCCGGGGTTTGTACGTTGGGGTGGGATATTGTTTGGGCGGGAATTTTTTTTTTCGGGCCGTGGAATCGCGGGCGTATGATTTTATTGCGGCTGTGGGGCTTTGGTATTTTATTTTATAAACCTTGCTTTAAATTTTTTTTATTTTCTTGGAGATCCCAAAAACAGAATTTTGTTTAGTTTCGACTTTTTTTGCTGTGACTCGTTGAGATTTTCCTTGAAATTCGTTGAAAAACGTAATTACCGAGAAAATTACGATGACTAAGATTTTATCACGTTAAAATAAAAAATAAAAATCAGCGCACCAGAATGATTAGACCAAAATTTTCTAAAATATGGACACTCATTAGTTGGAATTCAGTAATGATATTTTATTGGATATTATTTTACGTCAGACTCGATACTGAAAAATATTTGCATCTCACCAAAAATAAGGTTTTCTAGTCTAAAATTTCGCGTTTTAATTTTGGACTGTCGAGGAATGAAAATGTAGGAGTTGAAAAACTTTGCTCCGCTTATGCTGTCCTGCCTCCCAAGACGTCTGGCGCATCTTGAGGTGTTTTGGAGCGTGAAACCCCTGAATCCCTGCTCGATGGAGGGTGAATCTACCCGGCTAGCAGTAACCGCCCGCCGTGTTCACAGCAACCCCTGTCCCACGTCCTTCGCGCAGGACTCACCGTGCCACCTCCGTCGTTGCATGTACTCTTGATCCGGAAATATGCTTCGCGTTTGAGGCAATTAAGTGCATTAGCGTAGGCGCCGTACCGTGGTTAATTCAACTTGATCCTACGTCCCGTTGTACCGGTGCTTTTCGACTCTCGAGCAGTATAACTCAATTAAACGAACATTATCTCGTTCAACGTCCGCTCCGTCCAGGCCTGTGTGCGTCTGTTTCACGTATACAGAACAAAAGCTCTACATTCTCGATTCTCTTCTCACTCTTCTCAATTCTCTTCCAATTTAAAATGTTTTATTTAAATTCTTACGGTAAATTTTGGAGCTATTTTATAAGATAGATTACGATCACGAAACATTTATTTACTCCATTAATAAAATTGAAATAATTTGAGTTAGATGAAAAAAAAAAAAAAATTGCCAAATGCATGTTTTATTGATTTATTCAGTAAATAACATTTATTGCATTCGTGTGATGTGAATATTTTGTGACAACTTTTATACAAAATAAGAATAATAATTGTTGTCTGTCGATGAAGAATTGGAATTTCAGCTAATGTCCCGTTTCCATTTGTTTTCATGAGCGACCGATGCAGTCCATTCGAGGAAAATAGGGGTGTCGCCAGGACGAGGCGGTACGAAATCGTCGGGGGTGGCGCGCGTCGTTTGACTCTTGACTTCCACGTGTCGGATGTTTCCCTTGGCGTTTGCACCCCAGAAAAGCTCGACGTATTCCCGACGTCACCCACGCGCTCGGAAACCACTCCTGCTGACGTAACCAGGCCGGAAAAGCAACCACCCCGAGCGTCGACGCCGGTGGTGCTACGAAGCCAGAAAAGCTTGGGCGATGACGCGACTTTAAGGAATCCGGGCGTGACGTGTCACGCACGTCGAGCTACGCAGTTTCGCCGTGTTACGTAACGTGACGTTGCGACAACGAGATGCTTCGCTTGCCAGGGGCGCAGGAGCCACGAGGAGGTCGCTCGGCAACCCCCTGGGGTCGATTCACCCGTCACGCTCGGCGGGCGACCCCTAAAGGCGTCCACACATTCGCGGGGCCGAGGAACAAGGAATAGGGTGCAATAAACCTGACCGCCGAGGGGAAGCCTCTAAAGTGGTGCCTAAGTATTGACTGGCGGTCGTGGATTCCCTGAACCTTAGCAGAAGGTGAGCCAACTTTTTTATTTTAAGAGTTGAATAAAAAAAATAATTTGCTTTTATTGGAAAATTTCTTGACAGACTGAAAGTTGGATCTGTAAATTTTGAAATTCCAAGCTTGAAACTATAATTTTTTAAAAAAATTATTTGTACAAGTCCACCAATTTAATGAGGATATCAGATTGTATAATGAAGAATTAAAAAATATTAATCAAATGAAAGATAAATTTGATTCAGGCTCGCGAATTTCGTCGAAGATCCGAGGATCTGGCTCGTCGTCGGGATCAAACTCGATGTCCATTGGGTCGATTTTCTCTCGTGGTCTGGGCACTCGCGGTGGGACGCTCGGTGCTGCTCGCATCAGACACGCTTCGACCCTCTCTCTGACTATTCGTTCCTCGGCGTTTCCGTCTATTATCGACGCTGTCGGGCCGGCGTAGCACAGCAAGGATGCCAAGTTTTCGTCGTACTCGTAAAGCTGTTTCATACCGTGTAACAAAAATGTAATATATAATATGAGTGACAAAAAAAAGACACAGATTTAAGGCAACTTTACATCTTGGGCGACGATGCACGCGCAATCTCTAGGATGTGTGGCCAACATTTTTCCAGAAATATCGGACTTGCATTTATTTTTCGAAGTAAGATTATGCTTGCTGCCTGTTATAATATTGTAACGTCGATTCAGCAGCCTCTCCTTTCGAGTTTCGTCATCAACGTCCACAAAAATTACTCTAAACCACGAATTTTTCGTCAGGGAAATTTGGATCTGCATAGGAGAGGAAGAAAAGCTGAGAATCAGACTCAATCAAACCTGTTTGGAGGAGTTGCTATCATATCTAATAGCTCGAAATCTTCGACTGCGATGGGGTAGCCAGTAAGAACCCACCCTCTTCTCGTGCACTCGTCACCAAGAAGATATTTCTGGTAGGAATGATTTAACGAGAAAATTCATCGTCGTTTGAGTGCGGATATTAAAAAATATATGAATCAGATTTTCGAAAATGCATCACCTCGACTACACGAATTCTCGTGCAAGGTTTTGGCAGACCGCAACGACCCTGAAGCGATCGAAGTTCTTCACCCAAAGGAGTTTCCTGCAGTTCAGCTTGGTTCAGAATTTCAATGAAATTAACTGCAAATATTAATTATTTATCTGGTGCATACGAATAATTATTCATAGTTATTAAAAAAATATAAAAATACAATTATATTTTGTTCGAATATTGTCAATCTCTACTGTTGAAATTATAAATATTTAAATACTGTGAACAAGATTAAATCTTCGCGCCAGATGTTTGGCTACGGTGCGACAGCCCGAGCCTCTTGAGCCGATAAGAGCAACGCGAAAAACCCCCGGTGCGCCGCAATGTTTTTTCCTTTCGGCCAGAATGACGCAAGCCTCGACTACTTCCTCCATGCATCTACCGCCGACTTCGACTCTCTAAAAACGAAACGATCGCTCCTATAATTGCAGCTATTAATTTGTATTCGACTCAAATGACGAAATTGTCGTGGCAGTACGATCAAAAAATTGTCGTAAATATCGCGAAGCTCCTTGAGATTCCGATGCTGCAAATTAGTTTCGCTCGAGCATCCACAATTGGCTGGAGGTACGATTTCCATCACATGAGTTGGAATTATCCCAGCTAGCTGAAGAGCTCGAGCTTCAGACTTGGTTCTTGGAATACCTTAATGTAGGTAACAAAATCAATACTCTACAGTTGATTTTGGGTCGGATAATGACAGCTGTGATTTTCCTTACCGACGAGGACCCAGCCGGTATAATTGTTTCTGAATGATTTTAAAATTATTCGGAAATTTCTGACGATATCCTCGTCGCTGATATATTCGATGGGAACGTCCGGCGAGATGCTGTGAACGGTTTCGAGAAAAACGGGCTTCACGCCCAATTCGGTCTCCAAACGCTCAGCGAGGAAACCCAACTCGAAGCCGGGAAGACCAAGCAGGATTATTCTGGGCGCGTCACGTTTTCTAGCCGCGTGTCTCAAGCTCTGCTTCATGTAGAGTATGTGATCCGAGGGCTGCTTGATAGCCAATTCAGTGGCCAGTTCCTGAAAAGGCGAATGGTTGGGTGAATCGTTCTTAAATACCGATTGAGGATATCGAACGTATCGGACGAACTTGGAACAGCTCGTAGATTCTGTGTTTCTCCATGTACGGCACGAATTTCGGTGGAATTTTCAGGGGTCTCATTGTGGCATCCACAGCACCCAACATAGTGTTTTTTACTACAATAATGATTCAACGAATTTCAGTCGTGATTCATGTTATTATATAAGGTTTAGTAAAAGTCGATATTGAAAAGAAAAAAGTGGATTTTGGCGATTTTCGGTCGGGAGCTGGATCTACGATTTTTTACAGAAAAAATATTTTTTTCGTTGCCAAAAAAATATTTTTTTCAAAATCTATTAAAAAAGGTTAATAACCAGTGTTTTCGGGGGTAGAATATGCGACTTGAGAATGATGGTATAGATTAAAAGTCGATTTTTTTTAAAGGAAAAAAATTGGGGTCGATTTTTAAGATTTTCGGTCGAGAGCCGGATCTACGATTTCTGACAGAAAAACATATTATTTTCGTCGCCAAAAAAATATTTTTTTCAAAATCGATTAAAAAAGGTTAATAACCAGTGTTTTCGGGGGTAGAATATGCGACTTGAGAATGATGGTATAGATTAAAAGTCGATATTTCGAAAAGAAAAAAAATTGGGGTCGATTTTTAAGATTTTCGGTCGGGAGCCGGATCTACGATTTTTTACAGAAAAAATATTTTTTTCGTCGCCAAAAAAATATTTTTTTCAAAATCGATTAAAAAAGGTTAATAACCAGTGTTTTCGGGGGTAGAATATGGGACTTGAGAATGATGGTATAGGTTACAAGTCGATATTTTGAAAAGAAAAAAAATTGGGGTCGATTTTGGCGATTTTCGGTCGGGAGCCGGATCTACGATTTCTGACAGAAAAAATATTTGTTTCGTCGCCAAAAAATATTTTTTTCAAAATCGATTAAAAAAGGTTAATAACCAGTGTTTTTAGGGGTAGAATATACGACTTAAGAACGATGGTATAAGTTAAAAGTCGATATTTTGAAAAGAACAAATTTCTGAGGTGATTTCGACAAGTTTTTCAAGCACGCGCGCCAGCGCGTGTGATTAGCGTAGTGAATATAAGATTTTTTGTTTTTGTTTTTTCAAAATCACGTAAAAAGGATTTCGTAATTAGTGTTTTCGGGGGTAGAATATTTTTTTGAAGTTCATAAGTAACGAGAAAGCGTTGTCGTTCTACTCGAGCTGCGATTGGTTGCCAGGAGAGCCCGTGGTAAACAAATTCAACCTTTAAAAATAGAAAATTAAATAAAGTAAAGCTTTATAAGAGCAATACCGCAAAATCTGTTCAGGCACGCGCGTCGGCGCGTGTGATTAGCCTAGTATAATGTAATTCTAGTAAAGCAAAACAACATTTTTGATCGCCGACGCAATACCACGAGACAAAGGCATTAATTCCATATAGCGTCGTAGCCGCACGTACATATCGTGTTTTCGTTTACCTGAGACTGACCTCGGTCGTCTAAATCAGTTCCGCACGTATAGCCAATCGGCAGGAAAAATTTCCGCGTCGAGACCCCGACAAATCTCGAAGTTTTCCCAACGTACCGATGGGAAGTAAATTCTAGCAGACGACGGGGACGAACGGCCGAACTGGCCGAGAGGGCGCCACGTGCCGAGGAGAGTCGGATTACTTTCACTCCGGGCCTTCCACGAGCGCACGTCGTGCAAATCTCGCGGAGCAGCTGCGGCACATTGCTCCTCCTGTGCACGCGACTCACGGCGCGAGATAATCTCAGTCAGCATGTCAAAATCGCGGAAGGACGATGTCGACGAGGTCGCGGACAAGATACAGGACATGGACGTCGAGGACGTGGGCAAGAAGATGTCGCACAAGGAGAAGAAGAAGCTGAAGAAGCAGCAGGAGTACGAGAAGACGGTGGAGCGGATGACCAAGACCGGCGGCCAGGGACACAGCGAGCTGGAGTCGAATTTCACGGTTTCCCAGAGCCTCGCGCAGACCCGCGGGACGCAGCAGCTGGACAACGCGGTGGACATCAAGGTCGAGAACTTCAGTATAGCGGCAAAGGGCAAGGAACTCTTTACCAACGCCAGTTTGCTCATTGCGCAGGGCAGGCGATATGGTCTCGTAGGGCCCAACGGGTCAGTACAAAAATTATGGGTTTCACTGTTATCGACGTATCTTATTTTTTTCTTTTGTGATTGTATATTTTTCATATTTTATTTGCAGTCATGGAAAAACTACGCTGTTGCGTCACATCGCGAAACGAGCCTTTGCCATTCCACCCAACATAGACGTTCTTTACTGCGAGCAGGAAGTTGTGGCCGATGAGACGCCCGCTGTGGAAGTTGTATTGAACGCTGATGTCAAGTGCAAGGATTTGCAGAACGAGTGCAAGAAATTGGAGGAACAAGCGGAGCAGGGCGATGAATCTATTCAGGCGAGACTGCAGGAGGTAAATTAGAAAATTTTCATTGGTTAATTAATCAAAGAAATTATGCTTGAAATATTTGTATTTTAATTACAGCAGAAAGAGAGTTTTTAGTGTCTTCGAGAACCGTCACTGAGCCTCAAAAGCATAATTTTGGAATACTAGATTCCTATTTAAAAAAAAAGTTATACGCTTTATATAATTGAAAATATTATTCAGGTTTACGAAGAGCTGAAAGCCATTGGAGCGGATTCTGCGGAGCCTCGGGCCCGGCGAATTCTCGCTGGTCTGGGCTTCAGCAGAGCGATGCAGGACAGAGCGACGAATCGGTTCTCCGGTGGTTGGAGAATGCGCGTTTCCCTGGCGCGAGCGCTCTTCGTGGAGCCGACTCTGTTGCTGCTCGACGAGCCGACGAATCACTTGGATCTGAACGCCGTGATCTGGCTCGACAATTATCTCCAGGGCTGGAAGAAGACGCTGCTGATAGTCTCTCACGACCAGAGCTTCCTGGACAACGTCTGCACGGACATCATTCATCTCGACATGTGCAAGCTCTTCTACTACAAGGGAAACTACAGCATGTTCAAGAAGATGTACGAGCAGAAGCGCAAGGAGATGATAAAGGCGTACGAGAAGCAGGAGAAGCGCCTGAAGGACCTGAAGGCCTCGGGTCAGAGCAAGAAGGCCGCGGAGAAGAAGCAGAAGGAGGTGCTGACGAGGAAGCAGGAGAAGAACAAGACGAAGCTGCAGAAGAATGAGGACGAAAACGGACCCCAGGAATTGCTAGCGAGACCTCGAGAGTATATCGTTAAATTTAGCTTCCCCGATCCGCCGCCGTTGCAACCTCCGATCCTTGGTCTTCACAGTACGTAACAAAAAAACAACCGGAGCTATCGACGATTATTTCTGTGCGATTTTTCACGTGAAATTCATCGATTACAGATGTCTCTTTCGCCTACGAGGGCCAACAGCCGCTGTTCATCGACGTCGACTTCGGTATCGACCTGAACTCTCGCGTGGCCATCGTAGGACCCAACGGAGTCGGAAAATCAACCTTCCTCAAACTGCTCACCGGTGACCTGACACCTAAGTCTGGGGAACTTATAAGGAACCATCGATTGGTAAGTCTAAACTATTAAAAATCCATTTTCACCGATTTCTCGTTTAATGAACAGTCGTTACCATTTTTTTTATTCCAATCACATGATCTTAAATTATAAAAATATCTGCACCGAATTTTCCAGAGAATCGGCAGATTCGACCAGCACTCCGGCGAGCATCTCACTGCCGAAGAGACGCCCTCGGAGTATCTGATGCGCCTGTTCGATCTGCCTTACGAGAAGGCGCGAAAGCAACTGGGAACCTTCGGGCTGAGTTCGCACGCGCACACGATTCAGATGAAGGATCTCTCGGGCGGTCAAAAGGCTCGGGTGGCCCTCGCGGAGCTTTGCCTTAACGCGCCGGACGTCGTGATACTCGACGAGCCGACGAACAATCTCGACATCGAATCGATCGACGCCCTCGCCGACGCGATAAACTCGTACAAGGGCGGCGTCATCATAGTCTCTCACGACGAGCGGCTCATCAGGGACACCGAGTGTTGCCTTCACGTTATCGAGAACCAAGTGATAAACGAGATCGACGGGGACTTCGACGACTACAGGAAAGAGCTTCTCGAGAGCCTCGGCGAGATTATCAACAATCCTAGCATAGCGGCCAACGCGGCGGTGCTTCAATGACCGGGCCCGGGACTCTAGAGATCTATTGCACTGTTGATAATGTTACGAAGATGACTGCAGCCGCGTTTTAAGTTTTTATGCATAACCCGCGCGGTCGAGATACGTACGCGAAAATATGTGTCTTCGTACATCAGTCGCTACTGTTCATACGATTTTTTTGCCGAGAAATACATGTTCTACTTTTCATAAATATTTTTTTTAAGAACGCAACATGTACTTCCTCGCGCGCGGCGCCTGGAATTTCGCTTCCCGCGAGATGCGCCGGCGTAAAAAAAATTAATATACAATAATAGGATAATAACAATTGAAGATTGAATAAATCTTGTGCGTTCACCAGTAATTGCGAATCTTGTACATTGATTCCCGTAGATCCAGCGTATGCATAAAAACTTAACACTCGGTTCCACGATTGTTCAGACCAGACCTTTTTTTTTTACAGTGTACAAAAATATACGAGACAACAAAAAAACGAATTAACGAAAACCCCGGGTCGGCAGTCTTTTTGTACCATAGTCTTCACCCCAAATCGACACGCCAGGTCTATTGCGAATTGTCGGCGCGATCGAAGCGGCGCTTTTTCAGCGAATAAAGGAAAAAATCGTTTCTATCCATCCGACCGAGTCCGAGTGTGTTTATTGATTGGTCGCGGGGTAACGCACGGCCAAGTGGGTATAATGCGCGAGGCGAGAGAGCGATTAGCGGCTCGTCGGCACCTAGAGCACCGCGGGTAGGAGAGAAAGGCCCATATTCGGGTCTGGCGGGTTTCCACGTGAAATCTCCCGTCGAGGACGTCGTGTGTGCGACGGGCGAGAGCGAGAGAGCCAGTCCGCGGTTTCGAAATCCGCTGCCTCCCCCCCCCCCCTCCGTCTTCCCCGCTCGCCGCCCCCACCTCGCCCTTCCCAGAAGGCATTTTTCGTGGCCCCGCGCGCGCTCGCGGCGCGGTGAAACGCCTTCTCCGTGAGCAGACGGTCGGTTGGCTCGTATCACGGCGCAGTGGCTCGTCGCTGCCAAAAAGGGCAGACCTCTGGGGCAGGAGATGAGTCTCGTAGTGATGGTGAAAATTGTCAAATAAAATTTCCGCACCAAGTGTCGTCGTGCCGTTCAATCTCGCGTTGGTGACGATCGCGGTGGAGAGATGTCGAGCACACTCGAGAACAAGATACTGAATCTTCAGGAGCGGCTGCGGGCCGAGAAGGAGTCGCGGGACCGCGACAGACAGACGAACGATGTCGTGCCAGGAACGGCCCTGCAGCCGTCATCCTCGGCACCGACGTCCAGCCCCGTCGCCCGGAGGCCCCAGCAACGTGAGTATTTTCGCGCGATCCTTCGCCTCGCGATTTTTCCGCGACGTCGGGGCGGTCCCGCCGCCTCGGCGACGTCGCCGAGGCGAACCCCGCGACGGGATCCGCGATACAGGTTATGTTGATTCGGATATTTATTTACTGCGCCTCGAGGATCCGCACCCCGGGGACGGGCAGTCGCTGGCGCTGCGACTGAGGGTTTCTCCGTCGTCTCGGCCGGATTTTGCCGGCAATTCGGGACCCGGGGTTTCGGGGTTTATGGGGGTTTGGAATTTTTTCATTGGGGTGGTCTGACTATTGATTGCTCATTTTTTGTGATAAATTGGGTGTTTTATTTTCTGTTTTGGTTGTTTGTTGCTGGCATTGTTCATTTTATTTTGTTCTTGGATGGTATTTTGGTGATACTTGTAATCTGTGGATTGCGACCTGCGATTGCTGAGTGCAGAAGTTATTTTGAATCGGAGTTGCTAAACCCTTGGGGAGTGGATTTATGGAATTTAGGAATAATCGTGATGCTTGACAGCATATGAATCTGTATCTAAAGTGATTAGATGTAGATCTTGATTTGTTTGTATTGTCTATTGTTTATTGTATTGAAGTCTGGAAGGTTGAACCTCATTCCAAATTAAAAATTTCTTTTTATGAAATTTAAGGGGAATTCAATGTAAATCATGTTCTAAGGAATTTCTAATCACTTATTACCATTTATTTCTTCTTATCAATGACTCAGATCATTTTTATCAAAACGTTGACATCATCTAATTTGACACCTGCGGTTCTGAAAATTACTACATTTCTAATCATCTAACACTTGCAAAGGTGAAGTCCGAGGTAAAGTCCAATTACACCTGAAAGGTGGCTGAATCATCAAAAAGTGTCTTCATTACTTCCTACTTTAAATATGTCTCTGCTATCACTTCCACCAAGTAGAGTTTGTTGTATGAATCATTATCATTGTCTTCATCTTATCAGAGGGAATTGTAATTTTTTACTGATTCATCTGTATCCGGTCCTACACTAGATGCAATCTTAAATCTATAATACTAATGATTTCCACCTCCCACTTGGAGCACAGGAACTAATATGTAACTTAATCATTTTTGTTATCATTAGAAAACTATATAAATTGTATAGATTCTGATTAGTAGTGTTTGCTCTATGAATCATTATCATAGACTTCATGCTATCAGCAGCAAGCATAATTTCAAACTGATTCATCTGAATCAAATACTGTGCAAGCTTCTGTCTGTGACATTGGATCATTTATAACTTGCAGCAAAAGTACATCTTCTAAAATTCAGAGGAATTGCCTTTGAATCACTTCTCAATATTAATTAAATAAAATTCCCACTTCTCATAAATATTTGTATGCCCTTTAAAAAAGTTCAGCTCCTGCCCCAAAATTGTAAATTAATAATCGTGTCATTAAATGATTATTCATGTCTGAAAATCCATCAGTTGGGGACATGGGCACTCCAACCAGACCCAAGAGGCAACTGGACCTGCCGGTGCTGCAGATGGTACCGCCGAAGGCTCACAACGGCGAATTCGAGTCGAAGCTCCAGGAGATAATGAAGCAGAACGGGATACTGAATATCAACGGCCAGAAGTATCAGACGGAGATGAAGGATCTGGAGCACCTGGGCGAGCTGGGAAACGGTACCTGCGGGCACGTCGTGAAGATGCGACACAAGCCGAGCGGCGTCGTGATAGCGGTGAAGCAGATGCGAAGATCCGGCAACGCCGAGGAGAACAAGAGGATAATAATGGATCTCGACGTTGTACTGAAATCCCACGACTGCCCTTACATCGTTCAGTGCCTAGGATGTTTCATCACCGAGTCCGATGTCTGGATATGCATGGAACTAATGGCGACGTGCCTTGACAAATTGCTGAAGAAATGCCGGCAGGCTATACCCGAAGATTTTTTAGGCAAAGTTACTGTAGCAGTGAGTGCCGATTGTCGCCAAAATATTCTACCCACTTGGATCGAAGCTCCGCGCGCTAATAACATTTTTTTCTTCTTCCCCAACGCAGACCGTAAAAGCGTTGTCGTACCTGAAAGAGAAGCACGGAGTAATACATAGGGACGTTAAGCCTAGCAATATACTACTCGACGAGATGGGCGGCGTGAAGCTCTGCGACTTCGGCATATCCGGACGTTTGGTCGACAGCAAAGCGAAAACCAGGAGCGCCGGTTGCGCCGCGTACATGGCGGTGAGTTGAATTCCTTGAAATGCCTGTCGATCTTCTGGGAAAATGAGGGTAAATCATCTATCGATTCCGTGTCGCAGCCTGAGAGAATAGATCCGCCGGATCCGACGAAGCCCGACTACGATATACGAGCGGACGTGTGGAGTTTGGGGATAACACTGGTGGAACTAGCCACCGGAGTCTTTCCCTACCGAGACTGCAAGACTGATTTCGAGGTACAGCTCGTTCGATTCCCAATGAGACAATTGAATTACTTGAAATTGCTGGTGCAAAAGTGACGGTAAAATTGATCGCGTTTCTCAGGTCCTGAGCAGGGTAGTGCAAGACGATCCGCCCGCTCTGCCACTGGACGCCCTTTTCTCGAAGGAGTTTCGAGCTTTCGTAACTTGCTGCCTCACGAAGAACTACAAACATCGGCCTAAGTACCACAAGCTCATGGAGCACCCGTTCATACGAAAGTACGACACCCAACCGGAGGACAGCAGCAGCAGCGGCAGCACGAATTCGTCGTCGCTGCCGACCTCCGGTTACCAGTGGTTCGGTACGGTAATGCGACAGCTCGAACCAAGGTGGGTGGTGTTCCTCGGAGTCTTATCCGTACGCTCGATTATCGTTCACGTATCACTTTCGATTAGTGAAAGTTGTTGTATAAAGGCTTTTATATACAGTTCGAGAGGTCGATAACGACAGCGCGCCGAATCGGTAACGCGATATTCGGCGCGGATAGATTATTGTTACATTTTTTTTTTCACATTGTTAAACGGCATGAGACTCCCGACTAATATCAGTAATGTTTGGTTTGGTTTGAGAAATAACCGGGTATCCCCCGAACCGGTAGCCTTTATTACATATATATATATATTTATGATATACAAACTGAAACGTTCTTAACGCATCTCTAATGTCTGCCGTCCACTCGTAATTTTGTCGTATTTATTTTTATTTTTTTTACTTTGACGAAGAAATTTATATACTCGCTCGGTAGATCGTTCCGCGTCCGTAGACATTTTTTATTATGTGTCTTGTATTTGTCTCGATTCACGAACACGACAGATTATTTAATTACGCAAAGAACCTCGTTAATGAGAATTAAAAGTTTGCGTGCGTGTTAAATTGTGTTGCAGCGTTGAGCTTGAGGGAGGCAGCGCAGCGTAGCATATTCCCTCTCTCTGTCCCTCGCCCGTAAGCCCACCACGCTCCACTCCTCACTAAGTTACCCCGACAAGCAAAGAAGAATAAATCCACGAAAAACGAAACTTGAACAAAAAGAGAAAGAAAATGGAAAAAAGAAAAAAAGTCACAAAGTGAACAGAATCTGATACCTCAATGAAACGAAAAAACATCCCCCCCCACGACAAAAATCTGCCCGATTTTCATTTCGAGTTGTTTGGTTTGTGCACGCGCCTGTTACACACCCCACCCTTCAACCCCCACTCATGGTAAGCATTCTTTTTATTTTATTTCAATACTCGTTCTTTTTGTTTTACACACGTTCTTTAGTTCTCGCTGTTGTTTATTTTGTCACTGCGTGTCGACTCACCGGTTATGTGGCGTGCATAGCACCGTATCACCAATCGTCAAGTGTTCAAAGAGAAAAAAAAAGAAAATTGTCAGCATGAGACCGAAAAAAGAAGAAGAAAAAATCCGTTTACCTATGTCATACTTGGCTTACCCTCGTAGATAAAAAAAAACTGCCTCTCTCTCTGTCCTGTTCTGTGTTGCATGAACAATTTATGATTAACGCTCTAACTTCCACTAACAGAAAATCGGCTGTTCGACGGTCACAGGAACGGAAAACCTGCCTCTCCGTTGCTTCCGTTTCGAGCAAAAATAAAAACAGAAAAAGAATTCGTGCACTCTCCTTCCACTGACCGTCGAACAGTCGAAGATCACAAGTGACTTCACCAGGTGTAAACGGCGAATTTTGGCCGTCGATTTCTGCGCCACTATCCGGAGAGTCAGCGTTGAGAAAACAAAAGAGAAAGAGAGCGACGCTCTAGGTCGAAGGAAAAGGCACGTACTCCATCGAAATACGATTCAGTTTCAGGTTGTCGGGTGGGCAGCAACATCATAATCAGCAGCAATCGCAGCAGCCGCAGCAGCATCAGCAGCAGCAGCAGCAGCCTCCGCGAGCAACGGGTCACGTGTCGCTCAAGCAAACGGCACACCTGAGATCTCACTCCGAAGTTCCAGCTTTCATGAAAAGCAACGCGACCAAAGAGCACGCACAGCATCAGCAGCAGCAGCAGCAGCATCAGCACGGTACGACGAATTTTCTCGCGTTTCATCAGCGCTCGAGCAGCGAGAACAGCGCTGCCAATTACGTGCCCTACAGTCCTTACGCGAGCAAGCGGAAGGACGCACTACCGAGGCCTTTCTCGCCACCGGCGGCCAAGGATCCGGTCGAACCGGAGCCCGCGCCGAGCCTTCAATCGAGGCCTTTCTCGCCGTGGAGGCAACACGTCGAGCACACTAGTAGAGAGTACGCGGCGAAACGTTGCTCGGCCAACGGTCAGGCCTACGCCGACGGAAGATCCTACTCGCCGTACAGACACGAGACGACGAATTCGGGGGACGCGACGAACGCGCGGCCCTACTCGCCCTACCAGGGTCGCTACGAGGATCAGCGGGACAGCAGCGCCGATCGATGGCAGAACGTCTCGCGCTCGTTGAGCCCGTTCGCCCGGGACTATTCGCCCTGGCGGCGGGAGAACGTCGACCCGCCGGGCGTCGTGCAGCCGGTCACCGAGACCGGACGATACTCGCCCTTCGTGCAGCAGCGACTCGGGCATCTTCCGCCCGCCCCGCAGACGCATCCACCCTCGCAGGATATCTACGGCAGTCCCATGATCAGCCGGAAAAGGTGAGAAAGCGAGCGCTTGATTATTGGGTGCGAAGCTGAAATTTCTCGCGGTTGCAAAATTAATTGAGGAATAAATTTAACAACGTCGCAGGTTTCCCTCGGAACCTCCGCCGCAGGGTTCCCACGGCTCGACGAGTCCCCAGCTGCTTATCTCCCGATTCGCCCACCAGCTGAAGCAGGATCCACCGGTGACCGCGGCGCAGAATCAGAGCACGGGCGGCGCGAAGGAGTCGGCGAAAAAGCGATTCGCCTCTTACGTCAGACTGAGGCTCGGCGGGGAGCGAGCGCCCTCGCCGGAGCCTCCGCCTAGGATGAACAGAGGGGAATCGCCGCTCGCCATGCGACGAAACATGGTGGATCAGCCCTCGCCCTCGTTTCCGCGAAGGTTAATCCCAGAGTCTTTGCTTTTGATTTAGTGAAATACGGCAAAGACATCCTCTTTGCTGTATTTTACTAAATCCTCGAATTCGATGTCTCGTCTTTTTTTTTAGGTACGTCTCGCCCTCGCCGCCCCAGCCACCGCCGCGACGACTGTCGGAGAGCAGCTCGGTCCCGGGGAGCCCGCAGTACGTGCGAACCCGGCTGCGCTACACCCCGGAGCCGCAGCGGAGGCCACCGCCACCATAACCCATCGCTACCGTCTCATCGCGCGAGAACAACAACACTTGGGTGCCATACGCAAATGAAGTCACGAGGCCCGCTGACGCGCCGCGTCGCCGCGACGACAGTCCCGCGCGGACCGAGTGCAAGATCGTGAGATACTTGAGAACGGCGACAACGGCGACTCGCGGGTCAATCACGAATAGTTCAAAACCAAAAAAACTTAATAATACTCTAATTCCGGAGCGTCGGTCGTCCTCCGTATGGAAGCCGATGTGCGCGAGCTTCGTTCGTCTGCGTAGCGCAAAGAAGCTTTTGCACGTTTGAGAGCGAATGGGGGAGGGGGGGGGATATATATATTATAACAGAGACGAGCGACCGTCGGAAGTCGCTTAAGAATATGTGTGTGAATGCAAGAGAAGAAGCCTTCTCGCGTCGTAAAACAAAAAACTAAAAAAAAAAATCTCTCTCGTTCCTCGCGGCCCTCACAATCGCCACAGACACCAAGTCGAACGCTACCTACACCCGTCGTCACCTTCGTCGAAGAACTCTCCTCTTGTATTATCGTGTGTGTGTAATTTATAATAGATAAAAAAAAGAACTCGCAATACGATGCTCAACTTTTTGATATGTCGCTTGTAAAGAAGACAATGACGGAGATATATATAAGAGGCGGATTTCGAGGTAAAAACGATACACGGAGCAGTACAATTTTCTAAATGGGCGAGATACGAGTTCGCGATTGTAAGTGCGTCGTGTTTGTAACCGGCTTAATGAAGACCACGCGCGCGCGTGGAAGACACAGGGATAGGGAGAGAGAGAGAGAGAGAGAGAGACAGAGAGAGCGCTGATCGTAATAAGAAAACCAAATCCGCGAGGAGCGTCGACCGGCGAGACGTGTGGGCTCCTCGGCACCGGGAATGCACAAGCCTCGCGTCGCAACACACTCGCGTACGCTAAATATATCCTCGATTGTACAATATTATTTCATTGAGAGAAAGGGCGATAGCGAGAGAGAGTGAAAGTGAGAGAAAGAGAGAAAGAGAGAGAGAGCGAGAGAAAAAAAGAGAGTGAAGGCAGGCGTCGCGGGGCTTAAAAAAAACCGTTGTAATTATTATTTTATTAATTAATCGTTCATTAAAATAATTTCAATTCTACAACAGAAAAAAAGGAAGAAAAAAAAACAGTAAAAAAAAGAAACGCGAAAACCACTCTCTCGTAATCACCTTCGTCGCTTATTTGACAAGAGGATCTGTTGCAATGTAAATAAACTTATATTTATACGATTCCGATTATGTCTGCATTTTCTTTCTTCCACCTCCGTCTCCACCACTTTTTTCTCGTTGACCGATCGTTACTTCAATTGACGTGAAATCTACAGAACGGACGGAAGAGAATAAAGAGGGAGCTGCCGCGATCACCCTCGCCGCTTTTTTCGCCATCAACGTCGCGACGTAATAAAATTATATTTATACGATCTTTCGACTGCGTCTGCATTCCCGTTTCTTCGTCCACCGTCTCCCCCCACCCCGCGGAGCGCGGAGAAAATGGATCCTTGCGGCGCGCGCCCGGCCGTTCGATAAGAGCGGCCCACGAGCAATATTTCCTTCCAAGAGCCACGCCGCGAGCGCGTTTGTTCTCCGCTCGTCACTGAGGACGCTATCGCCGAGGGCTAAACAGAGCAGCGCAATCGGCTCGCTTTAACGATGCTCCTTCCCTATCTCACGTAATTCCTAGACCGATATCAATTGTTCTGCGTATATAGCTGGAACGAGCTCGATTAGATTATACTCGTTATTACAAAGTTATTGCCACCGCGAGCCGCTGGGCCGCGTCGCCCCCACGCTCGGGAGATCCGCTGCTGGGCAAAGGCGCGGAGCGTCGATGGTAGCACCGACTCGCAGCGGCTCTCCGCATAATCGTGGGATTTGCCGGGAACGCTCGAGCGGGGCATCCGGGCCGAGTCTGTCGATTACGAGACCGAGCCTCGCGGTGTGTCTCATGTGCGCTTAAACGCCGAGCGACGTTCTCGCTCGTCCACGGAATTCATTATCTTTTTGCCTTCGTGTACGGTCGTGCATGGCTCACACCGGGGGGAGACCAGAGTACGATCGCCGCTCGCGTCTCTTCCTCGTCCTCCTCGGAACTATATCGATATAGAAGCCCAAAGCGGTCGGTCGAGTCGAGTAAACGATCGCGACTTCGCGGTCGAGACGCGCGTCGAACCGAGTCGCGGTGACGAGGATTGTAATCGGGCGCGAGGGACACAATCGGGCGCAACCGGGTGGTGAAGGGGCGTTTTAAAAATAAAATTCATCGCCTCTCGGGATCGCGGCCCGTCCCTGAACAATCAATATGGCCTCCGGCTCGACGCGGGGCACGCCAGCCTAGGCCCACCAGCGTCCCGTTCGTCGTGAAAAACACACGCGGAATCGCCTCTCCCGCTGTACGACGGGCGGCCGGGGCCGCGAGCGAACGGTCGACCCTCGTTGTCGCGTTATCGCCGCCGAAAATTCAGTTATAGAAACGTGAAAATTCGTTTGTCGAGCGCGCGCGCTCTCCGCACCGACGTCGTCGCGCGGTGTGGCAGAAGACACGGAGCGGTCCGAGGCGTCGGAGTACCTGTTACCCTGGACCGAGAGGCTCTCGTCGCCCTCGCGGCTGTTTTTGGTCAGCGCGGATTCTCGCGTGTGATGCGTCTCGCGGTGCGTCCGAACTCCTAGCGCGTCGCGATCAATCGGAAGCCAGTATCGCGAGGAAGTCAACGTAGCCTGCGGTCGCGATGTCGGAGAAAACGAACGACTGCGGCGAGACGAGGGCGATCGAGGGCTGCCAGCAGGAGGAGGAGCCCGAGGACGAAGAGATGGCGGACAAAGGGGTCGAAGATAAGGTCAGCATAGAGCAGATACTGCAGGGAATGACCAACGAGTTCAATCGAACAGCTGTAAATCCGGCTAAGGCCGCGGACGGCGAGCGCCCGGAGGCCGCGGCGACGATCGGCAAACAGGCGGAGATCGAGAGCCCGGAGAGCGACGGGAAACCCGAGAGCCCGGAGGAGAATTCGGAGCCACGGGAGAATTCGACGGACGAGAAGCGGCTCGAGGACGACGACGCGACGGGGACGGCGAATTGCGTTGACGCCGCGCCGCCGGCGGCGGCCCCGGAGATCGCGGAGGAGAAGGAGGACGTCGAGAAGGAAAAATCCGGGAAGCTGGAGAGTCCCGCGAAGAAGGACAACAATATTCCGAGGATCGTGCTGACCTTCAGGACCATCGACGAGAACACGGATTACGGTAGGAAGACCAAGATATCCAGCTGTTCGTCCAATCTCAGTCTGGTGCCCGACGAGCTGAGCAACTGCGATCAGATAGGTGGCGTTTCGGTGAAGATAGAGCACAGCGATGAGAATTCGGACAATGCTGAGAAATCGGACAACGAGGAGGCCAAGAGCGAGGAGGTTTTCAAGACTGAGGAGGAGGCCAAGGGCGAGAAGGAGGTCGTCGAAGCTGCCAAGGAGGTTCCAGCCGTTGAGAGCAAAAAGACTGTCGAGCCGGTGACTGTGCAATTGGACGAGAAGGAGAAGGTGGTGGAGAATTCGACTGGGGAGAATGCGGATGGGGAGACGATCGCTGAGTCAGCTGCGCAGGCAGAGCCGGAGCCACCGGTCACCAGGAAACGAAGGGGCCGAGCCAGGTACAGAGTAATGAGGTAATTTTTTTATTTTTATTTATTTTCACCAATTTATCAGTTTGTTTTCGTAAAATCTATTTGTTGGATCGTAAAGCTGTGCAGAAACAGTATTTTTTAACTTGGGAATATTTTACAGCGACTCTGCGGAGGAATCTCCAGGTCCGAAGCGTTCGGCTCGGCGACTCTGCAAGGAGTCCATAAAGAGCACAGTGCTGGAGAGCGCAATGGCGAGAAAGGAAAAGTCCAATTACACGCAGGAGAATTCGCAGCTGAAGCGAAAGCAGGCAAAGGCGGGAAGGCCCAAGAAGCCAGTGAAGGAGCAGTCGAAGCAGTTGCAGGTAAAGGTAGCAGACGTGAGATCTGATATTCAGGCTTACAGTGGGGATACGAATAATTCGCAAACGGAGGGCAATACCACGTTGGATAATTCGAAACTCGGAAGTCCCGAGAGTAGCGTGAACGAGACGAGCTATGACGAGGCTCACAATTCCGTAGTGGATTACGACGGGATGCCGAAGCTCTCGCCGATGACGAAAGGCGGCGCCGAGAGCGGCCAGACGCGGGCGGGCGCGGAGTCGATCGGCAATAGCGCGAGCGGCCACGACGAGGGATCCAGCAGCGACATGGACAAACCGTTTTTGAAACCCGCCGCCGGGCGAAGCCGCAGGGAGCGGGGGAGACCGCGGGGCAGCCACGGGGCCAGGAAGATCGCGAAGAGCGACTCGTTCGAAGGTACGGGAGATAAAAGAGATTCGTCAACTTTTTGCTAGAAATTCGAGCGACATGACAATGATGATTACAGATGGCTCGCCGTCCATCGCGGAAACGGGGAAGAACAACGACTATCCGGAAGGTTCGCTTGGCAAACATTTTAATTACTGTACAGTAGGGTATTATAAGTCGGATGTACCAGTTATCGACCGGTGTACCGGTAATCAGCCCCCGTGCTGTGATTACTCGACACTGGCGATTACTCCTATCGATGTACTTATTCAGTTGAATTTCCTCCGCCGCTTTCGTGGCTCGCGTGGCAACATTTTACTCCAGTTTGCACAGTTGTTTTTCAACGATCGGTTAGAAAGGTGCAACTCGTTCCACGTACTCGTCTCGCGTTTCCTCATCGAGGAAACGTCCGCGCAACCTCGTTATCTTAATCTTCTTCCGAGTTATGAATTATTGAAACACCGAGTAGCGATAGATACGAACGGCTCATTGATGCAAATTACCGCGTCGCTCGACGACAGATCTACGGTTGCCGCGTACTTTTTCCCCCGCAATTGCCATATGGAAGCCACCCGCAATTCTGAAATTTAATGAAACCGTTTCAATTTCCCAGAGTACATAATTCCTGCCAAGCGGACCCGGCGAAGTATGGCACCGAGTCCGAGTCCTGCGGAGGGACAGGCGTCGAAGCCCGAGTCGACCGCGATATTCAGTGACGTGAGTGTATTTTCATTAATTCACCGAGTTTACCGAAATCGATACAGGGTTAACGGATAACAATGCATTATTTGCGCCCGACAGTCGTACGAGCAGACAATGTTGTGCCTCTGCCAAGTGAGGTCGCAGCTGTACGTGACGATAACCGGTTCCGGTGCGCCTCTCTACTGCACCGCGATCGATTCCATCGACAACCGTCTGATCGGCTGCTGCAACGAGGTCGACACCAACGACGTGGCGATGCGCCGCCCGAGCATCCGCGTGCCCTTCATCATTCTCTGCCGCACGCATAAGGAGCGTCTGCTCAGGCACAACTGTTGCCCGTCCTGCGGGCTCTTCTGCACTCAGGGCAAATTCGTGCAGTGCCCGAACGGCCACCAGTATCACCGAGAATGCGAGACCTTCGTGAGCAAGAAACCCGCGTGTCCGCACTGCGCCAGCGAGACCTCGAGCTACGACATCGTCGTCTCGATGAGCGGTACGCGAAAGCCCGTTTACATTCCAACGCGTAGAAAATTCTCAAAATTGCCCTCGGCGAAGATGAGCCTGCCGGGCAAAGGGGACAATACGAAGCTGGCCGAGCGACCGCCGAGCCCGCTGGTCAGACCGGAGGACATCAAGATACCGGAGGCCTCGAGCGGCGACCGACCCGAGCGTTACACGATCATGAGCCTCTACACGGCCGTGAAGAACGGCGATTTGGAGAAACTGGTTAACGTCTTGGGTGAGAAGACAACGCCGACTTTTAGCGCGTTTCACAAGTTATTTTTTGTTTTACTCATATTGATTTTTTTTTTCATAGCGTGCGGCTACAACTCTAATCACACTTTCCGCGAGCACTCCCATCGCACCGGGCTTCACATAGCCGCGGAAAAGGGTCATCTGGGCTGCGTCCACGTGCTCATGCAGGCCGGCGCGCAGGTCGATGTTATGGATAAGAATCAGCTAACGCCGCTGATGCTGGCGGCGAGCGAGGGCAAAACCGATGTGGTGAAGTACTTGGTGAGGGCCGGAGCCGACGTAACGCTGAAGGGAGAGGACGGCATGACCGCGCTCCACATGGCCGCGAAGTCCGGCTATCTCGACGCCTGTAGGATCATTTTGTCCGAGTGCAAAGTGCCGAGGACTTTAGTAGGTAAATACGAAAAATTGAGATAACGAAAGGAAATATCCTACTGCATTTTTCTCATCCCCATTATTATATATTCTGAAAATTTGAAAATAATTCTGATCGAAAACCGAAATTTCTGTCGACGAATCTTCAAGATTGCGTGGACGACGGCGGCTGGACGAGTCTGATCTGGGCCTGCGAGTTCTGCCACTCGGAGGTGGCGCGCTTCCTCTTGGAGAAGAAATGCGACCCGCTGATCCGGGACGCCGAGCAGAACATAGCCCTTCACTGGAGCGCCTACAGCGGAAGCTCGGAGATCACGGAAATGCTTCTCAACGAGGGTTGCGACGTCAATGCCGTGAACGTTCACGGCGACACGCCGCTGTAAGTATCGCGCGCGCCGAACTATCGACGTGCGACTCAAAACTCTCGACAAAGACCGTCTCGCGGGAGTCGCGGCGGTTTCTTCGCTCGAGCCTTTGTAAACTTGGTCTCATTTCCTTCGCGCAGACACATAGCCGCCAGGCAGGACCAGTACGCGGTGAGCGTGCTTTTGTTGGCGCGAGGCGCTAAAGTCAGCGAAGTCAATGCGGCCGGCGAGACCGCGGTGAATTGCTGCGTCGTGGACGGCGACACCGTGGCCGCGCTCAGGCTTAACGCTAAGGTCAACGAATTATCGGAGCATATGTGGGAAAAGACGACGAGGATTCTTACGAAGTGAGCACTTGAAACGCGCCGATATCTCCCACGATGAACTGTTTATTTAGCGCAGATTTTTCAAGACATTGAAAACATCAAAACATCTTGTGGAATAATATTTTTCTTCTGCTATCTAGCGATATCTCGAGGGGCAAGGAAACGAATCCGATACAGTGCGTAAATGGATTCGATTCCGAGGACAAACCCACGGATTTCCTCTACGTAACCGAGAATTGCTTCACGAGCAATATTCACGTCGATAGGACGATAACTTCGTTGCAGTCGTGTCACTGCGAGGACAACTGCAGCTCCGAGAAGTGTTTGTGCGGCAATATCAGCCTGAGATGCTGGTACGACGAGGAGGGGAAGCTCATACCGGAGTTCAACTATGTTGGTGAGCGAGCGGGGAAAATTCGTTGATGTTGAACGAAGACGGAGGGTTCGTGGGTCGTTTTAATTTTTTGTTTTTTTGTTTCGCCAGATCCACCGATGCTCTTCGAGTGCAATCAAGCCTGCGATTGCAACAGGATAACTTGCAACAATCGGGTCGTTCAGCACGGCCTCACTCAGCGATTCCAGCTCTTCCGAACGAAGGGGAAGGGCTGGGGTCTCAGGACGTTGAGGCACATTCCCAAAGGGACCTACGTGTGCGAGTACGTCGGGGAGATAATATCCGACTCGGAGGCAGATCATCGGGAGGACGATTCCTATCTCTTCGACCTGGATAATCGAGTGAGTCTTCGGAACCTCGCGAATTTTCGTGAACGACAAAGAAAATTAATCAAACGCGTGTTTCAGGACGGTGAAACCTACTGCATCGACGCGAGACGTTACGGAAACATAGCGAGATTCATAAATCACTCTTGCGCGCCGAATCTCCTGCCCGTGCGAGTTTTCGTGGAGCACCAGGACCTGCACTTTCCGAGGATAGCGTTCTTCGCCAATCGGGACATCGAGGCGGACGAGGAGCTCGGGTAAAAAGCGAAGAATTTCGCGGACCAAAAATAATGTATTATTTTGTTGAATAAAAGTAAGACGATTGCAAACTCTTTCTGTGCCGCAGATTCGATTACGGTGAGAAATTCTGGATAATTAAGTGCAAGTCCTTTACGTGTACCTGCGGCGCCGAGAACTGCCGATATTCGGAGAAAACCATACAGGTGACTCTGGATAACTATCGCAAGAAGATCCAGCAGGAGGAGATACTCGCGGCACAAATGCTCAAGTAGACAAATTCCGGAGCCTTGCGACGTCGCCGAATATCCGCTCGACAACCATCCGAGGCATCGGGTTTATTCAAATTTGTACAATATAAGCAGAGTGTATAAGTACAAAAAACGAAAATAACGTCGTCGTCGCTCCGCCCGGGGCTGCGAACGATCGATTAAGTAATCTCGCAAAAGCAGCTCAAACGACTGACTTTCATTGAATTATGTTTCCAACGAGGATTTGTAGATACGAAGGCGATTAATGCGAATCAAGTTGTTTCTTTACTCGCCGCGCTGCGCTACGCTTAGCCGTTTTTCTTAGCTATCATCACAGCCGAAAGGACATTTTTTTTAACTCGCGAGAAAACCACGTGTGACAGTAGATTTTTATCAACGGTAACGCGAATTATTGTACGACTTTCCGTTTTGTTCCGAACGACGAGGAAACATCGCGCAAATTGCGAATTTTCGTCCAGCTCACTCGGAAGATCGTGTCGATCTTTCGGGTGGGAATATAGAGAAAAAAAAAAGATTTGTTAGATATCCGTCTGTTAATTTTACATTTATATTGTTGATAATTGTGTGTTTTCGCGATACAAAAGTCAGAACATTATATGCATTTGAGAGAGTACACCTTTTTGTACAAATTACAAATGATTTTGTATAATAAAAGAATTGTGGTTTATTGAATCTAATTTTCTGGTCGTTATTTCTACCCAGGTCAAATTTTAGGTGACATTTTATAGCGGCAGTTGACGCCCCTCCAATTATGGATGCAAAAAATGAATAAATAAATCAAAACAAAGACAATTAAAAATTACAGTTTCTAAAATTTCAATGAACGATTCCTGCTCCCTCAACAGGTAAAGCGACGCTATTGCAGAAATTCGCAAGGCATGCTGGGTACGTCGGACGTTATGAAAAGACCCGCCATATTGGGAATACATTCATTTCACTCGCCAATTATTTTAACGTCGTGTAACAAATAACGTGATGAGAACAAAACATTTTTGTCTGTTGGCTCCAAAATATTTTTAATGATACTCACAATCAATACCCGAAACTTCGTCTTCCGGTAGCAGCCGGACGTTAAGTTCGCTGCTTCTCGATGATTCCAAGCCGCAAAGTTGCGCGCGTCATTCCTCAAAGTCTCGCAACTCGACGAAAAGTCCGACGCTCCAACCACAAGAACTCACCCACAATCAACCCTATCCCTCTGCACCCACTGACGACAAAATTCAATATTAACAACACAAATTCACACGCGAAACAACGAAACACGTGGACAAACGCAGCGAAGCGAATTCAATTCAACGAGCGACTGTTGCTTTCCGGAGTCAGCTGACGCGGGCGTCGTCCGATTGGCGGACGTGCGAACATCTACAGTTCGCGTATTCGTCCGGATTGGCCGCCGTCAATTCCGGAGCTTTCAGAGTTCATTCGAGAGCTTCAGTTAGTGCAGCGACCTCGAAAATCCTGCAAACGCGTTACCCATATTTAAAACCGAACACCCCACCCCATCAGAAGACAAAACCCATAAACCGCGACGCGTATTTACAACGCTAAACCACCGAATAACCGAGCGAGCGCCGTGAAAACAGTTGAATCTCAACGTACTGTTGCGTCCCGAAGTCAGCTGACTCAGGAGTCGCGCGATTGGTCGCCTCGCGGACACGCGCACTGCGCGAATTCCCGTGGATTGGCCGCCGGCAAGCTTGCGGCTTTCGAAATTCAATTGAAAGCGCCAGTTAGTGTAGCGACCGTGGAGAGCGCATGCAAGAGCCGCGCGCTATGCGTAGCTGCGTAGAGCCGTAGTAGGGTTGACAAGTGTACATGGCGAGTGGAGCGTTGTTTACGGGTAACGTCGACGACGAGGCACGTTTCCCGTCGTGCGGCCGTTGTGTCGCGGATGTGTAGACCGAGAGGCTGTGCGACTAAAGAGTATTTTTTCGTGAGAGTGATCGAGTTATTCGTATAAGTTTCGGCTTTGCGTATACATGTGTGTACATATATAATAAATATATATATTTCTCTACGAAGCGTGGCCGCGCGATAGTTTCTCCCAGTTCGCGAGCATGAGCAGCCGGGGCTCGGGCTGCGATCGTATTGTGATAGTGATTGAGCGGTGCTGGTGATTGTAGTAGTAATTCGGGGGCCGATCGTTGGGCAAATTCAGAGGTCAGGATGGATGACAGCTGACGGATATATTGCTGGACCTTCATCAGGCAGACTTTCGAGACGGCGAGGCTGAAGACCGACGAGACAGTGGAAGGTAAGAATTTCGCGACCCTCGCTCGCCCGTTCGTTTGTTTATTTTTTCTTTTTTTCCTTCGCATCGAGAAAATCCGACGTCGCCGCTCACGGGCCGAGTGACAGCGCAATCAACGCATGTAAACGCGAGAATTATTCCGCGAATCCTCGAGAATCTTGTTTACATAGAATTACGCGCGGCCGCGGTTCCGTGGGAATGGGGAGAAGAGATGTGACATGTGTGAAAAGGCGGTTTATACGCCGCGGGCGAGGACGGAGCCTCGAGTGCGGTTACCGCGGGGCGCGCGCGGAAAGGTGGACGGTGAAAGGCTTTTTCCGTCACCCGGGAACTAGTCTCCTGGGCATTCAATTGTTCCCGTGTCGGGGAGCATTTCGATCTCGGAAGCCAGCGAAGCAGGATACTCGATTTTCTGGCGCTCGCTCTCCGCTCCTCTCGTGTGCCAACCAGTCCTTCCTCGTTCCTCTCGCGCTTTGCTCTCTCTATCCATTCTTCCCATTCTATTTGCTCACTTCCTGCGAGCTACGTCTCAATCCTTTCTCGCCTCGTCATTCGACCGCGATATATGCTTGCAGGCAATCCTGGAAGCCTTCCGGAGGTCTCGCTTTTCCGTCCTCACGTGCCCAAAGGCGCTTCTTAAGGATTTCGACGAAGACATTTTTTTCGCTTCTTTTTTGTTTGCCCATTTTCAGCTATGTATTATTATTAATATTACTATTATTATTATTATTATTAGAGGTGAAGTAGAAATTTACTGCTAGCTAATTTTTCTTGTTTTTAAAGTCAGCTTCGAAGAATTAAAAAAATGAAGACTCATGAATTGATTCAACTGATCCCGGTCTCCGTCGTGTTTTATGTTTGTTGTTCGCTTTGCCCCCCCTCGTGATTCATAATGGCGGCTGCGTACGTGAATTCTCGCTCGTTGTTCGACGCGACCTACGTGGAAACTTGCGTCTCATCCCAGACAGACATCCAAACATTCCTGCAATGTACGAGAGCTGCGGACAAAGTCCGTCTAGGTTTCTTCTCTATTTAAGAAGAATCCACGGACAAGCAAAACGAACGAGGGACAAAGGAGCGCCGGGTCGCATTGTCCGGCCCCGGCGAAAGGGGAGAGACGTGGAAAACGCGCCCGGGAACTAATCCCGCACGTGTTTTCGCGAATTTTCTTCCAACTGTCGGGCGGAGATCTCGCGAAAGGGAGGATAAAACCTCCGCTGTATTTGCCCTCGGGCGAGAAACGGACTTGGTCCCGACTTTCGCCGAGGATCCGACGGCTGAAGTTGTGTTTCTTTAGATACATTTACGGCTCGTTCTTAATTACTACGGACGGGGGAGATTTTTTTTTTAATGTCTGGTGCCACAAAGCACAACACAAAACACGCCGTGCTTGGTGGCTAATTACTCGATCAAGGTTCAGTACGAAATTTTTTTTTTTTTTTTTTAATTGAACAAAAAAGAAAATTCAATGACATCGGAAAAGCTTGTAATAATGTTTTGTTAATAATATTTTTTATTTTAATAATGATTTTAACCCAATAAATAAGGACAAACTTTGTTATTGCTAATTATTAACGTGAATAGAAACGACCCATCGAGCCCCGGGCTGTACGCTCTGCGTTTCCGCAGCACTCGCTACACTTGTTCAGAAAAAACAAAATTCTAGAGTGTCGGGGCGCAGTGTGTCAGCCTCCTGCGGGACAGCACAACGGCAGTGGGAAAAACGAGAGCGTAAAAAAACTGCTGCGCCAGCTTGACAAAAATTCGAGGAAGAGCGACAGCGCGGGGGAAAAAACGGGGGGGGGGGGGGGGGGAGTGGCTGGCGAGGTAAAATAAAGGCCGAAGGGGGCGGGACCTGTGGCTGAGGGGGAGGCAGGTTGGAGAAAACGAAGCCGGACCTTGGAACCCGACGGGTCATCGTTCCATCGCTCGAGATTGAATTTTCGCTTCTCCCCCTGTTGTAGACACGAGGGAATATTCCGTCATTCCCCGACTTCTCGCGCGATTCGTGATCGAGCGCGAGAGACAATCGATTTTTTTTTCTCTCTGGTTGTCGACCATTCCCGTTTCTATTGGTAGTATTTTCACGAGCGAGTTAGCGCGGCTGAGGTAGGAGGGGGAGGTGACCGGTTTGTTGACTTCGGGGAATTCGCTTGGCACACAAGCTGTCTCTGTGTGGATTCTCTTCGCGGAAAAATGAGATTTTTCAACTCGACAGAGCGAATAGGCAACGAAAGCATAATATTTCTTCGCGGTTAGTCGGCTCAATTTTCGTGGGATTTGTTTTCCGATGCGAAAGCGCGACCGCGCTTGGCTCAGACTCTGTCGGGACCCTCGGAGATATCATCGTATCGGAATCTCTGTCTCTCTATCGCTGCTTTTCTCCCTTCCTAAGACGAGGGTTACGCAGATTTGAAAACTTCTTATATTCCGACGTCGACGATAAGGAAACGTACCAGTCTCTCCCTCGCTCTCCGCAACCGCGTACACGCCGGGTAATGGATACGGAAGATCGCGGGTCCGTTGAGCCCGACATCCGCATTCACTTTTCTCCCGAGTATTTGAATAACATGAAAATATTTGCAGCGGTAGTTTTTTTTATTCGTTACAACCTTTGATATAATAGCGTCAATAAAAATCTATTTTCGCTGAACTTGTAAGGAATTATTATTATTACTATTATTATTACTAGCAGGTTGTAGCGGCTCGCGCGCTCGTTATATGCTCGCATCTAAATTAGATCGTTAAGAAAATTAATGTGAAATTAACGTCCAAACTTTACGAAATCGAGATTTTTTTTTTCGATTTCGTAAAGTTTGAAGATCCTATCCGATGGGAAATTTCCCGTTGATTCCGAAAAGCACCGTTGTTTGCCCGAAAAACATCAAATTCGATGAGAAAAATGCTAGAAATGATTTTTCACTTTTTTCGAAATTTCGTCACTTCACTAAAATCAAGGTTACTTTTTTTTTCGATCGGCCAAACCTGGGTTTTCTTTTTGCGTTCGAGAGAAAACTCTATAACGAAGAGAATGCCGCCAAGCGGAATGCGATATCTTGACTTTTTAATTTTTTACAGGATATTAAAGTGAGACCGTCAAAAATCACAAATTTTTAGAAGGGTTTAATTTTGAACCCCTTTCGTTTTTTTTGCGATTTTTGGGAGTCTGATACAAATTTATAATTTTGGGACAGATTTGAATTAGGGGGGGGGGGGGGGGGGGCAAGGCTTTATTATTTAGGGCAGACTTTCATTAAGGGGGCTGGGACAGACAAACAGACAAACAACTTTCCAAAATATATTTAAGAATACTACTACTATCATTATTCTTATTATACCCCGTTTCTATTTCTGTACATTTATTTTCCGACGCAGTTAATTATTTCGCCATAAATTCTTAATAAGAACACGACGGAAATACGTCTAATTTTAATTACGCGATCCTGCATTCAATATCGTCCACCCCGCGACACGAGGCGGAATTCCGGCATTTCTATTTTCATTTCCCCGACGCCGCGCTATAACCGTCGTTCGCGCGCGCGCGCAACACTGAAAAAAACAGCGCGCGAACGATCGCGTCCACACCGCACGGCGGGCTTCACCGTCGAAACCCATAAACCCACACCCAGCGTCGTTATCCGGGCGGCTATCGGGAGGCGAACTTATCTTTTGTCCTATCGGCCGCCGTGGAGCTCCCACAGTACACAGACCCGCGGTCTCTCGTGGCTCCTGCACCTCCCGGCCCGGCGGCGCGAGTCTCTCGTAGGCCGGGGAGCTCGCGGCGCGCGCGCGCGATTAGTGCCACGCGACCGTTACACGGGCCTCGCCTCTCTCTCCTCTCAGGCCAAGCGTTAATACACCAATATACACACGTAATATCGACCGCGGAACGAAAATTTTCATTCCACCAAAACCCTCGTCCTCGCTCCCCCCTCACCACTCACTGTATGAACGTTACTCCCCCCCCCCCCCCTCCCCACTCACTGTATAAACGTTACACACACGTAGAGAGCCCGGAAGGTTGCGGCGAGGGTGAAGTAGGACGCTCGAGGTGCGGGACGCGGCGGAGAGTCGAAGCTCGGGAAGGAGCCTCGCGAATAACGTTGTAAAATTTTCGAAGCTGGAGGAACGACGAGGTTTGTGTGTGGTGGGAGGAGGGGGGGGGGGAGACGGCAGTTCACGTTCTCGGGGTCTCTGGGGCTTTTAAAGTTTGTCCGGAACGTTGGGCACACGTAAACACGCTCGAACGCGAGTCGGCGTGTGGCGCGCGTTGTGTGTTGAGCCGACGATGAAAACCGTTGGAGGATGTGGAAGAGGGAAAGAGGGGGAGGGGCCGAGGAGAGGAATCAGGCCTGGAGGCGTCGCGAATTGACTCGCGGTTTAACGGTTAAGTGCGTTATGAGAGATTTTACGTGGTTGAAACGCTCGGGCGATGCCGGCGGTGGTGTTGTTGTGCTGAAACGCCTGCGGTGCAGCGACGGCGGCGGCGGCGGCGTCCCTCGTGCGACCTCTGCCGCACAGTAGTGTTCTTCTTCCCACCCGGGACGTACGTGTCGTCCCTCGGGCGGCGCAGCCCGAGTCCCATCGTCGATTCTTCGTACCGGTTTGTCGGATTCTAGCGAAACTTTGATCGGGTAGTCCAGGGTGATCCGCGCGGTTTTATTGCACCGTGTCGAGGAGGGAATTGAGAGTCTGATAAAAATGATCACGAAGTAAAATCACAAGGGATCGGTAAGAAAATGTAGCGTTGTTTATTATTTGTATCGCCTGTTAATAGAAGACATAACCTCAATTTCTCAGAATAAAATCCGTTTTTTGTTTTAGGTTTATGGGACGCATTACCAAATTTTCGAAAAAAAAAAAATATACATATATATATATATATATCGGCATGACATTTGTTGACCTTGAGAGGTGGCAGATGTAATTCCGTATCTTCTGGATCTGTAGTAGGTTTATTTTTTTCAGGATATTTATGGTGGTTTTCGGTGGATTTTCTTTCTCGCCATGTTTGCAACAATGAAAGAGAAAGGCCGGTTGTCGGACTGACGGGAAGCCGGGTCGAGTGACAGAGCGAGGGGAAGCTGAAAAGAGCAGAGAGCGGCGGACGAGACACGCGGGGAGGAAGCGCGGCAGAGTGAATTGCTGTGGCAAAAAGCGAGAGGAGCCGGTCGCGAGGATAAAGCCCTTTGGACACTCTGACGCATCAGCTATTACATAAAGAGCAGTAATGGTTTTTCTTTATTCTCGCGCGACTCGGATGATCAAGACTTTTACGAGTTGCTTGGTTATTCCGTCGGCCTCTATCCGCGTGTAAGGAGGGTGGGGGAGGGGGAGGAAAGAAATGAGATCCGGAGAAAAATTGCTTGCTCTTACGGAGCTTACGCCGGTGAACTCCGTAAATCGTGGATGGTTAGCGGTGACTCGGAAAAGCTTCGGGTCGACGGAAAACTCGCGGCGCAAGTTTTGTCGTAAAAGGATTAGGGACAGCGAGATGTTCATCTTTTTTTTTTTTTCTTCCTTTGACCTTTGGAATTAAGACTTTCCGCTCGCGAATTAATTTCGTCTTACCGCATACCGGGGCGCTTGAAAAGTTTTCTTTTTCCTTCACGGTGACTGCGATGCCGTCTGGCTCCGAATTATTTTTTTATCGTCTTGTCTTTTTTTTATTTGCCTCGAAAAAATTGTTTTTCTCTGGATCAAGGGAGAAAGTGTTTGCGGGGGTAAAATATGCGAGTTGAGAACGATGGTGTAGATAAAAAGTCGATATTATGGACAAAAAATGTGGATACTAGAGGGGCTGATTTTGGCATTTTTCGACCGGATCCGGTTTTATGAATTCTGACGAAAGAACATGGAATTTTTTTGTTTTCTAATAAAGTAAAAAAAAAGAGTTTTTAGGGGTTGAGTATGCGAGTTGAGAACGCGTCCTCCGTTGATGTAAACCGGTTGTCAGAAAATCGGTACAAGAATCAGCAACTCGTGACGATCAGAGGGAAAGCCAGTCCACGTGTTCCACGTCGTCTCAAGCTAAGCTCGGCGCGTTACGGTTTAGAGCGGCGGCTTAAGGCGACGTCGAGCTACGGTTTGCTCCGCGGTTATGTTTTCCACGTGTTACCAAAACGGTTTTCAGCTCCACGTCGTATCACGAGTCAACATCCCTTGATCCCTCGCAACGTTCGTCCGGTATCGATTATAAATTAACTCAACCATATCGCGTTAATCCCACTGAGAATCGTTTGGGGTCATCTGCACCGTCAGCCGCGTATCTGACGTCCACCATCTCTCCCTTTTATTTTTAATTCTCGTATCTACCCGTGGCGCAGTGACTTCTCGCCAGTCACATAATCGAAACGGGAGAATTATGCGGTGGCCACACTCGGCACAACTGCGAATAAGATCTTATCGCGCGGGGGTAAAAGCTTAACGACTGGACAGCCAGGCGCGAGTCCGTCACGCACCTTGAGCTACGTTATATTTGTCCACACTTATAAATATTTTAACGCGGTGAATTTGCGCGACACGAGTACCGGAACGTTCACTCCACTCGGAAAATCAAACACGTAGATCTTGAGAGGCTTGACGGGGGACATTTTTTGAAAAATTGTACATTTTATTTGACTTTATTTTCATGTAAAACCATCGCGCCCGGAGAGTCAAGGAGGAAACGGAACTGAAAGATCGGCGGATCAAAGTCATCGAGGACATCGACAGCCAGCGATCTGCTCGTCAGCACCGACTCAACATCGACAACAGCTAGTCAACTGCTCGCCAGGACATCGATTCGTCATATCCCATGACGTGAAAAAGCTTCGGCAGCACAAGGGCCTAAAATCTGCTACATCAAAATCGTGCTTCGAGCTTTCCAGCTCGGACCACAAGACCAGGCGTATGCCCGGTAGCCCAGCGTACTACCTAACTACCTACCGATTACCGAACCACGATACGCACCGATATCCGTCAGGCTAATCTACGCGTCAGCCTAGACGAGCCTCTGAGCCTCGCCTCACGCGAGCGAGCGTTAACCCCCGATTAATTTCGTGGAACACAAAAATTCGTTCACCCCCGAGGGAAAACTCCGCGAAGCCGTCCTCGAGGGTTCACTTTATTTATAGTTGCCAACGAAAGCACAAACAGATAACGCCAAGTTCTTTGCCAGCTCAGGCAAACTTGGGCCGCGTCGTAAACGCGCGACAGTGGCCTGACTTTTTTTTTATCTCTTCGATAGCTAGACAGATTCGTATCGCCCTAAGTTTATATTTACCGGTAGTCAACAATTTTATTCCACAATCAATGACACAGACTACAAAAAAAAAAAAATTCTCTTATCGCCACGCAAATTCATCCAACGGCAAAGTAACATTTATTCCCTATCTCGATTCTCGGAGGGTATGAAAAGAGTCGAGCGAATGTGGAGAATCGATTGACACGACGTGTAACGCGCGAGCTAAAAGCCAACGCGACGGCATCTCATTGTGGTTACGCTCACTCCATGCCAGTCATACTTCAATCAAGGCCTCGCCATAAATATGCAATTTATTAATAAAAAAAAGAGAACGACGTGTGGTGAACGACGAAGCCGCGTTTTTTCCGGGAAACCCCGTCACGGCCTCTCGCTTCTCGTTGGGGTGAAAAAACATGTTTTTCTCGGATAAATCCCTGTAGCACGTGAACCCCTTAGTCGTTGCAAGGCGAATTCAGCTATTCGACGCGGAGGCGCCCGCGCTCGGAATTCCACGCTCCTCTTGCTCTCTATACTCCGCACTACCTTCTCGTGCATTAAGCCACGAGCTTCTCGCGGCGACGCCTGCAAATCATACATGTACAGATATATTTATACGTGCACGTATCATCACATATATATTTACAAGCGCGTGTATATAAATATATCTGTATACATTGTGTATTCGCATATATACATTGCACGCCTCCGCACCTAGACGTGATTGGATCAGCCGTCAGGTTAGCGCGGATGTTGCGGCAAACGCAACAGGGCACGTAAAGGGTGTCGCGGAAATTTCGGCGGGCTTGATAACACAGAACAAGCCAGCGAACCGCCAGCCCCTTCGTCATTCCACCACGTTCGTCGTCCTCTCCTTGATCGCGCGCGCTTCTCCACCTCGCCTCGTGTGCACACCGCGCGGGGATTGCACGGTGTATATATGACACGACAGCGCAAGCCAAGCGTTTCCCGTCTCATCCTTCGCCACCCTCGCAACAATATATTCCCCACGCCCGTTGCACGCTCGCGTCCCGCACCTGTGAGCGTGGAGCGCCAGCGACAACCACGGTACACACAAAGCACCGAGCCCTCCATCGAGATTCCGCGCTCGGTGCTTTTTTACTCGCACCTCCGTCATCCTTCACTGAGCTTTCGTGGCGATGAAACTTGTTGCGATGGAGCTTTCGACGCTGGATTTTTTCGCGCGGGGGAAGTAGTCGAAACGCGGTTTTTCGGAGTAAATTAAAGAGTGAATTGTTTACAGTGATGTTGAGGGTTTCAAGAATTTTTTTGTAGTGCGTCAGATATTGAATGGAATGACGATTAATATTTTAGTTATTATCAAAGAATGATAGCAAATTTATTTTTGAATAGAGAAAATAGTAAAAGTTTTTCTTCCAAAAAATTAAGATAAAAAAATTTGGTACCTGCTTGACTGTTGTGATGTTCTGTGATCTCTTTAAATGCACAAGACGTAGGTTGAAAATTAGAGCCAAAAAAATAACAAGGTGTGTGGAGCTGACTTTTCCCTCGCAGCTAGTTTTCTTATTTTCCGTGCCTCCTATCAAACTTGTTGCGGAGTCTCTGCGAAACAAATATTCCAACGAATATCGGGGGTAACGCGGAATACAAACGAGGCGATGCGGCGAGAAGCGCGAGGCAGGACTTTTTGTCAAGTAGAAGTTAAATTAAACGCAAGTAGCGGCGCGTGAGGGACGAGTGACGAGGCGAATTCTGACGGCGCGGGGAAAGCTCGTCGTGGGGTTTCCTTCAGTCATCGTCACGTCGTCGCAGGAGAAGTAAAATTTCGCCCGGGCTTTATGCGTGCACGCTGAAGGATCGTCGTCTCACGATGTTTAGAGCCGTCGACTCCTCTCGCGCGCTTCCGCCTCTCTTCTCCCTCGCCGAACTCGACACTTTCCGGCTCCGATGTACCAAACGACGCGTTCCGGGTTAGTTGAAAAGCGTCCTCGTTTTCGCTCGTCTCTTAGCTCATCCGGCGCTCTTCCCCGACGTCTATTCGCTCGACAGGCAACTCGGATACATATTGAAAGATTTTATTTTCCTTTTTCGAAAGAAATTTCCCCTGTAAAAGATTGTTTCGGGATTATTTCATCGAAAATCAGGAAAGGCGTTGACTTTTCTATGTTGAAAGTCGAATACTCGTTCATTTTTTATTTCTGATGCGATTCAATCCAGTCACTCGGGACCGGAAACGAGTTCTGAAATCTTTCGTGAAATAACTTTTCTTTTATATCGCACTAAAAATGTTTACAACCGGACGGATATTTCGTATAGATTGTTGGATATATTTTGTTTCGGTGGGGGAGAAACGTTCAATTGTTGGATCGTTCAACCTCTAATTCACTCTGTTCCGCATACCGCGCAGTAGTGAACCGCCCGACGTCGAAACTCGCGGTGCAAAGTTAACGGGCGCCCGGTCGCCGCTAGCGTCACGTCCGCTGGCAGACGCCAGAAAATCCAACGCGTACGCCGCAGTTTCAGCGTCATGTGAAGTGCGCGCCCCGCGCGTGTAACTATAAACTCGGAAATAAAACCCTTAAAAATAAACCGACCCTCGGAAATGGCGCGCTTTACCTAATTCCCCTCCGAGTCGGGGTTTAATCGCCTCGAAACATATTTCAGACCCATTAAAAATCCTTCTTTTTTTCTTTTTTCACAAAAACCCATAACAATTAACTTCAACATTTACGCTTTTTTAAAAATCTCTTATAAACATCATTTTCGACCTCACTCAAAATAACGGTTAAAAATTCCAAACCACCGACATTAAAAAATGTCTCGCCTTCTGATTTTCGTTATCCACCGAATCCAGTGATGAAGCAACCGTTTCCGACATTTTTAGTCTCTCAGCAAGATTAAAAATCCCACCGACGGGTTGTTTATTTTTCGAGCGACTTGCGAAATTACGTTTGACGAGAGCAAAAAAATCTCATTCCGGTCTCAAGAACAATAAAAATACTTTCAAGTCGCTGGCCGCGCGGATGCACCGAACGCGAGTGCAAACTCCGCGCGCACAAACGACGTGCAACAGATAGACGGGGGGGATTCCCGAGGGAGAGAAACGGCGGCGGTGCTCCGTTCGCCCGTACGCGAAGTCGTTTGCGCCGGTGTATATCTCATGAATATTTAGCCCGATATGCATATGTGGAGCGTCGGGGATCCACGATGCGCTCGGTCCCCCCGTCTGACCGACCGCGGACCTTTTCCCCTCGGAGACCCATAGCGATTCCGCCGTCGAATTCAGCGCGCGCCGTGCGCTTTTGCCTCTCGCGTCCCAACTTTTCGTCCGCAACTTTGCGTCGCCCTCGTCCGCGCGCGGTGACTCGTGTAGAGGAGCCTGTTAAATTCACCGCGAACGCGAATGCACGCAAAGTTTGAAAATTACTCGGCCACTACGACTCCGCGGGTGCCACACGGCGGATTTTATACGCCGGGCGGAACGCTCGACTCGGGCCACCGGGTATAATCGAGTTGGCTGCGCCGCTACGCTCGCCGAGTTGATATACCAGATCGGCACATATAAGGCTGCCGCCGTCTGCGGGGTACATTGTCATCAACCCGTTGATGTGTTTACGCAGAAGTCGTGGCTCCCCCACCCCCTCCGCCCTCCTCTTCCTCTTCCCGTATCTGTCTCGCTCGCTCCGCGCGGCACGAGGCAAAATCGTCGGCAAAGAGAAAACGAGACTCTCGTCGAGAGTCGCGGAAAAAGCTAGAGGCGAATAAAAATTGGTTGGCATCCCAAAGTCCCGGATCTTGGGGAGCTGATAGGGGTAATTGAGATGGACGGGGGAGACGTCGCGGGGTGGGTGGGAATAGCGAATATTTACGATGTATTCGCGACGAGAAAATAAGGAAAAGGCTACGGGGATAAAAGTCTGAGCTGGAGCAGTTAATAAAATTGTTTTTCATACTTACGCGTATAAATATACGGAATACGAGGGACTTTTGGATATATTTTTGGATGTTGGGATGACGTCAGGGTCGTAAAGTCTAAGTGAAAACGTGAAGTGAGTCAGGGTTGTGAATACAGGGTTCATCATTTATTTTCCTAAACATTGATCGCCGTTGACTATTTACTCATTTATTTACACCATTTTTTCAACAATCGCGATGCCTTTTTTTCAAGCTATGAAGTCCTTTTTTTACTAATATTTGCTGGAACCGAAAATCAATAGAAATACGAAAACAAACCTGTTTCAAAACAGCCTCGTTACGGTGCCCGGATGGACAAACAAAAAACGGAAAACAAAAAACCGAATATATCGTCTTTTCCCGGCGTCGTGTCGCCTCGCGGAAAACTCATAAATCTCCCGATATTATTATTGACTTTCCATCCCGGCGTCGCTTGACTAGGAGGGCGCCAAAGGGTGACGCGACTTTTTGCCGACAAAAATTGGGGACGGCTGAATGAGTAGGCGCCTCTCTCGATCGGCTCTATCAAAGGCACAGAGGGGGGATGTGCTACGCTCGTCTGTTGCGTCATTGGAGTTTCGCGTACAGGGAGGAGGGGTGGGAGGGTTGGTGGAACCGGCAGAGCGCCAGGGGTTGAAGAGCAGGAGGTAACGTTGCCCTGAGATCCCTTGGACGCCACTGCTAGGCAAGAGAGACAGAGAGAGCGAAAGTACCAGGGCTCGCAAACTGTATATACAGGTATATATATGTATAAATATATATGTATATATATGTATATACGTTTGGTATCGGGTAGAAAGAGAGCAGCAGGGGTGAGAAAGAGAGGACGAGGAACAGAGAGCGAGAGGCAGGCAGCAGGGAGGCAGCAAGCAGGCAGGCAGGCAGGCAGCAGGCTGCCCCGGGCATCGATCGACGAACGCCAACGGCGGACCTGGGAAACCGGATTCATTCGCTCCTGCGTTCGGAATACTCGCGCCGAACCAGTCCGAAACTCGCCGCGCGCGTTCAGTTATCTCCGGCGCGAAAGCCCACCAAGTCGGGGAGAAACCTTCGTTAGGGAAAGCAGCCACGCGTGGACGGACATGCACACCCCCCGCCTGATCCGTGTGTACCGCGGATATTCGCCGGTGGATGAAAGTTTTTGCACAGGCTCGTTGCGCATATCGCGCGTCGGTTAAGGGGAGATGGAGTCACCTGGAAACGCGGGGAGGATTCAAGCGATGTAGACGTTGCAGGAATGATATTTTTTTTTAGTTAAGTCTGACGGTGCATTTTTTATGTACAAACAGTTGGGTACATAAAGAATGTTAGTAAATGATTTAATTGTTCCGCATGGGCAGTAAGAGTTTTTATCAACAAATATTATGTATGCAATTCTTGCAACATTCGATTGTCATAATTTTTACGTACACCCCTTCGCTGCGGATTCTCGCGAAACGTGCTGCAGTTTTATTCACCGGCGCAAATTTAATCAACTAATTAGCAATTAAAAGTTATTTATGGATGCGTCGAAGTTAGCGAACGAAATATTTGGGAATGTCAATTACGACGCGTTATCGAATGCCCAAGTTGATATTTGTTGAAATTTAATTTTTTTGTACAAAATGGCTAAAAAATGGGGCCTGTTTTATTTTAAAAAAAGCGCTACGAACTCTCATAAAAATAATTTACAAAATTAGTAACCACGGCTGACAATGCTCGCTGTTAAAATGTAAATAACATTAGAATAAAAATGAGACACCATTGAAGGACACTTTACTTCCTTTGCTTTCCTCTCAACCGGGAGGAAAGTTCGGTATGATACGCAAGGAGAGATCCAGACGCTCAATATTCCAGCCACGAAGTGCGTTGATCATATACTACACAAAAGCTCGTATACTCTCCGTCGCTCGGGCTCAGATTTGCTATTCAAAGATTCGCAGAGATCGAGGCGAGAGAGTGCGACCGCATACACCACCGTCGTTTCCCCGATATCCCGCGCGCCATACGTAGCGGCCGTCGGGTAGCAGTGGAAACGGCAGCGGCACAGCAGACCGCGCGATCACGGATATAGAAGGGCTTAACGGTAAGAGCCTCGATGCTTCTGCGATCCGGCGTTGCTGGAAATATAAGCTCCACGTGCGTATTCATATGTAGAATCTAATCCCACTTCGTGTCCGCTGTTGTTGCCTCCGGGCTTATTCCACGCTGGATCGGGCTACCTTTCTTCCGCTCCCAAGGCCGACGACTCCTTCCAGCGAATTCTTACGAGTCGCGTGCTCGAAACTTCGCCCTGCGAATAAGACGTACACTTTTCGCTCGTACTTCGCCATTACCAACATTTTTATTTCTTTATATTCGATTCAAAGAAAAAAATATTATTGCAATATTTTTCTTATGCTCAAAAAATTCTAGAATGGCACAAGGAAAAAACTTTTTTGGTCTTTTTAAGTTCGTGCTTGGAATAAAATATTCATTCAGTGGCAACTCAATGAAAATTATTATAATTTATTTGATTTTTTTTATCAAAAAACAATAGTGTCTGTGATTAATTTTTTGGTAAAACAAAAGAACAAATACAAATAAATAAATAAATAAGTATTGGGTTCTTATTATACCACAATAAAACGAGCTTTGTTTCGTTATATCTGAAGCTCCGGCTTTGTCGGAGATTGCTTTTTTCTTCAGATAAAACGACAGGTGGGGCGTATACAGGATTCTTCGGGATGTGCGGTATCTAGGTTATTAAGTAGGTAAAGGTGGGACGGATACATTAGGACAGTGGAGGATGTCAGAGGGACACGAAAAAGCTTTTGGTGTGTTAGGCGAAACTGTACATAACGGATATACGAACTCTATATATTTTTTCCCCTTTTTTTTCTTGGGCGAAAGGTGAAACCTATACTTATCGTAAAAAGTGAGGGTTTCCCCCGCAACTTTATTCGTGATTCACGTCACCTTTGGTCGAGCGAATTTCGCGCAGTGCGAGGGTCGATGATTCCAGGTCCGACCACAAATCTGAACTGTCCTGTTGATAGGAGAGCCGCGGGCATAATAGTATTAGCGAGTCGGCTGCTAAACGCAGGAATCCCGTGAAAGTGACTATCAGGTCTTGTAGGTACGTCTCTTACCGCCGGGAAAGTTTGGCCAATCCGCAAACCCGACCGCAGATCGTGTCTATCCCCCGCCCGACTCCCACGCCACTACCAATTAATCGGGCGGTCCTGGACTATCCAGTTTGATTCGATCGGACGTCTGACCAGACACTCGCTTAACTACTTCGATCGTGCGCAAGATACTTTCCGCTCAATTCCCCACTGGTAACTTAAAGAAAGAATCTTCTTTGCTTCCAAATAGTAATTCGTAAATATTTTTTGATTAATACTAATGCAATATTTTCTTTAGTATACCACAAATGAAATTTTCGTGAGGTATTGATTTTCGTGGTTTTTTTATTTTTATTTTTTAAAATTTTTTTACAAAAATAAGCCTATACGCGCGTTACACGCGCTTAATCAGTTGATGCAAAAAAAAAAAAAAAAAAATCGGAAATAATCGTTTTTGTGAAAATTATCGCGTTAAAACAAAAACTAATGGGACATAAAAAAAAATGTTTTCGCACTTTTTTCGACATTTCGTATCTTCACTAAAATCGAAAAAGCTCCATAACGAAGAGAATACCGCAAGGTGGATTGCGATATCTCGATTTCTGATTTTCTCACAGAATTGTAAAGTCCAACCCTCATAAGACGCAAGTTTTTCCATACCATTTTCCCTTGCGTTTTTCGCGAAAAAAAATATGACGAGAAAAACGCGAACATTTTTTTTCTCTCTACAAATAAAATATTAGTCGACATTCTGTGCCCGATCACCTTTCCCGAAATAACTTTAACGAACCTTCAATCCTCGCACGCCCGAGGAGTATCAAAATACAGCAATACGATTGAAAGAAAAAGAAAAAAAATGTAGCATTCAGTTATCCCGTTCCCTTTCATTCCTTGTTACGCGCCTCGTTACCGCGCTCGCGAGTTCCTTTGTGAACCGCACAGGGAGACTTGCTCACTGCGTAGTCCTCGCGACTTACGCGGAAAGCGGATGCCGTTCAAGAGAGGAACAAGAGCCGGAAAGGACGAGTACTCAGAGTCCGTGCGCGAAACCCGATGTCCTTTCAACCAGCCGGTTCGCCAACCCCTCCCTCCCCCGACACCCGTGCCCGTTGTGCCGGTTCCGGACGAGCCGCAAGCCGCAATATTTCATTTTCCTGCGTTCGTGCCGCGCGCGGACCCCGTTTAACTCGTGGCCGCTACGTGCCCGGACGGCGAAGCGACGGACGGATACGCAGACAGACAGGCAGACCTCAATCCACACGGCTTTGGGTCTCTGGCTCTTCTCGAGAAATTTAAATCCACGCCCAGGAAGATATACCGCGCCGCTCGAAAATCCTTGAAATTACTGGGCTCAACGAAGGTTGAATCTCCCCCCCCCCCTCCCCCCTCTCTCCCTCTCCCCCTTCGCCGTTTCCCCCTCCCAGCCTTTTTCTCCCCCCGACCATGTGATCGAGGCATCCGCCGAGTGGTTTCGAAACGAGATTTCAACGAGCTTTCCACAGTTCGCCCCCTCCCCCTCCCCACCCTCGCTGAAGCTGGGGGGGGGGGGGGGACGCGAATATAACTATAGCTGTATATAAATGCAGATGCGTTATATACATCCTGTCGCGAATATTTACCCCGAGCTACGTCGTCGAGTTTCATACGGAAACGCGTGGCGAAAGTTGAGGTCTCATTTTCCTCTCGCCAGTTTCAGGCTCGTCGAGAGCGCCTCTCAGTCTCTCGCTTCTTCTTCCTCCTCCTCCTCCTCGTCTGTGCCGGTTGCCACGTATACACCGGGCTTTCGTACTGGTGTTTCATACGGAAATTAGCGAACCGTTGAATTCTAAGCCGTTGGCTCTGAAGGCGGAGGCGTCGCCTCTGTGTTCGAACTGCACGAGTGAAAGAGCTCGGGGTGGGAAGGAGGGACGACGGAGCAGTTTTGCAGTTTAATCAGCTAATAGAGCATAAACGTGTATAGCTGTGTTTTATTGTGTCGACTGTCGGGGGGAGTGTTAAACGGGGGAGAGGGTTATTCGTAAGTAGTTTTCGAAAGAGTCGCGGACAATGTGGCGCAGCAGCCGAGGAGTCGAGCAGTCGCGGGGGGGTCGGTTAACCCCGGGAAACGAGGCCAACGAGAGGAGTCGAAAATTTTCAGCGTGTGTGAAACACGGTTTCCCGGGTTCTCGACGAGAAAACTTTTGGCTCTCGGCACCCCCGGGAAGGGGCCAAACTTCTTGGCTCACTCGCGAGGCGACTTTTCTTCCGGGGCTGTGTTCGAGGGTGTAAAAAGTTTCGCAAAAAGTATACCGCGAGAGCGGCACCGACGGTTAAAATCCGCTTACATCGCCTCGGTAGGGAAATGTGGCGCGGGGCGGACGCGCATAACGGGGGATTATCGTGCCGGGACGATGAATAATCGCTTGTTCCTCGGTTGGGGGGGTGGAAAAAAATTCGGCGCTGGTAGGAAGACTCGGGGCTGCTTCCGTGCTCTTCCCGCCCCTCGGCAACAAAAGTCTCCCCGTTTCGCGTTCGCCTCGGCAACGTTTGGCCAACTTCTCGACTCTCGACTCTCGCGCTTCGACGGAGCGGCACAAATGGAAGCATCAGAATGGGACAATCAGAAATCGTCTCGCTGTCTGTGATTTTCTGGGTTTTTCCTGACTGCTTTTTGGGACATTTTTTGTTTCCCTTTTTTGGGGGGTTTTATTGTCGTACTCGAGTTCATGATGATGGTTGGGGAGGGAGCCAATTTTTTGGGGCTATTTTAGTGGATCGTCGGATGGACGGGGGCGGGGGACATTTTTTCGAGCTTTCGGGGTCATCTCGAAACACTGACGCGGACGTAACGACATTTCGGTGCAAGTTTTCCACGAAGAAGACGTTTGGTATTTTCGTCGCTGATTTATTAATCCCCCTCGTCGATCAATTCCGCGGGGAGCACCAAGTGGGTTGAAATGTCGATCGCTTTTGAGGACAATGCCACGGGCAATTGTGGCTGCGCGACTTCGTCCATTGTGCGACTCTCGTGTGTCGCATCTCCGCGGGTCTCTTGGGTCGCGCGGATTAATTTACGAGCGACGAGAAACAGGTGAAGGAAAAAAATGCAATATAAAAGTTTTCGTGCAGATCGTTTGCTTCACGGTGAATTGAGAAAAAACGATTGCACACTGAAATGAGAATCACGGTTCTGCAAATTGGGGTGGTTAATAAATTTCGACTTTTCTGTAGAAATATTTTTCCGGGATGATAATATTTTTGCGATCAATAATGCTATTTTTTATTTTGTAATTTGTATCTTACAAAAAAAGTATACAGAGATTTTTCTTCCAGTTCGAGTCAGTCGAAAAAGTTCATCTTTAGTTTTTCATTCAATAGGAGGACTTTCCCATTTTTTATGGGGTGTGGAGAAAGGGAGTCTTTATAATAAAAAAGAAACTTTTGACTGACTCGTGCCCCTTACAATAAAATGTATAGCAGTCATTTTGAACACTTAAATCAGGGTTCATATTGGGTGTCTCGTAGTTTTGCTGCACAAGGCGAAGAGATTTGTCAATCGTGGGGTGCGTTGAGAGATTAAGGGAAGAGAGAACGAAAGTGCTCGCAACGGATCGGAAAAAATATCGTTGAGTGGATGGAGGGGGGAAGGCGTGGAGAGAAGCTAAGTCCGACCTTGGGGTGGAGAAAGCGAAAGGAAAAGCTGCGCCCTGTTTCACCCTCCTGCCTCCCCTCGCTCTTTTTTTGTTTTTCACCGGGGGTGTCTAGAACATTTTTCCCTCTCTTTCTCTCCCCAATGGTAACGACTGAGTCGGCTGGTGAGTTACACCAAGCCTAGTTTTACCCGCCCTTCCTGCACGCCGCAATATCGCTGATCTGTATCGATGCGTCGCTTCCTTCTTTCCGTTTGGCAGACATTTTCTCGTCTCCCTTTTCGTAGTTTTAAGTAATCCTGAAAATGTTCCAGTCACATCCACCAACTTTAATATCGTACTAGGCTAATCACACGCGCTGGCGCGCGTGCCTGAAAAACTTTTCGCCAAAATTGACCTCAGAAATATTTTTTTCAAAATATCGACTTGTAACCTATGCCATTATTCTCAAGTCGTATATTCTACCCCTAAAAACACTGGTTATTAACCTTTTTTAATCGATTTTGAAAAAAATATTTTTTTGGCGATTTTTTTTCTGTCAGAAATCGTAGATCCGTCTCCGGACCGAAAATCGACAAAATCGACCCCAATTTTTTTTCTTTTCAAAATATCGACTTGTAACCTATACCATTGTTCTCAAGTCGTATATTCTACCCCTAGAAACACTGGTTATTAACCTTTTTTAATCGATTTTGAAAAAAATATTTTTTTGGCGATTTTTTTTCTGTCAGAAATCGTAGATCCGTCTCCGGACCGAAAATCGCCAAAATCGACCCCAATTTTTTTTCTTTTCAAAATATCGACTTGTAACCTATACCATTGTTCTCAAGTCGTATATTCTACCCCTAAAAACACTGGTTATTAACCTTTTTTAATCGATTTCGAAAAAAATATTTTTTTTGGCGATTTTTTTTCTGTCAGAAATCGTAAACCCGTCTCCGGGCCGAAAATCAGTATCAGTATCAGTATCAGTATCTTTATTAGATCCTGGGACAAGTCCCCTAAGGACCTCAGCCACACAAATACAGCGCAAGAAACAAAAGCAAGTAAAAACAAGAGTACAGAGATGAAGCATAGGACTAAAAAAGCGAAACAAAAGCGAAGCTTAAAAACTAACATAAAGCGGAAAAAATCGCCAAAATCGACCCCAATTTTTTTTTCTTTTCAAAATATCGACTTGTAACCTATACCATTGTTCTCAAGTCGTATATTCTACCCCTAAAAACACTGGTTATTAACCTTTTTTAATCGATTTTGAAAAAAATATTTTTTTGGCGATTTTTTTCTGTCAGAAATCGTAGATCCGTCTCCGGACCGAAAATCGCCAAAATCGACCCCAATTTTTTTTCTTTTCAAAATATCGACTTGTAACCTATACCATTGTTCTCAAGTCGTATATTCTACCCCTAAAAACACTGGTTATTAACCTTTTTTAATCGATTTCGAAAAAAATATTTTTTTGGCGATTTTTTTTCTGTCAGAAATCGTAGACCCGTCTCCGGGCCGAAAATCGCCAAAATCGACCCCAATTTTTTTTCTTTTCAAAATATCGACTTGTAACCTATACCATTGTTCTCAAGTCGTATATTCTACGCCTAAAAACACTGGTTATTAACCTTTTTTAATCGATTTTGAAAAAAATATTTTTTTGGCGATTTTTTTCTGTCAGAAATCGTAGATCCGTCTCCGGGCCGAAAATCGCCAAAATCGACCCCAATTTTTTTTCTTTTCAAAATATCGACTTGTAACCTATGCCATTATTCTCAAGTCGTATATTCTACCCCTAAAAACACTGGTTATTAACCTTTTTTAATTGATTTTGAAAAAAATATTTTTTTGGCGATTTTTTTCTGTCAGAAATCGTAGACCCGTCTCCGGGCCGAAAATCGCCAAAATCGACCCCAATTTTTTTTCTTTTCAAAATATCGACTTGTAATCTATATCATTATTCTCAAGTCGTATATTGTGCCCCCGAAAACACTGGTTGGCAATGCTTTTTACTCGATTTTGAAAACAACGAATTTTTGCGACCTTTTTTTTTGTCAGAAATCATAGATCCGTCTCTGGGCCGAAAATCGCCGAACAAAAACTCAATTCTGTTACATTTATTTTTTTTACATACATTTTTAACCATCTGACAGCAAAATTTGCAATTCGAGCCGCTAAACGTTCACCGTCCGATCGGCAACAAAAATATCCGGTTCAACTAGCGTCCAACGAGCCTCAGATTCTTCCTCTGCGTGAAAATCAAACAAATCATTTCCGGGATGCGTTATACAAAATAAAAAATATTTTATGCCTTCGTATCCGCTCAAAAAAAAAAAAAATTATCGGACGGAGGAAGCAACATATATTCGTTTAGCTCGGCGACCTCGCGCAGAATATTAAATATCATTTTCGCGTATTTCTGTAAATGTTGTAAAATCGTGGAAATTCTGCGCCGAGTCGGCACGCGCTGCTGCTCGCGAACAATGAGCTTCGATTTGAATAAGTTTCATTATACGGAAACCGAGTGGCGTATACGGTAAATGCGGCGGTATCGACGGTTCGTTTATGCGCTATATGGTATAGGAAATATACATAGGCATACACACGAATGCGGAACCTGCTGGACTGCTGGAGTCGTGCGGGCCCCACCTGTTGCAAGGGTTGAGGAGATATCCTCTCTTTCACTCCACCCCCTTCCTCCTCCCGCCCCCTCCTCCCCCTTTTCCGAGACTCCGCGTTGCCCACAAGGGAGCTGCAACAGTGCGACCCCCTTTACACGTATAGACTATAAAATAACGATAAATCGTGTGGGTGTAATACGTGCAAAGATATCCCCGGGAGTTTTACACTTTCCACAGTCGTTTTGCCACTCGTACCCGAGCATTACAGTAAAACAGGTACGGGTAACACACGCTAAATTTTTTTTAAAGCGAAAGACTTCATAATGATTCAATTGAAGATACGCGAAGACAATTATTTTTGTTGGGTTAACAAAAAAGTGGGTATAATTGCGCTCACTTGTTAGATAAGAAAAATATTTTTAATATAAATAAATCGCTTTGCTGAATTTGCAATATATTTCCGTAACCTATCAAAATATTTCCCAGACTTAAAAACATATTTTGTAACAAGAAATGAACACGTTTTTGTTCTCACTTTTTGTTACTCTGAGAAAATAATATTTCTCTTAGAAAATTCTCCTAGAAGGGCAATTTTGTAATTGCAAAAAAAAAAAAAAAAAATACAGTTCCAGATTTAAAAAAATGACTCGAATCAAACTCGCCACCAGTGCTCGAATTCGATAAGTGCGTAATTCCTGTCGACATCGAAAATTTTATACACTGACGGCGATTCCCGGCAAATTTTGACGCTGATGCGCCGTTTGCTAATGACAACCGCGAAGCGTTTATTTCCCTAAATCGATTGTTCGGTAAACGCGTGTGACACGTTTGGTCGCGAGCGACAATTAACGGGGTTTCTCTTCTGGAATATGATTGAAACAGGGCTGTACTCCGTCGTGAGGGCCGGAAAAGAGGGTGGATTATGAAGCCGCAACCTGCCACACGTAAACCGACGGTCATGCAAAATTCATTATATTGCGTGACAAACGTGAGGATTAATACGAGCGGTGAATTAAATTGAGGCGGCCCTTTGGCTGCGAACGTATGCGCCGTCTGTATATACGATACACACATACATTTATACGTGTCACGCGGAACAGGAAGGTGGCTGCGTGCCGCTTTATCAGCAACGAGGCCATATTATAACGCCTCGATTGAACCTGTCCTATCACGGAGCTTATAATATTCGTGGCAAGTGCGCCGCGCGCCTCGCGTATTCACCCCTGGATTTAAATTACTAATACGCCGAGCCCGAGCCCGAAACATTAATCAATTAACGGACTTAATTAGTTACACGATAGGTGTTTATTAATGGGAAATCGAGATGTTTGGGAAAATAAAGGTAAACGTTATTTCTCAGTTCGGAGATCATAAATTAAACATGCGAGGAGTGAATTCGCATTTATTTAAGATTACTACGAGACAATTATTAATGATTGGCAGGTTTATTTATCTTCTGACAAGTTACTGATATGATTACTTATTTATTTTTTCTAACAACTCACTAATATCATGAGCCCTGTTTTTGGGCTAAAATATTATAGCGAACCAGAAATGAATTATTTTTTAATTAAATCATAATGAACTGTAATTGGAGTTCATTTCGAAAATAGTATTTTTTTGATGGGTTTGCCGATAACCAAAGAAAATTGAAAGACACTTTTAGCGACTGAGGTTTACGTTCACTTTTACGAGAAATGACCAGACTACGGGCACCGGTCGCTGAAAGTGTCTATACATATAGACACACATTTACTGCGGGTCCGAGTATACGACGCAAGGACAAAGACGATGACGGTGGACATTATCAGTACTTCGCCAGCAGCAGCAGCAACAGCAGCAGCCGCACTGGCAGTAACAGTAACCGCACCGACGACGTCGAGGACGCGAAGCACGCTAACCGAGCGAAGAATTGTGTGCACCCCGGAGTCGGTGGGTCGTCACGTAGGGGAAGGAAGCGAGAGGAAAGTTGCCGAGAGGCTCCTGAAGTTGGATTGCGAGTTCGACCCTCGGCGAGATTCTCCGGCAGTTGGCACAAAGCTACTGGCCGCAACTGCGGACTTAAAGACCGAATTCTAGGGTACGAACCAGATCGAGGGATAAGGCTCACGCCACTGCCGAAGAGGGAAAAAAAGAAAACGTGTTGCCAGGACGAATGAGCAAAAGAGCAGGCGAGAGTTGCTCGGCTCGACGGGGACCGAGTGAACGACGTTCGCATTACACTCTGAAAAGCTAGAGAGAAAAGAAAAAGGAGAAAAAAAAAAGATATATAGGTATATGAAACGGATTTTTATGTGTAGGATGGGTGGGTGATAAGGTATATTGGTCGTTGCAAGATGAGGAGGGCGGAATATATGAGAAAAGTGGCATGGGCAAAGGGAGTCAGCGTGTCAGCAGGATGGAAAAACGACGGTGTACAACAGCGGCGGCTGCGGCAGCTCCTGGAATCGATTATGACCCTTCCCCGCCCTTTTCTTCTGCCTTGCCCTTTTCTTCAACCGAGGTTTTACTCGCCTTTTCTCTCTCGCTTTCCCTTCGAGGTGGTATCGTTCTCCATTTGGGAGGAGACTCGGCCGAGGGGCTCAGTCATTCGGGCCTGGGAGTCTCCCTTTTTCCCCCGGATCATTGCCAATTACGAACTTTCCCGGTGAGCCGTAAAAATCTATTACTCGTTTGGCGATTAAGTAGCAATTTGCGAGAAAGCTGGCTTCGGTTGTTTATTTTGGTAGTGATATTTCGGGGTGTTTTCGGTTTTTTAAATTTATTTCATTTCAGATATTTTTGTTTCTGTTTTTTAATTTATATAATTTCAGGTATTTTAGTTTTTTTTTAATTTATATAATTTCAGGTATTTTAGGAGTTTTACATTTTTTTTATTTATATAATTTCAGGTATTTTAGGAGTTTTACATTTTTTTTTATTTATATAATTTCAGGTATTTTAGGAGTTTTACATTTTTTTCATTTCAGGTATTTTTGGTGTTTTTTTAAATTTCATTTCAGGTATTTTCTTAATTTGTTTCATTTTCGATGTATTTATTTCTCGACCAATAGCAACGAATGGCGAGTTTAGACTGAATATTTAATGCATCCGGTGGAAAAGTCCAGAGAACAGAAACGCTAGGAGCGTTTTCAGCGGGGTCTGGAGGTCGGTGAATAATTTGTATTCAAGTGAGCGGGAAAGGAAAAATAGGACGTCGAGAGTTCCAGGAGTGAAATCGAATCGGACCTCTGTAGTGACTCTCGATGAAAGCTTTCTATTATTCCCGTTTTACCGGCTCTCGCGCGCGGCAAATGAAACGGAAGGGAATAAAATATCGGTGCACTGCGACACGTCTCTTCTATTGTATCGTCGCATCTAAACAGCGAAACGTCCTGTATCGAACTCTCGTTCGTAACACACCTGGCAAGTTTATTCACGTGATTTATAGCATCATTTTTTTCTTTTTGTTATAGACGAGCGAGATGGAGGAAAATATTAGAGGAGAAAATACAGAGATGTAAGACACAACTTTTTTTTTATTTTGGTTCAAGAATCCAGGTGGAGGTGGAATGTTTCGTAGCATGAAAATTCAAAGTCTCGGTGGTTGATTTATTCGTATCACAAATTACTAAAAACTGAACGAGAATTTTTTTGTTTGGTGGTGGTTTTACTGACAAAACAATATTTTCAATTACAAAAACTGCCAACATTTTGCTCAACAAATTCATCGACAACCAATAACATTTTTTACCCAACGAAAAAAAGACCACAACATCAGCCCTACGGAATCTCACGGTTAACCGAACAATTGCGACGTTACAGTGACGATCTATTTCGTAATTGCTCGCCGTATTATTATCGGCTCGCGCGTGTATCTCGCGATCTCCCGTTGCGCTTTCATATCGCGGGGGTCGCGGGGGACAAGGAGGAACGAGGGACCCGATATGAAATCGGAGCGAGAGTGGAGTGGAAGTCGAGTCGGCACTGAGGAGACTCTCTCTCTCTCCGCGATTGCATCAATAGCGGTGCTGGCGAGCTGTGTACGGGTCCGCAGGAAAAGCCGAGGGAAGCTTCGCGGGGAAATCGATATTGTCGTAGTTGTCGGCTTTCTCCTCCTCATCCCGGGCGCCCAGTACACGCTGCACCTTATGACATGGCAGAGACGCAGATGCCGGGGCACCCGGGGAACACACAACCTGGGGGAGCGGCATCGGGGCGGAGGATCGCGTCTGGGCTCAGGAATAACGAAGCCTGCGCGTTCTGGCTTCGTCGCTGTGATTGCATCAATGGGGTTTCTGTCGTGTGCCCGTTGCCTCTCCGTCCTGTTCGCGCCATTCGTGAACGGACCGTTTGACAAGCTTTGCCAATAACGAAGTTACGAATAGGGGTGGAGAGGGCGGGAGGGGTTTGTGGGAGGGGGAGGGGGGGGGGGTGAAGTCTCCTGCGTCCGTCGCCCTGGCGAACAGAATTCCCGGGATTCCGTATAAACCTCGAATGGCATTTGGCAAATAGTTCCAAATTGCAGGCTGTAAACGCGCGTCGCACAAGGCGACACGGCGGACGCGCCGGGGGTAAAGACATTGAGACACGCGGAAGCTTCCCCCGAGTTATTGTCCCGCTGCCGAGCTTTATTCACTCGGAAGTTTTACCGGCGCGTTGCGTGCAGTTCGAGTTGAAAATTTCCTGGGACTGAATAATGGGATGATGAGGGCTGTTACGGTGTTTCGTAATAATGAGTGACGTTCGTATTTTTCCCGATTTTTTCGTGTGTTGAAATCAATTTTCATGAGTTGTTGATTTATTTTTTAATTGTTCTATTTACCTATTTATTTATTTATTTATTAGGCTTGACGATGCCCTCGCAAATAAAAGTATAAAAATGAAGGTAGAAAAAAATAGACCAGCGTGGGCGAAAAAAATGTCTAAACAAAAAATGTAGAAAAAAATGTTTCGGAAAATAACAAACAATTTCCATATTTTGATGAATTATTTATTATCGATCTTGTTGTCTGAGTTTACTCTTCAATCATTTTTTGCTGAAAATTCAATTTGTTCGGCGAACAAACGTTGTGTATCGCCGTCGGAGATGAAGAATAATAGGATAAACGAGTGAACGCAGAAAAAGCCGACAACGGGAATGATGAACGAGGACGCGCCGAAGTGGAGGTCTGGATGTAATCGATAAACTACATAATGACAATCTAGTGGTCCATAATTATCGGAATTTCCTCCTCCCGTCGTAATTAAGATGTCTTATCGTCGCGCAACCCCCCTTTGCAACAATAAAATCGTCGGTTTATATCCGAGCCCGCCGGGCTCCATGGCGAGCGGCGTGGAAACTGCGCTGGGCTCGAGTGGCTGGAGAAAAGCCAATAAAGAGCGTGAGGGAAGGGCGCGCGCATTTTGTGCAGACGAAGGGATCTCGGCGCGGTATAGAAGTAATTAGGAAGGCCGGGTGAGTTAATGGCGATCGACCAACGAGCAAACTCGGCTGGGTTGGCACGTGTACAATTTCGTATTAAGTTTCCTCCCGCCTTCGGCTGTAATCGACAGTGGGTTTTGTCGGAGAAATAATTTTTTTGACGAAAAAAAAGAAATAATTATTAATAAAAATTATTATTCACATAAAAAATAAAAAAATTAAAAAAAAATGGAACGCTATTTATTTTTGTGGATTTTATGTTTATTCGGACTATCATGCGACGAGGCTGGAAAAAAATGCAGTCGGCATTGAGCAGAAATCGCCGGGTATTGATGACCGATAAACTTGTTGCTCCGTCGGACTGGCCCGTGGGTCGAATGCAGCCTGCAACATAACGCTCGGTACACGTGTATTGCTTGTACGGATAGTCCGCACGCTTGTGCACACCGTATATGAGGGCCGGCTTAAATTGTTTGTCAATTCCGCGTAACCGGCCCGAAGCTATGTGTGCTTTTGAGCTTGGAACGTTACGTACACTCGGAGAAATCGCGGTAGACCTGGTGGCTGCGCAAAGTCTATTTTTGGTCTGTATATTTTTACAGCTGCAAGCGTTATTTTACTGTTACGGTGACCATTAAAAATTTGTTTACACTGTAAAAAATAAAAAATGCAATTTGATATAGCAGAGGACAATATGAGAAAGTCGAAAAGTATGTGTTTACTATCGCCAGTAATTTTAATTTAATTAATTAAAAAAATGTAACGCCAATTGAATAACTTGGAAAAAAGGCGTCGCGAATTTATGTCACTTGTGCATTTAAAGTTAATTTACAAGACTACGCATATCAATGAACCAAGAGCACTATTATTTCGTCTCAATTTGATCTCGTCGTTTAATTTGTTTACTATAGTAAATTTCATTAAATGTAAAGATTAGTAAATTCCATTTCACTAATCAGTTTCTCGCTTTCCCATCTCAGCTCTCATTTGATTCCTTCATGGGCCTGGTGAACGACCGGTCTGACGATCGCCCGTACAATTTTCCCGGAGTTTGTTTCTCGTGTCCCACCAGCCGGCGGGGCGAAGAGATTCTCGTCACGTATCTCGTGCTACTTTGTCCGGCTCGTATTTCAATGAGTCGGAAGCTCCCTTTAATCAAACAACGCGCGCAGCAAGCGCGCTGGACGTGGCCGTCAGGCGTTGCGACTGTGACGACGAGATTTTGCTCGCCGAGCGCAGACGTTTCGCAGGCGTTGGCTTTGGAAAATCTGCGGCGGAACCCGGGGACTTCGGCAGCCGCGTCGTCGTGTGCTCGACTTAACCCGATTGGTGATCACCCGAGTAACTTCGATATTGTGCTTTGGTAAACAACTTGGCGCGCTTCGCCACCCCTCGAATCCGTCTGCCCGTAGCTTTACGGCCTGCTCGGGCCTGCAAGACGTAGTTCCTCGCAGCTCTCATCTGTTTGTCTCAAGCAAAGCCGATTAAGTCGAGGGGGCGAGCGAGAGAGCGAGACACCGACTGCCCCTCGGGAATCCTCTCGTAGCTACCAACTGCCAGATTTCACTCGAACAAAGTACATTCTATGCACCGAGCGCCGCCAAACGCTCCTGCTGACGTCTTTGCCCAGTTCTGAAATTCGCTGCGCCAAATTCAAACACTCGGGATTACCGTCCTCCCCACCCGGGTCGCTCGTTGTGCGATAAAAATCGTGGAAGCCATTGAGGTCCTTTTTATACGACGTAATTGATCATTTACAAAAAATGAGTGGTCATGACAGAAAGAATCTAAAAAAGTACGAAAAAACTAAAATTTTATCATTTTTGTTAATCACAGTTTTGTTTCAAGAATTGATGTAACGATTTCGTTTATTTCCTTGTTATAGAATTAAAGATATATTTTTTTAATTTCAAGATATTTTATAGAGTCACGAAATATCTGTAACAAATATTTTACGCTTGAAATTTGCATTTGCTTGAATGTGAAATGCTATTTGTTATATAGTCACATCGTAAATTATAGATTTTTAAGAAGAAAGACAATTAATAGTAAAACGACCGAACGTACAAAGCTGCATGGCAACAGTAGCTCTTCCAGCACATTGCACCGATGGAATCAATTGTCATCGTGACGATAGTCTTCGCCGTGTAGGACTCTCAATATACACGTGTTCATCGGGAGGTGGCGATGGGACGCGAATAGACCGGCCGGGGAGGGCGACGAGCGGGGGCTATTGTAATAATGTCGTGGAGGCGTTTCCGATCCAGTCTCATGGTTCACAGCATGCGATAAACTAATCTCCGTGAGGGAGTTCGAGCTACCATCGCTTCAATCCCGCCGCTACTGGAGGGCTTCGAACTCCGGTCCAACATCGCCATTAAGACGACGCGAAACATGTGTAGGTGCGAGAGGGACGGAACTAACAGGAAGGGGGTTTATGGTATAGAGTAACGGAGAAATACTGGGAATATGTTTCACACAGGGCTGGAATATCTTGCCTGTTTCCTCGGCTGGTAGTTTCGTACTTCGACGAAACTTTCGCCGAGCTGTTAAAGATCCCATCAGTCGTTCTGTTATTACTGCGCTCATCCGATTTTACGACCATCCCATAAACGATGTTCAGCGTTGAACTACAGAAGTCATATACTCCGGCACAACCCTGCCATTCGTATTTCAGATAGTAATTTCGACATCATGGAGTCATCTTCAAATGTTTGCTGTTTTAGATCGTAAGTCAAGTCTATGGATTCCTCACTTAAAAAACAAACTTTTCTTTGCAATTGTTAAAAGTTTGTTAAGCTTTTTAATTGTTAAAATTGTTAAAAGTTTTGAAATCGGTATTTCGAAGGTAGAATATGTGACTTGAGATCGATGATGTAGGTTTTGAATCTATTCTTCGGAAAAAAAAAAAATTCGGTCGGTCGATTTTTGCACTTTTTGGTCGAGAGCCGGATTTACGAATTCTGTGAAAAGGAAAGTCGACTTTTTTTTTTTTTTTTTTTTTTTTTTCAAAATCAAGTAAAAAGTTGTTGAAACCAGGTTTTTCAGAGGTAGAATATGCGACTTGAGTTAAGACTCGTCAACGTTCGCTGCGCGGTTGGAAAAACGACTTTCAGTCTACGCGTCTTGCGGCCGCGAACTGCGTAATGCACGTGTTGACGCAACGCGACGAGTCAGGAGCTCGCGGAGCTCCGGAACGGCGCCGGGCCCATCGGAAGTTGCACTCTCGTTTCGCGATCGATAATCCATCGAGAAACATTTATTCTCCTTTACAGAATAGGCGAACCAGGCTACGGGAGGGATTTGATGGACGGTTTATACGCGTTCTATTCTCTTTGTTGAAACGCTCGGGCTCTCGCCGACCTGCAGGAAGTTTGTAGAAAATTTGAATAAATGTCCGAAGCCGGTTATTAATTGGATTTTCGTTACTTAACAAAAACACACATTTCCCATTTAGTATGCCCATAAATTTAAAACTTTTTATTAATCTCATATATAGGATTAAAAAAACACTTTTTCCAGTCGATACGTTTACTGAAAAAAAAAAAAAAAATATTACTTTTTTTTCAATTAATTAATTAATCATTACATTTTTTCATAAGAAGTTAAAGTGCAATTTTCTTAAGATCTCAAACTGATTTTGCGCCTAGGAATTTTTCGAACTCGTCACTGCCACCCACGGTGCACTCGGTGTAAACCAATTCCAAGCAATTTCCGTCCACAATTCGCCTGCACAATCGTATGCAGCGTGGAATTTACGCTCACTTTTGCCGGCCTTCTTTGTCGAGTCCTCTCGAAGCCCGGACGCTAAAGCAGCGCGAGCGGCGAAGCGTGGGTTTTCAGCGGGCTGGCGGGGTCGAAAGAAAAACCGGCCACGTTAATCCAGTTCCAGACGTCGAGGGTTTGCCATTAGTAGGATAACCCATTTTGCCACTCCGAAGGGTGAATGTGGGAAGCCAGTGGCATCGGTGGCGGCGACGGAAGAAGATGGAGGAAGAGGACGAGGACGCATTGAGAGTGTGACGGTCGAGCGTCAGGCCGAGTGGCTTTGCCACCGGGCATCGCGATATCGTCCACTCCGATGCGGCCATTTTGATGACCACACGAGGCGCCACAACGGCCGCTCCGCGTATGGGTGACTCGCAAGACTCGATGGACGATGGTACTACGACCACTACCGAGGTTATGTAGTACTCCACACGTGACGAGAGAGCTCGCTATCACACCGAGCGGAAAGTTCGTATCGCGATATTAAGCCAGGCGAACATGGGACAGGTAACAGCCTCGTGATGTGGTATATGCGTTCGGTGTCTTCCCCTCGCGTTGCCTGACACACACTTCTGTCCATGGTTTACCTGCTTGTCTACCTGGCTGTTCCTGCCAATCAACATCCGATGACTCAGCGCCTCGCACACGACAGCTGTGCACCAGTTCTGGACTTTGGAGTTCGCGGTGTCGAGTTGTCTTCATTATATCAAAGTGTTTCGGAGCTCACGTGAATTTTTGGTCGGCGGAGAATTTTTTTATGTGCAGAGAAAAAAATCATTTTTCTAGTCGGATTTTCTATTTTTCGAAAAATTCATTAGATAAATTAACATTTTTAAAAATTCTTGAAAAATGTAACATCATAAAAGTTAGATCGTATCTTTGCACGATGGAAACTATAAAAAATTCAATTTTTGGTCGGCAGAGAATTTTTGTATGTGCAGAGAAAAAATAATTTTTCTGGTCGGATGTTCTATTTTTCGAAAAATTCATAAGATAAATTGACATTTTGAAAAATTCTTAAAAAATGTAACATCATAAAAATTAAATTGTATCTTTGCTCGATGGAAACCATAAAAGATTGAATACGCTTGAATACTTAATTCAGTATGCTGAATTGATATTCAGCAAACCGCTTCTGCGGAAACATTAATAAACTCGGACACTAAAACACCGCAACGATTCGCGAAGGCGTCGAAGCGCAACGACGAAAATTAATTCCGCGGTCTGCGTCTCCCGGTCGACGCTTCCCTCGGTCTGACCCAAGTCGAGCGGGAACCACTGGCTGCTCCCCGGCACCGCGAACGTCTTATTTAATCAGTGCAAGCGCGTCTGTATATTTTCCCCGTTATATCGAGCAATAACTATACACACGCCTCGCCACATTTTCCGAGCTGCCTGTAACGCGATAGCCACGAGAGCGTAAAAGCCGAGGGCGCGCCGAGAGCAGCCCGAATAGAATTATACGGTGGCTCGCGGGCGTCTGACCGGAGCCGGCCGTTACTACTGTCCGCCTCGAGCGAGACGTCGGCGCCCGTTGAGATATAACGACGCTACCGACCACCGCGCGTATTAGACGCGGAAATGCATTTCAGTTATTGCACGGGAAGCGAAGATAGCGATAAATTTGCCGCGGCCACAACTCTCTCTCTCTCTCTCTCTCACCCCCTTACAGGGTGCACGGTGGAGGCCTCGTTCGCGCCACGAATCGGGAATAACAGGGAATTTAATCTCCCTCCGATCCGGCGTGAGATACGTGCGGCCGCTCGTGCGAATATAAAATATGTAACTGTATAGTATGACCGATAGTCGAGGGTGTCCAGTGGCAATCGATACTTTTTATATATATTACGTATAGATATATATTGATTTTTCGCATCGCTGCGCCGTATCCACCCCCTCCCCCCCTCCCCCCTCCCGACTCGTCCCCCCTGCCGTGGTTTTTGCGCTCAACGTATACGCGTTGCGTTATCTCTCGATTGGACCGGTTGACGTGGGTAACGCACCCAGTTTCAACGAGCTGAAGAGCCAGATAACGAGGCTCTCGCAGGGCCGCACAGACGACGAAATATATAGATGAGCCGCTCGCCGAGTGGACGAGTGACAATGCTCTGGGCCTGGTCTCGTGGCGAGCGGGCGGCGCTTCGCCGGTTGCGGGAATTGTGAGGATACTGGGATCGATGTCTGGAAGGGTTGAAGGGCTACATTCTTTGGAAGGGAAAAAAATCTCTGGATGGGTTAAGAGACTAAATCCCATAGATATGTTAAATTGGCAGAAAATTACCGATTTAAAAATCCTCGGATAAAAAATAAAATAAAAAATTATGGTCTATTTGTTGTATTTTTAAGGGCTGCGATGATATCTCGAAGGGTTACAGGACAAATCCCCGCGAAATTACATGGAAAACAATATCCAATTTAGAAACTTCTATTGTCACTTTTTCAGGGGCTGTGAACAAATATTTAAGGTTCAAAGGTTTAAATCCCTTAAAGGGGTTAAGAGTCTAAATCCCCTCAAAATATCCCGGCAATTTTTTTCCAATCTAAAAGTCCTTAAATAAAAAAATAAAAAATGGTCTCGCCATTATCATTTGTTCGGAAGACGGTGACGTGGGTGCTCAAAATTTAATAGGAAACGGAAGTGTGCGAAGAAAAAAAAGAAATCGATATTCACGAGGCGTTAAGCCCCGGTTTGCTGCGGGGCCCGTGATGCTCGCTCGGACGCAAAGAGCCTCTCGTGGAATCGATATCTCGTTAAGACCACCGCCGCTCGGGCACTGAATTGCGCGCCTCATATTCGTTTGCGAGCGCGGCAGTAACGGCGCACCGGCGGTTAAAGAACCCGCGGCCGCAGCGCGACAACTGCGTTGCCGATCGATTATCAGTTTTGCGAGTTGTCGCGCGTACCGCGGGTGTCGAACGGTTGCACCTTCAAAATGAATTTACAGCACACCAAAAATTACTATCTCTTCCCTAATAATGGGTGTGCAAAAAAATCGACACGTATTTACACCTGTTTTTTCATGCATACGCGAGAACTAAAAAAAACGAGAAAAAACCACAAACGTCCCACAAAACAATGTAAAAAATGCTATCATCGTTTACTTTTATTCCACTTTTTCCTGGCAGCTAAAAAATAGCAAATAACACGAGCTCAAGTTTCGATAAAAATCAACCGATTTCTGCGACGTAGCAAAACCACTGCGCGAAAAAAATGAGGCAAAAAACCGACTCCCTAATTTATTCAAACGCTGTGTCGAACGGTTGCACCTTCAAAATGAATTTACAGCACACCAAAAATTACTATCTCTTCCCTAATAATGGGTGTGCAAAAAATCGACACGTATTTACACCTATTTTTTCATGCATACGCGAGAACTAAAAAAAAAAAAACGAGAAAAAACCACAAACGTCCCACAACACAATGCAAAAAATGTTATCATCGTTTACTTTTATTCCACTTTTTCCTGGAAGCTAAAAAATAGCAAATAACACGAGCTCAAGTTTCGATAAAAATCAACCGATTTCTGCGACGTAGCAAAACCACTGCGCGAAAAAAATGAGGCAAAAAACCGACTCCCTTATTTATTCAAACGCTGCGTCCCGGAAACCCGGAACCAATTTGTCGCCGCCGATTTTTCCCTCCTCACTATCCAACTTTCGCTATCGACCATCGATTATCCAAGTCCGTTGTATTTCAGCCTTTTTCACTCCGCCATAAATACGCCACAGTGAACGATCCTGGCAGTGAGTTTGGCCTCCAAGAGCAGAGGTCGCGCTTCCGGGTGTATAAAGTATAGTTTAAGCATTCTCCCCGCGGGGTTTGGTGCTGGTGTCGCGGGGTTGCGACGACGCAGCCGGGATTTGTGGCTCGGCGGACTGAGAGAAAGAGAACTGCGGCAATTCTCTTGCGCGGAATTGTCCCGACGTTCCCGCTGGTTTTTTTTCTTTTTATCCGCGAGTCCGCGGGTCGCCGCTCGCTGGCAAAAGCTCCGGGGCTCTTTCTTCGCGGAAAACGAACCGACGCAACGCAGCCAGGGAGCGAGCGAAAGGGTCGAACGAGTGAGAAAGCACCTTCGGCTCTCGGGCAGTGGACTCCGAGCTCTATCATTTTACACGCGGCTGTGCGGAGGCCAAAGTGCACGCTGCACTATAGTAACGATGCAGTATCTCTCGCTCGCTCGGAACGAGGTTATTCCTGGACATTTATCACCGCTTGATCTACGAGGCTTCTCGGGTTCAGCCCGGGAAACCGAACTCCACTTATCCTGCGTGCGGCGTAATGCGCGTTCGGCCCCTTCGCCCGCTTTATCTTTGCGCTCCCAAAATACCGGGCATCTTTTGCTCAGGTGTTTTGCCAGCTTTTCGCGAGCGTTAGGATTTTTTTTGTGGGTTCTTATTGTTTATGGTTTGCGGGCTGGGATTCCACTTATTCTGTGTTGGGCACCTTCGCTCGTTTTATCTTTGCGCCCAAAATATGAGGCGTCTTTTCACGGGTGGTTCTTTTTTTTTGGGGTTTTTATGGTTTATGGGTTGGGAGGGCCGGAACGTCGCGTGTACAGCCGGGTATTAAGCGCAACGATGGCCACCAACGGGGAATGAAGTTCGTACGAGCTACGGAAGTCGTTATGACCGGCTATAAAGACGGCAACAATATTCCTCTTTCATTTCCTTATCGACGCGACCGAAAGAGGTCTGGAAGCTCGAATTTACTGGGAGACGATAAAGGGGAATCGATAGTGGTGGTTTACGTGGCGCGTTTTTTTAAACTGGTCTATCCGTATATCAATTTTTAAATGCAACCTTACTGCATTTAAAAAAAAAATGCATGCCTTGGTGCAGTATTTAAAAAAAATCGTAAAATATATTTTGAACGAGGAACTTTGTGTGTGACACATTTATACCTGAGTCGAAAGCCATAAATACACATGGAAAGAGTGAATCGAACACGGTGATTAAAGTAGCAAAAAAAATGAAGGAAGTTGAGCAAAAATAGAAATAATAAAAATGAAGGGAACACGAGTTTATCGCGAGATTAATTTATTTCAAGAGGAAAGCGAATTTATCGGCCGCAATTTCGTTTTTTTTGCTGCTACCTTTATCGCGTAATCAAAATAATTGTGGAAACACGCAAATCGTTAGACAGCAATTTACGACTGAAATATTTCCGACGAAGTTGCGCGCGACCGCCGCTCACTTCGCGAAGCCCGCGTAACTCGGGCTTGCTTCGTGTTTTTTTTTCCTCTCCTCTTCCTCCGCCAACCCTCAACGAGACTTCCGCAATAAATCCGCGGGCGGACATAACTGCTGTGATACTGCTCCGACACGCAGAGGAAACTCGATTAACCTCTCCCTCCTCCTTGTGAATCAGCCGAGATGAGGGCCAGCTATAGCCACTCCTACAACATCGGTTCAACGCCGTAACGAAGTTATTCGCGAACTCGCTCCGACTCTTTCCCCCCTTTTTGCCTCCTCCGTCGCGTTCCTGGTGACGCTCTTTTTCTCGGTTACGACCCTCGCACGTACCAAAACCCTCCGGTACCCGCGATAATCCCCTACAAATCTGTTTCGTCCTCGAAAAAAGAAAAACACCAACCGACTTCGCGCAAACTTGTGTAATTCAAATTTCAAACTCCGGACGCGTAGTTAACATTTATCAGAATCAGGATTTCCGCGCGTTGTCTCACAAAAAACGTGTTGCAAGCCTAAAGCAAAAAGTGATGAATATAACGAAATAAATTGGGGAAAAAAATTATGGTACGAATTTTTCTTGTCTAGGTAAATGTTACTAAAATTGCAAAAAATACACAAATTTAATTGTTTATTTTAGTATACAGAAATAAAAAAAATCGGCTCAATTTTTAATCGCTGCTTTAACGGTCGTACAGCGAAATACTCGTGAAGTGAAACCTGAAATAACCAAAAATATCGTTTCGCCGAGCTGTTTGTCAAGACGGGATTAAATGGTAAGTGGCGAGACTTAGCATAACTGGGTTTCTGGGCTACGTTCGTTAGGATACACAAGCGCGAAGTTTGCCGAGGCGATTAAGTGCCGCGTGCGCAAAATTCTCGCGAATCGATAGTGACCGCCGGATCGAAGAGCCTCGCGCGAGGGGCGAGTTATTCGTTGCCCCTCGAGAATTTCGTGTGAATGACAAATCAGCGTGAAAATGGAAAATACCGAAGGGACGACGCCGCCGGCTCATTTTGGTATTCGCGGTGGAATTTTCCCGTACGCATAGACGCCGTGATTTTCGATTATAGCCCGATCACGTGATTCACGATTTTTCCCGCCGACCCTCTCGATCGGTTTGTCTATAGAAAAAAAAAATGGTTTGGCCGAGGCTGGGCGAACATTAGCAGCGAAGTAGACGAATAGGACGAGTGGGCCTCCCGCGAGAAATCGATTTCCACGTCAGTCAGTCAGTCAGTCAGTCAGTCAGTCAACCGGTCGGCCAGGCCCGCGTACTATTACCCATTACTACTACTACGCGTTCTCTTCGTCATGCGCGCCCCGCCCGCTGGAGGGCTTTCCATCCACCTGCACTTAATTTTGCTTGCGAACGAAAGCAAATGAACGAATCGTTACAATCATACAGCGAGGGTATCGTGCGAATAGCTTAATCGAAAATATGCGAAGCTTCTCGGTTGGCGAGAGATAAGTTTCACACTATACAGGACATTTGACGTCAGATAAGTTATCTCTATTCTATAATCTCATCCCATAAAAGTGACTCATTTATTTTCTGATAAAGTAAATAATGAGAGATGCAAAAAAAGTAATTTTGAAAAATATTAATGAAAACAAACATTATTTAAAAAAATCTTAACTCTGGAAAATCTTTGTTTTGAAAAATGTTAATGAAAAAAAAAACAAAAAAATCTTAATTCTGAAAAATCTTTATTTTGAATAATTTTAATAAAAAAAAAGCATTTAAAAAATCGTAATTCTTTGTTTTTTTAAATATTTCAATTCCACGTCAGTCAGTCAGTGAACCGGTTGGCTAGGCCCGTGAAACTGTTGCCTATTACTACTACTACGCGTTCTCTCCGTCAAGCTCGTCGCCCTTCTCACGGCATTCCACCCAGCTGCACTCAATTTTGCTCGTGAACGAACGCAAACGAACGAATCGCGGCAAACGTCGGCAGAGAGGAAACGCGACGATGGCGCGAGACCCGGGCACCACCTATTCAGAGGGCCCTTCGACGCTGAGAACAAAGTTGCCAAGTGGCCTCCTCACTTATCAGGACTTTCGTGCTCCTCTGTACTTCGCACCCCTTTTTCAACTCTTCCTCGAGGTTACGATCGACCGGCACAAAGTTAACCATTATGCCGGCGAAACTTTATTCCAAAAGTCGTTCAGTTAATAACGAGCTCTGTGCCGGAATGGGTTACACTAATGGCGAAGGGTTGGATAAGCTTTGAAAAATATCCGGTCTTTTGTTAAGAAAAATCAATGTCGCCATTGTACCGAGGTTTTTGGCCTTGAGTTAATGTTTCTCAGCTAAAAACTGTTCAATTTAATAGAAATAAAATTGATTTTGAGGCCTGTTATTTTTATTTCCATCAGCTAAAAAATATCCGGTAGCTTCGAAATCATTTATTTCTCAAACTCCTATAAAAGTGGAAGAATTAGAAGCAGAGTTGAAATGATAAATATTTGTTGCCAGTCAGCGATAAATTTGTACCTAAATCAATAACCTTTTTTTCAGCCCAACATTTACAACCTATCCCTTATTTATTTATTTTTTAATCGACATGTCTGTGTGTGCGCGGTAAATGATATTTCTTTTTAGCATAAAGAATACCATTAGCCGCAGTCTTCGAGGAAGAAAGCAAAGCACATAGACCGAGAAGGAGTGACAAAGTGCTGAGCCCCGGCCGGGGCATATGGGATAGGTAAACTAAACGAATTATCGATACGAGATATATACGCACAGGACGAGAGATCCCGATCGCCGTTGCCCATGAATATTCAATGGGGTTGTCACGTCGTTGCCGTAGACGACGTCGACGGCAACGACAACGGGAACGAGGACAATGTACACGCGGGGACCGAGCTCCAGCGGCAGAGAAAATTAAATCCACCCTTTCCACCCTCAGATCCGCGTTCTATGGGGAGCTTATAATAGATGAATAACAGCATCTACTCAGAATTGTGCGAACCGACGCGGTTGGGTATTAAAAAATTCGTTATTCCGGGCAAGCAAATGACACCGATTCGCGCGTTGATTTATTTGAAATAAATTGCCATTCCCGTGAACGGGACGCGAATTCGCGCCGCGTATGCATAAATCCACCGCGGCGCGAAATATTCCGCAACGAATTTCGATCGGATCACGGGTTCGAGAGGGGAAACATTTACCGGACGCAGAATGCAAGTCACACAACTGCAATTGCGGATGTATTTGCGTTATTTCGTTTGGATCCGTCGGGTATTCCAAGGGATTCGTATTCCGCATCTGCTTCTCATCGTTCCGCGATTTTATGGTAAATGTTTGTAAAAAACATTGCTTCGTAAAATCAATGATGATTAATCGGTACTTTTTCATTCGATAACTGAACGACGGACGTAAATGATGATTCAGGAGTGAATTAAATTAATTCTGTATTAATCGCGAATTTTTCTGTTCTTTTTTCAATCACGAATTTTCCAATCCTTCTTTCATCAAGAACTTTTGGTCCCCCGACTTTACTGTGGTTTTGTTTTAACAAAATATTTTCATATGAAAAAGTCTATCAAATCAGGATCATTCCAAGCATTTTTTCCGAGTTCCCACCATTTTCGTCACCATTTTTCGTCAGCCACTTTTTTTTCCATCCAATTCGCAAAGTACACCAGCTTATTCATTATCTTCCACTCCGCGCTCTAGGGGCCCAAACTGACAGAGCGCCTCATGGCAGTCTGTCTCTTCCGATACTTCGGCGTGTCAGACTGAGGACTGAACGACGGACGTAACTGATGATTCAGGAGTGAATTAAATTAATTCTGTATTCATCGCGAATTTTTCTGTTCTTCTTTCAATCACGAATTTTCCAATGCTTTTTTCATCAAGAACTTTTGATCCCCCGACTTTACTGTGTTTTTGTTTTAACAAAATATTTTCATACGAAAAAGTCTATCAAATCACGATCATTCCAAGCATTTTTTCCGAGTTCCCACCATTTTCGTCACCATTTTTCGTCAGCCACTGTTTTTTTCCATCCAATTCGCAAAGTACACCAGCTTATTCATTATCTTCCACTCGGCGCTCTAGGGGCCCAAACTGACAGAGCGCCTCGTGGCAGTCTGTCTCTTCCGATACTTCGGCGTGTCAGACCGGGAGAGAAGGAGAAGGAGGTGGGGGGAGGAACGGAAGTCATATACACAGGAGAATTCGGGCGAAGAGGCGCTCGAGTACCCAATCTCGGTGCTAACGCTCGCACTTTAACGTTCGTTCTCGAGGAGCGAAAGAGATAGAGACGCGACTACGACGAAGAGACTGGAATCAGAACTCGAGTTTCCATGGGTTCACTACTCTCGCCTCTCGTCCACTTACTCTCCCCGCTGTCTGGCTTCTCCTCCGAGCTTCCCAAGGGCTAATCTTCTTCTTCTTCCTTCGACAGCGACCTAACCCCCTCTTCTCCCCTCTCCGTCCTTAGGCTGTCCAGAGGTTTAGGTCGAAAAGTGAGGGAGACAGAAATAGAGAGCCAAGATCGTGGGGCACGAGGAGAAAGAGCCACCAGCGCCGGGATAGCTAATCTCGAGAGTCTCGTTTGGCTCCAGCCCCGAGTACGCTCGCCTCGCTTCCTGTCCCCTGCCCCCCGTCTCGTTATTAGATTTCCGCGACGGCCGCGCACAGCGTCGGCTGCTCCTCTCACGGACCGACGTCTCGCGGGCCTTGATACCACCGGTAGTTCGTGTTTTCTCGCGCGTCTCTATATTCCTTCGCGGCCAATTTTTCCATCACTTCGAAACTCCCCCCCCCCCCCCCTCCTTCCCCCCCGGGCCACCGGCGGCAATAAAGAACGATTATTATCGCTATTTGCGTCGTCCTCGCTCTCGGCCACGATGGTTATTAAATTGTCGCCTCGGCGCTGCGCGCGTGGTTCGCTGCTGTCGGGTTCGTCGCGAATACCGCCAATTTTGCGTTTCGGGGAAAGTTGAGAAAAAACGAAAAAAAAAAAAAAAAAAAAAAATTGATAGCTTGTGACAAGAACACGTCTTATATTTTTTAAATTATTTTGTAAATTAAATACCAATTATTGTACAGATGATACACAAATATTTCGTTAATTGCATACAAATTATTTTATATTAATCGTAGGAAAAATTCTTCACGCGTAAAACACGTTATTTTATGCCAATTAGGTACTTTAAGTCGTTTTCGTATTTTTTGACGGACAAATGGCGCCAGTTAGGGTCGACTAATTTTTTTAGAAAAAAAAAATGCTGCTAACGTAGCACAAGATGCCAAGGTGCATCCGGCGATGATACGAGTTATGTTCTCATAAAGCGCGAGAGCCTGGCGGCTGGGGGCCTCATGCGTGCCAGTGAAAAATGGATGAATTTAAAGATGGCTATTACGAGGAAAACGTAAATTACCTATGGGGTGCTCAGCGACGCTCTGGAAAAGCCATCGCAGGCCCTGAGCGTCCCGAAGTTATTTCCAGCTCGACGTTTGCTGGATCGCTGGAAGTTAATTCAACGGGAGTGTCACGCAGGGCAGGGGGGAGAGGGGGGGGGGGGGTGTAACCCGCTTCTGGGACGATTGCTTTGGCACTGAAACACCCCGCCCCCCCCCCCCCCCCCCCCTCGACATCCCCGGCTCCCTTCGCTGTTTATAGCTTTTCTTTAGTTATTAAATTTCAGCGTTGACGTATTTCACCGTATTCACCAAAGGGTTGGAGAAGCCGTCGACGCGGTTGATGTCGGAAGCCGGTTGAATTATAGATATGACACAGCCGTATAATACATAATACATCGTGGCGACCTGGCACAGAGCGATCGCAGCTTTACGATAAAACGTTAAAAGGGTTCGCTGCAGGTGGCACGGAAACTCCCTGCTGAATGACCTGTGACTCGGGTCGGCGTCATACACCCGTCGTATCTCCTCGCATCTTTCGCGTCGTTACAGCGAAAATGCGGGAAGCATTTCGGTACGGGAGAGGCGATTTTCATAATATACAGGGTGATCTATGCCAGATAAATTATTTTTATTCTCATCCCTCCTCGAAAAATTACATTTGTTATTTTAGCAATTTAAATCAGAGATCGCAGAATCTTAATTTTTAAATAAAATATCAAATACAATTTATATAATTCAAGTTTTAGGTCCAGTTTCAATAATTTAATTCAGATATAATTTCTTTTAAAAAAAGTTCGATTTTTTTGTTAATTTGTTCACTCTGTGACGTAGAACTAGTCGACCTGGCGTGGAATCGCCCATGCACAGGTTACATTCGCGCCGATGTTGCGGGGAAGGGTGGGAGGAAGGTGGAGGGGGCGGCAGATTTTTTTTGCTCGTTCGTTTCTGATGCCAGCGATGCCAGATCCCTGTTGTCGGTACGAAGAAGCGTTGAAAAGGAGGGTGGATAGGGTGGGATGCTGTGTGGAGGGCGGCGGAGTGGGGGGTGGGGGAGGGGGGTGGGGTGGTACGTTGCCCGTAGAGACCCCGGGGCGGCGAGGGGCGGAAGGAGAAGCGGAGCCGAGCGGCGAGGGAGCGGATAAGAGTTCCCCGGGGTGCCTAGCAACAGGTTGCTATCCGAAAATTTCGAACGACCGCACTAAACCCGTGGCTGTTGCGCGGACAGATCCGAAGCTCTCCGTACTTTCTCCTACCTCGAGAATCTCCCCACCTGCCGCTCTCATATATCTTCCCAACATCCCTCCCTCCGTCCCCACAATACAACCCATTATGACATGCTTTATGCAAATCTACATCGACATAACCGTCCCAACTGTTCGTCGTTCTGTGAACCAAAACCTGTTACCCGGCTCCCGAGAATCTGATGGAGCTGTTAATGTCTTCTGCTCACCACGATATCCACGCGGTCCGAAAATCGCCGCTGCTGTTCTCGCTTCGTCCCTCTCGACTCGTCAAGTCCCGAAACAGCGATGCTTATTTAAAAATTGAAGCACGAGCGTTCAAAATAAATGATTGAAAAAAATGTACTGAAAAAACGTAAAAAGGTGACTCAGAATTGAATACATTTTTTTCATCAAGAATTTTTCGGTATCCTTTATTTTATTTTAAGCAGGCTATACGCGCGCTTCGCGCGCTTATCCAGTTCTCACTTTACTAAAATTGAGGTTACTTTTTTTTTAATCGATCGAACCTGGATTTTATTCCTTTGTTTGGAAGAAAACTCTATAACTAAGAGAATGCTGCAAGGTGGAATTCGATATCGAAGCGAGGACGAAATTTCGAAAAAAGTGCGATAACGTTTTTCGCGTTTTTCTCGTCAAATTTTCGATTTAACGGGCAAACGACGATGCTTTTCGAAATCAGCAGGGAATTTCCCATCGGATAGAGTCTTCAAACTTTACGCAATCGAAACTTTTTTTCCGCGAAATATGTACCGCTTTTTTCGAACTTGTTTTTTTTTCTCCCGAAGCGCGAACATCCAAAATAAATTAGTGAAAAAGAATATACTGGAAAAACTTGCAATAGTTAAATCAGATTCCCAAAATATCAGCGTCGTCACTCTACTGTAAAAAAATGGGTCTGGGCTGACCAGGCAAAAAATTTGTTTATCCTTTTCAACGAAAAGTCACGGTTCATACCCCGGGCGATTCGAATAGTTAAAAAAAATCCACTGTAAAAACTGTATTAACCCGACTCTTGGATGGCCAAAGGCCGTGCGCAGCGCATCAGCGGGTTGAAGGGTCGTGCAGGAGAAAGGATGGTTCTTGCTGCGACGAGACTCGATCCTTCATTCTCCATGTCTGTCTCTCGCATCGGGGTAGATCCCAGAGAAAGGATATATGGTCGATGCCGCCGCTGCTGCGTCACCCTTTGATATACTCTATGGAATATCGGACGTCCCACCTTCGGCAGACGGGAGGAGCCTTTGCCGTGCGCATAGATATGTTGTGGAGTCGCGCTGCACGAGCGAGAACAGCGGGAGCTGCAGGACACGATCTATGTATATTAACCACGTTTTCAGGTAAATTCACAACAATGCCGGCGGATGCCTTCAGATGGTAGCTATTATTAGTATATATGTACCTGCTGCACACGACGCACGTGAAGCCCGTTTCTATGTATTGTATTATTTATTGGGTGGAGCATCACTAGGCAGACAACGCCAAAGGGGTATTACGCCTCGTCTTCCGCCTCCTCCTCCTTCACCCTTGTCGAGCTTCCCTATAGCGATGCTCTCTGACCAATTAATAGTCCCTGCGATAATATTGTTCCTACGGCGGCGTTTGATACCGCGCACGCTGCGTACTTGTTATGCCTAGATACATCGAGTTCCATAATTCGATATTAATTCTCGGACAGAAATACATCCCGGCTGGAGGAGGCTCCGGGTGCCACTTAACAGTGCCGAGTGGGATGGATTCTTCAAATGTTGGTAAACTTCGGTAGGCTGGATGATGTGACGTCAATCGAGGGTTTGACGGGAGTCGTGTTTTCGTGACGAAATTGTTTGGACAGTTGGGAGAAGGTGAAAGGCTTTTGTTTTATTTTTTGGCTTTTTTCGCATTGGAAGTAAAAAAGTAGAAAAAAATTCGTGAAAGAATAATAACGGATTATTATTATTAAGTTATTATATAATCGTTTTGACGTAAAATAGCCGCAAATATTTGTTACGAATCGGCTGCTATTAACGTTCGTCCAGGTCAAGGGTAACAACTTTTTGTAGGCTTTTTTATTCGCTTTCGGTTGATTCGAAAGTTTGCTGAAACAGTTTTCTTACCTCGGCGTGCTCGTTCGACTGGCAAATTGCCGTTTTAACTTTCGCAAACGCATCGGACAGCGCGCTGCACGATTCTCGATAATTATTGCGAACTTCGTCGATTAATTCCCTATTTTGCGATGAATTTATTTCTTCGAGTCGCACACGCTCTAACTTTTGATTGTTTGTCGCGCAAGCTTTTCGGCGTGTAAACTTCGAAAATTCCTCGCGTACACTTGGATCGCAAGCTGAGTGTCTTCGCGATTATACACGCGGCGCACTTGATTAATTCGACTAGAACGAAACTTCGTCGAACTCGAACCTGCGCTGCTGGCCCCGTTCCCCCACTCCCGTTCTAACGAGGTTTCAAACTTGGCACTCGACAACGTCGCTGTTTCGCATATTCTTGCTCCACCCCAGTAACCGAACCCCTCGAACTCTGTCTTCGAGCTTCTGTGATGGTGTGTGGCTCTCGCAATGCGCACTGCCTGTTTCGCGCAGGCTGGCCGAACCAGGAAGTGGTTAAGGGTCCTGCTGAACGCATGGAAACACACAGCTATTCCGTATTCCGACGACCTGCTTAGGTACTACATTTTTTAAATTTAGTTTCGCAATAAATATACACTTACTAGGGTAATGTCAAACCTTTTAGGGCCTGAAAAACTTTTCGTCAAAATTGACCTTAAAATATTTCTTATCAAAATATGAACTTGTAATCTATACCACTGTTCTCAAGTCGCATATTCTACCCTCGAAAACACTGGTTAAGAAAACTTTTTACTTGATGATGAAAAAAAAAAATTGCGGCCTTCTTTTGTCAGAAATCATAGATCATAGATCATAGATAGTCTCCGGACCAAAAATCGCCAAAATCAACATAAGAAATCATTTTTATCCAAATTTCACCTATATTAAGCTAATCAATTTTGTGTTGCTGCGCTCTTATAAAGCTTTAAAGGGTTACGGGCGCTGCCGCATCTGTCTTCTTATGCATTTTTGTCCTTATTAGAGATCAAAGAAAGATTAATTAAGCACCCTTGGATAAAAAAATCAACAGTCAAATAAATTCGTCACTCGCAAATACCAAACAAGAATGTAATATCAAATCGTCTGCCCGGCTGCCACGGTTTTCCATGCGCACGCGACTTTGACATGGTCACAAAAGTCGTCGTCGACGACTTTGCCAGGCGTATCAAAGCCCATAAAGATTATATTGCTTTTTCGTCGCTCTGCGGCCAATTGTTTCCTCCCCTCATGCCTTTGACGGGAGCGCCGACGTATAGAAAGTCTCTGCCTGCTCGAACCATAAAAAGCACGGACGACCATGAGAGAACCCCGGGCACCCCGGCATTTTTCTCCCGGCGAAAGAAGAGCGGAAGAATGAGGGAAGAAAAAAGAGGAAAATAAAATAAAACGTCAAGAGTGAGAGTGGAAGAGCGCAAAAAAGGAGGAAAAAAAAGGAAGAGAGAAAAAAAAACATGACGATAATGTGCGGACAAAGGACGCGCGCACGAGAGTCTGCCAAGGCTGCTATTGCTCAGACCACCGAAGAATTACGCGAGAGGCGCTATAACCGCCCTGTAAATTATAATTATCGTGATCGGAGCCGCGCGAAGTGCACAAAGTGCAGGAAGCGCGAGCGATGAATACGAATTTGCCTCTCCGCGACGTAAAATCCGCAAACGAACAGACGCGCGTTTCTTTATTTCGAACGTTGACGAAGAAACACGAGAAGCAGCAGCTGGGATAAGACAGACGCTCGAGTGGCCAACGATTAGGGGACGCAGTGAGTGATTGATTGAAGAAATTATTGAGAAAATAATCGTCCCGGAAGAGAAATGAATAACAGGCTGCGAGTCGATCAATTCTTCTTTCATTCCCTCATACTTTCCTCCCACTCCGTCCTTGACACCGAGTTTTTTCTTTCGAGCTTCTATTGAAACTAATGGACGTTAGATGAGTCGAGAGCTTTCGCTGTAGGTGGAGCGAAGCAACAGGCAGACAGCAGTTTCGCCTCCGCGTTGCTTCGGGGGTCGGGTCGTGAATTGACCACGAGACTGAAGTGAGGATTCGCGTCCTGGTCGGCAGGACGACCACCGCGTTGTCGGGCTGGATCTGGATCCTTCTTTTCTCCAGCTGCTGCTTCCCGGTGATGGATTGAGCCACGTGGCAAAAAGCTGAGACGAAACAAAAAGAGGGAAAACGCGACCCGAGAGAGTTCATCGCTCCTGGCGAATTCCTTGATTCAGCTCGAGCCATTGAGAACAATTAATTTCGAGTTTGATCAACGCGTCAGGCAAAACGATTTTTCACCACGATTTCTCAGCCTGCCAGTCGGCGTGTGTTTCGGTGGATTTGTGTCGCGAAGGAGACTGCGTCGAGCTGTTTCGCAGAACGAGGATAATAAAATAGTAAATTGCCGGAAGGCGTCGCGAGTCTCATCAATCAGCATGATTGACGGATGAAAAATGAGGGTTAAAGGAGAATTTTGTTTCTCCGCACACGACATCCCTGTGATGATAATGGTGTTAACGACGTTGGTAGCACGTTCGAGGGGATTCGGGAGAGTCGTTCGTTCTTGACGTTTCCGGCTTCGTATTTTTTTTTCTTTCGTCTGTGTGAATATCGATTTGCGAGAGAGAAAGCTAATTACGAAGTCAATGGGGGGGTATCGGATCGGTGGAAGCTGCGAAACAAAGTGGACGGCGCTCACTGGGCTTTGCACCGCGATGCCGGGAGAACGACACAAAGCTCAGTCGCGGCATTGAGTATGTCTGACACAAACGGCTGTGACTACTTACTCCGCCAGACACCGGCTGATCGCTCAAAGCCCGGGGCCAGTAGCCCGGTACCCGGTGCACAGTCGCTTATACTAATGAGTTGCGTGTATCAGCCAAAGGTACCGGGTGAAACGACTCCGGACGGCTTGAGCAAACAGCAACGATTAAGGGCTACTGCCACTTCCGTCCAACCGGTCGTGAGGGTCTTTGGTGCTGTAATTTATGCGGAGAAAAAAAATGGCGATCTTTTAACCCAGTTTACATTAATCTCTAATTTTTTATTTATTTTTGAATTTACCGAGTTAATGATTTTTCGCATATTTCGTAAAAAAATATTTTATGACAAAACAAAGCTTAAACAAAATATTGAAAAGTCTGAAGAAATCAATTCCTCGGTTACTGTGAACTGCAATGTGTCGTTCGTTTCACGCATTTCTTTCGGCCGCGTACGATGGATGCTTCGGATTCCTCACGTGCTGCGGAGAATGTTCCCATAGTTTGACAAAAAGCAACCTAGATTTGTCATACATATAGGGGTAGTAACGATTGCACAGGAATAATAAAAAGAGAGAGAAAAAAACAATTAACGATCGGCGGTGGGCCAAGAAAACGCAGGTGCGCACGTGAACGTGAGGTCGCGTGACTGGCTGCTCGATGATCCCTCGCGATTAGGCCAGTTAACCCATAACCCAATTGACCCGGAGACCTCGGTTCTCCCTTCCCTTTAACGTATATAACACGACCGGGGCACCTTTCGATCGTGCTGTTAACTTCTTTATTACTTTCCCTGCAGTATTATATTTACTTGATTTTTTTGCTCTCGTGTTTCAGGATGCTGGGCGGCGTGGGAGGCCGGCACATGTCTACGCGTCGGCGTGGCAGTAGCCCGCTGGTGCGTGCAGGTGCGGGCCTCACTACTTATGGGGGCCCGGGGGGTCTCGGCATCGCTGGCGATGCCAGCCTCGTGCCATCCGACGCACCGAGATACACGAGGCGCCGAAGGGCCGTCACCACCGGCGATCATAAGAGCTGCGCTCTTATCCAGACTCGGCTCAAACTCGGCGACATCATGTAAGTATTTTTGTTCTCCCAGTACAATTTTCAATATCAAGCATCATAGCTATTTCAAACGGCGTACATCTTTCTTCTATCCGTTCCCATAGATTTTTTGCAAATAATTTTTATTCTTAAAAAAAAAATTTGAAACTTTTCGAATTTGACCAATTATTTAGGACAAATATGTTTGGAATCGGAACGTAAACTAAAAAATAAGTGCATAAAAATTCTATTCTATATACAGAATTTATTGACTTTTGTTAAATAACTTTTGTAAAAGATCAACTTTTGCCGTTCCCAAAATGTTTTTAATCAATTATGAATCTTTTCTGTCACACGAGTGAAGAATTCCTGTGAAACCGACGGTCGATAAGCTCGCAACTTGAAGCTTGCACGCAGTCGATACGTCAGGAACCTAATCGTCCTCCCGATCGATAAAAACTACCCCTATAAAAGTTATCGACGGTCGGTAACATATCGACCACACCTTACCGGCTCTTTCAAGGGTAAAACACACCCGACAACTCGACCACCCTTATCACCCCACCCCACCGGTAGTCGGTAAAAACAGGCCACCTCCTTAACGACCGAAGGTAACACGAGAGCCGCTGGTTTCCTTCTTGCCAGCGGTCGGTACTTCCGTCCGACGACTCACCGACCTTCACCACTGCCACTCAATCATCTATTAACCAGTGGCCGAGGCGTCTGCACTTGACTGGACGAATCTACCGCCGCTGATGGACTCTCGCGCGTCGTCGTCCCCCGGTGTACCCTGTGCGGAACACACTCGTTGGCCCTGTCTTCACGGTCTATCGATTAGTCGTTCGATTGTTTAGCTATTACCCATTAGCTTTTATTTTTAGAACGACGCGCTCGTGGCCGGGTTGGGGGGTGAGGGGGGCGGAGGCTCGAGGTGGGTGGAGGGGCGGCTGTCGTTGGCCGATACCCGAAGCCTAATTGGAATTTCCCTTCGCGGCACCGACGATATACTCGACGAGCTTTCAGCGCCGGCTCTTACTGCGCTTTCCTGTTTTCTTTTTCTTTTTCATTTTTTTTTTTTCGTCTTCTTTTTTTGCTTCTCCCCTTCATCTCTTTGGCTCAATCCTTCCTCTCGTCGGCCTGTCGAGACTGTACAAGACTAGAGACCGATTACTTTTTTTCCGCCGGATCGTTTTGATTTCTGTCGCCCGTCGCGCAGCCTCCGGGCTCCTGGCTCGTGACTATAGGACACACGAGGCAAGTCCAGCAGCAGCAGCAGCAGCAGCAAAATCATCTCGTCGATGTCGCTTCGTTCTCGCTTCGACCGAGACTCTCCTTCACCGCGCGCTCTCGTTTCTTCGACCTTTGATCTTCACGTTGCGCACCGGAATACAGACAGATAGGTATTCCAGTGAAAAAAGGAGAAAAAAAAGGCGACGACGGGGAACAGGAGGGACGGGGCGAGAGATTGCCGGGAAGGCGGGACGGAACTCGAGATCTCGACCGAGAAATAAAAATATCGCGCTCACGACGATGAGTCCTTTCCGGATGCCGGAATCGCCGTCCGCGCGCGGGACTCTCCTACGCTTAATAAATCCTCCGTTTAACCCCGTTACCTGACATTCGATTCGTAAACTATTGGATTTACGGCGCCTCGCTGTGATTACGACGCGTCCGCGTCGAAATTACGTTCGAACTTCTCGTCGCGGAGACGACGAGGCGAGCTGTACGAATGGGAGAAAAATATATATATTTATATATTCCAAAAAATATAGTAAATATAAAAATAGGTAAAAAATTGTTGTTATCGTGGTCTAGATATATAGATATATATTTTTTTATATATGTCGAGACTGCCATCGACGACCTCGAACGACCTTTTCGATATACTACACTTTCCATGTAGTTGTCTATCTATCTCCGCTCGACGCCCACCCGGAAAAAAATTTGCCTAGAAAAACATTTACGTATGCGACAGAGTAGAGACCAAACCCCCGTCCACCCCCGGTTTTAGCGTCCCTCGCCCTCTCCTCTTTCCCTCCTTCTCGCTCGTCACTCTTTCGTCATCCACCCCCGCTCGCAATATCCGTAGAAAAAGTTTTGAGCCCCCGCCCGCCCGTCCGATCATTCATCTTCCGTTACTACTAGTCGCCTTCTCGTCCGCTCTCGCTCGGGCTCGCGCGGCTTCTCGCAAGCTCGAGCGTCGCCTCTCTTTCTATCGCACCAGCGCGGCCGAAGGTGCTGCAGGACGTTGCCTGGTCCGAACGGAACTGCTGGGGATTCTCCACTGCGCCAGCCAGCCCTGCCTTCAACGTAGCCAGCAGCAGCAGCAGAAGCAGCAGCAGCAGCGCGGCAGCAGCAGCACAAATCGATCGAATTCGCAAAGCTCACGTACTCTCTTGGCTCTCGCTCCCTCCTCTCTATGTACATCCTATTGCGATAAATCATATTAATAATAATCATAAATAAAACGCAGAGCAGCTAGGAAGCCGAAGGAATCGTGAATCGTGTCCTCTGGGTCGTATCAGTCTGAAGTATAAAAATAGGTTACTTTCGCCGACAAAGACGTTTTTTTTGTTGTTGTAAATTTGGATTTTGTAAAATGAGGTAAAATGAGCGAAAAGTTAGTCGTTATTATTATTTTTTTTTGTGTAAGAAAATGTCCGGATGCAGTGGTGGATATTTCTCGGACGGTGGAGATTTAACACGGTGGAGAAAGTTGTTGAATAAAAAATAATCAACTTTTACGCATCATTTATTTCCGAGCGCGAGATAAAATTTTATTGTCCTTTGGGGACATTCGAGCCGCGATGGAGTGAGGTACAGAAACATGCGGGCAAAAATAGACACGCTGGTAATGGCGGAGACGAGCCTGTTACGCCGAAATAGCGAATGTACACAACTCGCCGGAGTTTCTGAGTATCAAATGAAATCTAATTTAAAAGAAATTCAAGCGGGGAGAAACTCGAGAGCAAAAGACGACGTGGAGATCCCAACCGGTTCGGCGCAATTCTTTTTCTACGCCATTTGTTTCTAAGCACGGAGATAAATTCTAATTGTCAGGCAATAGCATTTTAATGGCGGAGGATAAAATGTAAATATTAACAGTAAAGCCAGAGAGAGGAAAAAAACGAGAATCCGCTTATATCGCATTCGGACTCGCTGCATACGACTTATTCATGCGTATCAGTACCGAGAGATTAAATAGCACATCGATATCAGCAAATATTTAATTGACTAAATAAAATTTTAGTGCATTCACGAAAAATACAGCTATTCTATGGGTTCGTATGCTATATCTATGGGTTAAAGTATGCTTACTCAGTTTAGTCATCTTTGGAAAAAAAAAACATCCAATAATTTCGTCAAGAAAATCGAAGATAAAAAATTAACCTGACCTACAAAAAAAAAAAAATGCTCGCACACGCCATCTATTTCCAGGAAGAAATTAATTTCCACCCCGTTAATTAAAATCAATTAGCCATGAAACCAGTAAATATCGAAGGAAACCGACTTCTCCCTCCTCCTCGCCGATTCTTCATCCCCCTCCCCAGCAACACCAACAAATAAAACTTCGACAAAAACCCCTTCAAAGAAATCAATTAAAATAAATTATAATCAAGAAAATCACCGACAAGTTATAACCAAAGTCTTCCAACGCTTTGCAGGAAAAAAAAAGAAAAAAAAAATCCCCAAACGAATCCTTCGGTACTATCGAATAAAAAAAATTCCCCCGATGGGTAAAAAAGTTTGCAATAATTTTCATACACTATCGGATAAAATCTAGTTATCCCGCGAAGAGATCCAGTGGAGTAAGAATAAGCACAGATGAGGGAGGAGGAGGAGGAGGATGGGAAGGATGAGAAGGATGAGAAGGATGAGAAGGACGAGGACGAGGACGAAGGGAGGAAGGGCAAGGGACAGAGAGAGGACCTCGTGGGATGGCTGTGTCTGTGTCTCTCGTTGAAACGAGTCGACGGACTCAACTCGAGTCGAGTCGACTCGGGGGCGCCTGCCTGCTGCCGCCGTGAATCAATACCCGCATTGCGCGTGCCACCTCTCTTTCTCTCTTGCTCTCTCGCTCCCACCCTTCGTGCCTCGCTCTCGCCTCCCTCTCCTCCTCCTCCTCCTCCCGCCGCTTCTCCTCCCCCTCCTCATCCGCCGCCTCGGCGGGTCTCTGTCTTTCGCCCTCTTTCCACCCTCCCCCCCCCACCCCTGCCTCCTCTTTTCGTACCGTCTCTCTTCCGCCCTCGTTCCGTCACGGACTGGAGACAGCCGAGGAGAGAAAGTGATGAGCATGGGACGTGTGTATAGACGGATAGAGAAACCCACACTGCGAGCGCGACGAGGGCGAGGGAAGCGAGCCGCGTACACAGCCAACCGCCTCGTGCGTTGCCGTCCGAGTTCCCGAGAAACCGACCGGTCTTCTCCTTGCGCTGACGCTCGCGACGCACGAAAAATTTACCCTCCTTTTCGGGCGCTTTTTTTTTGCTGTGAAAAAAAAAAGAAAATGCGAGGCTTCTCGACGCGGTGACGACGTCGAGTGGCGACGTCTGCGCGGCGTCCTCGGGGTCTCTCGATTGGGGCGCCGGAAGCGTCGAGGTTGAAACTGAAACTCCGGTTTTTTTTTACGAAACGGTAAATACAAATATCGTGGGTTAAATAAATTACGAGACAAATAAGCGTAAATCCGGCATCCCAAAAGTGTTATTGTTCCGCGAAATAACCCAAACAAAAATACATAAAATAAAAAGTAAGCCCACAAACCGTCCGCAAATTTGCCTCAAACCAGTCGCTTCCGTCCCTGGCGAAACATTCGCTCCTCCTCTCCCGTTAAGCCGGTGGTCCCTCCCTCCCCTCCTCCCCGCACACAACTCCCGATTTTACCTCCACGCGTGATAGCCGGAAAAATGATTGTTAACGGCCGGCAAATTCGTCCCACATATAAAAAGTCCATAATTTCCTGCTCGCGTAGCCGGCGCCCGCCCGCCTTAATATTAAGGTCACCTTAATGGAAAAGCGGTTTTCAGAGGTTGTGCCGCGATCCGGCCATAAGGAAGCGGCAGCTGCAGCTCCCGCTCGGCAGGGGGGATCCACCTCCCCCCCCTGCCAAGGAGGGAGGGGGAGGGGGGGAGAGAAAGGGAGGATGCCTACGTGCGAGTTCCGCGATTTCCTTCGGATGCGACGAAAGGTCGTGAGGGAGGAGGAGGGAGGAGGAGGAGGAGGAGAAGGAGGAGGAATCTATCGAGCCACAGAGTGAAGGAAAACGTTGGATGGAGCGTTATAGCGTGGAGGAGCACGCGGCGAAACCTTACTGTGTTCCATCCGCGCGATAAGGAGACATAAATCCTCTGGGCGTGTGCTGTGTGCGCTTCCTCTCTCTTTCTCTCCCTGTCTCTCTGCCTCTATCCGCGAGCGCAACCTCTGCCACGGAGGTTGCGTTCGCTGAGTCGCTCACTCGGTTGCCTGCCAGCCAGTCAGCCAGTCAGCCAGCCGGCTCGATCCGTGAGGACGGACGTATAACCGTTGGGGAGGAGGAGGAGGAGGAGGAGGGGGAGGGGGTGCAGGGACCGTTATACATTGTGGAAGACCAATAGATGACGACGCTAACGGGTTCAGATGACTTGACTTACGAAGCCCCATCTCGGCTCGATTCTCTCCTCCCTCCTCCTCCTCCTCCTACTCCTCCTCCTCCTCGCCTTCCCGCTCACACACGCTTGATGCAAAACCAACGGACCATTTCACTCGGACCAAAAGCTCTTCGCGTGTGCTGGATTATAACGGGTTCGCCTTCCTCGCGCCCCTCCTCCTCCTCCTCCTCCTCCTCCTCGCGTTTCTCATCCCTTCCTCCCTCCCCACACGTGGTCGCTTGGCTCATAAGTGTATAGAGCATAGGGTGATAATAGGGCCTCTCGTTTCTCATCGTTTAAAATAGCCCCCGTCTCGACTTAACCCACACGTACTTTGAGCTTGATTTTTTTTTTTTTTTTTTTTCCTCGCACTCGCCGGACGGAAAGTCGGGCACGTGTTGGGTGAAAGCGATGGAACTGAATGCTTGGGAACCTTCGACCCTTTTTGTGGTCTATTAAAATTGAAGTCACTCGCGAGCGAGGGACAAGGCGGAGGATTTATCCGCGGTGTCTTCGCTCGAGGCTGACGGACGAGGGAATTTCCAGTTTTCCAACGCGCGGCGCTTCTGGGATTCCGAGTTTTCGGGAGTGACGGTTTTTGTCCTCGTTTATTAATCATGAGTCACGCGGATATAGAGTTTCGCGGTGGGGCTGGGAGATGCAGCGCGAGAGAAGCGCGCGGAATAAGGGGCTTAAAATAACGGAGGAGAGAGAGAGAGAGAGGGAGAGAGAGGGAGCAGGGCGAAGGTGAACGAGATTACGGAAACCTTCAACCCTTTCGTCGCACTCTATTAAAATCGCCCGCGTGACGAGCGCGAAGGTGGAAGGAGTTGACGCATTTCTGTCACTGAAACTTTGGTGCTGGAAAAAAAAAATGTGGAAGTTTCTGTGCATAAATTGCGGTGTATTTAATATGCATTTGATCTGCATAAGTTTGAGTAAAATGAACGCACGACACAATTTTACGTAAAAGATTCCATTGACGATAATTCACGACTGTAGCGAAAAATCTTTTACGTAACTTATTTGTGGCGCACAATAGACTGACGACTCTGCTTTACAGTGAAGACGTAAATGACACTTCTCCAGTTGGGTGCGTAAGGGTATAGCTGTTTTATTCCGAGTCAAACGCGCGGAAGAAGCGGCTTAGAATAGCTGAGGGAAACGAGCGAACAAAGCGAAGGTGAACCAGATTAGGTATAGGAAACTTCAACCCTTCCGTCGCACTCCATTAAAACACTTACGTAAAGCAGGGAGAACGGAGGAGTTCGCATGCGTCTCTCAGTCATGAGGCTGTCAGTCGCTCAAACGTGTTCCATTTTTGTACTGCTTTGAGGCCCTTTGTTTCCCCGCCGACGGTTTTTACCCTCGTTACTTGGAAGCCAAAATTACAGCTTTTTAATTCCAAGGCAAATACGTAATAAATGTGGCTCAAGCGTCTTAAATTCTTTCGTCTCTTTCAAATTTTCGTTAACATTTCTGGAGGCGAAAAAAATATATAACTAATTTATATGTTCCAAGCTGACATCAAGACTGTCGCCCGTCGAAGTTCCATTTTCGTCCAACCTGCAGGCTTTTTGTTCCCGCAGATTTTCACTCTCGTGTCTTAATTACGAGGCCAAAAGCATAGATTTCCAATATCAAGAAAACTGCCTAATAGATGCGGTTTAAAACAGACGAAAGTCGTGCGAATTAGGACACATCAACCATCCTCAATTCCCTCGTTTCTACAAAAATGTATAAAAATGTCTCGAGCCGGAAAAAAATTAAAAATTAATTTCTATATTTCAAGCTGTCATCAAGACTGTCACCCGACGAAGCTCAATTTTCGTCCAACCTGCGGGGCAATCTCTCCGTTTCCGCAGATTTTCATCCTCGTGTCTTAATCGCGAGGTCGAAAGAGTTCCTCTTTCAATTCCGCGCGCGGCAAAAGCGTGGAAGAGGCGGCCGAGAATAGCGCTGCGGAAAAACCGATTTTAGACGATTCCGCGCGTCAGACAGGCATCAAGGGGAATTCGCGCTGTGCCTTCCACTTATACCTCCGGCGCCATGAGCGAGCGTTGCGCGCCTCGTGCGCCGCTCGCCGTGTGTCGTATATCTCTCCCATCAGCTCCTCTGAGGTCTGCGGTCAGCGAAAGGGATTGATGCTGTCGGCCGTCGTGTGTGCGGCTCTCCTCGTGACGTCACGCGCTCCGCGCTTTGATCGATCAATCGAATGATCCGATTAAAATCTCGATGGGCGTCGGATTATCGCTCACCTGCCGCGGGTCTCGACGCGCCCCGCTCGGGCCTCTTCCACGACGCCAACCGGTGCGACCGCCCCGCGCGCCCGCTACGCCTTTTTGCAACGTACCGCCCGGCGCCTATATGTTTCTCCGGGTCGTGTGCGCGACTATCTGACTTCGCTTTGGCGCGCGAAACCCACCAGCGAGGCACGTACCACGAGGGTCCATGTCGACCGGGGGCAACGACGCCGACGACGGCGACGCCGGCGTCGCGTCATCTAAATTTAGAGGACGTCCACGTGCAATACCCCAGCTTTATCGTCGTCGCTTGTTCCGTCGTTTAATTTAACAAAGTTGCAATTAGGGAGGGAACGAATTTTTCGCGGAAAGCAGATGAGACGACCTTTTTTTTTAAATCTAATACTCGTCGCACGTTGCAGACGTTTTGGTGACATTATGTAAATTCTTTGACGGCAAAAAATATTTGTCGTGCCTCACTTTTGTATTACCGAAAAATGGGGCTACCGAAAAAAATTATACTGATCGATAAAATAACCGAAGAAAATACCCCCATGGAAAAAAGGTAGGTGTAAGGTACATGTGGAAATATATTCGGAATATACCCCATGTATTTTCGACGAAAAGTTGGATATGCAGCATATATGTATCAGTATATACGAATATATATATTGGCGTGTAAACAGAGATATATTTGGAATATATCCTGAATACTTATTAAATATAGACGAAATATATTTCGAATGCATTTTGTGATATACGTCGACGTACATATTAAATATACGCGTAAATATATTAGCGAATATACATCGAACACTTTTTTGAATGTATCTCAGGGTATATTGTACGCATTGCGTCGATATATTTAAAGTATACCCGGAATATTTATAAAATACAAAAGAAATATATTTCAAATAAATGTGCAATATATCTCAGCTATATAATACGCACATCCACAGATGTATTGTAGATATAATCGGAATATATGAATATATATCGGAATATATTAAAACATTTTTAACTCTCCTTGTTCTGCCGTATCCATCATTTGATTTCCTTCTTTCATTCAATAATAAGAATGAGCTATTGTTCGTCATAATCGAACTATTATTACGGTTTATTCTTCAAAAAAACTGCACGGAAAAACATGACATCAGAAATTCGCATATATCAGTCGTTTATCTATTCAAATCACGGCTGTGAAAGTATTTTTCTATTAAGAACTGACGCTGCTACGTGCGCGCAATACCTCGGAACAATTAATCAAAGAGCCGAGAATTATAAAAGTGCTTTTAAAAATGTAGCACTGATTTGACTAGCATGCAGCGCTGATGCCTCCTTAAAAATATTCGATTAATATTTAGCATATAACCGACAGCAGTGGGCGTGCGGTCGGTGCATGGCTTCGGCGATCTCCCATGTTAAGCAGCTCGACTCACGGTCGCTACTTGGATGGGTGACCGCTTAGCCATGCACTGATTTGCACGTCAACTGTTGAGCGGGAGGCAGTTTTTCTGAGTTTCTGATGTAATCTCATGCAACAGACACTCAGAAAAAATATAGCCGCCTGTATCGGCACAGGTTTTCTGCAGTTTCCCTGTGCCCTCGTGCAAATGCGATTCAGTAGTGCATTAGGAAAGAGTGGCTGCGGGTAACACTCTGGGGGGGAACTCAATAAATGATACGGAGGGGAATACAAGGAATAAAAGGGGATCAAGGGGAGTGGGGAGAAAAAACGTAAAAATCTGAAGAAGGTATACGTAGGAATCAAAATAAAAAAATAAAAAAATATATATATTTAGCATATAAACTTTCACATACGTGAAATATATGTAAAATCTTTTCCGAATATAAAGAAAAATATATTTAACAACCATTCTTGATGTACGCCAATAAATATCGCGCATATATTCTTAGTATATGTTTAACTATAATGAACATATATTTACGATATACGTGAAAATATAACCCGCATATATCCCTCGCATAATTGTAAAATATTTTCTGAATATAAAGTAAAATATATCTAACAAACATTCCAGATACCTACTAATATATATCGCGCATATATTTTTAGTGTATGTTAAGCTATATTTAATATACATTTACGATATACGTGAAAATATACACCGCATATTTACCTTGTATATGTGAAAATATATACAACCACGAAAAGTTCGATATGTCGGATATATGTTGCATATATCCCGGGTAAATGCTATAAGTATCTTGGCTATAAATCAGATATATCGCATATACCCCAAATATATCTTGTGTATATACTACGATGTATCGAAAAATGTATTTCCACACCTACCTTTTTTCCATGGGGGTATAGCAAGCAAAACGACAACGATAAAAAAATCTCAACTCAGCGTTAAGTAGTGCAAGTCCGACGAGCTCAGACGACAAAAACGCCGTCTCGCTGCCGCGCAAATCGGACCGCTTGTTCCCCGTCCACAATTGAAACAAATCGGGACGGAAAAACGTCGCCACCGTCGTTATTGTGGATATAATGGTACGAGATCGATCATCTCGTTGCTCCATCTCTTCTCGCCCGGCTCGTCGGTGTCTCGTCCCCCCGGTCCCACCTCCCCCGGTATCTCCCGTGTCACATCGCAAATCGGCCGCCGGTATCTTGCAACGCTCGCGAACTTCTCAAGACCCGAAAGATGGAAGAGGCTGGCTGCTTCTGCCTCTCCCTCTCTCTTCGCTTGTCGTGCGCTGCTGCTGCTGCTGCTGCTTCTGGCGCACAGAGATACACATAGTCCTCCTCGAAAAAGCCGTCGATCTCGAGGTAGGCCCGTCCCTCCCCTCCCAACTCTGCTGCTGCCGCTGCTGCCTCAACCTTCCGCCTTCGCCAGCTAAATCGCCCCGAGGCATTTTATTCCCGCTATTCCCTTTTTCCTCGCTCGCCGCGTGGATGTGCCGCACGAGTCCTGGTGCGGGCTATGTGTGTATATAAAAATACGTGTGCGCGCCTCTCGGTCTCTCCAACACAGTCGGAGCGAGCGAAGCCGGGGAACGCGATGAACGTACCTAGGGCGAAGAAAGGCGAATGGCTCTACTATTTTCTCTTCCTCTCTCGTCCTCCCCCATCCCCCATCCCCCCTCCCTCCCCGTCCGCCTTTTCTCTTCCTCTGTCCTTCAGCAATTTCTCTATACTCGTCGCTTTCTCTATCTGCACCCGTCGAGGCAACGTGATCAAAACAAAGGTGGTCTATACAGCTCGCATTCTCTCCTATAGGCCCTTCACTATATATACGTGAATATATATGTATATATATATACGTTACACTCACTTTTCCGCTTATACGAGCTATTACGTGTGTGCATACGTGCATCGTATGCAATTCTTCTGTAGGCCTCACCCTCCCCTACCTCTCTCATTCAGTGCACGACGTGGAACAGGCCGTATACGTATACACTATATACGGATATATAGACATGTATATATCTATATGTAGGGAAGAGTGGGGCAAAATGGGCCACCTAAGCGAAAAATGGCTTTATCAAGATACCCAAAGTGCATATTTATCGCTTGTCATACAAAAACTCGATTTTGATAATTGATTTTGAGCGCCGGAGGAGAATATTCATCTATGTAGGGGCGAGTGGGGCAAATCGGGCCACCTAAGCGAAAAATGATTTTTTCGTGGTATACCCAAAGTGCATATTTATCGTTTGTTACCCAAAAACTCGATTTCGATAATTGATTTTGAGCGCCAGAATAAAATATGCGTCTATGTAGGGGCGAGTGGGGCAAATCGGGCCACCTAACTTTGGGTATATCACGAAAAAATCATTTTTCGTGATATACCCAAAGTGCATATTTATCGCTTACCACCCAAAAACTCGATTTCGATAATTGATTTTCGAGCGTTGGCAAAGAAATATTTGCGGAGCAAAACGGGCCACCCTCAAAATTCATCAGTTACCGGTTCGACACTTCAGCTGGTACTGACCATCGTGAACGTCGGGGTAGTCCGTTTTACCCCGCATTCTTGATCGATAATCGAGAAAAGAGGTAGTCCATTTTGCCCCACTCTCCCCTATACACACGAACCAGGGGTTCTAATGGCTCGAAGTGCACTAATCAGGTCACTCTTGAGACGCGGTTGCCATGAGTTAATGCTTTTCCCAAAATTCGAGGATATCCCGCATTTTCGGCTTTCTCCCAAATTCCCAGAACCAGGATTCGGGCAAACATCGCTTTGCGAAAACATCGCGGGCGAATACATCACGAAATATTTTTATAATACAGCGAGATTCACACGAATGTGTGAGTAACGGTGGAAAAGCGTCGGGCGTCGCAAGCCGGAACAGGGATGTAACGGGAGGAGGTGGGGTGGGGTGTCGGCCACCCTCCGACTGTGCGGACGCTCGAGCTGGTTCCGTAGGCAGCAGCGCCAGCAGCAGCACCAGCCACCACCACCAACACCAACCACCACCACCACTACCTTCCAGTCCTAGAGAGTTCGACGTCCCACATTCTCCCAACCTCCGGAGCTTCCACCCCCCCCCCCCCCCCTCCCCCTCACCCCTCTTCTCCTCCTCCTCTTCTTCTTCTTCTTCTTTCTTCTTTCGTCGCGAGCGCCATCCTCGACTCCCTCCGTCTTACTCGCTCGAGCCTCCTGCATCATCCACCACATCCGCGTGTTCCAACTCAGCGACGCTCTACGTTTTCTCTTCCTCGTTCGGGCGCTCCATCCTCATCCACGGTTCCCCGATCCCATCAGGGAATGAAGGTCTCTCGCCGTCTCGCTCACTCGTCTTCAATTTTTCTCTTTTTTTTTCTCTCCTCTTTTTCGCAGTTTCCGTCTCGCTTCTGTGTGCCACACACACCGGGCTTTTTTTTTGCACCCAGGGAGCTGCGGCGCTCTAGGTGGAGCGCTAGACGTACCCGGTGTGTTTTGCGACGCTCCAGTTCTATATAGTTAGACACCGCTTGGTTTCTCCCTCGCTCGCTCTCGATGCAACCAACAGTGCGGCGCACCTCATTGCACTTATTGTCTTTTCGTGGCGCGGCCGCGATTTTTAGCGCTTGGCATAAATTCGTCGGGGAATATAAAGAACGCGCACGCGGGAAAGGGAGCGAGAAGGCGTGAGAGGCCTCTCCGCGGTTTCGAGGGCGCCGGGACCGCGACGGGGGGAGTGGATATTCTCTGAAGCGGCGAGCTGCGAGCGCGCGACAATAATGCAGGTGTGAATGCACGATTGTTCGACGGGTTCAAGATTTTTAATACGTCTCGATCGCGTCCTTTGGCTCGCGTATCTTTTTTTTTGCAGCGTGTCTCGTGGAAATGAGGAAAATGGGGTATTTTAATTGTGGGTAAAAATTGGTTCTTTTTTCGAGTGATTTTTGTGTTTTTTTGTTCTGATTTCAGAATTCGCAGATACGATTTTTTTGAAGACAGACAAATGTTATTGTTGTAAAAAATAAATTCAGTCTGAATGCTAACCAGGGCTGAAAATTAAAATTCTCAGGGTTCGTCAGACCCAACTAATATTTCGGAATAACGAAAAAAAAGAACCAAGATCCTTTTTCGCAAGTCGCAGAAGCCCAAAGAAAACCGTCGGTCTTCCGGGGTCCGACAGACCCCAGTGTAGGATCAGGTCGCGACGAGTCGCAGGCGAAAAAAACCTTACATCAAAAACGATCTATAGTTTGCGGAGTACCTGCGGCAATCCGAGAGCCGCCGTTGAATTCGTACACGAAATTGCGACGGTGGAAAGAGGGTGGGAGCGGGCGGCCCGGGTGATTAAGATAATTAGGGTAATAATTCGTGGTCCGAAGAGTCCGGACACGCGATGTTAATTCTAATAATAGAGCCGGGGAGCGAGCGTCGTCGTCGTCGTCGTCGTCGTTTTCCCGGCAATTGTCTTTTTTGACAAATTCAGCAGGCTTCATTTATGCCTCAGTCCTGCATTACCATACGTTGGTATATTTCAACCAACGTCATTTTGTCATTATTTTCGACGCGCCACTCGCGCCGAAATATTTTTCGCCGGCATAATTTATTATTTAATAATTCGGGACATTGTTAAATAAATTATGCCCCGTCGGGCTCGCCAGATCGGACGGAAGAATCTCTCGTGCGGTCGCGCGAGGCTCTGGCAGCCGCCGCCGATGGGTAATTAAATTGTTTCCTGCCTGCGAAAATTTCTATGGAGCTTTCTCAGCGTCGGTAATTATATATATCGTGAATGCCGCGGGATATCCCGCACCCAACTCTCGTCGCGGCTGCACCGGCTGTAACGACGTTATTTCTGCACGACCGGCTACTCACCCGGCGACGTGTCCCGGAACGATCTTGAGGCAACTCCGCGAGCGGCAACGTAATTCTCCCCCCCTCCTTCCATCCGATCCTCGCGTGTCGCTCGTACGGAGTGACAAATGCAGCTGCGGCTGCGGAAAAGCAAAAAGGCGAAACAAAGAAGCAACGACAGTTCTTTCGAGTTGTTTCGAGTTTCGGTCGTCGGGCGATAAGATCTGCTCCAAATATTCGCGAATTCGCGCTTATATTAAGCCTCAGACTGTGGCGAGGAACGAGGAGGGTCGAGGCGCGTTCAGTGATCCTGGAATTTTATTACCTGCAAAAAATAACTCCAATGTATACGAGACTTGAAAAAATGTGGTCAAATTTTTCACTATAAACTTCACTCGACGTGGGGAATAATAATAATTATTGGGAATTATTGTCGTAAATGTTATTATTATCGATATTGAATTTCAAGTCGTTCCTGAAATTTCATGATTTACTAACATTTTGTGGTAACGTAGTAGCATAAATCGAATATAGTATTTAATTGTTCAATTTTTAGGATCTCTGTGTTTGTCGTTTTGCGATTTTGCAGATCCTTCCACGTGCGTGAAACTCGCGCAACGTTTGGTGTCGGCTACGTTCATTCGTGTCAATTTTCGTTCACCGCGAATGACACAAACTCGATAAACAGAGAGAGAGTCGACTCGGTCGACTGCTGGAGATTCGACGATTTTTCAATTTCTCTTTTAGCCCGAGCGGGATTGATTTTTCATTGTCGGTACGTAGGCTCAGGCCGGGTGATTCGTTATTTCCAGGATAGGAAGCCGGTGTTTACGTGCGGCGGTACCGGAAATCGTTGCCCCGCCGGTGTTTCGATTATCTTGATAGGGCGATGCGCGACGACGAGTGCCACGAGAGTAGCATCGCAGTTGAAAACTACTCCTGAGTTTGTAGAAAGCGAGGGGGCGAGGGAGGGGAGCGAACGCGAGAGAGAGGGAGAAACTAAGGTTTCGTGACGAGCTGACAAGCGCGCGTGCATCACCTCGTCAACTGGAATCCTCCGGGGCGAACGGTGGCACTGTGGTTCCGTTCTGAGTTCACACGCAGCGGGATCCGCTTTCGATTAACGCTGGTACCGATGGATTTTTCCATATGCTTTTTAGCCGTGATTCCAGCTGCTTCGGAATTCATTTGAAATCGTAGAGCTCATTGGGCGTCCATCAATTGTCGCTCAATCACTCAACAATGGTTTAAAACCAGGATTTTTAGGGTAAAAAGGGGGGAGGCTAATAAGTCGATATTAAAAAAAAAAAAAAAAATCGAACGCTCCAAGGGTCGAATTTGGTATTTTTCGATCGGGCCCGATTTGATAAATTCTGACAAAAAGACATCGACATCGGTATTGTTGTCGTGTTACGCGTTCTCTGATTGGCTGTCGGGTTGCCTGCAACTCGTTGCTAACTAACGAGCAGTTTGAAATGTTTTTTCGGAAAGGGTGTTCGGACGAAGCGTATGGCCTAATATTTCCAGAGACAAAAAATCATTTTTTGCGTTTTTCTCGTCAAGTTTTGCTTTTCGGAATCGGCGGAAAATTTCCCATCGGATCAGGTTTTCAAACTTTACGAAACCGAACTTTTTTTTCGCGAAAAACGCAAGGCAGCTTTCGGCTTTAAAAATCAGTGAAGAAATCAGAAATCAGGATATCGCGTTCCGCCTTGCGGCATCCACTTCGTTGTTGAATTTTCTCTCGAACGAAAGACGAAAATCCAGGTTCGATGGATCCAAAAAAAGTAACCTCAATTTTAGTGAAGTGAAAACTGGGTAAGCGCGCGTATGGGCTAGTATTTTTAAGATATCCGTTTTGGTCGTTTCGATTTCGACGCTAGTGGAAGCCGAGCCAAACAAAACCCGAATTTAATTTTCAGAAATGCTTTTGCTCCACATTTTCACCAATTTCGGCAAAATGGTCGGATTAATCTGCGCATTTTTCGCTGCTCTTACCAAATTTCGTTGGTTCATGAATAATTAAATTCACCAACCACGAGAAACCCCCGCCATTCCGCGTAGCTTACACGCAGTGACGAAAAACAAAATTTCATCCACTGACCTTTTTCGTTTCATTAAATTCCACAATTCTTCGTCTTCTTTTTCTCGTCCTCCCGCGTTCGTTAGTACTTTTCGTCGAGGAATTATTCAGCCGCGCGAATTCATTATTCATTCAATAATTCAAGCAATTCAGCGAGTTCCGTGCAGCCCTACCTGTTGTATTACACACGTGCGTCCCGGAGCAGTCGCGAGTGTGGGCTGTATTAAGTTTGTTTTCGACAATCCCTCGAGCGTGCGTCTCTCGGCTTTATTGTTTGTACCGAAAACACAGCGAGGGGGTCGCTGTGTGTTACAGTGGTACCAACGGGATAGGCGAATCCACCGGCTTACGTTGCGCTCGCTCGAGGAATTATACACGAATCGCTTCATCGCTTTATGCTCTCGCCTTCACTTTTTAATTTCATCCCACCAGCCAATAAAACCTTCCAGAAACCTTTCAAATGACCCTAAATCATTATTGAAGGGATTTTGTAACGTGAAAATGTTTTATTGGCTGGTCACTCATTCATCCATTTATATATATATCATTAGATAAAAAAATCAAACCAAATAAAAACAACAAAAAATATATTTCCGTCAACCCAAAATGAATATCGCAAATTCCCAAGCACCATAATACCCGCAACCACTTCCAATTCCCAGTTTAAAAAATGGACCTCGTAAACCACCTCCACATCACATCCCAAAAAAAAAATAGAAAAAAAAGTTTCTCCATTAAAAACTTTTCTCTAATGATGCATAGCGAGCCTCAAGCCCTGCATCGCAGCCATAAAAAAAATTCCAGCAGCCTCGGCTCGCTCGCTCGCAGATCGCTGGATATCAATGCCTTAATGGTGACAATTACCGGTATCATAATTGACCCGGGTTACGAATGGTAACAAAGTCAGTCCCATCCGGACGCGACGTCGGCACGCGTGTTCGTGCCGCGGCGGCCGCCGCTGCTGTTGCTGGTTTCGATCGAATAACAAGAAAGGCGCGCGCGTGGTGCGGACGTATACACGAGGCATCGCACACAGCGCGCGACGACCGCAGGCGGAGGAGGAGGAGGAGGAGAGTGGGGTGAGGCAGCGACGGCGGCGGCCGCGGCGGCAGTCGGAGGGCGAATAGGGGTAGGTAAAGCGAGTGCGACTCCCCTACTCGTGGGCTGTGTGTACGCAGCGTAGCGTCAGTCGCAGCGCAGTGCCATGGGGGTTAGTCGGCTTATGGGGGAGCGAGAGACGAGGCTGATGGAAAGAGACAGCGACGAGGCAGCGGAGGGTCGACTCGTCGGGGTTGCTGCCAGCAGCAAAGCAGCGGCAGCAACAGCACCGAGCTGGGACAGAGGAATCGCTCGCGCACGCGGGGGTAGCAGGGGTGGGGGGGGGGGGGGGGAGCGGTTGAGCCCAGGGGTAGAGGGCTGCGGAAATCTGGGTCGCCCTGCACCGCGTGCGGGTCGAGAACTCGGTCAAGTTTTCTGCACCTGCAGGTCACGTCGCGTCGTATACGCTTTTGGCTCTCTGTCTCTCTCTCGCTCTCTCCGATGTGCTATTGGCCTTAGCATGTCTACGCCATACAAAGCTTTTCCCACAGCCATTGTCGGGCTCCGGTGGGCTGAAGCCGCCGTGGCACGGATGCTCGCTGTCCCCGTCGCGCTCGCCGTCGTAGGCAGGAAAGAGGAGAATGCACCGGGGACACCGGACCAGGCTTTTCGATCGCGTCTGACCGTATCTTGATTTTTCCACTGGATTCCCCGAGCCACCGAGCAGGGTGCATGGAATACGTCGGCCGGGATATCAACCGAGATATCCGGATTTCGCTGGGGGTTTTTTTTGTAAACGGCTTTATCTGCTTTGGTTGGGCTGGGGTGAAGCGGAGAAATGTTTGTGGCGCATTTTTAGGGCCTGAGAAATAAATGTAATTGATAACAAAAATTACAGTGTGTTTCGTTAATCTTTTTTTTCTGTGATTTAATGTGGTTTCCGCGGTAAGGTTTGTCAATTATTGTCATTAGCTTCCAACGTCACGAGCCGAGCGAATTTTTTTTTTTATATACCTTAATTAAAAAATTAAGCCATTCAATTTACGCCTCGCAATCCACGGATTGGATTATTTGAATATAATAAGCCTGGGCTTTTTGGTGCGCGCTTATTTTTTAATATCCCACCGCGGATCCGCGGGTTCGTGCGGCGGAATCGCTTTCCCTGAAACTGAAAATGTCACAAAGTCGCGCGCGGGGCTAAAACGCGCGTGGGACGTCGTCGCAGTCATTAGCGTGCGGCGTGGCCTGGCCGGGGAATATCGCGAAAGGACGGCGCCCGTGTCCTGTGTACCGCTGCGTCCTGGGCGCCGTTAAACGAAAAGCAGCGAGCTGCTTCCCGGCTCTCTCGCTCGCTCGGAGAGAGAGGGAGATGATAAAGGATGATATATCCCGTGTACCGCGAGGCGCACGCCATTCTTTCCAATGGCCATAAACGTTAAGTCCCTGAAAAGAAAAAAAAAAAAATTACGTGAGCTTTCAACTTTCCGTAGTTAAAGTAAAGGACAGCAAACGACCTTTCGATTCCTTTTCCGTCCGACCAACTTCGATAATCGATTTGCCCGTCGTGCGTAGTCACGACAAATATTTGTTTGCCCGACTCCCACCACCTTCCCCTCTCCCCGATCCCTCGCAATCCGCAGCTCCGGTGCAATTGACGGATTATACCACGATTCCGGGGCAAACAAAATTATTCGCCGCAATTATACGCCAGGTATATCCGCAACGACAAATTTTCCACGACCCTTTCAATTTTGTTGGTATTCCGGCATTTTTCCACGTACGAATTTCGAGTTTCGTCTCACCGTCAGCCTGTTCGCCTCTAATATCGGTTATCAGATTTTTGTGATACCGATAATTATAATCAAAGCCCCGAATTTTAGTAAAAAAAAAAACAACAGAAAAGTAAAAAAAATATTTTGTTTGATATTTCAGGTTGTTTAACTCTTCTGGTTATTTTCGTCATCAGCCAGTAAAAATTTACAGCTCACAGATCGAGTCCACGTTTGCAAAATGCATCCCTCGCTTCGCAAAAAAAAATGTCCAGTACAGAAGTGCAGAACAGGCCGAGCGTAAAGTCCGGCCGGCGACGTCTGATTCGTTGGGCCGCGTCGCCGATATCAGAACGTATCGTAACGTAGCGTAACGTAACGCAATCGGTTAAGGGTTGGCGGGTAACGGGCGCTCGTCGAGAGGGTGGAACAGAGACACCGATACATATATATATACACACGTATATTGTATAGGTATATCCGTGCAGGGAGAGACGACCGATGGATAGAGAGATAGAGGGTACGCTGTGTGGACTGTAGGGCGCGAGCGAGACAGCGAGAGAGGGAGGGTAGGCCGCGGGGTTCACGGAGTGCGCTGACCTACTGTTCCACATTCGCCGTGTTCCAGCAGCCTTTCCCGAAGTTCGGGTGCGCGTGCACCACACCGGGCAGCAGGCAGCCAGAGTCAGGCAGGGCAGGCAAGGCAGGCAGGCTAACGCTGTGTGTCGTAGGGGTTGAAGCTGGTAGGGGTTGCGAGCGCGCGGAGTGGGCGAACCCCAGAAACCCAGAGCACCCACCCTGCCCCACGTGCCTCTGCTGCCTCTGCTGCCTCTGCTGCCTCTGCTGCTGCTGCTGCTGGCGCTGCTACTGCTGGTCGCGACGGCTTTAAAGCCGCGGGAGCCTCGCTTTTTTCTTCACTCTCCGCCTGTACACTCGTCGCCTACCTACCGGGTTGAAACCCAGAGCTCGAGATGGTGGATTCTTCTAGGCTTGGAGGATGAAAATGCTGGGAATAGAGGAACGAGGGGATTGGGGAAAAAATTATTTCATGGTGGATCGGATGTGTCATTAATTTGGGGGTTTGTATGAGGGGGATGAGGGACTTGCTGGATTGAAATGTTGGGTTGAAATTTGGAGGGGAGGAAGTCGGACTTTTTTGGGTGACTTTTGATCGTTTTGCAAGGATTGGGGGATCATTGCCTGAAATTAACCGAAATTAAATAAACAATTCTTTATTACATCACGTGAATAATTAATTTGTGTTTTAAATAACGAACATCTTGGATATCGTGTAGTTTTAATGCGATTCAATCGAGAGTCAACGAGATACACATTCAGTTGACTTTTAATCATCGGTTTCCAATTTTGCAATCCTCGAAATCATATTCACTCTGATTATGCAAAAACTCGTATTAATTAAAAACGAGGTTGTTTCACCGTCCGGATGTTCCCAACTTTAAACAAGGAAACTAATGGAATCGTTGACTCCGTCGGATCATCGGAGGATAATTATCTACCGGAAGACAGATAAAAACATGAGCAGCGAGGGAGACATAGCAATGACCACAAGCCAAAGCTTCAACTGCATCAAAACACCCCTAAAAAAACCAACAACAGAAAAACAAGAAGAAAAAAAATGATTGCCTCCCCTAAATCCACCAAATTCGCACATCCCCTCGAAGTAATCATCCCCGACGTCACGTCGGTCGCCACAATCGTCCTTGAACCAATCACGTCCAAGGTACTCTGACATTTGAGTGGAACGTCCCAAAATCGGCACATCAACCCCACCTATGCCAGAGGCCGCTCAATCACTCGGAGCCCGCGAGCCTATTAGACCAGCCAGCTAATACAGTCCACCGGCGATGCGTGCAGCGTCGGACTTTATCACAACATCATCGTACTAGTTAGCCATTACCCATATCTGTCCATTTGTATAGCTCCTACAGAAAAAAAGAAAAAAACAACAAGCGTTTCCGGGCCAATTACACAGTCTTTTGGGGTACTTGGTGAGGGACCGGGGGGGGGGGGGGGGCGAAAGGCATCGTCGAGAATTGTGGCAGTGGTGGAGAATGAGACACGCGGCAAGGGGGCGAGGGGGTGAGAGGGGGAGGAAGGGGGATGAACGAAGTCGAGCATGGAGGACGTGTAATAAAATAATATCGCGTGTCGCAGCGATAGACTTTAATGGCGGCGGGTTCGGTTCTGCGGGGTATACATTGCGCTATATATATCGGGGGGTGGGGGGGGGGGGGGAAGGGGACAGAGCGAGAGGGAACGAGGGTCGCGATGAACGAGTCACGGGGAGCGAGCGAGATAAAACGAGGGAAGGTGGAACGGGGGGGGGGGCGAAGAGGGGGACATTTCGTGCGGTGGCTTTCGGCGAAAATTCACGGGGCCCACGGGACAGCGCGGACGCCCCTACGTTTCGTTACAACGCGGAGGCTCGCGCGTTCCTCGCGCGGCCACCGGGCCCCATGGCGCATGCCTCGTCCACCTCCCGCAGTATCGGTTAAACCTACACCGAGAGAGCGGCGCGTGTCGCATGACCCACACATGTTTGGCGTCTTTACCCTGGTGGCATCTGGCGATGCTGCGGAAAAGCACGGGTCGAGCTTGCGACGCGCGAGACGGGCGGGAAATTTTCGAAAGGGCGGAGGCGACGGGAATTTCCCAGGCGGCGGATTTCGGCGGTGGATGGGATTTTTTTATTGCGATTTCGAGGCAATGGAAAAGCTCTTGTTGATTTTAAGGGGGCAATTAATTCGTTTATTTTGTTCAACATTTTTTTCGACAAAGTCGTTGCATTCTTTTTGTGACAAAAAAATGAGGACTTCCAAAAATTAAAAAATTATTTTTCAGATTAACTGAAAAAAAACTTGGTTTCAAGCTGACATTTCAACGAATTTCAGGATCCAACGTCACATTTCCAAAGAGAAGGATTCAAAACCTCCCTCAAAAAAATCCCTCGACGCCTAACGAAGATTCGCAAAAAAAAAGAAAGTGAAATAAAAATAAGAATTATTCAAACTGAACAAGCTCGAGTCTCAGCGAGAAAATCCCAACGTAAATCGCCACCTCGACTGCATCCCCCGCTCCGTCCGGCACCCCCGGGCCCCTCTAGTCACGGCCCTGCGCGCCTTCGGTGGTTTCCCGTGAGTACGAGCGAGCGCCACGGTGATGAACAAGGAGGGCCGACGCGCGTGGGGGTTGAATCCGCGGTGGCGCGAGCGAGACGCCCTAGCCCTCGAAGGCGGCCAAGAGAGGGGATTCCAAAGGGGGGGATGCAGGGGGGGAGGAGAGCGGTCGGAGCAGAATAGTGGGGGGCGCATCGAGAGAACGTAGTCGAGCGACCGTCCCGCTGTGGCCACGAGCTCGATGCTCGCGTAGGTAGTGAGTGACTTCTTTGCGAGCGGACAAAAACGGGGAAAAAATTTTTTGGTTTCGTTCACACACACACACTCACACACAACACACACAAACACAGAGAGAGAAAGAGAGTGAGAGAGTGAGAGAGAGAGAGAAAGCGGGGATAAAAATCGCGCGCGGGTTAAAAAGCGAAAGGAAAAAATTGCGGGTTCGCGCGGTTCGTCCAGTGCGCTCGAGACGTGAGAATCGCGAGGGGGGTTCAGATCGGCCGCACCAGAGAGCGAGCCTCGCGCGGGGCAAAACGGGTCACGGGGTGTACGGCGAAAGGTCGTGCGATGCCTCGTTGAGGTGGTGAGGACGAGCCACGGCTAAATTGGGAATATACGCGACTACGACGACGAAGACGACGACGACGACGACGACGACGACGACGACAACGACGACGGCGGCGAGATTATCGAGTTGGTGCTGTGCGCGATATATATTAAACGAGGGTGAAACGCGTCGGGGCTGAGCGCGCGGCACGGTCGGTGTTATGCGCCGGTGGTACAGTGGTGGTTGACAGTGGTGGTGAACGCGGTGGCGGTGGCAGCTACGACGAGGACGACGACGACGACGACGACGACGGCGACGAGGACGACGACGACGACGACGGGGACGTGGACGGATACAGCGTGGACGACGAGAAACGCGGGGTGCCGAGCGCCTCGTTCAACCCGCCAGGGGCGACGTCGCTGCGACGAGGGCGAGAGAGAGGATAAAAAATTCGACGATAGTGCGCGAGGATCTCGCTCGTGCGTTTTCCGAGGGAGGTGAAGAGGGAAAGAAACGAGGAAAAACACACACACGTCCACAGTGATGATCTGGCCGTATTGACGAGCCAGAGCGGAATAGAGAATAGAGGAGATAGTGGAGCGAAGGAGAAGGAGGCGGCGGAGGAGGAGGAGGAGGCGGAGAGGAGCCGGAGAGAGCTGGCGTAGGGAAGAGGGTAGCTGCTGTGCTGTGCCAGTGATATAGCCGGGGTACGGGCCGACCGTGGTGTACAGAAAGCGCGAGAGAGTGAGAGAGAGAAAGAGAGAGAGAGAGAGAGAGAGAGATAGCTGCACAGTGTGATAGCTGCACCAGCAGCTGGGCAGTTTTGCGAAAAGCCAGACGTAACCGGGTGGTATTTGTATATATATAGATAAAAAAAAGATATACATGTATATGTATATATAAAGAGAAAAGAAAAGAAAAAAAATTATATATATAGAAATATATATATATATATAAATTGAGAGGGGAAGGAACGACGGGGAAGACAGGAATAACCGTGCGGCCGAGCGACGAGGAAGCGGAAGAGGAAAAAACAAATACATCATCGTCGGTGGCGGCGAGCGAGGGAAGAGAAGATAGTTCAGTTTTGGTGCACGCGAAGGTGTTGACGCGGTGTGTGTTGAAGTGGTGCCGTGCACGGGGGGTGTCACGGGGATCGCCAGCAGGGCAGAGGCTCGAACGCATGTAGGAACATGGCCGCATCCAGCCCCTGCCTCCCTCTAGAGGTGAGTGAGAGCCACCTGAGAAACGTTGCGAGCGGAGAATATCGGGGAGTCTCGTGACGGTATTTTTTTTATTTTCGCGAGGTGATGAGGCGACGTGGAGGAGGAGGGGAAAAAATGCGGGGGGAAATTTGAGTTTTTTTGTGAGCTTTTTTTTTCTTCTGAAAAAAAAAAAAAAAAAAATGCTGAGGCCCCGATTGGCGAAGCCTCCCTTGATGTATGTGGCGCTCTCGACTGAGCCGCACGCTCTGAGATGTCTCGGGCTCTGCACGTCGGAATTGGATTACAGTGATGGGATGAAAATTAAAGAGATTCGAGGCCGACCCCCCTTGCCCCCCCCCCCCCACCCTCATTCCCTCGACCCCCCTGAGGGCAAATTCCCTTGGTGCGTTTGCCTCGAGGCAGCTATCGCGAGCTGCCATCGGACCGAGCTTTCGTCGAATGTGGCTGTCTGAGGAGGAGCGAGGCTCGTGCTGAGGTTTTATTCGGGGCGAGCTGGTAATACGCCGGCAGCGGCCTTTCGTGGCTTCGCCTCGAGGGCGAAGCTTTTGGGGATGTTGTGCAAGGGACGAGAGTGAGATTCGCGAATTTCGAGTGTCTCCGCGATCCTCGGGAATTCTCGAGGCGGAAATTTCGCCGTAGCGCGAGAATTGGGGAAAAAGTGAGAGCTGGTCCCGCGGTGCTCGTGGGGTTTTCTTTCCTCCCGGGTCACTCGCCGCGCTCTGGGAGCTGCGCGGGCTATTTGAAATATGTATTCGCGCTACGGCGAACCTCGCTCGTCGAGCTAGGCGAGCGGCGAGCGGTTTATATATATATTTTTGGGACTTTTGGGCATTTTCAGTTGGGGGAATTTGGCATTCAGGTGGTTTGATGTGAAGGCGAAAAAAGTTTCAAGGAAGACGCAGGGATTTTGGGGAAAAGTCGAAAATGTTGCGGGGTTTAAAAGATGTCCACAAAATAATTTTAAAAAAGCAGTTTTAAAACAATTGACTGCATTTTGAGTCTGTGTTAAATGGTTTTTTTAATCAGTGTTATTACAAAGAAATTCGTCAAATGGCCCATGTGGCACATTATTATCATCTGATTTTTAGCCAATAAAAATAATGTTTCGACTTTGAAGTAGGAAAATCCGTGGTTGCAATCCACGCTACATAACCACAAATTATGATCTGAAACAGAGTTAAGCTGAAATTCATAGGTCAAAAATCAACCAAAAATGTTTTTCGTTGACTTTTGAACATCCTGCAATATTCAGCAGACGATTGAAAAAAATGGACTAATTTTACATGTAGCACTTTTTTTTCGAATGATTTTTAGCTGATAAAAAATGTTGTAATTTCAAAGTGGACAAAACCGTCAACGTAATTTGCCACGTAACTGAAGCTTCTAACCTCTAATACGATTAAGTCGATATTCACAGGTCAAAAAACAGCAAAACTATTTGTCGTTATCTGTTGACCATTCGACGAGATTTATAGAATGAAATGGACAAATCTTCCATGTATCACAATTTTTTCCGAAACATTTTCGTAACAGCCCACAAAAGTAAAAACGCCTCGACCGCGAAGTGGGCACACCAATGAGTGGAGGTAATCGGCTGCAAGCTGCACCTCTTCGCGAGGCAATCGTTAATTAATAACCGGGTGGGAGTTAATTAGTGGCGGGCGAGAGCGGCGGAAGTTTATTTTCGCGACAGAAGCAGAAGGGGGCGGGGGCCGCGTGGCCGGTCGAGGGTATTCGTTATCGTAAATATTGCGCCGGAGCGAGCTTTTAATTTGGGCTGTCATCGCGATGCCCCGCCGACCGGTCGTCGCGGCGACGATCTCGACGACGCGAACACGATTTATTTATTCGCCGAGAATCGCTCGTCGAATCGCCGGGGCTTCATTAAGAGCACAACGAGTCGCGTCTTTGTCGTCGGGAAAGACAAATTCACCGTGTCGAAGTGGCTTCGTTATTGCCAAAAACTTCTCGCGGCTGGTCAAACATCGCGAATCACGATGCACAAAGTTCTCGGTCTTCGCTCGGAAAGAGAATTCCCAACGAAGTTCGGTCGGATCGTGCGAAACCACTTGGGGCATATCCTCGTTAACTCGGGAGTCTTCGTAACTCTAACTTCGCGAAGTCGTCTTCATTATTAACACTGGGAATAATTTATTTTTCTCCCGACACCGCTGAATTAACTTCTTGCGGCGTCCGCGGGTCGAAAATCGCTCATTTTTAACCTACGACGAGTGCGCATGCGCAAACCGGTTTCATTGCACCCTAGGGTGAAAATCGGTTCATTTCTGTCCGGCGGGAGCAATGAAAATCGTAATACGCATGCGCAATCGGCAGAAGTTAAAAATTAGCTACTTTTCGGTGCATGTTGGCCGCACGAAATGTGGTTTTTTTTTCAACATAATGTGAAGTAACGAATATTAAAAAAATATTACGGAGGCAGGGCATTTTCATCTTGTGAGAATTTTGTGAAAATCAAATTTCACACTCGGTGAAAAATCGCACTTTCCTCCCATGTAGCATAATTTGTACTATTAATTTGATTGTTATAAGACGCTTTTGGTGACTATTGATATGAAGGTATCGACAAATTTGTTTTTTCGAATTCAACATCGCGTTCTGTTGATTTTTAATTCCAAATTCACCGGTCAAAACTAATTGCGAGTAGAAAAAAAGAATAAACACGTGTTTAATATTTATTCAGATGTTGTCTTTCTTGTGCCCTCAAAGAAATACCTGCAATGTCTTCTGACCCTAGCTCTGACCAATTGTTTTTAGATAAAAAATTCGTTTTCAATGAATAGATTAAGAAAAGCCTGTTCGCTAACAAAAACAGCCTCCTTTAATACCCAAAAATACCCTCATAAGCCTCCCTTAATAATCATAAAAACAACCCAACAAATTTGCCCCCAAATCCCAAACAAGAATCTTCCTCCACAATCATTCTCAGTCCAAAAAAAAACCCCAGATTGAAGATCCTTTCGTAGCCCGCAAAATCCGTGTAAAAAATGTCGCCCGAATTTTTCGGGCGACACGACGAGGCTGGCCGAGATGGGGAAGAAAATAGTCTGACCAGTTACGCGGCCGCACTACTGCTGCCACTTCCACTGGCTCGCGCTCGGCGTTCCCGCATTGACCGGCTGACCTCATCCGAATGTGCAATTGCGTGAGCCGCGCGCTCACTCCGGGCGACGTTACGGCCGACGTACACACACCGAGCGCGCGCGCGGCCGCGATTTCAACGGAGAAACAATTTGACAAGGGCCTCTCTGATGTGTGGCGCGCTGTACGCTGCGGCGTAAAGCCGATAGAGCGGGACGTACGTGTAACTATAATGCCACAGACCCTGCGCGAGTTAGGCTCGCCTATACCGTGCGTCGGTATATAGCCGGCTCGTCCGTACACGTGTTCGACGTTGGTCCCCCCCGCCCCCTCCCCCTCCACCCTCCCGTCAATTTGCGAAATCGGTCAGCGGCGTTTGACACGCTCCACTGTGCGAGGGACACTCGCTGTGCTTGGTGACCCAGAGAGGGAGAAAGGGAGAGAAAAAAAAGCAAGAGTGACAGAGAGAGAAAATGTATCGCAATCATTTTCACGCGCACGAGACTCGAATTAACAAGTTCGCCATTAAAATTATAACCACCGAGCCGATGATGAAAATACAGCCGAGCGTGATAATCCGACTACCAATTATGTAATCACTTCCAGGAACGGCGAAAGCTCCCACCGCAGAATCGAGGATGCCACGGATTTCGTTTTTTTTTCTTCTTCTTTTTTTTTCGACGCACCCGCACCGCGACCGTACCGAGGTTCCGGGCTCCACGAAAAAATGCGATAAAAAAAAGAGGCTCGGCGTTATAGAGAATCGATATTTTTCTTCTCGACCCCTCGCGAGTTTCAGCCCCACGTCCGCCGTACGCGCGGCTCGAACAAAGATCGCGTCGTTCTCCTCGCCGGCGCCGCGGTTGTTGGGTCAATCGGGGCCGAGCGACGCGGCTCTCGAGTGGGTGAAATATTGTGATAACCGCGTCCCGACACAGGACGACAATTTTCGTCCGCATCTCTGTGGCGACGATTTATTCCGGCGAATCGGAGTGGACGACGATTTCCACGACCGCCCGAATAATTCGAGTAAACTGCGAAGCGACAAATTCAATTTAACGCCGACGATAAATGCGGCACAATTTTTAATTCCTCCACCAATGCGAAGACTCAGGAAAAACATACATTTTTTTACCAAACGCTCCACCAATTTTCCTAATTATCGTACAACCCAATTCCCAATGAATTCAATTGAGACGTTGCATTAAACACAACGTCTCAGTTTAAATCCGATCAAACGATCGCCTCGCTGCCCCCTCGCAATTGGCACTCGCAGCGCGCTCGTCGCTCTCCTCGCGCCTAATAAGCTTTTCCGTTTTAACTACGCGTTTTATTTTTTATTTTTATTTTCCGCCCATCTCGTTGAGCCCGAATAGTTTCGCGGGGCTCGCAGGGGGAAGTGGTTGGTACGCGTCGCGAGGCACAAGCGGAGCAAAAGAAGTGGCGGCAAGCGCCACGTGCGACGACGGCGTAAGGGACGCCCGAGCTCTCAGGTTGGCAGGCCTGGTGGGAGCTGCTGCTCATCGTCGACGCGGCCGCGCTTCGTAGGTTAGTGGCGAGGGGCTCTGTGCAGCCGAGTGAGCGAGAGAGAGAGAGAGAGAGAGAAAGAGAGAGACAGATCCATCCATCTCTCTCGGAGGGTGGGTGTATATCCAGGGTGGTGGTCGTCGTTCCTCCTCGTTGTCGCGGCGGCGAAGCTGCTGGTGGTAGTGGTGGTGGTGGTGGCAGTTGCGACTGAGAGAGGGGAGACGCGGCCCGCGACGAGTCGAAGAGGGACGCGAGGACGAGGAGGAGGTTGCGCGTCGAGGGGCTGCAGGGGAGGCAGCAAGGGCGGCATGAATGAACGATCAATAGATATATAGTTACCTGGCATCCAGGTACATCTTACGTACATATTTCGGCGAGACGAGCTTTCCGAGCTTCGCCGTCCGCGAAGAAAACGACCACGACGACGACGCCGAGGGGGAGGAGCGAGAACAAACTATCCTCTCGACGTTACGTCAGATACTCGTAATCCTGCGTTCGTAAAATGCGAGAGAAAAAAATAAGGGCATTCCTGGCTTGAGGGACGCCGGAATGGCGAATATTGTCTTCTGGGGGAAGTTTTACTCGCGTTTGTTGGCTTTTTTTTACGAGGACGGATGGAAAGTGCGATGTGTTTGGTGATCGTTTGAATGGTTTTTTATTTGGGAGGGAAATGGAGGAGGTATTGATGGAATAAGAGTGAAAATTAGGATTTGGGTTTTTTTTTGCCGGTTGAGTATTAGGAGACTTCGTTGAATTTTACTGGGTCACTTGGGTGTGCAGTCAACAAAGTTTCCCTTATTTTGTGTTGCTCCGCTAAAAATGTATGATTCATAAAATAGCGTGACAGCAAAATAGCGTTAGCTCTGGTGCACTTAAGACGTGGGTTTTAAACGAATATGAATTAATTCACAGAAGCGGTAGTGACGACGTTCTGCGAACGCTCGGAATTACCGGATCTAGGATTCCGTTTGCAGGCCAATTAATTTTCAGTGGTTTGCTGCAATTCGCAGAGTCACCTGGATATGCAGTCGATAGAGTTGCATTCACTTTGCGAGGTATCCATTAAAAAAAAAGGCGTGTTGAATCACAAAGTAGCGTGACTGTGATTAGGTCTGTTGTGGATTTAAGACGTGGGTAAAAAAAATAATAATTCACCGGGAGCAATAACAAAGTTCCGAGAACGAACGTTGGCGAAGCCTTTTTAGTGCCTCTTTTTCTCTTCCACGAAAATGAAGCAGCGAGGTCCACTTAGGAATTTCATTGGACTCATAGCCAAACACCATTTGGGAAGTACAGGTCACCGTCTCACTTGGTTAGAACGTTGCCGCTATTATTACCGCTTCCGTTATTACCACGAGCAACGCAGTCACCATTGTCGCTGCTGTAATGTATATGCGCGTACGTCGCCGAGTTTGACTGCTCGTGATAGTAGCGAGAATCCTGCAACACCCCGAGAATCCCACGAGGAGTATCGATTCGCGGTGCCGGGATGACGTGGTGACCGAGTGTGGTCAAACATGTGTCGAACCGTCACCCGCTGGCTACTGCGAGAGTTGATTTGGCTGGGTTAACGGGATCGAGTCAACGGAAAAATCAAGTGCCACGATATCGGATGACGCGACTGCAAACAATATGAAAACTGATGAAATTCAAGAAGCATCTCCGTGATGCTTGGCGTGACAAATATTAGGAATGGTTCAATTTAATTTCCTTAAGCTACTACGAATTTAATATCAATTTGTTTTTGGAGATTGTTGAGAGGAAAAACCTGTAAGTTTTACGCTGGTTTATCGATTCAGATTTAAAAAAAAGTCTCTCTAAGACTTTTTCTTTGCTGAAGAGCCGACGATTCTGCGAAAAAATGGGTCAACGATTTTTTTCTCTCCATCTCCATCGGAGTTTTGTCTCGCTCAACATTGCCAGACTCTTCGTAAGAGACAATTTCCTTACGGCTGTTCGCGTCCAGTGTTGCGCCGGGTCTCGTCATGGAAACGCCCCGTTTAAATTGGGACCCAATGGACAATCTGTGTAGCACCCTCATCAAAACGTCCGACTGCAACTCTGCGAGCAGTTTCGCTGTCTGTTTCTGGCGTGTCCAATCCCGGCGTACATCGCCGAGTATCAGCGAAGACTACTCGGGCCTCCCTGTCCGACAAGCGGACCCTTCGCAGTTTCGCCTGAAACAGATGCATCCAATTGCTCGAATCGTGGCCGAAATAATGCGAACTTTGTCGTGAATCGTTTGACGTTCAATTCCTTTTAACTTTAATTGCAAATCTACGTAAACTTTCCAAAAAGTCATGTCTTTAATTGATTTATTTCTCATTTTTGACACAGTCGCCACGCAGGAAAATAGTTTTGTTGGGCCACCAAAAATGCGGAGACAAATTATTTTTCAATTTACCCAAATATTTGACTGGTACAATCAAAATGTTTACCCATTTTTGCAAATTCTCTTATTAACTTAATAAAATATGTTGTTAATCAAATATTTTGTCAGCTTCGTAAAATAAACGCACTTTGTTGTCACTTTTTCGTTAGCCCAAAAACCCCATTATTTCTTCGTGCGTGATTTCACCCACGAGACACGACGCATGCAGACAAATCATCGCTCATTCGCAATCGTCGTTGCTGCAGCGCTCTGGCGCATTCCCAAAAGATATCGCATTTTCTCAGCAAGCGCATAAGGGGAACAGCAAGAAGGATGACATACCGAGACTGTGCTCCGTCCCTTTTTACAGCCTTGCAGATGACTTCATCGCGCGGAGTGTGCGTCCGACGCCAAAGGACGAGTTCTCGGTATCCTTGGCTGCGTCACGCTGTCCTCGAAATCGAGCACGATCCGCTATTACCGCAGCTTGAATCGGGGTGAGACGCTGGAATTTCTAGAATGATTCATCTGTGCCACCCAGTCATGGGCGTCGAGAAATTCTGGCCATTATTTCGAGCTTTTATCGTCCTACTAAAAAAAACCTACTTCGAAGTTTCACCCATCTCACCCATATATTTTTAATATCAATAATAATAATTTCACAAATTGCAGTGCATAATTTCATGGCTGTCGAGTAATAATTAATTTAATGGCTCTTTTATCAAATAAAAAATTATTTAAATTTCAAGTGTGTCCCCAATTTGTTTATATTTTCCTAATTCATTCGCGTCACATCAGATCACTTTTTATCGCTCATTTGTGCAACCGTTTCATTATCCCCACAATTATAAATCCCGTGTACAGAAATACCAGGTATATACGACACGATATTATAATAATAATTTTTTTTTTTCGTCTCTTTACTCATCCGTAGCGAACGCGTCATCGTTAATTATCGGCGGGAGGTCTATATCTCGTGCGCGAGTCCATCGTTGTGGAACGACGTGCGGCCAATCGAGGCGGCTCGCCCCGATGCCATAGTCGCGGTACGGCGATCGCAAAAACCCGAGGCAACGGGAACGTCGGCCGTGCGTTTAACGTCGTTAAAGCGTTTTGTCAATAGCCTCCCGGAAAGGGGCTTAAGTCCCGTGGGTTGTTTAACGAGAGCGCAAAAAGGGATTAGGGCCGCGTGTGCCGGGAGCGAGGACGAAACCACGACGACTGCGACATTCTCGTTTCACTCGTGTCTGACGCATCCGGGAACGTTACTACTTGGAGCCCGCAGCGCGCGCGCTCCGCGCTCTCGCAGTGGTCACTGTCGGTGTTCAGTCAGACATGCCGCTGCATTCACGATCGGATTTCCCTCCGTCGCTATCTTTGCACGTGGATTTCGTCAGACTGCGATGAACATTGCTAACAGTAACAATTATCCTCGACGCAAGTATCCATTTTTTACATCTTTTTGCGTAAATTCGTTACTTCACTATAATTGTTTAATTTTGCTTGAATTTTGAATTTTTATTTGAAAAATATATTAACTTTCTTTTTCGTGATATCACAATTTAGATTTTATTTCCAAACATTGTAAATATTCCGATTCCTCCTGCACATTTTTCTCAAGGATGAACAAACCTCGTTCGCTTTTCCCGGGTTGATAAAAAATATTTTCAACTCTAAAACTTTTATTTCAATATCCGCGATGTACCCGCAACATTACGAACTTTTTTGAATAAAAATAAATCAGATTTTTTTTCGATTCTTGGGGAATTCTTTCACCATATTCGCTGAACTTTCGTGCGAAATATATTTTTTTATTTTGAATATCGAGAGGCGTGATTGTCGTATTCACTGTCGTGACAAAAGAGGCGTCTTCGGGCGATACAGTTGGCAGTCGGAGGACGCGTTACACGCTCGAACGTCGGTCCGTGTATTAGGCAGGTCCGTTCGTACACACTCGGCCCCTCCGGACCTCCCTGTCTCCCGTTCTCGTCCTCCGCCGTCTCTCGGTGGGTGCTTATCGATCCGAATTCCGAAATTCCAACATTAGCGTCGAGTACTCTCGCTCGCTCTTTCCCTCGCTCGGCTAGCTGAGCAAGCGTCAGTGAATGACGTCATCGTGTATCGGCCGAGACTGCTCGTTCTGCGAACTCCGCCGACAGCCACAATTTTCTTTTTACGCGAAAAAAAAAAACCTCCTCGCGAATATTCGCCCATCTATTATCCCCACCTAGATGAAAACTGCAGTCACCGTGTGTCACGTCGCGGGAATCCCGACCATGTAAAATGTCGTCACTGTAAAAAGTTTGAGCCACCGCGAACCACAGTTCGTCGTTACCTGTTTGAGGAAAGGATCATCAGGAATGGTCCCCGAAATTTTCGATATGTCAAACGGCGATGGCAATTTTCACGGGATTTCGCCACTCGCAGATTCAACCCATAATGTATCTTGCGTCACTCCGCGTTGATTGGACTGATAAGAAATGCGCATATAAGAGATTATTGGCGGCGTCGATAATTGAGTTGTGAGCGTCGAACTCGCTGCAATCAGTCGTCGGAATATTTGTGCGAGGGATGGGCACCGTTTGAATAGAAAAAATATATTTTAAATAATATTTACAATTGAAATTTTCAATAATATTTTCAATTGAATTGAAAACATTCACCATTTTTGCGTCCATTTTTTTGTATTATTAGCTACATTTGTTTAAATATCAAAAATTCTTTTCAATTCGAACGGGAGTCACGCCTAATTCTCGCACAGGATAAATCTAGTGAGTTTTCAGGATTCAGTGAGCAAGAAGAGTGTTAAAGTCCAGCGAGCTCGGCAAACGTGGTGCGCGGTTTAGTTTAATTTAAAAAATATATAAAATCCATTATTTTACGGGTGGGGATAAAAATTACACAAATATTTTAACTGCAGTTGGGGGCGGACGGTAACTCGAAATGCATTTGCGGGGCGGTAGCCATGCTCGACGATATTCCTGGTTCGCCACGCCGGCCGGCGTTCTCGATTTAGTATAACGTGCGTACACCCACCATACGCGGGAGTAACAGGAGCGGCGCAGATGCGGAGTGGAAGGGCGAGGGGGGTAACACGCAGGGCGCCCACGTCAGTGGCTACGGGGCTGACGTAACCCACGCGCTTCCAAGGCAAATAGACCGAGAGGTAATTTTACTGGAACATGTAGGTGGTTATTATGGCTGCCATGGGATACTCAACCGCTCGTTTGCTCTTTCACTCCGCGCGCCACTTTTCGGTACGTCACTTCTTCGTCAGCCCTGTGATCGTGGCATTATTTTTTTCCCAAAGATTTCGTTAGACCGCCTTTTTCTATCTCTAAATTGACTCTCGTGTCTTCAATTGAATCACGACGGTATTTTTATTTTTCGACACTAACATAAAATTCGAACACGAATATTTGGTGACTGTTTTATTATTTAAGGAAATATTTATCAGGAATTTCCCTATTTCAACATTTTACACAAATTTATTATTTTTTCAAATTGACGATCAACATTTTTTTTATCTCCGTAGCACAATTTTTTCAACAAAATCCGTTTAACAATAATTCATAACGTTTGGAAAAAAAATCTTTTGTCACCGTCCGGCACAAAGGGAAACTTTCTCCTCCCCCTGGAGCCGCGATTGTCGAGTGAAAATCCCGCGGACCCGTAGAACAGAAGGAAGACGCGATATTAATTTGACCTCCTTTAAGAGCTCTTTCTTCCTTTATATTCGGCAGACGCTCGCCGCGCGTCTCGCGGAAATTTCCTCGACTGGTTATCGAATGGGTATTGTAACAATGGCAATTCCCGGGGGGGAACAATGCGAGAAAGAGCTGTCCGTCTTGCCCCGCCGGATACGGTCAGAATCTCTCCCGTCGACGTCGCGCGCGGCGCCTGGACCGACCGATAATGGCCCCGATCAATCGGCACTCGACGCATCCGCGAGTCTCGCGCTAGCCTCACCTGCGCTGATCATCAGACCCTCCCCCCCCCCCCCCCACCCCCACCCCCCACCGCGAACACATCGGGTAATTATTAATTTGGCCTTGTGCGAAATATCTTATGGGATACCCCCGCGATCTTCGATGGCCATTATTCACGGCTATTGGCTTCTCGGTTTGTGTATCCCGCGCGCAGCCCGATCGAAATGTGCGCCTGATTGATATGCAACCGGAGAGGTCGCAATGAATCTGCTCTCGGCTGCTGCCGCTGGGGGTCATCGAGTGCCTTTGAGGAGGGGGAGGAGGAGGAGGATTCACGTCAACCGAGCATCATAACCGGGACGTTGACAATTGTTAATACGATGCATGGCCCTTGTCACCGTTTGGCTTGGTTTGTCTCTCCTGGCTCGGTTTGTAACACACGCGCCGAGGAGTCTCGATTATTGGACACGTATAACGGGTGTACCGCCTCGTGCTCTATTATCGGTAATACGCGCGAGCGGCGGTTGTGTCGCGGCAGCCTCCGATTGGCCGATGAGTGACCGACGTTCGGCTTGACGTTGTTCGATTATCGAGAGATTTGGGGCGATATACTGCGAGGGGAGGCCACGCGTGGATTGTTATTTTTGCCGATGGTTTGCGATCTCGGGTTTTGGGATTCCGATTTGAGGTGGGGGAGAATATTCTTGGTGGATTTGTTTGTAGGTCATTTTGTAATTTGTTTGTAGGTCATTTTTGTGGAATGGAATTATTTTTTGTCTAAGGGTGCAAAAAAAAACACGAAAAAACAAATTTGCAATCGGTTTTTTGCATTTTTCACACGAGTCCTCGGGATTTTTGAGAAAATGACTGGTGATTTCGTAATCAGCGAAAAAATTCTCATTGAGTAGGCGTTTCGAAATTTCCGAAATCGAAAATGTTGGTTTTTCAAAAAAAAAAAAAAAAAAAAAGAACGTAAGGGTTATGTGAAAACTTGCAATTTTAGAAGATTCGACTTTAAAATTCTGTTAAAAAAATCATAAATTAATGTCTAACGAGGCGCCATTCTCTTTGCGTTGAAGTTTTCTTTCCAACGAAAAAAGAAAATCCTCGTTCTGTCCATGAAAAAACGAGTTACATCCATTTTAGTAAATCCGCAAAATTTCACAAAAATTCGTTTTTTTGTAAATTCTGAAATGTTTTCAAACACCTCATTTTACTGCATTTTTTCTCTCTGGTAACGAATTCACCATCGTTTTTATCACAGTCACAATATTTTTCACAAAAAACATGATTTTTTTCAATCTCTCACTGGAATCTAACTAAAAATCCCTGAACATTATTTCAAGAACAATGAACAGACAATTTCCAACCAGACTAATTGTACGTAAGTCTAAAATATGCTCAATGTCCCCGAGATTCGTTGGTAATTTTCGCGAAAACGTGTTTCCGGATGTAGCGCATGACTTATCGAAGGGCATCTGGGGCTCGTTTCGCGGGGTTGTTTGCCAGGGCATGAAACCCCTTTTATCGTGGTCCCGGTGTCGCCATATCAAAAGGACCAACGAATTGGTGGTCTCGGTGGATAGAGAGAGACAGAGAGAGAGACAGACCGAGTGAGAGAAAGAGAGAGAGGTGACACATCATATACACGTGCGCGTCGAGTGCAAGGTGAAAGCCGCGACAACGGCGTCGTGGCGTCAAGCTTTACGCAGGGAGCTAGAGAGAGAGAGAGAGAGAGAGGGAGAGAGCCCCACGTCGTCGTCGCGGGAGCCGCGTCGCCGGTCGACGCTGACGTCACCCGGCAAAATGGCGCTGACGTGACGTCACGGCGAAGCCCCCGGCGAGGCGCGGGGGTTGCGCGTGCGGCGCGAGGACGAGGGAGGAGGCGGGTTGCGGTGCGCGAGGGGTCGTCGTTACGATGGGCTGCTAGCCGGTGCAAATACGAGTGGCGAGCGGAGAGCACCAGCTCGCTCGCCTATAGCTCGCACCAGTCGTGTCGGGCTCTGGTCCCGCTGATTCTTCCGTCAGATCGTTCAGCTGCTTCTGACCGCTCGACTCCGTTTGGTCTCTCTCGACTCGTTAGCGCCCGACGACGGCACCGATGATGGACCACCGAACGGTCAATACCAACGATAAAAAAGGCCTTGGCCAAAATTCGATACTTAGAAGAAAAAAAGAAAATTATCCTCGTGTTTTGGTGATTGATAGGAACAATAGTGGCGAAAATTGAGTTGCGTTTTTTTGGTTGTAAATCGAACGAACAATGTGATTTAGCACCGTAAGAAAAAGGTCAGCGGGCTGATAGCTTTTCACTAAAAATCGACGATTTCAGGTATTTTTAATTTCTAGTTTTCTCTAAACATCTTTTATTTCGCGCTTTTTCCGAAACATTTCTAATTCCTGATTTTTTCGAAACATTTTTCGTCAAATTTCATTCATCATCAAATTTTTTATTTTTTAACTTTTCGGTAAATAAAAAATATGCCCTGCTTTGTTCCCATAAATCGCTCTTCGACTGTCAAATCAATCGTCAACCATATTGCACAAACAGGTTCCAAGCGCAGCCAAACCTAAAATACCCGCCCAGCCTCGCATTCACTTAGCAAACCACCCCACAACCCTGCGGAGCGTTAAATCGGTGTCCCAACTCCGCGCAGCTCGTCGCAGAAACCGCGCCAGGGCTTAGCTAATTAGCCCTCAAAAATACATTTTCCCGCAAAAGTGACTCCGCTGCGTCGCGCGAGAAATTCAATACTCGAGGCGCGCGCGGGTCGCTTTTGGAAATTCATCAAACAGCAATCACGGGTCTTGGGGCTCGATCCGAAGATTTCGCCGCTTCCCTGCAGAACGGGGGGAATAAATTAATAAGAAAAGGGTTTGCTGTTTTTTTTTCCCCCACCGCACAAGCGGCGAAGCCCCCCGCGGTAATCCGCGGATATTTTAATCGACATCATTCCGCGAGATGCCGGGCGCGTTCGTCGTCGCCGCGAGCCCGGAATCTGGAGAGATAAACCCGCGGGTCGAGGAATAATCGACTCTTCATTGTTGGCTAATGAACCTGGCGTCCGGGTTCACTCGAGAGCCAGCGTTTCGGAATCGATATCCCGCACAGCGGCGGCGGCAGCGGCAGAGGCAGCGGGTCTCGTGCTCCGCACACACCGAACGGCCTCCAGCCCCCCGTGTAGCGTGGACGGAGTTCCCGGTGAAGAATCCGTCGGCCGCACGGGATCTGTGCCGTGTGGCCCAACCACGCCCGGTCCGCCTCGCGCCGCGCTCTGGTCCGCGCCACGCCAGCCTCGGGCTCATTTCATTTAACTGGTTCGTTAAACCCGAGCGTCGCGCGATCGGAAGCCAAAGCCGCACACGAGATATAACTCGAAGATAAGCAGACTCGATATGCGGTGTCGGTGTCTCCTCGGCTGCGAGCGTAACGAACGAAACGTCACGGAGATAACGAGTACGCGTTTTCCGGCCGGGATTTCTTGGCGGTGACGATGAAACCGGACTGAGACGATGGAGCGAGATGGGTTGAATGATTTTTTTTGTTTTGCTATGATTTGGTGGTTGGAAAGAATATCGCTAGACTTTTATTGACTTACTGAGCAAGAGACAAAATAGGACGTATATTTACCTATTTTTGGGTTTGATCTGATGGTCACGATGAGGACCGAGCACAAGATGACCACGAATTTACGATTTTTGAATCAATTTTTTTTTTTCGAGGAAAAATTGAGTTAATATTTCGTTTCATTGATTGAATTAACAAACGAAATAATTGTTACTACAAACAGCTACGTATGAAAGTCTATAAGATTGCAAAAAAATAGATTCCTTCAAATCGGGTGCTAGGTTCAGATCCACCAAATTAACCTTAAAACTGACACGTCAAACGGCTTATAAAACGTGAAACTTTGACTGCCAGTAGTATTCTCATATTTTTTCTCAGCCTATTAATTCCTATTTAAAAAAATCGTACTTTATCGGACAAATGTTTAATTCCAAATCGCCGTGTAAATCGATTAGCTGGCGTGCTAAACTACGCCGAGGAGTCCTGCGGGTTACGAGGAGCCTGCGGTGCACTACGCAAAAACTCTCGGCGAGCGATAAAAAGCGAATGGTATTAATTAATTTTCGTGTGCCTGTTGCAAAACACAGCGGAGAGAGTCGTAGGATCTCTCCCACTTGTCTGTGTACACACGGTCGTCTGTACCTATATCTGTATGTTCGGTACGTACCTGGAGCGACACGAACATTTGGCAACGGGCGCCGCACTCGACGTTATATCCGTCCCCCGCTGGTGAATCAACAAAAAGCGTCTTTGGCTCTGGGCGCCGTTACATAAATCGCAATAAACCATATCCACCGGGGGGCTCCATGTGTGTCGAGAGGCCGGAAGTTTGGCTTTTTGTCGACGACTGCAACCTCGGGCGAGCGGCACACGCGGCGCTGCGCCATATCTGTGGCTGTAAAAACCGAATGTCCCGAATGAATGACTGACTGGCTGACTGACTCGTCGACACCCGGCTCGAACTCCTGAACCCGCGGACATAAAATTCCGAAACTATATTTTGTCCCGCGAAGAGACGTAAAACGTGTTTTCGCGGGGTTCCCGATAGTAGCCCATCCTGAGGCGACACCGACTCGATTCTTAGTCACAAAGTTTTAACCATGCAAATACTGAAAACGGTAATTCAGGATGTTTAACCATTGTTATTCTTATGCTATTTTAGCAGAAATATTTTTCTTAACCTAAAAGATTTGCTAGCTTAACAAACCAATCTTTCAGGCCAGCAAAAAATATTCGTTAACATAACAAAAATAATTGCTGGCTCATTAAAAAAAAAAATTCAGGTCAGCAAAAAATATTTCTCAGCATCACGAAAAAAATTGTCAGATAATACATCTTTTGTTGTTGTCACCTTTTTCTCCGCGCTTCCCAACCTCTCGATTTACGGAGTCAGAATTATTTTCTACACACTTTTTTGTCCTTTTTTGAAACCTTCAAAAAATTGTTAAAAACTTTTGTTAATTTTTTACTTCCCCAAAAGGCGTGAAGAGAAATTGAATAATATTCGGGCGGGGCAGCCGGTATCGCATGCAGGATTGGCTTGTCGTTGATTCGGCAATAATCAAGAGAGCAGAGAGAGGAGAGAGCGGAGAGATCCGCAACGGTATGTGACGCGGACGTCGCGAGAGACGGGAGATTGTAGTACGGTTATACGGTGGTGCGCGCGGCAGCTCGCCACCGCGACACGTATACGCGCTGCTCCCATCTCGTTGGACCTTGACCGATGCGGGGCTCTCGCGTACGCGTCCGCGCCCCGCGACGATGAATTAATTACAGCAGGGCGACGGCGGTGGCAACGGGCCGACTATTAATTACGCAAACGCGTATTCGAATACTCGTCGTCGTCGTCGTCGTCGTCGTCGTCGTCGTCGTCGACAAGCGGCTCGTGTGCGGTGTGCGGTATCGTTTCACGAGAGTACCGAGGCTCTCCCGGCAATCCCCGGACGTCGGGCTGACCAGCAGTTTACTCGCCGCCGACCAGCAATTCGTCTCTGACTGCCGCGCCGGTACTCGGTTGGGTGACCATCCGCGACGAACGCCCACGTCGCCTCAACGTGCACTGTCTTATTCTCGATATGCGTCACCATGATTTTATGAATTCTCTGCGTCTTGTGATTGGGAAGATATTGAGAGTATTTTTAAATTTGTCTCAAACTTATATCCTTTGTGTGTCTGATCACACATGAGCTGAGATGGATAGATCTACTTTATAATCATCTCTCAGTCATCTTTTTAGATGGATGGATTTTCTTTTTTGTTTCTCGTTTGGGTAGAATTGGGAAAATTATGTGTCACAGTAGAATAATTCGCCGATGGTCAGACATGATTGGGTTTAACAACTACGATTAACTTCTTTTTTTACTGATGGCACATGGGTATTAATTATTTGTGATTGGAATGGCCAATAGAATATTTGCTGGGGTTCATAACACGATTTGATTTTTTAACTTATGATTAGCTTACATGCAAAATGTCTAACCATTAATTTATCTACTGGTGGCTGAAACGCACTTGAAGGAAAAGATTGATGAAAAATTGAAAGCACTTCGTCGAGTAAATTATTGTGTATCGTCGCTCCCGCGAAATGTTATATAATTCAATTTATATAACGAAAATTGTTTCCCCGAGTTCTTTGGAAACGCCGGCGGCGCGTGTAACAACAATCAATTTTCGCAATCACTTCGAAGGCGCAGAGAAAACAAGAAATTACTTCTGTGTCTGTCGAACGTCGATAACAGACCCCGACAACCCTGTCTGATCGAAGTCTGCCACTGCTGGCTGTATCTACTGTCTGGTTCTGTGAAATTCTCTCCGACGAGACGCGTAACGAGAGAGGCACTCGGCGGGTTTGACTCGTCTTTACTTTGAGAAAGCCTTGGAAGTTTCCCACCCCCCGCAAATTGAACATTATTATACTGTGGTCCTCCCCGCGTCTTTGCCTTGATCACCGCCAGGTAATGAACGAAAATTCGCCGCAGAGCGAGCGAATTACAATCTTTCAGTGCAATGTAAAGTGGCACTTTCGTGCACGAGCCAATGGCACCGGGGGCAATGAATATCACAGGGTGAAATCTCGTTTGCTCCGCGTGTCTCGCGCTTTCACGCACCCATTTCCTTCGCTGCAGTCCCGAGCTGCGGCACTCCGCGGATGTAACATCGGCGTGTACTAAATATTTATCAAATTATTTATACAAATTGAGCTCTGCTTAATAGGTCGGAAAAAATTTAATTACTTTAGTGACTAACTTGACTTTGATAATTAATGATTTAAGAAAACTGGGGAAATCCACAAACTGGCGCGCGTGCCTGAAAACCTTTTTGACAAACCTCAGAAATCTTTTCGTGACCTCAGATTTTTTTCTTTTCAAAATATCGACTTGTAACCTATACCATTATTCTCAAGTCGTATATTCTACCCCTAAAAACACTGGTTATTAACCTTTTTTAATCGATTTTGAAAAAAATATTTTTTGGCGATTTTTTTTCTGTCAGAAATCGTAGATTCGTCTCCGGACCGAAAATCGACAAAATCGACCCCAATTTCTTTTCTTTTCAAAATATCGACTTGTAACCTATACCATTATTCTCAAGTCGTATATTCTACCCCTAAAAACACTGGTTATTAACCTTTTTTGATCGATTTTGAAAAAAATATTTTTTGGCGATTTTTTTTCTGTCAGAAATCGTAGATCCGTCTCCGGACCGAAAATCGCCAAAATCGATCCCAATTTTTTTTCTTTTGAAAATATCGACTTGTAACCTATACCATTATTCTCAAGTCGTATATTCTACCCCTAAAAACACTGGTTATTAACCTTTTTTAATCGATTTTGAAAAAAATATTTTTTGGCGATTTTTTTTCTGTCAGAAATCGCAGATTCGTCTCCGGACCGAAAATCGACAAAATCGACCCCAATTTCTTTTCTTTTCAAAATATCGACTTGTAACCTATACCATTATTCTCAAGTCGTATATTCTACCCCTAAAAACACTGGTTATTAACCTTTTTTAATCGATTTTGAAAAAAATATTTTTTGGCGATTTTTTTTCTGTCAGAAATCGTAGATTCGTCTCCGGACCGAAAATCGACAAAATCGACCCCAATTTCTTTTCTTTTCAAAATATCGATTTGTAACCTATACCATTATTCTCAAGTCGTATATTCTACCCCTAAAAACACTGGTTATTAACCTTTTTTAATCGATTTTGAAAAAAATATTTTTTGGCGATTTTTTTTCTGTCAGAAATCGTAGATCCGTCTCCGGACCGAAAATCGCCAAAATCGACCCCAATTTTTTTTCTTTTAAAAATATCGACTTGTAACCTATACCATTATTCTCAAGTCGTATATTCTACCCCTAAAAACACTGGTTATTAACCTTTTTTGATCGATTTTGAAAAAAATATTTTTTGGCGATTTTTTTTCTGTCAGAAATCGTAGATCCGTCTCCGGACCGAAAATCGCCAAAATCGATCCCAATTTTTTTTCTTTTGAAAATATCGACTTGTAACCTATACCATTATTCTCAAGTCGTATATTCTACCCCTAAAAACACTGGTTATTAACCTTTTTTAATCGATTTTGAAAAAAATATTTTTTGGCGATTTTTTTTCTGTCAGAAATCGCAGATTCGTCTCCGGACCGAAAATCGACAAAATCGACCCCAATTTCTTTTCTTTTCAAAATATCGACTTGTAACCTATACCATTATTCTCAAGTCGTATATTCTACCCCTAAAAACACTGGTTATTAACCTTTTTTAATCGATTTTGAAAAAAATATTTTTTGGCGATTTTTTTTCTGTCAGAAATCGTAGATTCGTCTCCGGACCGAAAATCGACAAAATCGACCCCAATTTCTTTTCTTTTCAAAATATCGATTTGTAACCTATACCATTATTCTCAAGTCGTATATTCTACCCCTAAAAACACTGGTTATTAACCTTTTTTAATCGATTTTGAAAAAAATATTTTTTGGCGATTTTTTTTCTGTCAGAAATCGTAGATCCGTCTCCGGACCGAAAATCGCCAAAATCGACCCCAATTTTTTTTCTTTTAAAAATATCGACTTGTAACCTATACCATTATTCTCAAGTCGTATATTCTACCCCTAAAAACACTGGTTATTAACCTTTTTTAATCGATTTTGAAAAAAATATTTTTTGGCGATTTTTTTTCTGTCAGAAATCGCAGATTCGTCTCCGGACCGAAAATCGCCAAAATCGACCCCAATTTTTTTTCTTTTCAAAATATCGACTTGTAACCTATACAATTATTCTCAAGTCGTATATTCTACCCCTAAAAACACTGGTTATTAACCTTTTTTAATCGATTTTGAAAAAAATATTTTTTGGCGATTTTTTTTCTGTCAGAAATCGTAGATCCGTCTCCGGACCGAAAATCGCGAAAATCGACCCCAATTTTTTTTCTTTTCAAAATATCGACTTGTAACCTATACCATTATTCTCAAGTCGTATATTCTACCCCTAAAAACACTGGTTATTAACCTTTTTTAATCGATTTTGAAAAAAATATTTTTTTGGCGACGATTTTTCTGTCAGAAATCATTGATCATTGTTTTAACCAAAATTATCCAGTTGTCACTTCACTAAAATCGTGATTACTTTCTTTTTGGATCGATCGAACCTGGATTTTCTTCCTTCGTTCGAGAGAAAACTCTATAACGAAGAGAATGTTGCGAGAAGGAACGCGATGTCTTGATTTCTGATTTTTTCACAAAATCTTAATGCCGGAAGTTGCCTTGCGTTTTTTGCGAAAAAAAAGTTCCGGTTTTATAAAGTTTGAAAACTCGATCCGATGAGAAATTTCTCGCTTGTTCCGAAAAGCACCGTTGCTTGCAAAAAAAAAAAGAAATCATCGGAAAAACGTAAAAAAATGATATTTTATCTCTGGAAATATTTGGCCACACGCTTCATCCGAACATCCTTCCCGAAATAACTTTAACAAACCTTGAAATCTCACACGCCCTGCGAGCTGTCAAAATACAATAACGCGATTGAAACTGCTCGTTGGTTAGCAACGAGTTGCAGGCAACCCGATAGCCAATCGGAGAACGAATAACACGACAACAATACCTATATCGAAAATGCGATATATTTTACCCACCGATTTTTTTAAGAAGTAACATTCTTTCCACGAAACCTGAAATTCCGAAATTGTGAATTCGAATTCTACATTCTTGGTTTTATTTACTAATTTTATTTTCCAACACCCTATTTGTGTATTGAATTGATTGAAATCGATGAGCATTTCGAAAGTTCGAGCAATTTTTAATTTTCATGCTTAGGCGCACGTCACATTCCAGCCACCAGCGACCGCGTTGTCTCTAATAATTTTCAATTCAATAAAATACCTCGAATTATTTTATCCTCCACAGAGAACACAATTTTACCTCCTCAAAGTCGCGAATTTCAAAAATGTTTAGCCATATTTCATATATTTCGCGAACCTGGATTCATTTACTAATTTCATTTTTCACCCTCCTATTGTTTGTACATTAAATTAATTAAATCGACAGGGGGTATCCGAAAGTTCGAGCAATTTCAAATTATCAGGCTGCCGTGTACACATCACGTTCCGGTTCATTGATGTGGTTTCGATCACAAATGCGCCGACAGAGTTCGCGCTGCCTTTCGCCTCGTCTCTCGTCTCGGTAAAACGGTCCAGCCACCGGTCCGAGAGTTTCGCAACGCTGGTCAGCGCGACGCTGCGCCGTCATTGTGCAGTGACAACCGAAGTCGAGCGCGGAGCGAGCGAAAGCTCTCGTGAGAACGTGTCTGCACTCTCGTCTCGTCCGAGCCAGCAGGGTCGAGGGGCGCAAATTAGCTTCTCATAACGTAGCGGCGCGGCGTCGTATTTATACGGAGAGACGAGAGGCTCGCCAGGGGAGGAAAGAAAGAGCAGCGACAGAGTAGCGAGCACCGAGCGAGCGAGCGAGCTGCTCAACCGCGAGCGCGGATTATAATTATATCCTTTGAGAATTCCAGGACGACGAGGAGCGCGGATACGTGGGCGTGGGCGAGACTCGAGGTCGCCGAGACTCCCACCATCCACCGAAAAATAGAGAGAAAAAAAATACACATTTACATACCGAGCAAAACACCGGTTGAAAAATGGTGATGTCGAATTTACTTGAAAATCTTCGTTGGTCAATTCGATCTGCTGTTTTCAAGCGGCCGTAAAAATTCACCGAAAAGTAAAGAGGAAAATAAATACATACACATTTACATACCGAGCAAAATATCGGTTGAATAAACAGTGACGTCGAATTTGCTTAAAAATCTTTGCAGGTCAATTTCGATCTGCTGTTTTCGAGGAGCCATAAAAATCGAGGTTTATAGGCTTCCAATATTCACTGAAAACATGTTTTTTTTATCCCAGTTACTTACCGACCGGACCAAATATTTTTGCTAGCCAATTCGATCGACTATTTTCAACCGGCTGTAAAGCCTTATGACTCGAATAAAAGGAAAGGAAAAGAAAAAACGAAATACTTGCCGACCGCAAGGCCGGTTGGAAATAGTAGATCGAATTGGCTTGAAAATCCTCGCTGGCCAGACAGAGCGTCGCATAATAAGGCAAAGGGATGAGAGCCACCGGGATATTATAGACTTCCAGCGGATATTCGCTGGACCGTGGATCTTGCCACCGGATCTCCCGCATTTTTGGCATATATATCGATGTATATAGAAATACCAAAGACTGGAGACGAGACGACGAGGAAGAGATCAAGACGACGCCAGACTGACGCGGGCATTCCGCCACGAAATTAGACTACACCGAACAAGCAAGGACAGATATAAAGCTCGTCCTCGCAGCGTTGCTCCAGAAAATCGGGCCAGTTGGTCTTCATTCTTATTCCACGATCCTTAGACCTTCTCTCGATCGTCTTTGCGGTCATGAAACGCACATTGTTGACGGCACACAGTTCCATTCTACATTTATTTAACGAGCTCATTTTTTCAGTTAATCAGAAGGAAGTTTTCGACGAGTTTCAAATTTGCGAAATTTTTATTCTCGATAAATTATAAAAGGAATAATAATAATAAATCCCTGAAGCTTTGTAAATAAATGTGTTTATCACCCTTTGACTAGTGCGAACCAGTCCGAACTGGTTCACCTCAAGCTGATACAATTTTTAAGTTAACATTAAATAATTTTTCATCGAATTTTCCGAATATTTACTCTCCAAACTATTTAAAATAAATAAATCCCTTAAACTTTGTAACAAAAACGTGTCGATGATTGTTTCAACCAATGCCAACCAGTCCGAGCCGGTTCGCCTCAAGCGGACTCGACGCAAATTGTCCCTGTGCCATCGAGCCCCGGTCTCCTCAGGAGCGTAGTATAATGGGTACCAGCTCTGGTAGTAGTTGACGTATTATACGCTGTTTATATATAACCCGCGTGGAATGACCACGTCGAGGGTTTTGGCATCCGGCACGAGGGAGAGAAAACCGCACGGGAAAATTTTCTCTCGGCGAATTCTCTCGCGAAATTGGGTCTCGCCGAACGCGGAGCGCCTGCACCGACCAAAAGCGAACCGGCGTTGTATGGAGACGGCAGGGCGTACGAGGCTCGGAGCTTCGAAAAGTGAGAGCTTTGTGAGCCTCCGGCCGGTTCCCCGGCTCTTGTAATGCGTCGAACCCCGACAATACCCACGGGTTTTTTTCCCCCCCCTCGATCCCCCCGCGTCCTCTTCGTCCGCTATTGTCGAGCGTTACAGGGCAGGTTTGTCTGCAGCAGCGTTTGTGAAACTATGAGATCGCTTGGTGTACGTACACCACACCCACATTCGCGATGCTAAAGCGCACCGGCTGATGTAACCTGCAAGAAATTGGCTCGACTTTGTGCGACGTTTCGACCGCTTGTGGCATTATTTTGTCTTCTTTGTACCGATTTTTTGCGCTGGCATCGGCGCTTGAATTTTACCGCTGCGGTAAGGAAATTCCATTGTTCCTTTCTTGCCAATCAAGTCATTTTTTTTAATAGAACGATTTTATATTTACTCTATACTACACAATTGTAGTCGCTTACCCAGTTGATGCAAAAAAGTGTAAAAAAAAATAATCAAGTTTTTTAAATTTCTGATGTAAACTATCGCGATTAGAAAGAAACTAAAGTCGAATTCGTTGCGTACGGACAAAAATACGTAAAAATAAAGTGTTAAAAAAGGGTTTTTCGCACTTTTTTCGAAATATCGTTACTTTACTAAAATCGACGTTACATTTTTTTTCTTCTTCCGTTCGAGAGACAACTCAACAACGAAGTCAACGCCGCAAGGTAGAACACAATATCTTGATTTCTGAATTTTCCACAGAACTTTAAGGTCGTACTCTCAAAAATAGAAATTTTTTCCATATTTTTCCCTTGCGTTTTTTGTGAAAAAAAAAAATCGATTTCGTAAAGTTTGAAAACCCTATCCGATGGGAAATTTCCCACTGATTCCGAAAAGCATGTTTGTCCGAAAAATGGAAAATTCGACGAGAAAAACGCGAAAAATGATTTTTTCTCTGCAAATATTAGCCCATACGCTTTGCTCGAACACCCTTCCCGAAATAACCTTAACAAACCTTGAAACCTCGCATATCCGAGAACTGTCAAAATATAATAACACGACTGAAACTGCTCGTTGTTTAGCAACGAGTTGCAGACAACCCGACAACCAATCAGAGAACGAATAATCCGACAACAATGCTTATATCGAAAACGCAAGATATTTTACCCACTGATCTTTTGAAGAGGGATAATAACATTTTATAACTAGGTCGACAAATTCTGTATTCTTTCGTACCGATTTTTTTTATCTCGCTTCCTCACTTGACAGACTCAATATTTATTGCTCCAATTGCTAAATTCATTCTCTTTCAAACCTTCATTTTTGTATTACAATATTGTATATTAAATATTTCGACACATATGTAAATTCCAACAATATATTCCAAGGTGAAAAAAAAAAATCCGATCACAGCTTGCGCGCAGCGTCCTTCCTCAATCGGCTTAAACTTATTAAGAGTTCCGACCGAGATGCAAATTGGCAAAGACAAAAAATCGGTGGAATACGCTCGCGAATGTGGGTAAAGGACGAAACGCCGTGTAAAAGGTAGTTGCCGTGTTACAGAAAGTTTAATTGTATTTCGCGCGGCGAGAGCCGCCGAGGACGGTGAACGGCTTAATGACCCTAACGTATATAACCAGTGTAAAAGTCGAAGAATTTAGTGCGGGAAGCGGCGGGAGCGCGCGATAGAATGTAACCCGGGTGATTCCCGTCACCCTGGAAACGAGAACAAATTTCGTCGAACAAAGGAGAGAGAGAGAGAGAGAAAGCGTGAGCCCCGGGTTTCCGGATCTCGTCGACACGCCGGCATGAGCACACGGGGCCAACATTGCCAATTACGAGATCTAACTGGAACGACACGTATCGGCTCGTGTATGCACTCGCCGAAATACCGAGTGCAGCAAACTCGCGCAAACAGTCGCGTGCCGCGTTCGTAAAAACTGCTACGAGATGGCGAGATAAAAAAAAAATCTAGTCAAGAAAATTGGGAAAAATACGTAGCAGTAGAAAAATTCCGCGATGGTCAGACGTGCGTTTAATAAATGGATTTAATTTAATTTTTCTTTATTACGGCAATGTTTATGTCAAAATTGATTCGTGCCGCGTTCGTAAAAATGGCTACGAGATGGCGAGGTTAATAAAAAGCCAGTCTGTAAATTGGGGAAACAAACAGTCAGTAGAGAAATTACGCGATGGTCAGACGTGCGTTTAATAAATAGATTTAGTTTAATTCCCGATTTATTTTAGTAATAGTTATTTTACTAATTGATTCGTGGTGACTCTGTTCAAGTGACTCTCAACTGGTAAAAGAGGTGATCGAGCTCAGTAACGGGAACCGTGAAATAGTTGATGCCGCTGTAAAAATAGTCGTAAGGAAGTTGTCACTTCGCAGTTGCCAGGATGAACACCATTTTTTTTAGTGCCCTGTGAACTTCTTCCCGTGTGGGAAGTATAAGACCCTGTCGTGCTGCGAAGCTGGGCGAAGTGCTGAAGGTACAAATAACTCGAAGTACTAAGTAGTTTAAGTACAAAGTACTCGAAGAAGTATTTAAAGTACTTTTCCTCGTGAAGACATCGATTTTTTTTTCGTTTTCTTAGCTTCTTAATTAAAAAGGACTACAGAAAAAATCTGTTACAATTGTGACTTGTACGAAGAAATTACTTAATGGAACACCATCATGATGGCCCACGATCTCCTATAGTATCACGAAAAAAAATCTCGTAGTAGAACAATTCGCGGATGGTCAGACAATTAAAACCACAATAAAAAAAATCTAAGATCGTGCAACACTTGAAAAAAATTAGATACATAATTTTACTTATTCCTTTAACCAAGGAAATTACTTATTCGAACACCATCAGATTCAGGCATTTCGGTCCCACCGTCAGGTGGCCTAGGGGCTCCCATTAAATCACAAAAAAAAGCTCGCAGTAGAATAATTCCCCGCTGGTCAGACGATCAGAATAACAACAATAAAAAAACCCTGGATCACGCAATATTTGCAAAAAATTACATAATTACAGTTGTGACTTGCACAGAAATTATTTAATGAGTGTCATCAGTCTCGGGGCATTTTGGCCCGAGGTTCCCGCAAGCGAGCGGCTGGCTCCGTGAATATGTATTCCACGGAAGCTCGCAGCCCTGTAAATGTATATACACCGGTGAATTTATTGCATTACAGCGAGAGCCCGAGATGGCAGCCCGCGCGCGAGAGGTCGGTGGGACCTCGATGGCACTCGTGCGAGGGAGAGAGAGAGAGAGTGAAGGGGGCCTGGGGCACGCGCTTCACCTCGTCCGTAAAAGAGTCTCGGAGCTAATGCACTCAATTAAGGCCCCGGCTCGTCGAGCTCCTCGACCGTTACGTCCGTCGTGCTTTCGCGCGCTCGCGCCCCCCGCGCCCCGGCCGCGCCATTAACGGCAACTTCCTCCGAACATATCGCGTCTCGTCGCCTCGGCAATATCGGACTGTGCCGAGTGGCTCCGCGTATCGATCGATCGATCGATATTTCCACATGAAACGCGGAAATTTCGCAAATGCCCTTTCGCAGCGAGCTTGAACTTTGGCCTCGCGGGGAAACGAGATCGCGGGCTAAAACGGCCGCGCACAGAGCTTTGCAGGGGGACACACAAGTCGAAGGGCACGAAAAAGTGGGCTCGTTGAAAATCCACCCGAGGCCGATGTCGCCAAAGGCTTTTGACCGAGATCCATCTTTTTAGCGGAAAATCGCGCAATGATCGCAGTCGAACGACGCAACCCGTTTCATGCAGCCACTCGAATATTTATCCCCCCCCCCATCCTCCCTCCCCTCGGCCCCAATAGAGCCCTAATCGTAGCCCCCACCCTCGTCGAACAACACTGCAATTTAATTCACAAAGAGCGCGTGCAAAGCCTCGACAAATTGGCCGTTAAAAATCAAGGCCGTAACGATGAAAAAAAAAAAATGAAGATGATTTCTCTTAGCGTTCCCATTGAGGCACTTTCTGAAGAACTTATCTGAAAGTTCTTGCGCCACAGACCCCGTTTCCACTTGCAATTGTTGCATTATTATTATCGTATTTTTGTCTCTTTTTTTTTCAAACGGAATCTCCAAACGTCGAGCCACTGAATGCGGTATGACGATTTATTTTTGCTTCCAGGTTGGCAGCAGCGCAAGAGGCGGCACAAAGGGACCCTGGATACGCGAGTCAGTACAGGAGAAGGCAGAGGTTGGCCGGACTGAGTGGTCTCGGTGACTGGGCTAGCTTTGGAGGGGAGGTAAGCTACAACTCTCTTTATATACACAAACACACCGACTCCGTGTTGGTCGTAGTTTGTGTTATAAGCTGAAGCTGCGACCCTCGGTCTACAGGGCGATTCATAATTTGATTAAACATTTTTCTGAATTTTTTTCATGAAAACTGTGTAATCTAATGTAATGTGCGATTTGCAATTAATCCATTTTTACAGCAGAATTGAGGTAGATTTACGAAAATTCAAGTGTCTCGCGTTTTCACTGCACTTTAATAAATCAAATTCACATTAAATTTAGTACCCCCGTTTCATACATAAAAACTTTCGGTACTCGTGTATCAAATAAAGTCGATTTTTTTCTCATATTTTTTAATCAAAATTTTGTTCAGTATCATAAAAATGGTCCCTCAAAAAAGTAATTTTTACGGATTTGCAGCAGTTATTTAATCACAAGCGTCGTAAATTGTGATAAATCGACCCTACTAATCTCGTAGCGCTGAGAAACCTGGAACCATCAGCATTTATTAAAATTTACGATGCTCGTAATTAAATCACCGCGAATTGAAGAAGCTGCCAAATAACTTTATGAGAGAAAAATCACTTACAGCCCGCGAAAAAACGAAAAAAACTGAATCACCCGGTATAAAGAGTTCACTTGCACGTATACTCTGCACACATTTTTACATGCACGTAAATGTGCATACGAGCCTCGGACACAGTTATAATAAAGCCACGCTCGAAGGCAGAGGATACGAGATGCAGAATATGATAGTACAGAGGATACACGTTGAATCCGACGGGCCGGTCGAGAGACTGTAATGCACATGGATATGTAATAGCGATGATATACTCCCGGCGTATACGTAATGCAATCCAAAGCCTGATTCATCCACATCCGGTTCCGCGCCGAGAGGCAACGTCCAGTTCTCCACTTTCAGCGCTCCACCGTCACCTCCGTCATCCGCCATATCAAACTCCCCCCCCCCCTGCTTCCTCTGCACCCCTTTCGCCCTTCGCTTCCCGCCAGCCCCGACCAACCCTTTATCCGCAGCGTCGCCCTTCGTGCAGCGAATAACGACCCCTCGCTCTCGACTCTCCCATCGCGCAATCTCCGCGAGAACTTTTTCCTCTTCCTCTTCTCCTTCGCTTCTTCTTCTTCTTCTTCTTCTTCTTTTTCTTCTTCTTCTTCTTCTTCCTGTGTGAGTTTTTTTTCGCCTTAATTTTTTTTCCCCTCTATCTCCCGTCGCGTGCTTTTTGGTCGGGGTAGTCGGGGGTAACACGACGATGAAGATCACGCAAGTGCCCATTCTTGAGCTTCTTACCTCTCGTCGTACGTCTGCGTTTACTCTGAAAGCCGGAGGGAGCCGGGGGGCGCGGGGAGGGGCAAAAAAATGCTCGCTCTGCCTTCTCCTTTGTGAGAACGTCGAGGAGCGACGTCAGCTCGCGGGATCTCCGGCCTCGGCCCGCGGTGCATGGGGAGTTAAATCCGCTGGAAAATGCACCGTCGCTCGGTTATCTTTCTGGAAACGTCGCGTTTTTAATTGTCGGCTCGTTTCGTTGTCCGCGAAAAAAAAAATCTGGCGCAGAATTTTGAGAAATAAATTTAACTCGGGCGAAATGCGAAATCTTGAAGTTAAATCTTGAGTTCTGCTTGTATTATTTGCTTCAATAAAATGTATCAATATCTTCGTACCTGAGAAATGTTTTATGGTGACTAATAAAAAAACACAATTTCACTGAATTCACTATTTTTTTCTCAATATTTGCAAATTTTAGCTCAGAAAAACAGTCGAATCAATTTTTTCAACTGGACATTTTTTTTTCTTCGACCGTCCGCACAAAAGTTCAGCGAATTCGCAACAGTCACGTGTATTTCGGTGCGGCGCTTGATATGCAGGAAGCTGACTGGTCATCCCTTACGCCAGATGTGACGCGAATATCACCCCCCACATTATGCCCCAGACTTTCGCCGCACTTGGAAATTTTCTCGGAGTCTCTCCCGGTATATCCCGGCGTCAATATATCAAATATACCCACACAGCTTGTCACGAATTACCATACATCAGTAGCCGTCATCTGTCCATTCGCAGCGAGTCAGCATTCGAGTTTTCCCTTTTTTTTTGTGTCTTTTTTTTCCCTCCTCCCTCCGCCCTCGGTTCGCCCGAAACTCCGTCCAGCCGAGTCGGCCGATCGAAACTCGCGCAGAACTCTCAGGGTGTGACGGTCTCGCTAATTCGATTTGAAGATTTCTCGATATCTAAATCCGGTTACCGAACGCTGGACGGTCGCGACTGGAACTTTATTAATCGATCACGAGATTCGCCGGGACGTTATATACATATATGTGCTATATATACGTATGTACGGGGTGCACATACTACGTGTCTGGTGAACCTGCAGCTCGCGCGCCACAATCCTCAATTCCTCGCATCTCGCGATTCCTGCGGCCAATGTGTCATCAATAAGGATTACCCGAATCAATTTGTCTCGCTGGTTGCGGCTTCGGGAAACTCCTCGGTCGGTAGACACGAAGCCTTCGCGAACTTCTGCATAGCCAAACTCCGGGGAATCTTCGTCGTCCGAAACTGCGAACGAAATTTATTTACCTTGTTAACGAAATCCGTTCATAAAATGTCAACAAAATAATACTAGTACAGATTTTTCAAATCTGCTACTTATTGCTATCAACATCAAATTTTTCACAAGTTTCCGTGATCCTCCGCAGCAAAATTATAACACTTAGACGATTCAAAAAACCGACGTCAAATATAAACAAAATATAGTTGAAGTAACCAATTTCGGTGACCACAAAAATACAGCTAACATTTTTTTAATCAGCTATTTAATGCAACGAAGACCAGATTTTTCTCTCATTGCAAAAAAAAAGCCTCAGCGATTCGCCGTCACAACATTACCACCCTCAAACATAAAAAACATTAATAAAAAAACAGCTTTTTTATCAACCCGCCATTTGTTGCAACACTTATAACATCAGCACATAACAACCCCCGGCGTTTCGCTCCGAGCTCCGTCGGTTATTAGCCAAATTGGATTCCGAGAGATTGTTAGTTAAATATTTTATCGTCCTCGCGTCGAGTTTCGAGGGGGCCGAGCCGGAGTCGGCGAGTCGGCCTCACGGCGCACAAACGAGAGACCAAAGCTCCGGCAGTGCGGCGTGCGGGAAAGGGTGAGTTCGCGGAGAGGGCTCGAATTAAGTCGTGTGGTCGCGGCGACGTTGGCCCCGGGAATTCTCAAGGAGAACGTTGACTTTGTCGTGAGGGGGGCGGCGGGAGGGGGAGGAGGGGGGACGGCGCACCGAGTCTCGTCGTCGGGTCGGGCAGCTGGTGCGCCCCCCTCGACTGCGACGACAACGACGACGACCTTAAGCTCTTGCGAATAATTGCAGCACACCGAGAGAGAGAGAGAGAGAGAGAGAGAGAGAGAGAGAGAGAGAGAGAGAGAGAGAGAGAAAGCGAACCCGGCAATACGACTACCGATACGACACACCTCGAGTTCGCTTGTTAATGTGATCCAGTTACATCGTAACTTCGCCAAACAACTAACAGACATTAATGCCAAGTTGTAAATCTATTCCGGTGCCCTTAGAGTTTGGCACGCGAGTGTGTGTGTGTGAGCGAGCAATATCGCGTTACGATGCAGCGGCTACAACGAGAGAGTTTGCCCCGCGGAAGGAGGACAAGACATATGGGAAATAATTATCGAACACCGTTTTAGTTCCCATTTATTGCTCCCCCTCGTTCCGGCTCCGGCCAATCGCGATGTGTATGCACGGGTCTCGCCGTTCTGCACTCCGAACCGAACGTTAATGTTTTCATTATTCTCCCGCGGGAAGTCAGTGATTATAATCCTAATCGGAATTGGGTGTCTGTAGCCTCGGAAAATCGTGTTAGCTTCGTCTAGTCTCGTGACAAATGTTCCTCGCAGTCTGTTAGCGGGGCCATTGGAAATTTGGACGGGAATAACACACTAATTAGGATTGGGGTCGCAGTCATGTCGTCCACTCAGCGGCTTTTGGATGACTTGAATTTCGTTGGTTCACAAGTTTTGCCTCGATCGCATCATTGCTGAGACCAGGTTTCTCGGGTTTAAAATTTGAAAAATGTTCGTTCCATATTTTGGACCGAAAATATTTTTGCAAACTGTATACCTTTTATTTCTCATGCTTCATGTTTTGTATGGCGTAATTAGGTTTATAAAAATTATTCGTTTTGTTAGTTCGCAAGGGAATTATATGGTTAACATGAAAAAAAATTCAAATACATTAATATTTAACATGTCGGTGTATATTTTGTACTGATATGTGAATTTGTGTGTTTTACCAGGTACCTGGTCCGCTGGTCATGCCTCCAGGCCGGGATCAGGGTGGAGGGGCGGGCGGGGGCGGGGGCAACAAGGGCCCCACGTCCCTGTTTATCCTTAGCGAGGATAACTGCATACGTAAACACACCCGATTTATAATCGAGTGGCCGCCCTTCGAGTACGCCGTCCTAATGACCATCATCGCAAACTGCGTTGTACTCGCCCTCGAGGAGCATCTGCCCAAGCTCGACAAGACCATCCTAGCCCAGAAGCTCGAAGCAACGGAGATCTACTTCCTCGGGATATTTTGCGTCGAAGCGAGCCTCAAGATCCTTGCTCTCGGCTTCGTTCTCCATCGTGGCTCTTACCTTCGCAACATCTGGAACATCATGGACTTTTTCGTCGTGGTAACCGGGTGAGCGAATCCAAACATTTTACTAGTGAATAATGACGGAGATAAAAAAAATTAAAATAAAAAAGAAAGACAAATCGAACTGACTATCCAAGTATTTGGAAAATATGGGGTACATGCACCGGTGTGGCCATTTTTTATTTATTTAAGAATTATTTATTATTTATTTGTTAGTCACTTTGTCGGTGTCACACTAAATTGAATTTTTAGTTAAGAATTTTTCTGGAGTCAATTGCGAGTGGAATCGTAATGAAGGAACGAGAAGACAGCTAAAATGGCCGGAACTGATACATCTGCCCTATACATATATACTCTCCGTCCTTGTGAATCCTCCTGTTTCCCCCTCTCGCCCCCTCCGCAACTCTCCCCAATATTTCATTGAAAATTTAATTCCTCATGGCCAGACACCGGTCATTTATATCCTCGTTATTCGTGGAAGACATCATAGAATTATTGAACTAAAGAGAAAAGGGCATGTCGTGTGCCTCCGGTACCACGAGTTTCAGTCATTATTGACGATCATTATTAATCATCGTCGCGATGCACCTGATCGATCTTTCATGTCCCAACTCCACGCTCCTCACTCTCGTCTCCCCCTTTTTCACCTCCCGAAAAAAATCGCGGCTGGGTGGTTTTTCCCTCACTCTGCGCGCGGTGTGCAACCCGTCCGTCCCTCCTCTCAGGCGACTGTGAAATAGCCAACAAGCGAGAGAGGCTAACTATTACATGGAGGAAATGAGAAAACGAGATTAACGAAATGCAAAAAGAGACGAAAAAAAATGTACAAGGCAGAGGCTGTTAAGGAACTCGCGCTTTTTAGCACGATAAAATTTTACACCTTCGCCATACCATCCACCCACTCTAGTTTTAAGTAGGAGTTAAGACCGTGTGACCGGGAGAGCGCCGCGCGCGCGGTCAGCAACCGCGCGGCTTCTCGTCCTCCTGGCCCGCGTTATACCGCTTAAGTACACTAGCCTAGGATTAAGGGTTACGCGCGGGCGCGCGCGAATGCTCTTTCGCGGGCACATAGATTCTAGAGTGATCCTTGGATTAGGTCGATGACCGTGTTCGCCGAAACAAATGTGGACGTCGACCTCCGTATGCTACGTTCCTTCAGGGTCCTCAGACCGCTAAAGCTGGTTTCGAAAATTCCAAGTGAGTCAGTCACAGTTCTGAGAAAGCACAAACAAGATATTATTCCATATCTTTACTTAATGTTTATAACGAGAGTCCAACTTAACACTAGGATTATTTAGTCTCGTTGCCTCGCTTTTTGTTTCACCTTGATTAATTCGAATTGAATTTGATGACTATAAGAGATAATTTATCTAGACGACTAGAAAAATTGTTTAGTCCTTGTCTGTTTGTCCGTCTGTCCTGGCCTTGGTTTTATGTGCCCAGAGTGCGGAGAGAGCAGCAGCAACCCTGTCTCACTGTGTCTCCTTATTGAACAATTTTGCTCCGTTTATCTGTCGTTCTTTTCGTTGGGTCTACCGATACTTGCTAGTCCTATAACGGAGAATTAATATTGCCACTAGGGGTTGTGTCGGTGTCTTAGTCCAGTTGATATAAACATTTAGATGAATACACGTTATATTCGATCTTATAACCATAGAAACATGATGTTATACTCTGCCACACGTTGTTATACGATACGTTATTATATGGTATAAAATGCTGTGTCCTAATCTCTCTTAGAGAAGTTTCAAGCTAGTCTAGAGCTCCACCGTTATTATTATTGTGGAAATTAGAAGAGTGGTGAATTGCCCATGACACACGATGATCCACGCTACTGTGATTCGTTACACACACCACAAAAATAGGAGCTGAAAGTCGTTGCAGACAACACAAACGTAAATAACTGTTTCCATAGAATAAAAAGTGGTGGCTAGTGAACATTCCTTTTTTTTTCTTACAATTTTCTACATATAATGTGCGCCTTTTTTGGAAATTAATACATATATTCCATAGGTACTGCTAGAGAGTGATCGTTGCCAGAAAATATTATATATAAGCGTTATCTTTCTTACTGTCGCTAAAACTACTACTTAGGGTAGGTAGTATGACTGACGTTTTATATATAATATATATATATATACATATAAATATATATACGCCTGAATATTGGTACTGCATTTAACACACAAACAAGAAACACACATTGACACTTGGTACACGTACAGTCAACGCATCAGTATACTGGCCTGAGGGAGTCTCCACCACAACTATATTTAGCAGCCTCTATCTTTAGCTACAACACTGAATAATAGAGTTGACTATACATTGGTAAATACGTGTTCTAGACCTGTAACGTATTCCGTGAGCCCGTGTTTGCTAGAAATCGTACTTAGGCACCTGAACCCACTCTCCGCGAGTCAGCCCACCCTCCCCCAACCGTACTGCCGCCCCCTCTCTTTCTCTCTCTCTCACTCTCTCACTCTAGCTCACCCTCACCTCCTCCAGCGACCTTCGACCTCGTGCACCAGCCCAAGACCGTCACCCCGTCTCTTTCGTCGGATATCTTTCGCGACGACAGAAGTTACCCTCGCTAGTGCGGATTTCGCGTAGCTGGATTTTTATCTTGACATTTTCAAATCGCGAAATCGTTTTTTTTTTTTCGACCTGACGCTTTAGCTAAATTCGTGGGGCCCGTTGCGAGCCACTAAATTATGTTGAAAGCAAATGATAAAAAAGAGTGATGTAAAAGATTTTTTAATTTGTTAATTCACCGACTTGAGAGACATAGAAAATCATTATTGTAGTTTTCGTTGACATCCCGCACATTTTGGTGTTATGGAAGAATCGTCAACAGCATCGGTATAATAATACGCCAAGTATTTTGCGAATTTCAGGACTTTGTCCTGACACACCCAGACTAACAATATTTGCCCGGTGACTCGAGGCCGACGATTTTTCTTGCCGCGAAACGAGCGGATTTAGCGGTTCAAAACCGTGACGTTCGCGAGCTCCGAGACGGAGACTCAATTAGAGCGAAGCCACGACCGTTGCATATTCATCTTATCTGCAAATTCGAGTGAGCAACGGTTGTAGACGAAGATTTTAATCCCCGTGTAAAGAGAGAACAACGGGGGAGGGTGGCGGCGGTAGAGAAAAAAAGTCGAAAAAAAAATGAAAGAGCCAAGGGGTGGCGCTCGATTTCAGTGGATGAGAGTCGTCGGTGTATACCTACTTAGCGAGCGAGTATACACGAGTTCGACGAACGCAACGGGCACCTCGAGAGCCTCGGTTCGAGATATAGACTTGACTTATGCTTGGAGAGTGACGTGTGCTAGAAAAAAAAGAAAGAAAGAAAAAACAACTCGTCACTGCGAAAGTGAATCACTCCACGACTCGCGTACCTACTTTACGACTTAGCCCATAGAGGACTTAGATTCATAGTACAATTTTATATGTGCCAGAAAAGAAATAGTCTAGCGAACGAAACCCCCAAGACCCCTCGCTCCAAAACCCTCCTCAATACATCCGCCTGCGCTCGCAGTAATTCCGCGCAGACGCTGATCCACTCATAGAGCAATAATTTCCACCGAGAATGCGAGAGAAAAGAAGAAAAAAAAACAATTAACGCGGTCTCCCGACGCATAACTCAACCCCCGAATATCATTCCCGCTCCTCCCTCCCCCCATACCATAGTCTGACTAACCGGTTATTAGGCTAGTGGATCTAGTGGCTAGTTTGTAGTTTAAGTAATTAAGTAGCGTGAAATTAGAGTAATAGAGTAGTAGGTAGTAAAGTGTGGCGGGTGTGTGTGTGTTTGGGGCAGGTTCATCACGGCGTTCCCGCAAGGCATAAACCTGGATATGGATCTGCGCACGTTGCGTGCGATACGCGTGTTGCGACCGCTCAAACTAGTCTCCGGCATACCGAGTGAGTAGCGTCTCCAATTATTGGCAAGAGTCCCGAAATCATTAAAGCAAAACAGACCAAAAAAAAAAGCAACAGAAAAAAAGAAAAAAAAAGCATAGAAAGTGGACCAAGGAGAGGGAAAATGAAACGTGCAAACGAACGGGAGAGACAATAGAGCGAGACTGGGCCACGCGAGGTATTCAAACGCTCGCAGTTTGGCCTCGAGACTGTTAACGATAAAGATCCAAAAACTAAGCTGCTTTGGATGAGAACGGGAATCTCAACGACAAGAAAATCCGAGCCCAGCCTAAAATGAACCCCAATGTGTTTGCTGCGAATTAATCGCCTGGCCGAAGTCAACGTCAAACGTTTTGAGTCTCCCGTACGTCTCTTGAAAATTCAACATCGTTAATTTGGTTTTTCGTTTTCTCTTTTTTTCTCTGCTGACAGGTCTACAAGTGGTGCTTAAGTCAATCATCAAGGCGATGGCACCATTGCTGCAGATCGGATTGCTGGTACTTTTCGCCATCGTGATATTCGCCATAATAGGTCTCGAGTTTTATTCGGGCACCCTGCACAAAACGTGCTACAGCATAGAAGATGTCAGTGAGTATAGCAAGCAAACGTTCGTCAATTTAAGCCGCGGATCGGATATACCGAGGACGTGATGCACGGTAAACGAGGGCGTGGAACGTCGCGGCATGTCGTGATCGCTGTGATATAGGTATTAATGTAATACCAATTTTCGCTGGGCTTTACTCGGCGCAACGAGACAGAGGAGGAAGCAAGAGGCGGCGGTAGCGGCGGCGGCGGCGGCGGCAGCAGCAGCAGGGTGCACCGCTCGAATCCCTAGCGACGTCCCATTACGCTAACGTCCTCATTATTATAATTATCGTAATACGTCAGTAGGCTGCCGCGCTGCTTCTGCTGCTGCTGCTGCTGCTGCTGCTGCTGCCGCTGCTACGAGTTAACAAAGAGCACTTTATCGCCTGATAATTCTCCCTTTGTTTGCTACCACAAGCGAGTCGAGGGCAAGTGGAGATCTCTGCGGTTCGATATAATCGATTCCACCCCAAGTATCCTCCGCGCTGTTATATCCCGCCGGTAACTCTATCCCTCGCTATCGATCGCCGAATGCCCGGCGTCATAACTAAGATTAGCCGGTAACTTGATTATAGAAACAAACCTCCCCGATGTCGAATGTTTCTTAAGAAAAGCCACCTACGGTCAATCCCCGAATTGTATAGACTGCAGGGATTTTCAAGACTGACGCTTCGCTCAAGAATTATAAAACTGTGGATTTATTTGTTAAATTTTCTACGAGTTATAACAAAAGTTAAGACAATAATAGATGACCATTTATATTTTACGAAAAAAGCATAGTTACATAACGCAATGAACGTCCACAGGCCCGGTAGCTGAGTTGACGTGTAACGAAATAATTCCATTAAGCCTAGGCCCAATAACGTCCTATGAAAAGAAATTCCGGTTGATCGATTTGATTATGCCGGAGAAATGGAGAGGAAACTTTGTCCTCCGGTCCGTCGTACTCGTCGAGAGGTTTCGCAATCGAATCGACGCGACACAGCACCGCGGCGAATTCGCTTTTAACTGGATTTACGAATAATTCACTCGTGTCGTTGCGCGTTAATTAATCCATTAATCTCTTTTCAGGTGTAATAGTAAAGGAGGGCGATCTGCCAAGCCCGTGCAACACGGATATCCAAGATGATGCACCGCCGGGTGCCCACGTATGCAACTCCAACAATTCGGTATGCATGGATCAGTGGGAGGGACCAAACGGCGGTATCACCAGCTTCGACAACATCGGCTTCGCCATGCTCACCGTCTTCCAGTGTATCACTATGGAGGGCTGGACTGCCATATTGTACTGGGTAACGACAGAGATATGTTCCTCAGTGTTGCGAACTCGTTTTTTGCCCCCTTTTTTCGATCTACACCTCAAATTTCCACAAGCTCGTGTTGTGAGAAACGCGGCCGGCGAGCGTATCTGAGAGTCGCCGCGCCGCTACCTGGTGTGTCTTTCTTTTCTATATGTTTTCGATTATACACCCACCCCCCAAAGGCTTGGTTCGTATCCGTGTTTTTTGTATCTTCTAAATTTAACTCTCGACGTTTTCTCGACTCGCTTATACGTGAATCTTGCTTTACGCGAGGCTTTCCTGGGTGATTCCTTGATGATTTTCCTACATGCTGGAACAGTCTCACCACGGGATGAGTCTCGTATGCGTGGCATTATTTATCATTTGCGTGCATATATGTTGTACTCGTGGTGCCTCTATCTATATGAAAAAAATAACAGACAATTGGCTTGTGATTCGGTGTCTTGTTTTGGTTTGAAAACGAAATTTTTCACCTATCTCTTCGACACTAGAATTCGGCAATCGCTGGGCGTTTTATGTGTTTTTCGTTTTGTGTGACAATTGGCTATAATACTCGTGCGATCGAGCGCGCTCGTGTACGGTTTCGACAACGCAAGATGAATTCATCTTTCGGAGAAGCTAACACTGATGTATATATTGACTTCGCTCAGTATGACACTGTCAGTTTCAACCCTTTTGATTATCTTTGTCTCTGCCTATACACGTTATCAATATCTCAATGTTGCGTGTGCCTCGAGGGACGTGACACGTTCGAACCGGTGGTCAACTAAAGAGAGATGGAAATATTTCAAAGCGAAGCTAGATTGAGATTTTCGATAGTTTCTGATTTCAAAGAAACATGAAGTTCCTTTCACGTCCTTCGATTGTGAGCTTTCCAGGATTGCGTTAAACATTTTTCTTTGGAATCGCGAGTGTCTCGCATTTTCATAGAAATTCCGCGAGCATAATTTCTCACCGTCGATGGTCTCAAAAGGATATAATGAATGGCAAAACTGTAGTCAACATTGACAAGATTAAAGTTAAAAAATTAATGATTACTGCTCATTACATTTGTGGACTCTCGTAAAAATGAATTGCAAACGTCCTGGTTTGTTAGTTTAATTGTACAGAAAGAATTGGCGGTGAGATCGCTCGGCAAGGATCAGTTTAATGCAAATTCCGATGGAGCTCGAAAAAAAAAATCATGAATGGTGTGAGTAAGTATAAAAGAATCGCTGTGTATGCTAATGATGTCCATGAACGTGTGGTCTGCTGATGAATAATTCTTTAGAGAAAACAAAAAAAAATATCAACTGTGTTCCATGTATAATTGGTGTCAAAGCTAACGGAGCCGACTCAGTGTTCACGAGATTCTGCTAAAATTTTACAGACGAACGACGCTCTTGGCAGCTATTTCAACTGGATATACTTTATACCATTGATCGTCATCGGCTCCTTCTTCATGCTGAATCTAGTTCTCGGTGTGTTAAGCGGGTGAGTGCCACACTCCTCCACCGATTCTCCCGCCCCCAATGATAGTTTAAGAACGTTTTTCACCTCGTTAATGGGGGTCACCATATCCGGAGACTCATGTCTCGATGAAGAGAAAAAAAACGTGAAGAAAAAAACATTACAAAAATAGAGGAAGGAGAGAAAAAATCGCGTAGTCGAGCACTCAGCGTTGATCCGGGGACCCGCAAAGCCGCCCCTTCGTCGCTTCTCTCTGCCCCATCGAGACTTCTCTTCTTCTTTTCTGCCGTCAGGGAATTTTCTAATGAAAGAACTCGGGTCGAAAGGCGAGCCGAATATCAGAAAGCAAAGAGAAAGCATCTATTCACCACTGCATTCAGTTCCTACTTAAAGTGGATCACTCAAGCAGGTTTATAAGTTAACGGATGACTTTTTTTCGAAGCCCCCTTTTCTCGTTATCCAGAGTAGAGTAATAACGCCGAGTGCGAGAGTGGGCCAGTTGCTCCCTGATAAAGAAAACAAGGATGTAGAGCTGTAAGCTAGAGGCGGTCGAAGCCGCGATATAACGCCAGAGTATTGTTCGGTATCACCCATTTTGGCTCTTGACCTCGTACTTATTTTTGATAAGCGTATTACCGAACTTAATTCCATCCAACGAACGTTTAACATCGGCTTATTCGTTTTATTTATTTTCTCGACTTCATTGGCTGGAAACCCTCTTTGAAAAGTTTCAATGGACAACATTTTTTGAAGGATCAAGAGAAAATCCGCCTTTCGTTGACCCACGCAGACCTGAAAATATTGATTTCGATATATCGGCTGCTCTTAAGGCAAACAGCGCAGTTCTGTGGGTCCAGGCATAACAGATATGTGGATTCTAATTGCCGACGTGAGTTGGGCTGTTTGCCGTGAGAGCCTTCGATATTTCTTTCAATACGTTCGACGATATTTCCACGATTATTTCTTTTTTACTTTTTTCATTTTAAAAAATACTGAAACAAAAAAAGCCCTTTTATGTTCAAATACAACGTCTACAAATTTTACACTTTTTCGTTGCCAACTTTCCGAAGAGGGTTTCAGCCTCGCGAGGTTGATTGATAAATAAAATCTCTAGGCCGATTTGAAATCCTCCAAAAAAAAAGAAGAGTTCCTACGTTCCCGGATAATGCGTCGTCCACGCGGCGATTATTCGGGATACTCTAATCCCGAGAGCAGTAGAACGCGCACTCCCCTCAAATATCCCACGTCCGAAGCGGGCGAAGCTTAACCCCTTCCCAGCAGCACTGTTATCAGTCCTTTGTAACGCTTGTAGAGAATTTGCGAAGGAGAGAGAAAAAGTGGAGAACCGACAGTCATTCCTGAAATTGCGGAGGCAGCAACAAATCGACAGAGAAGTCAACGGCTACCTCGACTGGATCTGCATAGCAGGTTAGCGAAGAAACGAGGAAGAAGATTTGTGTAACCGGGCGCTCGCGGCACATCAGTAGATCTGATTGCGCGGCGCGCCCCGTGTCTCTTGGACCTTCGTGCAATAATAACATACAAATAACGTTGTACACGCTGAGACGCTAGAGACCTCGTAGAGACTCGAAGCTCGGCTAGTGATCGTTAGTTTTAGGGCTGAGCGTTCGTCTCGGTTATTCACATGTCTGACTTGATCTTTCAGAGGAAGTTATACTCGCCGAAGAGAGGACGACGGAGGAGGAGAAGATGCACATAATCGAAGGTACACGTGGAAACCACTTGTAGCGGTTTGCGTACGAAGAGCGATCGACCGCGAGTATCGCATTCGCTGCCTGACGAGCCGACGATACCCCCGACGTGTCTAACGAATATTCCTCTTCTCTCGTTCGTTGCAGCAAGAAGAAGGGTCCTCAAAGCGCAAAAGAAGAAGCTCAAAAATCTCGGGAAGAGCAAGAGTACCGACACGGAGGAGGAGGACGGCGAGGACGAGCAGGGTGATGGTGAGTTGTATTTTGCCCGTCCTTTAATTCACCGTCTCGTCTCGTCTCGTCTGTCGTCTCTCGTCTCTCGTTGAAATTGCAAATCTTTTATTTCTCATCCACGCCGTATATCTCTAACAGCGTTACTTCCTGTACAGTAATCGGTGTCACGACTCGCATATATATATATACCGGAGAGCCGAGCGAAATTATTCTTTGTCTCGTTGAGTGATATTGGCATGATTTTGTCCCGCGTTCACACGTGTAAAAAGCTCCTCCCCCATCGTCGAGCCCGGAGGGAATTGCAAATGAAAGAAAATTGAAAGAAAAGCATAGCCCTCCTTACCTTGCCAATGAACATTCTAAACACACGCTATCAGATGCTCCTCTTGTTTCAGTGCCTAAGAAAAAACTGAAAGGTAACTACTATCAGGAATGCAACATTACTGTAAAGCGTAAACAAAGGCTACATTATATTTTGTCTAACTGGTTGTGTTTTTGTTGAGAGGTCTTGTGTATCCAGTATAAAAGTCGATGTGTGTCGCTCGATTGGATTCGGCTCAATCTGTAGCCCGCGCACTTTGCACCTTACTCGACCTCCTTCTGGTCGTCGTCGTCGCGTATTTTCCAGAGCCAAGAATCCAAATCGCTCGACGCGCATCGACGAGTTGACACAGTAAATCGTATTACAATACACAGAGATGCGTAAATCGTTTATTACATTATCGTTAAATCCATTAATGTTGAAGTACGACAACACGAGTTGACTCGTCAACGAAGAGTGACTTCGCTTCGACCGAGTTGACCGTGTACATAGTAGATAGAGTATACTTGGTTATGATTACATGAATTGCCATTAAAACCACACTAACACTTTCACACACACACTCACGCAGCAGGCTAATCGACGGAGAGCACAAGACCGAGCCTCGGGTTTCTAAAGTTGTCTCGTTTACAGTCAATCGTGACGATGGACGCCAGAAAGAAATATAAGAACGGACCAAGACGATAAGTCGCATCGAGGTGCTCTTCGGATCCATAGGCTCTGTTGCTGCTGACTCGTTTGTTGACTGACCCGTAATATTTGGCCAAGAAAAAAAGAAAAGAAAAGAGAGAAACGAAAAAAGATAACCGATACATTTACGGCCGGAACTGCAAATTCCGCACATTGCTGCGTATTAACAGATTTTCATTTCTCCTAGGTATTGCTTGCTGTTGGCTGATAGGGAATTGACACATATACCAATGATTTCTTTCTTACTTTCGAGAACGCTTTGAAGGCTAACGGCACGCGGCTCCTGGACACCCTTGTACTAATCACAGCATGGAGTTTGACTGCATATTTTTCATTTACATGTATTTCAGGTGTCGTGCCGCCAGCCTCCATATCCCCTACAAACAAACAAAAAAAGAGAAAAGACAATCCATTAAAGAAAAGAGAAATGTGTACCGTTTTTCTTATCGTTTAGGTATGCCAGGATGAGGATGGAGCGCTGATTTAATGTTTTAGCTGCGACCCGCTATATTAGCTAGCGATGCTAGTTTCTCGAACTGTAGTGACTTATAGCATTTTTCGAGCGATTGATTCATTGAGTAGCAGTAAAATTATGAAACTTCCCCCCATAGATGAATCCCTCAGACTATTATTACGTACTTTCTTTTTAATTTGTGTCATCTATTATTATTATTGTTACTGTTATTATCTATGGGCTGTATCGAGTCCTCGCGTCCTTTACATGTAACGTAATCACAGCATTTTTTGACTAGTTAATCGAGTAATGCTATAGAGTATACCATAGTGATTCCTGCTTAGTAGTAGGTCCTGAGACCATAGAATAGACCATAGCATATGTATTCGGCATTTATCGACATAGCGAATCGTCGAAGAAAAAAAAGATAAATAAGAAAACCATCGGAGTTTAACGAATTTTTGTTTATCGAGATCACGTTCGCCTTAGTAATCATCGTTTTTTCGGAGTCTCAAATTCGTTCGAGTATCGTGCAATTTTTATAGCCAAGACCTTGTCGACCTTCTTTGAAAATAATACTTGACAGAGCCTCTAGAATCAACAAGAGCGTAACGTTTGGTCGCGCGAGAACGAACCGAGAGTCGAGTCTCTCGTCTACCGCTAATAGCACAGTAAAATCAACTCGTAAAGTTCGCACAGCTTTACGCGCAACGTCGCCGTACACATCTCGGCCACTGTTTTGCCTTCGCTGAGCCCGCGGTTCGCCGCGCGGAGCAACCGTTTCGTATGACAATGATGACAATGCCAAATCGTTACAGTCGAACTTTTGTTTATCAGTTGAATCGCTTCGGCCAATAAACTAAGATCCTCCGTTGTCCTTCGCCCCCCGAGCGCAGCCATCAGTCATCAAACACCGAGAGAGTAACGAGATGCCGCTTTTGACTGAAGACGAGATCTGTGCTTTTGTAGGGTTCTCGAGAACTTCCTACCTCAGGTCGAGGGTCAGGAATCAGGGTGCCTGTCTGCAATTCTGGCGCGCCGAGAAGAGATTTAGGTTTTGGATACGACACACGGTGAAAACACAGACTTTCTACTGGTTTGTCATCATCCTCGTGTTCTTCAACACTGTCTGCGTCGCCGTTGAACATTATCATCAACCGAAGTGGCTCACCGATTTTCTCTGTAAGCGATTAACAAAAAAAAAAATAGTACGAAATTCTTGAATGATTGAGCGAACGCGAATGTCTGTTATGGATGCATGAACATGTGATTCTTAAGGGACAGAAACGATTTTTTTACTGACCATTGACGTTTGTTTTGCAGTTTACACCGAGTTCGTGTTCCTCGGACTCTTCATGTGCGAGATGTTCATAAAGATGTACGCTCTGAGTCCCCGGATCTACTTCGAGTCGAGTTTCAATCGGTTCGACTGCGTCGTCATATTGGGATCGATATTCGAGGTGATATGGTCGGCGGTGAAGTCCGGCTCCTTCGGCCTCTCCGTCCTTCGTGCCCTACGACTTCTAAGGATATTTAAGGTCACCAAGTACTGGAAGAGCTTGAAGAACCTCGTGGTCTCTCTGCTCAACTCGATGCGCAGTATAATATCTCTCCTCTTCCTGCTCTTCCTCTTCATCCTCATATTCGCCCTACTCGGCATGCAGCTTTTCGGCGGACAGTTCAACTTTCCGAATGGCACGCCACCCACCAACTTCAACACGTTTCCCATCGCGTTGCTAACTGTCTTCCAAGTGAGTATCAATCCGACGCGGATTATTCAAGATCGAGGGAAGAAGGTCATATTTTTATTTATCTTTTTTTACTTCGCATCCGTCGTCATCTTTATTAGCCGCATAAACGGGCTTAGCCAGGCTCGCTGGGAAGTGAAAGAAATTGGAATCTTTGTCTTTCCTTCTTCGAAGTATAAATGGAGAATTTGCGAATTTTCCATCTGACGATCGTTTTGCTTCTTTAGTAAATGCAAATATAATTACGACGCAATCTTTAGAGATTGGCGGTATCTAGTGCGAGAATTGAATTAAATTGGCTTATAAATATGGAACATTCATCTCGCCGGAAGATTTATCTCTTAATGGAAGACTAATCGCTGATGTTTTTGCCTCCACTCAGATCCTGACCGGCGAGGACTGGAACGAGGTCATGTATCAGGGCATCGAATCTCAGGGTGGCCACAAGAAAGGCGGCATGATATACTCGTTATACTTCATTGTGCTCGTGCTCTTTGGCAACTACACCCTGCTGAACGTATTCTTGGCTATCGCCGTCGACAATCTGGCAAATGCCCAGGAGATGACTGCCGCCGAAGAAGGACAGGTCGAGGAGGACAAGGAGAAGCAGATGCAGGAGCTCGAGAAGGAGATGGAAGCTCTGCAGATGCCGGGGGACGCGAATGCGCCCAAGGTGGAGATATGTCCGCCTAGTCCGACGCAAAACTTGTGAGTAAACTCTCACCCCCTTCCCCTTCGAAGATTTCTCTCGGGTTAAGATTTTTAACGCATTTCTCGGTGTTCTCGTTTACAGCAAAGGTGGGAAAGGCGGAAAACAGGCGTCCGAAGAGAAGAAACAGGATGACGAAGACGACACGGGACCAAAACCAATGCTGCCATACTCCTCCATGTTTATACTATCTCCGACAAACCCGTGAGTGTTGATCCATTTCGTGGCTAAATTATCACTGCTAAAAAATTGCCAGTTAACATTTTTTATATCACTGCGGGCGGACATGGCCGCTTTTTCGTCCGCTTCGCGTGCGTAAAACCGCCATTTCCGCGCCTTGTGATATAAAATTTCGTACATCCCTCGTGCGAAACACTTTTTCCAACTCGTGTGATCGCAGCGCTCGCTTTCGACTCGAGCTGCAAACTCACACTCGTTAGAAAAAGTTGTTTCGTCCTCGTGGAGTAATGTACTAATTGTTTCACATCGAAAGGAAATGATCGAAAAAAAATGTATTTTATGTGATTGCAGTGTAAGAAGAGGCGCCCACTGGGTCGTGAATCTAAGATACTTCGACTTCTTCATCATGGTCGTGATATCGCTGTCGAGTATCGCTCTGGCAACGGAGGATCCGGTCGACGAGGATTGCCCGAGAAACGTTATACTGAACTATTTCGATTACGCCTTTACGGGTGTATTCACGATAGAGATGATTCTCAAGGTCATTGATCTGGGAATCATACTCCATCCTGGCTCGTACCTGCGCGAATTTTGGAACATTATGGACGCGGTTGTCGTGATATGCGCCGCCGTGTCTATGGGCTTCGACATGGTCGGCAGTTCCGCAGGACAGAATCTCTCGACGATAAAGTCGCTGCGAGTGTTGCGAGTGCTCAGACCCCTCAAGACTATTAAACGAGTGCCGAAACTTAAAGCGGTGTTCGATTGCGTGGTGAACAGTTTGAAGAACGTCATTAACATTCTCATTGTGTATATATTGTTCCAATTCATTTTCGCTGTGATCGCGGTACAGCTGTTCAACGGCAAGTTCTTTCACTGCAACGACGAGAGCAAATACACGAGGGAAACGTGTCGGTGAGTAAACATCGTCAATTTTGAGCCGTCGTCCCCGCCGTTTTGCGCTTCGAACACGCTCCCAAGTCGTCGCCAGCCAGACTTCAGCTAACTTCGCGAAAGTCGTGCTTTAATACTTTTCACCGTTGCTTGAGGTATTCCCGTTTATATAGACCCATTCTTGAAGGTAATTTTGAAGTTTAGATAGTTTAATTTTCAAAAATTACCTTCACAATCGTCATTCTACTCTAGAACTATCGGCTTGTTAGTTCCGATGATACCTCAGCCTCAATCGTGGAATTAATCGCACCGCGTAATTAATCGGTGTCACGAATTGTCTTTTTGCAGCGGCGAGTATTTCGTGTTCGACGAAGACGCGTTACTGCCACAGGTGAAAGAACGTGAATGGAAGCCGCAGAGCTTTCACTACGATAACGTGATGGCGGCGATGCTCACACTCTTCGCTGTACAGACTGGCGAGGGCTGGCCCCAAATTCTCCAGCACTCGATGGCGGCAACCCACGAGGACAAGGGTCCCATTCACAATTTTCGCATCGAAATGTCCATATTCTACATCGTGTACTTCATCGTGTTTCCATTCTTCTTCGTCAACATATTCGTTGCTTTGATTATCATCACCTTTCAAGAGCAAGGCGAGGCGGAGCTGCAGGACGGCGAGATCGACAAAAATCAGGTAAAACGAATTGCGGGAATCAGGTGAAACGAAAAGCAAAACGATCGTTCAACGACTGATGCATTTTTTTCACGTTTTCGTTCGCAGAAATCCTGTATAGACTTCACGTTAGGGGCGAGACCCCTCGAGAGGTACATGCCGAACAAACGAAACAGCGTAAAGTACAAAATTTGGAGGATAGTAGTTTCTACGCCATTCGAGTACTTCATTATGATACTCATCGTTCTCAACACACTTCTACTCATGATGAAGGTAAGCAGTCTTCGTCATATATTTCTCGTAACCCCCGAATAATCATTTTACTAATCTTCTTTCTCGAGCCCCATTTCAAGTTATGTGCGAGTAAAACTGTGAGAGCGCGGAGGGAAAGAACGAACGAGCTCGTAGGCCCGGAACGTCGTGTTTCTCAAGTGTTCGCCGTGATCTTCTCGCTCTTTCTTTCGTCTCCCGCTCGTTTACCTACTTTATTACCCCCCCACTGGATACTCGAACCCTCTGCTATTAAACCCCCCCTTTTATTTCCTCGAGCCCGTCTCAAATTTTTTGGCAACTTTAACCAATCGAAAAACAGTCTTAGCTTAAATTACGTACCTCGGATTATCAGAGCTTTTTTCAATGAACAAGGGTCCGCATTCGGGAGCAAAAAAGAAACCGCAAAGATAATTGGAAATACTTTGACATTGCAGTCCAATCGTCGTACTATATGAATAACGGATATGTTTGTACAAGAGATTCGTTGTATTTGCCTGCATATTCACTTGTTCTCTGTATAATAACTATTGTGGTCCCAAATTTGTCTCTGTCCGATACACACACAAACAGCAATCCCATGTTAATACTGTTACGTCCCAACGATTTTACGTTCGTTTATCTCCCAAAGTCCCATAACCCCTCAAAATTAACCGCGATCCATGTGAGCATCAGACATGAAAAAGAAAGAAAATCAAATCTGATTCGTTGAAAGAAAAAAAATCGTCGTTTGCTCTAAAAAAAAAAATCGAGCGCGCTCTCGTTGCATTGCAATCAAGCTCCCCATTCAATCGTTGCGTTCACTAAAAGCGAACAAGAAGAGAAAAAAATGTTTAATTCAAATTGTCCTCTTACGGGAAGAAGTAGACGTGCGAACATTTGGAAGCTTTTCTCACACTTTCGTTGACCGTATTAGATGACTTTTGAGTTCTAGATGCTCTAGCGTCCTTTATATATACTTCTCTCACCCCTTGAGTACTCTCTCTGCCTATCACTCTCTCTCTCTCATCCGGTTGCATGGCTAGCATCGTGTCCTCGTTTCATTGTAGCTCTATTCACGAAATTCCGAAAACGGAAAAGAAGAAAGCAAAATACAAGCAAACAAAAAATTAGTTGTACGGACAAGCACCACAAGCGTTCGTTTTCTGCACCACTCCCGAAAAACCAAAAAAAAAAATCACCCACGATCTTACTGAGTGGGAATAATGCTCAAAACCTTGCCCGCAATATTTCTCTCTCTTTCTGTCTCTATCTCTCTCTTTGCAATTTTTATTCCAATGTTTCACCCAAAAAATTCTGCACTAAAAATACTTTTTCAATCAGCATATAGCATTAACGAAACATTTTGTAAGCTATGGTTTGTGCACTATTCTCACGAAATTTCACGATCTCTCCCGGCGATCCAATTACACACGCAGCAGCGACGATAATAGTGTCGTCGCGTCCTACATGCTTCGAGGTCGGCTTTGACTTGACTTGATATATGAATCCACGCCACAATCCACACGCCACGAATTTAACGTTGAGTTTAACAAAGACGTCGTGACGCTGCCGTAATCGGATGACAATGGCTATTACAACTATATTTGCGCTTGCGACAAACCAGTGAACGTTACTGTCGAATCTCATGCACACGCACCGCACCAGGTTCATGAGCACAAAAGCATGTGCGGTTTACAGACACTTGAACCCAATTTCGTGTCATCACAATCGGGTGGAAGCTACGCTCGTCTCGTGCTGTCGTACACGCTATACTTATTTTCTATTTTTATTCCCTTTTTTTCAGTTCTTTTCCACGGACTCTCGCACGCGGTTTACACATCCTTGGCTTTGTTAGCACCTTCCGTCCTCGACACACGTTATAGCGAACTAACTTTCCAATCGATAATCGTCAAGTTCGCTTTTCAATTCGCTATTCACGCGCTTCGTCGTACTTCACGCAAACCACCGAGCCGAGTTTTGTCGGCTCTACCGACTCTGCCGTACACTCGCGATTTCTTGCCGCACGCAAAAAGCACAATACCGAGAATCGTTTCAAGGTCTCCGACCATGCACGGCGATTACGTACTACGACAGCACGTACGGCGACGAAGCATCCATGCACTTATACAAAAAGCCTCACATAAAACACGTGCAAAGAGCTGCGTGTCGCATGCTGGCTGCTGGCGTTACAAAATATATACAGACGAAGCTGCAGTAAAAAAGAAAAAAGAACGAAATACGAAACGGTAAAAAAAAGGCGATGACACGAAAAAAAAAGAATTCATTGAATGTTGAGAATCCTATGTTTTTGCACGGGGCGTTCGCACGATATACGAAAATACAAGAACTTCCTGAAGACGATCTTCCACGGCGGCCAAGAGCCTCGAGTAACGATTATATTAACCCCATTATCCCGAATTCATTGATTCATTTGTCGCCAAAAAATCTCTTCCCGCCATCTCATTTTCGCATACCCGCTGCTCTGTTCCTTTCGCCGCTCTCGTCGAACATCCCACCTCATGTGTCATTCTTCATCGATTAGTTTAGCAGTCAAATCGTGATTCTGTTGACTTCACCAGACACCGGCCAATAGTCTCGACAGAGAAAATCCCCAGGCGCATCGGCGACGCGGAACGGTCGAGCCGACCAAGTCACGTCACCGTTTCGCCAGGGACGAAACCCTATAGAGCTCACTTTCATATAGAAAAATTAAATGAAAAAATCCACAACACTATAGCAACACGATTCGGCATAGCGCATATTATGCACCAGACCCGCTCGGTACAGTCACCATTCGTACTATACAAAGAGTTCCCCTCACATATAGGAGACTATTATCATAGACGCAGCCGTAGATCTACACCCAAATTCCACCTGCTCCTAATCGGAAATGCGAAAAATGCCCTTCAATTGTGCCTCAAGAGCACTAAGCAATTATTCGTAATAAAATGAAGTTAAATCATTTAAACAATCTGATTCAACCACAATTTAATTCCAAAGACTCTCCGAACCGTTATCAATTTTTTTCCCCCCAAAGCAATCGGAGCACATTTTACCCGTTTCCGATCACAGTATACATGTACTCCATACAACCGTACGAGATGTCTATATTACAATTAAAATATAACCTACACATACGTACACACATAGCCGCACGTAAAACACTCATCCCTCGTACGATAGACAGGTACGATATGATAGAATATACACCCGTTTTTAAACGAAAGGGAAGAGAGTAATGCAGAACCGATGAGGACGCGAGCCATTGTCGATTGGGGTTTGCGTCCGATCATCGCGAGCAATGAAATAACGAACGGAAAAGAGCGTAAACTTTTGTCGTCGACACGTAGGCTTGTATGTCCGTATGTATGTCTGTCTGTCGGCCGTGTGTTTGTCAGTGTGTGCATTGCAGTACCACCAGCAGAGCGAGCTGTACAGGAAAACACTGAAGTACTGTAACATATGCTTCACCGGGATGTTCTCCGTCGAGTGCATTCTCAAGATCGCCGCATTCGGCCCCAGGGTAAGCTCCACTTCCCCCAAACGAAAAAAAAACATTATCCTTGTTCCGCCTGGCTCTCACGAGTCTCGGGCTCATCCCACGAGTGCGGTTATCCGTCGCGTTTCCTCCATTCGCATTAACGTTAATATTAGATATTTTTTCGGGCGAGTCCCTCTCGCTCCGAGCATCCGCGAGTGAGGATCCTCCGTTCGCTCGATTCGAACACGGGAACGAGGATCCTTGACCTGAGATTTATTTTTATTTTTTTTTTAGATATAAATATATATATTTGTACAGATATATATTTTTTGTTTCTTTTTTTTTGTAATTTATTATTTCGAATGAGGAAACGTGACAAGCCGTTTCTCAAACAGGCTGGTAAGTCTCGCTTATTAGAGAACACATAGAGCGTTTTATATACAGGAACTGCTGCTACATAAACACACAATTCTTCAATTATACATAACGATATGTGCGCGACATTATTATGGACACGTCGATACACTTTTTCGAGCGTTTACGACGACTCTTACACGTCCTCCGAGAGACGAGAGACACACAGATTTTTGTCATTCACTCGCCGGATCGTACGCGCGACGTGAAGAACTTTATAATGTGGAGGCAACCGAGTGGCAGCGAGAGCTGAATCCACAAAAAGAATTTAATACAATTACGTCATTTCTTAATAAATAAAAATAATCTTTTTATTTTTTTAAATATAATTGACAGATAAACTTATTCTTTTCGTGAAGGAAAATTAGAAATGATATTGCACCGATGAATAACTCTGCGTTGACTTTCTTTTCTGCCTTTTCTAATAATAGTCAGTCTGCCACTCGATCGCACCTTCGAAACGATAAAATACGACACATTTATTATACGCAGATACACGCAATTATTATAACACACACAGTCCACAAAGAAATACGAATAATCGAGGCATACATTGTCACATATGATTGATTTTTTCGTTAATACTACTGTTATTATTATAATTTCGTATTTCGCTATATACCGAGATTCTGTCCACCATTTCTTTCGCTCTTATCGCGCTGTTTCTCAATCTCTCTCTGTTCTCTCACTTACCTCCTATACTGTCTGTTTATTATTTCCATCTGTTTATTTTTTCATTTTTTAATCGATAAGTGTATCCATACGATTAAAATCGAGAATATAATAAGCGAACGAAGGAAGAAGTACCCCACGAAGTTCCACGCCCCTGCATGTGATCCGGCCTCTTGCATCCGCACGCATTCACTGCACGTGACATGTTTTATTATTAACAAAAAAAAAATTCCTCGCATGCGAATATGATCACTAATGACTGCGTATATGGGCTGATACGTGATGACAATGATTATTTATAATAACGAATTATGGTGATGGTAACGAAGGCGTACAGAAAAAAAGAGAAAAAAGGAATCAGGCGAAAAATATTATACACTGCGATAATATAAGAAAGTGCGGGTGTTTCCTTACGTTCTGTCCCGCATGCTGTTATCGTCTCCAAAAGTGCATAATGATCTCTGACACTCTTGACCCCGTTGCGATGACCGGATTATCAATAAATATCAAAGCCACAGCATACTTTTTTCAATAGTTGCAGTGATAATAATAATAACAACAACGATAATAATAAAATTAATAATAATGTATATAAATAACTATTATCGACAGTTTGTCCGCTCTGTGAGAGATTGGTTAGACTTGCTAGGTACGCTAGGAGTTCGAAAGCCAACCCGAAAAAAACCAACGAAGACCGACGATTTACTGGAACAACTGGTTTACTGGAGGTTCCGAAAAATCTTGTTGTAAATCGTGAATTAATGCAGCGTTGTTCCAGCAAATCGTGCAATCGTCGAAGGAGAGAAGAAAGGGGCGAAGGTTTAAAAAAAAAATCGTATGATCAAACAGTTTTTTTTTCATCGTGCGAGAAAAAAATACGAGAGGGCTCGTGACCGAGCGAAAAAGACAAATTAACGACGCATAATTGCGTCCGCCCTGCCCTCTTAACGCACGGATAGCCCCTCGTGCGCAAAAACACCCTTTCTCTATATTTATATCTCGATTGCGAGGATATAAATGTAGATATTGCGCCGTTGCGTCGAGTAAAAAAATAGCACCGAGGGGTTGACGATGATAAAAAAAGGATTAAGGGCATTCAGTAACGATTGAAAAAAAAAAAAAAAAAATAGCGACAACAGGCAACAGAAAAATATCTGGGCTATGCTACGTCTCTGTTGGGTGTATTTTGTAGTATCACGAGGCGCCGCCAGTTCTATTGGACAGCTTGACCATCGTGAACATGGTCGTCACCCTACTTTTCTTCATTGAGTGCATCCTTAAAGTCATCGCCTTCGGATGCAAGGTACAAAAAAGCCTTTACTCATCACTAACTCCACTATATATTTTTTCACACGTATATAACGTCACTCTTGGATCAGCCGTTCGCGTCGACGCGACGAGAGATATATGATACGATATCGTAACGAATGATAAAAACGAAAAAAAAGACACAACAAAAAAAATAAGAGGAAAATTGTCACCAGAAAGTAATGCGCAATTTTTTTTCTCACGTATCTATAGTGTACATCGCTACGTATATTAACTAGTTACGTTGGGGAAAGGGTTGTTTCTTCTCAAACGCAACCTGCGAGGGATGCGATGAGGCACCGCCCACGGTGACCGAAAATTGGCCCTTTAGCAGCTAGAGTAACGCGGAAAAGGGGGTCGAAAAGCTCGTTGCATTCTCAATTAACTTGCCTCTGACTTAGATTGATAAATATGTTTAAAAAAAAATTAATAAAAAATAAAAAAAAACGAAAGTAGAAGCCACGTCTCGAGAACAGCTAATCGTGTCTCTCTCTCGCTCTGTCTCACTCTAAACCTACTCCTACTTGCCACTGTATCACGGAGTCTGATCGAAAAAAAAGAAGAAAAAAAAACGCAAATCACTTGGACTCGAGAAGAACTCTTTCTACTAGCTGCTTGCTATATGACCGGCATGATCCCGTAGATATTTAGTAGAGTGATCCCATCACTTAAAACTTTAGTCGATCATCGATTTACCTATAAACGGACCGGCTTATATATATCTATATGTATATATATGTCACCGTATATATATATACATATTTTCATTGTTAGTAATTATACGCATCGACAGATCTGTATCTCGCTGTGGGACACACCGGAGTTAGGCTGGCACCAAAAAAAGCTGCTCACACATTGACGACGCGATATCACAAAAATTCTATATTATAAATTACAATAATTATTATGTCCATAATATATATATACTTATTGCTGCGTTTTACATGCCATTTGATACTCGCCTTACACACCGTAACATACACGTACACATGCACACACGAGCACACGCACGTATCGGCACTAAATCGGTCGACCGATCGTGCCGATCGCGTTTTTCTTTTAATATGCAAAATACTTTTATAATAGAGGTAGACGTGCATACATTTTTACACCTGAGCTACCCTGAACGCAGCTGCAATTATTGCTTAAGGCACTGTGGAGAAAAAGAGGATTTTATGTTTGCATTGGATTATTTGTGAGATATCCGAGGAAGCAGCGTTCAGGGTTGCTCCCATCGGGCTAACGAACTGTCTTTATTAATAATTTTCCTTACGCCCGGGCAGAACTTCTTCAAGGATCCTTGGAATACCTTCGACTTCATCACGGTCATCGGTAGCATCGTGGACGCTCTAGTTGTCGAATTCGGGGTACGTGGAGCACCGCCAATTTCGTGAATGCTCAACCAAAAAAAGAAAAATGAAAAATGGTTTTATGTATCACGGATTTATTCGAAGCAATCTTTGTTCGTAAATTTCGTAAAAAAAAATCCAAGTTGACAGTAGAAAAGACAAATGAGATGTGAATGAGCAAAGCGAAGCAACAGAAATGAAATCTCTTTATAGCTTCGTTCATGCATCGCGTTGAAGCTTCGACGATCGCGAATCGTGCGTGAAAAGAAAAAAAGCGTAGCGAGTCGCGAAGCTGACTCGATGCACGCACGAAGCCCAGACCAGTCAGCGAGTTGAACTTATCACTTTGTTTGTTTAAGTGTAATTTTCTTTGTCCCCTACAGGAGAACTTCATCAATGTTGGCTTCCTCAGGCTCTTTCGCGCCGCCAGACTGATCAAACTTCTCAGGCAGGGCTACACTATACGAATCCTACTCTGGACATTCGTGCAGTCCTTTAAGGTAAATAATGTTTTTTTTCTTTTGAATCTTTCTTCTTGCTATCACTGGTAAATTGTTTCCGTACTAATACAATTCTTGTTCTCGTATTTCAGGCGCTGCCTTACGTCTGTCTACTCATAGCTATGCTCTTTTTCATCTACGCTATCATCGGAATGCAGGTATGAATCCGTCGTAACAGACATCACATAAAAATATTTTTAAACAAATTTCAAAATCATAATTCATGACACGTAGGATTCTCGCTGAACGCGATTGGAGTTAAATTCTACATAACGAAAGGTTATTAAATGTTATCAAATTATTGCCAGGTTTTCGGAAGCATAGGAAACGACTCGGCGTCAGCAATCGAGCGCCACAACAACTTTCAATCCTTCTTTGACTCTCTAATGTTACTTTTTCGGTGAGAATTTTAGAGTAGAACAATCAGACCGAAAGCTCTGTAGGGACATTTGAGAAGTAAGCGACAATCGTAAGCTAGAAGCCAGTGGAATCGAGACCCAAGATCCTGTAGAAGTATTGCGAGAAAATACGTTCCCATTACCTACACATCGTCATCATCACTAAAACATCCTTCCTGGCTGTGTTTAACTAATACTGTTGGCTTTTGCCCTCGGGCTTCGTCTCTGTCTTCCTGCCAGGTTTTTGGTAACATCAAACTCGATCCCGATACGTCGATATACGAGCACAACAATTTCCAGAGCTTCATTCAAGGTCTGATGTTACTTTTTCGGTGAGTATAGTCGTCACGATGAAATCGTCAATTAATTGAATTCCCACGTATTTGCGCTTTGCTTCAGTAACTATCAGTCTGTAAAGCCCGATGTGAAGATTTTTTGCGGACTCAATTCTGACTCGATATTTATGCGAATAAAACGAATGAATAATTATTTCCAGGTGTGCAACGGGCGAGGCTTGGCCGAGTATAATGCTGTCGTGCATAAAGGGACGCAGATGCGACCCAAGAGCCAAGAAACTACCAGCGGAGGAATGTGACTGCGGTTCAAACCTCGCCTACGCTTACTTCGTATCGTTCATCTTCTTCTGTTCGTTTCTCATGCTGAATCTCTTCGTTGCCGTAATCATGGACAACTTCGATTATCTCACGCGCGACTCGTCGATTCTCGGGGCTCATCATCTCGACGAGTTCGTGAGGATATGGGCCGAGTACGATCCGAACGCAACGGGAAAAATTCACTTCACCGAAATGTACGACATGCTTAAGAACATGGAGCCGCCGTTGGGCTTTGGCAACAAATGCCCGAATCGTCTAGCCTACAAGAAACTCATCAGAATGAACATGCCCGTCGACGACGATGGCAAGGTCAACTTTACAACGACACTATTTGCCTTGATTAGAGAGAATCTTAGCATCAAAATGAGAGTCGGTGAGTAGATTTCGTTACGTCGAACGATGGTGAAACGACGAATCTCAGACGCTAATTTTTCTTGCGATTTTTCACAGCCGAGGAGATGGACCAAGCAGACGAAGAGTTGCGGGAAACCATTAAAAACATTTGGCCTCTGCAAGCGAAAAAGATGCTGGACCTTTTGATACCTAGGAAACACGGTGAGCTTAATAGAAATACAGCAATTGTCATTAGCGTTTCATTTGATCTCCATATAACACGGAACTTATTGCCCAATGATAAGAAGCTAATGTCGTAATTCTTACTTCAACAGAATTAGGCAAAGACAAGCTCAGCGTTGGTAAGATATACGCCTGCCTGCTGATCCTCGAGAATTGGAAGACTACGAGGTTTGGCCAGATCCAGGCGGGCACACAGGTGAGTTTTCTCCGAAAGAATCGTAGCGTATCGTGTGCCCCTCGATATATATCACGCGCGGACGATGTCGACTATTATATAGTCACGAACCATCACGAATACTGATTCGTTGACGCGGTCCCTCTGCGTAAAACCGACGGCGCTGCCCTGCTTTTCGTCGCGACACTCGTGTCGTTCTGACGACGCACTTTTCACTCGAGTTGATCGAAGAGCGCGGTGACCATTTAACGGAGAAACTGGAGTGTCGCGTCGAACTTGAGGCCCCGTCGATCGCTGACCGAAAATTGAGTTCGAATGGATGTTTGTCGTTCGCTTCTTCGTGGTAGGAATTGTCGGCCGATGTGAGGACCAAACTGAACTTAGCGGTTCCGAAAATTCCTCGTAGTGAATTTAGAGACCTTGGGAAGGACCGTTTCGCTTGGAACGTAAGACTCTCGACGTTCTCATGTCGAGGGCACTAACCAACTTTATCATTGATTTTTCAATCAAATTTTGATAGGAAATTGCGATTTTTTTTTTACTTTAATCTGTTCCAAGCGAAGCGTCGTCCTGTTCTCATATCCCAATCCTCAGACGTTAGTGTCCCTGAAGGTACATTGAAGCCACGTAAAAATTCATTTTTTTAAACAAAAAAGGAAGAGTTGTCCAAAAATCAATTAATCTATAAAGTAAACATATTGTAGCGCGGTTTCACTGTGCCCCTATGTGCTCATGTAGTGCTGACGATTATCGAAAAAAATCATACGTACATAAACCTGCTAACGAAGCAGGTTTCGAGTCATTCGATGTGTAACCTCCCTCGCACCCCGACCGAAAAATACAACCAAAAATTTTCGTGCAACCGATCAGTGTAGATTGAGCCCCGAAATAGTATCGAAGACCTCCAAAAGTCACGGAATTCCTAGAGATTATGACGGAAATGAAGAGCGATGAATTGAATTATCCGAACGATTTATTTTCCTCATATATATATATTGATAACAGTAGATAGGTAGGGCACATGTGAGTTCTGAATGATTAACAAAAGAAGAACTAGGAAGTTTATAGAAAATATTGTGTGTTGGGTATTGCCCTCGTTTTTTCTAGATACATATTACAATATTACATAGCGGGAGTGAAATAACAATGACCCCTTTTCAGAAATCCCGAGATTTAGTCACAACTCTGTCATAGAATAGGACGAACTATTAGGTCATAGACGAACTCACGTATTAATCAATCCGAAAGAAAAGAGAAATTCACTCACATACTACTACTACTACTTCTACTACTATCCGAAAAAAAAACCAAGAGGATCTCTACGCAGCTCGCCATAATCATCTCTTTATATATTTTTTTCTTTATTTTCCAGAACGATAACGATCTTATCGATAACGATAATGCCGGGCAAAGTCCTGCAGCCCAGGCGGTAGTACTTACTTTTTTATCTTTCTCAACCCCTTCTTTAAATCCCTTGTCTCTCTCTCGATTATTATACTACTTCTAACATGCTTATTATTTATCCACTTTCTAACACTATCTTTGCACCTTTTTATGTATAAATTCACTCTGTCCACTCTGATCACCCACTCTTCTCTTATACACTTCTTTGGTTTGGTACTTATATTTCGACTATTCATTCGATTCATCATAAGCGATCCGAACACGCGCACGCTGCCATTTCGACGAAGCGCAAACTTTCTGCCAGCTCAACGAATCGAATCGCTGTGAGAAATTTTGCAGAATCGAAATGGCAGCAAACCGCCTTCATTCTACACGATCACACAGAACAATATTTTTTTAAATATCCTAGGCACCTGTAAATCATACGAGTATCCACCTAATAGAGGAATCTCTCTCAGGTCTCAATTAGAAAATTAGACACTTAATGTTAGATTAGCCGAGACGTCAGCGGCACCGAATTTTATCGAGTCACACGAGATTTTCGTGGCAAAACTCTCGTCGATCTTGTATCATGGACAAAAATTGACTTTAAAAAAATGCAAAGGGTCTCAAAAATGCTGTGTCGTTGCTCTCGAAGCAGAAACCCCATCCACTAGTAATCCCGAATCAAATAGAAAAAGACGGATGACGAGACTTCGGACGATTCTACGTGCCACGATTTTTCAATCGTGGCGCATAAAATCGTAATCCCGAGGTTCATAACATCTGGTATCGATGTGACGCGAGAGTATTACAGCGCGTATAGAGCCCCGAGAGCTTGCGCGATAGTACAGCTCGTTCGGCTCCTTCGCGTCGACGCGCTATAGCTCTGTAAGTAACGAAAAGTACACGTAGTCAGAGAGTCTCTGTAGATTTCCTTCAGAGTCATAAAACAAAAAAGCGGAAAGCTCGTTTCTAGTTTCCCGAACTAGTTCGCCTTTTGCCTCGAGAATTTTTACTAGTGTTCTTCCTTCTCCGCTAGACACACAATTTCTCAAATTATTCCGAACAATCTTAACCGACATTAGTCGATCTTAGATCGGTGCTAGACACAATCTTTTAATTCATTCTCGGAATTTTAGTACATGTGGAACGAGCATTTTCGATTTCTTTCACGATAATTAAAAAAAACATGAAACGCTCTTGATATATAGAAATGCCTTACATTTTTTCTTCTACAGAGTGAATAGAACTACTGGTAGAACAGAATTGTTTTTTTTATACTAGAAGTTATTTAAACAACCGCTGTAGAATTTGTCTTGCTTAAAACTCTTTCCTATATACACGTGACTCTACTTGCCCGTCCGACACTCACACGATTTTTCTCTCTACACGAATTTTTCTACCACCACTGAAGAGTTATTTCTTATCTATATCTTAATATAATATCTTCACTCGCAACAAATTCAATCACCGCTAATTATTTGTCCGGTCGTCGAGGCTGTTGAGTTCTCGTTCCGTTGCTCTCCGGGCTTCGACGGAAAGTAAATTCAGCGCCGATCGACCGTGTGCTCGACTATCGAAAAGAGTATTTTGTATACCGAACCCTGATTACCACCGATATACGAACTCACCACCCACTCTCACCGCCACCCTTAGGCATGTTTGTTCTTCCCCGTCGAGAATACAATAGATTAAATATAAAAAAAAGAAATCCCCTGTATGCGTCTGTACAAGGTAGGACTGTTGCGTTACGCAGCTCGTTTGTCGAGTGTGTTTTTGTAACCGTTGTTTACCTCGGCTTGTATTTAACGATCGTGTGTTTGTACTGCCCTAGAGACTTTGGGTCTTGTGTCAAATTATTAACCAGCATTTCAACGCAGCGGTCATCAACTTTCTTCCATAGTTGCATGGGGCATCGAGAACTGTGTATAGACTGGCAAACAGAGAGGCGAGAAAGTTGATAGCCGGCTCGTTCGTGCATGCTTGTAAAAATAATTGCGTTCGTATGCAAGAAAATTAGTGTTCTACGTATTACATTGTGGCTCGGTCTTAACGTAATTCACGTTTAATTCCACGAATTTACGATTGTTGCCACCTAAAACGATTGACCCGTAAATTGCGCAGTCTAACAAACATATACAGGCTTTGTTACAAGTAAAGAGTATAAAGTCAGAGGGGCAGTAGCCTCGACGACTGAATTAAATCCACTAAAAGCCGAACTCGTGGGCCCAGGAAAAAGAAATGTGACGCCTGGTCCCGCGGACTCGTGCATGATTTTAAACAAATTAAACTTTTTTCAATCTTTTCTCAATATCTCAACACTCTGCACTATATACCAATCACGACACTTTTTTCTGGCATGGTTTTTGACAACAATTTTTCTATCACAAGTAAAGATTAACTTTTTTCGTGAATGCGTCTCTTTCTCAATAAGCTCACACCACACGATTTTCTCACACTTGACTCACGTATTATATTCGATAACGAGATAACAAACGAAGATAAGTGCAAATGTATATTCAAGTGTACAGCACCGGACGCACGTGCCAATAAATAAACAACTTTGCGTGAAGGTTTGCTGAGCGTTAACAGTGAGAAAGAGATGGCTGTACAGAAGACAAAAACGCCGGACGTGGTAAAAGAGCCTGTATGTGCCTGTACATACATAGTGGAAACCAAAAAAAAAGAGCCCAGAAACTGCGAAAAGAGAAAGCCAAAGTAACGCCAGAGCTGATCATGTAGAGAGAGAAAAGAAAGATAATTTAACCAAAACAAGCGTAACGCCGTGAGTCTGACACCGATTTCACACGTTCGAAACAGCGCTCGACGTTCTACAACTGCCTGATGGACATGGCCGGTGCGAATCACACGGGAAATAATCACCACGGAAACGGCAGCAGAACGAACAGTCTCGAGCCGCCGGGTCACGACGCTAAGTCGGATCACCATCACAGAGGCTCGAGGGACGAGGAAGAAGGAGCCATCAGTGCTCTTGCCGCCGCCGAGCAAAGACGCCAGCGTAGCATCAGGTCTGTCAGATCCATTCGTTGTTGAAAAAAAAAAAAAAAAAAAAATGCGCGAGCGACTGAGAGAGCTCCTCGGTTCGTCGCTCGTGCCCCGCTTCTCGAAAGTACAACTGGGGAAACGAGCCTTCGTCGATGAGGGACCAACTGTCGATTGACTAAATTGAATTTTTGATTGTGTTGCAGAAACAAAAAGGTGAACTGGAAGATGTCCCACCAGTACGATAAACTAGGGAGCAGCGGAGAGAGTAGCCAGGGAGGGGGTGGGTCTGGGGTTGTAGTTAACGGCGAGGAACGCGCCCCCGAGCTAGAGCCATTGCTGGCTGAGTCCTCCCAGGACCACCACCACCACCATCATCACCACCAATACTACGATTACGAAAATGATCAATACCATCACCACCACCACCATCATCTTCACCGACAACCCTCGTACTATCAACACCAGAACACCTACGCACCTCGCTCCTCAATCCGTTACCTCAAGGTGTCGGCTCGGTCCAAAATTTCACCAATTTCATCTTTGGCCTCTCCTCCAGGGCCCGAGACTCTTGTGTCTCTTTTACGTTTATTCTTGTTAACTTGCCGTTCAATCTACTTTGTTTCTTGAAATTAGAAGCCTGGCTCGCGCCAGTGAGATTTCAATTTGCCAATGGAATATCGAGACTCAATGTTGCTGTCGACCTCTCCAGATCCGTACACAAAGCGTGTTTAGAAAAACAGTTACAGTATTAGACTTACACATTTTTTCGTACTGAAACTCTTCGGGTGGAGCAATAACTTTTTTGCAATTTCAATGACTGTCAAAGTGTCATAGGTTGAATGTCTTAGTGACTCAGACTTAAAAGGTTCGCAAAAAGTTCGACTATGTCACCGAGAACTGGTAGACACACAAGTCCAACTCCTGTCTAAATTTAACGTTAAAAAAATTGTTTCATAGAAAATTTTCTTTCTTTTGTTAAAAAAAATGTTCATGTATTTTTTTCACCTGATAATTGGTATTGCTCTGCCCACTAAAATCTACAGTCTGAATCCAACTAGATCGCTGTTTTTAACTAATAGACGGAGCTGCCCCTAGAATAGGATCTAACCGTCATTCCCACACGAATAGATCGTCTCCTAGTTAGAAGGATTATTATTAGTATTCGAAGCAAAAGACCCAACTTTCTATCCACAATCTGAAGATCAGCCTTTCCGCTCTTTTCGCCTCTCCAAACACGTCACAAATCCGTAGATCACAGACTAGTACACGGCAGTCCCGGACTTCTTGAAAATCAAGCCCGGGAACTGGCGAAACACACACGCGACACTACATTTAGTCGTCGTCCTTTACACTCGGGGATCCCTTAGATCAACGTGAAATCGATGATTAGAAAGTATACTCGTCTTATAGAGATACCACCCTTCCCTAGCTGCTTTCGGACTCGTCGAACGAGCCTTAGATTACGGACGTGATCGTAAATCGTGAACGAACTCGATACGAGCGTCTGGTGTCTGTCTGTAATTGTACTGAAATGTCGTTGCAAAAAAGAGAAAAAAAAACATTGTTTGCGTATCTTCTGTACGTTTGGTAAGTACAGGGTACCTGGATGTAGTTGTCATCGAGGTAGTCGAGTGTCTATTTAATTTACCAACGATATCAACCGAGACACAAATCCACAATCCACGTTTTGTGTGGCAACCACTGCAGTTTTTTATTTCGAAGGATGCATGTGCATGCGGGAAACTTTTACTGGCATGATTACTCTGCTCCATTAATCACGATATCTGTCCTGTTTTATTTTTCTTTCATTCGTATATATATTGAGCTCTCTTACTTCGACACATTTGAGTAAATAAATCACACACGCTGCGTGGACTGTCAGCGTGTTCCGAACGAACGTCCGTCAATGTCGTATAAATCGCGCGAGGCTCCGTCCTAATGATCCGGCTGAAGGAAAGCAAAAAAGCACGTAAAAAGCCCTAACGTAAATTCGGAACACGCGACCCATTCTTACATAACGGAGGCAAAAGGCGTCCTTGAAAAAAGCGCGAGAGACGTGTCACTTTTGTTACTTATCATGAAAAGTACTGTGAATCAGCGATTTTCCGCGTGTAATGTAAACGCGAGGACGCAAATATTCTGAGAGAGAGCAAGGAAGCATCGATATGCCAGGTTTCCGGAGTCATCCCAAGTCGCGGGCAACATGGACACCTCGCTAAATGTATTTCCTTGTTTAGATGGACCTACAGGAGGTCGTAGTTAGTGATTCGCGAGCCGGGAGCTTCGAGAGTCTCACGCATCCCGGCGAGAGGCTTCATCCTCATCATCCGCCTGCACATCCTCAGAGACATCGTTCACGTTCACCGAGTTTGAGGTAACGTGTTAAAAATAATATATGTGGAGGGTGGGACCATTTTTTTTTTTTTTTAAGACTCAGTTTAATCAAACGTTTCTCTTCGACAGGCACTCGCCCGTAATGCACAGGTCGCCATCGCCAACGAGGAGGCACAGGTTCGATCATCATTCACAACACAATTACCCAGACGGACCAGGATTCAGCGACACAGTGAGCAACGTCGTGGAAATCCAGAGGCACACGCATCATCCACATTCGTCACAGTACAATCATCGACACAAAATACGAGGTACGCCTTGTCGTTCACGTTCAATCGTGCCGAGTCTCGTGAAACATAGGACAATATCATCCAGCCTCAGTTGCGCGTCGCATCTCGTCCGCTGTAATTTTTTTCATGATACGCGTAACGATGAAAGTTAGAGACGTGAATTGATGGGACGTAGACAAAAGGCGGACGCGGCTCGCAGCTCTGACGAACCCAATGAATGTCTCGCTATAAATGGTTTCTTCGCAAGAGGCAAACGTCAAAAGGCTCCATGTGATTTGATGTAATACGTTTCTTCATTCTGTTGTGTTATGCGCTACACAGACTATTACGACCACTGCGACTATTACGACGATGGTAATTTTTTTCACGAAACCTTTGATACCCTCCTTACCAAAGCAGATTATACGATCAGTCGTTTGGCTTTTATACTACTTTATCTCCTTTACACACCTACAAATACACTCTCCGATCGGGTACCACGTGTCGACATTGCCAATTTCGTTTGAATGGATTTTTGTTTGGAAAGGATACTCGGTGGCGGATTGAATTGAGCAAGAAATTCCCTGTCGATCGAGCCCATCGTATCTTTTTCGGTAATCTAATAAAGCGTGATTGGCCGTGCCAACAATTTATCTTGTATATATATCTTACGTAACTAAAGTCTACACGGGTTTCGATACAATAGAGAAGCGGATAAATCTCAATAACGCCTCCCAGGTGGAAAATTATTCCGCTGCAACGACCCACAAGATAATCTTTGCCACTAGCTCAAGATGCGAGATTGATACTGTTCGATATAATGGCTTGGAAAAACGAGGTGATTGTACACGGCAGTCTCGATCCTTCGCGAGTTACCGTATCGAACGTTAATATTTGAGTAACGATATCCAATAAAGTCTTGCCTCGTGGTAAAAAAAAGTCTGTTCCACCTGGGCTGTCCGCATCAACAGAAGAACCGGATATTTCTTTGCACGTGACAGAAGCATGAGCTTATCAATCGAACACAATCATACTCTCACCCACACAATTTTCGTAATTAAAGAAATAACAACGTTTCTTTCTCAGAGTCAGTAGAATAGACAGTCGTAGTAAATTGTGAGGCATGCACCGTCCTGGAAGTCAATGTAGCTTCTCAGCGTTAATTTCTCATTTTCATCATAGTAAAAAAGCATGAGACCCGTCATTGTCCATCCAAACATAAAACAGGAAAACGTAATTTTTAACTAGTAGAATAATCATGAGAAAAGTAAACGTAGATACTCGGCGAGTCGTAGTACAAGTATATATTCTTCTGTATCTCCTTCAGCATATTAAAAGAAACAAACATTATAGACTCCTCGCTGGTAGTCAAATAGCCCGCAACAGTTGGTGGACAGCTTTTTTTCAACTTGCATCTCGCGTCAAGCATCGATTCCAATTTTTTTAGAATTATAATACAGAAAAATTGTTTTAAAATTTTTTATAATAATAACAAAAAATGATTGGAAATAACAACAAAAAAATTCAATTCACCTTCACTCAAGGAATAAAAACCTGCTGTCCACCGACAGTCAAAGGGTGACGAAATAAAAGCGAAAACTAAAACGAAGCGAGGCAAAAAAGCGCTGTGTTGCTAACGAACGATCGGGCAAAATTCGCAGGTCCATGGAGCGCGTCGACGAGTCCAGCGAGGTCGCCGAGTCCGGTGCACAGGATGGAGCACGGTCGTCACTACGGGACGACGAGTCTGGAGCAGCGTTCGCGGAGCCCGAGCCCAATCGGCGGCCGTCAGCCGTCGCATCCGCACCATCATCATCATCATCCGCATCAGCACAGTTATCCGGTGCTGGTGACGCGGAGGGGCCAGGGTCGAAGGTTACCACCGACGCCGAACAAGCCGTCGACCCTGCAGCTCAAGCCGGCGAACATAAACTTTCCAAAGTTAAACGCATCGCCGACCCACGGTCCACACATGGCGCAGCATGTGGCACCGGCGGCGCCCCTCGCGACGACGACGGGCCACGTGCCGACTATGTCGGCCGGCCACTGCCCGCTCAGCTTCGAGCAGGCAGTGGCGATGGGTCGAGGTGGTCGTCTACTGCCAAGTCCAGTGCCGAACGGCTATAAGCCCCAGCCGTCGTCCCAGCAGCCGAAACAGAGGACACCGAGGTCGAGGCACTCGGACAGCGACGAGGACGACTGGTGCTAGCCAAAGTGGGACCCTGGACGGTGGTCCGGTGAAGTGGACGCTTCGAGGGGCCTCTCGGCTTGTGCGTAATCATGTTATTGCGCGCTCGGTTGTCGGAACTCGCGCGCTCGCGCGAAAACGCAAGCGCGACTAAACGGGGAATAGGCTTATTATTGCGAGAAAAATTAAGAAAAAAAATACGAAGTCAAACGAGTACAAGAGAGTTTTGAAATCGAGAGAGAGAGAGAGAGAGTGTGTGTGAGGGCGTCGAGAGGGTGGGTTGGGAAAGGAGTGTCGGAAACGCCGGACTGTCGGGTCGACACTCCAACTGCGATTGCGGCCCGTCGAACGCGACGACCGGAAGGGGTCAGCGCGAGAAAGAGAGATTTCACTGTATATGTATTGAGTATCACGTGTACGGCGATCTCACGAATTATTAAACCCGCGCGACGGCGGGTGACGGAGTTTAAGAGAGATATATAACTAAAACACAGAGAGAGAGATCTCCGCGAAAAATATATAATATGTCGAAGCGAAGAGTGTTGTAAGAAAAAGAGAGAAAAAAATAACGTCGCACTGTGTAACGTATATACGTATAAATATATATCTGTAAATGTGTATATATATTTATATTTATATATTTAAATGGGATAAATTGAAGTACCGGGGGGGATTGTGGGAGGGAGAATTCTCGCTTACGACGAGACGAATCTATATTAAAAAAAAATAAAATAGGTACTCGCGTCGAGTGCCGCGTGTTGTGTGCACGGGGGTCGCGCCGCGAGCGAGGGAATCCTCTCGGCGTGTCCGCTCGCGCGGAGCACTTTTGCCCCGACCACGCGACTTACGGGAGGGGCACGTGGAGATTCACTTTTTATACGATTTTCTCGCGCGATCACCGCAAAAGACGCAACGGCGCCGGCGGACACGCGCGAGGCGATTCCCGCGGCCCGCGCGATCGCGATCGTAACTTAGGCGAATTAATATACTTGCGAAGCGTCTCGGGCGCGCGTCCCACGAATTTCTTTCTTTCACGGGTCACCACCCCGCCTCGCGTATCGACGGGGAAGCCTCACGAGGACGGCGACGAGTTCTCGTTGTCGCGAAAAAGATACGAGTAAAAATTACAAAACGCAAAGAAAAAAAAACACACACACGAACCGAGCGACGCCCAAGTTCTTCTACCGTCGGGATGGACCCCGCGCCCACGCGCGCGGAGCGTCGATTCGACGCGTAACGAAAATCGATACGAACCACGGAAACTAAAAGAACAAAAAAACAACAAAGCTGCGAAAGTGCTTGAAAACGAAAACGATAAATAACGATGAAAACTTGAAAGACTCTAATAAAATTTTCCATAGGTTACTCTCCCGACTCAGCTCGGGCTTCGCACGAGCCCCGAATAGCTAAATATTCGTATTGGGACTGATAAACGAAGGGGTGAACTGATTAAGCCCGTTTTGGGGTCGGCGGCGATCGCGCGCGAAGAGTCCGGCGCGCGCGAAGCGGCGGCCGAGTCTTCCCGTGCCGTTCCCACCCGTAGATATCACTCTCGTGTTTTCACTACACTTTAATTACATTACCTAGAAGTCCGTAGTTGTATAAAAGAAGAGGAAGAAGAAAAATGAAAATAAACAAAACAAAATATCGAAGAAAAAAAAAAGTATATTGCGAAAGGTTCGAGCGTGCATAAACAGTATAAGTGAGTGTGAATCGAGCGAGAGATGGTGAGAACGCGATGGGTGCGAGAAAGAGAGAAAGAGAGTGAGAGAGAGCGGTTGCGACTGAGGCCAATCGAAGCTGACGCGTTCAGTTGTTAAAACGAGAGAAAGAAGAAAAAAAAACACAGAAATGATTTAAAAGAAAGAAAGAAAAACGATATAAAGAGAAATATAATATACTAGAGAAACAGGGTCTTGGGTTTGTGAGTCGAAATAATCGCGACGTCGATCGACCTGATAGAGCATCGAAACGTTACGAACGAGCTCGTCGAGCTATTTGCCAAATAAGATTCACGAGATCGGGGAATCGCGCGCGCGAATTACTCGAGTTATTAAATCATATCGCGGACATTCGGGAAGAGCTAAAAGTACGAAGGGTTGGCAAGGGGGAAAACAAAAATTTAGATAAAGCGAAATACTTAACTTACGTGTAAAACGAAAAAAAAAACAAACAAACAAAAAAGTGAAATCAGCTACGGCGATTGAAAAGTGTACAGCCAGATTGGTTGATTAAATCTCAAGCTGTCGCGAGACGACGATAATCGGTTCTCCGGCGATCTGCGTCGATGCCCGAATATATTTAAATGAATAAATATATAATTAACAAACGAAGACGACTACGTTCACGTAGTCGGTGAGAAAAATCGCGCGATCCGTACGCAAACACGATCACGATCAAACACGAACAACAGGACAACACCCCACTCGCATCTACAACACTATACTACACTTGGAACTCGACAGATTATTTGTTTCTCGGATTAAAAAAAAAACAAAAGCAAACAAACAAACGAACAAAATGAACGACAACAGCCGGTCGAATCGTGTGGATGCCTCGCTTAACGGTGCCAAGTGTTATAAAGTCAACAAAAAGTAATAACTAAAGAGGACCACAGTGTCAGTGGTGAATGGGAAAATTCGGTGAGCGTTGTTACCCGGTTACGGTAGTCACATTGAGACGAGCGTTTGGAGACTGCAAAGATCGAGGAAATCGACAACGAGGGAGGATAGACACGCGCGCATTCTTATACCACGATTCTCCGCACTTGTAACATATTTGCATGTAAAAATTACTACTACCACTGCTAATACTGTTACTAAAAGAAAAAAAAAATACTAACTAACAACTACTACTCTCTACCACCAACTACTAACTACCGATCACTAAAAAAACTATTATTATTACAACAACTACTACTACCTATTACTACTATTACTAAAAAAAAACTACTGCTACTACTACTACCGCTACTACTACTACTAATTACTACCACCGTCTAACTACGCGTGAAACACGAGATAACGAGAAAACAAAAAGAGGGAGAGAAGGAAAAAAAAGTCGAGCTATTGACGAATAATAATTGGAGTATAATCGACGAGAGACAGAGAAAGTTCGCGAGCGCATTGCGGGCGCTTAAATCCAACCAGGATATTAACATGTTTACATACTGCCAATCCGTACGGGGCGTTTATTAGGAAAAAGGACCCGAGTATATATGTACTGCGTACAGTATAACGTATGTCTATGCGTAGGTAGATGTATGTACGGCGAATAAAAAAAAACACAACAACAACAACAACTACAAAAAAAACTATATAAAACGATTAGTTTTCAATACTTTGTGCTTGCGTGGAGTCAGATATGTGTGAGTTGCAAAAAAAGAAGTTATTCGTAATTATCGAAACGAGGAAAAAAAAATAAAAATAAAAATGAATCACGATTAATCGACTAATTAAGTAAGTAGTAATCGGAGATTGGCGAGGGTAGGGCAAAGCGGGCCGCGTGCGTCGGTGGATCGTCGAGAGCGGAAGGAGAAACTCAGAAGCGGCGCGAGTGGTGCGAGTCAACGACTGGGCTGGCGGAAAGTTCGGCACTCGATTCACAACTGTCGGGAAACGAGAAAATTCGAAAAAAAAACCCGCTCTCCACGAGGCCACCGCGCACTTTTTCCCGTGACGTTTAATCAGAATCGCGTGGTTTCTTCCCTTAAGTGCTTTACAAAACTCAATCGTATTTCGTATGTCGCATTAAAGTCGCTGAAGGTATAAAAATTACAAAAAAAAACAAAGAAAATGAGGAGAAAAAAGAAGCGTAAAAAAATAATGTTACAAGTATCTCTCGTTCGTATTCCTCGATATAGCGTAGCGCGACTGAACTAAACGGCGCGTAGTGAGAGGGATGAAAGAGAGGAAAATAAGGGGTGCATGCGAGTTCAAATTTAAAGAGGACGAAGAAGAAGAAAAAGAATAATCGCGCGAATGTCGCGTCGCGGACTTAGGGTCGAGGTCAAAATATTATTAAAATGTTTTTCTGTGATAAATCTAAACAAATCTTAGAACCTTGGCGCGAGTCGTACGTACCGTATGACACACGTGACTGGGCGATTCCCCGCGTGCCCCGATGTGTTTGTAACGATACTGAGTAATTAATAAATGAATTTAAAAGAAGACAAGAAGATACAATTCGAAAGAGAGCTTGCATATACGTTTTAGATGCCGGTGTGAATGTCACGTTAGACCGCGGGATATATATAAATTAACTACCATAGTTCGAGAGTGAGAGCGAGCGAATGTGATAGCAAAAAAGAGAAAGATTTAACCGAAGAAGAAGAGAAAAAAAAAACGACGAACCCCGAACTTAATCTTACTAACCTTAGGCGTAACGCAAAGCAGATGACCAAGATCTTAACGATGAACTACCGTATAAAATGAGATGAAAGAGCGAGAGAACGTGAACAACTGATTGAAGAGTGAAAACACGATTGAAGGGAATAAATAAATTTAACATTAAAGAGAACATTTAAAGTAAAAAAGAAGAAGAGGAAAACACGTCTGATTGATACAAAGACAAAAAACAAAAGACTCTCGTAGATTATTATTGAGCTGATTTGAGTGCGAGTCGTGCGATAGATAGAAAATACGCTGTAGAGACAGAGAGAGAGAGAGCGAGGAACGCGTGCTGCGTGAGTGTTTAAGCGAGCGAGGATACTAAACGAAACAATATATTATATATAATATACAGAACAACTTGTATAAAGCGTTAAATAACAACCGCAAAAACAGCAACAACAACCTAGCGCGTACATCCGCAGTAAAGAGGAAGCCAGACTTAGATGTTTCTATACCGTATTATTATAAAGTGAATAGGACACGTCGCCGTTTTCTTATCCGACGAAGAGAATTCGCGTTCGCAAAATAAATTTAAAATAATAAAAAAAAACGAGCAAGACAGAGAAGAAGCAGAAGAAGAAGAAGGTGCGTGTACAGTTGCTCCAGCGTCCGCGTGTCGGAGCGCTCCACGAGCTCCTCGATTCGTTATGTATATTTCTCATAAACTAATTAGCCCAATTGAGTGTTAAGCCGATTATCATTAAATAGTTAACAAATTTTCCGGATACTATTATCGTATATAGACTAATAGACCGATTATTGAATGTATGTGAATTTAAATAATTCCATCGTGTATAGGAAGAAAAGAATTCGTGCGCGAGTGGTCCGACACTCGGACGCGCCGAGCTTGCACCGTTTATTATACATAAAATAAAAATTGAAAAAAAAAGAATAAAAATAAAAAAAATAAAACGAATTAATGAGACTAATAAGAAATTGCTCCCGTGCATCACATTCGCGTCGCTACCGTTTATCGTCTCTCGTAATCCAAGATTCTGAATTTTCATTATTACGCAGATTAACATTAAAGCGATTAATTAACGAATCTCGACGAACGAGTGGGAGAGATACAGGCGTACACTCCGCGTATACGACGATGACAAAAAAAATGAAAAAAGATATACAAATAATATTGTAAAATATTTCACCACTAAACAACCACCACCAACCACCACCTCGGAAAACAACCCATGATTATACAAACTATAAATATTGATTACTATAAAAAAAAAGAAAAAAAAAACACGTATGATCAATACGTAAATGCGGATTTACGGTGTATAATAATAAATACATAAAGGGGAAACCAGTCGCCCTTCCGGTATGTGAATATTAGGTCGATCGCAATTATACCGAAAAAGAAAATAATTTAAAAGAAACACAGAGAAACCGGCCGCGCGACGGATTCAAAGTATTCACGCAGCTAGCGATTTTTTCGACTCGTTCATGGACAACAAACTAAAAAAAAAAAAATTGATAATGAGAGCAAGAGAATGAGAGAGAAAGAGAGCGAGAGAATGTGCTGATGCCCATCGATTAGTGAGACTCGAATTCATTATAAAAAGAAAACCGATTATAAAACTTAAACGTACGATTTCATTACTTGCATTTAATAAATAAATTTAACAAAAAAAAAATGAAGAAAAAAGAAAACAAAAGACACGTAAATACTTAACGGTTAAGGGTTTTTCTACTTATCTATATATATAAATAATATACATATTATACATACACGTACATAACACACATACATATTATTATGATGATTATTATGATTATTATTATTATACATACGGTATAAATGAAATATGAAGAGTGTAACTACCACTTAATTAAATAACCCTGTCGATAATAATCACACTTCGTCACTAGACTCGGGCAAAGGGGCTCGGTAGGATTTCATACTTTTGCAAATAATCGAACTCGTCGACACACTTCGATCTCTAAATAACCCAATGGATTAAACGTTGTTCGTTATAATTTTTCCGTTTCCACCTTGTCTTTCGTTCGGATTAAACACGATTGATGAGAGTATAAACTGTTGTGCGTGACTGCGGTTTTTGAAGTTTAATGTGCACCTGGCAATCATACGGCTCGGTCAATAAACAATTGTGGCGAACGCGTTGAGCGAGACGAAGAGATAAAAAAGAAAATATGCAACAAATCAGTCAATGATACTTTTTTTTGAGAATTTTTTTTTCCAAATTGAGAATCGGAACGCCGTCGAAATTCGGATCTTTCCTTGAGCTGCTCGCGTACGACGAAATTGTGTTCGCGAATTCTGGGCCACTCGACGAGGGGGAATAATAATCAGACTCGCCATAGCGTTCCGCGTTGTAACGTGCGTTGCCGGAGAGGAAAAAAAAATGTCGCGGAGCGCGAGGGAAGTAATACGCGATGACTACCGGGATATCCTAAAGACGAATCATTAAATTTGTAACAAAGCGTTGCCTTAATAACCAAAGTCGATGGAAATCGTGGGTCGAGGAGAGCGTGACGTCCCCCTGATCAGCGTCCGAGCCTCGCGACGCGGGTAACAATCTTTCATTACAAAAATTCATTAAACGACAATTCGCAAAAAGCCCCACGAAAATTGAGGGGCTATATAATTAATACATCTACGTATCTCGTATATTTATTTATTTATTATATAACTCCCGGCGATACGTAATAAATATATTCAGCGGCAAAATGTTCTATATCCGCGAATATATTTTTACGTATTCCTCGCGCGGGTCAAAATTTCGCCTGAAGCAGTCGCGGGCTTAAGGGGGACGGCGAGCCAAATTCCGCGGCGATTCGGGAGCCGAGGACGCGCGAATATCGTGAAGGGGGTTGGCGTAGTACAAGAAATCAAAACTCAAATAAAAAAAAGTAAAAAAAAAAAAAATGAAAATGACGAGAAGACGAGAGAGAGGCGAGGGGGGTTTGTTTGAAACGCGGAGGGCAATGGACGGTCGATGGCTAGCTGTGTCCTGTGCGCGTGCTGGGGTGACTGAAGCGGGTGAACATGAGAAAAGTGCGACTGCGTGTGTCTGTCTGGTGGCCGCTGCGCTCGTATTGTGCGGCCCGTTGTTATAAAATTATATAAATGATGAAAAAAAAACCATTGAAAGCTTTAACTTTGAATAAACTAACTTTAAACGGTATAGAGTTAACGTAAATAACAAAAAGAAGAAAAAAAAGAAGAACACGAGGAGGAGGAGGAGGAGGAGGAGAGAAGTGGTTACGATTGAGAAGATATTAATAGAGTGGATGGATGAGACCGGACGGCGGCTGCACGAGGAGAGAAAAGAAAAGGCAAAAATTATTGAGTCTCGCCCGATCGTCCTCTTCGCTTTTCCAGACGTTTTACCTGATTAATTCGGTTGTTTTTCTTTCTTTTTTTTTTCTCTCGCCTTTTTTCACTCGCGAAACTCGGAACGAATATAACGAAAGAGGCGGCGTTTAACGCGACCTCGTTTAATTTGCCTGGAGGTCGAATGAACCACCGAGGGTCGAGCAACGAGCCCCCCTGGGTTCCAGCTTCGCCGATCCTCAAAGCTCGTTCGTAAATTCGGCCGGTCAACTCACACACACACAGCAGCCGTCTCGTTTCCTCGTGCGGTCGTCGCGGCGGCTTCTCGAATTTATTGTAAACTTATTGTATATTACTTATGAAAATACCAAAAAACTTGTTTCTCGAGGAAAGATTGTACCTTTATATATAAATAATGTATAGAGCGTGCGCGTCACGACGAGCGCGTTTGTCGTAGCGACGAGACGGATCCCGAACGACTTTGAGCCTCGTGACTCTCGACCCCATATTATAAATTTCATTCCTTCGATCACGCGCGACTTCGCTGAAATAAAAAAATTAAATTGAATTACTCGCGATTCCCGCCCGGTCGGTTCGGCTAGCGAGCGACGGGCGGGAAGCGCGTCGGGCATGAATCATCACGGCGCTGGCATCTTCGTTCCTCGTGTGAGCGCTCGATCGAGCCTCCAAGTCGCGGGATCGACGACTCTCGTGTGATGGGCGCGGATGATCTCGAGACAAAACGACGAGAGAGAGCCGAGACGAGGAGTCACAAACAGAGTAAATAAAAATTTCGCGAGCTTGCTGCCCGTGACGCGCGCGCGCCATCGATTATTAATTAAAAAGCGAGAAAAATGCGGGGAAAAAAAACGCGGGAAAGCGAAAAAAACACACAAACAAACAAATTCGACGAGTGTTCTATGAGAATGCGTCTGCCACAGCGCGAGGTGTGAGGCGAGAGAACGACGGGTGGGGGGGGATTTAAAAATACGAGAGAAAAACTAATTCTTAGAGCCACAAATGCGACTCGAGCATGATTGAGAAGCGAGAGATGATATATGAGACGTAAACATGCATTATTAAACTATGTATTACGCAGTATCGGAGAAAACCTACCTTATATATAAATATTATGCATATATACATAGCTAGTTCAATTTGCAACTTAGTGTGTATCGTCGCTTCGAAATACCCAGTCATTACTCGCCAGAATCCAACCCAAAAACCAATTTCAAGTTCATTCTTTTTTTAAGGAAAAAACAATAAATAATGTATTAAAATATTGAAAAAAAAAAACGATTTACCGACTTATCTCGTCTCTGATTCACACCTACAAAAAAAACAAGAAAAATGAGAAGAAGAAGTCGCCACGGTTGACTGTCCATCGGGGTGTTAAACGAGACCACTTACTGTTGCATTACTGTTCCAGAACTTTGAGGACTGCAGATTGATGCTCAGCGTGGAAGCTTTTTTCTATTTAACTACCTTCGACGGTTTACTTATCTACGATTGACGAAAGTATTGTGTGAGGGTGGGGCGTTGAAATAAAATATTGCTATATTAAATAATGATGCTTTATTGACTCCATCGTATTTTTTATTCGTACATTTCATTCGCAGCGATGTCTGTGATATGCAGATTCGCAGAATTACAGATCTCCTGAATTGCCGGCTCAGTCGCTGAACGCGAATCTTTTCCTCTTTTAATTAGTCGTCTCTTCATTAATTAATGTCGCTCGAGGATCGCCGCAGAAATAAATAACCACGCGGTGAATTAATTTTATAGCGTTTTATTGAGTTTATAATAATGTTTCCAATCGATACAATGATATCTGTGGTATACTGCCGTATCTCGCATCGCGACGCAGACTGTCTCTCTAACGTCGCGAACGCGCTTCGCGCGGCTACCGTTTGAAAGCCGCGCGCGAGTGTCTTGTAAAACAGACAGTATCCCGTTTGCCGGCTGGATGTGAGCGCACCGACCAGCGTGTGCGCGACGTTAGACGAGAGAGATCCCTCGCTCTGTGTGCCACCGCTTACAAATTCAGAATTGAAAACAACAAAACCAACAAAAAACGAAAATGAAAATGCTGCGGGATTTTTCGTTCGTAGGACGGGAGCGGATGATGGTCGCGGTTGAGGGACGACGGGGGGAAAACGGGGGGAGCGGGGGAGAGAGAGAGAGAGAGTGGAGTAAAGTCTCGGGAATAAGGAAATATGAATATATTTTACACAGCGAATCCATAAATGTTAAACGTTAATTTCTTCTTGTCGTTCTCTCATTCTTTCTCTCTGTTTCGTTTTTTTCGTTTTTCCATCCTCTTTTAATCCATTTATTAAATGTTAGGTAGTGCCTAAGGGACGCGGGGAGGGGCGCTTTCAGCGACCTCCGGCCGCTCGTTTCTCGTATACTAGCTGTGCCAAATGCACTTGTACTGGTCGCCATGGGCGGACGATTCGGCCAGAGGAGGAGCGCAACGATACCGTAACACTTGATCGGCCACGCAGGACCGGGTCGTCTTCCTCTGGGTGCGAAAAATCGCGCCGACCTCTGGCCGAGCGATCCGCCTGCGACATTTTTTTTATTAACAACAGTGTTAACCGCCTTAATCTTTCGTAGGATACTCTGGATCCACGCCTCGGTTTCACCTTCGTTTTATACAATAAAAGGGTTATCCTTCTCCTACTAGCTAGTTATATATCGTCGTTTCTCGATCGGCGCAATTGTTGTTGTTGTCGTTTTTTTTTTCTCTTTTATTTGTTTTTTTCTTTTTCACTTCTCATCGTAATCGCAATAATCGTCGTCGTCGCGTCTAATAATTCAATAGATATAATTCAATCTGCGTTGCGCTGGTGTTTCACAACCGATTCTCGTTTAAACCGCGGGACGTAAATGATAGTTTTTTAAAAAATAGGCCCAATTCACCAATATCACGACGCAATAATAGCAATTACAATAATAATACAATTGTAAAAATGTAATAATCACGTTAATAATTAATGGCAATAATAATAGTAATAATTAATAGTGATAATAGCAACGCCGTTTATAGTGATGTCTTTAGCCGTTACAATTGCCTAGAGACTATCCTCTTTATATATACTTCTATATGTATAGCTACAATATATAATATTTTCATGTTGAAAAATCGTATACATCAGTGTTGTGTCGCAGGACCATTGCTTCGTTTCCCTCTTTACTCTCTCTCACATTAGTTTTTTTCGTCTTCTGCACTTCGTTAAAACTTCGTCTCGAATTATTTCCCTCTTTTATAGTCGTTCTATCTTTGCGTTAGATTTTCTCTTTTTCTCTTTTTTTTCTCTTTTACGAAAGAATGTTTTGCTAGTGGGAAAGGCGGTACGGACACAAGGAGTGTCGCTCAAAAACCGTTCTTGGATAATTTTTTTTTTTCGAAATTCTGCTTCTCGTCCGATCTCGTGACCGTCGGTCAGCGAGAACTCGCTGGAGTCGACGGAGGCCCCGCGGGGCGAACCCTCGACTTACCAGCCCAGAATCCAGAGGCTGATAAGTCAGGTCTCCCCCTCGATTCCATTGCCAATTGGGCGAACAATTTCTTTCTCTCTACAGATTCTCAATACTCGGACACTCCTTGTCTCGTGCGAAATACGTAATCTTATTAATTTAATATCGATCTTAGTTCGTATAGCCCGCCGCGGTCGGCGAGCCTCGGATCACAGATAGTATGGTGATCGTAGATTGCGCGGAAATTTGCAATTTATTTCGTGGATTCTCGTTCTCGTATGCGTTTTTTTTTTTCGTTTTCCGAATTTCTTTTCTCTCGTTACGCTTAAACTTTTTTTCTTAATTAGTGTATGCTTCTCGGTATCTTCTAAGGATTTCAAGGCGACAGCTCCTGAAAGCAGACAGCAACGGCCGTGTAAGGCTCGCTCGGCGGTACGAAGGAACGAAAATATTTCGTCACGACTTTACATTTCGTTTTTCTGTTTGTTTTCCCAAAAGCCAGGCTGATCATCGATCGACAGCTCAATAAACACAGATATATGTATACATATATACACGTACATTGGTAATAACTGAATAATTACAGACAATGAGGAGGGTGAACAAAATGAATCTACGCACGAACGAAGGAAGTGTTTCGAAATCGAGGGGAGTGACGTAAACGAGATAGGAGAAATCTGCTTTATCGACGAAACGTAATTAAAATTAATGTGTAAAAAGAAACGAAACAAAGGATTGATCGAGGGGAAAAATAAATGTTTAATGTAATTTTCGTGCTGACGAGTCGTTACAATGAAAGAAGAGACTAAAGTGTGTCCCGCGTGTAAGCGGCAGTCCGGGAAATTACAGTCATGCATACAACTTTCCAACATAAATTGGGCGTCGCTCTTCGCCGAGACGGAGGGCGCCGCGCGGCGATGATAATAAAATGAAGAAAAAAAAAACGAATGTGAATACATAACGCAATAACGAAAGGGCTCGTCGTTTAATTACCTTGGCGGATGAAAAAAAATTCCGCGAGGCATAAAAAGATTCGACGATAGACTCTCGGAACATTAACCATATAATCGATTGAAGCATTCGCCAGCATACACAATAACAAAGTGGGTCAACCCGGATATCATTCGTCGTGAGGGGAAAGAGAGAGAGAAATCGTTTGTGATGGTGCGTGTGCGCGTCGGATTTGCGTTCTCTCCTTTTTCCGTCGTTTCGTTTTCAATTATCGTTCACGCTCATACTATCTATTATCTCTCATTCGCGCGTATAATCGTTAAACGCTTCTCTAAATTCGCGCTCGTTTCTCGCTCGTTTCCCGGTCTGAATCGGAATCGGCTGAATCGTGGAGCGGCGGAAAATCGGGAACCGCCTCGCGTTGCTGCATCCATCCTGGCCCCCCAGCCAATGCCTTGCCCTGCGTCAATTTTCCATGTCAAACAATTTTGCCCAATTTTGATGACAGCGAATTAGAGAACAAAAAAAAACGAAAATAAAGAAACACAATTTTTCCCCTCGGTGCAACCAAAACATGTAAAACTCTGAACAATCAACCGGACCTCTTCACATTTTTTTTGTCAGTTGTATTTTTTTTTTTTTTTTTTCAACCCCATACCAATCGTGTAAATAAGATAATTAAAAAAGTAATTAATAATGATGATAACGCACACACGTAGACTACGGCCGTGATACCAGGATATGCTTGATTCTACATGCAGCCACACATGCCAGGTACGAGGACTAATAATATCCTCGCGACTATATCGTTATCATGTACGCCTCTTCTATTCGGATGAGCGTTCTATCTTCTCTCTTTTTGCTTTATCTCTCCCTTTGCATTCGACGTAAATCTACGATTTAAGTATCGAAAGCCATGAGCGACGGACGAACGTGAAATATTTCAAGCTGCGGACGGTCCATGCTACCGGCGAACGGATGAGTGATTCCCTCGACTATCCTCGCGAGAAATATCTCACGCCGTCCTTTTCATTTTTTCCTTTCTTTCTCATTTATGTACAAGAGATTCACCTCTTCGCCTATAAGCATCAAGAAATTCTTAAAATAAATTCATACTCTTTCTCTCTTCCGCTCCAATCTCCCTCTGACTCTCGTACAGTCTAACAAGTCGACGATCTGATTAATTAAAAAAATCTTATTGCACTCTTACGAAGGTCTAAGCCTAATAGGAGGATCATAGCGAGGTCGTTCTCGTCCGCGGAAACGAGTTGATCTACTAGAAAAAAAAAAAAAACGAAAATTCGTCTCGTCGTTAGTGACACGAGCGAGGAATCTCGGTCCGACTGATAAGAGTACAACCCCGCTATGAGAGTAAACTATGTAGGAGACGAAAATTAATAGAAAAAAAAAACAAAACGATATTTATATGAAAAGAAGGGAGAAAGTGATGACGAATGAAGAGCACGAAACATAGCAAAGACCCGCGGTATTGCACTATCGGCTCCAACTCCGGTTACGGATTATATAACGGATCTCTCAGGTATATAATCGTTTAGTGGATTGTGTGCTTGTTCCAATCTCCGACCTGCCAGAGAGAGATCCATGCACAACTGCTCTCGGCCCCCCTCGCTGCGTGTATTACGACCGATCGAGTCGTTGCGCGCGTCACTGGAAAACAATACACGAGACCGATTTAACAGTCGAGTTTCTCAGCCCCCCGCATACACCTTAAGGCCCCATCGGGATTCGTCGATTCGTCGCCTCTCGTTCATTTGTGCTCTACAAGGTTCTACGTGTGAGCCCGAGAGTGAAAATAGATGTGATAGGTGAGTGCACCAATGAGTTAACCATCAGCAGAGAATGAATTGAATGAATTAATCGGATAAAAAAGTGAAATAGTTGTGCATTGATCTAAAGCTTCTTAATTTTCGAGTAGCCGCGACTCAAGTTCTTTGAACATGTCACCGTAATTTAATGTTTTATTTTCAATACGAAAAAAATTAAATGTCAAAATTCAAAAAAGTAATAATAATCGGCGGACAAAACGAACCGAGTGTTTGCGTTCGCGTTAAACCAAATCGGTCGGAATTATTGCCTCGAAACGAAATTTGCTTTTCAAATACACACCGACCAGGCGATGCGTTCGAATTCCATTAAATTATTCACCTATTCATTCGCTGATTCCGAATGTACATTATTTTTCATGTCGTATTTACAATGAGAATGACGATATACCGACGATACAGGTGCCAGTAGGTGTTTTCGATTATGCGGTCCAAGTAATTCAAAGCTATTTGTTATATACTCGCTGGTGGAAAAACGTTAGTAGTGCTTTCGTACTGCGGTTACGCGAACAATTGATTATTCGCCGTGGCATCGGGGAAAGGATAATAAATAACTCAACGATAAGATAACAAAAAAAAAATAAGAGAAACCTCACGCACAGTCAAACGCACAAGGAAAGTTGTTAGCCAGACACGAGAGAGAGGGGACTCGAGATCGGAAGCTGAGCATTCTTCTTCAAATTTTGTCGAATTAACGATCTCGAAATGGAACTCTGAGTGTCGCATCGATTTGGTTACTGGCAGATCGAAGCCTCGAAGGAGAGCGACGAGGAAAAAATAAAATAAAAAACTGAAACACACACGCAAACAGTGAGTTCGAAACTTCAATGCATACTAAGCAACCAGTTGGCGAGTATAGTGGCTTCGCGCTTGGCGAGGTTCTACCATTTTTCCCCGATCCTTCGCGACCGCCACCTCGTCCTCCTCCTCCTACTCCTCCTCCTCCTCCTCTTCCTCCCACTAAGCCCATCTTTACGACCCCAGCAACAACATACCCCGCCAGCAGTATATTCAGCAACACACCCTCGTACCGAATCGCCCACCCGCCACTGCCGCGCACTCTCTCACCCCGTTCGACCGTCGCGCTCTCTCGGCCCGCGGACAACACACGTGCACAAACCGCGGCATACACACGTCCGCAGACCACACCACACGTACACACTCTTAATCCCAAACTTCCACCGGTCCATTCTACACCCAACCAATAGTTGTACAGTCAAACTTTCTATAAGTTTCGAAACTAGTTTTCCAATTCATTTTATTTTCTCTGCGGTTGGTCTCGGTCGGGGGAAAAAATGCGTCCGAACGCGACCGCGAGAAAGATTTTTTTTTTTTTTCAATACACACGTACAACTTGTGGCTTTCGAGACTTCGAGAGTTTCTAAATGTTTGAGTGTTTTTCGTCTCAATTTGCTAGTCAGACGTTCGTGAAATGATTTGTTTTTTTTTCTATGAAGAGCGACATGTTTGACGGCGAGCAAAGCAGCCATTTTGGAAACTAATTTTTGAACAAAAAGCGAAGACCCAATTTGTTTGGCCCATTCAACAAAACCCACTGACCGAAAGCGATTTATTCCCCAGAAACAATTGGCGAATTTATGTACAAAATGAGCTCGTGGAAAGTTGTACTGTACGAAAGTAGGAAACACCGACAGCGAGTGCGGGATACAAGCGTGGGCGAAGAGGTTGTATGCAGCGAGCGGGATTGGGTTGGATGCACATGCGCCAGCGAAAAGCTTTGACTCGGGTGAAAATGCGAGCGCCGCGTCGTTCCGTGCAATCGTATCCGGTGTGGTAAGTGCGCGTTATCGCGGGAAAACACAGAAGAGAGTGGAGAACTCGAGGGTGTAATCAAAAGTTTGCGAGTGAAAAGCCTTCGCGGCTCTCGCGAGCGTCGGCAAAAGAGCGTGTACGATTGCGTCGGAAGCGGGCGAACCCGGTGAGATTTCAAGAGCCAAAGGATTTCGCCGTGCGCTCGCGAGGAGCGTTTCGACTAGTTCGTCCGTCGATCTTGCCGTAGGAGATCGCTCACCTGGTGCATGGGATCGTAGCCCATTGAGCCGTCGTTGTAGGGTTGCGAGCCGTAGTCACTTCCGTTTATCCCCATTCCGTACCCTGCCATGTCCTGGGGTCCTCCCGGCGGCGCCGGCGACATCATCGGCGTCGGTGTCCCCTGGCTAGCGCCGCCCATACTGTACGGCGACGCTCCTGCAAAAGCTGCTGTAGAAACCATCGCGGTGCATACAAAGATCGAGGGGTAGCGCATTAACTTTGATCTACGCGAGGAAAAAAAAAACACAACGCGGCGGTCAACGCCAAGAATCGAGAGACACCAATGCCAAGTCGCTTCTAAGTAAAGTTTTCCGTGGAACGTCGGAGTTCGCCGGAGGTGTTTAAAAAAAAACAAACAAATTGGAAGAGCGCGGAGAATCGTTTTCAAGCTCAATGGGGACATTGAACTTAAAAGCCACAAGAGAAAACTTTGGTCAACCAATGATACTTCGGCGCGAATTTTATCGTCGAATCGTCGTGATATTTCGCAAATAAATAGAGATTGGCGAAGACGTGCAAAACGTGAGCTCCGAGTCGAGTATCATTGGGAGATCAGAATTTTCTCCCGAGGCGCAACGAAATTTCCGGTTTCCCGAGAGTCAAGAGGTTTCGCCGAGACTCGAAGCCGCGCGGCCACGACGCTATCGCTCATTTTATTCCACGGTGGAGGCAGAGATTTATTGGCAGCCGCAATAACAGCGCGCGACCTGGCTCTCGCGCTCACGAGCGTCCGGTGGCTAACGGGCGCTACGTACAATGAGCAGTAACTCACTTGCCAAATGATTTACAGTAATGAGAATCAGCGTCGCGACGTGATTTCCACTAGCCGCTGCGTTATCGATTTTACGCTCAGGTCTCTCTCGCGCTCTTACTCTCTCTCTCTTTCTCTCTCTCTCCCTCGCAGTCGTCGCGTGCAATAGCGTCGCGAGGCTCTCGGGACTCTCGGGAAGTCGCTCTTTGAATTATGCTTCTCTTCTTTAACCGAGTTGAAAGGCCAACGGAGTCTATAAAGCGCGGAATTTTGTCTTGTCTACCCCCAACAGTCAATTATTATTGTCGTGTAAATGAAGTTGATGCGCGCGAACGCCACTTACCAGCTGCCTTTTTGGCCGCGTACAAATTCGCCTCCTCCTGCGCTTTACCTATGTTTTTCTTGTAACGTATCCTCTTGTTGCCGAACCAATTGGATACCTGAATCAACGAGACGCCATTAGACGATCCGTCGAATTGAATTCCCGCAAAGAAATTTAACGACTTCCACGACGGGCTCTCACCTGGCTGACCGTGATGCCGCATTTTCGCGCGAGTTCTTCCTTCGCCTCTTCGCTGGGATACGGATTGCTGAGGTGTGAGTAGAAGTACTCGTTCAGAATCTCCGAGGCCTGTTTGCTGAAGTTCCGTCTTTTGCGCCTACGATTGAAATACAAATGATACATTATCGCTGCAAAAATGATTTAAAAAAAAAATCTCGCAATTTTGTGGCTCTTGTGCCACGGTGACTTACCTCGCGTCGAGGAATCGACTCCTCAGGATCATCACAGCCTCGCATGTCGACTGTTTCAGCTGCATCTGAATGCTCGAGAACTTTTTGTGAATGATCTGCACCATTCTCTCGATCTCCTTGGGCGTGATGGGCCTTGTGCGACTCTGTTCCCTCAGCAGATTCATCACGTGGGTGGTGAACTCGTTGCAGGCCTGAAAGCCAACGTGAAAACGAAGCCGTATTAACAATTTATGTCTCCACCAAAGCCAACGGCTCTCCAATCCACGAATCCCCCTCAGTAACATTATCCATCGATAAATGAACCATCCCTCGTTCTCGGCAGTCTCTCACGGCGATACTGCCGCACGAATCCACGGCCATGTTAGACTGGATTTCGGGGAAATGCCAGAATTTCCAAAGGATACCGATGAGAGACGGCAACACAGAGGGAGAGCGACGACAAACGAAGAGCCCGGTGTGCGAGACGAGGAGGCCGAAGGATGCGAAAAAGAAAAAAGCATATTCGTGTACCGTGGAGAGGAGCGAGATACGTGGAAAAGGAATAATGCATTATTCGTATGGTGGCTGGCGGTTTAAGGGAAGAAGAGGAGAACGAAGAGGACTCCGGTTTTCTCGTTTCCGCTGCCGCCGGTGCTGCTTCGTCCGATATCAGTATTCGAGACGCGAGGCGGGCATGCCGCCACCGCGCCATCGGGGGTAGCTTTTCCTGAGGGAAGAGCGGGCAAGCAGAAGCAGCAGCAACAGCAGCAGCGGCGGCGGCGGCGGCAGAGGCGACGCTGTCGGGATGGCCGGGTCTGCGGGGAGGTGCCGTCGGGGATGGTTCGCAATTTCGGAATGGATTCCACTCTGCCAGCACCCCCCGACGGTCGCTGTCTCGTTTTCTCTCGCGCTCTCTATATCACCGTCCTCGTTTCGCGTTGCCTCTCGCGCTCCGAACGCGCTTCGAGGATGGAGAGAGAAAGAGGGAGAGAGAGAGAGAGAGAAAGAGAGAGAGGAGAACCGAGCCAGAGCAGAGCAGCACGGACGAGCGAGGGTGGATCAGGATCGCTCCCGTCTGCTACCCCGGGAATGGCCTTAGGGTGTGAGAACTGAGAACGAACAGAGGAAGCGAGAAGGAAGAGGGTGGATTGGATGGAAAATCCACGGAGTTTCTCGCGCGTCCTCCTTCACTCCTTCCTTTCTCCTCCCTTCTGTCTCCCTCCTCTCGCCTCCTGTCTCTCTGGCTTTCTGCTTCCTTTCTCTCGATGCCAACCCACGAATCGACCTTTCCCACAATTTCGAACTACGACAAAATATCCATCGGATCTTCTCTCTCTCTCGTGCGCCACCGCTGCCACCGCTGCTGCTGCTGCTGCTGCTCATGTCGGTGCAGCGGGGTCTAAGTACGAATGCGAGATTCTAAAAATAATCAGCAGTTTCCGGAGTGAGGAATGCGCAGCGCGCGGGGCTCTCGTCTCTCACGTAACTTTGACCAAGATGGTGGAGATTGATACGCGACGCACGGGCGGCTCGCGATTTCCCGGACGAGACACGTAACGTCATTGTCTTGTCGACGGCGATGAAGTTACCGTTTACTGTATTACAAGGTCGTAGCAGCTAATTTTTTTTCGTTTTTCGATTATCTAGCTCGCTGTCAAAGACGAAAAAAATCTATGAATTTTTGTTTTTTTTTCATCCAAGATCCACAAGTAAATTTCGTCAAATATTGCACGATTACTTCGGAGTAAACCGGTGAATCTGTGTCCGCGAGAGAGATTTCCCAGGTATATCGTGCATTAGCGGGCGGCGACAATAAATTATTCTTCCCCGATAGCCTCGAAGCCTCTGAAATCCACGCAACGGGTGTACGTGAAATAATTCACCGTCGGCCCTTATGCTCCCCACGGTCCCGTTATTGCGCGTTGTTGCCCGGAACGACTGTGCAGCCCGACGAAGGAAACGCGCGGAGAGAACAGGCCTTTGCTCTCGGTCTCCCCCTCCAGCGTGCGCGCTCGCGAGAGAGCCCGGAGACCTCACGGAAAACGCGTTAATGGCCAGCTTTATCGAGCAACTAATCCGGGTTCGCAGACGTATAACGCGATTTCTCGCTCTCGTTCTTTTTCCCCCGCGCGCGAGCCGAACGGACACGCAGCTTCTGCCGCCGCCGCACGTAAGTGTGTTGGATATAGCGACGCCGAATGGGCCGAGCACATCGAGGGTGCCACGAGAAAATTAACGAGGTGAGAATGTGAGAAACCGACGACCTGTGTCCCATTCTTTTCGCCTCCGTAGTCAACGAGAAGATTTTTCCGCGCGAATCAGAGATTCAACGGGTAAGCGCGCAGAGAGAGAGAGAGAGGGAGAAGAGAAGAAGAGGAAAAAAAAACGAAATGCCAACTCGCAATTAATGCGGGAGTTAAGGCGCGGGGGGGATACGCGACGGGCAAACGGCACCTGAGGAAACCCATAGATCCGTCGGTTTAAAGCCCCGTTCGCCGACGAAACGAGGAAGCCGCGGGCTTCCTCGCCCGTGGTACGTCCACGTTGCACAGGCAAAGCCGCGAGCGCGGCTGCTCCGGAAAGCTCCGAGCACAGCGGGGGCGTGTTTACAGCGGGAAAACATCGAGACCGCCGACACGCGGTAAAATATGAGGCTACGCCCGGGCGTGGCGGTTATAACACGCATCCTCGAGACGATCTCGTTTTTTTTTTTTTTTTTTTTTTAATGAGAGAGAAAAAGAAACACGAACAAGAACGAAAGGCTTAAGGAGCGAAAGGAAGGCCGAGGCTGTCCATCTCGTCCGGCGCGCCGGACGCGGGTGTCGTGAAAAATACAGGAGCCCCGATCTCGACGGCGAGATTGTCGATCGCGAGCGGTGTATTTTATTTATGAAAAAGCCCGAATATTCCCGGGGAAAATTCGCAACTCCCGGGGAGCAACGCGCGGCGATTCGAGACACCCGTTACGTGACTCCGAGAACGTATCTGCACTGCAGCTCTTTCCCCGCTGTCTCTGTCTCTCTATCTCCGCATACAGAGCAGACACACCGGGCGGACTCGTCACCCTCACGAACGCGCGGCGCGCACACGTAGAGGGACGAGAAAACAGCGTCACGCGATCGGTTCGAAGCGGCGGCGCGGTACAAAGACGTGCCTCGCTCCAAAATCTCTCTCTCTCGCCTCTCCTCGCTCTCGCCTCTCCTCTCCCGAATCTGCAAGGTGGCGCGCACACACTGTACGAAAACGCCGGTGAATCACCCCGTCACGTCAGGCAAATATGTTTCGTATTGTAACGAGGAAACTACCGGACTGATAACGCGAAGCCGCGGTGGACGCTAAAACAGCGACACGGAAAATGCTACGAATGGAAGGCACTTCGAGACGAAGCGGAGGACAAATATTAATCCACCTTTGTGAGGCATCGACTGTTCTACGGATCCCACGATTTTTTACCGCGATTGCGGTAAATCGTTCCGATTGTGCTGATGCAAATCCTGGTTGAATATTTTTCTTGCTAATTAAAAGTACAGTGTTTTTGTCTCGCGGAGATAGAGAACATTTCACTCGTGACATTGCGAAAATTTAATCAATCCGGCACGTGCGATTTAAAGCTCGCCGTGCACTTTTCGCGCCCGGGAGTGCGCTCGCGGGAAATGCGTTTGATTCGGCGAGAGGATTGCCGAGAGACCGGTCGAGGCACGTACGAACGGGCGGAAATCAGCGGAGCTACGTGTCGCGTGAGATTTTCGCTTTTTTTCTCTCTTTCTCTCTCTCTCTCGCGAAAGGGAAACGAGAAGGTTCGGGCGGCACGCGAGATTCTCGCCCGGCGCGCGCGACGCTTCTGGCCGTCCTCCGCGTGCGCGACGTGCGTGGATAGCCGGCGTACAAAGCGGCACGTGTAGGGCCCTCGGACACGCGAGATTTTACTTAAGCAAGCAAGAGTGGCCGCTTTCATTAGCACGCAAATCGTCGGCGGAGTCGTTGCAACTGGGCAACCCCCTGGTCGTTCCGGCCCGCGGAAGCTCTGCCTCTCGTCTTATCAGCGACCCCTTCCAAGTTTCTTTTTTACCTGAAAAAAAATATACGTTTCTTAAAACAGGAAACTCGCGGAAAAAAATGTATCTAAGATCTCGGCGATAAAATGAATATTCACCTGCTCGTATTTCTCCAACTCTTGATGATAGATCTGCCTGATCTGCGCGAGCTTGGCACGGTAGTCGGAGTGTTCGATCGCGTTGTCCGGCTGTCCCGGCGGTCCCGCCGCCGCGGCGGCCGACGCCGAGGCCGCTGCTCCCGCGCCGCCTCCCTTTTCCGGTCCCGCGACTCCCTCGGCGATCAGCATGTTGTCCAGTCGCATGAGTTGCGGATCCGGTGGCTCCTCTTCCTGGGTGTTGCGCAGCGAGAGAACTGCAATGACGGAAAAAACACACACAAGAGGGTCAGTACCATGAAATATTAGCGAATGCGTTTGATCGTGGGTCGTAAAAAAAGAAACTAGTCTACGGGTGGATTCAGGGGTTCCATGGGTCTGAAATTGCAGTGTGGGCAGACGACTTCGAGGAATCGAGTGGCAAGAAAACGTGGGCTACGTCACCGCAAGAAAACACACGTACGTTGAATCATAAAAGAATCAATTTCACTGCGAGTCTCCTTATTTTATTTCTTTCGCTCTCCTTCAACCCGGTGTTTTTTTTTTGTTATTTTATTTTTATTTCCCATCTTTCGCTCGCTTTACGCGCCGCGAGACCTTAGCGACTGTTATAGATGCAGCTCTCCTCCTCCTCCTCCCACGTTTCTCTCCACGTCCGATTCTCCCTTCTCTATCTCTCGCTACTCTAACTCAACAGCTCTTTTCTATCCTAAAGAGCGCGCTACCCGCGGTGCTTTGGCTCGATGCTGCCTCGACGTCGGGCTCTACGTACTACAGAGAGCACGGAGAGCACGCAGTGGTTTAGAGTGGATGGTTCGCTCTCTCTTCTCGCGGGCGTAACAGCGGCTTTTATTGTACTTTTACGGCGCGTGATGGAGCTGGACGACCCATAAAACCGAGGGTGAGTCCTCCGGGCGCGTCTTCGAACCTCGGCGCGATGTGCCCTCGCGTCATCCCCCGCCCGCCTTTTCAGCCCACCACCCCGGGCTATGTCTTCGTCTCCGACGCGATTCTCCGCGCGCACCGGCTCAACCCTGTGCGATGTCATGTGCTCAACGAGAGGTCGCGTCACTTTCTCACGTACTTCCGCCCCGGTTATACTTCTCAATCTATTATCCACGTTCGTACAACTTTCATCGAGATTTTTTTCTCCGGCGTTTCAAATATCTTTGTGGTCGCTGTTTACAATTTATTGGGCTCAAATTTATATTATTGTGTTTAGAATTTTATTACGTTTTAAAAAGCAAAAAATAAAATACTTTTTAGCATTAAGATAATAAGCTAAGTGTTTTTGAATTACATGTAAACATCGATCGACCAGTATTTGGCTGGAAGTTTCAACGTCCCTGGAGGACAATAAATCACCGCAAAAAAGGCCAACACTGTTGGTCAGCTGCCCCATGATTTATCGTCCACGTGTTTCCAACGATTTTCTGAATTGTTTTAATCACCCAACCGCAAATATTGCAGGAAAATTTCGTACCCTCTCGTTTCTGCAATTTTCTTCCCTCAAATAAATTCCAGACGCACCGCTCAATCGCCGGGAGAACGTGGTCTCCCACCTGGGACTAATAACCCGTGGTTTCTTATCTCGAAAATTTCAGCGTTATTTCGGCGCGACTCCCCGGGTTATCTGACCTTCCGCAAGCGTAGCCACGCTCGACGGGCTCGCGTTTTCCATCCCTCCCCACGCGCGAAAAACGTCCCTGGCGAATTTGCGATACGAGCTCGGGCCAATTGAGTCTCCGAGTGCGGGAAAATCGCGGCGCCTGGAGGAATCCAACGAGTCACCGCGGGGGTTGCGGCGACGAGTCAAGGTCGCGAGGGGAGAAAAGGGGTGAGAAGGCCGAGGGGTGCGAGGAGATCGGCGGAGGCAGAAGTGCGAAAACTTTTTTCTCGTTCTTTTTCAAGAACCGCAAGAGAGCGTGAAACGTATGCGCGTCACTAATGCATTTATACGAAGTGCGACAATTAGCGAGGGTGCGCGAGAGCGGAAGCCACGAGTGGCGGAAGGCACCGCGAGAAGAAGGGGTTGAAGTTGCGGACTGCACCCGGGGGAGAGAACGTCACGGGTGGAGGGGCTAAAAAAGAGGGAGCGAAAGAGAGAGGAGCAATAAAATATTCTTCGGCTACGTGCGCCGCGAAGTCTCGTCACCTGTTACACTTCGTCGTCCCTCGCGCTGTACGTTTAACGTAATAATAATTAATATAATCTTTGGAATTAATTCTGGGATAAAAATTCTTGGGCGCCGGTGAGTTGTAAGGGTGGATATTCGGGTCGCGTGGGAGAAAATGGTTTGTTTGTGGTGGACAAAAAAATAGTTTATGACACCAATTCGGATGGGAATCGAAACACTAGAAAACAAAATTAGGTTGGTTAATAATTTTTTGTTTAGTTTGCGCGGTAATAGATGGACCAATTTTTTTTGCTCCGTCTATTTTGTTGGTCACTCAAATAAACGAAATAGTTTCGACATTTAATTTACACTCAACCGATAAATACTTGTTTGACCTAACCAAGATCTTTCTTTTTTCGTGTCTATTTTCCCTAATGATAATTAATAATTTATACAATAATTATAATAATTCCCACGACTCAGGAACGAGTATTCCACGCGCGCAGGTCTCGCGCTTTTTTTTCGCTCCGTGCGGCTATTCTGTTTTTGCGTCTGGCGCAAAGTGGCAGACGTGAAAAGCGACTCTGCAGGGAAAACAGCATCCAGACATTATAAAAGTTGACTCCGCGAGGCGTCGTCCCCGTGGCGGCCGATTCGTGAGCGCGCGGGGGCCGAGCTCGGTCGTCGTCCACTCTCGGGAGAGGAACTTTCAGCGGGCTCTTTGCAGGTGTCGTAATTAAAAATGAAAAACACCCACCCGCCCGGAGCAACAGCGAACGGTCACGATGCTCTCACCTCTGCCGCGCCGCCGCGCCTCTCCCCTTGACGTTCAACCGGCGAACGACGCTGCTGGACAAAAATAAAACCGCCGCGTCTTTTATGGCCGTTTATGCCGACGGAAGAGCGAGGCACGAAAGCCAGCGGAAGGCACCGGGCGCGCCAGGACACCAGACGAGAAAATTCAGTGGGTGTGGAGTCGTTAAAAGGACCTCGCGGAAGCTTCAGGTGAAACTTTCAGAACGCCCGGAATAAAGAATGAAAATTTACATTTTCGAATATAGACAGGTGTCGCGTTTCTTTTTTTAATTCGTTACTCTGCTTCCGTACCGAACTTCGATAATAAATTTACATTTATTCCGCTCGCGGTGATGAAAAATATTATTTGCCGCAGCAATTTAAGAAGAAATTAGAAATCTTCAGAAAAGTATTCAGAAATCTTCAGAAAAGTATTCAGAAATCTTCAGAAAAGTATTCAGAAATCTTCAGAAAAGTATTCAGAAATCTTCAGAAATTAGAATCTTCAGAAATCTTCAGTTATTTTGATTCCTGTAAATTTTTCTGTCCTCATCCTCCTCTCAAAAATTTAATTTTTTTTCTAAATCAAATTGCCGAAAGATCGCATAATACCAAAAGTAAATCTCCCGAACCAATCCCACGTTCAAACCTTACATTTATTCTGCAATGCAAAATAAAAAATGTCATGCACCTTTTTTTCCACAACTTCGTCGCCGCAGAGAAGACGCCAAAAATGTCAAATTCCTCGCTCCCCACCCCTCGAAAGTTTCAATAACCCGGCGACTGCGTCGCCACCCGGGGAATTCCGTAGTTCGCCGAGTATAAAACGAGGCAACGACATCGATATGGGCCGACGTAACGAATCGAGGAAGATGAGACAGTTCGTTTGGGGGTGCGGAATTTCGCATTCGCCCTGCTTAACGCCCAATAATCCGGCCATTAGGCCGTAAGGGCGGTTCTCCAGCGGGGGCGGCGTCAGTCGTCAGGGGTGCTCGGTGGCCTCCGGTGGTGCCGCGCGGTTGCAGCGTGAACGGCGAGTGGCGCGCAGCCTCCCGGGGGGTCCTTACAAGCGCGTAAACTCAGTTTTACTGGCACTTAACATTTTACGACTCAGACGGTCTGCCCGACGACTACGACGACGAACGCTCCGGCGGCTCCTTCCCTCCTCGAGCACACGAGAACCCCGCAACCGGCACCTCTCCACCCGCACAATTTTATGCACGAATTTCCCAGTGTGTTTTGGCCCATCACGAGAATCGTGGGACACGAGTCGGTCGAGCGTTTCTCGCGGTCGTCGCGAGTGTTGGCCGCGCACTTTCCACCTCTGACTCGTCTCCCCGTCCCTCTCGCTCTTTCTCTCTCTCTCTCTCTCTCACTCTCTGCAACAGGATCTGCATTAATTTGACACCACATTGAGGATAATTCTCGATTACTCCCGCGGGGAAACTCGACAGTCGACCGAGTCGCCGCGAATTTTAGTGCATCAATTGCGCATTAACGTTCAACGAACTGCATCAATGCATTATTTGTAACTTGTGATGCATTCATTTTTTTCCTGTTTTTTATTACTATTATTTGTATGGCCAAATTGAAAACTGGGATTGAGAAATTTGGACACACATTTTTACGCCTTTACTGTAAAAAAAAATTGAAATTTGTTTAAAAAAACAAACTTTTTTTGTAACATTTTTTTTTTGTAAAATGAGGAAGTCGCATGTAATTAATTTGATAATTAATTAACTAATGAATTAATTGATTGAGTTGGCGTTACGCGAGACTCCACGACTGCTGGGGCCTCCAGGTCGCTGATTCGAAGTACTCTAACGCGTCGCATAACGCGAGTCGTAAAATTAGCGTTACAACGCTTTGACCGCAGCGCGCAACAGTTCGCAGTTGACTCTAATGTCATGGCTGATAATCGTTGTTGTCGGGCGGCGCTGCGTTATTGAGGTATCGAGTGCTGTAAACGCGGCACTAAAACTCGCGGGTTTTAACGGCCGGAACGGAGATCAATTACCGCGAGATGATTCGCGGAATCGGAGAAAAGAATGTTAACGACGCGGCGAATTGATTCGGAGTTACAAAGTTCATTTCAGCCGAGTTCGACCGAGGCCGGGAAGAAGTTTGAGGGAAAATTGGTTTCGGGCTATTATGACTTTTTAACAGTTTCGCTTCACTCCAGTTGCTCCGACGTTCCGCAAATGCGAGAGATAATCTCGGGTCGATGAGCTCGCGTGACTATCACACTCGACTCGCCCAGGGCTAAGAAGACCCGAAATTTGATAAATGTGGAATTAACGAAAATGCAACGATGCAATAAAAATAATTAAATTAATTCGGAAACCCAAATCTGCACGTTTTAAAAAATTCCTTCTATTTTAGTATCTCAAATTAAATGAATAGTAAATAAAAAAAAATCCCACAGTAACAGCAATTATAAAAAATACCCACACTAAGAAGTACCGGACTTTTTCCTCGGTGCGGCAATGAAACAATTCCCGTTACGCAAAGATGTATTTTTAATCGACAAAAATCGGCAAGGCGAATCCACTTAATTCGAGACGTCGTTGGCAGACATCGTCGGGGCGACGGGAGGAGAGAATTATTGCGAGGCAATCGCGGAGTGTCTCGGAGATTCTATTTCCGCGACTTTGCCGCGCGCACGATGGTTTTGAAATATTCAGCCCCGGCTCCGGGGGCCCCCAACCCCCGAGCCTGGAGGGAGAGGCTGGCGGCTGTGTACCAAAGCACGAGTGGTATAATTCGAATCGACGAGACAAGAGTCGAGTACATGAAGTCGGTAGGGATGCAGCAGCAGCAGCGGCAGCAGCGGGCGACGGTGGACGGTCGGTTCGTATTGATCTAAACGGGAACCGTGAGAGCAATTAAGATAAAGGACGGTAACAAAGGGTTGTCGGCTGTCGGGGGTTTTCAGTGGTGGAAAACATAGCCGAGAGGGAGAGAGAGAGAAAGAGAGACGACGAGAGTGGCGAGCGAATTGGGGGGCCGAGAGAAACAGAGTGAAGAGAGAGAGAGAGAGAGAGAGACGTCGTCTCGTCCTCCGCTCGCAAAAGGCGAGGAGGAAGAAGAAGGGAACGAAAGCAGAAGCAGATAACACGGTGAAGTGCGAGAGCGGGAGAAAACGATGCGGCGAAGCCGGGCGAAAAAAAAAAAATAAAAAAAGAGGAACGAGGATGGAGAGAAAGAGAGAGAGAGAGGGAAAAGAAAGGAGGGTCAGAAAATTCCGGAACATTAATCACGAAGAGTTCAACCCCTTCCCGCGCGTCCCGCGCCTATAGCGCCGACTCGCGGCCGACGCGCGCTGTGTAACCGGTAAATTGGAAAGTTTTCGCAGAGTTAACTTTTGCATTATTAACAATGCCCGGGGCGTTACGAGGAGCAGCTACAAAGTTGAGCTTCTCTATCTCATCCACTCGCGACCTCCTCCTCCTCTTCGTCCTTCTTCGTCCTTCTCCGCCTTCTCCTCTCGCCCCCGAAACCCTTTTATCTTTCATCCCTCGTCTCGACTGCCTCGCGCAGTTGTCCTGAACTTTGCATATTCCCTCGTTGGTATATAATACTTTTTGACGGAATTGTTTCTTTTTTCTTCTTCTTTTTTTTTCTAGTTTTTTCCTTTTTTAGTGTCAATCTTTCTTTTTATCTCCGTGGGCGCAGGCGGTGGGAGCGAATGAATGGAAGGAAGAAGCGCGAGAAATATTTGAAAAAGTGACGTGATTTTTTTTTATCTTGCTTCTTTATGCTTTTTGAGAGATAGAGAGAGAATTTTAGAGCCGGAAAAGAAGTTTTCGTGAGAATGCGGCGTCATGATTGTGAGAATCAAATTTTACGGTGAGAAAAAAAAATCGCTTCACAAATAAAATTTTAAAATTGGATAAAAATGAGATTCAGTGGTTTTTGTATTATTACATAAATTAAATTGTTACTGGAAATAGATATATGATTCACATTGAAAAAATGGCGAGGCAAACAAAATATTTTGTGAACCCTGATACACATTTTTTTATTGCAAGAAATCCAGAAGAGAAAAAAACGACGCCGCTTAGGTTTTTTGCCACAGGCTCGAAACAGGACGGGAGGGGAAGGGGAAATCCTTCGCGAGCAAAGGCGTCCGGGATTCGGGGCCTCCCGGAGTTCCCGGGGGAAGACGCGAAGGATATCGACACCCCGGCAATAATAATATCCACGTAGAGGGCGCCCCCCACCCCCCTCCCGTTGATTTACGAGGACGTCGGTGCTACGTCACAACGATCTCTGCTCCCCATTCTCGTCGTCGTTCCAGGACACATTTTCTCAATCCTCCGAGGCATTTCTGGTGCTTTCGAACCGGGAAAGCGGATGGAGCGCGGAGAAAAAAAAAAGCGAAGACGAACGGCCGTGACGTCAAACATCGAGATTTCCAGTCAGCATTAGGAAAAAAAAAATGATAAAAAAAACGTTCATTTTCGCGGATGGAATTTTTCTGATTAACAGAAACGTAATCCAATTTCGATTCCCCGGGCGACGCGAGAGACTCGATATTGAAACGCAAATTTTTTCCATTCCCAAACATCACGAAAAAAAAATCTTGATTCACCTATGAATACATCAATAAAAAAAATTCAACGACCTCCGCTCCCCTTTCTCGTCGTTTCAGCCACCAGGACACATTTTCTCAATCCTCCGAGGCATTTCTGATCCTTTCCAACCTGGAATGCAGATGACGCAAAAAAAGAACGAAGACGAACTACGACGTCAACTATCCAGATTTTCAGCCAGCATTACAAATAATAAAAAAAACACTGTATTTTCGCAGATGGAATTTTTTCTTTTTTGATTAACAGAAACGTAATCCAATTCTGATTCACCGGGCGGCGAGAGCGAGACGCGCGTCATTGAAATGCAAAAGTAAATCCCAGATGGAATTTCCGCGTTATATACATCGAATCAAGGAATATAATCCGGGAAAACGAAGGCGAAGCCTTCGAGTGACTCCCAAGGGGCGAGAAGAGGCTGATCAAGAGGAGAAAGCAGGAAGTCTGGCTGAAAGAGGCGAGTTCGTTCACCGACGTAGCCATCCGATTCCATCTAGTTCGGATATTTCGTCGGGCTCAACCGAGAAAAAGAAGGACGACGTATTTTTTTTTTCCTCGTTTTTTTTTTCTCCTCTGTGTTTTCCTCTGTGTCGCCGAGAGCGTAAATCACGAGGCGAGTCTCGAAAACTGGGCGAAATGCGGATGGAGAGGAGCGAGAGTACAGGGCAGTTCGCGTACCGGGTGCTCGGAACTGCCCCCGTGGCCGGCATTCGACGAGGGATGGATAGACACAGTATACGTATACAGTGGAAACTGCTTTTGCAGAATGTCGTGGAGGACTCGAAGCGAATAACTGAGATTCCTGCGAAACTTGCTGTGCGCGCCCGAAGCCCGGCGACGAGATTGACAGTCAGACGAGGACAAATTGACGGTTTTGGGGTGGTCATTCGACGTTATCTTATTTTTTCATGCTTTCTATGCAACATTACCATCGTTATTTCATTTTCGTCATTTTCTTCATGCCAAAATCGACCCTTGGAGCATACCATTTTTTAAAAATATCTAGTAATCTATACCATCGTTCTCAACTTGCATATTCAACTTCGGAAAACATTTTTTTAATTGACTAGCCCATACACGCGCTTACCCAGTTGATGTATAAAAAAAAATAAAAATGATCGAAATAATCAAATTTAGGCTGAAGGGCCTCGGTCGATGGCCAATTGGTAATGTATGAATAAAAAGTATAATTTATAGGTTACAAAAAAATGTATTATGTTTATTTTATTGCCAATAAAGCACGATTACTACTACTAATAAAGTTTTTTGAGTTTTTCGTAAAAACTATCACGTTTGAAAAAAAAAATTAATGGCGAATTCGTCGTGTGCAGGCAAAAATACATCGAAATAAGGCGTTAAAAAAATAACAAATGAAGTGTTTTCGCACTTTTTTCGAAATTTGTCAGACCGAATGTGAGAGAACGAATAACACGACAACAATATTTATATCAAAAGTGCGAGATATTACCCACTGTTTTTCCAAAGAGGGATTCAGAGCAAAATAATTTTTTTGTCATGCACTATGCCCCAGGCCACAATTTCACTAATAACAATCGACTCAGAAGAACTCATTTTTAAAAATAATTCACCGAGTGCTCAATTTTTTAACAAAATAATCGACTAAGATTCGGACAGTAATTTGAAAAATAATAATCGACCAAGAAGAGTCGAAAAAGGGGATCAACCAGGGGCGAGGGGGGGGGGGCGAGGGTGGCTCGTAGAGGGGAGACAGAGAGGGAGACGTGAGCAATCAGTCACGGAGTTAATCCGGGTGTATGCAACAGCCCCCGAGGACTACTCCGGGCGATTGGTATCGCGTAAATATTCGTGCTGAGGGTCGGAACGTAGCGCGAGAGCGCAGGAGACCGCCCGAGGTTTAAGTCGAGGGGGTGTATAAGTCGGAGCCACCGAAACTGGGCGCATCATCCCCCCTCGGCACACGAGGCAAGCGACGATCTTCGCAACCACTGTGGCACTTTTTCTCTCTCGCTCTCGCAGCGGGGAACTCGTGGCCTCTGGCATCGGCTACAGCGGCAGCAGCAGCCACGCCGCTCGCTCTCACCCGGCGGCGAATAAAATTTTACGGCTGCGAAATCGCCCAATAATTGTTACGGCTCGCTTTGATCGCGTAAAACACGTCGTAAATGTCAAAGGGCCCTCCGCTCTAGCCACCGCGTGCACTGCGACGCTCTCTTGTCTCTCTATGGCATTACACGCTCTCCTTGTGTTGTGCGTCTGGCTGGAAGGGGGTTTTTCTCGTCGCTTACGGAATTACGCGTGATGGACCGACGAACCCCCCCCCCCCCCTCACTCCCTGCATTACGTCGCGTTATCGAGGAGACCGCGTAGATATTTTCCGCTCGCTTACACAACAAACCCTTTCGCTTCGCTGTTGCTGGGATGATGATTGACACGGGTCGGTCAGGTTGTGGGACTTTGTGACGTTTGACTGTGTCAATTGATATTGGGATTTTTCTGGGATTTTTTTTTTTATTGATGGTGTTTTAACCACTGATTCATCACATAAATTGTAATATTTATCACATAATCTGATATAGATAAAAATACAATCTTGTGCCGTTTCTTTTTCCTATGATGAATATTCAGACAATTTTTTAACAGTCGAGACAATATTGATCATAATAAACAAACATCATGATTTTTCTGTTGGCGAAAAAAATTCTAATCATAAAAATCGACCGATCCTTTATTGACTTTCCACAAAAAAATTCCACAATCGTTTTTATTTCTGCATCGTCTCAGTTGCTTCAGTTGCAACTGAGCATGAAAAAATTGTTTTGTTATAGGCAGCAAAAAAATGGCAATTTATTCGTTAGCTCAGCGAATTATTTCGCCTCCCCAGAAAAAAGTTTCGCTGTCCCCCAAATGATTTTCCAGCTACAAAGCAAACGCGTTTTGTGGTCACTCCGAATATCCCAAAACAAAGTCATTTTTCCCCAGCAGGTTGAGTGCCACTGTGTCCCAAACTGGTGTTGGTACAACCGAGCAGGACCACGTATACGTTTACACGTATCCACCACCAGCGCGATCCCCCGCTCGAGCTCCTGATCCTTAAACTCCTCAGCCTCAGCATCAGCAGCAGCAGCAGCAGCAGCGAGACTGGAGAGCCAGTCAGCAAAGCAGGATAGTTCAGCGAGTACGTGAGCTCGCGGGTTTCGCTCTCCTCTCGGCGTGTGTTTTGCGAGCGAGCGAGCGAGATAGAAGCCGGAGGATGGACGAGAGAAAGAGAGAGAGAGAGAGATTCGAACCCGACGCTGGGCACGGAACGCGCGGGGTGCACGGGAGGACGTAGGATGCGGGGCTCTTTTAATGAAACGCGAATGTTAGAATGACAGGAATGCTGCAAAATGGTCCGGGCGTGCTACTAGCTCCTCTCTCGCCTCGCCTGATGCATACGCCGTATATATATATAGATATATATATAAAGGATATATCTATATATCTATATATATACAGATATATCCTTTTCCCTTATTTTATATACATATATATATATATATATCTTTATATATTCTATATACCTGTATATACAAACTCGGTACTGTACGTACCGAGTCGAGTCCGGGTGTTGGTTAAACTACGACGACGTGCACATCGCGCACTCTCGTCGTCTTTTACCCACACAGAGACACCCAGGCAGAGTCCGCGCGTGTTTGTGTTTGTGAGGATTTCTGTGTGAAAAGCGCAAGGTTCCGACGTTCCTGATGTACTCGAGCGAGAGAAAGGGATAGAGGAAACCGTTCCGCAGCTTCGAGAGTCTCACCGTAGCAAATTAAGTCTCCACCGACTCGGCTCTGTAGCTGCTTTATTCACGCTCCTCTTTTTTTTTTGCGCGCGCGCGCGTTTCGCTTCCCTCCGACAAAGAAACGCGCGAGTGTTTTGTGTGTAGCGCCGGGGGAATTGGAGGCGTGAGTGACGGAATCTTTTTTAATCAGATCTTTGTGCGAGAATTCTTTTGTTGTGTCGCCGGGGAAAAAATAGTGCAAAAATGCGTGCGGACGGAAAGAAGAATTTGGGGGATGATGCGAATCTCGGTTTTTGGGCTGTTGAGAAACAAAGTCGCGGGTGAAGCAGCGATGAGAATTTTATTTCGAGAATAAAATCGTGTTTTCAACCAATTAAAATAATGTTTGAACATTAATTTGTATTCTGTAGTATCGAAATAATGTTCGAAAATAAAATTATTATTCTGGACTGCCAAAATAACATTCAAAAATAAATTAATATTTTAGGGTATTAAAATAATATTCGAAAATAAATTAATATTTTAGGGTATTAAAATAATATTCGAAAATAAATTAATATTTTAGGGTATTAAAATAATATTCGAAAATAAATTAATATTTTAGGGTATTAAAATAATATTCGAAAATAAATTAATATTTTAGGGTATTAAAATAATATTCGAAAATAAATTAATATTTTAGGGTATTAAAATAATATTCGAAAAAAATAGTATTTTAGGGTATTAACATAATATTCCAAAATAAATTCTTATTTCAAACTATTAAAATATTTGCAATTAAATTGATATTTTCTTGGAAATATGAATTTAAATCCCGAATGCATTCCTAATGCGTAAATGTGTAAAAAAGTTTTTTGTCCCACGACGAAGCTGAAACGTCGTGCAAAAAATGCCGTCTGCGAGTCCCATCGCGATTTATTATTTTGATTATTCCTACTCGCCGTGGGATTTTATCGTTCGGAAGTGGCGGTATAGGACAGGGCGAGAGTGCATAAACGTACGTTCCTGGGCGTGCGTGAGGAGCGAGCGCACGCGGGGGTGGTTTCCACTGGCACGACGAGAGCCGCACCGTGTGGACCTACGTCCCGTGTGGTACGCCGTATATATATCGGGGGGGGTGGACGAGATGCGGGGATCGGGGATAACATTCGGTACACCTGCGCCGTATATTGCGGAAATACCGGACTCGCCAGGCAATAAGAATTTATTTTTCCCTCGTCCTCGCGCCCGGAACGTTTTATTAATACTCCACCCTGGCCCCCTCGCTCCCTCCTTCTTCTTCTTCACCTCCTGCACCGCGTTGCGTCCAGCGGCCCCCCCCCTACGCTTTTCCCCCCGTACAGTCATCCTCCACGTATCCCTTATTCGTTTCTCGCGCGGTATTTTCCTCAGTGCGCCGCACTGCACCTTCGGAAATTGTAAAATAACGGCGCGAAAAAATAGCCCACAAAAACGTTAATTTGAGAGTAATTGATATATGGGTGGAAAAATTATCGGCGGGGCGGGAATAATTTTTTCGCCGGAAATAATTTTTTTGCCGATAGGTGAACGAATTAATTATTTTCGTCCATTAAAATGTTTTGATTTTAACAATGACATTTTTTTTCAGGAGTGAAATAAATTTCACTTATAGTTTTCTATGTCTTTGTCTATATTTGGATTACCTATTGAAATTTGTATTTTGTATTCCAGACATCATTTTTTCAGGAAAGTAAATTTATTTCGTTATCATTAAAAAAAAAAATTCGCTCTCACAGTTGAAGACGTCAGTTGTTAACGACGTGCGAAGCTATATATATCGATGATTGCTTGTATTTACATTCGGAAATGGCAAATTGAAAAAGTGGATAGAACGACAAGCGTTTTCGCGCGCGGGATGCCTCGGGGCAAGCTATTGATTACACGGTTCCGTTTCATTCTGTTATTTGCTTGTGGCGAGTGCATCATCTTCTGGTGTGTAATTTACCATAAGTGAGCGCCACTTTCGTAATATTACTGCAGTCGTCGGAGCGTCCGAGAGACGTGCGAATTGCCGAGTGTTGACTCCGGTCTATATAATAAAGTAGTGCGTTCACGGCGCTGCCGCTTTTTTTTTATGTCGCCTCTCGGGATTAGCTATGCAAAATCAGAATTCGTAACCGGCGCTTTTCCCACACTCGGAGAAAACTCCGCGGTCTGTGAATCAGAGATAACAAACTATTCATTTCGTGACTAGCCTCATCACTTTCAACCATCTGATTTATCCAAATTATTCTATTAAATAATCAATATCTACATAATTTAATACACTGAATAAATGACACATCATTAAATCCTTTTAATTCCAAATTTTCCAACCTGCCATTCAAACTACCAAAAAGTCCCCCAAAAAAATATTTACCACTCCCAAACATCACGCGGCAAAATAAAAATACCCAAAAAGAAAACCCCTAAAAATGTACCCATAAAAAAATGCCATCATCCCCAAAAATTCTCCTCCAGCCAAGAAGACATTCGACGTCGGGAGCAGCGGAAAGCAAAGCCGTGAGCGAGGAATCAGCCATCAGGAGTCAATTTTTTTCTCTTTCACGACGGAGGATCATCGGCCAATCGGCGGATAGTGCGGAGAAAGAGAGAGGCGCGCGCGCTCTGCCGTAGATCGTTTGGCGCGTTGCCCTTTACCTTCTATCCTCCGACGTCGACGTCGTCCACGTCGATTCGATACGTCTGGCGGAAAGCGTTTTCCCTCTCTCTCTCTCTCTCTCTCTCTCTCCCTCCCTCCCTCTCCCTATATATCTACGACCCCTCGGCGCGCGTTTCGCGGGGGTGGAACCGCGCGTGAGCGAGCCAGCAGCGGGAGGGGAGGCGAGGGGGTGGCTCGACTGGCTGGCTGCTGGCTCTGGCGGATACTGGCTCTGTATTTCCAACCCCCCACCCCCTCACCCCCCTCCTCGCCCCCTTCGTCCATCCACCCACCGTCGAGGGACGGGGGTGGATAGTGGGTGATGGTGGTGGTGGTGGTGGAGGTGCAGGAGGCAACGTGGCGTATTGATCGAGTGGCTCCCGCCACTGTGCAGAATTCTCTCTCTCACTCCGCTGCCGCCGAACTTCTGTCTCACCCGGTATAAACCGAGCCCGGCACCCGCCGCACAGTTTCTCGCTCTTCCTTTCCCCCGTCTTTATGTGTGTTTACGTTTGCGCCGTTTTTCACCCTCTTTCGCTCTTTCGCGATTTTTTTTTCTTTTTTTTTTCTTTTTTTTTTTTTGCAGTCTCGCTCACTCGCTCGCTCGGCGCGAGCCAAAACAAAGTTATTTTTGGGCCTCGGGAGGTCTATTGTCTCGATAACACTGATTGAACGAGCTACTTTTGGGAGTGACAAACATTTTTTCTTTTTTTTGGCGTTGGTCAGGGCGATCATTTTGAGCGGAGCGTTTGGAACGTTTGGGGTGAAGTGATGAGGTGGGTTTGGGATTATTTTTTTGGGATATGAATTATAAACTTTTTTTTGTTTGTTTGGGGAGGAAGTGAATTTATTGACAGGAGTGTTTTATTGACTCGTAATGCCGCACGGAGAAAATGACTTGGTTAAATGTACCAATTTTTTATTGGTTAAACAAAATTGGTTATTGTAACCAATAGTTTCATAGATTTAATACCGCACACTTGGTTCCTTTACCAACGGGAACTTGGTTCATACTTTAGTGCATATGACCAATAAAAATAGGTGCCTCGATCAAGGATTTGTAGCTAACCACGAGAATTGGTTGTCATGACTGCTGTTATGGGCATGTGACATACCGACCCGCACCTGAACAATTCGTAAGTGCGGTTTGTTGCGAATTATGAACGGATCGAAGCGAAAATAGAAATACAGACGCCACTAATGTGAATCTCGTTAATGAATTAGTCAGAATTTTTATTTTCGAAAAAAATAAATTACAGATCGATTACCTCCAGATTTTTGTTCTGGAGGTAATCGATCAGGAGGTAATCGATCTGCAATTTTTTTTTTTTTAATAAAAATTCTGACTAATTCATTAACGAGATTCACGTTACTGGCGTCTGTATTTCAATTTTCGCTTCGATTCGTTCATAATTCGCGAAAAACTGCACTTCCAAACTTTTGAGGTGCGCGTCGGTATTTCACATTGCCTTATAACCAAGTTTTTGGTAGGACTAAAGATTACCTATTTTATTGGATGGAACATCTAATTATTTTAGTTAGTACCGTCATCGGCCGTTAGTCCCGTAACCGCTTGAGGAAAAACTTCGTACTGCGTGTTTTTGCATTATAAGCCACGTGCGTGCGTTTATTGGCTTTAGTTTGTTTAAACATTCTGTCAGTGAGATCTGATTCCCATAATTCACAGTATTTCACGGTGAAAAATATGTTATACCATAACCGACAGCGTGGGTGCGCGGTCGGTGTATGGCTTTGTCGATCACCCAAGTTAAGCAACTCGACTCGCGGTCAGTACTTGGATGGGTGACCGCTTAGCGATGCACTAATTTGCGCGCCATCCCGAGGAACTTTACGAAGACCAAGGGGGTGGGAGAATAAAAGCCTGACGGCATACGCTGGAAAAAAAAAAATTTTTGGCTGCAATAAAAAAATTGATTGATTCAACCAAGAAAATTGGTTATTCTAGCCAAGTGCATTAGTTGCCCCAACCAAGTAAATTGGTTAAACCGGCCCGGTGAAATGGTTGCTCCAACCAAGTACATTGGTTATTCCAATTATTTAATCGTAGTTGGCTCGACCAATTACTTGGTTGCCGAAACTAATCTAATCTTACTAAGTTCCATTGGTTGATGCAACCAGAAAATCGTCTGGCGCATATATAACCAAGGCGATTCGTTGCAGATAACCAATTTCTTTGTTACACCAACCAAGTCGTTTTTTCCGTGCGGTGTTAACTTGGAATTATTCGTACCCCGCGCTTTTTGGTGTGGGAAACGTTATATTTATAAATTCGTCAATTGTCGTAAATCAGGATTCAGGATTTTAATATTTGGGTACGTATGACGACAAATAAATTACAATATTGACGATTTTATTATCCGCGAAACGAATTGTCGAAAAAATGATAATGTTTTAATCCGTGTTTGTGAAATTAAATTCAAGTTAAAAATCTGCATTAAAAATGAATTTTTACAGAGCTGCGATATGATAAAACACCCAATTTTTATTTCTTTGCCATAAGTAGAATTTTTTTATTTTTCTGGAAATTTGTTTATGAAATACAAATGTTAACAAAATATTTTAACAATTTTCCAATTCAGCAAAATGTTTTAGTTAAAAAAATGCATTTGTTGTCATTGTTAGAACAAAAACATTTCGTTCCGTCCTATTGCAGTATGGATACCCGTAGTTCGTATCATCGGAGGCAACGAGAGGTCGGGATGAGGCTTTGTATATTTCAGGACGACGATACGTATACGGCGAGAGGCGAGGAGCCCGCCGGATCGCCACCAGGCGAAGGTCCTTCTGCTCTCCACTCTCGCTCGTTTCATTTTTCGACGGTGCGACACTCGGGGGACTCGTTACTGCACCTCGCTCACTCGTCTATATGTGACTTCCATCTTCGCCCGAATGTCGGACGTATCCACTACCACCACCTCCTCCTCCTCCTCCTGGCTGGTCCTTCGACGAAAGGACAGTGCGAAGGGAGCGAATGAAAGAACTCGACAGAGAGAGAAAAAAAAGCACGACCAACACTATGTTCTCATTTCTTGCTATTCGAGTCTTTCAGTGCCATCTAATGAGAAGTTGAGTCCCACGAGAGCGTCAGCCCGTCGAGAGCCATTCGCGAAAGTGCACCAACTTTCGCTAAGAAGAGACTTTTCTCGTACTGCTGTACTGATTGAAAATAATGAATCGATTACCCGATCATTGAATCTTCTTTTTTTTCACTCCCTACTGCGGCTTTTTTCGTGCGACAACATTTTCAATCGTCATACGATTCTTTTTTTTTTAATACGATATTTTCTATGCTTTTCAGAAACCTTGTAGAAAAAATGCTGTAATTCTTCTCTTCATGAAACTCATCAAAAATATAATAATAATAATACTAATAATAATAATTATTATAATAAATTTAGATTCATCCACTACAATCTCGTGCATTTTTTATTAAAAAAAAATATTTTTCTGTAAATCACTTACGAAATGCATCGCAGGCTTTTGGAAAATATTAAATTGCCCGAGTGCATATATTTTCGTCGTCGCCAATTTCGAGCTCATTTTTCAGCTCCGACTTTTCGGACAGATCCGGGATGCGAGAGCGCGAGCTGCCCCGGGCGGAGGAGCCAATGGTGGACCAGTGACGCCATCGTCCTCGGCGCCGCGGAGCGAGCGGGCTCGGTCGAGGGAACGACGTCGAGGACGCCCGCGACACGGGGGCGTTCGATATCAAAGAGTGGAAAAAGAGCGCGCGGGCGGACGTGCAGCGCGCGCGGGGGAAAAGCGCGGCCCGCGTCAAAACTCGTTTTGTTTCAGCGTTTTCTCGTCCGCACGACGAGACTTCGTCCCTTTTTCTCCATCTCGCGTCGCGACTCGCAAGGAGCAAACATTCGCAATTGGTTGAGCAAGAAAGCCATAAATCTTGGGCCGTAACGCGGGCGCACTCGATCCAGATACAACTCGGTGGTTATATATCTATACGTGTGTATAAAATATACAGGTATAATAAAAGATGCGAGAAAATAGTTCGACGATGTTTCGCGGCGGTGGGAAAAAGGAGCGAGTTTCGCGCAGCACGAGACGACGACGACGACGACGACGACGACGATGAGTGTAACACGTACACCGACCAAAGGCTCGCCAGCTCGCGGCACTTCAGAACATTTTTATCCCCGGCTCGTCGAGCATGCATAATACATAAGTGCCGCTCCGGGGAGGAGGGCGCGACGCGGCGAAAGCCGCGAGGCGAAAGGAGCGGACCGCGCAGCCTGCGGAGCGCATCGAGAATTCAAAATCCCGAAGACTTTGCGCGAGAAAAACCACCGCCGCATATGCATCGGGGATCTCGGGAAAATGAGTTTGCCGCGGTTTTTCCGCGGCACGACGTTTTTCTCGCGGTCACCATTTTTTTCATTCGTTGCTGTCCAATTGAAAAAAATGAGTTTGACAATAATTACAAAATTAGTTACACGTAAGTTAGTGAAATAGAAGCTGGTAATATTGAAACTAATTTTCTAATTCGTTTTATGCTGAGAAAAAGGATTTGCACTTTTCAGATTTTTTTTTTAACATCGTTGAATTTACTTATCTAAAAAATAAAAAATGTAAGTTTAGCTCAAAAACATTCATTTTTATTTACCAATTGAAAAAAATGAGTTTGACAGTAATTAAAAAATTAGTTACACGTAAATTAGGGAAATAGACGCTGGTAGTATATTGAAACTAATTTACTAATTCGTGTTATGCTGAGAAAAAGAATTTGCACTTTTTAGAGATTTTTTTTTTTTTTTTTTTTGTTAACGTCATTGAATTTACTTATCCAAAAAATAAAAAATGTAAGTTTAGTTCAAAAACATTCATTTTTATTTACCTAAACATATTCAGTCTTCATGCCAAAAAATATAGCAGAGACATCGAAAATAAAAATTCATCATCACTCCCAAACTATCTTCCATGCCAGCACCAAAATCAAAAAACCCAATCCGAAAGTTATAACGAATCAACCACTTTCTAATCCAACCCTCAAAAACCCAAATCCCAGCCTCCAAAAATCCAGTTCCCCAACCTCCCCCCTCCCGATTGCCCCAATTCATTTTTCCCCCCGGCATCACAAAAAGGTGCTAAAACGTCCAGCACAATTTCGGAACCGCTATCACGTGCTTCGCGCTGTATCAGCGATCCGGGGCGACCGAGAGATCGACACGGGAAAAGAGACCGCGAGGCAGAGTGGCGGAGTGCTCGAATATAATATTCGAATTGGTGCTAGAAACTACCAGTGCGGTGGCCGCGCGCGCTGCGCCCGTCGGAGAGGCGAGAGACGTCCCTCTCTCTCTCTCTCTCTCTCTCTCTCTCTCTCTCTCGCAGCCACCAGGCCAGACACACACGGGACCTGTTGCTGTCGAGTTTACGGTGTTTTTACGAGCGACGTTACAGCCACCCCTGAGCACGGGGGTTGAACACACTCTCGCTCTCGCTCTCCTTGCCTCCTACTCCTCCTCCTCCCCGCGGCACCTCGCGTTACACTCTCGCCCTTCTGGAACCGCGAGGAGAGCGACGTCATCCCTCTTCGTCTCGTGCATTCGGCTGCGCGGCTGGTGCAGCGTATATAGAGATCGAGTGGGACTCTCCGTTTCGCTCGCGCCCCCGTCGCATCTTCCGGCTCGAATAATAATGACCCTAATCATTCGTGAACGAGCCGCGCGCGAGCGGAATCCACGTGGCTCCCGCCGCACGTGCTACGTGCAGTCGCGTAAATTCTCCACCAACTGCGAGCGCGTCGGGTTTCTCTGCTTCTCTGTCTCCGTCCCGCTCGTGTGGCCACCGACGAATTTATACATGATGTACGGGCGCGAGGCGGCGGACCCCTGCACTCCCAGGGGTCAATTGTTGAAGCGTACCAAAGCGTCGAGTGTACTCAACGTCTCTCCGGATAATTTAACCGCTCGAAGTGTCCGGACGCCTCGCGCGCGCTCCTCCTCGTGACTCTCTCTCTCGCTGTGTGTGCGCGCCGCGGCGAGTTGACGCTGTGTGAGAGTTTGCTGCGGTTAATTTAATGCTCCTACAGGTGTTCGTCAAAGCCACTGGGCGATGAATTACGGGTGTCACGTGTCGCAGACTCGTTGCGATTTGCTGTGGCGAGAATGTTGTGTAATTATTGAGAGTAATTAACAAATTAACAAGTTTAATAGCCACTTCTGTGCATCTTTTCAAAACGTCTAAGAAGAGGTTGGGTAACAAAGTGGATGCGGGGACTAATTTGTTTTCCTGGTGGAGGCTTTGGAATCAGTGTTGCATTTTGGTACTAATACTTATTGATCAGTTTTCGTTCTAATTTGAAAAATTTTAATGAGATTTCAAAAAAAGCCGGAAAATGTAGTCAATATTAAATTGAATTGCAAAAATAATCGAATTTCGATTTTTTTTTTTGCTTATGGATGCCTGTTATGAATTTTGACGGTTGTGGCTGGTTATGAAGTGACACGAAGTTAAATGTTGAGAAGGTAGATAAATTTGAAGAGTAAACATCAGTTGACAAATAAATAAAAACTGATTCAGTGTCTGGTGAATCCACAGCGAGAATTTTCACAAAGCGCCCGAGACTAAAAAGCGCAGGGATGATCGACGGCTTCGAGTATAGAGACTCGAGACACCCGAGGATTAATCAAACTTCGAAGTTTGCGCGGTGTGTAAACCGCGTGAGGCGAGAAGGCGAGGTACGTCAAGTTGGTCGAAAGAGCCGCATACGTGAGTCGAGCCCGGCGCGCTCCGGATTTCCCGGTGGCTCGTAACAAAGGGAGAAAAGCCGCCTCCTCCCCGCATCTATATATCCGAGTCCCGAGCAACTTGAAAACTCCGCTAAGCACGACGCCAACTCCCGCGTCTCCTCCGTGACTCCGTCTACTTCTTCTTCTCGGTCGCGCCCGGAAAGTGCCAAGTTTGTTGGCGCAACGAGAGACCAAGTTTGGTCTGTCGCAATTAAAAGTTTCGCGTTGCGTATTATTCATAATACTTCTTTGCCTCGGCACCGGCAAAGCCCTCGAAGCCTCCGCGCCCGCAGACTTCAACTTCCACGCGAGGCAAATCCTAAGGGCAAATCTCAAGCGGCGGGAATTCTGCGAAGAGAGGAAAGAAAAAGCGTTAGACAAGCTGGCGTTTGTGGAGAGAATCGTGTGAGTGAGCGCGTGCTGAAAATGTGTGAAGGCTGCGTTTATCATTTATGAAGGTAACACTGTTAAAAATATTTTTAAATGTAATATACTGTATGGGATGTTTTGGTGTAGGTTGCAAGTTTTTAGTTCAACTTAATATACAATTAAGACGTAAAATAAAAATAATTGTATATTGAACGCAAACTTTATATTAACTAGGCTAATCACACGTGCCTAAAAACTTTTCGCCAAAATCGGACCTCAGAAATATATTTTTCAAGATATCGACTTGTAACCTATACCATTATTCTCAAGTCGTATATTCTACCCCTAAAAACACTGGTTACTAACCTTTTTTAATTGATTTTGAAAAAAATATTTTTTGGCGATTTTTTTTCTATCAGAAATCGTAGATCCGATTCCGGACCGAAAATCGCTAGAATCGACCCCAATTTTTTTTCTTTTCAAAATATCGACTTGTAACCTATACCATTATTCTCAAGTCGTATATTCTACCCCTAAAAACACTGGTTACTAACCTTTTTTAATTGATTTTGAAAAAAATATTTTTTTGGCGATTTTTCTTCTATCAGAAATCGTAGATCCGACTCCGGACCGAAAATCGCTAAAATCGACCCCAATTTTTTTTCTTTTCAAAATATCGACTTGTAACCTATACCATTATTCCCAAGTCGTATATTCTACTCCTAAAAACACTGGTTACTTTTTAATTGATTTTGAAAAAAATATTTTTTTGGCGACGATCTTTCTGTCAGAAATCGTAGATCCGTCTCCGGACCGAAAATCGCCAAAATCAATCTCAGAAATATATTTCTTTTAATTCCATCTATAATAGGCTAATCAATTTTGCACTGCTGCGCTCTTATAAAGTTTTAAAAGATTACGTGCGTTGCCGCTCCTATCTTCTTATATCATTTGACACCAAACTGAATTTGTTTATCACGGACTTTCCTGACAACCAATCACAGCTCGAATAGAATGACAACAATGCTTTCCGTTACTCATAAGCTTTTTAAAATAGGGATCACCCAAAATGCCACAAAGCCGATGATCTCACACTCGACATTTACAAAGGTTCGAGAAGGGCATCAAATCCAGAGGTCAAATCTCGAGGAACGGACAGAAAAGTCATTAGACAAGTTGGCATTAATAGGGAAAATCATGCGAACGAGGCGCGTGCTGAGAATTCATCATCACGCCGTAGACGGCGGCACTTGGAAAGGGTTGAAAAGGGTGATAAGGTCAAGCGGCGCTTCGAAGGCGGCCGAGACTCGAGACGAGACGGGACCGGCAGACACCGCGCTAGACTTGGCTTGAGTGCAAAGACGCCGAGAGTTATAACGCGCGCTCTCGTCTATTCACTCTGTACACCCAACTCGCGCGCTCTCCGCTCTCCTCTCGCGTCCCTCCGTCTCGCCTACATCCGACCTCCTTGTCGTCCGAAGGGTCTAATGACCCGCGAAACGAGAGAAGCTCCTCGCCCCATGCAATCTCCATAGAATTACCATACGATTAAGAAGACCGTCGGCCAGCCTCCGGTCTATGATGTGCACCCATCACCATACTATCAGCGTAACTCAGGGATAGATAAAAGCGATTTCACCTACAAAAAACGTGGAGCGTAGAAAAAGGAGGGAGAATAAAACGACGTCTCGTCGTTCAATTAACTTTTTCGAGGCATCAGTCTCTCTCGCTGCCTGGTAGGTCGTTCGGAACGTTGTAACGTTGCTTTTTTTTTAACCCCTGAGGTATTCTTGATGAATAAATCTTGGAACCTTTCACGGGAATTTTCAGATGCGACTGAAGTTGTTCGCATTGTTCTTTGGCGCAGTGTTGATTAAATCAGTGTAAGGAGACTTTTGTAAAATTAGGTTAGTTAAAGTAATAATAAAAATTGTTTTTGTTAGAAAATTTCCGTGAAGTCGATTTTGGCTTTTTGGCGCCAAAGCGCCCGAATCTGATGACCCTAGCAAAAATCAATATTATATTTGCGACCCAGAGTGGTACGAATCACCACGTTTTTACACTTTTTCCCGATAAACTCAATTGAATTTATAGGATTGCCGAACCCGGCTGTATCGGTGTCTCAGTATCTGAGGAAAATTAAGCGGATTCGAGCGCTTTTCGCGCACCGCGATATTCGCAAGTGGAGCGACTGGAATCGAGTGAAATTGACTGCGCGCCAATGGGAGAGAAAATGTACAGGAGGCGAAGAATAGACTTAGTTTGCACGCGAATATAAAGGCCCCGGTGCACCACCGCCACCCGTTCCAGCGGCGACGCCGACGTGGACGACGATGCCGGTTATGTACGCGCCTTCAACCACCCAGCTTTACGAGCTTATTTTACTGGATTTTTATGATATAACATAGCCGGGGCTCACCTAGCCGACCGAAGTTTATAGCCCCGTGTGAGAGATTTTATCGCGACGTAACGTATGGTTTGTTAAATCGCTTGCTCTGTCCCCTGTATACACGATATACCCTCTCTATTTATCTGCCCTCTCCGCTTTTTCCTACCCTTTTCGTGCACTCCACTCGTTCGCCACTTCCATCCGTGCGCTACCTGCGCCGCCAAGTCAAGCAGGTTGCCAGTATTTTCTACCTGCGCGGTACACGAAAAACATCCGGATTCTTCGGAACCAAAAACAACGCCTGATTTATCTCGTGTTTACAGCTGTTAATTTCACACTTTTTCCATGTCATTTTCACCCACTGGTTTTTCCAATTTTACAATTCACGAAACGAAGAAAAATAATTTATTTGTTCGGAAAATAAATTTACTATATGAAAATTAGATTTGTTTTTTTTTTATTTTAGTGTAAATTATGGAAAAAAAAGTATTTGTAGGCTTTTAATAATTCTGTAATTCTTTCTGTGTCAGAAGTTCGTTCCCATAACAATTATTCTTTTTCATTCCCGCCATCAATTAGAATTCAGCGTTTATCAGACTGAGAGCCCGAGATCCGTTTCTACGACTGCTAAGCCCGAGTTCCAAGCCAGAGGAGCGAGAGAGCAGAGAGGAAGTTGCCAAGAGCCGATGGCCGTAACAGCGACTTCCGGCCGACGCGAGCGAGAGAGAGAGAGGGAGAGAGAAACCCGTCTCTGGTGTAATTAAGGGAGACGTACGCAAGTAGTACACGATGTCGTTAACGGTACACACACGCGGGGCGGTCTATGCATAACTCGCTGCGTTTCAGGTTCAATTTATCAGTCTCACGTCGGGCACGACGGTAACTAGACCGACGATGGATCGCGAGCCTCCATTTTATCCCTGGCAACTGTTGATGTGTTTTTTTTTCTTCAAATCTACAGAAATGAAAAAAAATGTCACGAAGAAAAAAAAGCATATATACAGTTTTCCACAATTCGTTGATTGAATCAGTGTGACGAGAATTACGTCAAATTTGATTGCGACAAAAATTTAAAAATAAAAAAATTGCCTCTTTTAATAAATGATATTTACAAAATCCAGTAAAAACGGATTGCAACTAGCGTTTTCGGGGGTAGAATATGCGACTTGAGAACCGGCAATGTAGGTGAAAAGTCGATATTCCGAAAATACAATTTCTCCGAGGTCGGTTCTGGCAAATTTCGGTCCGTAGCCAAATATATAATTTCTGAACAGTAACTAGATCGCCTACAATGAATCGCGAGTCTCCATTTTATCCCCGGCAACCGTTGACGTGTTTCTTTTTCTTCGTTCCCTGCGGGGGAGGAGATCCGACTCGTTGTGCAGAAGCAACTTATTCCCACACATGACCAAAAAAAAAACGAAATTCACGAACAAAAAAAACATATATACAGCTTTTCACGATCCGTGTACGAACGGGTTCGTTAGTCGTCGGCGTCTTTGGTCGAAACGAGCTCTCGGTTAAACCAGCTCGGCCGCGATCGACTGGACTCGACTCGGGAGGTGGCGAGCGAGGGGGACGCGAACCGGGGGAGCAGCCGAGGATCCCGCGAGTCCGGTTCACCTTGACTGCCGCGCTCGTCGCCGTCGCCGCCGCCGCCCGTTTGCCCTATCTGCATGCGGCGCGCAGAGGGCAAATGCGGCGCGGCAGAGGACGAAGAGAGCACAACACACGAGCGCAGCGTCGGCCGGGGGAGCCTCGGAGGCCGAAGGAGAAGGAAGGAAGGAGCGCGCCGATACGTTAGAGGGAAAAACCGCATTCCGCGGGGTGGGAAGACGAAACTCGACTCTCCTGCTCGTCCGCTTTTATTTCGCTCCTCATTCTTTTTTTCTCCACCGTGCGGCTTTTGAGTCTTCCTATCTCGTAATAACACGTTATAATGACGATGATAACGGCAATAATAATAATAATGATAACAGCGACGGCGATGATGGTGATAGTAGGAATAGATTCGGCTAAAAGCGCAACGTTTAATAAAGGCGCCTTTTTAATTATATACACGCGAATTAAGTGGCCGTGCACAATGTGTGAAGGAGTTTGTGGTTTGATGATTCCTCTTTCATTTCATTTCGCTTCTGCCTCTTCTTCCCCTCCTGCCGCTGGTTTTTATTGTTCTTTTTTCTCTTCTTTTCTCTTTTCCTCCCGTTTGTCGCGCCTTCGCCTTGTTCTCCTTCTCGGTATCCACTGTTTCCACCTCGGTAATTTTTTGTTTCTATTTTTTTTTTTCTTCTTTTTCCTCGCTTATTCACGCTGAATTAAGAAAGCCTCCTATCAGATCCCAGCGAGTGCGAAGCGTGTAATAAACAACACGCCCTTAACGATCCAATAAAAAACCTGATTGCGATCGCTCTCGAGTGCAAATGCTCGCAGGTTTCGCGCGCCACTCGGTCTCTCTCTCTTTCTCTCCCTCGCTCTCGGCTTTATCTATCGGGAGTGAAACTCAAATTGATTGAGACTTGTTTACGGCGCGCTTTGCGAATTTTCTCCGGTGGGCCACGAGGCAGATGCGCAGAAAGAGGGCCAACGTTTTTTTTAGCGAGACGAAAAATACTAATTTAATTAATTTTGAATTTTTTTAATACGATTTTTTGAAAAATCAATAATGAACATTGGAAAAATTATTCCTCAATTTCCCACGATTATTAATATTGATTAACATACAAATTGAACGTACACATATTTTCCACGTCACCGACTCGCGTAACGAGTCGAATCACCACCAGGAAAAATCACATGTCGGCGAGTCTCGACCCACGTTTGTTTTTCCCGCGAGAGTCTCGGCCTTATCTATCAAGATTGAGACTGAAATTGATTGAGACTTGTCTACGGCGCGTCTCGCGAATTTTCCTCGATGAGTCACAAGACAGATGCTCGGAAATAGGATCAATTTATAGCAACATTTTCAACGCAGTGACACGAAGAGAAATTATAAATCCTCAATTATTTAATGACGATTTCTTTTTAATTAATCACAAATATTGCAAAAAATTATTCCCCAATTTCCCACGATCATAAACGTTGATTACAAATTGATCTTGCATAAATTTCCCGCGTCGCCGACTCGCGTAACGCGTCGAATCCCCGCCAGGAAAAATCACACGTGGGCGAGTCACACAACCCACGTTCGTTTTTCCCGCGAATCTCCCGGCTTTCTAATACCCGCGAGAGGCTCATTCGGCTCCGCTTATTCAGCCCGAGTCGTTAAATCCCCGTGTGTATGATCCCATAACTGTCCGGCCATCGGCGATCCTATCGTCGTTCGAGGCGATGATATACCATACATAAATAAGCGGAAAGAAGAAGCAGCAGCAGAAGAAGAGGCAAAAAAAAGAAAAAAAGGGAGGAGGACCCCGATTAGATCAGGAAGGTCGTGAGCGTCGGGCGTATTGGCAAAGTGCATCGTTGCACACACACAGAGCCTTTCACTCGTCGCTTCAGGAGAAGCAGGAAGAGGGGGGAGGGGGGGGGGGGCTTGAGCGACGCGGGGCCGATTCGCTCCCCGGCTTAGCCGTTTTTCCGCCTACCGCGGGCAAACGGCAACGGCAAAAACACACTCAACCAATTTTAATATTACATCAGAGCGCGAGCGCGTCGTAAATAACGTACTGACAAGTTTATCGCGCTCATTAATTGCCGGATAATTAGCGTCGTATCGCCGCGAAGCGATCGCCGGGTATAAATATTACGAAGAAACAAATAACGGCGCAACAATGTAGAGCGCGAGAGCCGACGGGAAAATCGAGCGACTCGTTCGCCCCGCCGTATGGAAACAGCATTCGCGCTCGTCGCGCTTCGCAGACCGGAACTCCGACGATCTCGATCTTTTCTTTCATTCTTTCTATCTCTCCACGACGACGACGACGACGACGACGACGACTGCGACTACGAGCGAGGGAAGTCGAATAAAAATAGAGGAGAGGAGGAGGAACGCGCATTCTGTGTACGCAGCCACCTCGCCTCACACTGTTTGCTCTACGGACGCGGCTATAGATATAGACACGACGTTCCGGTTTATTCCGCTCGCTCCGCGCCGGGCATGATACGCGCGCTATATCTGCGGGACGACGACGTCTGTCGCTCGACAACGAAGCTCGTTGACTACGCATGAGGGGCGCATCCACCAACCCCCTCCACTCTTCACCCACCCCACCCCACCCCGTTTGTCCTCCGCGCGGGGCGAACGTCGAGAGATCGGTGGAGAAAAATAAAGGGGATAAAGAGACGCGAGGATAAAATTGCGCTCGCGGAAGTCGCGAAAACTTCGCGATACTTCGTGCACCTTCCGCCTGCGAAACTTCCCGCCGTCGCGATGCTTCCTGGTTTTTGACGACGCGCGTTCTCCGCGCTATCTGCCGCGTTGGCATCGATTGCGCGACTGACGTACCGGGCTTGTGTTCCGCGAGAACAGCTGACTGGAAGGAAGATGGGATTTTTTTTGCTTGACGACTTTGGGAACTTGCGAAAAATTCAGAAATTGAGATATCGGACTCTGCGAGACGGCATTTTCTTTGGGACGCGGTTTTCTTTGGAACGAGAGAAGAAGAATTGGGATCGGTTGATGGAAAAAAATTTGAGGTTGATTTTAGTGGTCACTAAATTTAGCTAAATGTGCGAAAAATAGTACATTATGCTACAAGGGAGGGAAGAGCGCTATTTTCACCGAGTGCGAGGTTTGCTGCCCGAGCGGAGCGAGGGCAGCACGAGCACGAGGTGAAAAAGGCGCTCCCTCCCGCGTAGCATACGATACTTTTTTTCCGACTAAGCTGAAATGCGGGAACCGGTGGCGGAGGGCGGCCGGGGGGGGGGGGTGCAGGGGCGAGCCCCTGGTGGGGTCCAGGGGTGAAGCCCCTGGTGGGGTCCGGGGCGAAGCCCCGGTGGGGTCCAGGGGCGAAGCCCCTGGTGGGGTCCGGGGCGAAGCCCCGGTGGGGGGTTGGGGGGGCGAAGCCCCCCCACTGAAGACACAACAATTTTTTAATGACACTTAACCTCCAGTCGCTCAATCATACACGTCTAAGCGTTTCCCGCCCGTTGCCTAATGGCGTCTCTCTTAGTCGTTGCGAGCGCTGCGGTGGTCACGCTGAGAACTGTGAGCGGGTCAAAAAAAGTGGGCAAGATGCCCTAGGGAGCTTTGGCCGCTATTTCTGCCCGCTGCGCATGCGCACTGCTCGAAGTCAGAAATCGACTATTTTCCTCCCGCTTTTCAGGGGAGAAAACACGCCATTTCAGCGCAGTCGGGAAAAAAATATATTTTTTAATCCCTCATCTTATATATTTTTTGGAAAGTTGTTTGTCTGTTTGTCTGTTTGTCAGATCGCAAAAAAACGAAAGAAACCCCTTCTAAAAATTTGCGATTTTTGAGGGTCTGACTTTAACATCCTGTAAAAAATTCAGAACTGAAGATATTGCGTTCCGCTTTGCGGCATTCTCTTGATTATAGACTTTTCTCTCGAACGAGAAAAGAAACCCCAGGTTTGGTCGATCGAAAAAAAGTAACCTCGATTTTAGCGAAGTGACAAAATTTCGAAAAAAGTGAAAAATCATTTTTTCCATTTTTCTCATCGAATTTCATGTTTTTCGGGCAAACAACGGTGCTTTTAGGAATCAACTGGAAATTTTTCATCGGATAGGGTCTTCAAACTTTACGAAATCGAAAAATGTTTTTTTGACGATTTCGTCAAATTTGGACGTTAATTTCACTTTAATTTCCTTAACGATCGAACTCAATTTCTCGTTAAAGCCGCAAAAATGGAGTGACCAAACGGCCGCACTTATGGGAACGTCGACTGTACAAAATTTCGTTGCCCGGTAAACAGGATAGCGGCGTCGGCGTCCAGATCGGACGAGGGCCAAGGGCTGTCCAAATCCCGGAGGTGGTCAGGGTAGGAAGGGGCCCGGGTTCGGTCTCGTCGGCGAGCGAGAGAGAGCGCGAGACACCGAACAGCGGGTGGGACCGAGGCCGACGGCGACTGAACCGCCTGCGCTGGAAATCCTGCGAATTTTCGAGGGCTCGAGGCGACTCTGCCTGATACCCGGGCCACGATCCCTCGGGAAACCGAGGCGAGAAAGCCCGCTCTCTTTTTTCCTACCTCTCCCCGTGTCTCTCTCTCCCTCTCAGGGGTCGTGCAAAGAGACCTCAAAATAAAAGACCAAGTCGGAGAGCATCAAAACTCGCCCGCAAATTGACCCCGAAATCTAAATACACGAGACGAAAAAAAAAAAAACAACAACCCGAGAAAACATTTCACCGAATTATCGTCATTACTTCACGACGTTACGATTCGTTTAATTAATTTAACACGCGATAAAAAAAATCGCGAGAGGCTATTCGGACTCAGTCCGGCTGAGCTTTGTGGGACTCAGTAAAAAAGAAAGAAGCGACTAAAACGGCGTGAAACACTCGCGAATTCGTCGGTACATAAAGGAGAGGATCGAGAGGTCCTCACGAGTTATCCCGAACGCGCGTTATATAGCGCGGGAGAACGCTGATTATATTAAATGGCTGGTAAAACGGTCTGCTTAACATAGCGTTTATCTGCTCTTCCTTGGTTTTACTACTTTTTCACTGCCTCGTCAGCCATTGCCCATAAACTCTCGGGGCTGCCGTGCGCGCCCCACAGCAGCGGCCGCGGCGGCGGCGGCGGCAGCCTCGAGTGTCCTTCACGCTTTGTCTCGCTCCCTCGGCCGTCGGCTCGTATACCAACAGCCGCAGTCCCGGCGCGGCGCTTCTCCCCTCCCTCTCGCGCCTTCTCGTTTCCACGCTTTTCTTCCTCGTATTTCCGTCCGACTTTCACACTCGCTCGATCTCCCATTGCTGTCTCTCTCTCTCTCCTTCTCTCTCTCGCCGTCTCGCTTCCTTCAACCCCGTCGCTCATTTTCTCTCTCGCTGCACATTTTCCATCCTTGTTACGCCGATCCCCCCGTCTCGTCGCCCGCCACGCTGCCTGACCTATATGGGGTGTCTGCGCAAAAGCAACCACTCCACTCTATTCCGCTCCGCACTCGAGACGATTCGATCATAAATTCAACCGGCGAGAGGTCTACTCAATACGATTCGACGCGATTCCGCAATACACAAACAGAGAGGAGGAAGACACCGGAATCGCCGAGCACATAGATTTTTTTAGTACCGCGATATGGCGACTGAAATGGACGTAAAGTTTTCAATGTCGATGGAAAATCGTTTTTGTAATATTTATTATTCAATTTATTAATTCACCCCGGATCAGCAGACAAAAAAATATCCAAGTTAATAATTCTCGTCTCCACGTAAACGAGAAAGTAAAAAATTAATCGAAACTTCCAATATTCCTGAACCCCAAATTCGCGACTGAAAGAAATAAAATAAGTACCTCAGAAAGCATTAATTATTTACAGCTCAATTCGCCGTCATCCCATCACCTTAAATTTTTACCCGTCAGCACCCGACCCAAAATATCCCCAAAATCACCGGCCACTTTTTTCCCCGCCGTTTATCCCCGGAAACAATAATCCCCGCCGTGCAATTACCGAAAATTCCCTCCGACGCCCGGAGGTTTAATTTTAACGACCAAAGCGTTCTTATTGAAAGCTTATTTATAAGTCAATCATCGGGACGTGAGCCTCGGTTACAGCGAGCGCGATGCGCGAGTCGAAACCCGTTCGGCCGAGCCGAGCTGCTGTGTATCGGGACGATGTAGCAGCAGCAGCAGCAGCAGCAGCAACAGAAGAAGCAGTAAGCAACTATATACATAGAACCCGAGCCGAGATCGGTGGATCGCCGTTGCGGCGGCGTCGTCGCTCGCCTCGCGGTCGTTCCCCCTCGGATTGTTCGAAGAAATATACATACTGGCGCATATATGCGTGCACGCACATCGTGAGCCGAGAGCGCGCGGCGCTGGACTCGAGCGAGCGAGTGAGAGAGAGAGAGAGAGTGGGGGACGAAGACGGAGAAAGACAAAGAGAGCAAGCTGAGCGAGCGAGCGAGCGCGCGGCTGTTGCCTCAGCTGTGATACCGAGAAGGACGGAGGGAGGGAGATCGAGTCAGGCTCGGAATGCCTCGCGCGAGAGATCCGGACGGTGGAGTCTTTGTAAACCGCGCGCACCAACCCCGATTCCTCTCGGTTTCGACGCAGCGTGAAGGAGACCTCCCTCCCCCCCTTTACCTTTTTTCCTCTTTCTCTCCACGACTCTCCTTTCCTTTTTTAATTCTTTATTCCTCGCGCTCTCGGAACGCCGAGTTTCGAGTCGAATCCGATTCGCTTTTCATCGCGAAGAGCGGAGAAACACTGACGGGGGGAGAAGGAGGGAGGGGGGGGGGGGAGACGGAGAAAGAGGAGAGAAAAGGAGACCGAGAGCAGTCGGTTGTGTCTCGTGGGGCGACCGGCCGGATCAGCCCTCGTGGGCGTGGAGGAAGAGAGCGTAGCACCCTAAAAGCTAAAACCCCAGACGACCCTCAGGGTTCGAACCTTTCTCATTCCCCTCGAAAACTACTCGGGAGAAAGACGGATAGATGGATATGTGCACTGTATAGCAGTGCTGTGTATATCGTGTGTATATATATATAAATGCGTGTGTGCATATATATATATATGGGGGACACGGCTACATAGTAACAGAGTCAACCCTCCCTCCCCCCCCGCCGAAAGGCAAAATAATTGCGCGTTTCGTGGTCTCTTGATCCTCGCGCGGAAAAGTAATCCAAACACGGCATAAAAATTATGTTTACGAGTTTCGAATGGGGACGTTGAAGCACCCCCGTCGACGCTCGAAGCCCCGGCGCTGTTTAGCCCCCCGTACGCGACGTCGACACTGGCGAGATATATGTTCCCCCGTTTGCTCCTTGCAGCCCACCGATCGCCACGGGACGGAGAGCTGTTTTATTTTTGGAAAGGACGAGCGCCGCGCGTCGACACACGACATGACGGATCTTTCGTCCGCGTGCGCGTGGAACGAAATTTGAGTCCTGAAATTATTACCAAGCGTGAATGACTTATGCTCTGGGAAATAAGTCATTCACGCTGGTAAATTGTGTAGATTTTATGTAACGAGAATATGCGGAAAATGGCTGTGATAAAAATTACGGTGAAATCAGACAATTCAAAATATTTGTAAAAAAAAAGTTATCATCGAGGATGCAATACTAAATTAGATAGGAATTTAAAAATATATATAGATTTGAATCATAAATAATGTTTTCAATCACCTATATTGATTTGTAAATTATAATTATTATTATTATTATTATTATTATTATTATTATTATTATTATTATTTGCATAGCGGTAGCTATTTTTGACGGAGGACATAATATTCACGTAAAATTGGTTTTATTGTTGCAGCCGCACGCCGCGCGCGATACAGGAAAGCATAACAGCTGTGCGGCGTCGGGCAACCGAGATAAGGACTCTCATCGATCACGCAGAGCGCGCTCTGACAGGGAGATCATATTCCGGGAAACGTGTTCGCCGCTTTTATACCAAGAGACGCACGACATGCAGAGCGCGAGAGAAGGAGAGGAAGAGGTGGGAGGCAGAGGAGACGTGTCCGAAACGTGAACAGAGTGACTCGAGGATTTTTGTAATCCCGACTGAGTGAGCCTGCCGCGAGCTGTTGGGAAAGGATTCCCTTCGAAGTCGGGGGCAAAGGGCACGACGGAGGTGTGATAATGGCCGAGCGAGATGATTATGCACTAGGCGGACGCGTCACTTAAGGGCTCACCTGTCTTCTCCTTGATCTCGCAAAGGACGGAGAACAGCGCTGGCTTCATTCTGTGGCAGTTCAGGGTGTGTTTTCTGAGGACAAACAAAGACGGAAGTTGGGTTATTTTAAGACGTGAGTAACCCGCGTGAATTGATTTTTTTTTATTTTTTAAATCAAAATCGCGTCAGGCCTCCCACGAGTACATTTATAATTTTTATAATAAAAAAATTGTAATTCTTCGAAAAATTGTATTCCAACGATTCCTCAACAATTGCATTACGCGACAGTCCGCTCGGGCCACGGTAAACACAGGTGACGAGCGCGACGGAGAGGCCATCGGCGTCCTCACACACGTATCTCGCGATTTCGTATTCATGGTTGCGGACGATCGTGACGCGAGACCGATTGTGCCGATTATTATCCGGCGTTCGAGTAGAAAAAAGAAACGGTATCGGGACACGCAACGCGCGAGGACCGTCGAGAGACGAATTGCGAAGAGCGCCGCGATGATACGCACGACATTGTTATGATTATTGCGATTGTGATGCAATGGGAATAAAAATTTATCGCGACGAAGTTGGTGTTTTTGAATCATTCAATTACATCTCCGCGATGTTGGACGTACCACGAGGCTGCACGAAGCGACGGCAAGAAATAACGTTTTACCCGCGCTTTCGCGTACGGACAAGATTTCTCGTTATTCGAACAAATATAACGCGCAATCGTTGCTATAAAATTCACGTGCAACGCTATTTCTCGCTTAGCCGCATAACGAATAACAATCGATCACGGTTTGTCGTTGTCTGTGACTGCATTTTTTACCGTCGCTTCAGCTAAACATTCGTTGCCGCAAATTTTTGGGTCTTCCGTTACCCGATTTTACGTGAAAAGATAATTAGATAAATTGATCATTAAGCAGCTGCTCATAAATCGTATTAGCCATCAAAATTGACTATGCAGCAACAACAACAAACAAAATGATTTCCGCGGGTTTCAAGGTTTTTTCAGATCAACGCAACACGTCGATTTATGATGTTGAAGTTTGCATCGTTGGAATGCAACGAAATTCAGAAGAAAAAAAGAATTATAATTAACCCAAATTATAAAATTAGGTATAAAAAGTCACCAACATCAATTAGTTCGTATGATAATTTTTCGTACGTAATTTCATCATTTGGGTTAAATAGAATGAATTTTTTTTTCTGAATTTCGTTGCATTCCAACGATGCAAACTTCACCATCACGTCGATTTTCGTTGATTTACCTCGCTTGCGCCTCGTCCAAGCTCTGATCCGTGATATTCATAATCTGCTGTAGAATCTCGCCGATGTCCTGTTTCCGCGCCTCGACGCTCTGATCGGGGCCCTGGGCCGCCGATCCGTCGACGGGTCCCATGCTGCCGTAGCCGCCGCTGTTCTGGGCTCCCTGACCCTGTTGTCCGCCCATCAGACTCACGCTCGAACCTCCGTGTTGCAGCATCCTTCCAGTGTCATCCATCAACCGAGGATACGTGCGTGTGTTGTTATCCGCTGGCGCGATTTGACTTCTCCACCCGTTACTCGTTTAATCCCCCCGTCGCGCGGTGCACGCAGCAACAGCACCGATCACCGCCGGTGTCGATCCCACGTCAAAGTCGTTCACCATTCGCCGGAACGGTGGATTCGTTATTTCTCGTCTATCGTACCGCGATTCTCCTCACGTATTATTATTATCCTCGCACGTGGCTCCCGCCTATTTTCACCTCTCCGTCTCCCGGTTCTCGCACTAAACGTCACTGCCTCTCTCTCTCTCCCCGATTCCCGCCGGAGACACGGAGTATAATTTGCAAAAAATATATATTACTTCACTCTCTGTACGACTCGCGAGAAAGAGACACGCGAACAAAACTATACAGCGTCGATCCGTCGCCGAGCCCCGTATCGGGCTCTTTGTCGTGTTTTATATTATTTCGTTTCGTTTTTTTTTTTTAGGTTATGGAGCGCGCTTCTCGCGTTCCCGTTGCCGCGGAGGCTCGGATAAGACTCGCGTGCGACTCCCGCACAATCACGCAGGATCCCGACGACGACAAAGACACGCGACGTGTCCTCCTCGTCTCTCCACCTTCTCCTCTTTCCCTCCTGTCGCACTCGCGCGTAGCCCCGCGATTTCCGCGTTTTTCGCAACAAAACTTTCGTCCCCCCGAACACCCCGAGTTGTACACTAGTAGTATACGCGAGTTTCGAGCGCGGTGCGTTTAAAGCATCACCGGGCTCTATAAAATGGTGTCTATTTGACGGATTGTCGAATATTTCTCTTACTTATTTAGTTAATTCAATGTATGTATTATTATTATTTTATGTTTATTTTCTTTTATTACGTATACACGTTTTCAAGGTCGCTCTGTACGCGGCGATACCCCTCCCGTCCGAGGGGTCACTGTCTACTACTACTCCGTCACCACGGTGATCGTCAAAATCGTGGGCCGCCGCCGCCGCCGCCGCCGTCGTCGTTTCTGTCTCCCTCTCCGTCACACGCTCGTTCTCTCTCTCTCTCTTTCTCTCTCACTCTCACGCGCACTCCACGTATACTCTCCTCCTCTGTCTCGATGTGTTTCGCTCAGCGAGAGCGTTTCGTGAAAACCGACGCTCCTCTCTCGCGCACGCACCACTCTCTCACGTTCTCCCGACACACGTATCTCACACGCGACTCTCCGCGCCCCCCCTCGCTGTTCCCCTCCTCACTCTCTCGCTCTCTCGCTCGCTCCTCCGTCCTTCCCGTGGTTCCCTTTGTCGTCTCGCGTTCCTCGGTTTATCAGCGCGAGCAGCGATTCAGCGTTCGACGAGACATCCGCGCGCACTAACCAACATCGCCTTCTGGGACACCCACTCCGCCTTACAAGGCAACGCGCGGACCGTTTGTGTCGCACTTAGCCGACTCGCTTTTCCCGATCCTCGGGAGCGTCAGGTCCGCGTGTGCGTGCATAACTCAAATGCACCGGTTGCTTGTGTGCGTGAACGCCATTCGACGGCCATGGCCGACTCGGCCAATCAGCGGGCTCGGCGCGTCGTCTCCCTCTCGCCCCTCGGCCGCGCGACCGCCTCGTCTCTGTCTCTCTCTCGACGCCGCCGCCGCCGGAGTGTCGTTCGTACGCCGCTCGCACGCGTGTTTCTCACCGTCGCGATCGCAACGTGCACGCCGGTCGGACGGTCTGCGCTTCCCGCACGAGGAACCACGGCCACGAGCCTCGCTGGTTTTCGCGTTGATTTTCGTCGGACGCCGTCGGCTGTCTGTTCGAACGAAAATCCACGCGAAATTGGCTTCTACCCCGACGTTACCTTCAACGCGCACCGAACGCGCACCGCTCGCACTGACTTCCAAGCTCCGCCCACATCGGCTGGTCGTCGTTTTTTTTCTCACGCTTCGGGCTTTATTTACCACCCGTTATCTCGAGTGATTAGCGGGTTAACCGCGAGAAACCGATCGGAAGGCGTGAAATATATTTAAAGAAGGATTCTCGCGATAAAGCGTAAAAACTACCTCGCTGAAATAACATTAGAGCCGAAAATCGCGGGGCGCATGCGCGGAGAATTAGGATGGCCGTCTTTTGCCGCCACGTTCGGATTCCACGCGAGCACGACCGACGAATTAAGTTCGAATGCATTTTATTGGCGAACTTGAATCGTTGTGTCGTATTGGAATTTGCGAGCATAATTTAATTAGCAGCTTATTCAGCATTGTCATGTGGTGTAACTTAAAATTCAGGACTGATATATGTTAGTCGAAATTGAATCGCTGTTAGCTGATTCTCCAACGTCGTCTGTATTGACGAAACTCTAGAAACAAATGTTTACCAATGAATCCAATGTCCATTTTTCCAAAATTGTACTTAAACTATTAAAGTAATTTGATTTTGAATCACTCATGAAAGTCTCGAAAAACTAACCTCTCCTTCGTTCGAAAACTCGAATAAGCCGCCGGCCAGCGTCGAAAGCTTCTCAGAAACCTCACCACGGCGCTCTCGGTCGGTGTCGTGTTTCAGTCGACTCCGGATCTGTAAAATTGGTGTGACGAGTTGTCGAATTCTCCGCTGAAAAACACGACACACGCCGGGCGTCTTGCGGGCGCGACGTACTGTAAACAAAGAGGCCATTCAGCTCACGTGAGTCTCGAGACAAAGAACGCGTCTTCGAACGTTAAAACGAAAAGTACGCGATGGAGCCGCAAAAATATTACGAATTTGAAAACAACGTTTACTGCGTCCACTTCGCGAACAGAACTGGCCTGTCGATCGAGGAAATAACCGAAATCTTCTCGTCGTTCGGTCGCATCGCAAGCGTGACGAAAGCCGGTGACGATTACGGCTACCGTTTCGTGAAGTACCGAGACGAGGAGGACGTCATAAGATGCGTCGAGGGGATGCGGAATCATCCGGTGATAAAGCTCAAGGTAAAGGATCACAATCGCAAGAAAAGCGGAAATCGAGCGAACAACTACGACGTCTCGAACGGCCAGAAGAGTTACAACAATGACAGACAAAGGTCGGAGTCACGCGACAACAATAATCGCCGACCGTTCGAAACTCCAACTGCGCAAACGAGCGTCAAGAGTCCCGAGAACAATTCACGGAACTTGAGTTCAAATAATTCCAACGCACATTTCAAAGACAATTCTGCAGGGGAGCAAACAAAAAATGATGCTCAGAAAGCTGTGGTTGACACTAAGGATGTCGAGACAAAGGCAAATAAAATTCCGGGTACCCAAGGAGCCAATTTTGCGACTGCTAAGCCCGTTACGCCTCTGCGTCAGCCTGAAGTCGCTGCCGAGACTTTCATGCCTGCGTACGCCAAAATGTCTATCCCGGAAACTGTGAAAAGTTCTGGAAAACCCTTGGATAATTTGTCGGAAGCTAAAAAATATTTTACCGGCAAATCACTGGTTTACAAACCACAAACTGCTGCTAAGGATTTCAGCGCAGTTGCTCCTCCGATCGTGCCGGAACCTGCTGTACCCGTTGTTACTCCTGATGTGGTTGCTGCTGAGATTCCAAGGCTCGTGGATAAGAATTCTGCTTCTAGAAGAGCGGAGGATAACGGAGGAACGAAGATCCCTGAACCTGCAGTTGAAGTTGAGCCTGAAACTGTAACAGCTGAAGAAGTCGTCGTCGCCAACATTCACAGCGATTTTGGAGTACATTACATTCTTCATCTCATTCAGAAACACGATCCGCTTTGCGTCAGCGAGATGAAGATAATACCGACGCTGGGTTTGCGCTACTGCATTGTCTACCTGCAGTCGCTGCACCAGGCGTACGCGATCGAGAAGGAGCTCGACAGATTCCAGTTGTGTGGGAAGGACTTGATTGTACTGAGACCCCAACGATTGATGAAACTGACTTCAGTAGCTTAATGAAGATGAGAGAGAGATTATGAAGAATGAGTGGAGAGCATAGAGAAATTATTGTTGAGATAGTCGCGTTTCGAATAGCCGATTTTATGCGTTTCATAATTACGAAAGACCTTTCGTGAAAAATGTTCCTATGAAATCTCATGACACCCATGACTTGTATTGATATTGCACCAGTTAAAAATCTGGAGACGACGACTTATTAATTTTTAAGCTGCCGATTGTAACGCGCGATTTTTCTTCATTTCTTTTCTTTCTCCGAAGAATTTCAAAGATTCGCTGGCCAAAGACATTTGTGTAGGACCTCGCCAAATTTGTTTATTACTACTTACCCTACTTTAAGATTCAAAGGCATCTGAAGCATTCAATCAATTATACAGTTTATGGTGCCACACAGAAGCTTCGACTACCATCCTAATTTGACTGTTAATAAAGTTATTACTTTTAAGCATTTTTATTATAAAAGATTTTACGACAGAGCTGTTAAACAAATGTATAGTTTTAAAGAATCGTATTACGAGTGAATCTCGGATTCCAAATCGTGCCTTAAGTAAGACAACTTTGGTGTCTTGACGAGCCGTCTATAGATTACTATTAATCGCTAACTAAATCGCGAAATGCATCTACTTGCATTTTTTTCTTAACAAAAGGATTGCACGTGACATTGCAAAACAGTGACTAAAGACTAAATAATTTTTGTTAAAAGTCACAAAAAAAGTATCTCTCACACTGAAAGAAAAATCTGATAATTTCAAAGAAAATTTCTTATTTCGTTAATTCCTCGATTAAATGTCCACAAACAAATCAAATTTTTATTTATCATTATTAGTCACTCATTTTTCTTTCAGTGCAATCAGCGCAAATTACCAACAGAACTCATTCGAATCTGACCCGAGCTACGACTCAACCAAGCGCCCCGAATCGACAACTGCGTTAATCGCATCTGTAAACGAGCAATGAAATACACAAATGTGCAATTGGAGCTCTCGGTCTTGTCAATCATCCATCCCACGTTGCGTTGTAATTTATACAAATAGCGGTTGCATTTATTTTCATAAGAAAAATACAAAATCGGTGTATTACGTACAATTAACGGACTATGTCGTATGACTAATTGTTATACTCGGGAGCGAAGCACGTTGATGACGAAGAGAATCGAAATTCGCGAGAGAGACGCGTTGCCGTCGGCCAATTAGCTTCGGTACCATGCGAGATCTCGTTGGTGTTGCGATTAGGCATTGTGAGGAAAAAAAAAACAAACAAAAACAGACGCAAGAATTACACGAACCCGAAACAGTTATAAGTACGTAAACCAATGGGCGAAGCGTCGCGGCTCGCGATGCCCGTCAGAGCCTTTCGAGAATTCATTATCTGCGATTGCGCTCGCTGAATTAACATGCGCTTAAGGGTATGTGGGTTAGTAAAATATAAATAGATTACGCGCGTTACCGTGAGCTCGCCGTGACGCGATAAACCTTCTGGTGGCTCGCGCTCGCTCGCGCGCTCGCGGTATCTTTCCTCGCTTTTTCTCTTTCTCTCTCTCTCTCTCGCGGTTCTTTCTTAATTCCCTTATCGTCATTCGTTGCTCGTTATCATTTCTTCTACCGTTTAATCTCTCGGCTCACTTTGTTCCTCTTTTACGATTTCTACAGATCATCGTGCGACAACTATTTGTAACTTATAGACGGATGCCCGGATTTCGCGACGCCACGAAGTTCAGGAGCTCGTCGCTGTCCTCGCAGACGAAGGGTTTGAGGTGGTGGCAGGCGACGTCGTGCCATTTGATGCCGTCGTTGTAGAAGTTGTTCAGGATCGACAGGCAGGACTCGTCGTTGCCCTGAAATCGTGGGTGAGATGAGAATTAATATTCGCCGATATTTTATTGCGCAAGCCGGTTAATTAATTCCTCGATTTTTTTATCAGGTACCTGAGCGGCTTCACGGTTATCCGGCTGGGCTTGTCCGTATCCTCCGGTGTTGCTCCAGTCTCCGGAGTTGCGCTGAGTCGTCGATCCGATCTTGGCGCCGGATCCCGACCAGAACCATCCGTTGACGTTCTGCGGCTGAAGATCGGGACGGTCGCATCCGTTGAAGTTGCACTTGCGTCCGGAAGTCCAGATGAAACGCACATTGCCTGGAGGATCAGATTTCGTGGATTAAGAAACGCCGACAGGATTTTAAAAAATGCGTAGGCTGTAACTTTTTTTACAGTTTCCACACAGTCGCCCAAAAAGCAAAATTACTGTGCTCATTAAAAGTAAGAGCATTTAATTTCTCTTATTACTAATCCGCTGTAGATCTCTCGACACCTCACGTTGTTCCCTCGAGTACAAAACCGCGTGAAAACGGAAAATTAGCGTGTAATTATCCTCGTTAAATACAAAGTACTCCAATTGATTAACAAACATCCCACAAAGCGTACGGAGGCGCAGCCCGTGCTTAATTACCGCATGAAAATCCGCCGTTTCCAGAATCTCAATATATAATGAGAGAAAACAATTTGGAAGTGAATGAAAGATAGATCTTCGCGCATCTCGCAATTTCCGAGTACAAAATCGTGTGCGAACGAGGACGCACGATTATTATCGCTCATTTTCATACGCCCGGCAATTTTTCGTTACTGATCCACCGCGGTTTCCCAACAGGTATCGTCGCGTCGTGGATTGCGGAGGATTCGAAGGAAAACAAAATAGCGAAGAAATCGTCACGAGCATCAACAGTCCACCGCGGGAGCTCATCTTCACGGATCAGCGCCGGGAGAGTGACGGTCGCGTCGCAATTATCCGACCACCGCTCCACTTTTCCGCGGGACGCAGCGGCGACGGACGTCCCAGTGAAAATGTCGAGGGAAAAGCGTAATTAATTAATTAATCCGCTCCATAATTTCATAAAAAGAAAGGACACGCCCGTAACTCTTCCACGGTATCTCCTCGATCGTCTCCGCGCGTTTCTAATGGAAACCCCCCTTCGAATGAACACCGTCTTCCTCGCAGGAATATCTGCCGGCTTCATCTCGGCCGAGGAGAGACGGTTCGGAGATGCTTTTGCAAGAGGCCGCGGGCGCGCGCGTCGAAGTTACGTATCGCGATCCTCTTATGCTCTCATTTGCTCCACTCACTCGTACTAAATCGAGCGAGTATCTCGCTCACGTCGAACCCGCCGCGCTTCTCGGCGCGGTACGTCGCTCTTTTCCTTTTCTTTCCTGTATTTTTTTTTTTTCGTTTTATTTCGTGTCCATTGCTCGAGTGAAAGTTGGCTCGCCGCGCGTCCTCGAGGCTATCGGGATGTTGCGTTTTATTATTTTACTTTTTCTTTTTTTTTTCCTTCAACCTCAAGCGCACGTCTATAATTCGCATTTTATTTCGCACTAAGCGTGCACGAGAATCCGCGATTAAGATGACGTTCCCGGATTCGCGAATAATTTCAATAAGGAAATACCACGCGATAATCTTAACGAGATGTTGAAATTATTCACTCGTCGCGGAAGATGTCCCGGGCAATCGGTATGTACGAGCCACTTATGACGCCGTAAATGCACACTACAAGGTTCTCCTCTCTTTTGCATTGTAAATTCGTTTCGGAACAAGTTAAAAATGAGATAATAACTGTTCGGCGCGCGAGTGAACGGGACACTCGAGGTCTCGATGCTGTATTTACCTCGCGCGATTCTCTGCTTGATGAATTCGTTCTCCTGGGGAGTCTCGAGAGACACCGCGTCCATGCAGTGACGACGGCAGATGTTTCGGGCGTCTAGCCAGTCAACCTCCAGGCTTCTTGTGGGCTGATGTTCCCAACTGAAGAAGTACGAGTGTGCTACTCCCCTTCCATCCCTGTACGAAGCGTGGCGAACACCTAAAATCGACAAGAAGACATAAGTTATTTTATCCTACTAAACCATATGGGGCCACATCATTTTGCCGAAAAATCATTTTGCCGAATCGTCGAGTTGCCGAAAAACAGATCGCCGATCGTTATTTGGCCGTATCGTCGTATTGCCGAATCGACATTTTTCCGAAAAGTCGTATTGCCGACTGTCATTTGCCCGAATCGTCGCATTGCCGAATCGACATTTTTTCGAAAAATCAGATCTCAGGAATTATGTTGCCTGAAACGTTGCCGAATCTTGCAAATAATTTTATATATATTTTTTTTGGGCAAGTTGTCTGCCTGTTTCGTTCGTAAAGATAATAATTCGGCAAAACAACATTCGTCTTTATAAACTCTCGGTAATGTGACGATTCGGCAAATTGACGATTCGGCAAAATGACGATTCGGCAAAATGACATTCGGCATTTTTATTTTTCGGCAAAGAAACGATTCGGCAATATGGCTTTCGGCGAAACCACGATTCGGCAGACTGATTTTTCGGCAAAACGATGTGGCCCCAACCATATGCGCGCCTCTTGCACTTATAATGGAAAAAAAAAAATTCATGAGGATAAAATCCGCTTGGAACAAAATTTAAAAAAAAACCTTTCACGATTCTCACGTCAATCTGGTTACGTATTAATGCTTATTGAAAAATAATTTGTTAACACGGTAAACGATCGTCTTAATAGGTAGCAATTAATTCATTAATTACTATGTATGATTTATAGTCCACGATAGCGGAGTCATAAACAGCAGCGGGTGGCAAAGCGACGCTCGGCTATCCGCCAGGATCTACAAATCACGATGGTTGATCAATCGAGGAAGGTATAAACCCAACTTTCACGACCCCCGACTCATTAACCGATGCCCACGCGGATGCCAACAAAATAACGTGCAGTGCGCTACGTCGCTGCTGTACATGCGTCGCTGCATCTCGCGCTTGGCAATGCGCACGAAGTGAAAACGCTTCGGGTTTCGTGATAAACGACGGGTATGCCATTCACGATAAAAACTCGCGATGCTCCGGGAACCTCTGAACGAGGCGTTTGACCCCGGTAGCGCGCTGGGAGATTCCGCGCTATGCAACCATTCGGACAGGTACATTAGAAAGTTGTTGAAATTTCGTGCCGTCCGCTCGATCCACGAGCGCCAACAATCATCGATCACCGGATGCCTCGACTCGCGCGGGATCCCACGCGATTAATTAATCTGTTTACACCCCGCAGATGTGGAATTGTACTCACGGTTGGCGCAACTCCGGGGATCCGGCAACGCGAGTCTGCGCTGCGCCGAGACTGCGACGATTCCGAAGAATAAGAGGTATATAGCCTTCATCGTTTGTTACCTGAAAGCAGAGACAAAAAAATCGTTTATTGGCTACACTTAATTATCAGAAATTATGAAACATTTTACACCAACGCATTTTGATGCTGGAACCAGATATTCACAGCGAGTGTTATTTATGGCAAGTTTATGGAGTTATGACATTTTATATACATACGATTGAATGATAATCTTATCTCGGTTTTTACATTAATTTGTAATTATTATAAATCAAATTTATTCTTACTCGTTTAAATTGATTTTTAATGTGGTAAGTTATTTCTTCGAATAAAATGTAACTTGTTGTCAAGATAAGACGGTCATTCATCTTAAACCGACGTTTTGCAAGCCTTAAGCTATTTCGGTGCGTGAACGTTCCGCGAGCCTCGGATCGCGCGGTAACCGTGTTGCGTCCATCCGTTGTCACGGTGAATGGCTCGCGAGCCTCTTCTCTTAATTAATACGTCAGCGGCTTCGATTTATATTCCAGACGTAAGCGTCCCCTGACCCTGGACATCTTGGGAAAGACACGTCGGAGCCCCGCGCAGAAACGCATCGGAGCACAGAGACGGATTTGAAAGTCTCGGTCAAGCGACCCTGACACAAACGCGTCTTTTTTTTACGCGAAGACCCGAGGGGACGTCTGTCGACGAGTCACCCGAATACTCCAGTATCCTAAGAGTTTCGCTCAAGGTCGAGGAACGAGGATGACCGATTTTTTCCACTTCACTCGCGGTGAGTTGTATGCCCCTTTGTGTATCTTAACAACTAGGCAGTTAAAAAGAAGAAAAAATAAAAATAAAGATCATCGGGGATCTCTCGAGGTCGCACGATCTCTCGGTGCCCACTAACGACCGGAGACTTTCGAGAGTTTCACTGGTAACGCTCTCGATATTCCCTAATTGATCCACAACCGCATAACCGTTCTCTCCGCAACGATAGATCATCCGCAAGAATTTCGAGCTCTCCGTGCCCCAGTAAGACTTATTTATCGTGGCGCATCTTTACGACTCTTTCTTTGTCCCGCGAAACAATTTGAAAAAAAAAGATACTCCTGAAACTCCTCGCCGGCCAATAAAACTGAAATGTGTCTTTAATTGCAGATGACCGTGGTCCTCGGCGCGAGGAGACTCTGAAAGACGTTCGCCACGGCTGTGACGAGTTAATCGGCTGCTCTTGAGCTCCTGTCCCGCTGCACTTTGCGCTCCACCGCGGTGAAAGCCGCGCGCGCGCACGCTGCCTATCGGTTCGTGAGATCTTCCCCAGGGGAATTCGATCACGTACACCGGTACAGCGCCGAGGACTCCTCGGCGAAATGGAACACATCTATGCGCCGCGGCGTTCATTCTTCTCTCCGCGGCGAAATAATCTCCCACGGCCGCGGAGTAAAAGTAAAAGCAAAAGCGAGTAAGAGTCCCGCCGTCGTGGAGGCCCCCGTCGACGCGGAGAAAAGCGATCTGGAAATCGCGGGGATCCTCGAGGCGAAGCGATAACCAAGCGCGGAGCTCGACCCGCAGACACCGAACCGGAGGTTGTTGTTTCTGCAAGCGCGAGCTGCCTCCTCGTCTGTGCCCAGCACTTTTCGCGCTCGTTCGCCGGCTCGCCGACGCACGTGAGACGACGACGCCACCGGAGTGTTACAAAATTAACACGCGACGTTGGGCAACGATTTCTGGCGCGTATTGCACGCCCGGAGTGGCCGTCGTCGCCGCGTCTGCGGGTCATATAATGCGGATTACGGTATTGTGCGAGGGGGCTACATCCGCGTGTAACGAGCTCGACTGCATCGCCAGATAAAGAGAATTACGAGAAAAAACGAGTGAGGAAAGAAAAAAACAGCAACGCACATGGAGGATAGACGAGGCGTTGCGAGTCGCGTTGGGCCGACGCCGGGACGCTTGTAACGGGCACCAGAAGACCGATGACCGAGTGCACGCGGCGCGAGTCCAGCCTGGACGAAACAATGCCGTTTCTGGGGAGCCGCTCGACCGCTACGCGCGCGCGCCACGAACGCCCGGCGACTCTCCTGGCCCAGTTAACGTGTCTCGCCCGACGCGCTGCCCCGGATTTAATGATGCTACGATTTAATGCACTGGGCCAGCGCGCATACAGCTCGCGGTCGCTAGACAACGTCCGTTCGTTAGCCACGCGACTTGGAGACGCGTTTTACCCGCGTCGAATCGTAAACGGCAGCGCGTATCGTCGTCGGGGCGCCTTTCACGCGCAAAAGGTCGTACGCGATTGAGTTCGGTGATTGAAGAAATTGGACGAGCCCGCTCGAGGAGTTGTAAATCAATTTTCTTTCTGTAATTGACGCTCGCGCCCGGCTCGCCAACTCGCGGCAACTTTGTTGCGGTCCGATCGCGGGACTCTCACTCGCGTGATTTATGAGAGGAGGCGAAGCGAGTTTGACGAATGACGCGGCATTTAGCGTGCGAACTGCTCGAAACGTTTAGTGTTCGTTTCCATTGAGGGTGAAGAAAACTCGTTCACACATGAACTGGTGTATTAAATTTAATACACAAGGCAGATTTAAATTTAAAGTAGTTTCTAGACATTTCTTTGAAAAACAGGAGATTTAAAAATATTTAAAAGAAATGTTAGTTGATCAATAAAATTGTGAACACTGCAAGTTTGAGTGAATCGAAATTTGTAGAAAAAAAAACTTCGCTTCTGGTGGCTTCAAGCATAAGTGAAGTTTCTAGACTTCAACTTCTTCTTGACGGCTCGACGACGATAATTAACGCGGCATAATAACTGTTATCGTCGCGAAAAGAGAAAGAAAAGCGACAACCCGCGGATGTTTACGAGCGCCGTGGCTCGTTATTCCCTTCGCCGATTCCCTTTTCCCCGCTCGCGAGTCACCAACGACGTATTTCGAAATTCGACGCTCGCTCCGCGAGCCTCTCTAAGTCCAAAGATCGCAATCTCCGATATTTTCTCGGATCGACCGCGACGACACCGCGGCAGCCGATAAGAATTTAATGGCAGAGCCGAAGTGAGAGGTCGGCGGTCGACACGAACCTGTGCAGACGAAGCCGCATCCTTTCGAACTGCATCCTTTCCTACGTGCAGATCCAGCCACGTTGTTGCGCACAAACTCCGCGAGATCGGCTCGACTCTCGACTGTAATTAATTCTGTCTCTCGAAGATTTCATGGCAATTCAGGAAGAGCCGTAATCCCACCTTCCAACCACCGAGTCCCCCCTCGTATCATGAATTTTAATTGCTGACCACCGCAGCGTTTCATTCGAAAGCGAAATGCAGCTTAAGGCGAACTGATGAAAGGTGCATCAGTCGCATTTCCTTGTGAGAAATGTCACTGCAATAATAAATAGTGTAATGAACGTCTCTCGACTCACCCAGGGGATTTTGCGCAACTGGCTTGAATTTGAAGAAACAACAAAAAAAGAAAACGCGAACCGTCTCTGCCGCCTCGTAACACCGCGATACAAAATTCCTAATACAGTGTAAGAGCCCGGCGAGCCTCATAAACTCCGGACTGACGCTGAAATTGTATACGACTGTGAAAGTCGAGTGCAATTCCCGGTGCGCGAATCAGGGAGATTGACCAATGTTCGTCTCGCACGACTCGACGAGAAGATTCACTCTCATCTGGAGTGGCTTCTGTCGCAACTCTGACCGCGCCGTCCGAAGGGCATAAATCTTTCCAACGTGCATTCCACGCACCTGCAGGCTTGTCCATCGTACCTGGAATAACAAGGGAGCGCACTGAGTGTTTTATCGACAGATCATGTAACCCGCGATACGCGATACGTTCTTTGGCCAACGAGGCGATGTAATAACAAAGCGTCGACGCAACTCGTGTAATCATCTCGTTGGCATGCGAGGTGCGTTAATTAATTTGAAGAAAAAAATAAGCTCAGTGGATAAGCTCTGCGGTCAATCGAGCGAGGAAAATGCTACGGTTGTATCGCGTGTTATACTTATAAATTGCGCTCCATGAGAAAATTAGTATTTTCGCGCCGGAGGGGGGAAAAAAATTACGCAATTCTATAGTACTCGCCCGTATAAGGTGAAAGTGTGTGCACACATGTATAACGAAGCGCCGCGCTCGATTACGTCAGTAACTTAAGCGATTATGATGGAGGAAGCGGCGAGAGCGACCGGGGGGCACGACTGAAAATGCGGCAAATTACAACTGGAGCTAATCGTCCTGTCGTCGTTCGCGTGAGCTATTAGCCGGCTCGGCGCAGCGTGGAGGGATTTTGCGAAAAAGATTCGTCCCACCCGCGACGATCACTCGGTAATTGTAAATCGGTGTCTGCTCGCAGTTGGTCAATATTATTCCGAGGACTTGGCTAACGTTGCAATTCTTGGCAGGCGTAGTCGATATTTTAACTGATTGTGAGTGTCCATTAGCCAATGTTTACATCAGGTTTAGCTGACTTTTTAAGCAATAGGCACTCGTGGCTCGGGTACTAACGCGTGCTCGCGTTCAAATGAGTGGAACGAAAAGAAATGTTTGCTGATTTTTTGCCAAATTGTATCAAATTGGGTCTAGTTGAAAAATGATGAAATGGACCTCTGGAGCATACAAAACTTTTTTTTTTCTTCAAAATATCGACTTTTGACCTATGCCATTGTTCTTAACTCGCATATTCTACCCTGGAAAATAGTATCTCTACTTGATATCGAAAGAAAAAAAATTCGGTGTTCATTTGTCAGAATTCATAAAACCAAACCTGGATGAAAAACGGCAAAATCGACTCTTGAGAGTCCAAACTTTTTTTCTTCAAAATCCCGACTTTTATCCTATCCCAATCTATTCTCAACTAGCATATTCTATCCCCGAAAACACTGGTTCCAACCCATTTTTACATGATTTCGAGAAATACATATATTATTTTTGAACTTTTTACATCAGAACTCTCAATTCCGAATATCGCTCAAAAAACGTAAAAAATCTGCTCCTCAATGTTTTCACATTAATTTACCACCTGCCCAGCTGTCTTTTTCCTCCTCTAATTAATCACTTCTCATACTGTTTCAGCAATCCCCTTTCTTCAGTCCCGACGAGTCGAGCGCGACCGAGTGCATCGCTAACCGGGGCTAACCAGTTCGCAAGCGAATTATGTGTGTCGTCCTCGTGGCTCGCGGTCGTCTCGGTCGTGTCTCGGCGGCTCGCACGTTCGGGCCCCAGTGACCCGATGCCTCGGCGTGCGCGCGCAAGTCGCTTCGCCGAAGGATCGAGGAATGCGCGACCGCCTCTTAGCGCAAAAAAAAAACAACACATTGTATACGGACACGAAGCGTGAGTTCCCGCTTCGATTCTCGCGCGCGTTCGACTCAACATCAACAGGAGACAAAAAAGCGAAGAAAAGAAGAAGAAAAAAAGCGTCTTCCCGTTTGCTCGTCCGCCAGGCGAGCGGACGGCGGGTTTCTTGGGATTCGATTGTACTCGGGCTCTGTGTGCCCGTTTAATTTCGAATTCACCGCGCGAACCGCAGTTCGTTGTGCTCGATCGGCTCGAACGCGACTCGAGCGCCAAAATCGTTTCCGCGTTTCACCCCGCGAGCGATATGTCGGAAGTGAAAATTGATGCTCATCTTACGAGGCGCGTGACGTGTATATATATATATATTTTTTTTTTTTATGTTTATCTATAGACACATGGATGAAATTACGCGGCATCCTTCGTCCCGATCGCTTCCTTCGCTCTCGCGAGCCATAAATTATTGGCCACGAGAGGCGCAGCGGACGAGACGCGGAGCGTGCGAACGCAGAGCCGCGAGATGATTGTGTTTAACTTTCTAAGTCGCTTAGGGGAAGTCCGCGGGCGGGTTACGCCGGGCAAAGTGCCCGGGGGAAACGTAGCACGCGCCTCGAATGGGACTCGATATTCGATTACTTATTTCTCGTTTGGAGCCTCCGCAGCTGGATTTTTTTATCGCGAGCTTTCACCCGGAATAACGCGTCGTGGATTCTGCTATTCAGCGATTTATATGAGGTGATGATTTTTTTATGAGCATCACAACAATGCTGAATGTGAGCGGCAACGAAATTACACGTCTCAATTTTTGCAACAAAACTCGATATATTCTGAATTTTATTATCAAATTTGTTTAGCTTTTTTTTTACTTAAATTATTTTATTTAAAAATGTGTAATTTTTATCAAATTATTGTAATTTTTCGAATTATTCAGATTTCATAGTACGATTTTGAGTGCTTTTTTAGTTCTTACATTATTTAATTAAAAAATGTCTCATTTTCGTCGAGTTACTTTTATTTTTAGAATAATTTGGTTTTTTGATATTATTTTTAATAATCTTGCAACCGTTTTCGGTTGATTCCTTTTGCGCGACGAAATGAGTAGCGAGGAACGTGAGCCGAATGTGGAATCGTCGCTAGTTGTCTTTCTCTCTCGAGGTTTGTTTGGCCCAAATACTTTTAGGCGCGGTTACGTGTGGCACTCGACTGGGGCAACGGTACATCTCGGATCTCTCGAGAGGTATCCTACCGCACTGGCTACACCGCGCCGCATGTCAAAGCCAACGTTGATCCGCCGCGGTCAGCCTCGCTCGCTCTTGCCGTAGGCCCGGGATTCGAACCCAAAATGAGACCAAAAACGAATGCCCGTGAGCTCGTTGGCGCCGCCGGGCGAGAACCAGACGCGGGGGCAATTAAATTATTTCTTTCTCGTACCGTTATCGGAAACTTCTCGTACTTTCGAATGTCGCGTGATTTGTCTGCCACTCGTCTCGTGGCTTTTTTCCTGCCGAAATATATTTTTTGTAAACATCCTTGCATTATTAATTTCAAAACTAAAACACACGACTTTTTTTTACGATTTACGTTACCCAAAGTAGAATTCAGAAAATTAACATTTTTGCAAGAAAAATTGTAAAAAAATTAATGAACCGAACTAATACTTCAAACACTTAAAAATCATCAGCTGATAAATTGAATAAATTAAATAAAAATAACCATCTTTTATCTTAAGTTTCCTGACATCATAGAATTCAATAAAACCTCCTGTAATTTTACTTCTCACTCGTTTATTAAATTGAATACACTAATTTATGCAAAAAAGCTTCCTTCACTTATAGTGGAAGCTCATAATAAATATTTTTCAACTAGCCATCATTCAGCTCTGCCCGACACTTAACGATCCCCCGGACGGATGTGACGAGAGAAAAAAAAACGCAAAGAAGTAAACGAAGCTGCGATCTACGCATTATAATATCTCGCCGTGGTGGATACGGCGCGTCGGATTCTCGGATCTCGAATCGACGAGCCGCGGCGGCAGCCGGATGCACGCGAGAATCGTGCCAGTTTTCTTACGTCGTTCTCCCGATCGGCACAGCCCGCGGGACGTGCGTACGTCGCGCCCGGTTGACAATACGGACACACGGAGAGGCGCGCAGGCCGTTCGCGAGAAATGGGGAATCCACGACGAGCGCGCCAACCCGAACGCCCGCGGTGCGAGTATGAGACACGCGCGGCGGGTATAACGAACGATCCGGCGAGTCGCAGGCCGCGAGCCAGTGTGGTACGTACAACCGTTAGCTGGCCGGCTTTACACTGTTTCGTGGAGTTCCGAGATCCGAGCTCCGGCTGCGCGCACCAAGTTTCGCTTCCAGCTCGCGCGACTACTTAGCGGTCAATCAAAATAATCCGCGTCGCTTTGAGATATGCGTTTTTTCCCTTCTACAGTAATCGCAGTGATTTTACTGTCGGTAAAGTCGTACGACGTGATGCTAATCTAGCGCTCGAACAGCTTTGCAGCGACTCGGCAGCATTGAGGATGATCGCATCTCTTATTATTCGAGTTGATGTCTAATTTTTTTACTTCTAGGATTTACGGAACGCTTTTGTATAAAAGACCATTTAACTCGTCATTCGGAATTTAACAAAAAAATATTTTCGTACCTTTAAAGCGGAACAAAAATGATGCCACAAAATGGTAATTAATCGTTTTGTAAAACGCTAAAAATTAATAAAGCACAAAATGAGTACGCTGGTGTAAAATTGTAATTTCCGTTAAGTATCCGATTACTTGTGAAATACAGATGGAAATTTCCTCCGACCGATCATCAACGACAAACATCTCTTTTGCCTCCAGAATTTACCGCTCAACAAACGTTATTCTTCTACACTCGTCGATATTTTCGTCCTCTGTCTAGCGGTTACGAGTCTCCACACGTCACATTGCATAATTGTCGCTTGGTTTAGCGCCGCACGCGTGAGACTTTTTGTATCACAATATCGCGTTCCTTCAATGAAAAAAAAAAAAAACCTCCAGTCAACAATAGGTGATCTTCCATTACGCGGTGCATACGGAACTTGCGCAATTACCGCCCGCCTCGCGTATTATTATGTCTAATTAGCCGTGAAGTCAGTGACCCGTCTTGTAAACACGCCGGCTCTTTAGTCGAGCCGCCTGCGAACGCGGGCGGCATCGTCGCAATCTCCGTTGTCGCGAATATAAATCCAATCGCAATTACGTCCCCGCGGTATTTTCGCCCCGAACGCGAAATCCTTAAATTATCGGCGCACTTCGGTCTTATATTTCACGCATTAATCCACTCTCGACTGCCGGACTCGCGCAGCCCGTTACTTCTCGCGCCCGGGGAACCCGTCAGTCCCGTCCGACCAGTCCGCGGTGTTTTCGGTCGTCGCGTCATCAATTAAATTACAATGCGGCTCGTGCATCGCGAGATATTCGCACCGAAACGAAATACATCGACCCCGGCGTCTCCGGCAATCTTTATTTTCACAACGAGCGTCATAATTCCTACCAGAAGCGTCAAAACATAACCCGATAGATACATTTTTCGCTGCCAACTCGAAGAAACGAAAAAAAAACATGCGCACAGCTTTTCTATTGGTCGAGCGAGACGTCTTCGAAACGTCCTCAATCCTCAATAAATCACACGTTATGCCAGCCGACACTTTCTACAAACATTCGGTTATTCACACAACACGAATTCACGACTCGCTATTTTACAACAAAAAAAATATATATATGACTTACGGTTTCTTGCGTTGCGGGGAAGATTGGCTGGCGTGGTTGACTGTCGCGGCGCTGATATCGGAAGAACGTCGTACGGGGGTTGCGTCTCGCTGCGACCTTACGAATGGGAATTACAAAGAAGGAATGAACTGTCGGGCGATCGTGATGAGCCAGTATATAGTCGGCCCACATTCCCTGGTGCTACGAGTAACCTAAATTGCTCCCACCATCATCCGCGGCACCACCACCACCGCCGTCCCCGTCGAGCTATCGAGGAGCCGGGGCCATCATCGTCGTCGTCGTCGTCGCCGTCGTCGTCCTCCTCCTCAGGTGGACTATGGCGACCGGCGCTCCGGCCCGGCTGCTCCTCGTCGCCTCGGCGCTGTCTCCCGCCGCCCCACCTGATGGCTACGCCAACACATCGCGCCTCGTGTTGCATATGGGACCTCCGCGAGTCGGTCCGGCAAACGCGTCGGCGTAGGCCTCTACAGGTTTTCGAGCGCGTCTGCCCGCCGCCCCGTACACGGAATTTGCGCCCGATTCTCCAGTCACTGACCACGTGTCTCATCGCACTTGAGCTATATCGAATAAGATTCGAATAAAAATCGCCGGGCTTACTTAGGAAATTGTTTGCTTTGTGTTAGGGATTTCAAAAGTCCCTCGAGTTACTCGCGACAGGAGCCGGCGAGAGGGCGAAAGAGCTAGAAAAATGCGACAATGAGAGAGGGAGAGAGAGAAAGGATGCTCTCTCTGACTCTTTCTGCCACGTCGCGACTTGCACACTGGCCTTTTCCTTCTCTCATCCACTCATCCACCTTGGTCGCTCTTCTCCCTCAACCCGAAGCTTTGTCGCATCAACTCATTGAGCTTTCCCCGAGTACGCGACGTCGAAGACGTGCTCGGCGTCGCGTTGATTTATGGTAACGAGCCTGACGCAAATGAGGCACCGGGAGCCCGCGCGCTCGTCTTACTACGCGTGAGATCCGAGTTACGTGGAGTAATTCGACAATGGGGACCTGCGACGCGAGGGTATAACTTCTTCTCAGGAGAATTTTTTTCAAATAAATAACAAAATTTTTTAAATAAATAACAAAATTTTTCAAATAAATAACAAAATTTTCAAATAAATAACAAAAATTTTCAAATAAATAACAACATTTTCAAATAAATAACAAAAATTTTAAAATAAATATCAAAATTTTCAAATAAATAACAAAAATTTTCAAATAAATAACAAAATGTTCAAATAAATAACAAAATTTTTCAAATAAATAACAAAATTTTCAAATAAATAACAAAATTTTTCAAATAAATAACAAAATTTTTCAAATAAATAACAAAATTTTCAAATAAATAACAAAATAACAAACACTCCTACCCTAAAAATATGAGATAGTTTGTTTTTTTAGCAGGGTCAAGATATTGCCAATTCGAGTGATCGGTCAAAGGTGTCAATGACTGGGACATCTGTAATATGGACCGTCAGTGACCCCCTCTCTTTTCCATCTCTCGCGCCTCTCGAGATCGACCGGAGAGTCTGAAGCACCGGGCGATCAGCGAGCGAGTTGTTCCGTCGTTCAGGTGGCCGCTCGAGCCACCGCAGGGTTCTTTATTTTCTCCGGGAATGTTGCAACGATCACGAGACCGATCGAACCGACGAGCGATATATTTCGATGACGGGCGATAATTTAATCGGCCGACCCTGCGTTGATTCCATTTTAATATTCCGAACAAGCCTTCGGTTTACGCTTTTATATACTATTATGTATGTTTATGCAGGTTCCAGGCGTGTGAATTATGGTGCAAATGACGTAGCAACACCTCTTAACTATGTAGTGATGCAATACTCGGCGCGGCACACGTGATCTTCTTTCACCGACTATAATGTGTACACGAGGGACCACGTGATGCTCTCTGTCACCCATGCGTTGAGAAAAATACATCCTTACTTAGCGAAGTAGCGAAGTCAAGAGGTATACGAGCGGCGTTCGCGTCGTCGTCCTCTCACCGCGTCGAGACTTCAGCCACTTTTCCGAATTTTTATACAAGCCATCGCGATACTTCTCGCTTATTATCCTCTCGCTATTCGAGGTATTATCTTCAGGGACTTCGCAATCCACCTGCCGCGCGAGACGTCCGCGCGACGCTATCTCTTCGTGAACCTGTTTTTTTCTCCGCTCCGCCTCGACAACAACGCGAGCACGTGGCTCACCTGCCGAAAAGAACGGAGCGTACGCGCCGTTCAATTCGACGAATTCGCAGTACAATCACGCGGCCTGTGCCGTAATCCATTCACCATCGAAATAACAGCCTTTTCACGTATTTTCGCTCCAAACGAGCTTTTATTTGTGTCAAAATTGCGTAGCGCTTGAGATTTTTGCGTACGCAGGTTTCGCATAATTATTTTTAATATGCCATTACGAGCCGGGAAATTGTGAAATACAACTATAATAACATTTGTAGATATACATTTGAATTACTTAATTCATTTGTAGTGTTACACGCATTTCAATTGTTGTTATTTTTATTTTAGAAATATAATGACAATGAAGAAATTCGTATCCAGGTGTTTGCGGAGATGTAATAACGATTACTCCACGGCGCTGTACGCGCGAACTATTTGGGCAACATTCTTATTACGTCTTGTCTGTTGTCTCTCGGCAGCGGAACATCTTTATTAGTAGCTGTATTCCCCCCGATTGCAAAACTGTAATCTGCGCCTGCGATGCTCGAAAAAAGGGACAGAGCTCGAACTCCGAGACACGCAGCTAAATTGGCGGACGACTTGCATCCGGGTTTGAGAGTCATTTGCCTTTACGACCATCCCAAATCGCGGTTTTCCTGTGCGAATTTACACACTTTCGACTATTGCAACGACTTCACGACTCTTAAATGACTTCTAGATTGTCGACTTCTCTCGAAACGCTGGGGAAGCGATTAATAATTTCATTGTTGTAATTCACGTATGTATTTTTGTTTTTTTTTCTAGAACCGGATGTGATGATACATGTATTGTTCTGCGGAGAAAATCCACGCGGCGGTTTCGCGAACTAGCGTCAGCTGTCCGCTCACACTCCCACTTTTCTACTGTTCTGCTACAATTTGACACATAACCTTTTTGCATCATTCCACAAGTTTCCTCTACTTACACGACTATTTAACAATCGTCACATTACACTCGAAAAAAAAAATCAGACAATTCTAGATTCCCGACAAAATGGTGAGACACTTTAATCAATTGAATCGACGCGCGAAAGAATTCATGAACAATGAAGAATACGTGACATGTACTTATCCAACAATGTCATTTTATCCGACGATCGATTACTCATTGCCCGCAATTCGCTGTCTTCTCAACTCGCGATATTTTTTTTTCAGCACGGTCGCGTAAAAGTTCGCACCACCGCGGAACAGGAGGCCTTGAAAAAAATCGAGAGGGCCGCCAAGTTGGTGAAGTACAAAGCAGCCATCGAATTGGTCTTTCAAAAGGTGAGACATTTTGCTGTTCATTAAAAAAAAATTTCATTACTTTCTGAATTTCATATAATTTTATGACTTTTCAATTTTTTTGTCGGGCTGATTATTTCTAGATTTTTTTAATGAATAAAAAAAAGATAACTTACATTTTGCCTGCAATTGTCAAAGCTCAGTCTTAAAAAAATAAATAATTCATGTTTTACGTAATAATTTCAGAGGAAGGACAAACAATGGGACGATCAAATGTTGCTGGTGACGGAGGGAATGGTCTTGCAAAATCCAGACATAAGTACACTGTGGAACATCAGAAAAGAGACATTTGAAAATAACGACTGGTAACCCTCTGATACTTATTTTTTTACAAATTAAATATCATCATTTTTTATGCGTTTGATTCTTGGATTTTTAGGCCGCAGGAAGAGCGCACAGAAAGATTAACAAGGGAATTGACATTGACTGAAAATTGCCTTAGAGGATATCCAAAGTCCTACGGAGTCTGGCATCACAGGTGTTGGGTGATAGACAATCTGCCCGAGCCAGATTGGAAGACAGAGTTGTCGCTCTGCGCTAAATGTCTGAATTTGGATGAGAGAAATTGTAAGTTTTGTTAATACCGAAATAACCCCCTTCCTGTAGAACGTAGCAAAAAGTATTTATTCACATGTGCAGTCCACTGTTGGGACTACAGGAATTATCTCGTGAAGAAAGCGGGAATCTCCGACGCCGAGGAGCTCGACTTTTCGACCACGAAGATATTGAGCAATTTCTCCAACTACTCGTCCTGGCACTACAGGAGCAAAATTCTGTCCAAGATGTTTCCCGACGAGAGCGGCGATCTGCCAATCAGGGCCGATAAGCATAAAGAAGGTAGATCAAGTGTTTTTCATTTTTTTTTAATTTATCCGTTCTTCCTTTTCTTAATCGTTATTTATTTATGATGTGAATCCTTCTTTTCAGAACTCGATCTCGTGATGAACGCCACGTTCACCGATCCCAACGACTCGAGCGCCTGGTTTTACCAGCGCTGGCTGCTCGACTGCTCAGAAGCGAAGCCCAACACTTTGTGGCGGGCTCGAGTGACGAACACCAAAGCCACGTTAATTTTCAACAAAGACATCAGAGTCAACGCCGAAAATATTTCCGTGTTGAAAGACGGAACGGCGATAAACGCGCTCGTTTGGGAGTCGCCGAGCAAGAAAGAATTTTCGAAATGTTGGTCCGCGACTTTTGCAGATCAGTCGGCTGACTTGACTGCGGCCGAGTCGATCGCCATAAAATTCGATGACAACAGCTACGATCTGCGTCTATCGGAGAGCAAAGACGCTTGGCTGTACAAGACGAAGAATCAGCTGGCCGAAAAGCACAACGAGGCGCAACTGAAGGAGCAGATGGAGAGTTACCAGCAGCTGAGTGAGATGGAACCGAACAACAAGTGGTCGCTGCTGACCGGCATCTACCTCATGAAGAATTACGACCTGATCGAGTACAATTCTAAGATTCTAGATGATCTCAGTGCCTTATTGAAGGTCGACAAGCTACGATCCAATTATTACAACGATATGCGTAAGTATTTGGAGCATCGAGGATGCTCGTAACTGGCCGTGAATCTTCTTCTTTTTTTCGATCATTACGTTGCAACGCAAAAAGATATTCCGCAAATATTTTGGTCATGGTCACTTTCGATTTGGCTCACATATAGTCGGAATGTTCGAAGGAATCCGCGTTATTATTCTGAAAACGCTGTACTGGTTATTACAGGCAGTAAATGCATAATGGAGTTCACGTTGCACAACATCTGGCTGAACGAAGGCGAAGGAGAGTCGCGCTCGGCTGTGGACCTGTCCGGCCTTGACCTTACGATCCTCTACCACGAGCACTGCCTGAGCCTCTTCGAGGAGATAAATCTCGGCGCGAACAAACTGTCCAATTCCCTGCACCGTTTGGCCGTGCTTCAGGAGTGTAAAAAGTTGTCTCTGTCGAGCAACGCGCTCGAGTCGCTGAAACACCTGCCCACTCTGACGAATTTGGAAAGTTTATCCCTGCGAAACAACAATCTCTCGAGCGTCGACGAAATTCTGGACCTGGTGAAGCGTCATGGAAAACTTACGAAGCTGGACCTGCGGGACAACCCCATCGGCCCGGTGGACTCTGTAGTTGCACAAATCTCAAGCGTTTGCTCGGCACTAGAATTGTTGGTGGATTGATGGAGGCTAAATCTTATGATAAATTAATTACGAGGGAACAGAAATAAAGGAATTTAAAGTAAAACTAGGCTAATCACACGCGCTGGCGCGCGTGCCTGAAAAACTTTTCGCCAAAATCGACCTCAGAAATATTTTATTTCAAAATATCGTCTTTTAACCTATACCATCGTTCTCAAGTCGCATATTCTACCCCCGAAAACACTGGTTATTAACCTTTTTTAATCGATTTTGAAAAAAATATTTTTTTCGCCGCCAAAAAAATATTTTTTCTGTGAGAAATCGTAGATCTGGCTCCGGACCGAAAATCGGCAAAATCGACCCCAATTTTTTTTCTTTTCAAAATATCGACTTTTAACCTATACCATCGTTCTCAAGTCGCATATTCTACCCCCGAAAACACTGGTTATTAACCTTTTTTAATCGATTTTGAAAAAAATATTTTTTTCGCCGCCAAAAAAATATTTTTTCTGTCAGAAATCGTAGATCTGGCTCCGGACCGAAAATCGGCAAAATCGACCCCAATTTTTTTTCTTTTCAAAATATCGACTTTTAACCTATACCATCGTTCTCAAGTCGCATATTCTACCCCCGAAAACACTGGTTATTAACCTTTTTTAATCGATTTTGAAAAAAATATTTTTTGGCGGCGAAAAAAATATTTTTTCTGTCAGAAATCGTAGATCTGGCTCCGGACCGAAAATCGGCAAAATCGACCCCAATTTTTTTTCTTTTCAAAACATCGACTTTTAACCTATACCATCGTTCTCAAGTCGCATATTCTACCCCCGAAAACACTGGTTATTAACCTTTTTTAATCGATTTTGAAAAAAATATTTTTTTGGCGGCGAAAAAAATATTTTTTCTGTCAGAAATCGTAGATCTGGCTCCGGACCGAAAATCGGCAAAAACGACCCCAATTTTTTTTCTTTTCAAAATATCGACTTTTAACCTATACCATCGTTCTCAAGTCGCATATTCTACCCCCGAAAACACTGGTTATTAACCTTTTTTAATCGATTTTGAAAAAAATATTTTTTTGGCGGCGAAAAAAATATTTTTTCTGTCAGAAATCGTAGATCTGGCTCCGGACCGAAAATCGGCAAAATCGACCCCAATTTTTTTTCTTTTTAAAATATCGACTTTTAACCTATACCATCGTTCTCAAGTCGCATATTCTACCCCCGAAAACACTGGTTATTAACCTTTTTTAATCGATTTTGAAAAAAATATTTTTTTGGCGGCGAAAAAAATATTTTTTCTGTCAGAAATCGTAGATCTGGCTCCGGACCGAAAATCGGCAAAATCGACCCCAATTTTTTTTCTTTTCAAAATATCGACTTTTAACCTATACCATCGTTCTCAAGTCGCATATTCTACCCCCGAAAACACTGGTTATTAACCTTTTTTAATCGATTTTGAAAAAAATATTTTTTTGGCGGCGAAAAAAATATTTTTTCTGTCAGAAATCGTAGATCTGGCTCCGGACCGAAAATCGGCAAAATCGACCCCAATTTTTTTTCTTTTCAAAATATCGACTTTTAACCTATACCATCGTTCTCAAGTCGCATATTCTACCCCCGAAAACACTGGTTATTAACCTTTTTTAATCGATTTTGAAAAAAATATTTTTTTCGCCGCCAAAAAAATATTTTTTCTGTCAGAAATCGTAGATCTGGCTCCGGACCGAAAATCGGCAAAATCGACCCCAATTTTTTTTCTTTTCAAAATATCGACTTTTAACCTATACCATCGTTCTCAAGTCGCATATTCTACCCCCGAAAACACTGGTTATTAACCTTTTTTAATCGATTTTGAAAAAAATATTTTTTTGGCGGCGAAAAAAATCTTTTTTCTGTCAGAAATCGTAGATCTGGCTCCGGACCGAAAATCGGCAAAATCGACCCCAATTTTTTTTCTTTTCAAAACATCGACTTTTAACCTATACCATCGTTCTCAAGTCGCATATTCTACCCCCGAAAACACTGGTTATTAACCTTTTTTAATCGATTTTGAAAAAAATATTTTTTTGGCGGCGAAAAAAATATTTTTTCTGTCAGAAATCGTAGATCTGGCTCCGGACCGAAAATCGGCAAAATCGACCCCAATTTTTTTTCTTTTCAAAATATCGACTTTTAACCTATACCATCGTTCTCAAGTCGCATATTCTACCCCCGAAAACACTGGTTATTAACCTTTTTTAATCGATTTTGAAAAAAACATTCTTTTGGCGGCGAAAAAAATATTTTTTCTGTCAGAAATCGTAGATCTGGCTCCGGACCGAAAATCGGCAAAATCGACCCCAATTTTTTTTCTTTTCAAAATATCGACTTTTAACCTATACCATCGTTCTCAAGTCGCATATTCTACCCCCGAAAACACTGGTTATTAACCTTTTTTAATCGATTTTGAAAAAAATATTTTTTTGGCGGCGAAAAAAATCTTTTTTCTGTCAGAAATCGTAGATCTGGCTCCGGACCGAAAATCGGCAAAATCGACCCCAATTTTTTTTCTTTTCAAAACATCGACTTTTAACCTATACCATCGTTCTCAAGTCGCATATTCTACCCCCGAAAACACTGGTTATTAACCTTTTTTAATCGATTTTGAAAAAAATATTTTTTTGGCGGCGAAAAAAATATTTTTTCTGTCAGAAATCGTAGATCTGGCTCCGGACCGAAAATCGGCAAAATCGACCCCAATTTTTTTTCTTTTCAAAATATCGACTTTTAACCTATACCATCGTTCTCAAGTCGCATATTCTACCCCCGAAAACACTGGTTATTAACCTTTTTTAATCGATTTTGAAAAAAACATTCTTTTGGCGGCGAAAAAAATATTTTTTCTGTCAGAAATCGTAGATCTGGCTCCGGACCGAAAATCGGCAAAATCGACCCCAATTTTTTTTCTTTTCAAAATATCGACTTTTAACCTATACCATCGTTCTCAAGTCGCATATTCTACCCCCGAAAACACTGGTTATTAACCTTTTTTAATCGATTTTGAAAAAAATATTTTTTTGGCGGCGAAAAAAATCTTTTTTCTGTCAGAAATCGTAGATCTGGCTCCGGACCGAAAATCGGCAAAATCGACCCCAATTTTTTTTCTTTTCAAAATATCGACTTTTAACCTATACCATCGTTCTCAAGTCGCATATTCTACCCCCGAAAACACTGGTTATTAACCTTTTTAAATCGATTTTGAAAAAAATATTTTTTTGGCGGCGAAAAAAATATTTTTTCTGTTAGAAATCGTAGATCCGGCTCCGGACCGAAAATCGGCAAAATCGACCCCAATTTTTTTCCTTTTCAAAATATCGACTTTTAACTTATACCATCGTTCTCAAGTCGCATGTTCTATTACACTTCTAATAGTTTGCTAACAATGCTTTCCGTTACTCATGAATTTTTTAAAAGAGGGAACACTTTTTTTTTGTTACTTTACAGGAGAAAATAATTTATTTGTGGAGGTTTTCGTTTTCGAACTTATTCCCGGTCCCCCCATTCGACTTATATCGCGGCGCTAATCGAATTTAGACCAATAGAACACGAGTTGCTAACTGATTGGCCGAACGGGATCTTCTATGGCTTGCGTAATATTTCAGCTCAACGCGAACGCATCCGAACGTGCGGCAACAGCGCGGACTGCGAAAGTGGTGAAGTGGCACCCCCCAAAAGTGAAATCATGTCATAACCTTAACGTCACTGTCACCCAACAATATTTTTCCAATTAGCTATGTAAATTAACGTCGCAATTGTAACGCGAACACGATTTATCGCATGCGGCGCCTGAACCCATTGGCACGATGAACATGAATAAAACGGAAAAACTTTTGGCCGCTCGAAAAAGGGTAACGTACAATTTTCACTCGCGTTTTCGTCAAGTTTTTTCGGTGATCCGTGTTTACGGAAATCGTTTAAATTTTTTTGGCGATTTGTCAACGTCTGCGTTGACAATTTTCGTTATTGTTTTTCACTTGTTTCCACTTGTATTTTATGTGATTTGACATACTTTTCATTACTCATGTAAACCGCTGCATTCACCAAAGCAATTAAATTTTTTTTTTGTATTTTGTATACATTTCTAATTTTTCTACAATTTAATGGGTTTGTCATTTTCTACTCTTCCTGTCTAATACCTTTGGTTACTTGTTTTTCAGCTGAAAGAATTCCAACAAAACAAATCAAACCCCAGTCATGAAAATGTTTCCCTTACAAAGGATCCACGTAAATCGATCCCAGCCCAGGTAACAAAAAAAACTCATATGTAACATGAAAAGAAATAGCCTTCAATTCTCTATCTAAAATTTTTTTTCTGTACAGAATTTGCATACCACACCAGAAACTCCAGCGACCCAAGAATTCAATTCGACCCACAGTCCGGAGAGGCAGAACCACGAGATCGTTCCGACTCCCAAGGATTCGCCCACAGTCGAAAATACAAACCTCATAAATCTTGCAGAATCGTTTGCTGACTCGCCTGTCTCGAATTTCAGACAGTCCGAAGAACAGGCCGACATCGCGAGCTACTTCAGTCAGAGCGTAGATCACAGTATACCAGAAAAACTGCCAGAAGTTCAGCACCAAACGCCGGAGAGAGAAAGTCCCGGGGACCCGCGAGTCGAGCAGAACGAGCAAAAAGCCGAGAGTTGTCCTCAAAGCGCGAAGCCTTCGCCACCCGAATCGCCGGCCTCGCCGTCCCCAGAGCAGTCGGCGCGTTTTTCCGAGACTCGCTCGGAGAATGGCGCGATTCACGACTCTCCCTCGTCGCAAAAGGAGCACCTGCTTCAAATGGCATCAGCGGTCGCGGACGCCCTGCACGACGGCGCCGACGGCGCGGACGCGACGCCGCTGGAGAGCCAGCTGGAGTATCGCAACCAATTTCTCTCCTCGTGTCTGCAGGAGCAGAAGCACATGGTGAATCAGCTGCACGTTCAAGTGAGTCACTACAGCAGCCGCGTGGCGGAGCTCGAGGCGATACTGGCGACGAAGGACGGCGAGTTCGAGGCGAAACTGCTGCGCGAGGTGAATCCGCTCAAGGAGCAGCTTCAGATTCACGCGCAGACGACGGGAATTCTCGTGGGCGAGAAGGCCGAGCTGACCGCGGCGATCGAGCAATGCCAGGCGATAGCCCAGCGAAAGTCCGAGGAGGTCGAGGAGCTCAGCGGCCGGCTGAAGAATTCCCAGGCGCGTGTCGCGGAGCTGGAAAAAGAACTCGCGCACGTGAAAAACACCGTCGACGACACGCGAAAGATGTACCAGCAGCTGCATCTCGACTACGCGGATCTCGACAAGAGATACAACGAGCTGCGAAAGACGAAGGAGGACGACGAGCTCGAGGTGTCGGAGCTGCGGCAGGAGATCAACCTGAAGAACACCGAGGCGTTGAGCCTTCAGCGCGAGCTCGAGGAGAAAAACACGTTGCTGTCGCTGAACGAGCTGAAGATACAGCAGCTGACGAGCTCGCCGCAGGAGATGCAGGCGCTCGAGGGCCAACATCAGGCGGTGACGGTGCTGGAGCAGCAGTTGTCGCAATTGCGCGAGGCTCTGAAATCCGTGAGTCAGGATAAAGAGGAAGCGGCCAAGCAGTACGAGAATTACGTGCGTCAGCTGGACGCTCGGTACGAGAAGATCGCGAAGGAGCACGAGGCGTCGCGGAAGAGTGTCGAGGTGCTGGAGGATCGCGAGCGCAGTTACATACAGAGACTGTCGGATCTCGAGCAGAGTCTTCAGCGGGAGCGCGAGAGGGTGGAGAAGCTGCTGCCGCTGCAGTCGCACGAGGAGCGGATCGAGCATCTGACGAAGAGCCTCGACGCCCTGACCCTCGAGCACACGACGCTGCAGACGACGCTGAACGAGCGGGACACGGAGATCGAGGCGCTTAAGCGCGATCTCGAGGAATTGCGCGAGCTGAACGAGGACGCGGTCGACAAGTCGAAACTCGTGAGCGCTCTGGAGAGCGAGCAGCTCGGCGCCTCGCGGGCGGTCGCGCAGAATCAGCAGCTGAAGGTGCAGCTGGGCGAGATGCACGACGCTTTCGTTACGCTGAGTAATTCGAAGCTGGACCTCACGGAGCAGCTTCAGGCGGAGCGAACGATCGGGCGGAAGCTCAACGCCCAGTTGAACACGCTGGAGACGGAGATCGACGGGCTGAAGGAGGACTTGAAGCAGAAGGAGCGCACGATCGAGGAGATGGAGAGCGAAAAATTGCAGACCGCGCAGATCGCCGATCAGATGCATCACTATCAGGCGCAGTCGAATCAGGCGAGAACCCTGCAACAGGAGCTGCAGAACGCGCTGGGCTGCATCGAGATTCTGCGACGGGAGAATCAGCAGCTCATCATGGAGCTGAATGTCTTGAGGCTGAGAGAACCGACGGAGAATAAACTCGCGAACGGCGACGATCGGTTGAAGGACGAGGTGAACGGCGAGCGACGCGTGAGCCCCGCGTACTCGGTGGTGACTTCCGGCGGCGGCACCGCTCAACTTCCGGATCCGCTGAAGAAGCTCGAGGTGAGATTCAAGGAGGCGATGGAACGCGTCGCGGAATTGACCGACGAGAAGCAGAGACTCGAGCATCTCGTGCTGCAGCTGCAGGGCGAGACGGAGACAATCGGGGAGTACATCACGTTGTACCAGAAGCAACGGGCGATACTGCAGAGGAAGGCGGAGGAGAAGGAGGAGACGTTCCGGCAGCTCGTCGATCAGCGTAACCATCAGCAGGAACAGCTTCACAAGCTGAAGGTTCTCGTTGCGGATCTGATCATGAAAAAATCGGTCGCCCCGACACCGCCGGACCCGAACTTCTCGCCGGTTATTGAATACGAGAACGAGCACGAGAACAAATCGTTGCTTCCCGAACACCAGCAGCAGCAGCAGCAGCAGCCGGAAGTCGGTACCGACGGCGAGACCGTGTTCGACGTGAAGGACAAGACGACTTCCAAGATTCTGGATCTTCTCACGGAGATCAAAGACTGCAAAGACACCTGTATACTAGAACCGAATTTTCATCCCTGTCCCTGGTGCTCTGGGAAGCTCATAACGGTTTAATGACTCGTCGATTATTTTGCAAGGAAGATCCGGATGATGTTTCAGATTTGTGTTTCGGAGGGAAACAATGAAAAAAAAACAAACGCTTTATACGAAACCTGTCGGTCAATACCTGTTGACCATGTTTGACTCACATTGCTTGTCCTTGGTGCTCGAGAAAACTTGTAACGCGTAAGATCCACATTAAGTTCCAGATTTCTTTGGCGCGAGACTATAAAAAATTTGATTCTTGATTCGACTAAGTCTGCATCCGGTTTCTGCATCAGGATCTTTTTTTTTTAACGTGAACGTCAGATGTAATCATTGTAAATAGCCAAATTGAAGAACTCTTCAGGCATGTCACGTTATTATTTGTTTTTATGATATAGTTTAACCGCGAATCCGTGCCGAAACAGTGCAACCCCAGGTCCACGGGTTCGCGGAGATTTTAATATATCAAGTCACGTATATATTTTTCTCTCGCTACACCGGCGCTTGAGTATTTTCCACGCGATTCCATCTTAGCTACCATTAATCACGAACGCGATTCCTACTCGTCTGTAAAGGAAGTATTTTATACTAGAATTTTGTACGCGGTAGGAATAATTCAATAGAACCGGGTTAGAATTGTACATGCGATAAACTTCGGAAACTTGCTTTTTTCGTGTAATAAAGGTTTCATCAATAGTCGGACGTGCCAGGTGGTGCCTATGATTAATCTAAAGACTAACATAATAATATTATATATATAAATCAAAGTGCCAGTGTTTGGATGACGAAAATAAACGAATAAATTGTCAATAAAATGCCTCCGTCTACTAACCAGGACACCCGGGAACGAATTAATGAATTAATAGAATTCAACGTCAAATTTTATGTATTGGCTTTATTATAATTTGAGAAATACGAAACGAGTTTACGCCTTGAGGGCGTACTTCCTCACGGGGAACGCCGATCGTTTCCTGATCTCCTTGAGAGTCTTGCGGCTGGACTGGTAGGGGGTCAGCACTCTGCGGAGGGCTCTGGTCTTCTTTGGCCTGAGGTCCAGGGGCTTGTACTTCTTGTTCTTGTACAAGAGACGAAGGTTCTCCTTCTGCTTCTGGTGCATAATAATGTAGACGCGAGCGATAGCTTTGCGCACTACACGGCTGCAATGGAAGAAGAAAAGGTTATGAGTAACATTGTTTATGGAAAGGGGAATCTAATCAAATAGGTTTTACACGAGAAGTCAGAAGATCCTCTTGTAGAAGGTTATAAGGAAGATAGAAAGTTAATTTCGAACGAATCTACCTTGGAAATCATTGGGATCTTAAAAAAAAAGCAAAACACAAGTTGGAAACTTTTTATCTCTCGAACAATAAACTGCAAAATTCTGATGAGTGTAAATGAAAAGTTGCTTCAACTTGGAATGACTACTATTTTGCTCTGATTTCAACACCGAGGTATCTTCGTGGACATAAAAATATCATCAATTTCTTACATTTTGGAGAGCTTGGAAGCCGCACCACCTGTCACTTTAGCGACACGGAGGCTGGTCAGCTCAGTCTTGAGCTCCTCCAGCTGCTTGAGCAGCTCCTTCTTGTCCTTCGTCCTCAATTCAGAGCACTTGACTTTACCCTGAAACAATTACGACAACATGATAAGCCGCATCCAGCACTGCACAACCTCCGGTCAACTTAACCGCAAAACTCGACGTCGACAACACAGAGTTATTGCAAACAATATCGGTAATTGACGCAGCGATCGAGTCGTCGATACGTTTGGATAAAGCAATTCGGGGAAAATCAACGCAACACCGAACTGATGCACGAATTTCGGTTGGCGAAGTTTGTGGATAGACGGCGAATGCCCGTCCATAGTGAGCATGGGGACGGTCCGCACAATGTTAGAAGTATCGGCGAAAAACCGGGAAATAACGGCTCCCGGGCATAATGGAATCGTTGTATCACTTTATCCAAGCGTATTCGTCTCGTCGACGGTTTTACGACATTATCGCAAAGATGTTTGAGATTATTTTGGATTACGAGGTGAAGCACGCACTAACCATTTTGCCACACTTTTGTATAAGGAAAGAGAAGGAGAATTGCGGAAGCGCCGCTTGCGCTCGATTCACGCGGTGAGTCAAGTGCGACACTGTATTGTGGCGATGGTTCTCCCAGTCTTTTTCGGATAATCGTGAAACGTTTGTCTAAAATGAATTCGAATTTTGCAACATTGAATTAGCTGGAGTTTATGAAATTGTAACTACATTGGAAATAAATTACGTTTTAACGAGATGTTGCACTGAGTCGCACTCCGAAACAGAGATTTTCGGCCGATAGAGAACAATTTCCGCCAATCAGCGACGCCGGCTGACAAGCTGAGGCGTCCACCAATCGCGCTTGACGATCTCTCCGTGAACGCCCGAGGAAGCCTGATAAAATTTTCAAAACATAGCAGTAGTTTCCCCGATACTTGACAGATGTAGCCGAGGTTATGTTTTCGCCCAAACATTATCGGTTAAAATGATAATAAGAAATTTTCCGTTCCAGTGGATGTTAGGAATCATTTTGTTCATCGTTATTCTGTACTTCAAAGTGAAGGTCAATTATTTGGAGGACAACAACAGGGTCTTGGGTGAGTTTACCGAGCGTTTCGGAGCGCTCGCGTCCCGTCAACAAACGTCAATGATCGATCGAATTCATCTTTTTGTTTTCCTCGCTCAGTCGACACCGTGAACCGAATTCAGAATCAGATCAAGAGTCATGTGGCGGAACCGCGAGAAAAGAAACTGTCTGCTTTGGACGACTTGGTGGTCATCTACAACAGAGTTCCCAAGACTGGATCCACAAGCTTCGTAGGTGTCGTCTACGACCTCTGCAAAATCAACAAGTATCATGCGCTGCATATTAATGTGACCAATAATATGCACACTCTGACTCTTCCAAATCAGGTGAGATTTGAGATAAAGAAAAGTTACTTTATGGTATCTTATAGGTATCTGTGGTTTCAAAATTTGTAGTTTTGACCTCTGATCAAAAAGCACCCATCTTGACCTTTCAAAGGTACCTAATTTAATTGATAATTTCTGTGCTTTCAGGTACAATTTGTAAATAATATTACTCAGTGGGATGCAGTTAAACCTGCGTTCTACCACGGCCATATGGCTTTTTTAAACTTCCAGAAGTGAGTACTTGACACTATTAAAGTGAAAAAAAAATAAATGAAGAAAGAATTGGAGTAAAACTGTTTTTTTTTATATTGCAGATTTGGCGTCAAACGAATGCCATTGTATGTAAATTTGCTGAGAAAGCCATTAGATAGATTTGTCTCGTACTACTACTTCCTGCGCTATGGAGACAATTTTAGACCCCATTTGATTAGAAAAAAGCATGGAGACACAAAGGTCAGTTCCGAGATCGTAATCAAAATTTATGATTTTCATGTTCGATGTTCTCTAACATTTATGCAATTGTTTGCAGACATTCGACGATTGTGTGAAGGCTGGACAAGCAGACTGTGATCCAAACAACATGTGGCTGCAAATTCCCTTTCTCTGTGGGCACGATCCAGCCTGCTGGGAAGTGGGAAACAAATGGGCTCTAGAGGAAGCCAAGAGAAATTTGCAGAAGCACTATCTTCTCGTTGGCGTGACTGAGGAGCTCGAGGATTTCGTCCAGACTCTTCAGATGGTCCTGCCACGATTTTTCCGCGGCGCCTACGACTTCTTCCTCCACAGTACGCAACATTTATCTCCATATCTCAACCTGGTGAACTAAAATATTTTGCGGAACTCCCCTAACTTTTTCGCATATCTTTTCAGACAACAAATCGCATCTGCGACAAACGACGCAAAAGACGAATCCATTGCCCGAGACGATTGACAAAATTCGTAAATCCATAGTCTGGAAAATGGAGAACGAACTGTACAACTTCGCTCTGGCGCACTTTCATTCCGTTAAGAAGCGTCTGATAAACGCATCACCTCAAGACTTGAACCAACATTTTATGTACGAAAAAATACGACCAAAATAAATATAAGAAATCCTTTTTTATATACACTGAGATTTTTCGATTTTTTTTTCGTAGTCGCGATTGGGGTTAACTGATTCCTCGCGTTTTAGCGTTAAATAGATTTCCTTAGGTCGATGGGGTTGGTATTTTTCCCGGCCTGAGGGCGAACATGTGAACGGGGTACAAGCCTTTTGGTAGTCTGTGCTGCTGCTGCTCCTTCACACAGACCAAACCCGCTTTCCTGAAACTTTCCTGCAGCTCAGCCAGTGGCCTAGTCATGGAAGAGTCTTGAGTATCAATCTCCAATTTATTGGAAGTCGTTACGTTTTCTTTGACCACCAGAATGCCGTTTTTCCTTAAAGCTGGACTGAGGAAATCAATTTTTTATCGAATTAATAAACGGAATAAAAAAAAATGTATCTCCCTTTTGCTCAATAAACATTGAAATAAATCTTACATGCATTTCTTGAAGAAAGCAATAAGATCATCATCCTTCAAGTGCCCCAATACCCACTGGCACCAGATGACATCATACTTGTTAGCCTCAGGAGAGAAATCCTGTAACCCTATACAAACATTTTTTAAATTAACACAATTGTTTCTACAAATATTATTCTACAAGACTGAATATTACCTAGCGGATAGAACTCTCCAATCTTTGACGAGCAGCTCAGAAGTGATGTCTTCGCTGCATCCAAAAATTTGCTGCACTGTTCCACAAGATCAACTCGCTTAAAGTGCTTTATGAGCAGATTTTTTGTAATTCTGCCAATTCCACTGCCACAATCCAGAGCATAAGTCTTCTGTGGTGGATCATCCATCTGAAAATGTAATTTAATGTATTGTTCCAGGCCAGATTTGAATCATAATAGAATTTATAATTTTATCAACTTAAATACAAAGAATAAAAAAAAAATTACATTTAAGAAAGTCTGAAAAGTTATTTAGAAAAAACAGAAAGAAGAAATAAAATACAGTTGTATCGCGGGGAAGCAAAAATTAAATCCTATTCAAACTACCTTAAAGAGCGCCTTCAAAAAAATCGTCGATCCCTCGATATCGGTGTGCGATATATAACCAAAGCCACCCAACATGCCGTCTACCGTGGCGGGCACTTTATCCCAGTATTTCGCGGCGTCGGTGTAAAACTCCTGGCTCGGTGAATTCTCGGTTTCATCGTTATTCGGCTCGACGTCCATGATCACGGTTACGTCAAAATTTCGAGCTGTTTATTAATGTCTCGCGAGCTCTCGTGAAACATGTGACAGTGGAGCACATGTAATTCGTCGAATGGTGCTTAGACGACACGCGCGGTCCCCGCGCGAGCAACAATGCGCGCATTGGATCCCCCAGAATCGCCGGTGTTGCTTTATTCTTGGACTGGCCGCCAGCAAGGTGGATTTTCATAAAGCGAAAAACCTTGTGTATTTCAATATACATGTCGGTTTGGACATGTCATTTTAAAAACCAATCCTCTTTTCCAATCTGCAATCTCTCAGCATTAGAAAATTTGAAGTGCTCGCGTTGAAAAGTCGAGGGGTATGAAGAGTCTCGTAAATATTCTTTAAAACATAAAATATTCCAGTGATTTTTACACAGAATAAAAATACAAAAATACAGAATTATAACAAACAATAATAAAAGTGGTTTCCTACAGTGAAATTTGTTAAAAATGTAATTAAAAAAGTCGTGAATGCTCGGCGTCCCAACGAAGGCCAAGCACCGCCTCGCGATCCCCGGGCAGAAATCACCCGCGAACATTGGATCCCCCCCGGAATCGCCGGTGCCTCCTTTTCCGTGAATTTGGACTGCTCGCCATCAGGGTGAATTTTCATAAAGCGAAAAACCTCCGAGAGGCATTTGAATGGCACACACATATCGCATTCGCGTGCGTCCACACAAAAAGTCCAAATCCCCCGCAGCGAGTGGCGGCCCGGACGTCATGAAAAGCGTAGCTTAACAGCTGTTTTATCGTAGGAGGGGTTCGTCCGATTTTCGTTGCTATATACACACAACCGAGTGGCTAAAGTGGGTATTCTCTACCCGGTTTTCCTAGCTCGCTCCAAGGGGCTCCGGATGGAGCCGAATCGTCGGGCGCCTCGGCTGTTGAGTTTTCGTGACAAATGCCAGTGCGTGTCGGGTCTTTTGCAATCGTGACCACCCGACGCCTCGAGCAAAACAACGAGATTCTCCCGTGTGTCGCGAGGCAGTGCGTGTGTGTATTTTCCTTCTCTCTCTCATTTCCGCTCCTCTCGCTCCCGTTGTTTTTCCTCGTACTATCGTAACGCGCGTGTATTATTTAATAGCCCTGCGAGAGATTCGATCGTCAGCGGGGAGAGAATGAAAGTCCGTGATTGGGCTTTTAAATGCTCAGCTCAGCGAGACTCCGCAGCGCGAACACATGTTACGAGACTATCGTGTTGTCATTACCGTGTATGATTGTCGGAGTGTGAATAGGTGGGCTCGCCGACTCGACTCGCAAATACCTCTGTTTTTTTTTCTCTTCTCTCTCTTCCTCTCTCTCTCTGTCTCTCTCTCTCTCTCTCTCTCTCTCTCCGTCTCTCCCTCTAGTTCTTTTCTAAAACGCGCACGGCTCGCGCTCGATCGCGCTTTTTGAGATTACCATCCGCGCCGCGCTCACCGCATCGTATTACCAATGTGCCTGTCTCCCGCGTCTGCCGACCACGGAAACATACATGAATGTCCAGAGGACTGTGACAGCCATGGATGTTGACTGTCCGATAGTCAGCCTAAAACGATCCAGCAGTGCTCCTATGATTAACGAGATCAGTGCCACTATGTCCATCACCTCACCGTCTACATCCGCTCCAAGGTACAATAAGCGCTATTTCATTTTCCGCTTGACTCTCGACAATCACTTGTTGATATCCCAGTCGTTGGTCCGCATTGCACTTGTGGTCTCCGCTGCGTCGCATTGCGATAACCGACTGTTGTGCTGCTTGTTTTGTGCCTCGGAGCTCAGTATCGCGGTAAACAGAACACAGAGTACCTGCTCCTTTGGTTTTTCATCGGGCAGAGTGGATACAATTGGCTTTGACCGCTCTGCGAGTTTGATCTGGTTTGAATTGGTCGGTGCTTGATATTTCAAAGCGACGAGGGAGAGTCGAGGGGTGTGTGGGGTGTGAATTGAGAATGAATGGCAGAAGAAGAGGAAGAAAGAACAGCTTTGAAAGTGGAAATGTACAAACACTCGGCTTGTCTTTTATGTATATCAGGCATGATTCATTTGGAACTGGAGATGATCAAATATCATAGAGCCAATAATATTGATAGTGTTTGATTTGGAGCTGGAATTTTTAAAAGCACAGAGAGAAATTCATAATTTTATTTTGTAACTGGGGGAATAAAAGATTTCTGAAAAGGACACAAAGGTTTGTGATATCTCACACAGGAATATGCAGTATCTGAAAGTGGAAAGTGAGCTCTTATCAGGCTGAACAAATACAAACACTTTGCTCAACCTTTGTGTGATTCACAGGATCATTTTGTTTGGAGCAGAAGCTCTGTGAATTCTATTGAACAATGCAGTAAACTGCATCACTAAACCAAGTTTGAATTCTCAAACATACACCCAGTTAAATTGGTAATGAGATAAGAACACAAGTTTAAGCGTTGAAAAATGATTGTCTGTGCTTTTCAATGAGGAAATATATACCTTCTTTTGTCACAATATCAGTTAGTAGCAGCAGCAATTTTTAACAAGGATATAAAATTCGTAAGATGCATGTAGAGAGGGAGAATTAATAAAATTACATTTCCGAATTATAACTTGAGCTAGAAAGAATCAATATTTGGGGTAAAGCCATCTTCCCTGGACATTGACAAAGGGTTAAGACAATCGGAGCAGGGCCGATTCCCTTTTGTCTCGGCCGTACAAAGAGAAGGAGAGCACAATGCAATGCGGCACAATGAAAGCGGGACGCTAAATAGTTTCGATCGCGCGAATCATTTTCATAACAAGTCTCCGATCTACTTTCAGGGAAGCAGTGTCCACGTTCAACGTGTTCTCCAACACGCCACGCACGCGTCGCTTCAGTACAAGCGTGAGGGAACAATACGATCAAAATAACAAGAATAAAGAGTTTATTCAAGTTTTTTCGTCGCTAAATTCGTCCGATTTAACGGAATTGCAGAGTCCCGGCAGTATTCCTAGATTAACGCCGCGCGTCAGCCAGTTGAGGCAAGAAGAATGCGTGGACGTGGCGGGCCGCGAGGCCGCGCACGAGAAGGAGATACACAGTGCAATGCAGATTTCACAGTCCTGGGAAGATCTCACCCTCGAGGCCGAGGGACTGTCCTTCAAGGACTCCGAGTCGCCGACGCAGCAGCTCAACAAGTCGGATCGTCAGGCCCAAGCGAAGAGGGTCTTCGATCCGCTGAGTCTGAACCTCCCGGTGAGCGGCGGACCTCCGCTGTGCTCGTCGCCCTCGCCAACGAGGTCGGGAATCGGTCAACGCCAGTGCTACTCGCCCGGTATTCACATGGTCAACTGGAAGAGCAGTTTGTCGCCCAGTCCCACGCGGAAAGCTTTCGCCACGAGGTAATTATTCTTGCTGGCGTCACGTTCGATTTCTCGTAGCTTTTCCCAGATTTTAAAACCTTGTTTTTCATCCATTTTGTCAAAATGTCGGTTCGATAAAATCGGTGAGTCCTGAAAATATTAAGTAGAGATTTTTGCATGGTTGACAATGATATGTATCGCAATTAAACTTAGGAAGCTTCAATTATTATGAGAAGAGACCATTATTGGCGATTCGCGGAATTTAATGACGAAGTTTATTACCATTTCACTTCGATTACCGATCGAATAAAATTATATTTCGGATAATTATTGCTCTATTATGGTATAAGGATGAAAATGTATTCAGAGATTGAAAATTTCTCTTTGATAGAAAAACCACTGTAGATTCGTATAAATGTATCGTAAGCGTTCTTAATGCTTCCCGCATATTCACAGAAGGAGTCTGAGTCCGATCGCGATCCGTCCGAGCTGTCTGGGTCCCGTGAAGCGAAAGTTCGAGCTGGACGACAGCAACGATTATCTGCAGCCTCCGGCGAAACGAACCTCCAGTTTAGTCATTTCAAATTCGCCCCGGTAAGCTACTCGTTCTCGTCAACTCAAATCAAGTTGAACAAATTCGTAATTCAATCCTTCAACGTGTATGAAATTACATTATTTCATTGATACGCAGTATACAAGAATTAACTACTGCCAAAAACATTACACATTCTTCACTGTTGGGCAACTTTCCAACATTGAGACAGACAGCGCTTGAAAAGTTTCAAACATCTAAATATAAATCGCGGAGAAATTTCGTTAAACGATTCTCATTTAAATTCCGCAGGTTGGACGCGATATCGAGCCCTCTTCCGGGGACCATAAGCTCAGCGGGAACCCCGGAGTCGCTCTCGAGCGTGGATTCGCCGGGGTTCTCGTTCAGGCCAGTAGACAGTCCGTCGCCGGGTCGGGTGTTGACGAACGGTGACGAGCCGATGTCGGAGACGAACGAGCAGACCAAAACGACGTCGGAGCACGTCCAGACCGAGGAGATAGCTCAGTGCAATCACAGGTGAACACAGAGGAAGGGTTGGTCGTATCTCGCCGAGAGGGAGAAGGAAAGGGAAAAAAAAAGAAACGAGAATCCGCGTCGAAATCGTTACCAGCATCACTTGCACGTCGTACGCGTCGTATTCGATGATCCTACACTAATATACATATAGACGATTATGACGTTGTTGTTATCATAGAAACGAAATTCTCTATGCTGATCGCTACTTGCCCAAAGGTGCCACAGCTGAACGTAGAAACGTATTTCTATCTCTTCGTCTCGTAATAATATCACGCGGAACGATCTGTCGGGGCACACTCGAATCTGTATTTTTGTTTGTTTGTATGTGACAAGCTCGATTATCGTTTCGTCCTCGAACGCTTATATAAATGCTATAATTTCTAGAAAGAAAAAGATAACGAAAGGAATTAAATCGAACTCGATGATGAATCTGACTGTGCGCAAATGAAGTTTCGCGGGCGTCGCGCATTCAGTATCTATTTACCATAACGTTACATCGGCCTCAATTTTTGTTAAGTTTTTTTGAGGCTCGTACTTACAGCTAGTCTTCTTCGTTCTATCGAATACGGAATTTGGAATTAATAAACGCGCGCATCGAGAGGACTTTACCGGCAACGCGGCCCAATGACGGTTGCACCAAACGCTTTTCTTTTTGTCTCTTCACATTTATCCGATTATTTAAAAACATGTTTGCACTAACTATTGAATACTGCACGATTCCTTGGACGCTATTTCTTTTTAACTCTTAAGTCTACGAGTTTTCTTGCTGTTTATTGGTCTTTACGACGAAATACCGGAAAAGTCCTCTCAAAGCCCGCATCTCATAACACGCATGCCAATCGCGAGCGTCGGGCGATCGACAACTAACGACGATGTTACGCTGAGAATAGTTGCTTGATTTATGAAGGTAAAACATAATGTTATCAGCAGACACACCTCAATTAGCCGTCGGAACCCTCGTCTATTCTGAATCCGCGATCACGTATCCGAAAGCAAAAAATTATCTTTCCGTTCTCTTAGTCGAGTCGCGTTAGTTATCGTCCCACCGAATGAGGTTTATTTTTACGGGTATATATGTACATCAAACGCCTCGCGTCGGCCGGCAATCCCCATTCTCTTTGCGTTCCCAAAACTTACTTCAAGCACCAGTGTCGAGTCGTTCGGCGGAGCGATCGACACCAAAGTACAAGTAGATTTATACGCTAGAAGTTACTTTTTATTATAAACCTTCCTCTATCATGCTATTGATGACATTTTGTTTTATTATTTGTAAATAGTGCGGTATGATTTACCTTTAGGAAGGTAATTTTTTTTAACAAAATGTAAAAAAATGTGATTCGTATAATGATCGTTCACGATCATAATGAATATGAATGTGGTGTAAAGAACATCGTTCACACCGCGTAAATTACATGATTCGAGAGTAGCGTAAATACGAATCTTCGATGTCACCTCGATCGCTGCTTGCACGTTGTTCCGTAGAGTAATCGAAACTCTCCGCGACTACTGAACTGAGTATCTTTTTGTCTTGTTGTTGGTTTTTCTTTTTTTTTTTACCGTCAAAATGTATATTTATACCCGCTTGCGTACAGAATGAAATCCACTCGTAGAGTCGCAACCGCCCTAAGATGCGATGTGCGAATTATCGAAATGAATTCCCTTTTTTTTAACGAGCGTATCGAATTGTATACTCAGTGAAATTGCCTAACGATCGACACGGACACCCGAGATAAGACATTATGCTTCCTACTCTTAAGACTGAAATTGATGTTTCAATGAGAAACATCCCCTAAATTATATACTGTCTCTTCCACGAAAGAAAGGAAAATAAATCGAGAAAAAAAAAGAAATAAATGAAAGGCAACCGACGAGTCCGACGAAATTTTCGTCGAACACGAGCGAGTTCGTAAACACTACAGATCTGTGTTCTTCTGTGGAGCTCTAACGCTATCCACTAATAAATAATCAACCATATTCGATAGATTAAGTACAAAGATGCCCCTACGGTTATTATTATCGAGAGAAATACACAATACGAGTAAACGACGACGATATGTCATCAAGTCGTTTACGATCGTAGAATTTAATTTAAATAGCTAGCGTATCCCGAGCTACCCCGCATGTAATATAATAACGAAAAATTGTAAATTATTTTTTCTCCTCTCTTAGAATTAGGAAAATATTTAGAAATAATCTACGCGTAGCCATGTAAGCGCTGGAAAAGTGTTGTTTAACCAAGGAAATAAACGATCGGAGCCTCCGCGCTCCGACTCACTACAATAACGTGCGTGAATTAGTTCAACACAAAATCTTTCTGTTCTGATGAAAAAGGCTCATTAAAAAAAAAGAAAACCAATGCGACGACGCAACAGTTATATTTCTTTTTCTCACTAAACCAAAGACCGTTTAGTGTAACTATGTTTGATCGTTGTTCTCGACACGGTTGTTTGTCAGAGTTCTTCCGATACTAGACGTGTAAGTAATTCAGGACACATATCATCGAGTGCATGAAACTCAGTAAGATAGACACATTAGAGGGACACGTAGATGGATACAAAATTGCGAAATCCTTGATAAAGGATTAAACTAAATTAACTGCCAAACGCGAATGTTAATAGGAGTTAGCGAGAGTTTCGTATTTTCAGCGTTTTTTGTATTTCTATAGGAAATGTAGACGAATTGGTGGTATCAGTAATAAACACTATTGTAATTTGAATTGTTAGAGGAAAAAGAAACTTTTATAGATCTTATCGCCTGATAGAAAGATACAAGTATTTTTCGGTTTAAAGAGCTTTTTATTCGTAAATACGTGTGTACGTTTAAATAATTGTGTATTACAACTTAATTCTTTTCGAACAATCGTCGCGATCGTCATCTCTCTTTGGTTCGACTTGTTTGTCTGTACGAATAGTGAATAACCCTTTGCCATAACGTCTTCCCTCTGAAATACAGCAATCGAATAACCGATTGAAACACGGGTCAGGGAAAACAGTGACTATCTCGCGTCAGAGATCGGCACTTTTCGCCACTTCGAAATAGGCGCTTACAGTTTACTCGAAAATTTAACGGCTATCACGAGTAATTATACAAATGACCTGTAGTGTCGACAACTGTTTGTTAACTTTTTATCGAGTAACGTGTATTATTTTCCTACTGGACTTCGTGAAAAATAAAAAAGTTTAATCAAAAGAAAAGGAAATTATGGCTAATTTCTCAGTCACTCGTCGCGTGAATTTTCGAAATAACGAATCGATACGTTTTCTATATATTAATTAACAAGAATAACGTCTGTTGCAAAGTATCAAACAGTGCCAATCTCTGCCTCAGCACCTACCTGCTCTCAGCAGAAGCAGTTTGCACTGCGAGAGGACGGCTGCCTTGGCTTTTACCTCACAGAGTCCAAGCAGGGCGGCACTGGCACAGCATATCACAATTAAGGAAGTTGATCAACCAACAGAAGAAAAAAAACATCACAATTCCGTGAAAAAAAAAACAAAAAGGATACAGATTGATGATATCATATGGATTCCTGAGAAGCGTTTCATCACTGGCCCCGCTCGATATAACAACGTTCTGCAGATATAAAAAAAAATTAATGTCAACAATAACAATTTTTAACATACATTAATAATTGTAAATCTTTATCCAGCATTCACTGGGCATACCTTGCTTTTACCAAATATATGAAACAGGTGCGAATAGTGCAGAGCATATTTTCTTGTGTCAGACTTGATGACATCGGCGTATTGAATTTCAAAGTGAACTCCTCTCTCCACCGCCTGACTGTACAGCTTTCTGGTGAACTTCACTGCAGGGTACGACGATTTTATAGTGATTACGTCCGTACTCAATTGGGCGCAAGCAAATTGAAAAGCCGCTTGTGTCTTTGGAACGACTCCGTACAAATCGTACTTCCTGAGAATCGGAGACTGTCCCAGTGTGTGGATCTTGTTTGTGTCGCCGAAGGTAAAAGTCAGTCTGTTCAGAATGTAAAGTTTGTCGCCAAACTCAGCTCTCAAATCAGTGACGTCCAGAGGCTCCGGCACAGGCGATTTGACGACTTCGCCGTTGCCTTTTTTCCGCTTTTTCTTGTCGTTGTCGAATATCTCGTCGTCCACCGTCTGGTTGATGGCCACAGTCTCGTAGCCCACTAATCATGTTTTGGTAATTAGAAGCGGAAAATATGCGAATTGCAATTTGATCTGCTTGAGCGACTTACGTTTGTGTAATCGCTGGAGAATTTTTCGGAGAACCTGGGGATCCGCGTCCCGAGGATCCACGCACAAGTCGCAAAAACCTGGAGACGACGGCATCATCTTGCAGAAGGTAATTCGCGAGATTTACAGATATAAACAAAGTTCCTAACCCTTCACGGGCGATAAACACGTCCGGCTTGCTCGGCGATCGACAACGTGCTTACCCCCACTTTTCGCTTTGAAGGTGTGTGGAATTTCCATCTTACCGACCTCGAAAATCTTTTGGCCGAGGCCGAATTTATGAATTTTCACATTGAAACCGACTTTTTTTTAACCAAGTAAAATAATTTAAAAACCAATGTTTTTGGAGGTTTGCAATTTCATAACGATGATATAGGCCAAAAGTCGATGTATTGAAGAAATTTTTTTTAAGTGGTCACCTTCATCGTTTGGATGCGAGGATGCTTCCGAAATGCGCGATTATTAGAAAATGTTTTTCTGACAAATGTAGCATTAAAAACTTTAGCTCATACAGTGTACTTTTATTTACATTAAATGTTCTTATAACAATGTTTTTTCTCGAGATAATAATAATAATAGTAATAATAATAATAATAATAATAATAATATAATCGATATTGTACTACTAAATAAAATAGCTACTGTTCTGCCGTTTTTGATCTGCATCAATCAGTATTGCACAATACGCAAGCTTCTTTGTTTCCGAGTTTAAACGCAATTTCCAGATTACATTGTGGTGTAACGCTTCGCATATGATGATATTGTTCCGTAGCGCGATAATTTAATAAACGATTGCTCCCCTCCATCTCGTCCCTAATGTGTTATCAGAACTATATGTTTCAATGTTACAGAATCACACTTATAAAATTCCAATTCACAATACAGCATATACACCTAACAGAAAGCAGATCATTTTTCATCTGTGAAATTCCTATTACCTAAGTATTCCTTCGCCTTTACATATTTTGTTATCATTTTTATCACGCTACTCTACAGATTTTCCTTTAATGGGTTTTTCCTTCTTTCTCAACGTCTTCCCTTCCTCCTTGCAATAGTTATACGTAGTTCAGAGATCGCCGAAATTAAAACGACAGGTGAGCCGATACAACGATTATCAGCTTGGAATAAGGCTTATGGTGTTTTCTTCGTGAACCCTCAACCCGTGTAATTATCTCTGAATTAACAGTACGTGTTTAATAGCATAGACGAGAGAACAAAAATGCTAAAGAAATTTCAGTGAAACAAGCGGGATATATTAGATATAGTTTTTCGACGATGAAAGAAAAAAAAAGAGATCTGCCAAGCGTGTCTCAAACAAACGCTGTTTATATTTCCGGCAGACACTACACGTGCGCAAGGAATAAAATATTATCACCTGTATATTGTTGCAATTTATCATTGATACAAACGACGGATTCTTAAGTATGTGTTGTAAAGGAAAAACACCTATGTTTAATGGACAATAAGCTACAGCCTCCTATAATCTTCCGCTTCGTACCTCTGATCGTCGTGCCAAGCCAGACATTCATCGGGGCGGGGAGTAGGATAGATTTTTTTTCTCGAGATAGACATTAAATAAAGCGCATCGTCTGTTTTGCGCTGCTTCCGAAGAACACAGAAAGGCCTACATTTCTCTTGGGTACAACGCAATAAAATTAATAAAACCGTGTATATTGTTGCCAGCGCTTTTGCTTTTCGTTCTCTCAAGCGTCGCTTAGACTCTACTTAGGCCCAATCCTGACGAACGGTAGAGGTTTCAGAGGTATCGATTGTGTCGCGTTTACCGCGACAACGAAACGAATCGTAGCGTGTCATTTTGGTCTCTCTAGTCGAACGTAGACTTTGCCTTTTTTTCGTTTATTCGTCGTTTTACGAGTTCGATGCACGCAAATCAAACTTTGGGATTTACAGACGTCCCTGACGACGGGTTTTTCTCTTAAATATCATACAAGATCGACCCCCCATTCAAGGGTTACTGGTATGTATGCACCATTTTTTTCGGCACGTTATAGAGTACATCGGGGATTGAAGTATTGAGGGAATTGAGAGGAAGATTTTACGCTCTCTTGCCAACTTCTAAAATGGAAGGATTCTCGAATCTCTCTCTCTCTCTCTCTCTTTCTCTGTGTGTCGTGTGTGTACTTTTTTTGCGAACGCATTCGCAGCGAGACTTGTTTTCGTCGTATATATATTTAATTGTATCACGATCGAAGTGGCGGCAACGTTCGGAGGGATTGGGTGGAACGCCCTTAACTATTTCTTCCGTTTCCTTTCTCTTTCGGTGTAAATCATATATACGCGTTATCAGTTATAATCATGATTTAGTGGGCCTATATACAGACAAACAGCGGGCCTAACAGGAGCAAGCGTCTTTGCCACCCGGTTGCTCACTCGACACCCCTTGTAGATTGGTACGTCCCGGTTGATTCGGGTTGTGCTGAACTCCGGATTCAGCCGCGTTTAGATCCAGGCTGTCGGACACACGAGATGCATTTTTGTAAATAAATATTTTCCGATTGGTGCGAGAAAATTGAATGCCAACAAATTCCACTCACCGTCCATCTCGAACACTCTGGAATATTTTCTTAGCGGTGTCTAAGAAAGCTTCCTCGACGTTGTGTCCCCTGTTGGAATGAATAAACGAAAACATCGTGACTGTCGTCGACGAACGCTGGCCAAAATTGACGATTGACTTTCAACTCACGTTTTCGCGCTTGCTTCTACGAACATGAGGCCGTTCTCGTCGGCAAACTTCTTCGCCTCCTCGTACGTGACATCGCGTTGATCTTCGAGATCGCTCTTGTTGCCAATCAAGAATATCACCTGCAAAACAAACGCGCGAGCGAAGCGTTAGAACGAGTGTCGCTGCCACGTGTAATCGGAGCGTCTACGCCCACTCTCGATTTGCTCCCGAATTCGGGCTTACAGTGCTGGGATTCGTGAGATTCCTCGTGTCCGTGAGCCAGCTGCTCAGGTGATTGTAGGTCGATCGACGCGTAATATCGTAGACCATTAACGCGCCGGCCGCTCCGCGATAGTACGACCTGGTCACCGCCCGGAATCTCTCCTGTCCCGCGGTATCCCATATTTGTAGCTTAATTTTTTGTCCAGCTACTTCGATGATTCTGGTGCCAAATTCGACGCCAATCGTGTGTGGACAGTCTGCCATAACTGCAATAAACACCAGAAGAGACACTGTTACGATTTCGTTTTGTAATAAAGATGCAATTAACAAACATAATATTTATATTACAATTTATACTGGATAAAATTTAGCTACAACATAAACATGCACAAAAATGATTTTTTGGTACTTACACTTTTTCTCGGTGAACTGATGGAGCAGACATGATTTGCCTACTCCCATATCACCTATGATGATATATTTGAAGATGTACGAATAATTGTATGGTCCTGATGACATTTTGAATCTGCAAAAGAGTTTCAAGACACGCGTAAGAATCAACGAGTTGCGAATAAAATGGAAACAAAAAAAGAGAAATGTTGCAGCGTTCCCAGGAGAGCGATAAGAAACAGTGTTTCCACTATCGGCGGAGCTTCAATCATCAGTGCCGCCAGCTCGGTTTTCCTGTTTTACATAAGAGCCTGGAGCAAATCAACTAGTAATGCAATGAGTAGTCGAGAATTCTGTTGTCCTTAGAAAGACACTCAATTCAGAGTGGCAACTCGGCGCGCAAAAATGTTATCTGCATGCATATGAATGATCGGTCGGAGTCTGATAACAAATCCAAGATAAAAAAACATTCCGGATGACTGATCCCGGGATACAAAAAAATTGCGACCTGTGAACTAGACAACCCGCCGAAACGCCAATGCAAGACAAAACAGGCTAACGCCGACCTGGGAATGGAAATCACAAGCGAGTTTGCGTGTTATGAATCATGGGACCGCTCGTTCGCTCGGTAGTGTGGCACTAATTGCACTCTCAGTGACACCAGCGAAGGAGGATAAATTGTGGGTGTATAGAGCATGACGTTTGTACGAATTACCGCGGGGCTCGATCGCCCCGGAAGAAAACGCGAAAATTGATAAATAATATCGCTGCGCTCGAGCGGAGAGGCCGCGGGTGGCGGTTCGCGCGGCGGCCGAGTACGACAAAAAAGGCAAAACGGGCGAAAAAAATGTAATTAGTTACATGTCAAAAAACGCGTAAACGCTGCTGCTCACCTTTGCGTTCGATGAGTCTACAAAGGAGCGTTGAAGCTTGACGCGTTCCGGCGACTCGTCACGTTGAAAGATACCGACGCGCGTAGCACTTCACTTTTCCATGGAATGCAGGGGTGTTGTTCGTAATAAAGTAAATTGTTGAACAACTTGTATATCACACGCAATATGGCAGGCCCACTCTGTCGCTAACAACGATGGCGGCGGATAAACGTCAAACCACCTGTCAACTCGTGAGAGCTGCCAAAGCCGCGGGACGTCCGATTTTACGATCGATAAACCTTAATTTTGCTAATTGTCTAATTTAGGAAGTGCGTACGGGACTCCGCGACGCGAGGCAGGTTACGATGACAGTGCAAACAGTCGCGCTGGTTCTTTTGGCGCCAACTTCAAATTAAACCCCAGATCGGAGCTGCAGAGTCGTTTTTCTCGCGCGAACGCGTTTCACGGTCTTGACTGATAAATCGGGAAGGCAAGGAGTTCGACGTCGATGTTTTGCATAAATTCAGTCTTTATTTCAATATTTGCGGAATACATTTTACACGAATTTTCGTGACAAACAGTCATCGGATGACGATACCACGAGCGAGACGACGTCACTTCCGTTTTGGAAGATTTATTGGCCGTCGTTTGTTTAAAGACAACTGCGGCACGTTTCTCGTCGATAAGGCGCTGAAAATGAGGAACGCGACGGTCATCGCAATGGTAATGTGCCAGACACGGCTGTATCTGCGTCGCTACTTATATCTCGCCCGAAGTTTTTGTAAGACTTCGAGGTATGCGGCGCGCTAGAGGAAACCAATTAGGTATAAGGAGACACAGAAATCAGTCGTCGTCGTGTTTATAACGCTACGATTATTTATATACCCTCGGACGACGACCATCTATATATTGATCTAGCGGATATCAGCGGCGAATCGAACGCGGAGAAGGGCGCATCGCGACAAAATTCAAAATAGCCTCCTCTCCCCGTCGCCGCGACTCGGCAATAATTCGCGAAGTTGTAATGAAACATTAACGAGCGACGATCGCAGTTCGAGCTGTGGACATATAGCTGCAAAGAGGTCGCACGTCCCGAGCAAGTTTGCTCACGGGGAAATATTGATTCAACAGCGAAAATTAGAAATTCGATTGCCCCCGGGACGATACATAAATGAGCGAGTCGCTCTTTTTGTAGTGGCAGTAGTGGCTGGTGGCTTCTTAGAGAGAGAGTGCAACACTGGGACAACAGCAGCCGTCACTCCATTTCCGTTATCTTTAGACGCACAAGAGAGAGAACGAGAGGGGCGACCCGTAGAAAATATACACTAATATAAAGCGGAGTGGTCATGAATTAACGAATTATTGAAATAACGATGATAGTCGGGTCGCTCGAGGATTGATCGCCGGCTCGTCGGCGCGGGTTGTGCCGCGAAAAGTAATACACGAGAATGCCGAGAACGATGCTGGACCGAGCCGTGGCCCGAGCGAGTCTCTCCAGTAACGCGAAGTGTCGAATGTGATTGGAGTCTCCCCCAGAAGCCACACGAGTATTATTGCCGCGCGGGTGTGTGTGAGACAGTGCGTGTCTGTGTTGTTTTGTGAATACAAATTGTTTTATCGAGAGCCCCGTAACAGCGTCGACTGGTGAATGAAGAGATACAAGCAGCGTTTTATGAACTAATCGATTACATTTGAGTTCCGTCGTGCTCTTGCCTCGGGGGCCGTCATGTTATGTCAACGTAACCTGCGGCAGCACTGCCGCCTCTTTAGTAATTAACCAAACAAAATGGACACCGAGATAACGATTAAACGAATACCCGTGCAATTGTTTTAAATGGAATTCACGGGAAAATGGGATCACATCACGCGCCAACGTGAGTACCGACGATCGTCGTTTATATTGGCATGCTCTCGACGTTGATATTCCCACGAACGAGGCCCAGCGATTCTCGCGTTCTCGCGTATTTCGCGTGACCATCATCTCGCGCTAATAAAAATGTAGCACCTATTTTCTCGCCGATCGCGCGCGCCAGGTGCTCCTCCATTCGCTCGTGCTGCCGACGATACTCGCCGCTTTCACGCTCATCCTCGCTCCCGAATCGCCATTTCCCAATTTCGCACGCGCTGCATTCGCATTTCTCGCTCTCTCTCTCTCTGTCTCTCTTTCGCCTAATTGCAGCACCGACGTCGCCGTTAACGAAACATCCAGATCCGCGGGACGGCCCACGCGAAGATGCTTTCGCGTTTATCGCGCTCGCGAGTTTTCGGATTGCTCGAGGCCGATGGATCGTGTCGCGAGACGATCGTCCGTCCCGGCCAGGGGAATTGAAAATCTATTGTCTCTGTTATTATCGCGCGTGATGTTGACGATCGGCGTTCCATTCATGTGGATTTGGAATTTACTACTCGTGCTCGTGTTCCAAAATACATGGACCCCGTGCACGTATGCACATATGTAACGCGTACATGTGTGTCACCGTTATGTGCGCGTATTCCGGTGAAAAGTAATACATTGTAATTATCAACTAGTGCACGCGGTTGCTCGTTATTGGTACAAAGTGCAAAGTGTTGAGTTTGCATTATTTCGCGATATGGCTTCTTTTTCCACGCTCGGCGCGCGGCGACCGACGAATTTCGTTTTTTTCGATCACGCTCGCGAATCCGACACCGGCGAGCGACGGTTTCCATTGTCGAAAGATTTTCGATTTATCTTGACGACCGTCGGCAGTCGGGACTTGTTGTTCCTTGGCCGATTGAAATGAAGAGAGAAAGAGAAAAAGTAGCGAAACCGTCGGGCTCGTAAAGAAGTCCAAATGCCTCTGCCGTTTGTCTATATGTCTGCGTATTGTGTACGTGTATATATCGCACACAGTTTATACGAAACATACCGTAGTATGTTGTAACAGTGCTTGTGCTTCTTATACTCCGTGCACGAATAGGAGTTTAGATACACACGCCGAGTGCACACTTCTCTCGGTTCGAGAATCACAGGACGCGATTGGTTAATCAAGTATCCTGCGGCTCAATGCCGCTTTATAAGGTAAAATCTGATTGGTTCTCTTTCTGGTGTAATTCGGGCCCCGCCTTGCCACCGCCAATTGCTCCCGTCGTCTTTACCCCGATGCCGAATACTTTATGTACACCCGTGAACCTAGAACTCTCCGCCTTACATACATATATATACATACATATATATACATATACACGAGGAACAGCCGTTTCTGTGTACATGTGTCGGCGATATTCGTATGTCGTGTGTATACGGCGCGTTTGATGCCCCTAACATTTGCACGAGAGCAGTGCCGTAATCGTGCAATTTCCCTCCGAGAAAAACGGTGACTCACCACACCGCCTGAGCCCCGCAGAATTTAGGATGCCTTTCTCTCTCTCTCTCTCTCTCTCTCTCTCTCTCTCTCTCTCTCTCTCTCTCTCTCTCTCTCTATCTCGGCCCGAGCAATTTTCAATAAACTCGCAGTAAACCGAGCGACGAGCGTCAGTGTTTTTAACCGACGTTCCGCCTGGCTCGAGAGCAATAAATCATCGCGCGAGCAGGCCGGCGTCGATGCTTTCCGAGGGTTTCTCGCGACGCTTCTCGTTACACAAATTCGTTCATTCACACGAGGGAAACCCGTCGAAAAGCCTTCGATTATCCAAATCCCGTCGAGTGACCGCGCGGCCACGGCGACCCCCGGATTTCTCGAAACTTCGAGGCGCACCGCCGGCGCGATGCCGAAAAATTTTCATTCACGATTCGAGGCGTTTGTCGCGGAAAATACGAGCCCTCGCGCGCGCGAAAACACGCCTCACGGCTTTTTCCATGCACGCGCCGCGCGATTTCGGTTGCAGTTACTGTTATGATTATCGTGGAAGCCTGCCGCGAAGACCGCCCGAGATACATCGGTGGCGGCGGGCACCGTGAAACACAGGCGGAATGGTCAAGTTATCGTAATAGGTAGAAGGTAGAGGTCAATATACTTGGCCGGAGTTCTCGGAGTAGCCACGCAGGACAACACCGAAAGGCATATAAACGCGCCGCTCAAATGTTGGCAACAAACAATGGCGTTCTTGGAGGAGTCCGGAGCGTTTTCTCGAGGCGTAATATAGCCATGGCGGAATCCGCAGTCCCCGGCGGTTCACGGGACAGCCCTCGTCGATTCGCTAATCGTCCTCGCTTTTTAAATGTCCACCTCGGTAGGAGCGCGCGGGTGCGAGGGAGAGAGAAACGGTGGGAGACGGCGACGGAGAGGCGCACGGAGAAGGAGCGAGGGAGAGAGAAACAGAGAGACAGAGAGAGAGAGAGAGGGGGGGAGAGCGAGACAGCCAGCCAAGGTTCTCTGTCGCGCGACTCAGCTCCGTAGTGTCTGGGGGACTTTCGTATGGGGGGGAATCGGTGCCCTAGCTCGGCACGTTCCTGCGTGGGTACGCGTTTCGTGGTTTGGTATTCGAGAGAGCCCGGTGGCTGGGGTATAACACCAATGGTATTACTATATACACGCACACGTACGTTAAAACGTAAGAACGGCGTGGTGTCGATAGCCGCGGGGCAGGGAAGAGGGTCCCTGGTGGTGGGATAGAGAAAAACGAGCCGGCGGGCGAGCGAGAGAGAGAGACAGAGAGACAGAGACAGAGATATATCGAATAGAGCGAGACAGAAAGAGAGAAACGCGAGGCGTTGGTACGAGACACAGAGCGACGTGGCGGGAGGGAGGGAGGGGGGAGCGAAGTAAAAAGGAGAAAGAAAGCTGGTGTTGGAGCGACGGAGAGAGAGAGAGGGGAGAGCCGGGCGCTGGGGAGGGGAGGAGATGATAGGATCGGCAAAATAAAGGGAGCGAGGGAGAACAAAGTAGTAGAATGAATCGGGGGCCTACGGACACGCTCGCACCTCGACGTTCGGTGATGCCTCCGCCACCGCGGTCGTCAGGGAAATTTGTGTGAACGCGCGCCGCCGCTGCTGCCGCCGCCGCCGCCGCCACCGCCGCCGTCGCCGCCGCCGCCGCCAATGCTGGTGCTGCTGCCGGGGTGGTTTGCTGCCAGGAGGAGAGTCGAAGCCGCGCCACGAGCCACGTTACTATACGGTGTACACGGGCCCCCGCTCCGCCGCTGCGCTCGTGTGTGCCGCCGCTGCTCTCGAACTCTCCGCTCTCGAAAGAATACATAGCCCCCGGTGTGCATGTTGTCCGGAACGACGCGGACAAGCCAAAGAAACGAGGAAGAGTCTCGAGAGCGCGCTTGATACACACTCACACGCACACACGGCATATATATATATATATCTACACACATCCATACGTACATACATACAGTCAGAGTGGACGGAATACAAGACGCGATGTGAAAAATTCGAGGGACGCCGAATTTTCTCAACGCAACGCCGAAAAAGTTGCAAGACCCGAGCGTGTCCGCACGGGTCGTCCGGAGGGAAAGAGAGAGACAGAGAGAGAAAATATATCAACGCGAAACGTGTCGCTGTAGAACCGAGAATCCGGACACGATTGTATTATTTGCCGAAAAAAAAAAGAAAATACAAAAAAAAAAGGAACGCGGAGCTGGAGGCATCTCGGGGATGCGATGGCCCAAACGGACATTTGTCTATCCCTCATCTCTCTCAGGCGGCGGGTATAATGGCGCACGAACGTACGTACCGCTCGCTCCTGTCGTCTCTGTCGCGGCCGCCACCGCGGCGCGGTGTGCCGAGGCACGCGAGCTCTAACCCCGAGGCCTCGGCCACTACGGGGACGCACCTGGCCTCGAGAAACTGAGAAAAAGGAAACAGCAGCAGCGGCGGCGGCAGCAGCAGCAGCAGCAGCAGCAGCAGTCACAGCCGCCGTGCGCCGCGCGTACCCCGCGAGCGACCCGGTGTGCTCTCGAGGAGCACCAGAGCACCGCGCGACACACGAAAAATGAGTGACGCTCGTGCGGAAAATTAGTGAGAATTTCACTCGCGGTCGCGCGCACGAAGAGACCGCAGTCGTCGAAACAACCCTCGGTGCTATCGTGTATATTTCCTTTTTTTCGCCCAACCGGCCCCGCGCGTTCGTTTCCTCCCGGTGTTCTTTTCGTTCGGTTTTTTTCTTTTTTTTCGTTTTTTTTTTATTCTTTCCTTTGCGATCGTGTGCGTCAGTGTCCCTCTCTCTGTGTGTGTGTGTGTGTATGTGTGAGTTTCGTATCTAGTGTAATAATCGGCGATTGTGTATATTCCACCAGCTCGTCACGGCGTGTTTTTCCCATAGGACAGTGCGAGATCCTCGTCGTTTGCGAAAAAATCACACGATTCGCGAGCGAACCGCTCGTCGCCGAAAAGGTTCGTAATCGCAGTAACCGTCGTGCAGCTTTTAGCCTCGCACACTCGGCTCGCCGAAAATTTTCGATCTCGCTCGCTACTTCTCGCTCCTTCTCGGTCTCTCGCCGCACTTCACAGACTCCTCGTTCCCTTCCCCCGTCGCGCTGTTTCTCTCTCTCTCTCTCTCTCTCTCTCTCTCTCTCTCTCTCTCTCTCTCTCTCTCTCTCTCTCTCTCTCTCTCTCTCTCTCTCTCACGCTCTGTTTCGCTCTATCTCTCTCTCTTTCTCTCTCCCTCTCTCTTTCGCACTCGCGCGCTACGCGTCTGTCTCTCTTTCACGCTCATCCGCTGTCCCCTTCAACAACGTATCGCCGACGCTCGACTTGTGCGTTCCACTTTGACCGATGCCGGCGTACTTTCTAACTTTCCGACGAAAATTCGTGCGCTTTTTTCCTCTCCTCTCTCGCTCCCTCGCTCGCCGACGATGCGCGCTATGATTTTTCCTCAGCTGCGGAGGATTCGCGAGGTTTTTTGCCCGACGCCGGGCGCGAATGCGTTGGTTTCGGAAATGATCGATTGTCGGTAGTGGTTAGGACGAAAAATCCGTCTATTTACTCCTGTCGTTTCGTCGCGCGGCGATACTCACCTGTTCGAGAACCGCTGACTGCGTGGATTTGTGTCAACTCGATAACGTAATATGCATGTTCTATAAAAATTTCATGTTTCCTTGGGTTCGCGTATCGGTTGACGTCGTAAAAATTGTCATTACATCGCCGCTGTACGAGCCTCAAACTGGACTGCTTGCAAGCCTGTGGGCGCCGATGGTCACACTCGATTCTTTGTTCTCTGTTGCACAGTTTGGTTTGCTAATTTTTTCTGTACGCCACGTCGACGCTATCTTATCTCTTCCGTCAATGAGCACAACGACTCACCGTTTTCCATGCAAGCGTACGCAGAGTTCTGCGGCGTGCGACAATCATTTTCCAATTATCCGTACACTTTTCGCGCATCGGTATGCAAACATTTTTCCTTAGCACTGCTTCTGCTTTCGTTTCTCCTTCGTTCGTCCAAAGGTACCCTCGCGAGTAGGAGTTGGATGCAGATAATTAATTATAGTCAATCTGCGACAATTTAAGACCCGCTGCACGTATCATGTGTAATGACACAGGAGCACACGAGATTATCCAGTCTTGTTGGGGCAATTTATAAAAACAAGAGAAAAAAAGACAAAAAAAACCATAAAGACACAGTGATGCATTCCGGAGGGGAGAAGTTATGGCGATTATGAGAATTTAAAACCATAAGCGTATAGCTTTTCCCCTTTGGCGTGTGTCCTCCGCATCGTCCTTGCGACACTCAAAGTGTCTGCAACCGTCAACTTTGCGTTACAATACAAAATAGCAATAAAAAATATCTAGCCCGCGTTGTCAGACACAGAGTTAAAAATCATTTGCATCGCAAACTGTTTCAGAAGTAACAGAAGAGAACCAATGATGGGTACGCTAATGGTAACAGAAAGGATTGTACAATACCCTCTTGAGCCTGAGATGGAGGCGAAGAGTTGTGAAGCGTAAAGACATGGACTCGTACGACCTATTTGGAGAAGATGTCAGTGGCTCAATGCTCGATGCTCTTCCTGATCTTGGGGGGAACGATCATTTTGACCCGGCAGGCCCAAACAACTCCGTGGTAGTGTCCAGAGATGGCCCCAATCCAGGCCCGAACGGTGGCGGGAGTTACATTAACCAGCCGTACAGCATCACCCAGGAATCTCCGCTGCAAAAATTGACATCGTTCGGCGGCACGGAATTCGGCAGCGCCGCGCAATTGCAAAATCCCGCTCAGCGCACCATGTTCAATCAGAATATCGGGAGTTTCGAGGCCGGTGCGCCCCAGCGGGCGATGGTACCGGGCGCCTTTCAGCAGAATCAGGCGCGAACGATGGCGCCGCAGCACCGGGGGCCGCATCCCGTGCCGGGCGGCCAGTATCCCGGCTACTCGGACAACATGTACTCGATGGAGCAGCAGCATCCGATGGCGCGCGGTAACATGGGCATGGATCCGAGTCTGCAGGGCTGGCCGGGCGGCGGTGGCTCGTACACGCAGATACAGAGGCATTACAATCAGATGGCACCGCAGCCGGCGGCTTATCGACAGCACATGCCGCAGTATTCCCATCAGCAGGATCAGTCGGGCATCGGCCAGAAGATTCAGCAGCAGCAGCAGCAGCACTTCGGCGCTCAGCAGGGTATGATCGGGACGATGGGAGTGCCGCACCAGAGTATGCAGGCCGGCGCGACGGGCGCGGTTTATCAGCACATGGTGGGACAGCAGCAGCACTATCAGCAGGGAAATCCGGCGGGAATGTACCAGCCCTCGGGCGGTTACACGGCTTTCGCGACGGCGATGCATCAGCAGCAGCAGCAGGCGGCCCAGCAACAACAGCAGCAGGTGGCCCAGCAGCAGCAGCAACAACAGCAGCAGCAGCAGGTAGCCCAGCAGCAACAACAGCAGCAGCAACAGGCGGTGGTGCAACAACAGCAGCAGCAGCAGCAGGCCCAGCAGCAGGCCCAGCAGCAACCGCAACGAATGCCCCACCATCACCAGCCCCATCCGACCCTCCAAACGCTTCCGTCGCACCCGCAGTATCCCCAACACCCGCAGCATCCCTCGAGCCAGCAGCAGCAGCAGCAGCAGCAGGCGATGGATCCCCAACAGCAACAGTATCCTCACCACGCGGCGCCGATGTTCAATCAGCCCCAGCATCCGGGACCCACCGCTCAATTCGGCCCGACCAAGCAGCACGCAACGAGTCCCCAGTATCGCGCCGCGTTTCCCCAGCTATCGCCGCAAATGTCGCCGCGGCCGCAGATGTCGCCACGGCCGCCCGCGGTGCAGCAGCAAATGTCACCGAGGCCGATTATGTCGCCCGCGAAACCCACCACCCTGTCGCCGCATCCGCACGTACAACTGCCGCACCAGCAGCCGGGACCGCCGCCAAACGCGGTGTCCGTCTCGCCGTGTCCGCCCGCCTCGATGCCCATGAATCCTTCCGCCTCGTCACAGCAGACGACACTCCAGGCCCTCGAACAGATGGTGATACCCGGGGTCGCGGTGCCCAATCCGAACGTCCCGCCCCAGGACTACAATCAGTTTCAGTCGCGGCCGCCGATGACGCATCCCGCGAACATTCTGCCGCAGCCGACAGCACAAAATTCGATGCCACCGGTGACGGGACCGAGGATGCCGATGCCATCGCAGTGGCCGCATCCTCAGCCCCAGCAGCAGCAGCAGCAGCAGCAGCAGGTGCCACCACCGCAGCAACAGCAGCAGCAACAGCCTCAACCTCAGCCTCAGCCTCAACCACAACCTCCGCCACCGCCGCCGCCGCAGCCGCAACCGCAGCAGCAGCAGCAGCAGCAACAGCAACAGCAACAGCAACAACAACAGCAACAACCACAACCACCTCCGCAGATCAGGCCACCGATGAGCGTGAACGACGGACGAGTGATGATGGAGCAACAGCTACCGACAACGAGCGAGCCGAGTCCCCTGTTTCCCGTAAACGGCAACGACGTTATTCACAACGTCGTCGAGACGACGACGAGAGACGCGCCGGACAACGTTCAACCGGTGGTGAACGCACCGGTGCCGCAGGAAATCGAGCCCGAGCCGCCGATCGTCAAGCAGAGCCCGGACTTGATGAGCCAGCAGCAGCAGCAGCAGCAACAACAGCAGCAGCAGCAGAATCAACAGTTACAGCAGCAACATCCGCAGGTCGAGAGCTCGGTGCTCAACAATACTCAAGTCAGCAGTCTTCCGGCCATGGAGCCGACGCTACCGATTAAATCGAGCCCGATCGAGGCCGTGCAGTCGTTGCCCGCCTCGAGCACGAGCGGAAACGTCGAGTGCGGCGACGCCTCGCCGCTGATGCAGGCGGTGAACGTCGTCTCGAGCGCGGACGCCTGCGAGGTCAACGAACCCGTGGTTAACGATCAGCAGCAAGATTTGAATTCCGTGCACTTGTCGTCGCCGGTTGTGAGCGCCGCCGTTCACACGCAGCAGCAGCAGCAGCCGATCGTCAGTCAAGCCCAGCCGGGACCTCAGCAATCGATGGTCTGTCAGCAACAGCAACCGGTGCAGCAGCTCCATATGGGACAGCAGATCGTTCAGCAGCCTCAGCTCAGCCAGCCACCTCTTCAATCGCCAGTCAGCCAACAGCAACAGCAGCAGCAACCGCAGTTGGTTCATTCCCAGCAGGTTCAGCCGCCGATGGTGCAGCAGCCGCAACCCTCGCAGATGGGACAGCAGCAGCCGCAGCAGTCGCCGATGGTAGCGCAGCAACAGATGCAGATTCCTCAACAACAAATGGGACAGCAGCCGCAGATACCGGCGCAGGGACAACCCGATCAGATGGTGCAGCCTCAGCAGCAACAACAGCAGCAGCAGCCGCAACAGCAACAACAGCCGATGCCGCAGCCCCAGCAAAACGTGCAGGTCGGACAGAGTCAGCAGAATCAACAACTGACGCAGCAGCAGCAAATGGGACAGCCCCAGCAGCAGCCTCAGCAGATCGTTCAACCTCAGCAGCAGCCACAACAACAGCAACAGCAGCAGCAGCCGCAGCCTCTGATGCCGCAAACGCAGCCTCAACAGCAACAAGCGAATCTGCAGATCGGAGCGCCTCAGGCGCAGCAGCCGCTGATGGGACAGCAGGTAAACATGATTCCGACGAGCAACGCGATGCTACAGCCGCAGATCACGCATCAGCAGCCGATGCCCTCGCAAATGGCGAATCAGCAGGCGCCGCAGATGCAGACGCCCGGGGCGCCGGTGCAGACGACGCACATGGCGCCGCAGCAGATGAATCCCGTGAGTCAGGCGGCGAGTATCGTGCTGCCGAGTCACCAGACACCCGTGTCACTGCCGAACATTCCACCGCCGCCGCATCAGGTGCCGCCGACCTTCGGCGATTACAATATACAGAAGACGAACAGCATGTACACGAACGACATGATCGTCGGGTCCGGGCAGCAGCAGCAGCAGCAGTATCACGCCGCCGCCGGCGAGATGGTCACGGGAAACACCATGCCTAATATGTACGGGATGCCGCCCGTTTCCACCCCCACGAGCGTCGTTCCCACGGCCTTCAACAACACGTGCGCGCCCGTGACGCATCATCAGGAGCGCGCGGCGCTTCAGCAACAACTCCAGGAGCTCTATTGCATGCCGCCCGCGCCCGAGAATCAGGAGAAGATCGTCGGGCTGCAGGAGAAACTCCAGGCGCTTCAGCTGCACGAGACCACCGAGCAGTGCAACGGCGGACCGCAGTGCATTCTGCAGACGCCGATGTTCACCGCCGCGGTAGTCGACAGTCCTCAGGTATGCGAAGGATTGATTGATTTTTGTTCGATTGCCGGGCAGGCCCGAAGATTAGGGATTTTTTTGTTTTTCTAATTCGTTGAACGTAATCCGAGATAAAATTTGAGTTTTTCGAGAGGATTGCGAGGTTTAGTTTGGAGTCTGGAAATATTGATTAAACAGAGACGCGAGTTAGCAATTTTAGGAATTGAGGATTTGGTTTGAAGTCGGGCGATTTGCGCAAAGTTTTTGCCGATAAGTCGATGATTATTTATTTGCGAATAACTTGCGAAACAGGTTTCGAGTACGACCGGCCGAGGCCGAAGTAAAGGCGCTCCGCGAGCGAAAAAGAGTCGAAAAAAGGCGGACAAGGAGGCAGCGCCGCCGATAGTGGCGCAGCCGAGCGTGCAACCGGAACAGCCGTTGTCGGACAATCTCGTGACGCCCGGCGACAGCAGCAACATCGTCGACAGCGTCGCCGACTCCGAGGATAACAAGCCGTCCTCGGGCGGCGACATGGAGGAGGAATGGAACAAGAATAGAAAATCCCGACCTCCCAGAAAGCCGAGAAAGCCTAAGGAGCCGAAGGAACCTAAAGAGGCGAAAATTAAGAAGGAGAAAGAGCCTAAGCCGCCAAAGGAGGCAAAGCTGCCGAAACAGAAGAAAAAGAAGAGTAAAGAGGCGAAGGAAGGCTCGAAACGTGGCAGAAAGTAAGTAGCATGCAATATCAATTAAAGGCAAATAAACAACCGATATAAACACGAGAAATTTCCTAATCGCAACGTTATTTTCGCGTAGGAAAATTGTTCAGGCCGAGTCGGGCGACGAGGACGCTGGACCGGAAACCGAGGAAGCCGTTGGCTCGGAATCCGCGGCTGTGCAGGACGCCGAGGTCAAACCCAGCGAATCGCCTATTCAGGACGATCAGGAACACGTGGATTCCTCGACAACCGAGCCCATAGTGCCCGACAGCAAGGAGGACGGCGAGGAAAAAGCGGAAACCGAAGAAGCGGTGGACGAGGAGAAGAAGGACGAACCCGCGGAGAAGGAAGCCGCCGAGGTTTCCACGCCAGCCAAGAAGAAGTCGTCGCGCAAACGATCGGTCGGCAAGTCTTCGATAGGAAGATCGCCGCGCAGCTCCAAGTACGTAAAAAAACCAGTAACGCGATTCTATCTCTCGCCGCTGTAATCTTTTTCTCGGATCGCGATTAATATCGGAATCTCTCGCTATTCTTAACTCGCAGAAAACGCAAAAGCCGCATCGCACCGGACTCGGACGGCGAGGAGCTCGCCGCGACGCCGCCGCCGTCCCCCGAAGCCGGTGACGATCTCAACAAGCGACGATCCGCCAGGAATACTCATCGCAAGAAATACGTCGATGACGTCATGCTGAGATTCTCCGACGACGATGTGCCCCTACAGGACGCCCAACTTGCCAAGAAATCCGAAGGTTCCAGCGGCTCGAAGCCGTCCTCGACGAAACGCGAGAACGAGGGCGGCGACGTTGGACCGAACAAGCCTAACTTTGTATATATTGTAAGTGAATTGGAAATTCCCCACAAATCCGCATTATTTTTTTCTTTTCAAACGGATTATTATTATCAATAAAAAACATTTATTATCAATAATTATCAATATATTTATTAATAAGTTTTATTATCAATAAAAAACATTTGTTCAAGTATTTACTATGTGATTTACAGAATACTACTGACGAAGACTCGATGGTTGTGCAACATATCCTGTGCGTCCGCATGGGTAAACGAGAGGTGAAGCCGCCGCCGCCGGTTGTTCCTGAGGTGAAGAAGGAGGCCGAGGAAAAGACTGAGGAAAAGACCGCGGATCCGGAGGCCGAGGTGGTGAAAACCGAGGCGGACGGTGACGCGGAGGCCGAAGCGGAAAAGAAGCCGGACGAGGAGACCGAGGACAAAGAGCCGGAGGACAAGGAGAAAGAGCCTAAGTCGGAGAAGGAGGAAGAGCCGGAGAAGGCGGAAGTCCCGAAAGACGACGAGGAGGTCGAGGACAAGGAGGAAAAAGAAGACGACGAGGTGAAAACCGAGGAAAAGGAAGAAGAGATGGAGGTTGAGGCTAAGGAGGAAGAAAAAGAGGAGGAAGAGGAGGAGGAGGACGAGGAAGAAAAGGAGCCGGAAGTCGAATCCACTGAAAAGGTCGAGGAAGATGAGACCGAAAAGGAAGAAGAGGAAGAAGAAGAGAAGGTAGAAGAAGTCGCTGACAAGGACGAAGAAGCAGACGACAAAGAGGCTGAGGAAACGAAGGAAGTTGTAAAAGTAGAAAAAGTCGATGAAGACGAAAAAGAAAAAGAAAAGGACAAAGAAGAGAAGGACGACAAGGAAGCCTCCACTGAAGTGAAACCGGCCGGCGAATCCGTGGAGCCCGAGAGCACGGAAACGTCGACGCCCGAAGTCAAACCGCAGATGATCGAAGTCGAGGAGTATCTCGTCAAGTACCGTAACTTCTCGTATCTCCATTGCGAATGGAGAACTGAGGAGGAATTGTATAAAGGGGACAAGAGGATACAGGCTAAACTGAAGAGGTTCAAGCAGAAGCAGCAACAGAGCATGAATATATTCGAAAATGTACGTACAGGTCGATTTTTACAGGTCGATTATTCGCTACTGATTCGCCGTTGAAAATTCTAAAAAAAATTCAAAAAAAAAGATAATTTTGCAAAAAAAAAAAAAAAACGAAAACCCCAAAAATTTCATTATTGCATTTAATTCTTCTCTCACCTTTAATAACATTTATCTTCGTCGTATTTCAGACCGAGGAAGATCCCTTCAATCCCGACTTCGTCGAGGTCGACCGAGTCCTGGACGAGGCGACGCACACGGATCCAACGACCGGCGAGACGGTCCGGCACTTCCTGGTGAAGTGGCGCTCCCTGCAGTACGAGGACTCCACCTGGGAACTGGAGGAGGACGTGGATCCTGAGAAGATCGCGCAGTTCCACAAGTTCAACAAACTACCGCCGAAGGATCAGTGGAAGCCAAAGAAGAAGCCGAACGCCGCGGCGTGGAAGAAGCTCGAGGTATCGCCGATCTACAAGGCCGGCAACAGCCTCAGGCCCTACCAGCTCGAGGGACTCAACTGGCTCCTCTTCTCCTGGTACAACGGCCACAATTGCATACTCGCCGACGAGATGGGTCTCGGCAAGACGATACAGTCGCTGACGTTCGTCGAGGCGGCCTACAAGTACGGCGTGCGCGGACCTTTTCTCATAATCGCCCCGCTCTCCACGATTCCCAATTGGCAGCGCGAGTTCGAGGGCTGGACGGACATGAACGTCGTCGTCTATCACGGCTCCGCGGCGAGTCGCACGATGCTTCAGGAATACGAGGTCTACTACAAGAACGACAAGGGCGTTCAGATCAAGGATCTCATAAAATTCAACGTTCTCATCACGACCTTCGAGATCATAATCACCGACTTCAACGAGCTCAAGGGCTACAACTGGCGCCTCTGCGTGATCGACGAGGCCCACAGACTGAAGAATCGCAACTGCAAACTGCTCGAAGGTCTCCGACAGTTGAATCTCGAGCACCGGGTGCTGCTGTCGGGGACGCCGCTGCAGAACAACGTGAACGAGCTCTTCTCGCTCCTGAATTTCCTCGAGCCGACGCAGTTCGCGAGCAACGAGGCTTTCCTTAAGGAGTTTGGCAACCTGAGCAGCGAGGGCGAGGTCAACAAGCTTCAGCTTTTGCTGAAGCCGATGATGCTCAGACGACTCAAGGAGGACGTGGAGAAGTCGCTGGCGCCGAAGGAGGAGACCGTGGTCGAGGTGGAGCTGACGAACATACAGAAGAAATATTATCGCGGTATACTGGAGCGAAACTTCTCGTTCCTCTCGAAGGGCACGACGTCCGCGAACATTCCAAACCTTATGAACACGATGATGGAGCTGCGAAAATGCTGCATCCATCCGTTTTTGCTCAACGGCGCGGAGGACCAGATTCAGCTGGACTACAAGTCGCCGGACAAGGAGGACAGCGAGGCTTATTACCACGCGTTGGTCAACAGCTCCGGAAAGATGGTGCTGATCGACAAATTGCTGCCGAAACTCAAGGCCAGCGGTCACCGCGTCCTGATATTCAGTCAGATGGTCAAGTGCCTCGATCTCCTCGAGGACTATCTTCTCTACCGAAAGTATCCGTTCGAGCGAATCGACGGGAGAATCCGCGGCAATCTCCGTCAGGCCGCGATCGATCGCTACAGCAAACCCGACTCCGACCGCTTCGTCTTTCTGCTGTGCACGAAGGCTGGCGGTTTGGGAATCAATCTCACCGCAGCCGACACTGTGATCATCTACGACAGCGACTGGAATCCTCAGAACGATCTTCAGGCACAGGCGCGTTGCCACAGAATCGGCCAGCAGAAGATGGTCAAGGTCTACCGTCTGCTGTGCCGCAACACGTACGAGCGCGAGATGTTCGACAAGGCGTCGCTCAAGCTCGGTCTCGACAAGGCGATCCTGCAGTCCATGAACACCTCGCAGGGCGGCAAAGATCCGGGCAACAAGCAACTCACGAAGAAGGAGATCGAGGATCTGCTGAAGAAGGGAGCGTACGGCGCCATAATGGACGACGACAATGCGGGCGACAAATTCTGCGAGGAGGACATCGAGCAGATTCTCGAGCGAAGAACGCAGATAATCACGATCGAGGCCGAGAAGGGCTCGACTTTCTCGAAGGCGAGTTTCGCGTGTTCGCAGAATCGCTCGGACATCAACATCGACGATCCGGACTTCTGGAAGAAGTGGGCGAAGAAGGCGGAGATCGACACGACGGAGAAGAAAGAGGAGGAGGATCTCGTGATCTCGGAGCCGCGACGGCGGACGCAGATCAAGCGCTACGGGCACGACGAGTCGGTGGTCGACATGTCCGAGCTCGACAGCTCGGACGACAACAGCGACGACGAGGGAACCGGCCTAACAGGTAGAGGTATGTTTGTCGCGCATGTGTATGCAAGCACATCGATTTCTTTTCCCTACGCATTGCCATTTCGTCGACCATCGTATTTTTGTTGTCCATCGTCGTTGGCCTCGGAATCTCTCTCGCTCTCACCCCTCGACGCTGCTCTTTTTCCGAGACTATCGATTTACCGTCATCCTCGTGTCACCCACGAATAGCGCGCTTTTCTGTTTGCACGAGTGAATTGTCCCTTTGAGATCACTCGATCCTTGCGCAATCGGACGCTGAGAAACATTGTGCGTTTCCGCGCGCGAGTTGCCGCGGATTTTACGGGAGGTGCGCCAGACATATTGTAATTGGCGGACATTATTGAAAATAAGACTTTCGAACGAAGCCGATTTTATGTAACGCTTACCGGGTGGTTTGAAATAAGCGATGGCTTCTTCAAAATCACAATATTCAATACATCAAAGATTGTATTTTTCGATTTTACTAATGTGATTTGATGAAAATTTAGAATCGTTTGCGTTTGCGATTAATCATTAAAATTATTTAAAGGAACTACCAATTTTTGCTCAACTAGCAGTACAAAATTCGGTAATAATTCCGAATCGCCCTGTACATCCCGATGGAAACACAATGTTCAGCGTCCCTGTATCCACTCGTCGTTAGCCACAAAAGAATCACTGTCACTCGCACCGACGAAAATTAGCCATTAAAATCATCTCGCTCTCCCCCTTCATCGTGTCATTCACGAGCAACGCTTTGAACGTGCGCACAAGTGTATTGTCCCCTTTTGAGATTTCGCTACAATTACGTCTGGGCGTGCGATGAACGATGGAAATGAACGAAAGGTCTCGGCAACAACCCGAGTACTCCGAGAGACACGCGAGATTTTTCTCTTCTAACACGAAACACATTGGATTTACCAAACGCAGGAAAGAAGCGACGCGACAAATTCGGCAAGAGGTCGCGCAAGTTCTACGACGACTACGTTCCGCGCGACGGCGAGGTCGTCTACGGGAGCTGGGCCCGCACCGAGTGCTTCAAGGTCGAGCGCGGCCTCCTCACGTTCGGCTGGGGCCGATGGGAGGAGATTCTTCAGCACAGCCAATTCCGCCACGGCTGGCGCGAGAACGACGTCGAGGATTGCGCCCGCGTTATTCTTCTCTACTGTCTGCGCTACTATCGCGGCGACGAGAAGATCCGCAGCTTCATATGGGACCTCATAACGCCCCTCGAGAACGGCGAGAAGGTCAAGACGATACCGGTGAACACGCAGTCGAGAAACAGCCGCCAGAAGAAGAAGGGCCGAGTCCGGGAATGCCGGGAGACGCGAGGATCCGCGATAAACGGCGGTCCCGCCGACCCGAATCACTGGAGTCACGCGGAGAAATACGACGGCGACATATTCCTCGAAAGTACCTACAAGAAACACTTGAGCCGTCACGCCAACAGGTCCGAGCATTATTTCGTACTTTTGCCTCGGCATATGCGATTTTCGTTTTTTTTTTCTTTTTTTTTTTTTCGTTGCCTTCTTTTTCTTCAAAAGGAACTTTTAGCTCATCGAGGAACTTCGTACTGTTTCAGAGTCCTGCTGAGAGTCCGAATGCTCTATTACATTAAACACGAGATTATCGGCGACCTGGTTCAACACATATCCGACGGCGTACATGTCAGGTTCGTAAAAAATGAAAAGAACAGAAAAGCAAACATGCAAAACCAAACAACAACAAATCGCATTAAAAAAGATGCTTCGATTTTGCCCCTTCATTATTACTCGTTTACTACTGCGACCTGTCACAAAACATCATGCACTTACATATGTGCTTCATACAGTGCTTAATAGTTGCATGTGCAATGTATTTGTTTACCCTTGGGACCTGTAATCGTACGAGGAATGACTCATAGAGCCGAGATACGTTCACTTACCGTAGCCTCTACATGAATTACGATTGCCGAACGGCGGTTCTCTATGCTACTAATCAAATTACCCCGATCCTCTCACTTTATCGAACGCGCGCACTGTTGACTATGTGTGAGACACCTCGCGCATCCTAAACCGTCGGCGACGTCAACGACGATATGTGGTAAGGCAGAGTAAAAAGAAAGAGAGACAAAAAAAAGAGCAAAAAAAGAAAGAAAGAAAGAAACAAGCAGTGCACTGTGGCAAGAGGGCAAAAATTTATTTTTTAAATATTTTTTTTCGTTGATTTCTACGATACTACCGAATTACACAACTAGAAAGATTTGGCGATCTCGGTTCTCTAACTCGCGCTACTCGACACGTGACGATGGTCTATGAAAATAAAAACAACTGGTACTGCGAACTAACGGGACAAGTGTATCTCCTCTACTATAGTTTTATTTGTTATTATTTTATTATATATTTTTTTTCGAATCTTTCTTCGTTTCGTTAAATGCACATTCTTCTTATCGCTGAATAGTCACGCAGAGAGTTACACGAAATTTGAGTTGTAGATGAAACTTTTGTTGGGGACGCAATAGTACTATAGATGATTGGCCGATCGAACTATATCTGGTGAAAGAGTTCTTCTCGTGTATGCATGTAGTTGAAGTACTTAGCTCTGTGTATATACTTGATTTCCTCTTTTGTTTTATTTATTCTGGGAACTTCTTGTCGATTATTGCGGATGTCTTTTATTTGGAGTACTATTATTTAGCGTTGAAGATTCATTGAGACATGCGATGCTGCTGTGATTTATTTTTATTTTTATTTTTTTCTCAATGACTATCATTGATTGAAGCGTCGGTTTTTGAGTTTAATACAAACAGGCTGTATCTGTCTCCGAAATAGCGTTTTATAAAAAGCTTCGCGAATATGTTGATTAATTGGCGAGCACGATTTTTCCTTTTATTTATTTTTTTATATACATACATATATACATATATATTTTTTTTATTGTCGAGCTCAAGAACTGAAATCGTCAAGTCTTGGTCAAAATTTCTTTGCGAAAGTTCTGAGAGACTGATAATTGTTGATCGATTGGCATATGTGAATTTGGCAAATTGTAAGTGAAACCGCCCTACAGTGCGTTGCGGATAAACCCTCCGCAGTTACCGGAGCGACCAGCGAAATGGTGGGACACGACGGCAGACAAGTCCCTAATAGTTGGCTGCTACAAACATGGCTACGAGAATTACGACCAGATGAGGACCGATCCCACGCTTTCTTTCATTTCAAGCTGTCCTCCCCCTTCCCAGACTCAGACCGTCCAGGCCAAGTGAGTACCTATTCTTTTTTTTACATTATTTCTGCTATTTATCCTCGGATGCTATCGCTGTTTTTTTATAACTTTAACACATACTTGCACGCATAATACATCCGCTTTACATTTATGTTTTTGGCAAAGCGTACAATCTATATTGTGATTAAATCATTAGAGGAAAGAGAGTCAACGAGAATCGAACGATAGCTGTAACATCAACTCGACCACCAAAGGTTTATCGTTCTTCTCTTGCATTTCTTTCCGCGCCGCTTCATACACGAAATACCTTAATCTAGCTAGTAGACTGTCTTTTCAGCAGATACAGGTGACACATTATCTTCCACAGTCTCGATGTGCTTTAACAGTCGTAACTTCACGATGTGATTTATCGAAATCCAGTATTACTAACGCGACGAGCTTTCCGAATTTCAGTAGATGTACGAGACGATTGTAAATCGAGCCATTGGTGTCCGTACGGTACAAGTTTGCTACACCCCCGACCGGAAGATTATAAAGTTCAATGACAAAAACGAGTAATTTGATTTTTTCGCTGCAAATTTTTGGCTCCGCTGATCCTGGAATATCGGTGTTTTTCTTCGCGCTGTATATATATATATATATATATTATTTTATCTCCCAACGATGAGACAACCGGCAGTTGGAAAAATTGAGCGTTTTCTCTGGCTAACAGGGAGGACAACAGTGTCGAGCCCGAGGTGGAAGACGGAGAGTCCTCGACGCTCCCGAAGGAGCCCAAAGAGCCCGAGAAGTTCGGCTCGGAGACTCCGGCCGATTCGCCAGCGATTTCCAGCAAAGCCGACACACCGGTACCCGAGGCGAGCGGCAGTCACGATGGCACCGAAATTCTCCTCGACGACGAGAAGTCGTGGCCGTCGACGGTGGATCTTAACACGCGGCTGCGACGGGTTATCACTTCGTATCAGCGCACTGTGAAGAAGGAGGATTGCAAGAACATGCAGAAGGGCAAAATGACGAACATGGAGGGTATGCAGCAGCAACAGCAGCAGCAGCAACAACAACAGCAACAGCAGCAGCAACAGCAGCAGCAACAACAGCAGCAGCAGCAACAGCAGCAACAACAACAGCAGCAACAGCAGCAGCAGCAGCAAGTCGAAGTGGCGAATCACGCCAGCACTGCTACTGACCCTCCCTTAAATATGCAAGGATGGGATTTGCAGCAGCTTGCGATGTACCTTCTGGTCAGTATACATGTGAAAATATTATTTCGCCATGGGTTAATAACGAATTTTCTAAGCTTGGAAGGTCAAGAAGACAAACAATCGTCAATCCTCTATTTTAGCAATTAGGTTTTTCCTCAACTACGAGGAAAATGTTGACGCGCGACAACTCGACGTTTTATTTACATCCGCGAGAACCCAAAGACAAACGATTTTAATCCCATTGCAGAAAATGGAGAGGAGGGAGAAAATGGAGGCGATGGTCAAAGAGCGGGAGAGAACCCGAATCGAGGAACAGAAGGCGAAATGGTCGCGCCGCGAGGAGAACGAGTTCCTGCGCGTGGTCTCGTCGTACGGCGTGAACTACGACAGGAAGAAGGCGCAGTACGACTGGACCAAGTTCAAGAGCATCGCGCGCTTTGACAAGAAGACGGACGCCGATCTCACCGACTACTACATGTCCTTCAGGGCGATATGCAAGAAGATCTGCAACACGAAGACGAACGAGGACGAAGGTGGGTCTTGAGCTTGACGCTCATTTTGCGTAAAAAATGTAATTATCCCATTCCCGAACGTAACTTAACACTCTTTAGCTTCCACAGAGAACATTCCAACGGAACACATGACGCCGAGCAAAGCGCGACAGATCCTCGATCGCGTCGATCTGCTGAGCAAAATCCGCGAGGAGATTCTCTCGCATCCGCATCTCGAGGAGCGGCTGTCGCTGTGCCAGCCGTCGGGCGACACTCCGGACTGGTGGCAGCCGGGCAAGCACGACAAGGAGCTTCTTCTCGGCGCGGCGAAACACGGATTGGGACGCACCGACATAACGATTCTCAACGATCCCGATTTCTCATTCCACAAGATGCTCGGCAAGAGCATCTACGGCGTCGTGCAGGGCGCGAAGATGTTCGAGAAGGCGGAGAAGGCGATAAAGGTCGAGAGCCGCGAGGACATACTCAAGTTCGACAAGGACGAGATTCTCGTGAAGCTCGAGAAGGGCGAGGGTACGCTGAAGATCGAGAAGGTCGCGATGAAGAAGGACGGGGTGACGCCCGTGGACAAGAAGCCCGAGGCTCTGAGCTCCGAGAAGGGTCACGTGGAATTGACGCTGGTGAAAGCCGAGACGAAGGTCGAGGAAATTTTGCCGAACAACGGACTGACGATCACCTCGGTGCCGAGGGCGAAGACTCCGGAGCCGGAAAAACCGGCCGAGGACGTCGTCGAGGAGCCCGTGGAGAAGATGGACACGGAACCCGCGAAAACGGCGGAGGAAGAGACGGAGAAACCGGCCGAGAAAGAGGCGGACAAGGAAAAGGAGGAGGTGGTCGCACCGGAACCGGAGAAAAAGTCGGAGGACGAGGCTGCGACGGAGACGGCGGAGAAGGAGAAAGTTGAGGAGCCGGAAAAGGAGAAGGTCGAGGAGATGGAGGTCGACAAGGACGAGGAAAAAGCAACGGAAATGGAAGTAGAGAAAGAGGAGAAGGAGAAGGAGAAGGAAAAGGAGAAGGAAGTAGAAGCGGAAAAGGTGCCCGAAGCCGAGCCCGAAGCCGCCGTTTCGAAGGAAGAGTCCTCCGAGGGCAAGGAGGACGAACCCGTCGCGAAATCGGAGGAGGAGCCACCGAGCGAGGAGGCGAAGAAACCGGAGGAGGAGGCTGAGGAGAAGAAAACCGAGGAGGATAAACCGGAGGAGATGGAGACGAGCGAGGAGAAAAAGGACGAGGAAGAGGCGAAGGAGACCGAGAAGGTTGAGGAAAAAGCTGAGGAAACTTCGACCACCGAGGAAACGAAGGATAAGGAAGATGAGAAAGAACCGAAGGAGACTCCCGAGGAAAAGAAGGAGCCCGAGAAACCCGAGGAGGACAGTGACAGCGTCAAGGAAGTCGTTGAGGAGGAGAAACCCGAGAAATCCGCAACGACGGAGCCCGCGGAGGTCGTCGAAGAAGCCGCCGAACCCGCTAAGACCGAACCCGAGGCTGCGACGCAAAAGGAGACGAAAGCGCCCGAGGCCGAAGTGGAGAGCAAACCCGAGGAGCCCGTTAAGGATGCCGTGAAGGAAGAAGCTCCGCAGGTGGAGGACAAATCCACGAGCGTCGATTCCGAACAGACGAAAGTCGCGAAGATGGAGGACAAGTGCAGCGTTCAAGCGGCCGAGCTCAAAGCGATGTTCCCGGATCTCGAGGTCATTCAGCCGCTCTCGCGGTTGACGCAAATCGATACGTTTGTTCTGCGAGACAAGACGATCGATTACACCGAGCCGACGGTCGCTCAGCTTCTGGCGCACAGCTATCAGACGTCCATCAAGTGGCCCAAGGTAATTATACATTTTTCAACGAAATGATCACTTTTATGCGCGTGTCGCTGTGTGTAACGTGCGCAGTCTTATCTGGAAACTTGTAATTGAATTAGAAAAAAAAAAAAACAGTAACGAGTGCGCCGCGTGTATTTACGATAGTGTGCGAAAACATCTGTTGGAGTAGTTTTCTTATTGGCGGATTTTCGTGGACACGATACAGCAGGATTTTTAGTCTACCTCTGCTAATTATATTTTCGCGCGATTTAAGAGAATTCAACGCTTTATTCGAACCGCAAAATCATAAAAATTATCCGAACCGGAAAATGTAGAGTGAAGCAACGTTATTACGAACCGAAATACAATATTAATTAAATGTATGCACCGCGTTAGGAGCACGCCATCGAAGCGCGCTTGATGCACATCGTTCACGCGATCGAGCACAAGGAGTGGCCGGTCGCGATGAATTTCACCGCCGGCGACGAGGTCGAAATCGTGCAGTCTCAGCAATGCGAGAAGGACAATTCCGAAGTGATTACGATTACGACGGATCACGGGGTTTCGCGTGCTCTCGCGGCCGGTAATTCCAATCAGAACAACACCAACACAATCAACAATATGATTTCCACCGCTTCGGCGGTGACGACTACGACTTCGGTGACGGCCACCGCGGCGTCGAAGAAGCGAAAGAGACACATTGCCATCGACGTAGAGACTGAAAGAGGTGAGAGATCTAATTTAACAAAAAAAAAAAGAAAAAAAAACCATTCAATGATCATAATTTTTTTTTCCTCACGCTAACAATGTGATTTCTCGATACTTCTGCAGCGAAACTTCACGCGCTACTCAACAGCAGCCACATGACACCTCAGCCTCCGCCGACGCTGAGCAAACCCACCGTAATGTCCGGCTCGTCCTGGGAACTGAACGAGGAATCGCAGTCCGAGGACTCGCGACGCTCGACTCCCATGCAGCCTCCGCCCGCGCATCAGCAGGCGAGGACGCCGAACATGCCGTTTGATCTCAAGTACACGGTTCCCGGAAAAACAACGATAATCCCCGGAACCTCGAGCACACTCACGCCGATCGATCTATCCTCTGGGTATGATTCAATCGAAAAACGCGGAACGTTCGTTAACCCCTTTTTTACTAACTCGCATATGCGTATTTACCACACATTGCTCTGTCTATTGTGATTGTAACGAAAATGATTGTTTCTTTAGATATCTCAAACCTAACACGGAACCGAGCAACAAGGACATGATGAACGAAGTACAAGACTTTTCTATGCCTAGTAAAAACAAACAAGTGAGCAGCAACAAGGGCAAACTGGACAGTATGCTTGACAAGCTCATGAAGCGGAAGAACTGCGTAAGTTTCTTTTTATTTGCGGAATTTATTGCCAGTTCCTTAATTAATACTAGCCAATACGCGCGCTTACCCAGTTCATGCAAAAAATCAATCATTTGAATTTTTCGAGAAAACTATTGGGTTCAGAAAAAAATCGAATGACAAATTCGTTATGTACGGACAAAAATACATCGAAATAAGGTGTAAAAAATTTAAAAGAATTAGAATTGTCTTCTCATTTTTTTCGAAATTTCGTCACTTCACTAAAATCGAGGTTCCTTTTTTTGGATCCTTCGAACCTAGATTTTCCGCCTTAGTTCGAGCCACAACTCAATCGAATATTAATCTCCAATGTTCGATTCTCCGCCTTTTCAGCCGGCCGACGAGCCAGTGGTCGGCAAGGAGAAGAAGCGCCGAAAGCTCGACGAGATCGTGCTGGGCCTGAGCGCGGCGAAGGAGCAGCAGAGCACCCACTACCCCGAGCACAGCAAGAAGAATCCCATAACGCCGAACGTGACGGTGACGCCGACGTCGGCGCCGATCGGTCTTCCGAATCCCCCGGCGCCGCCGCAGAAGCCCTTCTCGATAACGGTCACGTCGATCCCGTCGTCGCGAGCCTCGGGCTCGTCGTCGAATCACCCGCCGCCCTCGCTGCACTCGCACAAAGACAGCTTCTCGGCGCTGCTGGCCCAGGCGGAGCAGCAGAATCGCGAGTTGAAGAAGCAACAGCAGCAGCAGCAGCAGCAACAGCAGCAGCAACAACAGCAACAGCAGCAGCAGCAACAACAGCAACAACACCACCAGCACCAACAACATCAGCAGCAACAACAGCACCAGCATCAGCAGCAACAGGCGTTCAACTCGGCGCACATGTCGTCGAGCAGCCACCGCAAGAGTTACGAGGCGATGATCGCGGACATCAACAAAGTCGCGGAGTACTCGTCGAAGATCGGCTCGTACTCGCACGAGGCGAAGGTCAACAAGTGGCTGGCGGAGCAGACGGCGATGTCGGAGCAAATGGGCGCGGAATATCTGAGCGCGCCGAGGAGACGAAGACCGCGGGTCGATCCGTCGCTACTCGACTGGAAGAAACTGACGGGCGAGGAGAACGTCGCGGTGATCAACAGGCTGACCGGCAAGAAGGTCACCGGCAGCAAAGCCCCGCAGCTGAAGCGACTCGGCCAGTGGCTCATGGAGAATCCGATGTTCGACGTGGATCCCAAGTGGGCGGAATTGGTGAAGGAGCGCGGCAACCTGCCGCACGATCTGCAGAAACGACTGCCCGGCGCGGATCGCGGAAGCAACAAGGGCAAGAGTCCCGGTCGACCGCCGATGATGCCGAGCCCGACGAGTCAGCAGACGGCGAATCAGGCGAACCTCGCAGCCACCTCGATGGCCTCGGGGCTCAACTTCTCGTCCCTCGGCAATCTCAACAACTCACTGCTCTCGGGTCTCTCGCTCGGCAACTTCGACCCCAAGAACAATCCGCTGCTGATGCCGTTCGGCGGTCTGCCGAATCTCGGGGCCCTCGGGGGCCTCGGTAATCTCGGAAACCTGAGCAACATGAGCCTGACGAACTCGCTGTTCGCGAATCTCGCGGGTCTCGGGCTGCCGTCGCTGGCGGGCATGGAGGCGGCGCTGGGCGGCGCGGCGACGAGTCAGGCCGAGACGAACGTGGTGAACTCGGTGAGCGGGAAGAACGCGAGCTCCACGAGCGCGACGAGCACGAGCAAGTCGAGGAACAAGATGGACTCGTCGTCAAAGTCCTCGGCGCCCTCGACGTCGACGTCGTCGTCGATGCCGACGACCACGCCGTTCCCCTTCTTCTTCCCGAATCCGAGCCTCCTCTACACGCCCCTCGGCCTCGGTGGACTGAATCCCTTCTCGATGCAGCCCGGCGGCGTGTCCTCGGCTTACGAGAGCCTCGCCCAGTGCGGCCTGCTCAATCCACCGAATTCCTCGGGAGCCTCGACCTCCTCCCGAAAGGCCGCGTCGTCGTCGAGCAGCTCGCGGCAGCGCGAACAGCGGGAGCAGCGCGAGCAACGCGAGCAGCGCGATCAGCGCGAGCAGCGGGAGCAACGAGACCAGAGAGACCAGCGCGAGCAACGCGAGCAGCGCGAACAGCGGGAGCAGCGTGATCTCGTGGACTCGCTGAAGCGCAAAGAGGCGGAGAAGAAGTCGCGGTACGCGATGGACACGGCGCTCACGTTGCAGCAGTACACGGACATGGCGCTCCACAGCGAGATGGATCGACGGCGCAACGAGCCGGATCGCAGCGAGAAGAAGGAGACGATAGAGCTGAGCGAGATCGCCGATCTGTCGGCGCGTCTCGAGCGCAAGAGCAAGGAGCAGGAGATGAAGGAGGCGCTCGAGCAGCTGAGCCGAACGAGCGCGGAGCTGCTGACGAGAAACTTCGAGGATCTGCAGAGGCCGTCGAAACGCGGGCGAAGCTCGGATCACGCGGCGGCTGCGGCGGCGGCCGCGGCGTCGCTGGTCGAGCAGCAGATACCGCCGTCTCTGGAGGTGACGCTGGAGCCGGTGAACAAGCGGAGCAGAAGCGAGGCCGTCGAGAGCAATCCGAAGGTATCGATCACCGAGGCGAACGTCGAGGTCGAGACGATAATTCGGCCGCTGCCCATGACGACCAAGCCCAGGCAGCCGTCCCCCGCGCCTCCACCCCAAGCCCAGCAACAGGCGCCACCGCCCCCGACGCCCACTCCCCCCGCGCCCGCCCCCGCGCAATCCCCGGTCCCCGCGGCCGCCTCGCGAACGCCCGAACCCGTAGCGGCGGCGACGGCGGCACCGGCGGCGCCCGCCGCCGCCCCCGCGCAGGAAGAATGCGCCCCGCTCAATACTTCAAGCAATAGCAATAAAGAATCTGTGGAATCGCTGCCGGCCGAGGAGACGACGCCGCCGCCGTCTCAGCCGCAGCCGTCGCCGTCGTCGCAACCGACGCCACCGCCGCCGCCACCGCCGGCGACGGCGACGACGACGTCGACGCCGACGACGACGACGACGACGACCCCGCAACAGGCGAACGCCAAGTCCGATAGTAATAAAACAACGGAGTCCGAGGAGGAGGCGAAGAGCGGCGCGAAGAGCAAGAAATCGAGGAGCGGCAAGCGTATGAGCGTTGAACCTCCGCCGGAGAGAAAGAACCTGCGCTCGAGCGCCGGCCGGCAGGCGAGGGCCGCGGCCGAGCGGCAGGCGAGGATGGAGGGTGAACAGCAGCACGCCGATCATCACGACGGCGCTGGGGAGTGAAGAGCGGCGTCGCGGGTTCGCGACTGTTAAATTAATTGAGATCAACGAATTTCCGGGGTGAATCGAACGCGCGCGCGCGCGCGGGTTCGCGTTTGGCGAGCCGCTGCGCCGCGCCGCCACCGCCACGATCGAATCGGCGACAGAGACTCAAAGTCCCGGCGACGACGGTCTCGTTTTTATTACCGTCTCGGCGCGGGGACTGGTGCGAGGAAGACGCGTCGGGCGACCACCCGGGGTCGCGCCGCGGGGCGACCGCGGGCGATCGCGACGCGCAGTGGCGATCGTGACGGATTTTGAATGACGGGGAGGAATGATGGGTTAACGGAATTTTAACGAAAAAACACACACAGAGACTACACACGTGCTAATGTAGTGAACCGAATGAAACGATAATCAAGGTGGAACGATGCGGACGACGTTAAACGGGGATTTAAAAGTAACGAAATGACGAAAAAAAAAGAAGGAACAAAAACGAAGGAATCACGACAATTATTGCAGGTGCGCGCGACACGACGCATCGACGGACGGGTGACGCAATAGTATTTTGTGGAATAATACTTTGTGTGGTAATTAACTTTTAATTATCGATAATGGTTAACGATAATGAAATATAATTTTGTTAAATTTATTATCCTTTTTGATCTTATTGGTTTTGACCAGGGACTGTTTTATATAACTGCTATAACATATGTATTATTATAACGCATAATAATATAACCGTACCGAAATATGCGAATTAAACACATTGTAGCGATAACTTAAATAACAAGAGACAACGGAGAGTGTACATATTATACAATCTGCCTAGATATCGTAAGCGAATACCACAACAACAAAACAAAACGTGTACTTGGAAAAGTGTATATAATGCAGTGTACTTTTAATTATACTAGGTGAAATAATAAACGGCTTCTTTTGTTGTTTGCAAGTGAGAGAGTATTGGAGAGGACGCGGTCGACGCCGCCGCGAGACATCGACGTTCCCGCGATGCTCGCGGCCGCGAGAGAATTCATACGAAAAGGATACATTTTTTTTTTTTTTTTTTTTTTCGTTTCTTTTTTTATTGCAAAATATCGAAAATATTGTCAATGAGATTTAACATGTAGGTATAAAGCTAGTTTATGACCAGTATTCGAATAAAACTCAGGAATGTAACGACTCGAAATCATTTCTTGGAGAGGGCCTCGGCCGGATGCGGAACGAGACGCATGTACGGCTTGCCCGACGGCACGTTCACGGTCTTTATGCTCTCGGTGAACAGTTTCTTCGCCTCGTCGGTCGACAGTGTCGGCTGCACCATCACGTCGTCGCCTTTCTGCAAATTGCAATTTTGGAATTTAGAGATTTCAACTTTGGATCGTTGAAATTAAGGTAAGAGGGACGAACCTTCCAATCGACGGGGGTCGCGACTTTGTAGGCGTCGGTCAATTGTAGAGATTCGATCACTCTTATGATTTCACTGAAAGAAAAAAGATTGATGAAAATGAAAATGCTTATAAATAATACAGGAAAAGGCAAAAGCAGTCTATGATTTCTGGCAAAAAAAAAAATTCCATGTCCAATACTAAAAATGATAACAGTGAACAATTTTTTTTTAATCCTGTTCCCATAGTCTAATTAAAAAACAGCCTACTCAAAGTTTCTCCCAGTGGTTGCTGGATACAGGATGGAGAGTCTCATGGTCTTTTTGGGATCAATGATGAATACTGCTCGAGCAGCCAGAGGGATTCCATCCTTGTCCAGCTCAGCCGGATCCAGCATCCCAAGCTTTGTAGCTATGGTCCGAGATTCATCTTCTATTATAGGATATGGAAATCCGTTCATCGATACGCCTGCATAATTTTTTATGTCCTGAAAGATACAAAGTCAGTGTTTCCGTTTTGCTTTGCCACAGCACAAATGGTTACAACTTGGTTTCCACCTCGATCCACTTGATATGAGATTCCACAGAGTTGCAGGACATGGCGATGACTTTGACACCAAGTTTGTCAAACTCTGGCATGAGCTTCACCACTCTGGCCAGTTCGGTGGTGCAGACTGGTGTAAAATCATTGGGATGAGAGAAGAGTATAGCCCAGCTGGAATTTCGCAAAAATTTCTATCTAGAATCATGTTAACGATGGCCTGAAAAAATGTATACAACTTGGGCTGCCACAGCCGGTCACAAGCTCTACAGGTTAGACGACGATGGAGATCGCGATGAGAAAACTTACGAATTGTCGAGCCACTCGTGAAAGTCGATCGACCCGGCGTTCGTCGCTGCACGAAAATTTGGAAAAGTCTCGCCGAGCAGAACCATAATTATCGGGAATCGAGTGAATTTTCGCGAAGGGTCCGACGAGCGATTGATGACACACGTGAAGAGGAGGGCGATTGTTGTCTCCCGTGACAACGATTACGTAACTCTGAACTTTGAAATGCGCGGGCTGTTGTTAAAGGGGCGGAGCTTCCGTCTCGGATGATATCGAATCAACGCCCGCCTCCCGTATTTTCTTTCTCACGAGGGAGAATAAAATGTAATGCTTACTTATCGCCGCGATCTAAAATAAGAGCGTTGATTTGAGATATGGATTTTGAAACCTCGGGCTTGGGATAGTTTTTTATTTTTCTCGGATAACGAGTTTTTTTCGATAAGTAAAAATTCGACCGAGCTGCCTCTGCCGCATGACGGTCGAGCTTCGCACTACTGCGATTGTGTCGCGCGGGGAGATAAAAAAAAGAGGGTAACACACAATTACTGTGAATAACTGGCTTGTAATCGTAATCAATGAAGCCGCATAGTTGGCTGAAGAGATTCATATCAATTGACGACGCGTTCCGTAACGTGTTCACATACAGCTAAAATCAGTTCCAATCGCAAGTCGTAAAAAAAATTATGCAAGCAACACGATACACAAAAATGACAATTAACAATGTAAAAAATTATTCATGATACGTTATTTGATAATTCGATCGCCCCACCACCGCGAGACGAACGAACGTACGAGCCTTGAATATTGTCACGTCAGGGACGCGAACGAAAGAAAGTTATGATTTGCCTTGAAAACAGGTCGCAATCAATGAAGCCATATATTGCATAGTCAACGATACTTAAGCAAACACCGTCGGCACTGAACCTCCTTGCAATTTATCGTAATCCTCGGAAATTAGAATCGATCTCGATTTACCCGGAGCAGCTCGCGCAAATCCGGGAATTAAATAAGGCGCTCGCGCTTGTTATTAAGTATGTATATGTAAATTAAAACGCACGATTGGCCGTAATACAGAGAGCGCACGGGGCGACCCGAATCAGTGCAGCAAATCGGAGACCCCGGATGGTAAACATCGAGGAAATAATAATAATCGAAGATAAACAGCTCGAAAATTAATATTATCACGCCGATCCGCACCGGGGTGGCGCGTCTGGCAACGCTGGAAATTAATCAGCAGGTTGCTGTTGCACGTCTCGTCGTGCGGTTATCTGGGCGATCGTCTCGCGAACGCAAAGGGTTAAGTGTACGCTCGTAGTGTCGTGTTTTTTTTAAATGAAATAACCGAAGATGATGTCGCTAAAGCTAAGTCTCGGCCTCTTCGTGTTGCTCTGCGCCCTGAGCTCGGGGGCGCACTCGAGTGACGATGAGATGTCCTTAACCAAACTCGGGGCTAAGATGGGACCTACGCTCAAGTTTTACTATTGGTACGTCGTATTTTTTTTTTTTTTTTTTTTTTTTTTTTTTCTAAACGATTTATTTAAATATTATTCGTGGATTTGTTTTTAATGTATCTGCTATTACGTTATTATTATTTTTTTCAGCTACTCGTGTGGCTACAAACGTGTCTTCGAGGACTACGTGACTATCCTCCGTCAAAAGTATCCGGAGCTTCAGATAGACGGAGAGAACTATAATCCGCCTGGTTACAATATGTGGATCGCCAAGTTTTTGGTAAATTTTACTTGCGCCACTAATTTGCTGATTGAGAACATAAACATTTGCTCTAAATAATTTATTTTTATTTTTTTTTATTCTGTTTTGGTCTTCTCAATGATGATTTTTGTTTCCACTTTTTTTCTCCTTCAGGGAACCGCCAAAATCATCATCATAGTACTGATAATAAGCGGAATAAACATTCTGCAATTCATGGGACAACCGCAGCCCATATGGTGGCAGTGGTGCATCGACAATCGTTTGTACGCGTGTATAATGATATTCTTCCTCTGCAACGCCATAGAAGGCCAGTTGATATCGTCCGGCGCTTTTGAAATATTATTCAACGGTGAGTCACCAAATTTTCCCAGATTGCCTCGCAAAATCCAGAGCTGCAAGAAAAACAAATGACTTTGTTTTTCAGATGTTCCTGTGTGGTCGAAGCTCGAAACTGGGAGGATGCCACAGCCTCCCGAACTTTTCCAGATCATTGATAATCACATTCACATGATGTTTCCGGACATGGAGTTGCAATTCAACGACAAAGCGTTCAACAATATCAACAACAAGTAAAACGGCGACGCGACGCGGTTTTACGAGCCAAGAGTTCTATGCGATCGCGTAGTCCGTCGCGATAATTGGGATCGCGCGATTTAACACTGGACAGTGAGCAGCAGGTTGCTAGATTTAAAGAAACAGAAAAAAAAAACGTGTAGGTATCTCGCGCGTTATAGAGGCCAGGTTGTTCGTATAAGGAGATCGTAACGAGTGCATTTTCACGTGAATTCATTGTTGCTGAATGTAAGTTACCAGGGGACATAAACTAAGGAATAAATGAATTGTATGTATGTGTACATATAATGTATCACTCTGCGCTCGAGTTGCCGATGGAGAGAAAGTGACGATCCGTCTTTCGTAGTCGGGATATACACGAGACATGTGTAAATATTTGTCGGCTCTGCTCGTGATGATGTATTTCATTTTGTTTTTTTGTTAAGACGATCTTGAGACATTGAGAATGGCGATGAGCACCTCTGTTAAACCCACAGGGGAATTTTCACCGTTTATTTAATTCAGCAATTTTTTCCGGTACATGAGAAACATGTAAATATTTGTCGGCTCCGTTCGTGACGATGTATTTCGATTCGTTTTTAAATTTTTATTAAGACTATCTTAATATTTTGAGAACAGAGATGAGCACCTCTATTAATTCTACAGTTTAATATTCATCAATTATTTTATCGATATATATTTTCTGCGTCCAGTAGAAGACATTGTCGAGTCGAGAGATTTGAGCGAAGAGATTTTCGATTTCCACGTCTGGAAATACAAATTTCAACTTCTTTACATTTCTTATCTCCTATCACAAGGTAAACCCGAGCTTTTTGCAGGAAATACTCATTCGAAGGCAACATATATTGTAACCACAGTCGCAAAAGTCTGAGTGTGTCGATCGCAATTGTACTGAATTTTCATACGACTGTGTAATTCCCGAGAGCTCGTTTGTCGTCGTCGTGAGCGACGAATCTTTAATCGAGAAAATATAATGCGATGCAGGCAGAAAAAGAATGTGCTGATTCACTGTCGACGAACCCTTTAGACGGAATATCTGGTTCCTACTCTCTCGCATCCTCGAGCGTCGGTAACCGCGTGTCAATCGGTAAGTTACCAACGGTCGATAACCGTCGCGAGGTTCCTACCGAGCGGCAGTTTGCCTGATAAGCGCGCGCTGATCTCCAGCGCCGAAGTCTCTCGAATCCGCTGCGAAGTACACAGACGCCGACTCACTGTGTTTGCGATTGTCGAAACGCAGCCGGCTTTCCCGGGTATTACGACTCGTTTCTCAACTCCTTTCAATAGCAAAGTAAGTAAGATTCTCCGCTTTGCGCGCCGAATTGCTCTAAATTGACGAATAATTTTGGCCGCTTTCGGCGCGAACAGCTGATCGCTGCCGCCCATCAGCTGTTCGCGCCGCGTCGCTCGCGGCGAAATCCGCGTATGCGTCAATCCGACGACGGTGTCAACACTCGCTTGTTATTCCCCGCAAGGACAAAAACAAGCCGCAGGGATGGAGGATCATCCGTGCAGTTGCGCCGGTCACCACAGGCACGAGAGCGAACTCGGCATTGAGTACACTCTGTACCAGAAGATAAACAAAGACGGGGTGGAGTGTCTGAACGAACGCGTCGAAGGTTCCGGAGTCACCGTTTTCAAACCGTGGGAGGAGCGGCTGAACCGCGACAAGGTTCTCAATTTTCACAACGCTTTGTGTATTCATCTTTTCGCGAAATTTACGCTCGAATCACACCATTTTTTTTGCAGTTCGTGGAAAGCGACGACGACGACGAGCTGCTGTTCAACATACCGTAAGAAATTCGTTTCCAAATGCTATATATATATATTTTTTTTTTTAAACATCAAACGGACATTGCAACATGTAAAATTCTCGATAGGTTCACGGGAAACATCAAGCTGAAGGGAATAATATTGGTGGGGGGAGTGGATGGATTGCATCCCAAAGATATGAAGTTGTGAGTTATTTTAATTAATTCGTAAATGAAAAAAAAAAATCTTTGAATGAGGAACTGATATAACGATGCCGATTGCAGGTTCAAAAATCGGCCGAACATGACCTTCGATGAAGCGGCCATGGAGCCCGATCAGGAATTCGAGCTGTGCAACGATCAGTACGGCGTTCACGAGTATCCGATAAAGTACGCGCTCGCACCCTCGTTTCATAATTAATCGGGATTCCGCGGGCCGATTTATCGAGAATATCGTGCCAAGGCCGCGAGCGCCGTGATCTTCGTTTCTTCGGTTTCTTGGCACTCGCTGGAGCTTTGTGCCATGTGCAGCCAGCGGATTTTCCGCTGTAACGCGATATATCTCGGTTACATTGTGAACAAAAGGCTTCGCGGGGCTTTCGGGAGATATTTATACGCGATTTTCTCGGTGCAAGACACGACGGTGAGACACGTGCTCGGGGGGTTCGTTGTACTATAAATAAACGACGAACACCGCGCCCGCCGTGTGGGTGGCTCAATGACATCTCTGATTGCTTTTTCCCCACGTGGCAACGCGTTTTCGCTGCACGCGCCGCGTGGAGGCGGGAAATTATATCAGGAAGTGAATTTGCGCATTTGGGAGTCCCAATCTCGTTGTCGCGCTTATTGCTCGATGTTTTTCTATACAAAGTAATTATTACATTTTCTTGGTTTTTTCCGCAAGGAAAAAATAGTTTGAAAAAATACTAAATCATTTTGGTAATTAGTCTGAATCACATTGAAAAAAAAATAGACGGATATTAAAATCGCTACCATAAAATCCTTCCAAGCGTAAAGCTGTCAACGTCAACGGAAATTAAAGACTCCGATTGACCGGTGGATTGGCACCCATTAGTCGCGTCACTGGGAGTGCCAGATTGCGAATTATTCGGCGGGACATTCGCACGTCCGTCTCGCCCGGGGTGGAGGCCGATCGATAAGCGCGGCGGTAATTGAAAGCTGATTATGCTGACCGTTCGCACGTTCTCCGCAGGATCGTCAAGTTCTCGTCGGTTCACCATTTGACCCTCCACTTCACGGGGAACGAGGACGCGGAGAGGACTCGGATCGACTACATAGGGCTCAAGGGCGAGTGGACGCCGGCTCATCGTCACGGGGTGACGATTTGCACGTACGAGTCGCGACCGATGATGAAAGATCACCCCACGGACCTCAGCACCGACGTCACGAAGGAGATACAATGATCGAGGACAGAGAGCGCGACGATTGCGGTGTTTACCGGGCTCGAGATGTGAGGAACAAATCACTTTTCATTTTCTACTATACGACTGTCCTTTCTGTTTACTCATGGTGTCTGTTTTTATTGCAGAAACGACTACGTCGACCACACAGGACTCGAGGGCGACCACGGAATCGACCACGGATGAGTAATCGCACGGCAAACCTCAGCACAGTCGTCGCGAAAGAGATACAGTGATTGTACACAAAAAGAGCGCGACGATAACTTTGTTCGCTGGGCTTGCAACATGTGAGGAATAAACAATTTTCCATTTTCTACCACGACCATCCTGCCTCTTCACTTATCCCGTCTATTTTCGTTCCGCAAACACGAGGCGTCGGACTCGAGTGTTTTATGTACAGAACAAAGTGGCAAGTATAAGCTATGAGTAGGGTATTATTAACAAGTCCGAAAGTTCATCAGGTGGGCGATTTTGTCGAGCAATCCAAACGGACAATTTTGAAAACAGCAGCGAGATATAAATACTTGTTGCTTATCTGTCGATTCTTTATTTGTTGGTGTCGTCATAATTGTCATAATGCGACGGTATTCGTCACAATTGTAGTTTAGAACGACGGACTAATTGCGGTTTGCCGTTTTCCAGGCTTGGGGAAGGTACTAAAAGATAAAATCCGGCACGTGTTGTGGTTGAAGACCGGAAATTGATGCAATGTTTTTTTTATCCAAGACTGGTGACGTTTTTTTCTCGACGCCGGTCGCATTTACCTGCCTCTTACGTTAATTGAAAGAAAAAACCTGCGTTTTTCAACGCTCCACGCTCGTTCGTTCTTTCTTTCATTACGCAAAATGCTCTTTCCCTTTCCATTACGCAAAACGCGTTGCACCGTTCGTTAACCAATTATATTCTTTTACGTCCTCGTTAAAATCGGATTAACGCGAGAACGAGGTGTCGAGCTTGCGCGTACGGAACGCAGAGGTGAACGTAAATGGAATAATAACAGGTCTGTCGTCTGTGTGTCCACGGGTGGGCGATTATAATCGACGGACTCGAACGATATCCCAATTGTCTCCAGGTATAGAAATAAATAGAAATATGCATTTCGTAAATCGTTATAAAATATCTTATTCATAAACCACTAAGACTGCAGCTTTTTTAAAGCTGGTTTTATTGACCTTTTGCGTTATAATGAAGAAAAAAACATTCAGTTTCTCTTTACAGATTCCTTTTTCGCATTACGCAAAACATTCACTCGTGTTGCAATAAACAAATAAATAACGTCGCTGCTCCGTGCTCATTATCCAATTAATTTTTTTCTCGCGTCCTCGTTAAAATTCATCTGCACGTTCGGCGCGCAATTGGCAAGTTTTACGGCAATAAGATTGTGAGTAGTGTCGGTTGACTTTCTCACACAGCATTTATAGCCGGGATGCCGGCCGTTCGTTCCTCCCTGCGCTATAAACACCTTTGCCACGCTTTATTTTCAGCCTGTCGGAGTCGCGCTGATGCGCGAGATGACAAAGCGAGACCGTGCGCTAACATGTCTTTGTCGATAAGCCCCAATGTCAACGCATAATGACGAATCCCTCTGTTGATCCGGCGCCAGCGCTTTCTAGGCCATCAGTGCGCGCATTTTCCTCGCTGATCTTTTGTCATCCTCCGGCATCCGAGAAATATCAGCCTCGTTTACGATACACCCGGAATCTATCTTAAATGCACCGGCCCGCTGAATGTCATAAACCTCTTTACCGAGAATTCACTGCCGCAACTTTGGCGCAGCGTAAACGGCAGATTTTCCCTCTCATCAAATCCCCCTTCCCCACCCCTTCCACGCCTGCAAATCCCGAGGCGAGCAGACATCGCGAGCACGCGAGGTTCGTAGCGTGCACAAAGCCCTTTTCTTCCCCGCAGCTTGAGAACAAAAAAAAGAAGAAAAAATAAATTGCGGCGCTCAATCTTCGTCCCAAATAAAATCGATTCGCGATTCTGGAAAATTCTGCACCCGACGATCCGCGCTCCTCCTATTTTATTTTTGTTTCTCGCCTCGCGCCGCAGCTGTTGTTGCCAGCGTCACCGCGAGAAAAAAAATATACACACACGCGCGCACGAAGACGCTGGAAAACCGGCGAGTCCCCGTTGAATCGACCTCGGTGCAGCCCGTTTCTTTGTACCCGCGTGTGATTCAGCCGAGTCGGGGACCGCGCGGCGCCGCCGCCGACTCCGCGGTTCATCGTCGTTATTGGGCGAGACACGCGCGCGCCTTGTTCCCTCTCGCTCTCGCGTTGTTGAATAGGGAAAACGCGATAGGAAACATCGCGAGCCGAGCGTTAGTAACCAGTGGCGGGCAACACACGCCGCATGCAAATCCGCAGCCGCGCGCGCGGGGAGGAACCCGAGAGAAAAACACGGGACTCGCGTGCCGGCTACGCTGGCGCACAGCAGTCGCGATCGCCGTGTCGCGTGTGCCGCTTCGACGACGTATTTTCACAGGCGTCTCGCGCGCGCGCTTATCGCGATAACGTGGAATTGAGAAACCGCCGGGCTGTGTGTATCGATTAAGAACACCGCGCGCGGGGCGCAAAATAACTCGTTACGAGATTACATAAATCGTCGTTTCGCAAGGCGCGGATGGTAATAGCGCATTATCTGCGAGAGCGAGAGAGGAAGGAAAAAAGTGCGGTTAAATTCGTCGTCCGCGTAGCGCGCGCCACGCGCGTTCGACTGTTTTGTGCGCGAATCGACGAATCGTCGGGCGCCCTCGCGGTGTGCAAGGAAATCGAGAGAGAGTGGAGGAGGAACACGGCGAAAGGTTGGAGCAACGTGAGTGGCGAGGCAGACACATGTTTTACGCAGGGGGTAGTAAAGCTTGGCATGCAACAACAATAGAGACTCGGACCGATTGAGCCACGAGCGTGGCGCTTCGCGGACTAAAGTACAAGAGAACTCGTGCTCGGAGTAGGAGAGGGGCTGGAGGGGGGAGACACAGAGAGAGAGAGAGAGAGAGATAGATTAAGCTGCGTGTCGCGCGCGCTCGGTCGGCTGTTACTCAGCGCGGACGGGATGCAGTTCGTTCTCCGGAAGCGACAAAGAAGCTCGTCGGGTAAAGATTACGGGCTCGAGCGGGTGAAAAGCGGCTTTCATTAGTGTCGGCAGTCCGGGCGCGGAAAACGAGGCCGCTCGCGCGTCGCAATCACCGCGAGTGTCGCGGATTATCCGCTCGGTGGAGGAAACGCCGGAAACTCTCCGCGAGCTGCTTCCTCGCCGGCCTTTGATGTCGCGACGGAACTGACGAGTGTAAGACGGCGGAATCGACGGTTGGTTGTTGCGGACGCTGCGGTATATTACGATTCGACTATCGTTAGTGCATCATTTTCTATTACTTCTAAGTCATATTTAATTATTCGATTGACTGGTTGATTCACGTTTAACGAGTTTTAGATTATTCGTCGATGTTGTATTCCTAACTGTCGGGAATTGATTTGATTAGAAACTCATTATTCCGATTGCCAGACGATCAGCGACGATTAAACAAAAAGTATTCGTGCAATTATCCGCGAAAGCATCTTTTTTATTATTTTCGTTATTGCCTCTCTGTGAGAACGTTTAGGGCATTTCCGCTCTCGCTGGTCGTTAAATCGACTGCGTCGAATTGACAATCGGAAAATGCCGTGGTGTTCGAACACTCGGATCGCGACATCTCGGGCCGTTATACCCTTGACGCTCGCGCAACTGAACAAACTCGCAATTACAATTTTCATGCGTCACGCATACATCGCGTCGTTGCTGCGTGTAATGACCCGAAGCATTGGAATACTCATTAATAATGCAGATAGCGGCCGGTGGTTTACAGTCGGGGGATGCGGCGATGCATCCCGTTGTGTGTTGCGCGCATATATCGCGCTTTGAAGCGGCCGCCTATCGCTTACTCGACTGTGGTTATTGCCGGGCGCGCGCTGCAGGTGCAGACGCGTCGAAAAGTCGGGGATTAGCGGGAGATAACGCGCGGGCTCTGTTTGCATCGCGGTGGATGCGTCGCGTGGCTTTCACTTAAATTGAAACGACGAGGCGACGAGCGCAGCGGGACGTGACGATGCGCGCTGTGTGTGCGTGTGCGCGGCAAACGCGCGCGCGCGCGTTTCTTCGTCGCATTCGCCGCGTGCACGTCGCACGACGCTCTCGCTCGGCGTCCGGCGTCGCGTGGGTATTTCTGCCCGCGCCAAGTCCAGCCGCTCGAGCAGACGCCGGAGATATAACTCGCGCGCTTGGACCACCGGAGAATGTGCAACGAGGTGGCTGCCGCTTGCGCTAGAACAAAAATTGCAGTGCTGGGAGTAAAATAATACGAGCTGCATTTTTTTTTTTTTTTTTTTTTTTGCAATTTTGGGAAAAGGTTCGAGAGTGAAGGAAAACTCTTTTCTCGTATTTTATGCAAGCGAAAATATGAAGAAGCACTTTTTAATTACAGCCTTTTTATTTTAATCAGGTGTGCAGATTATTATTATTATTTTTTTTTTTTTTCTTTTCGTTGGTCTGCGGTGGGATTTAAAGTTGGGTAAAAAATTATTGTTTATGCGGGTTAGTTGCATAAATTGCATTAATGTTGTTGCAATCAGTGATTATAGGGTTATTGCAGTGTGCATTTAATTCTAGAAAACAAATTGATTGACGAATGCATAAAGAGGGAGGGAGGAAGGGAATTGCAGCAGCGTTCGACAAAGCGTGGCACAGTCGTTGGCACGATTATACGTCGATATCTCTCGTTCGGGGTACATAATAATGGCGTATTTACATTTTCAGGCAGCTTCCGGAATATTTCACAAATTTCCATGACCTCGTGCTCTCCACTTAATAGCGTCGTAATCTTCCTCGCGAATATTCTCCGGGTCGTTATCGTTCGTTCCCCCATTATTGGCGTCGGAGCGAGGTCTTCGCGCTTATGATCTTGTGCAATACTACGAGCGTCCACAAATCTCTGGAAAAATATTAAATATTAGAGTACATATTTCATTGACCCTCTTCAAAAAGTCAGTGGGTAGAATGTCTCACATTTTCGATTTTTGCGATTTATTTTAAAAAATGTTTACATCCACCGGGTAAATGCATACGGGCTATTTAAACAAACAATACATAACAAATATACTAAAAAATCTTTGTTAGGAATTTTCTTTGTATTTTTTTTGTTACGTTTTTTTTTTCGATAGGAAAAACTTTTAGGAAAAAATGTATTTCACTAACCTAATTTGCACGATATATCTAATAGACATTATGCCCATATTTCTGCATATAATTTTTCTTTTTGTTACGTAGATTCCAGTTGACGTAGAGCCCGAAGATTCTAGACGTACGGAGAAGCCATGCTTTGTCATTGAGATCAGCTTTGAGACACTTAAATACTATTTACTTTAATTTAGTATACATATATACAGAGCTACAAAGTATATCGACCTACTCTATGAACGAGACTGCGTGGATGGAAGAAACCCTGCAGGGGTTTCCCTTGCCCCAGGCACTGAGCACACGTTTTGCCTGAGACGTATTATCGATTGAAAACTATTAGAGACATTCGTCAAGGGATCAGCTATATGTATAAATGCATCAGTACTGAGAATCGGCAAGACGACGCTCGATGTAAAGTCGATTGAAGACAACTGTGCCGGAGGCAATTAAACAGCGAACACGCACACAGAGAAGCGATATAAAGTGAACTTTGAACCCCAACCGCTACATCCGCGTAATCGCGCTTACCTCGTTAAACAATTTTCTCTATTTCTGTAGATAATACCGAAGCGGCTTGAAAACAGCGGATAACGTTTCGCGGATTTTGCGTGCGTTGCAGCTTTGTAAACTTAATCCCATTGTTTTCGAACACAAGTTTTGTTTATTAATACCATTCATTTATTAATATTCATGTAAAAAATAATTTACAAAATGGAAAAATGTCTCTTGTATTCAAGATAATTATGTATGGTATACATGAGATGAATACATTTTTTTTTGTTTAATTAATGTTTATATCTCCGCACTGCGATATCTTTGGTAAATTATTACGATTCGGCTCGGGACGAGACAACCGGAAATTTTTCGTACGGTATTGCGGCACACCGGATGATAACCAGCGGAATTTTTTTTTGTTTTTTTTTCGCCAACAATAACTCCGGGCGAGGCGAAAAATTGATAAAGAAGTGTTGCTGTAGCTCGCGATTTCTGGGGGGAATGAAATATTGCGTTACGCCTTCCGCGATACGTTGGCGGGCGATGCACTGATTCGTGTTTTTTCTAGCGATATTTTTTTTTCTCCCCCTCTCACGCTCGATTATCGGGCTTCGATGCACTCGGAAAAAAAATTTGATTGATTTGAGTAAATACGACACTTTTTAAAATCAAATATTGTAGGTTTCACAATTTTTTTCTAAAATTAATTTGTACATTTTTTTATAACAGAAAAATGTTAGTCTCGAATTGTTTTTTTTAACTAAAACGTTTTAGTCTACAATTGTTTTTTTTACTAAAACGTTTTACGTCACAATTGTTCTTCTTTACAAACATATTTTAGTTCACCATTTACAAAATCTAATCTATTTCTGTTTCATTTCATGTTTTAATTTGTACATTTACAAATAATACAATTACAAATAATTTGTACATTCGTTTATAACAGAAAAATGTTAGTTTCGAATTGTTTTTTTTTTTAACTAAAACGTTTTAGTCTACAATCATTTTTTTTTAACTAAAACGTTTTACGTCACAATTGTTTTTTTTTACAAAAATATTTTAGTTCACCATTTACAAAATCTAATCTATTTCTGTTTCATTTAATGTTTTATCAATCAGTGCACACGCGTCAATTCAACCTCCTCGAAGTCGCGTATACAGCGGGCAAGTCGGGGGCTGTCGAAGGAACGGAGTATGTAATCGTCGATTTTCCGGCCTCGAGCAAAGATCACCGATTGCTGTGTTACACGTCCAGCGCGTGATGTAGGTCATTGAAATTTCCGCGAACGAGCCGACTCTCGTAGCGCGGTTTGCCGCGTGTCGAGATTCTATAATAATCGCAAAGTCAACGACGATCGACTGCCCGGCGATCCCGTGAAAGTACAGACCTTGCTATCAACGCTAATGCCACCTTCATGTGGTTGACTTTCAATACAGCGCAAATTGCAAGAAAATCAGCGACGGAAAATCGCAGCCACGGTATATCAACAATCCATATGCGGTATATTGCTGAAACGCCCAGTTTCGGAGCTTCTGCTGTTGCTGCGATGCGATAACGAATCGAAACTTTCGCTCACTGTGGCAGCTGACTGCACTGCAAACAAAAATCTGATTTAAATTTAATGCAACGTTGGCAAAAATTTTATCCGCGAATTGTAAAATTAATGTGGGTATTAAAAACGACGCAACGTCTTTAAGATGACTTTAATTTTACACGGCATTTTTTATATTAAAAAAATTAATGCACAACTTGGGTCATATAAATTCCGAGCATCGTTGCCTCGCGTTTCCAAATATTTTGAATAATGTTCGCCTCAGCACCGAGTTCAATTGTGAACGCAGTTTCAATTGAGGAAATAAAAAAAAAAAAACTGGCAGGCCTGGAAAACTGCAGAGTTTTCCTCGTTCCGCGCCGCGAGAATGCGAGATTGCTTGGAGCTCGTCGGGAATACCCGAGCGAATACTCGGTGATGGTGCGCATGAATATCCGCTACTCTTTTATTACAAGCCCCGAACAGTATACTATCCATATATGAATAGAAAAATATGCAATCGTTTCTTCGTAAACCAAACGTCGGGGCAGTAAAAGCAAATTGCAACTTTTATTGTCATTGTTTATGGTTCCTTCGTGTTCGTGTGATCGCGACTCACGAATTTTGCAGAAGGTGGATGGTCCGAAGTGTAAATACGTATTGGAAAAAAAAGTCTTCTTCAATATTGGTAAAAATAACTCGACGAACGTTGGATCATTTCTGAGGGCAGTTAATAAATAAAAAATCAATATAACGCTCGATCACTGAGATTAAAATTACCAAAGCCAAAGAAAGTCTCACGTTGATCCCACATGAAAATTAAGTGTATTCAAAAATACATAAAAAAATAAATATACTAGGCTAATCACACGCGCTGGCGCGCGTGCCTGAAAAACTTACCAAAATCGACCTCAGAAATTTGTTCTTTTCAAAATATCGACTTTTAACCTATACCATCATTCTCGAGTCGCATATTCTACCCCTGAAAACACTGGTTATTAACCTTTTTTAATCGATTTTGAAAAAAATATTTTTTTGGCGACGAATTTTTTTTTTTCTGTCAGAAATCGTAGATCCGGCCCCGGACCGAAAATCGCCGAAATCGACCCCAATTTTTTTTCTTTTCAAAATATCGACTTTTAAACTATACCATCATTCTCAAGTCGCATATTCTACCCCTGAAAACACTGTTTATTAACCTTTTTTAATCGATTTTGAAAAAAATATTTTTTTGGCGACGAAATTTTTTTTTTCTGTCAGAAATCGTAGATCCGACCCCGGACCGAAAATCGCCAAAATCGACCCCAATTTTTTTTCTTTTCAAAATATCGACTTTTAAACTATACCATCATTCTCAAGTCGCATATTCTACCCCTGAAAACACTGGTTATTAACCGTTTTTAATCGATTTTGAAAAAAATATTTTTTTGGCGACGAAATTTTTTTTTTCTGTCAGAAATCGTAGATCCGACCCCGGACCGAAAATCGCCAAAATCGACCCCAATTTTTTTTCTTTTCAAAATATCGACTTTTAAACTATACCATCATTCTCAAGTCGCATATTCTACCCCTGAAAACACTGGTTATTAACCGTTTTTAATCGATTTTGAAAAAAATATTTTTTTGGCGACGAAATTTTTTTTTTCTGTCAGAAATCGTAGATCCGGCCCCGGACCGAAAATCGCCGAAACCGACCCCAATTTTTTTCTTTTCAAAATATCGACTTTTAAACTATACCATCATTCTCAAGTCGCATATTCTACCCCTGAAAACACTGGTTATTAACCTTTTTTAATCGATTTTGAAAAAAATATTTTTTTGGCGGCGAAATTTTTTTTTTTTTCTGGCAGAAATCGTAGATCCGGCCCCGGACCGAAAATCGCCAAAATCGACCCCAATTTTTTTTCTTTTCAAAATATCGACTTTTAAACTATACCATCATTCTCAAGTCGCATATTCTACCCCTGAAAACACTGGTTATTAACCTTTTTTAATCGATTTTGAAAAAAATATTTTTTTGTCGACGAAATTTTTTTTTTTCTGTCAGAAATCGTAGATCCGGCCCCGGACCGAAAATCGCCAAAATCGACCTCGGAAATTTTTATTTCAAAATATCACCTATAATAGGTTAATCAATTTTGCGCTGCTGCGCTCTTACAAAGCTTTAAAAGGTTTACGGGTGCTGCCCCGCCAGTCCTCCTATGAAATTTTTCAAATTTGACACCAAATTGATTTTGTTTATCGCGGACTTTCCTGGCAACCAATCATAGCTCTAATAGTTTGCTAACAATGCTTTCCGTTACTCATGAACTTTTTAAAAGAGGGATATATAAAAACTGAAAAAAAAACGAAATAAATTATCAGACATTTTTTAATGTCACTCCCAAATTTTTCGCTATAAAAATTCGCCTCCGATTACCCGCGTCCGTCGATTGTCTTACCTCGAGAAGAGATTCTATCTCGCGGCTCGGGGCGGAGGCGATTGCAAATGTCACCGTAATGGCACGATGCCACGATTTTTCTCTTTTCAAGCTCCGCTCTGCGTCGGTCGCGAACATGAAAGGAAAGTTCAATTTCCGAGTTTAATTGCGCGACATCGGAGCGATGACTCCGGAAGATTGAGCCAAAGTAAACTATTGTTTCGAGACGTCGTGCGACGTATTCGAGAGACCTCGCAATTTCCACGCAACGAATTGAATCAACGGAAGAAAGTGGCGACCGCGGGGTTCGCGCTCTTCACTTGACATTTCAATTGTCGTTGCCTCCCTCGAGAGCGTCATCGTTTGCAACGATGATCGCGTTTTTTCCATTCGCGAACACGCGAATCTTTCCGCGCACCGGGCGATCGTGGAAACGCGCCGGATTCCGAGAGGTCGACGCTCTTTGAACCGCGAGTTTTTTTCGATACACTTCGGCCCGGTGCGTTGATTGTTCTATCGAGCGATATTTTTTCCCCTCTGTCGAATTCGTCGCTTCTTCGATTTTTATTGTTTCAAAAACATATTGGAGCTCGATTGTCCGACAAATTGTTTTTCAGTCATTTCATCTATCATTTTTACCATTTTCAAATTCGTTGCTCATCATTTTTCATCTTCGCCATTTTCAAATTCGTTGCTCTTAATTTTTCATTTCAATTATTTTTCGTATTTAATTTTTTTACAAACTCGACTCGAGTTGCTGTTTCACATTTTTCCCCTCTGAAATTTATCGCTCCTCTAATCTTTTTTTTTTTGGCAATCTCGAGCTCGATTATTCCAATAAACTATTAAAGCACGAGATAACCGTAATACCGAATGATAACTCGCTCGTTCTCACATTTCAGCGTATCTGAATCGATGTCAACGAACCTAACTCGCTAATAACGACGGAGGATTGAAAAACGGCGGTTGCGACGGCTCGAGGAGGATAATCAGCGATTGAGCGGCCGCGAGTGATTAACCGATACGGCCGGAGGAGCTCCCGGCGGTTGTACATCTCGGTCGGCACACGTGCGCCGCACACAGAGCGCCTTACGCGCTTCCAAGTGCCGAGAGCGATAAAAAAAAAGAACGTCCGAGCGCCACGATTGGAATACTTGGGATTTCTTGGCCGATACGTTCGAGAATCTCCGGGACGAGAGACGATGATGTGGGTCAGATCTTATCGCTCGCGGAGCTTGCGAGGCGTCGCAGCTGGTTACGAGATCTCGGCCGTTATCGCGACGTAACATCGATTGTATACACATTGCCATTCCACCCTCGCGTCATGTTTGCCTTCCCTCTAATCGTTCGAGCCCCGAACGCTCCACTGAATTATTAGTGGTTTTTGCACCCTCGGCCCGAGCCTCGTTGCGCCTGACACGAATCATATACACCCTCCGATAAGGCTGACACGCACTCACCAGTGTGTATGTTGCCACAGCAGCCTGTTTACTTTCGGTCATTATATTCCTCTTCTTCTCCGTTTTTTTTTCTCTCGCGAGGCTACGCCCCGCATGCCTCAATTATCGAGTGAGTCATAAATCTCATTTAGCGGAGGTTCGAGAACTTAATTCACTGTGGGACGCTTTATATGGAAAGTTCGGAGAAAGGTTCCGTCAATTGGTGAACGGAACGAAATTGGTCTATGAACTCCTGGCGCTTTATTCGCCGCGGAGAAATTTGAAAGGGAACGAAGCGATTCATTCAGGACCGATTAATGTGTCTATAATAGGCACATTATTTTGTAATAATTTATTTATCTTTGTTCGGGTCAAACAGATTGTATTGGATTAATTGAATTTCGAATGATCATCGCGACGAAAGTTAATTTTAATTGCGAAGAAAATTCGATTTTTCTTCGAGCGAAGACTAATCGAGAGATTCGAGAGATAAATATAAGTTTGTTGTTGCACCGATAGCGCGACAGGAGTTTAATTGTCTTTGAAACGCTGATAACGTTGCAACAAAGTTTGCCCCGATCGAGCACCGAGGCGTGTATTTATTTTGCTCATTGTTCGCAGGAATGGAACGGAAAAGACTTTTCGCCGCACACGGACGATAGCGAGGGAATCGGAGTTCACGACTGCCGCGCAGATAGTGCAATGTTGACGCACAAAGGCAACAGAAGTAGCGGATACTCGCCAGCTGGACAGAATCGGAGAAGTGAGTCAGTTGAGCAGCGTTGCATTCTGCCGCTGCGATAGGAGACGGCGCTCTTGTTGTCGTTGTCGTCCTCGTCTCCCGTCGAGCTGAATATCTCGTACGTATCACATTTTTATTTTTACTTTTGGCCATCACCGAGTTAATCATCGGTAGTTCTGAATTCATGATTTTCAAGTCAGTTTTCCAGCTGTTAATTCATTATTTTTCTACATTTTTATAAATATTATTTTTTATAAATAATTAATGGAGGCTTTAATGGTACCTCAATGTGACATTTACGAACAGTCGATGTTTGCAAACGAACGAAATAATCGAGGGCTTTGATTAATTGTTACGGTGTCCCTACGATTTTAGATGAATTTCGGATCGCTGGACAGCAGGGGACGAAGGAAAACATAGAAAAAATTCTACTGGCGCGAACGGAAGTCGAACCCAGATCAACTGGCCGTGAGCTGAGAACGTAACCACGGAGCTCGCCTCGCAGTAGTTTATCGCCAACTGCGGAGTCAAGAGAAAAGGAGCGAAACGGCGGGAGGGCCTCTTTCCCGCTGGCATCGCACAGCGCGTCTGACCAGCAACCACGCTGTGCTTCCACCACCACCGTCGCCGCCGCCGCCGACGCCGTCGTCGCCGCCGTCACTGCGTCAACGAGGCCAGAGCACTATCAGCGGGAGAACGACTACATCAGTCGCGAGGAATCAGGACGAGGGAGCGTCACGATCGAAGAAGCACGTGGACGCTTCGCTCTCGTACACACAAAGCGAGCTCCGCACGTGCTGCGACACGTGAAGCCTGCGGAAAAACTCTTAGGAACGGAATAACACTCGTGGCCGACGGTTTCTCGATCATAGAGCAACAAAAAAACATTTCTAACGCGGGCGAAGAAATTCGTCGTTATTATGTCGGAGTTTGTAAAAATTCAATTGAGACACAAGTTTTCGCCAAAGGATATTTCCTGTGACAGACGATTCGGAGTGCAATTTGTATAAAATAATCTCGACGCTTCGGCGATTTTTCACACCGAAGAGAGAATTAAATTTCCCGAAGCCTTTCGCGAATTAGTTGAATTGACTGGATAAATAATCAAAGTGCAATATATAGTGTATACAAATTGAATAGCGATAGGGTGCGTGAATTATAGAATAACGCTGTAAATTCGCGCTGTAAACTCGGCCGGGATATCGTGGCGTCACTGTCAATTTTCAAGAAGCCACGTGAAACGCGTGTGTGCGCGACGTATAATACACAAACGCCGAGGGCCCGGGGACTTATCTCTCGCGTCGGAGAATTTTCGAAAGCAGTGTATTCGGGTGCGGCGGTAGCGTCTTTACGATTACGCGGAGATAAGAGAGGCGCGAGGCGGCGTCGATGTTGCGACGCGAATGTCGTGGATACGGCGGTGATGTTTGATCGGCAGCGGTTCGATTCTCAGGTGTATCGAATTTCCGGTCGCGGGAACTCCGGCGCGTTTCACCAATCGTGATACAATACACGGCCGCTCGCGAGATAGCGGGTAACATGTGATCTCGTGAAATTCGGGGGAGTCGCTCTCCTAGATTAGTCGACTCGGCTGCGTCCGTAATTCCGCAATTATCAGATCAACTCGGGCACCGATTGCGAGCGCACCAGCGCGGTGGAAGTGGTCTGCCGTTTTCTCAGCGGTCGAGGAGCGCGCGCGCGAGCCACGAGCCGCGTCGGCGAACACGTGGACGTGTTCGCAGGAAAAAACAGAGGAAAACTCGAGCCATGGCCCACGCGACCCCCAAGCCGCGACAGCCGAGAGACAGCAAAGAAACGCGAAATGGGCTTAAGAGGGAGGAGGATAACGGGCCGTGCGGAGATGTCGGCCTCGAGGGAACGACCGATCTCGGGACGGGACAGCCGCCACCCCCCGACGGCGGATGGGGATGGTTCGTCGTGTTTGGATCATTCATGATACACATCGTCAGTGAGTCATGCAAAAACACTTTCTACCTCGTTCGTTCACATCCAACCTCGCGCGCTTTTTCCACCCTCGACCTTTTCACCTCCTCCTCCGCACCCGCGCTCGCCGGTTGGGAACCCAATTTGTCGGGTAAAACATCCTCGCGGGGCTGTGCTTTTTTATTCACGACTCGCGGAGGTCGATCGAATTTCCTGGGTTATCTTTTTTTTTTTTTGCTTCCTTCGGGTCTTCCGTTCGCTAAGGATGTCGTTTTTTTCTTGACGCGAAATTCGTCATTCGTTTGAGGGTCGTGCGGTCGGAATGCTGAGTTATCGAGGGTTGCAGCTTTTTATCATTTTCTCGCTGTGAAAATATGTTGAACTTAGTGTAATAGTCTGAACATTGATACGTAGACTAGCAGGCAAAGATTTTTTTTGTTTCGTATTTAAATCCAGTAATTCAATTATACCTGTTTATTGAGATTTAGAAATACCCGTTTTCACGATGAAAATTGGTCTGGAAACAACAAATAAAGAAATAAAACGCCATGGAGAATCCCTTTGCCGTATCGTACGACGCATCAATCATGGCAAAAAATTGTAGACGCAATATAGCGCGATACAGGGAGAACACGAACTCGCCATTAGGGACTGGGAAGGTTGTTTATTTATTATTCACTGTCGTCCGTGGGTTCTGCTGGAGCCAACTTGGCACGGGGATAATGGTAGAGGAGAGTAATATCGGAGAATGTCGGGACTACCCAATTAGAAAGTTTGCCTCAGCCAAGAGCCCAATTGCTTATGCTATACCAAAGCAAGTCTATGGCCGCAGAATGAAAGATAATTTGCACGGCGCAATATATAACTATGTACAGTAAAAAATCATGTGAAAACATTGTCTGCAGTGGCGAAGAGCGATTGACTAAAAAAGAATGATACACAGCGATTTTAGCTGCTGAAGAAAGGAAGGAAGTTTCGGCTAGAAAAGTTACGTGACCATGTAGTGGCTTATCGTTGTCTAATCAATGAACCTTTATCGAAAATATTTAAAGCTTGCGCTGTACTATACACACTGGCCAACAGTGATAAGAGGTTACGAGCGAATGGGCACGTATTGTCTCGTGAGTGAAGTTGGAGTTGCTTCGATGAGTGGAGAATTAGTACCTATAATAAGACAGGAAAAATTGTTCTTTAAGGCGATATGAAACATCCACGTCGAGCCCAGTCGGTATACATAACTGTAATGAACGTTTTTGACGGATATTTGCGTTTAGAGCTAAAAGAAGAAATTCATTCGCTGCGGATTTCACCAGTGCAGGGAATGAAATTCTTCTTTTAGCTGTAAATGCAAATATGCTTAAGAAACGTTCATTACAGTTTTTATTACCACCGTCGGTATTTCACATGTCCTTAAGAACAGAATATTTTTTTCTTTCTTATTTAATGTGACTAAAATATGCTCTAATGAATAGAATCATTATACTTCCACCACTCCAAAAATGACAATTACTATAATTATTTTAATCATCTCTGATTGACAAAATGAATTATTCAACGGGAAGCCGTCTGATCACCGAGTTAGTTCTACCGACCCATAATATCTCTCTGGGAATTAAATGCATCACATTAACGAGTCATTGATTTTCCTCCGTTCGACACGTGCGTCTCGACATTGACCCAATTTCCTAAATAATACTTGCGAAGGACCCGCTACTTTTCTCGTTCCAATTATCAACGATGACTCGCCGCTGGAAATTGACGAATTTACGAGATATAATGGTCGAACGTAACTTCCGTTTCGCTTTTATTGCGTGACCCTCCTCATCGCCTTCCGCCTCGTCGTCTTACTTCGTCGCGCTTGTCACCGTCAGACGTCAAATGTCGTGCGAGAACGTCGTAAAGGCGAATTGAAGGTCCGCCGGGAAACGCGATTTCCTCGGGGTTTCGGCTTGGGCCTTAATTGCACTTTTAATCACACGCCAGTCGGGCTGATGTCGATGCTAAAGGACAATCGAACCGCTCTTATCGATCTGTCGATTGATCAAATATTGATCGCAAATCAAATTGTTTTGCACGGATAACGGCAATTTAATTTTAGATGCAACCGAAGTTTAATTAAGTTTCACCGAATGACAATAACATCGCGCGGGCCTCGGGGCATTCGCGTTGTTGTTGGCTTATTATTAATGCGCTTGATTTATGTGTTTACAGCCGACGGGGTGACCTACTCGTTCGGCGTCTTCTACCTCGAGCTGCTGCATTATTTTGGCGAGGGAAAGGGAGCCACAGCATGGATAGCATCGATTCTCGTCGGCATCACACTATGCTCCGGTAAGTATGCTGCATTGCTGACGTCAGGACAATGAAAGCCAATTGGTTTTCCATTTGCACTCGGTGTCACCGTTGACATTTGTCAGGCAGAATGATAAACCAGCCAGGTGTAAATTGCTTCTCGCGTTATTCAATGCACGAAGGCAATTTCTTGGCAATTGAGGGGTTTATTGTTTTTCGCGCTAGATTTTGAAAATTCGACTCAACCCAATTTTTTCGCAGGTCCAATATCGAGTATGTTCGTGAACAGGTACGGATGTCGAACAGTAACCATAATGGGCTCGATACTCGCGAGTTTCTGCCTTCTGATGAGCGTCTGGGCGTCCAGTGTCTTCGTCCTCTACTTCACAGTTGGCATAGGAACAGGTGAGATATCACTTCCTTCCCCGGCAGACGCATCTAGCTCTATTCTGTCCTTCACTCGCCCTCGCTATCACACCTCAATCTCTCTGAATTCAATTCGTTTCTAAACTGCAAACTGAAGCGAGGAATCAATTCTCGGCACACGCAAGGTAAGAGCTTGCCAGTCCGGATTTACCGTAGAGTTTGGACAATTTTTTTTTATCTAGCGACCGACGATAAGTCTCAGCCTCTTCCCATCGTTGGAAAATGAAAACACAGCGTTTCATGAATTCTTTTACTATTTTCAGGCTTCGGATTCGGCCTAATTTATTTGCCGGCGATCGTGAGCGTCACCTGTTACTTCGAGAAGTACCGCTCGCTGGCAACAGGTATAGCGGTCTGCGGCTCGGGACTCGGGACCCTCGTTTTCGCGCCCTTCATCGAGTACCTCATAGGCGAATTCGGGTGGCGGGGTGCGATGATGATCACCTCGGGACTCGTGTTGAATTGCATATTATTCGGCGCCTTGTTCAGGCCACTTGAACCTGTGAAGGAGGTCGTCTCGGTTCCTATGAAGGTGAAATAAAAATTGAAAAAGACTGGGACCAATTTTATTATTAGACTTCGAATTAAATTAAATTTGATTCATTTAATTAATGACTCTTGTCAATTTTTTAAATCAGGTACTGTCGACGAACGCGAAGCACGTTGCAATCAGAAGCCAATCGAACGAGTTGACGATTCAGAATGGATTCGGGCGGCCGCACAGCGTGAGCAACGTTAACCATGCCAAAGAGCATCTTCTTAACGGGCGCGACACAACGAACGTCATGAGGGTGGCGATGAGTCAGCCCATCCTGATCACCCGAGGGGCCAGTCATCACGGCGGTGAAACTGCGGGCAGAAACTTTGGAAGCGGAGTGATGAATCGTCGTGATATATTTTATCAGGGCAGCGTCGACAACGTTCGCAAACGATCGTGAGTTTATTAATACATTTTAGGATTGATTAGCTCGTTGTCGCGGAACGGCCGATCAATATATTTTGTGGGCGTATTATGCACGTTGCGTGTCTTCTATATATAAGGTAGACGCGTCTCGTATCGCCACGTCGAGATAATACGTAATTTTGTTTTTGTCACGCGCATTCCTGACACTCGAAAAGCGTAATGAGACTCCGTTGCTTCTTTTTTCAGCGAATCTTTCGCCTGCAGCGAGGACAACATGACGAGACGAAGGGCGTCGCTGAGGAGTCTGCCGAACGGCACGGCGCACAAGCAAAGCGAGAATTTCGAGTGCCTTCCTTACGCCGAGGAGACGATGGGAATTCTTCAGCAGATGCTCGAACTCTCGTTGCTCAAGGATCCCGTTTTCCTGCTCTTCACTCTTTCCAACTTCTGCACGAGCATCGGATTCAACATACCCTACGTGTATTTGGTGGTAAGAAACCTGCTTAGTAATTCCGATTGACACCGATAGAAACCGACCAAATGGACAAAATTCCGATTGAAAAATAATCGGTTTAAACAGGTTTCAATCGGATTTTTGTCCATTTCATTGGTTCTAATCGGATCATTTATTTTTTAGTAAACTGAAGGCTTAATAAATAATTACGATGACTTCTTCGTTGTTTTTCAGGCTCAGGCAGAAGAGCGCGGGATACAGAAAGACGTATCGAGCTATCTGCTCGCCGTTATCGGTATAGCCAATACCGTCGGTCGTATAGTCCTGGGCTACGTCTCGGACAAACCGTGGATCAATCGTCTTCTAGTCTACAATCTATGCCTGACCCTCTGCGGTCTCTGTAAGTATTTCTCGACACAAATCGTACGTTTGCCGACTTGTCGACGGACAAAATCATCGAACAAATTAATTTTTCTATTACAGCAACAGTATTAAGCGCTTTCTGCGATTCGTTCGCAACGTTCGCGCTTTACGGAACCGTATTCGGTTTCACTGCCGGTGCTTACGTCGGTCTGACGTCTGTCATTCTAGTCGATTTGCTGGGACTCGACAGGCTAACGAACGCCTTTGGTTTGCTCCTGCTCTTCCAGGGATTCGCGTCGCTGCTGGGACCACCGATCGCCGGTCGGTCAACAAGTTTATAATTTAAAAAAAGCAAATGCTGCGCTTTTTATTGATAAGCACAATTATCATGATTCATCATTGATTTTCTAGGATGGCTCTACGACGCGCTCCAATCTTATGACCCGGGTTTCTTCGTGGCTGGCGGAATGATCGCCATCAGTGGTATAATGCTCTTCTTGATACCGCCGATGCAGAGGCGCGTGCAGAGAAAAGCCGACCGAGAGAACATATTAAAGAGGATAGATGTTATGTCTTAGCGCGAAATAAATATACATGTTTTATTATTATTATTACTAAATTTACTTCGTTTCCTTTCTTACCTTTAAAAAATATTGAAGCATTTTTTTAGGTTTGGTGACAAGGGAGAATTTTGCAATATACAGTTAGATGCCAAGTGCTGTAATTAAAAATCTCTGGTTTACCAACAGTCGATAAAAAAGCGAGTGATGGCACGACTGATCGTTGCTCTGCCAATATTGTACCGGGCCAACTGATACGGAGTCCTGGCAAGAACTTCGACAACTTGAATTTTCTCTTCAAGATGTCGCTGGTATCAATAAAACAGAGCTGATGATAATTTCATAAGAATAGTAGATTCCTGCAAAGATTTCGCTCTAAAGCTGCAGTGAAGAGTGAATCACAATTTCAAATAGATTTAATGCTTGAGCATTTAACAGAATACAAAAATACACTAGAGATCGTTAATTAATCTTGGATACATTTTTGATGATGAAAAAAAAAACGGTATCACTAATACAACGCGCAGACTCGTAGACGGAAAAGCGAGGGAGGAGACGGAGTTATCGTGCCGAGCAATAAAACTAACTAGTGTAGTATATTCATTCTACACCATAAAGATCGGCTTACTATGGTCACGAGTGCAGGATCCTTCGCGAAGAGTATATTAAAAAGGTCGATCATAGCTCCGACTGTGCCAGCTCGATAAACGCAAATGGAGTGAGAAAGAGCGATCGATCGGGAGATTGTACGCAACGTGACCAATAACGTGGCGCCGTTCGACGAATCTTTAATTGAATCGGCCGACAGCTCGCGAATTAAATAAAACTTTATATGTATCCCGTAAAAAGTCGCCGAAGGGTACACGGAGAGTTCCGCGACGATCGTAAAATCGGCAGCGCTGCAGCATTGGAAATTTATTGCGACTTCACGAAATTTTGCGTTGGACAATATTTCTCGTGTTAAAAAAAAATCATCACGATCGTCTTGAAATTCTCGCGACCGTCGACAGCGAAAAAAACTGAGAAAAATCGGCGACCGACATCGAGGTCCCACTGTATCCGCGCTATCGCTACACGGCTACAGAGTATCAAAGCGTAAAGCTGAAAACGCTTGACGAGCACAAAAATGCGAGATGTATAACATTTAGGGGGGTACGGCCGCGGGGCTATCGTGACTCGCTCGGTTCGCCTCTGCGGGGTTATCGGTCGTTTCGTATGAGCGTCTCGCGCGCGGCGAGTAGTACACAGCGGAATCTTGTAGTGGCGGCGACCCCTGCAACCGCCGTTATCTCGCGTCGCTTCGCCTCGATGCGCCTCTCTTGTACTCTCTCATAATAATGTACAACCAAGTGAATTTTCATCGAGGCGTAATAGAGGCGTGCGGCCTGCGAGGCGCGCGCGACCGACATTTCGTGTCGAAGTCCTCGCGCTAAAATGTATTATTACTTGTAGTTCGCGCATTTTTATCGTCCGCTCGCTCTTGAATGATAGTACGAGGCGATCGGTCCCCGGCCGCTCGGGCGCGCGCAGCTCGCGAGAGCAATAAACTCGAAAGACAACGCGAAGGAATGTGAATTGAACACGGGCGAGGCGAGGGTAACGAGGGTCATTCAATAATACGCCTCTGATTTTTCGGAGATCATTTTTTTTTTCGTTCCTGACACTCGTCGCTTATCAAAGCTGCGACGCCTGTTCGTCCTAACCTCTCCGCGATCGCCGCGAAGCCCCGCGACAATTACATAACTCCCGATCAACGACGAAATTGCGCCCGCGATATATACGCCGAATCTCGCACGTTATAAACAACCCGCGTCATATCCACCGGCGTTTGTCACTGCGCATCGGCGACGAGAAAAAAAGAGGCACAAAAAAATGACGCAACGACAACTATAATACCCGTAGTAAGTGAATTTACATCTGTCGGTTCTCTCTCCCTTCGCTCGCCTCGCGCGCCGCTCTCTCGTTGTGTCTGATGCTCTCTCCTCGGTGGTACAAATAGCCTCGCCGCGAGATCCCGGAGCGACGCTCACGTCGGCGTCTCTCATGTCGCTCTCACCGTTGCCGCGGCCGCCGAGGACGAGGAGACGCGAGCGACGCGGGCGCGCAGATCGCGCGAGCCGAGAGACGCGAGAGTGAATGAAGGAGAGAGACGGGCGAAGCCGGGGAAGACCTGCGATGTGTCGCGGCGGCACCCGATGTCGGGTTTTAATCTATTTCCTTTATTTCGTCGTCAACGTGCTCGCCTCGTCCTCCTCGCGCGCTTCTTTTCTACGCTCTTTTTTTTTGCTGCTCGCCTTCCGTTGTTGTCGTTTTTTTTTGTTCCCTCGTGTTTTTATTTATCCTTCTCTCGCGCCCTCCGAGCGCCGCGCAGCCGCCGTCGGCTTCTCCCTTCAGCTTCACGGGGAGCGCGCGCGACAGGCGGAAAAAGAAGAAAGAGGGAAGGAAACGAAACGACGGCGCAGAGACACATTAGCTATATTCCAGGTTTGCATGGCGGAACGCCCCTGTCCGTGCGGCTCTCGCGCGCCCCGCGCGCGTCTCGCCCGAACCGCGACGCCTTTTCCGTTTCTCCGCGACGTTCGGGGATCGCGAGAGACCCAAGTTGTGCAGTCCCGCGGGGACTCCGCTCTCTCTCTCTCGCTCCCCGAGTTTTCGCGAGGCGCACTTTCTATATCTATCTGCTGCTGTGTAACGCGCGCGCGACCCGGGAGCTCTTCCCGCTTGGTAGGTGTAAATTATCTGTGGGACCTCGGTCACGCTATTCGCCCAACCCGCTTCGATGATGTAGAGAGTCTGGCGCTGCCAACCTCGGTTTCTTTGCTTTCGATACTTCTCCGCGTGTTTTTCGTCTCTTTTTTGTCCCTTTAGGTGTTGAGACCATTTGGCACTTTGGGCGCTGTTTGTTTGTTCTGGTAATTGTTATATATCATTTTTATTGGTGTAGCTCTGAAAAGGTTACGATAATATTTACCCTGCGGTAGAGTTATCGATTGTGGAATTGACAAACAAGTTTTGTTATATTCACGCTTTCTCAGTACACTTTATGAACCTCGTCTCGTTCCTCCAAGTTTATCATTCGAAATTTACACAAAACTGAGTTCAAGGGAAAAGATGAAAGACGGTGGTTAAAAATGATACACCCAAAAACGGACAAACGCGGGTCTGTGCTGTGCAAATGAATTGAGTAAACGATATCGTCTACTTATACGGAGAGAGAGAAAAAAAAACAAGTGTCTTAAGGCGCTGCGTCCGATTCGGCGTAAAAGCGATGCCGCCGCGTGGCTTTTTAGCGCAGCGAGTAACGATGAAAAATTGAAAGCGAATCGATTGTCATTTGGAAGCAGCGTTTAGTGGGCCGAGACCGTTTCGAGTTAAGATCACACAGATACCGGAGCACATAGCACAGTGGCCGAGGCGCGCGAGGGTTGTGTGTGCACGTGTTGAGCTCCCCACTCGATTCGAGCCAAGTGTTCGGTGGCTGTTGCACCGCGTCGGGAGAGCGAGAGAGACTGTTAATTTATTAGAAGCCCTTCATCACGGTGCGCACACGCTAATCGAGCGGAGCACCATCCTCCTCGAGGCTCCTGATGTTCGCTGATGGTGCGCGCGGCTCAAGGCTCGCCCGCGTCTCTCGTGCTGCTACATTTTCCACTCGCGCACCGAGCGGCGAGAATAAACGTCTCGCGGACAAGTTACTCCGTCGGGGGCTGCGCGAAACTCTGCGAGAACGAAACTCCCGATATGCAACGCGATTAGACCGGCATTCTCGGTACCCCGAGCTTCCGGGGGTCAAACGCATCGGCTTTACCGGACACAATAAACGAGGCATCATTGTTGTTATTATTATTATACAGTTTTCTAGTCAGTCACACCGACAGCCAATCACAGGACGGGTACGACGAATAGAATCGAGCCTGGCCAATAGAATAGCAGAAACGTGAAAAAATAAAGTTTCGTGAGAATTAAATCCCGTGATAAAGACTGAATATCAGTTTCGTCGATGCCGAGGGCTCCGCGGCTCGGCTTTTGAGGTTAACGTTTCGCCGCCATGATTCCAGGTACTATTATCGAAACACTGCGAGTCGAGGGTTGCGTCCTCCCACGAACTTTTTATCGCTCTCTCGACTCTCGTTCGTGGTGTGTTGTTTTTTTTTCTTCGTCTTCGTCTCCTCCGCACTTTGAACGTATAAGAACGGGGTGTCGGGGAAAGTTGACACGAACTTCCCGGAGAAGTCCGACGCAGTCGGCGCGAAGTAACGAGTCCTACTCGCTCCCGGGCTGCGAGCCCGAGTGTAATAGAGTAACTTAGGGGCGGAGTTGAGGGATCGCGGGCGCGCGAGCGAGGGTGCAGTATTCGGATTTCAAAGGACCCGATACCGCGACGCCGCACGGTCCTCATTATGCTATAAGTGTTGTACACCAAAGTGGAAGCCCCGCGTACTTATGAAATTATGAGTTTCCGACGTTTCGACACAATCTTCGATTTGTATTCGGCTCCCAGTCGTCGTTAGATTCTCAGGGTCGTAAATTATGATCGTTTCTATTGATATTTTATTCTTTTTGAATTCTTTAATAAAAAATGTAACTACTGAATTTCCTTAACTCTAATTCGACTGTTAAAAATTCGAGTTTTCGTTCACTCCACCCGTGGAAAGTTCAAGAGTCACAAAATCCGTTGTTGTCGATCTATTCGTGCTCTGATTGGTCGGTTCTCGAACGATAATCGGATCTATGAGTTCTGACATGAAAAATCGAATTCTTTTTTTTTCAAAATCACTTTAAAAAGAGTTGAAACTAGCGTTTTTGGGGGTGGAATATGTGACATGAGAACGATAATATAGTTCAAAGGTCACAAGCTCGATGAAAAAACATTAAGAGGAAGTTCATATATTCATATATCATAGCGGAAGTTCATATATCATAGCGGAGTTCATATATTCATTAATATTAATATTAATAACAAAAGAGAAGGTCGCGGCAGCGCCCGAGTCACGACGCCAGTAAAACTTTGATGCACCTGCGCACCGAACCGTCGATTTTTATTTTAACTCGCGCGATCAATCAGCTCGAAATACTTTTCGCATGTCGAGTTTCGTCTGTGGACACCGAGCGGGAGGCAGTAATTATAAATACATATTGGTGTTTCAGAAGTTGAACGCGTGATGTCTGTCGGCGAAATGAAAGAGATGCCTTTGAAAAGCGGAATATAAACGAGGCGCGAGATCCAATTTCCGGGGATGCGTGGTGCCGCGCGCAGGAGAGGAGGAAGATCCAGGGAGGAGTGAAGGTTCTGCTCTTCTGCTTCGCGCTTCGACGATCGTCGCGATGAACGCGACGGCGCGGCTTCCGTGTCTGTACCTTTGCGGGCGACGAGAAACCGCGGTTCTTATTGTAAGAATTGCTCCTCGTATTAAGTGGTTATTTGCATTTCTCAGATTTACTTTCATTTTTGTCTCTGCTATAGTTTAGAGGTACCAATTTTGTCTACCAACTTCAAACGAACCAGGATATAAATATTGTCAAGTCCAAATAAAATTGGACAAATCTCGTCAATCTTTATGATTATTTACAAAATATTAACCAACAAATTGTGGCGGAAATTGCCATACCTGGTGCGAACTCTATGGCCACACACAACTGCAGGTAAAATATAAACGCGTGTCTCTCATTGTGGTAATCGACAAAAATTCAACGCAAATTTGTCGTCTTCGTGTTTATTATAATTAACTGTCGTTAAGATCCATAAGCTTTCAGCCATTATTTCCATCGCCCTTAAAATTAGTTGGTGCTCTTCAGGGCGAGGTCGAAATTAATACACACAGGCAAATGTTATAAATTCAATTTTATTAAAATCAACAGCGAGGTGAAACGTGGTCCTAATCACAAAGAATAATTCTGCCCTTTCGAGAGGAATTTTCGTTGCGTATCAACACTTGATGCTCCATTGTCAACGAGTGGAGCACTCATGACTATATTACAATCGTTGAACCGGCAGATCGACGATTTTTCAAAATCTGTTACTCATTCCCGTCGTCGATCGCTCTCACGTTTCCGACCCTTCGCTGAGCAGGTACATCGAGATCGTTCTTGCCTACAGGGCAGCCTCCTCCGGAGTCTGGATCGCTGATCGCGCGCGGTGCCCGTGTCGTTAATAGAAGCCGCCGTCGCTGAGGAATTGTTATCGATTGCGTTCCTCGGTAGCGGGGAAATCATCAGCCAGTCAGGAATCCGTCCAGGGTTTCCGGCACTTTTCTCTTTTGGTCCTTCGAGATCAACCGTGGTTTTCGCTATCAGCGAAACCAGTATTGACGCAGCTGGCCGGCCGTCGAGTTGGGACCTAAAAAACATAACAGGGCATAACGTTGATTAGTTAAGTAAATTAAGAAAAAAATCGTTAATAAACAGCATAGGGGACAGTAAAAAACAATTGACACAAGGTTTTGGGTTGCGATTCCGAAAAAGTCCCTTTTTCAGGGCTAGCAAATTTCCCCCCCTGTAATTATCGGACCTATTCGAAACTCCAGCCACGTTTTTTAGGATATTTAAACGGCCCTGGTATGAGAAAATCCTAAGCAAAATTTTCACCATAAGAGAACCAACGAAAATGAATTTCGCACACTGAAAACGTTGGCCCCGTTTGCACCAAGTGCAGCGAAACGTCGTTCGTCTCGCGTGTCACAATTCCTCGTGGCTCTTATCGCCGTCGGAACGTCGAGCACTCGAGCATAAATGTCTTCCGGCGAAAATCGCGATAAATCGATCGTGCAGATTTTGCGTTGAAATTGAAAGCGATGAAATATGGTAACAACTCGACCTTAGCCCGGATTTGCGCGAATTATAAGTGCCGATCTCGCGTAATTGAAGGCAAAACGCGAAGGCCGTGGCAGTCGTTCCCAATTTAACGCTTCGACAACTGGACATCGACACTTTTTTGAGCGACGGGGAGAACGAATGAACCGGCGACGGTGCCACGTGTGAAGCATCCTTTGGGAATTCAAGCCGAGGCGGTGAAGCGGCTTCTTTCGCGCGGTCAAAGGACTCTGATGTCGCGGCAGACTGCGACGACCACGGGACCCTTCCAGGAAACAGCAGGGCCCGCACTTCTCTCGTTACGTCAGGACGAGATGATTTGTACGCGTGCGACGATATTAGAACCCCAACGGCTGCGTCGGGCCGCACTCGTAACTCACTCCTTTCCTCGCGGCGGCCAAATATCTTCAGCGATTACGCACAGTAAATCAGGGACAGTCAAAATTCAAGACCGGCAGCCTTAATCAACTCTCTTAATCTCCTTTTTCCCCCTCAGCTTCCCAAATATCTCGCATCGGCTCACAAATTATTTTACTCTGTTTTCCGTTGCTTCGTAGTGGACAAAAATATTGACGACATTTTCAATCGAAAACCAACGAGTCTTTTCTGGCTTAAAATGAACGCAAAATCTCATGAAGTAATAACAATTGAAACACTAACGAAGCTCTACAATCATAATTTATAAAATAAAATAATTGAAAATAAAAACCTCCTCATTAATCACCTATTATCACTAAACTTCGTCCCTCCCAAAACCACCAAATATCCTCCCGAATCGACCGCAATAAATCACACAACAAGTGGCTGTTCTTTCAAATAAATTCTTTAATAACACATTATATCCATTCCACCATGCGCGACATACATTTCATACAAACTCGACAAAAACTTTTAATCTACCTATTAGTCACGAAACGAAGTGAAACAAAATAAAATAAAACAAAATAAAATAAAATAAAATAAGAACGAATACACCGGGTCAATTGCAGGGACTCCCTGGCTGGGAGCCCCCGGAAATCTGCATCATGACGGGCTGAAAGGTGAGGGAGCCCGAGGCGCCAAGGAGGCCGGTGGCCGCGGTGCCGTTCGTCACCGACGCGCCCGGATGATTGTGATGATGGTGATAGAGAGCGGCCGAGGCGTAATACTGTTGGGCGTGATGATGATGACTGTGAGGGTGATGATGAGGATGATGGGAGTGATGAGGGTGACTGTGATGACTGTGCGAATGATATCCACTCGTCAGTCGCTCCTCGCTGTCGTTATTATTGTTCGTTTCGCCACTATTATTATTGTTACTATTGTTATTATTACTGTTACTATTATTATTATTGTTGTTGTTGCTGTTATTATTATTATTATTATTATTATTGCTGTTGCCGCTACTGTGATTATTATTCTGATGATGACTGTTATTTTGGTGATTGTGAGACGAGGGATGACCGTGAGAATTATTGTTCGCAGGGCAGAGCGAGGACGACGAGGTCGACGACGAGGACGCCGATCCGGTGGTGCCGGGATTCGGCAGGGCGGCTATGCTCGTGGCCAGGATGTCGTGCACCGTGTGAGGACTCGGCCACTGGAGAAGCCCGGCGGTGGCGACGACACCCGCGGATCCGGCGCCGATGCCGAGCGTGGAGGGCTGATGATTCCCGGCGGAGTTGGTCGGCGTTGGCGGCGATGGCGACAGCTTGCTCGACGATCCCGCCGTCAGGCCCACTGCTGGAGACGCACCGGGAACACACACACGTTTCACAGTTGATCAATCTCTTCATTATTATTTTTAATTGTAGGTTTTTTTTTATTTTTGGTAATTTTAAATCTGTATGATTATTGTATTTTTTTCTTTTTCTTTTTTTTGCCAAGGGAGCGAGGATTGGGAGGAGGAGGAGAACGATGAGAGGATTGGGAGGATCGAGCGCGCGTGCGGCACACGTGAATCTTTCGTTTCTCCGCCGAGAGAGCGAGACGACCGAGATAGATAGGTATTTATACCGAGACGCCTAGACGCAACCGAGCTTGAGGTAGCCTCAGCCGACGAGGCTTCTCTCGGACGGAAGCAGCAAGAAGAAGAAGAAGACGAAGAAGAAGAAGAAGAAGAAGAAGTTAGCGCAGCTTCGCTCAGCTCACAGCCCTCCTGGCACGCGGCGGGCCGCGAGCCGGGTCAGGAATGACGCTGAATGCGCCGCGGCTCTCGAGCGTGCACCGCGACTACAACGAGACTCGATGCACACCGCGCTTTTCGGGTTACCTACGTCTGCGTCTTTTCCACTCTGTCGCGCCTCCTCCGTTCTCGCTCTATTCCATTCTGTCTGCGACTTCTCGGTGGCCGAACTCGTCACTCCGGTAACTCGTCTCTCCCTCGCGACTTCTCGCTGCGCGACGATTTTGCCCCGCTCGACTCGAAATAATTAATCCCGGAGGTGGTAACCGATGTTACCGCATTGGAAATTGGTGATTCGCCGAGTTGACGATGTTCACCGAGAAGTTGTCTAATTTTTACCATCATTTCTAAATGTTTGTTCTTGATATTCGATGTCGGAAAGCCACACGGAGAAAAAATGGTTTTGTTGGGCGAGAATCGCGTTTATTTTGTTAGGCCAGCAAAATGTTTCGCTCAACTTGCGAATTATCTTTTGCTAAATTCGTAAATTATCTTTTGCTAAATTCGCAAATGATCTTTTGCTAAATTCGCAAATTATCTTTTGCTAAATTCGCAAATTATCTTTTGCTAAATTCGCAAATTATCTTTTGCTAAATTCGCAAATTATCTTTCGCCAATACATCAAAAATCTTTTGCTAAATTCGCAAATTATTTTGCCAATGAAACCAAAATATTTTTCCGACGTAACAAAAACCTTTCCTTAACTCACAAATTATTTTGCCATCCAACCAAAACATTTTGCCAACCAGCCAACCAAACGCATTCGTTCCCACCGCTTTAGTCACCCCAACAAGCCCATTTTCCTCCCTGCAGCCACGGCAAAAAATCCCGCAGCAATGCGAAACCACATCGACTCGTGAAAACATAAAACAAAATCCGCTATCTCGCCACAGGAAGCCAACGTCCCTGGCGAACGTTCGCCGTGCAGCAAAACGACGAAGAGTCAACGCACCTTGGTGATGATGATGATGGTGCGTAACCCCGGCGGGCGGTGCGGCGTGATAAGGCGTCGGTGGATATGGAACCGGACAGAGCGCGGCCCCGGCGGCGGCCGCCGCGGCGTACAGATGATGATGATGGTGGTGATGGTGAGCGGGATGATGATGCGCCGGATGATGCTGGTGAATCGCCGCGGCAGCGGCGGCGGCTGCGGCGGCCGCCGCGGCGCCGACCTTGTTGCGGAGGATCCTGGAGATGCTCGAGACCGACGGGACGTTGTACTTGTCGCAGACCCCGTCGGACAGCAGCCGGTCGCGGATCTCCCAGGCGAAGATCCCCGGATCCTTCAGCTTGAGCTGCTTGATGTACTGCACGACTTTGGGGGTCGTGACGCGCGGCTTGCTGCCGCCAATCGCACCCGGCAAGATGCTCCCGGTCTCGTGATAACGCGCCAGTATCTTGCTGACGCAGCCGTGACTGACCCGCAACTGGCGCGAAATGTCGCAGGGTCGGATTCCCAGCTGGGCCAGCTCGACGATCCGCAGCCGCACGGCGTTCGGCAGGGGTCGACCGTTCACGAAGACGCCGCCCAGTTGGTTCACCTCGCCGTACTGCTGTTGCTGCTGCTGCTGCTGTTGCTGCTGCTGCTGTTGCTGCTGCTGGTGCTGCTGTTGTTGGTGCTGGTGCTGACCAACGAGTCCGGCGTTGCCGCTGCTTTCTGCAATTAGAGGTAACGATATTAGATTGTGATTACTATGCCGGGTTTTTGATTATTTATCATCCAAGATATAGAAGAATTTTTAGCATTGAGTGGTAAAAATTGTGGCTTCAATTTGTGTGTTTCGTAAATGTCTCCCTAGTCATCGGGTCTGGTATCCCTAAACATTTTTTATCGAACAAATCTTTCTACCCTTTATGCACCACCGAGAAAAATCTTTAGCTTGAACTGGTAAAGACAGTGGTTTAAATTTGTGAGTTTCTAAAGCGACTCTTCACTCATTGGATCTGGTATTCCTAATCAATTGAAAAAATTATTCTTTCCATCCATCATCCATCACCGAGAAAGATGAGATGACGTTGAAGTTTGCATAGTTGCAATGCAACGAAATTAAAAACTAAAAGAGCTACCAAGATGCTATTATAATCACCAATCAATTTTGGTCCCCAAATAAATAACGTTCCTATTGAATAAAAATTCAGTCACCGTAATCCCGATAGACGAAAAAGGTGCAAAAAAGTAACACATCGGTGATGTGAGAAAATTTACGGTCCACAGGTTAAATTGTGCGCAGTAATCGAGCGAGACAAAGGGGGTCGATGAGAGTGAACGCGAGCTCGCGACGGAAGGACGGACGACAGAGGGATCGTCACCAGGGCAAAGAGACGGAGAAAGAGGGAGAAACGATCCGTGATGTCGCGGACCGTCAGCATATCACACGAGAGAAGAGTAGGTACGTGTTGGACGGTGGATGTCAGGCACACGCCGGCTTCCCGAGTACTCGAGCGTGTCCGTTCCACCAAGCGTTTTGCGACTCGAGCGTGTAAAATGGTCGTGGCTTCTCGGCTGGAGTTGAGACCACGGGGACCACACGATCCCCTTGGATCGCGCGCGCGCGCTTCTCGTACATCGACTCGCACACACGGTCGATGCAAATGCGTTCGGTATAAAACGGTAACGAGACAGAGCGACGCGGCGATTGCATTCGCATTACGTAGTGAGCGCATTAGAGGCCGCGATCCGGCAATACCTGGGGGCACCTTCACCGCGTCGCACCGGCACCCGCGTTGGCCCGCCTAAGCGGCATGTCGAGTTGATTACCGGGGGTGGTATTATGACCCATTAAAAAGTCGATAAATTCACCGTTTCATTTGTTCCTCCTGTTTGCGCGAATAGTCAACAGTCGCGCTATTATTATTAGGATATTAACTACGCGACGTGCGCTGATTGAGACCCCCGAGCGACGGCCGGGATTTTCTCAATCGACGCTGGATTGAGCTGTTATTGAACGGTCATCCGATATCGGCGGGTTTTAGTGTCTTTCGCTTGTGCGTTTGTGGTTTGTGATGATGGTAGTTTCTTCATTCGGCGATTTGTTCTCACCGTCAATTTATTGTGGGGCAAGGAGGCACAATATGCGTACGGAGAGTTGTAATCAGGGAGTGATGACAAATCTTTTGCTGTATCGACGAATTGTTTTGTTGTCGCAGGAAAATGTTTGGCTACCACGGCGAATTTTTAGCTGCCGTTGCAAAAGCTTTGTTGTCACTCCGATGATATTTTTACGGAACACCAAAATATTATGATTTTTTGTATGTTTTTGGTAAACTGAAAATTGCATAATTGATGAAATAGGACGCAGATTGGTAAAAACTTGACGATACAAAATTGTTAAAAAAAAATGGTTTCTACATAAGTAATATCAATTGTATTAATTTTGGTCCAAAAGTGGTCAATATATTTTTTGTTTAAAACCTTTAATTAAACTCATTTTGGAACGATCAGTGTGACATAGAAACAATAGAATTTGTTTCAGAATTGGGGGGAGAAATTCGAATACCCGAAAAAAGGCATTCCGTATTGGAGCACCAATTTTTTTGCCGACGCGTCGGAAGATCGGTTGTTTCCTCATTAAAAAAAAAAGAAATAAAGACGAAATCTGCATTATTGGTAACTTCGTAGGATCGCTTTTTCCTTGGGTATCCTTCCCCTAGTAATTAAATGCGACGGGTGTTGATTGGAGATCTGACTGCACGAATTTTCTCAATCGATCCTGGTGTGAGCTATGTTATTGACCGATGTTCCAAAATCGGCTGCTTTTAGTGTCTCTTTCGTTGCATTTGTGGTCAAACATGAAAGTTTTTTTATTCAGCAATTTCATGGAGAAAACTAATCAGGAAGTGATAACAAATTGACTGTTGTATTAACGAATTTTTTGTTGTCGCAGCAACATTTCCAGCTACCACAGAACATTTTTTAGCTACCATAGCAAATTCGCAGCTTCCCCTGCAAAAATGTTGTTATCATACCGTCAATATTTTCTCTGCGAATTGTTGTCGAATCGATTTATATCAATTAAATAAAAACAAGATTAAATATTTGAACATTTCTTTTCATCGCTGTTACGGGGGAAAAAAACTGGTCCCGCCGATTCTCACTAATTAAAGCTTATTAATATTCAAATCAGCCGCCGGCGACAAACGAGCTTCGTGAGTCAGTCGAAATTTCGCGAATAAGCGGAATTCGCGCCAGTTTAATTTGATACTCGGGCGCGGCGCGACGATTAATTCCCGATCCGCCGACGTCTCGGAGCAAATCATTCCGCGCCGTCGCTTCTGTTCTCCCGCTCGGGCGCTGCGCGTCCCGGCAGCGGCGTGAGAATTCGCGGCACGCGCACTAAATCGCGTTTCACGAGTCCGCGCGTCGGCCGCCCGGCGCTTCGAGGTCCGATACGCGCTGTGTATACGTGTAACGTGTAACACATATAAATAAATGTAGCACATTCGCGCGCGGGTATCGGACGCGCGAGGCTCGCACTAATGAGATGCACACATCGAGGGTTTAACGCTCGTCGCGCACCGAGAGAAAACTCGGGGGGACGACGAACAACCGCCGCTCGTACACAGTGTAACCCTTAATTAGCGAACTCCTGCCCTGGCAATTGCAGCTCGCTGCATTCCCGCCACTCCCTCTCGCATGTTCGTCCGCCCCTTTGGCTCGACTCGCCGCTCCGTCTTCCTCTCGCGTGGGTTTTTCAAGCCCGCGAGCATCCCCCGTGCTCGCGGGCTACACACGAGCCGAGGGAAACAGGAGCATCGAGACGTCGAGAGTTTGAAGAAAAGCGTTAGTGTCTCTCTTTCTCCGTCCCTCGCCCTCGTTTATTTCGTTCAATATATTTCCGTATATTTCCTCGAGTTTCGGCATTCCACTCACTACGCCCCGGGGCGATAAATTTTTTCCTTCGAAAATTCATTACCCACGGATCCCGCAGGAAGTGCATTCCAACTTGGCGGGGTAGAATTATCGTTCGGGGGAGAGAGAGAAAAATTTGGAGCCAGAGTAAAATCGAATTTTATGTTGCAGTGGAAATTTACGACCTGATTTTTTATCACGACGTTGGACGATGAAATATTTATTCAGTGTGAAGTCGAGACTCAAAGTGTGAATAAAAGTTACAGTTGTCAAAGTATCACATTTGTTGGATCTTGGAAAGTTTGAATTTGGAAAAGAGAGCAGAAATGGAGCAAAAAAATTAAAGGGTACTCTGGACTAAAAAAATGTTTCGCTTAATCAATTTTTTTTTGCAGTCTGGTGGACCATTTGTGTCGCATTCTTTTTCCGTCTCTTCAATAAAAATTACAATTGTCAAACTATAAAATTTGTTAGATAAAGAAATATACAGATAAATCAAATTTGTTAAATAGATAGATAAATAAAATTTGTCAAACTGTAAAATTTGTTAGAGAGTTTGAATTCAGAAAAAGTGAGCAGAAATAAAGCAAAAAATAAATTACACTCTTGACTAAAAAAAAATGTCTCGCTTAATCAATGTTTTTTTCTTTTTTTCCAGTCTGGTGGACCATTTACGTCGCATCCTTTTTCCGTCCCTCCGCCTCGCGAACACGGGTGGCGACGCGAGGATTCCCCACAACGCGCAGGCCCAGGCGGTTATTAAGGGCGCAGAACGGAAAATAAGAGTGCAGTATATTACGAGTAGGTGATGCAGCGCGCGTTATACTGCACTGTGCGTATTCCGTGTATACCTATAGGCAAACACGTGCGCGGACGTTTCGCGGATACGATAAATAAGGGCGAGGGTGCGAGAGGAGCGGCGAGAGAGCGAGAGGCAAAAGGGGCCAGAGCCACAAGAGTCGGAGTGCCTCGCAGTCTGAGATTCTCGGAAGAGTTTCGAGAGGGCGGCCGAGAGCGCCCGACGTGTTTTTGCCGTCGTCACCGTTCGCCGCGGCGAGCAGGAACCGAGAGGAGATCTCGGTCTCCCCCAAAGCGCCATTTTTTCCGCCGCACAATTTTTGTAGATTTCCTTTTTCCCTCCGACGTCGCTTAATGACCCTGAGGAGCTTCTGCGCGTTCATTGACACTGCTTTCCCATAGCTTATCGAATAAAATTTGTATTCCTGAACAAACAGAAAGAAAAAATCATTTAGTTGAGAAACCAGTATACGAAAAAGTGTCGCAAAATCTGGCGGAGAAAATAGTACATTGAAATGAAATATATTTTTTTATATCTGGACAAGCAAAATGTAACAAAAGTGCCGTAAAATGTTGTGGAAAAATGATAAAATGTATGAAATTATCATGAGAAACATAAGACAAAAAAAACTGAACTAGCTAAATATTTGGTAGTTCAAGAATAAAATGCATTTGCTGTCGTTTGACCTGCAGCCACGTGAAGAAAACGTAAATGAATAATAGCTCCAATTTATAACTTTCTAATCAAATCCAGTAAACTGATGAAATTTTGTATAAAAATATAAGACAGAAAAGAATCTGGACTAGCAAAATATATCTGGTACTTTATGAATAAAGCCTTCCTTTTCGCCTTTCGCCGTCGCTCGAACCGCATAAAACGAAAACAAGCAAACAAACAGCGTCGAAAATTTGTAACTTTTTAATCAAGTCTCGTAAACGCTTTAATGACCGGTTCATAAGGCCCGCCTCGGTTTCTCGGGTCGAGATACGTGTATCACGATTCGAGAAATAAACGTACGATATCGCGAGATTTATAAATTGTAAATGTTATAATGCCCGAGATATAGAGGCGCGCGGGCAGTGTGCGCACGGGGTGCGGACGGGCGTAGTGCGCGCGGGGCACACTTCGATGATAAGACTTTAATTACCGCGGCGAACGCACCGGCGTCAAAAGGCGCCTTCGCCAATTACTCCGGCGCACTTTATTACGGTTTCTTAGACGCGGCAGCGCGCGGTGTCCGTGCCGCGGTCTGCAGCACGGCTACCGCGCGCTGCGCGCACCGACCGACCCAGCACGCTTCTTGCCGACCGATGACGTTTTTACAACCGACGCCGGACGGGCACCGCGCACTCCAATCCTCCCCCTCGTCTTTAACTCCCATTTTTCTCCGTGGAACCTGTCACACGATAAACGAAAATCAATTAAATTGGACAAAAAAAAGTTGACGTTACTTTTTTTTACGTCTTTGTGTTAAAACTAAAAATTATATATATTTTTTACGACGTAAAAAAAGATATACTGAAAATCATTGACGCATGATATAATTTTCATACAAAATGTGTCAGTTTTTGGTGTCGCTTTAGTGCAACACGCGACTCGATTCGACAACAATTTTTTTTAATAAAAATTATATTTAAAAAAATTATACATTTTTTGTTATTTTCAATCCGATCGATTAAGCTCGATACCAAAGAAGCTAGAAATATCGAGTACCTAGGACGAAAAAAATTAATTAAATTCCGCACCGTCGCGCAAAAAGCTCGCGCACATGTAACATTATTAGACGTGTGTGTGTTTTTTTCTTCGTCCCCTCCCCGCAACTTGGGTTTCTCGTGAGCGAGAGAGCGCGTTGATGAATGACCGAGATCAAAGGAACCGACTGTGAGCCACTCGCAGTTTACACGCGTGTAATACATGTGTTTAACCGAGAAGCCACGACCACCACAACAACGAGCGATCCTGTGTATGCCCAAAGCTCGAACGTATATTTGCGGGTATAAACGAGGAGGCTGTTGAGTTTTTCCGTGATGTACATTTCGAATGCAGTGCAAGTTTATCTCTCAGGGCGACATAGACACATATATTTGCTAAATATAATATACTTGGTGGTGAAGGGTTTCGGCAGAGGAACGTTCCTCTGCCGAAACCCTTCACCACCAAGAAACGCAGCGGTCAAAACAAAATTTCAACAAATATAATATACAGCATATATAATTTTCTACACCTTTTGAGCTCAATTCACAAACAATATAAATACCCATTTATATACTATAATAAAATGTACCTTTATACATAATCTAAAAAACATGTAAACACTATTTTTTGTTATTTTGTATAGATGTAATTTATAGCATATAGTGAATATTAATTCTAGTTTCTCTTTAGCCATCTTTAGTTGTGTTTTCAAAGGCTCGACCTGTGCAACGTATAAAATAATAAATAAATCAATAAATAGTGAATATTAATTCTGGTTTCGCTTTAGCCATCTTTAGTTGTGTTTTCGAGGGCTCGACCTGTGCAACGTATAAAATAATAAATAAAGCAATAAACAGTGAATATTAATTCTGGTTTCGCTTTAGCCATCTTCAGTTTTGTTTTCAAGGGCTCGACCTGCGCAATGTATAAAATAATAAATAAATAAATAAATAAATAGCACAGTAATAAAAAGCAGTGAATCTATGCTACACACGTTATATACGTATACATGGGGTGTAAGTAGTAAATGGAGTCAAAGTGGGCGTGTTCGTGCGCTCGAGTGATGGATGTCAGTGTCACCCGTTCAACATGTGCTTTATTTAGGTATAGAGAGTGCCGAGAGCCCGGCGTGTAGCGGCGCACCAGACGGGGGACGGGACGGGACGACACAGGGCAAGAGAAAACCGCAAGAGCAAAGGAACCGAGGACGAGCGCTCACCCGCCGCGGTGTGTTTGTCTACCATCTAATCCACTAATTATCGAAAGGCCGTGCGCGTCTCGGGAGCGAGAGAGGGACAGAGATTCCTTCTTGTCGCACGTCCTCCGCGCGACAGCCTCACTCGACGGAGAGTCTTTGATACCCACGACTGGAGACATTCAATACTATTAACTGCGACACGAGGTCTTTTAAATTCGAATCTCGTGTATTGCTGCGCTTGCAAAATCAACCATTTCACTGGGTGTTTATTTTCATCGCAGAGACAAAAGAAGACTAACGTGTTTGCGAGTGCATTTTTAATAATAATAATAGCGATAATAAGTATTGTTATTATTATCATTATCATTATCATTATCATTATCATTATCATTATCATTATCATTATCATTATTACAGCAATAATAATAACAATAATTTATTTTATTTTCGTCTTATTATTATGAATATTATTATCATTATCATTATCTTCATTATCTGATTCGTATTTTGGAAAGTTGTTTATTCATTTGTCTGTTTGTCTGCCTCTGTCCCCTTAATACAAGTACGCCCCAAATAATAAAGCTTTACCCCCCCCCCCCCCTAATTCAAGTCCCTCATCCGAAATAAGAATTATTTTAAAAATTGAATTCTGCGTTAATTTCACTAACAATCTCATTTTGATTCAAGCATTTTGCGATCGGGCGAGCCACTGCAAGCTGCTAAGTATTTTCATCATGATTATATTCATGGTGTCATCATCATGATCAGCATTGTTATTGGGAAAGTGTGCTACGCCCATATGGAAATAAAGTATATGCAATATATATGAAAGATGTATTCTAGATATACAAAATATATTTTGTCCGAAAACTTCTATATGTCGGATACATTTTAAGAAAAATATATCTAAGATACATCCAAAATATATTCAAAATGTATTTTTATCGTATTATCGTCCGAAAAGTTCTATATGTCAGATATATTTTCGTGTATATTTCTTTTCCGTGGGGGCGGCATTTGTGCACTAAGTAATTTCGTCGAGGGTAACTATGAGATTTTATATTCGTTACCAACGGAATCGCTGCTGTGTGCGTATTAATGCACAGATTCGTTGGCAGCGAGTTGTGACGATTCGGCATCGGCGCATCGAGCGTCTCGCGAATCCGATACAAGAGCGCGAGCGCGGGGACGAAGAAGACTCGCCCGTTAATAGTTCGCGAGAGTGACGCAAGAGTGATAATGATCGTTTCAGCGGTACACAGAGCGGTCTTTTGTGAACCGACGCGCCCGGTGCACCCTGGGCGCTGTGCAGCGGCGTTCCGACGCGTATAGACAGCCCCGTTATATATCGACGCGGTCCGGCGTCCGAGAAGGATATATAGAAGCCTCCACGAGTGGGTGCCAAAGCTCTCGATCCAATTACCCACATTACCAAACTCATCGGATCATGTAATGGTCCTCGAGTCGTCGCGGAGACGCGCGGTTATTTTAGCGAGAGCTTCATTTGGGTATTATATCGCGTTACCGAAGGCCAAACGGCCGTTTCTTATATGGACGTGAACGAAGAAAAAAAAAAATTATATGAATCCGTGCACATCTATTAAGATGATCCGTGTAGAAGGAGTTGGATGATTTTGCTCCACCACTAAATTTTTACTGAGATTCAGTTCAACCAAATACAGCAATTTTTTGTGATAAAGACAATGAAAAGTGTAGTCGAATAAAATGTATCAAATAGTATATTGTGTAACAAGTGCGTAAAGTACAACATTCCGCATACATACCATTTTTTGTAATAGCGTGCATGATGCGAGTCATCTTCGGGGAGGTTGAGCACGGAGAAAACAAAAGAGTTGAGCGGACTCAAAAAGTAGTTGCACGAACTCACTTTTCGTTAGTCCATATAACCACTCGTTTGTGAGTTAAGACAACCACTTATTAGTTGTCTTAACTCACAAAATGGTTACAGACATGAAGTGAATCGTTCTCGCAACTCATTTTTAACCAACTCATAAAAGAGGAGTTGGCCCAACTAATCTTTTTTCTCCGTGAGCGAAGTCAAAGTGCGAGTTTTCCGAAAGGAGTGCGTAAAGTGGAGCTTTACGCACGACCTTCGGAAAACGAGCACTTTACGCACGCGAAACCTCACCGAAATGACGAGCTTTACGCACGCTATTACAAAAAATATATTTCAGTCTCGTCGACAGTCAGGTAAAAATTCAGCAAAGCTAAAATTCAGCAAGAATGCTAAAAATGCAGAAAAATAAGAATCTGTTGAAACCGCAGCGAATATTCATTATGAATTACGACTATTTGCGAAATGCCGACGGAACCACATAAATCTCGATCGCGCACCAATTATTTTTCTAGACGGGCCGCGATCGTCGCGCAATAATTGACCGTCAATTAACACCTGGGTTAATGAGCAAAGAATCCGCGCGTCGATACACCATAACCGCCGGATCGTCGAGGAAATAGCATTTGCCAATTCCGTAATACGACACCCCGCGCGGCTGCGGCGCGCTGAGCAAGTCGGGGGGAGCCGTGGAGTCTGCGCAGCTTTTAATGCGACTTTCTTATGGCATTACAGGAGCCGAGCGCGCGAACCCCGAGGTGAAGAGTTAATCAAGCGGTCCGGTGAATCAATCATGCCCGATCGTGCCTATTATGCGTCCTCGCGGTCTTGCCACTTCGCCTTTTCGACCTTTCTTTCCCTTTCTCCCCCCCCCCCCCCCCACCCGCCGCGCCGTTCGTCGCTCGGCTGGATACGTGCTCTGCGCATGCGCGCGACTCTCGGGAATATAATAACAACAATCATCATCGTCGTATAATACCCATAAAGAGAATTGGCTGGTGATTTTATTAACGCGGTGCGAAATGCGCGCCCCCTCGCGAAATCCCCGTCGCCCCAACCTTCGTCGAGTAACACACGAAGGTGCGCCTCGGGTTTTCGTCTGCTCGCACGCTTCGTTTTTTCTTTCTTTTCTATTCGTCAAATTTATTTCCCACTCTCATTCCGCGTCGTTCCATCGTCCTTCCATATTGTTATTATCGCCTCGTAACGTCGCGACGACGCCTTTAATTCGCGCACGTTTCGCCGAGTTTTCGCAGTTGATACGGGAGAAAATTTTGCTGGACGATTTTCACGACGCTAGACGCACGACTGTTACTCTCGTGTGTTACATAAAAAAAAATCGGCCGCTCGGAGTGTTTAAAACTCGCGCACGTTTCGCCGAGTTTTCGCTGTTGATACGGGAGAAAATTTGGCTGGGCGATTTTCACGACGCTAGACGCGCGACTGTTGCTCTCGTGTTACATTAAAAACCGGCCACTCGCCGCGGACTGACTCGGGAAATTCGAGCGGGAGGCAAACACTACCGGTCGACGGGAGAATCCGAGACAGTCGGGAGATTATAGGGATTAGGTTGGGGTGCAAAATGGCGGCGCGAGAGGTGGATGAGATCGAAGGAGTTGAGTGCGCGTGTTCAGGTAGCAGTTCTGTGCGTCGGACGTTAATGTGCACTGCACACACTCGAGGCTTCGTGTCTGTCACAACAAAGTAGGCTCGTCCATCGCTTCTGGAACGTCTAAGTCACATGGTTTCTGCTTTAGTCTTTTTACCGCGTTCCGTGCATCATCGGGACAAATAAATCCCGGAACAGTCAGTGAAAAAATCCGCACGATGGCCACCGTCGAGCTACGACGTTCGCGTTCATCCCAACTGCGTAAGTCGCAACTTCTACGGCCTGAAAACAACGAAATTCGTGCTACGTGCTGCAGACCTCGCTGCTCTTACATTCGCAGCGAATCCAGCAGTCATATAGTGTTCGTTGTCTTCGATCGCGAGCTTCGAAAATCTTAGTTTGCATTGTGCGCGAGAAATCAGCCCGGTGACATCAGCTGTTGCATCTCGCAGCGCCAGCGGTGGCCCCGAAAACGGCGCTTCCGATGTCTGGTAAAATTCCGATATCATACGGCGTGATAAATCCATAACACTGCACGCACAATTCCGTCAGCGTGTTTCAACGACGCTGACTAGCTCTTTTTTTTCTCTTTCCACGGGGTTCAATATGCCCATCGGCGTTTCGAGACGCTCGTCGGGATGTAATTTTTTCATAACCTCCGAGTGGCTCCTGACGCGATGCATGCCGGGACCCGCACTCGTCGAGCCAATGTGCGTTAGGCTAAGCTCCAGTGTGTGCACACACAGTAGCAAACGGGGGCAGGAAACACACAGATCGCGAGGGAAGAAAAATCCCCGAAGTAGAGTGCGCTATTGTTCCGGGACGAACTAATTCACGTTGTTTGCCTAGGCGTCCTCTGTCAACTGAGACGTCGCCGGTAGCCGCCGTGCGGCCGGGCGGAGAAGCCGCCGCCGCTACGGCGGCGGGCAACAGGCCGTCCGCCGCCTGCTTATCGCTCTCTTTCTCTCGTCGAAAGCTGTGTTTGATGTTTAGTTGGTGTAAACAGCACTAATTGAACACTAATGAATCTTCTATAACCGCAAACGCAGGCCCGCAGGCGCCGGTGGCTCGTCCGAGACATTTTTTTTTCGTCCCGTCTCGTGAGCCCGCGGAACAGCAGCTGCGTTTTGCCGTATTTCGTGACGATCGTTTCTACAGAGTGACAGAGATTAGAGGAGCTACCGATTTTCTTGGCGATCACGACGCTTGGAGAAAGGACGAAGAAATGCAGTATTTTTTGCGCAATTTTGACGGTTATCATTTGAGAACGAAGGTTATCGAGATTGCTGGTTTTGTCGGTGATAAAAAAAAATTCGTAGAGAGTCCCTCGTAGGACTACAGGTCGAGCGGTCGCGAAAATCGCCGGTGAAGGGACGAAATTCGTGGGTAGATTCGATTCGCAGGTGGCCGTCGGCTCACGCACGCGCAGGTCATTCTCGCGCTGGTCAATCCGCCAATGAATTTTTTTTCCTCACGTATATTTCGGAATTAATTAACGCATAATAGACGCATTAGACGCAATAGACGCATTTCTGACATTTTTCGAACAATAGAAATAAAATAAAAAATTTTCGCATTTTTTTGCAATGTGTAACAATGTAAAAAAGTGACTCGCTAGGGTTGATTTTTGCAAGGACTGAAATCGTCAAGAATATTCGTGCGAACTGCGAATTCATCAATTATCAAGTTTATCAACCTCGAAGCGCGCCAAACAGCGACGAAAACTCGTCGCCGCGGATATCACAGCGCGAAATTCGCGGCGCGGGATACGCGAGCGACAAAGTATCATCGCCACAGTGTAATATATTATTATTCCGATGTGACGGGCCACCGAGTTTGTGTAATCTGCGCGCGACTCGCGGCACTGCGAGTGGCCGTCCCGTCGCGGCTAATCGGTCGTCGCGGCGTCAGAGGTCATCGCGCGACCGCGTGGCGAGACGCGGCGCATTTCGTCGCGTCGATACGCGTGTATTTCGGGAATTAATAGTTTCCTGTCAGCGCCTCGGGCGACCGATAACGCGACTTATTATAGAACTGACACCCGTGATTCGCCAGCAGCCGCCGCGAGGCCGCGTAAAAATCGCCCCGCGTTCTCTCTCTCTCTCTCACCTAGCACGATCGGATCCATCGAAAGGCCGGAAAGGCAGCCGTCGGGTATACGCAACGTGAGCTGCGTGTTTGCGACTTTGTTATTCCCACGCGCGAGGCAAGAAGATCGATTCCTCGTGTCACACGTTATCGTCGTCGCGATCGTCCCGTGTCCTCCTCGTCGTCGTTTGGTATCGGCACAAATCTCAACTCATTCGCGACACGAATGTCACGATGCATGCAATCGCAGAGCGAGAGACACTTGTTACTCGTGGTATTCCCCGAGACGAGCGCGCGTAATCCAATCTTCACCGCGCGTCGATTGGTCTCGTTAGCACCGAGCGGCGGAATCTCTCTCGTCCGTTGACAATAGGCGCCGACGAAAACAGGAAGCGCGAGGTGAAACGAAACAAAGCAAAACGACGATAGCGCGCGCGGCAGCGGGCGGCGGTTGTAACAAGCCGTCGCGGACACGGTCACTGGTACACAGCTCGCCCTTCACTGCCTCACTGACTGAGACGACAGATTTACCAGAGCAGAAATAAGAAATCTCGGATCGCCCGAGCGCCTCTCGGTGCGCTTTCGCGGGTTCGCCCGTTACGCTTTGGACGGGAGAGAAGGGCGCCCACGAAGCCCGCGCGGCGCGTCGCTGCGTGCCTCCCGCACGCACACAACGCGACACCGGCGCGAACGAACAAAACGCTCGAATTCGCGCTCCTCCCACCGGGACACACGGATTTCTCCCACCCGCGCGCCGATCGATTTCCTCGCCGAGCCTCTCGTCACCCGCGCGATCTCACCCTGTGCAAGAACCGCTGCCGCTGAATCCCCGAGTTTCGCTGTAAATTGAATAAAACATAAAAATGTACTCAAGAACCGAAATAAAAAAAATCTCACACACACATACACACAAGCGCAGGCTCCGCCTTTTCTTCCCCCTCCACCCGCGCACTCGCACAGCGCGTCTCGCGCCGCGGTGCTTTCCTCGGCAGCGCCGAATGCCCTTAGCAAGTGTCTACTGTACCCCCGAGCGTGGGTGTAAAGCCAGCCGCGCTTCCATTGGCCGCTCCGACCGCCGACACTCGTGGAGACCCCGACACTCGGTGTTGAGCTGTGTGCGCGCGCTCGGCTCGCCGTGTTCGCCGAGATGCGTTCGACACGCACACACCGCGGTGTATTTCGAGCGGGAAATTATAGGCGTGTCCCGCGGCCGAACATAGGCGGAGTTCTCGATCTCACGCTCCATTGGGATGCGCACAATCCGTGCTTGCATTAAGCGCGCACGCCTACCGGCCCAGGCTCTTTTTCGTTCGCTTTCTCTCTCTCTCACTCTCTCTCTCTCGCGCTCGGCTGTTGTTTATCCGCGGTTCGCGGGGTGCAGGGGGGGAGAGACATTTGAATATCACTACCTGTGTGCGATATGTTCGTAACCCTTGTGCACCTGTTGCGAGGGGACAGCGGTTTGAGGAATCGCTTTTCTTGCCCCCGCCGCGCGGCTGTCGGTAACGAACCAGATCCCTCGGCGTGATACGTTTTGCGCGGAGGGCAATCGCGCCGGGCTCGTCGTGCGCGCGCGCGCGCGTCCCTCTTCGCGCTTCGATGACAATTGGCTCGTCTCGTTGCGCGCCGCACCGGTAGAGTGGAGCACATGCTTTTCCACCAGCGTTTAGCAAAATTATTATAGAATTGGCATAGACAATAGCGCACCACGCGACGCGGGGGAGGGGGAGAGGGGGGGAGGGCTGACGGTGGGTTAAATGCCGGGCGCCGTTCTCCGACGATTCGTCTCGGCGAATTTAGTTAATGTGCATGTGGAAAAGGCGGAATTACACAAGATATGAAAATTAATGCTCGGCGAGATGCGTGCGCGGCACACGACCAGCGGACCTCGCGGCTGTCGATGGTCCAACCGGGAAAAGTGAGGTTAACGCGAATTCGGCGGTTGGGAGTTTAGAACTGTTGATAAGCATCTTTGTACTAATTATATTTTTGTTATGTAACATTTTAATTCTGTCAAATAAATATTCAATGCAGATAATTTCTTCGTTGTTTTTTGCTCAGTTGGTATTATTTAAGAATTTACATGTGACATTGGATTAATTTCGTCTTAATATGTTTAAGATTGTTTATATTTGTGTCTATAAAGAAATTTATGAAAAATTACATTTGCTTCGATAACAAGGCGCGAATTATTTTCTCCTGACAAATTTGGAGTGTGTGTGGGTATATATAGGACTTTGGATTAAAAGCATAAAAAGGACTAAGACGGATGGTGTTACTTCGTCAAGCACGATACTTCACGGTGTCAATGACTGGCAACTTCGCTCTGTGGACGATTTGCGCCGAGTTCAATAGAACCCGCGGATATACACAGCGGCCGCAGATAATTGTTGGTATATACGCGCGGCAAGCGGCGCGCGTTACTCTAGTGAGAAATGGTTTATGGGATATTGGGTATGAAATGAGCAAAGGACGTTTCACACCGCGAAGCAGGGAATTATCTGGCCTGAAGCCACAAAATTCTAAATTTACGTGAGTGGAGGGTGCGCGCACGAGCGGTCACGTTATAACCACATGCGGGTGAGATGGGTGCGTGAAGATGTACTCACGCACGTAAAGGGGCGGGCCTTCTGTGTGTCGACTGGCGGTCGCGCCGGCTTCTCGCAAGTTCAATTTTCCGAGAATCGAGCCGCCGCCGCCGGTCTGGCGCGAAGGGGGTAAAAGAAAAGAAGCAACGGAAATCGCGCGCAAATCTGATACTCTGTACACTTTGGGCAAGTCTTCAACCTAAGATTAATTAATTCATTAATTTCTGGCATGAGAAGGGACACATTTTTTTTGGAACACCTTAAAAAAAATGTCGCAACTTGCGTTTTTGGGCGACTTGAGAACGATTGTATAGGCCAAAAAATCTATATTTTGAATATAAACATTTCGAGCAGTCGATTGCGCATTTTTTTTACCCGGAGTCGAATTTATGAATTCCGACATGAAAAAAACGTAAAAAAAATGATTTTTTTAAACCTATTAAAGAAGGGTTGATACCAGTGTATAGATTAAACGATGGTATATACTAAAAGTCAATATTTTAAAAAGAAAATTTCTGTGTGGCCGATTTTGGCAATTATCGGTCTGAAGCCGGATCCATGATTTCTGACAAAAAAAAAGTTCACCTTTTTTTAGTGTCAAGTACAAATAGGTTTTGAACAGCGTTTTCGGGGGTAGACTCAGCGACGTGTAAACTATAGTATAAACTAAAAATCAATATCTTAAAAAAAAATACATGAAGACCTCTGTTTTCGAGAGCTTCGACTCCCGCGCCCTACGCAACCCTAGCAATAAACCAACAATACTCGTTGCCCAAAGCAGCCGAGTCCCACAGCGCGTCTCTCACCGCAATAGCTGCGAGCGGCACGCGTAAATCTCGCGTATTTATTGCCCTCATATTTCAAGTCCCAGTATCACAACTTGACAATCATAATTATGTCCCTTACACTCGACGTCAGTCGACAACAATGTCGAGTTTTATCAAATCGCCGGGAGCGATTTTCACGAAGCGCGACGGGACTTATCGCAAATCCGCACGGTGCGCGCGGAGGGCCGGGTGGCGACTGATACACGCGATACTTCAGACTATCCGAGCCATGGACGAGCGTCGTTAATTTAACAATAAAATACCGAGCGACAGCGCATAGAGAGGGCGGCTTCGGCGCGTTTTGCGGATTGTTGGTTTCGCGCGCGCGCGCACAGGCTACCAGGACGCGCTCGCTCGAGGCTTCGTTTAGCACGTAATATAACGCCGCGAGATAGCTATTTATACGAACGCAAAGGAACACAAGTATTTATGTAGGTGCGTTCGGTATATCACGCACCGAGTATGTATGCACCGAGGGGATCGTAAATTTATACATGCGAATTTTCGTGAACGCGAGACAGAGAGAGAGAGAGAGAGCGAACGTCACTCCGACGCTCGGAGGGCGCGCGCGCAGTATTCCGCATCGTCGCGTCCTTCTCCGTTCCCTCTGTGGCTGCGCCTCAACCGCGCCCGAGACACTCGGAACCTATAAGCGCGCAAATGCGAGATTCTCTTATGGCTGCTGGCATGGCGTGGCGGCTTAATGGCTCGCGACTAACGTTCAGGGTCGGAGTACAAAACCGCGGCTCCCCGTTCGCCGTTCCTGCGCCGAAGCGAGCAAAATAATATTCCACCACCGACGCAGCGACGGACCGGCGACGAGAGTTCGCGAAAGCTGCTCCAATTCCGCGCGAAAGCCCCCGAGGCTTTCCCGGACGTCTAATACAGTACTGGGGCTGAACGGTCATTCTGGCGCAAATGTTGCAAACGATCCCTAAGCGATATCGCGACTGCCGCGCGGTGGCAGAGAGAGAGGGACCGGCGTGCGCGGAAGATCGGCCGCACTTGCCAAATAGCCTGATTGAAATACGCCGGTTTCGTCGTAACGGACATTAGCGGGAAATTGGCTGTGCCCTGATACTCGCGACACATCGCGGGAACCGCCGAGTTACTAAAGGGCAATAAAGCGATTTTTCTACAATTATTGAATTCAATTTTATTTTCGACGTTTATATAAAGCATTTTTTTTTTTGTTTCTTCGAGAAGTCCGTGAAAAAGCGGGTTTTCATTTTATTAATTAATCTTTTTTTTTTTGTTTATCTTGTCAACTGTGTGAAATTACGAGCCGTTTTGTACTATAATTGGAAGCCGTTATTTGATCTACGGGATCGATCGCGACGATCCCATTTAAATAATTACAATTTTCCGTTACTTTCGTGTTTTCTTTTTTTCTTCTTCTTTTTTTCTCGTGATTTATTGCAAAAGATATCGATCGAGTGGCCATTAGGACGTTTTACAAAACGGTCGCAGAGCATTTAAAAATAACGAGAACCTATGTGGTATAATTACGATGAGAAGTGGGTCAGCGAAAAATTGATGAAATTGACGGTGTGTTTCGAGATTTTCTTTGCTAGACGGGGACGGGAGAGACCTGTTCGCGGTTTCGCAAGTACGTAGACATAAAAATCTGTGAACGAGGCATTTTTTTCTCGCTTAATCTTTCCCTCGCTTGCGCGAGCGCACGGATCGTTGTGCGGATCTTGATACGACGACGACGGAGATCGTAAAAAGCCGGAGCTCGTTCTCTTCTTTCGGTACAGGCACCGTATATGCGCTGTGTATATTATATACAAAGACGGTGAGCGAACACTGAGTGCTAGCCATTGTTCTCGTCCTCCCGAACCCGCTCCTCCTCCTCCTCCTCCTCCTCGGCCTCGGCGTCCTCCTCCATCTTGTCGTTATCTTCGAGCGGCTTCGCGGCGGCTTCCTCGCTCGCGGCCGTCGGCAACGGAACGTCCTCGGCCTCCGGCTTCGCCGCTATCTCCGGCGACTGCTCGACCTTTATCATCAACTGCTCGCTCGAGGCCTTCGGCTCGGGATTCGGATCGCGGTTCTCCTCGCCTTCCTCCATCGCCGCGTGCGGCGCCTCCGTCGACTCTGTCGGCGCGGACGCGCCGTCGAACTGCTGCTGATGCTTTCCGTAACCCACTTGGGACTCGATCAGCTCGAGCTCCTCGGCCAGAGCTTTTTCTCGTCGCTCGACTTCCTCTGCGGTGGAAGAAAAACAAAAGGCGATTAGTTTTCAATAAATTCTGTACAACGATCCTAAGATGTTTTCTAAGATCTCAATTGTAATGATGACTACGATTCTAAAATATTTCCTAAAATCCGAATTGTCTTGATGACTTCGATCCTACGATATTTCCTAAGATCCTAATTGCAATGATGATTACGATCCTAAGATATTTCCTAAGATCCCAATTGTAATGATGATTACGATCCTAAGATATTTTCTAAGATCCCAATTATAATGATGACTACGATCCAAAGGTTTTCCTTACGTGGCAAATTATGCCCGTTTTGTACAAAATATTTGTTGAAGGATATCGCGTTCTCGCGATCTTTGTCTCGCCGTACGGACATTTATTCGTAAATTGATGAGTCACAGGGTTATTCGATCTCGTACGAGAATCCGGAAGACTCACCGTGAAGCTCTTTGGAACATTGCTCGAGTAGCGCATCGGTGAGCGGATGTTTGCGCTTCGGCAAATAATATATCGCGGGCTGAGCGCGAGTTCTGATGAACGACGCCAGCGGCAACTGTGAGGCGCGCCACTCTTGGAATTGCTTGCTCCTCGCGAGTTTAGCCTCGAGGGCGCGAACCTCTGCCAACTGCCGTTTCCGCGAGAGGAACAATTGTTGCCTCTCTCGCCTCAGTTCCTCCTTCTCTCGCCTCCTGGCCTCCTCCACTCGAGCCTCGACCTCCGCCTTCTTGTCCTCCTGTAACGGAAACAGCGTTCGGCGATTAGTAGGGCGAAATCGGCATCGCGACGCGCGAAACTTGTGCCTTTACGTTGTGCGAAACTTTGTGACTCACTTTTGCCTTTAGCTTTGTTTCCTCCTGACGGAATTTCTGAAGAGTACCGAGAAGGGCACCGAACATTCGTTTGTTTCTCTGCCTGCTGCGCTCGTCGACGCGCTCGCGTCTTATGACTTCCTGACGCGACGGAACTTCCCGCGGTGTCGCTATTACCCTGGAGTGAACTGCAGGCTGCAAAGAAAAACATTTTGCATTATTTACTATAAAACGATCCCTCCAATATAACTTTTCATAACTTATATTGCAAAATGATATAAAAAATCTGTTTTCCATCTATTTCTCAAAATAGTTTTTTGAGAAATTATATCAAAAACTGTAATCCAATCTTTCAGCAAAGATTCATTAGTGGAAAAAAAACATACAGACAACATTTTGCTTTACTCCAAGTTTCAAAATATTGAATTTTTCACTCGACCAGTGAAAGTATCTTAATTTCATTTCTGTTTGTACAATTTTAAAGATGGGATTATCAGAATTGAGTAAGATTTTCTTTAACTAAAAAAATACCTTAACAGCATTATCATCTTCATCAGCACTGTCGTCTGGATTGGAGGGAACTCTGGCGCTAAGACGACTGAAAACTGTTTTGGGCTCTCCAGGCGGCGCCTGCCAGCGTCTTTTGCCTCCCGACTGATCATTGTTGCCGAAATCCTGTCCCCCTCTTTTTCGATCCTCCTGCAGTGGCCTTTTTTGCGATAATCTGCGGCAAAAACATTATTATTCGCGCGTCTCCATTTTCATCCGGTGCCTCTAGTGAAATTCGATTAGGCTGACAAGAGTAGCGATCGCCGATATAGGTTAGATTTCCTTCCGTCAAAGCGCAAAGCGGCGAGACATTTTCGAGGGTGTAACTATTGACTCTCGAATATTTCGACGCGCTATTAAACATTTACGCCGACATTCGAGGGTTAAAACATCGCAAGTATAGAAAACAAACCTGGGCGGAGGTTGAGCAGGTCCATTTTCCCCATCGGGAAGATCCCGGCCGAGTATCTTTCTGATATCTCGATCCAAACCCCGAAGACCGTCGCGGGCGGCCTCCAACTCGGCCTCGAGCCTCTCGGCTCCCCACGTTTCCTTCGCGTCTAATCGTCGCATCTCATACAATCGCTTTTATTCACTTATTCACAACGCGACGATAGCGGACACGGTAATGCCGGAATTGTTGTTGGACATTACCGCAATGGCCGCCATTTGCAATATCTTTTTGTCTCTCTTGATCAATATTGCCGGGGATTTCGCGGGCCCGAAGGTTGGCGCGCGTGGGGCGTCGCGGTGTGGCGGGAAAATTTGAAAAAAGTTTTTTTTTAAGGGAAATAAATTGGAGCGAGTAATTGACGCACGTTGACCACGCAACTTTATGAGCCCAATAGCCACAGTATAATTCTTGTATATATTATTACATTACTGTTCCTTCGCGTACAGAAAAAACACGGTGTTTACAGCTTAGCTTGCAAGGTATTGTCGGTCTGTTGCGATAATTGCAAAATAACGTTCATATACGATCCTGGCGAACGTTGCTTCAAAATGCTCTCCAGATCGATGATTATGTTCTCCAGAATGGAATCTTCGGTCTCGAAGATACCCGACTTTCCCGATGTCTTTATGGCACCGAAGGCGGCGAGGCTGACTAGTGTGGATTGGTAAAGATCGAGGGACAGGGTGTAGGGATGTTGGACCAAACTCTCTTCGTTGAACAGCAAGTATTCAGTCTTTCTCTGTGATTCCTTTAGCACCTGTTTCTCGACTCGTTCGCCCATGCTCGCATCGTCCCACTGCGAACAAGCAACAATGATAATTCGTTCTGATTAATTATTGATTTTTTCCATTTTCTTAAAAATGCCAAAAATATTCGAGCACTCTCGGTTAATTTCGAGCGCAGATAGCGTTATCAGAAAATTAATATCGTGCATTAACCTCACCTGAGACAAAACTGTGCAAACGATATAGACAGCCGCGGCATATGGCGAGATTAGATTACGTAAGAGCGCATACAACTTCGCGTTGTCTCCCGGCAGGAGTTGATCGTCCACGAGGCGCACACAATCCTCCTTCAGCAATAAAGACAGATTGTCTTCCCACTCGAAAATCACGAGGGACTTCTCGACGTCGGATGGTATCGCGAACTCGGTGCTGAGCAGAGATCTCAGCAGGCAATACTGTTCGGACGCTTTGTCTGAAAATGTTTTTACAATTTTATCGGTGATGATTCGTCGCATTGCTCAAGCCGAGCGAGCGTAACGATCATGTGTTGTTGTTACTCAATTCTCCCCTCACCTCTGCTAATCCCGTCCCGATGTATCGCGAGCGCGCACATCGAGGGCTTCGCGAACAGCGCGAAAGTAGGATTCACGTAAATCGCGAGATTCACCGTGGGCACCGCTATCATCATTGTTCTACTTTCCAGCAGATGACCCTTGACGTTGCGACTCTTGTTCACCCGAGTCTCTCGGTGTCTCTCCTTCAGCACCAACTTCTTATCCGCATCGAAAGTCAACAGCTCTTTGTGTACGTTCAACGATTCCGTTATCTCCGCGATTTCTGCTTTTGGAGCGTCGTTTTCTTCGCTACTGCGAAAAATCATTTCCTGTTAAATTTTGATCTTCGATCGAAAAAAAAGTAAATGAAAAAAATGTTATACTCACTTCGCGCTGTTCGGAGAAACTATAGCGCCCAATGAATCGATCATAATCGATCTCAGCCAGCAATAGTCCTTGATCAGGGTGTCCATGGTGTACGGATTTTCCGGACACGAGTGAACCCTCTCGTTGTAGAGCACGGCGATCAGATTGAACGGCGTAAAGACCGTGTTTCTCTTGTGAGTGTCGACGATCGCGTAAGCCAGTTTCGTGACGATTTCGGAAGGCAATTTCGCGTTCGGCGATAAGGCGGCCATTTTTCGCGTGGCGGAGTCCACGTATTCTCGGGCGGAAATCGGGGTCGCTATGTTGAAGTGAACGTGGCCGTGAGCCTGAGGCTGCCGGAGGATCGACAGCGAGCGAAACAGACCCGTCGTTGTCTCGGCCGGCTTCGGCTCTCCCAGTAATTCGTAGGAAAACAGACTTTCCTCGAGCGGCCGGTCATAAGTTATACTTATGGGCACGATCTGAATATCCGAGACTTCGCCTTGGAAAAGACCTTCCAGTATCATAGCCAACAGTCCTGGAATTATAAAATCAGGCGTTAACTTTAGTTTTTTTTTTATAAAAGAGGAAGTAATGCGAGGATTCTTGCCATATTTTGGAGCCAGACTCTTCTGGCTTCGGCTTCGCGTTCCCTCGATAAAAAATTCAATAGCTCTGTCGCTGTGCGCGACGATTGACGAGACGTAGGCGCGGAATATTTCCTTGTACAGCTGATCAGTCGAGAAACTTCGCCTCATGTAGAACGCTCCGGTTTTTCGCAGCAACTCGCCGACTATTTGCATACGATAAAAATCCATGCCGCTCGCGATATTCGGCAGGGCCATGTCGTAAGAGAACAGGATATACGACATCAGTATAAAATCCAGGTAACTTCTGTGGGTCGGGGCATAGACGTATTGCACTTGGGAGTCCCTCATCTGCGTTCTCAGCTCCAGCAGAAACTTCTGATTCACCCGGAAACTCAGGAGTAGCCGCTTCAAAACTTTCACCACCAGCAAACCTGAAAAATATGTTTTGTTTTAATTAAAAGTTAGAAGGCTTTGCAGCCTTCTAATTTTTATTATTCTATGAATTTCATAAATTCTAATGTAATTCTCAAACTTATCTTAACTTAATTATTTTTTATGAAATTTTGAATCATTAGCTTAATGATTCAAGCAAGATTAGCTTAATTGATCACATAAGTTTTTCATTACCACCAAAGAAACGGTAGCCAGAAAAACATCCAAAAAGCTCAGAGCTTCGAGAATGCAATTCAAGGAAATATAAACGAAAATTGCGTCTCATCGTGAACCGCCCAGACTCTCCAGGAAGTGCAAAGTTCACCTTCCGCTTTCCTCGAGTACAACTAATTTCCTCCTTGGATCCCAACTTAGCAACAGCGATAATTACCTATCCAGCGAACGGTGGGCAGGTGAGCCTTGCTGGCCATTTCCTCGAGCATCTCCCTCGCTTCGCCTCTGACGACAGATCTGTCGACATTTCTAGCAGCGGCGAGTGCCTCGATGGTGAGGACGACTTTGGGATTCAGCAGGGCCGCCTCGATGGCCTGACTCCTGGAGTAATTGGCCGCCGGCGGCAGCGGATGCGGCACGAGCGGCTCCATGGATCGCGAGGCCCACAAAAAGTCCGACCTCTTGCGTCGATCCGCGAGCAAATCCACAAACTCCTCGTTTCGTGCCATGGTCGACGATATTCGATCGTTGCGTTCTCGCCGCGCGGACTCGACCCTATTCACGTTTCTCCTCGCATAACGAGCCTCCTCAGCCGCCGCCGAGGTGTTTACTCTCGGCAATGAAAGCGAGAAGTCCAACGGTTACGATCATTTCCAATTCCAATGAGCTAACTCGTCAAACAAAAACTCTTCGCATTATTTAACCGTTTTCTTCTTTTTTTTTTTTGCGCACCTCGGGCGAGCGAACGAAAAAAAAAAAACAACGAGATCGCGATTTCGCGGCGGCGGCGTCCGCTGGCCGCGCTGACAGATCGAGAAATATCGGCTGCTCTGCACCGACCGCGCCGGTGTTTGCCGAAGACGTAGGCTGAGAATCGTCGTCGATCCCCCCCACTCTTCGCGCGAACTCTTTCGGCGCCGCCGCCCGCCGGAGATTTCCGTCTGTCGTGACGAGCGAGAGCCGCGCGCTCGGATGGCCCGATAAATTGAATTACCGAGGGGGACTTCGGCTTCGATCGCGCGGTCTGCTAGCTCGGGCACCTCGTCACGCCCTACTTTTTTTTCCACGAGATCCGAGCTCCATCTGGTTTCTCGGCGTCGCGGACGGTGGAGAGAATATCACGGGGGATTTTGCGTTGGTAACTTACCGCGAGGAGATAAACGCGGTCTTCGCGCGCGGCGCGCCCAGAGGTATCGGTTGATCGACCGAGGATGGGGAGGGTGAAAGAAAGAAATTCACACAAATTACATGTCTTATAAAGTTTGTAATGTAGTTATAATGATTTATTGTAGTAAAATTAGAGTAATAACAATCACATATCGTGTCATCTATCATCAACGAGATATAACACACATGTTCTTTTTTTCTCTTCTTCATTTTGTTTTTATCATCCTCGTTCTTCTTATCTTCATTTAAATGATGGGACATAAATAATTTAGATGCATCGTCGAGCGATTGTGTGTTCGATGCCACAGTGCTTAGAAATCACGTAACATTAAAAATATATATGTATAATATATATATAATATGTATAAATTGTCGAGTTCATTCCTATAAATATCCTCTAAAAAATCTTGTGTGGCAAATCAATCACTTAGAAACAAATTCACAATTTGCGTTTTTCGCATTTATTGTTTGTTGGTATTCCTTTTCTTTTCGTTTTAAATCCCTCGCGTTTTTTTTTGTTGCTTTTATTCCGTCCTCGTTCTCAATCGCTTCGTTACTTTTTTATTACTTTCGTTTTTTTTTTATAGTTTAGGCACCAATGGTATGCGGACCCTGTCTCTTTGGTACGTACGACCGATTCGACTTGTGTTTCTCTTTCGTGGTTTACTTGTGTGTTGTATGTCATTTTGCTTTTTTGTTGTCCTCAGGGTTGTTGTCCACGCTTCATCGTTCTTTAATCATTTATGTAAAACCATTTGTTTAAAACTGACGCGTCGCCGAAGACATTGATAAGTGGTGTCATCCGGACGCTTGAATGAGTGTGTGTTTTACGCTCTCGTACCCATGTCCCACAGTCCCGACGCGATCGCGCGACGACGACCGATCGCGGGATCGCGCGACAACACCGCGCGCGCACGCATCGCGCGCGCGCGTTCGTCTTCTCTCACATCGTTTTTTTTGCTTTTATAACTTTTACGTATCTTCTTCGCGAACGAGAACTCAGTCTTCTTCCTTCTTCTCGGGTTTCAAGTCCACCATTGCGTGAAGTTCTTCCGGGCTGTATCTATTTTGTGGAAAAACAGAGAAAACAAACGAGGGACAACCAGTTAATAACGTTGATTAGATAAATTGATAAGAGGGAAGGAGGCTGGGGGGGAAACGCGACGCGCGGTCGCGTTCGCCGAGTAACGGCTAACCGGCCACTTGCCGTGGCGGGTGATTAGCGAGAATATCCCGTGCCATTGGGAGCGCTCGAAGATGCCGCGCGGATCCGCGCAACCGAGCATTAGCCGTCGTAAAGTGAATTTTTGTCGCCCGCGCGCTAACGGTCGCGCGACGTTTATCGTTAAACGATCGCGCGGGGGGGAAATATTTGCACGTTAATGTCACGACACAGAGGGCCGAGCGAACTCACCCTAAGAGAGTCTGCAGATCGCAGACGAAGCGATAGACGTATCGCTTGCCGGCCGTTTTGTGGATAATATTCTTGTCGTAGTAGTAGCGGAGACCGCGGCTCAGCTTCTCGTAGTTCATCTTGGGCTTGTTCTTGCGGATGCCCCAGCGACGCGCCACCTCGTCCGGATCGGTGAGCTTGAATTCCCAGCCGTCGCCGGTCCACGAGATGAAGCCCTGACACGTCTTGTCCGTCAGCAGCTCGAGCAGGAATTGCCACAGCTGTATGGGTCCCGATCCCGTGAAGCAGGGACCGCCACCTGAGAATCGCGAGACAACGAATGATTAGCGATAATTCCACGTGTACCACTTGCGCGTCTTTCGAGCGACGAATTTCTTCCGCAATTGGCGTCACTTTGAAAAATCGTCGTTTCGTGCTCTCACCTGCATAGCCGGCGAGCATCGCGCTCTGCAGAAGCGGCTTCTGGTCGGGATTATTGCCAATTGAGGAGGGATGATGAGGATTCGAGGAATCGCGGGGCCCGAGACCGGCGAGGAAGGCCGGATGATGGGAAAGGTGCTCGCCGAGCGGACCGACGCCCCATTGGTCGCCGCCGACGCCACCGCCGCCACCGCCGCCGCCGCCGCCGCTTCCGCTGCCGGGAACCGTCTGGAAGCTCGTTGTATCGTACTGCCCGTAGCCAGTCTCGCTGTAGCCCTCGTGATAACGACCTGCGACAAGAAAAAGGTGGAAAATCACTTTAGCGTCGAAGCGACGGGACGATAAATTCGTGGTTGAATTTTTTTTTTTTTTTTTTTTTGAGCTCGCGGCGGAAGGACAATTACCTCGAGGATAATTCTTGAACGCCGGCGGCTGATACTTTGGCTCTAGGTGAATTCCACTGGGGTTGTAGAACTCCGGCGAGCCCTCGAGGTTGTAGGGATGCGGCGTCTGGTGATCCTGCGGTAGACTGTGATAGTCGGAGGCCTCGTCGTAGCCGGAGTAGTGAGCGGGCGTCATGTAGCTGTCGTTCGCGGCCGCGCTCACCCGAAGATCGCTCTCGTTGCTGCCGGCGCCACCGAGATCGCCCCCACCGGCCATTCCGCCTCCGCCGCCGCTCTGCAGGTGATCCGCTATGTGATGGCTCGTATAGTTAGCTGGAAAAATTAATTTCTCTGTTAGCATTCGATTTTTCTATTCGATCTCGTTGACACGCCAATTGTCACGCTTTGAGGCAAACGTTTCCTCTATATTTCGCGCGCAATAATTCAGTAATTTACGTCTGTATTTAATTTTCTTTGGAACACAACAAAATGTAATCTGTTGAAATTTGACCAATTTGTTGCAAGTAATTTACCAAAAAAATCAAAGTGAGGAATATTCGAATCAAACAATATTTTCATGGCAAAACTGAATAAAATTTCTGTTTAAAAAGGTAGAGAATCCATAACGAGGAAGAAAAGCACGACACTTACATTCCGCTTTGAGCTGATTCAAATTCCGTAAGTGTATGTACGCGTTGCTCGCGCTGTTGTTGTTATTGTTATTGTGATTGGTGCTCGGTGTGGTCGAGTGAGAGTTGGGCGGTTGGGAGTTGTGGTTGCTGTGCGGGGGTGGCGATGTCTCGTCCCTCTGGCTGTCGTCCTGACAGACGGGGCTGCGCAAATGGTTGTACCCACCTGGAAAGGAAACGATGCATATTCATGAAAACTTTTGTCGTCTCGTTCGATTGATTAATTAATTAATAATATTTTAATAATATTCACGGCATTTTGTCGGAGGAATCGCGGGGAACGCGAGAGGCCAAGGGGAACGGGGGAATCGCGCGGGCTGTCTGGCGGCGATATAGATTTTACATACGCTTATGCCAAGTCGAAGTCGAGAGCGGGCAACACAAGAGACCGCGAGAGAAGAACGGGTGAAACGTGGGCGGCGCGTATCGACGCGATTGGCCCGTGTCGACTCCGCCTATTCCGCGGCTTCCTTTCTTCGTTGAGCGCGACTATACCGCGCGCGCGCTCCGCGGTGGAATCCTTCGGCGTGAGCGAACAAAGACGGCGATAGAGCGCGAGCGCTGGGGGGAAAACCTCTGTCTCCCGCTCGGGTTTTATTATCTCGCGCGCGCTTCTCGACGATCTCTACGGCTCGCGCTTTTCCTACTGCTCGCTTCGGCTCTCGTTTTTTTCAACCAGCAAAGTTTCATCTCTCAATCTTACTAACTGTCAGTCCTATCTTTGATGACATTTAATTACTGTTATTATAAGATGACAATTTTTGTATGTATCAATAGATTTAAAAAAATTAAATAATCGACAATGAATAAAAATGCTTACTAAAAATTTGCATATTTTTATAAAAAAAAAACTTTCCAATGTTTATTCTTGCAACACGTTTTACGTTATGTGCCCCACATTTTTTCCTGCAACTTATTTTATTACCTTACAAAAAAAAAATAATAATAATATTAATAAAACAATTTAATTGCGTTGCGACACAGCATTAATTTCCCGCGTAATCTCTATCTCCCGACCGCCCTTCTCGGGGTATAACCCGAAAGCGCAGTAAAGTGTCCCTCGCGCTCGTTACGCGGGTAAATTCCCAACGGCGCACAGCTGATAATTTACGCTTCGACAACGAGCGAGCGCGCTCGCTGGATCGAGGGAGCCCGGCTAATGAGGGGGGAGGCGAGGGGGAGGAGGGTGGATATATAAGTTGTCGTATATTAGGTCGCCCCTGCAGCCCCGACAGGCTGCAAGGCTGCGAGTAGCAGCAGCAGCAGCAGCAGCAGCAGCAGCTCGCATGCTTTTCTGGCCTGTGAGCTCCTCGAACACACGCGTGTGTTACACCTGCGCGCGAGGAGAGCGGCTCGCACCGCTGCTGCCGCTGCCGCTGCTGCCAGTGCGAGTCGCTGCTGTTTCTGGCTGCACCTCGCACCCCATTTCATGCACGGCGAGCGTGGGAGTGCTGGCCGCGAGCGGCCCTCACGCCCCGCACACAGCCCCAACTGCACACCTTTGCATTTTCTGTTGTAATAAATTTACGTGCGCATGTGGAGCGCGCTGCTCGGCCCGTATTCGGTCAACCCTTTGAGCCACGGGACGGCGGAGGCGGGAGGGGCGATAGGAATTGCGCGCAGGTTTTGTTTTAACAAATTAATCAGCGTACGACTAATGACGATTCGGGTGGTCCGCGACGGGGATTTTAGTGACCACTAACGAGCGGAGAAAATTGAGCCCGTGGAATTTATCCGTCGAGGGTATTTTGTTGCTGGGCGAAATTTAATTAGCGGCCAATTAGCGGGCGCGCTAATTGGTTTGTCGGATTAATTAATTGATATATTTAAGGCACTTTTTCATGGCTCTCAGGGTCGAAATTAATAAAGTACCTGCGCCGCAGGAATTACCGCGAGGATACGCGAGGCTGCGGTGCGCGGCTTGTAATTAAATGTGCGAGCTAAGGTTGAGCTCGCGAAGTGGAATATTCATTGGGATATTTTGAGAGGAAATTTGTCGGCAGTTTCTTGAATGTATTGGGTTATTTTTTTGTTGCTGTTTTACTGCGAGTTTTGTTTGCTTTGGCCTCGAATAAATTATCCAATATAATTAAGGCATCAATATTTTTTTTTATTCATATTTTCATCATAGATTGTCTCGAAATTGTGGCAACGAATTCTCGTTGCTTCGACGACCGTTTGGTGGATCTCACTCCAGAAATTCAAAGAACAAGTCGAAGCAATTTTTTGAAAATAATTTAGGCCTTACTTCGTTTTTTTGCATATTAATAACTCATCCCCACTCAGCCTTTAAAATGTCCAACATAACAAAAGTAACACGCGATAATTTTTTTTTTTTTTTTTTTTTTTCTTTCATAATTCCCATTTCAATTCTAAATTCCCCAAAAATCGTGGCAACGATTTTCGTTGCCCCGTCGACCGTTTGGCACTGAGACGATAAATCTCATTCCAGAGATTCCAGGAACAAGTCGAAGTAAAGATTTTCTTTTCATAATTCTGATCTGACATCGTGAGCCTTGATATTAATCACAGGTCTCCTTTCCCTACATTGAATTAAATTCTCCAATACAATCAAAGCAACTCGTGACAAAAAAAAATTAAATTCCCACTTCCACCGTGAAATCCCGCAAAACATCGTGGCAACGAGTTCTCGTTACCCCGCGACCGTTTGGCGCGGGTGTCTCGTTCGGGAGATTCCGAGAGAGGAAAGTCGAAACGAGCGAACGAGCCGCGCGGAGTCAGTAAGCAAAAGTAGCCGCCGCGGCGGCCGGGCCGGGCGCGCGCGCATCAGCTGGAGAACAGGTGCCGAAGGCGGTCAAGAGAGGAGTCAACGAGCGAGCGCAGCAAGAAGGCAAGAAGCGGCTCGGGCCGCGTCCGATCGTGGCGGTCGGCACGCGCCAAACCGAACGAAACGAAACGGCCGACGCTGACGCCGCGGTCGACCGAGAGAGCCGGGGCTCTCGCGGCACAGCTGCTGTCGTTCCCCGTGAGCTAAGCGCGAGACCCAGACGGTCGGCTGCTGCTGCTGCTGCCGCTGCTTCTCTCGCTCCTCTCGGGAATCGACCGGCAAAACCAACAAGAAAAAAACCCCGAGGAAAAAAATGAAACCTGATTAACCCGCGCTGCGTGCGATCGCGCGCTTCACGCTCTCCGCGCTACGGGGGTGGCGCTCCCCATCATGTTTCTCAGACCCTGCAGGCGGCGACACCCTCGGTATGCTTTTCTCGCTGACTAAGTAGTTTTCCGATTTGTTTTTTCTTCTCTCTCTTCGCACCAGGTGATACCCGCTCATTAATAAATAACGTCGCGGTTGGGCTCGACGCCAACTGGAAGACTTTTCGGGAGGTCGGTGAGAATCGTTTTTTTTTTTTTTCACCCCCGAAGTGTTCGGCGATGATTCCGTGAGTCTTCGCGTGAATTCGAGGATCACCTTAAATTGATTGTTCGAAATTTGATGGACAAAAATGGGGATTTTGACTTTGCTTTCTTTTCTGACAAAATTTAATATAATCAAATATTGTACATTATTTTTATCTCGAAAAAATTTTATTTGGCGACCCAAAAGCTTTCAGCCCGCAACTTTTCAGCTGCATTTTTTTTTCCACACACACCGAGAATTCTAGAAATATCGTGAATATTCAGCGAGCCCAAACGACCGCATCGGTCCCCCCGGAAACGCTCGAAACGGCCGGGCACCCCGGCCGAGCGTTTTCCAAAACAAAGCCAAGAGTCGAGGAATTAATTAGACTACGAGAAATCGCGCAATTGGCCCGTCGAAATAGAGGAAATCGCGAATCGACCGACGATAATTGTCGCGGTGTCAAAACTACCGGGTACGTAAGCCGCGTCTGTTTGCGTCAAAGACAATATATATAGAATGGGGAAGAGGAGGAACGAAAAAAAAAAGAACCGAAGAAAAATAAAACTTCCATGTGGCATTGTTCGTCGGACTGGTGACCTGCGAACTCTCCCACAGTGCGATCGGTCGAGCGCGACACAGCTCGGCAGCAACGTCGCGCAGCTCGAGTCTCGTCGCTGCAGCTCCTCGATAAATATACGAAAAAAAAAAAAAACGCACGGGACGTGCGTGAGTGCGTCGAGCGTTCGGACACTGACGAACGGGCGAAAGTCTTGGTATGCAACGCGACGAACGGAACGCGCCGCGGTCCGTTCGTGTATATCGTCAACGTGTCCCGCTCGCTCGCGAAAGAGGCAGGTGATAACCCCGCCACGACCGAGCGAACGCGCGCGCTCTTTGCGCCCGTGGTCTTTCGGTAGCCGCAATGTTTACGAGCCCCTCACGCGCGCGCCGAGCACCGAGACTGCACACGGCGCTCGGATCTCGCGTGGCGTTTCGTTTTTCGATCGGCTGCGCGATTTCCACTGTTCACCGCGGCTCGATGAAGTCAATGGGAGCCGCTAAGAAGGGAGAGAAAAATTCTCGTAACGAATTTTACCGATTAGCTTCAGCAGAATCGGCAGTTAAAAAAAAATTTTTTTCGACTCAGAATTTCGGTGAAACTGCGGGAGACTCGCAGAATTTTTGTTTAAAGTCAATGGGAGCCCCTGAGAAGGGAGAGAAAAATGCTCGTAACGAATTTTACTGATTGGCATCAGCGGAATTGGCAGTTTTTAATATTATTTCGACTCAGAATTTCGGTGAAACTGCGGGAGACTCGCAGAATTTTTGTTTAGAAATAATACTTGTTTCACTCGAGAATCAGAGATTTAGTCTCACGTGTCAGGAACGTCCTGGAATTTTCCTAATTTTCGCTGTAAAAATCCTGCTCAGCTATAGTCGAAATAAATTCCCAGGAAAACGCTGAGCCTCCTCCTGTTGCTCAACCTCCGTCTCATTCTATCCTCAGAAATCCTAACGTCTCGAAAAAAAGAAAACAATCCAACCCGCCTCGCGACTCAGCGAAGCATAGAGGTCATCGTTATCTACTAATAATACTTATTTCACTCGAGAACCAGAGATTTAGTCTCACGTGTCAGGAACGTGCTGAAATTTTCCTAATTTTCGCTGTAAAAATCCTGCTCAGCGATAGTCGAAATAAATTCATAAAAAAATGCTGAGCCTCCGCCTGTTGCTCACCCTCCGTCTCATTCTATCCTCAGAAATCCCAACTCCTCGAAAAAAAGAAAACAATCCAACCGGCCTCGCGACTGCCGAGAGACAAAGAAGCGAAGCATAGAGGTCATCGTTATCTCGCCAACAGAAGCACCGAAGGTCGCAGCGCTCGCGCGCGCGCGCCTTTATTTCCCCCCCAGTCACGCAATCCCTCATAACCGCCACTCGCGACCGCGCCAATAATTCGCCCGCGGCGGGCGTCTCGACGATCTTCAATCCGCGAAAAAAGATCGTGGCCACATTCCAACGGCTAAGCTACCTGGGGTGTGGGTGGTCGCGTCCAGCGAGACGGGCGGCATGATCGTGTTCCTCGCGAGCGCCTGATGGCCGCTCGGCTGCTGCTGATGGCCGGGATGTTGGTGCTGCTGGTTGTGATGGTGATTGTGATGATGATGCGAGTGCGCGAGCGCCTCGGCCTCCTGATAGGACGGATAGTCCGCGTAAAAGGGCTCCTGGGCGGTGACGAGGGTGTCGAGCATCTGGAGAACCATCTCCGATGAGGTGGGGGCCGCGTTTTGCGTCGCTTGCGAATGGCCACCGACGACACCGTCGACGAGTTGCCGCGACGCGTTCGCGTTCGCGTTGTGCTGCAGCGACAACAGCCCGTTGTTGCCGTTGCTCGCTAATCGCCCGCCGACACCGCCGATAATGGCGGCCCGCTGCTGCTTCTCCGGCGTTTGCGTTGTCGTCGTCGTGCTCTCGTAGCAGGAGAGCGACGAGGCGGCCGATGAGAACGGCGACGTCGAGGTTACCGCGAAACCGGCGATTCTCGCGAATTCGTTGATGGCCGCTGCGCTTTCGGCGACACGGGAGGAGCCCGACGTCTCGAGGCTCGCGACTTCCGCCGTGACGTCGTGACACTCTTCACCGTTGCAGCGCTAAACTGCCCCCCGCGTGGAAAGAACGAACGAGAAACACACACACGGGACGAGAGACTCGGCCGGCCGTCCGTCCGCTCGTTTCCTCAACGGTTTGTTTTCTCACGGCTTTTTCGGCTACCACTTCCTGCGCGCCGCTCTCGTGAGAGGCCGTCGCTTTTTTCTTTTTTTTTTTTTCACGCAACACACCGGCTACTCTCGCGCGCGGCGACTTCCGGCGAGACGCGGCCGCTCGGGGCTTCAGGTATTACCCCCTCGTGCACGCGCGCGACGCACTCGCGCGCTGTCTCGGCTTTGTAATCCCAAAACACACGCTCGATTATCCTCTCTATCGTCCCGCCAACATCTCGCGAGAGGTCGTCGAGTGTATTCGGCGGTTGCAACGAAAACCGAAATATCGAACTTATCTTCCACCTCGCACTCCCGGGGACTCACTGGAGATCACGTTACGCGCACAGCACACGATATATATACATATATGTATTAATCCAAAAAGCACACAGAGTTTCGCGAGTTACCACAACGTCGAATGATACAAACAAATATATATCCTCTCGATTCCGTGAGCACTCAACGCGACCGATCACAGCGACAACTCGCCGCGCCAATCGAACGTCTCGTCGCCGCCGATTGGACGTCGCGCGCGAAGATCCGCAAACCGTGTGTGTCTCTCGTGCGTCGTCGTCCTACCATCGCCGGGACGAAATTCGGTGGTGTTTTCGTTAATTATTAATATCCGCGCACGGTGATTACAATTGAGAAACGGCCGACGTTTGTCTCTATCTCTCTCTCTCTTGTCGCGTCGCGTCGCGCACGTAGAGCTCTCGAGGAGATTCTCGTCAATTCACGTATATAAAGCGTGTAATTCGCAGTGAGGTCAGACCGAGGCGGCGCACCACTCCACTTGACGTGAGCGCGCGTGTCACTGTGGCAGTGCCGCGGACCGTTTCCGCTCTCGGGCTCGGCCTGTGAGCCGCGCTGCTGTGTTGCTGCTGCTTCCCTTCTTCTTCTTCCTTTCCACCGGGCGCGCTAGCCGCTGCTGCCGCCGCCGCCGCCGCCGCCGCTGCTGCCGCTCGCTCTGTCTATGCGCTCGGTTTCCCCCACCACTCGCGGCGCGCGTTTTAAAACTCGCGCTCGGGAGCGAGACGGGTAGAGACGAATAGATATATATATGCGTGTTGTACGTGTGTGTGTGTGTGTATATAGACGCCGCTCTCCGGGCTTCGTCGCCTCCGCCCCGTATTTTCGTTTGCCTCCTCGTTCGTTCCAGCGCACTCTGACTCTGCTGTGCCCACGGCGGCTCTCGCGCTGTCCTCGTATCGTGGCCGCTGCGCTTGCGAGGCGATGTATGCGGTGACGATGACGACGAGCGGTGGCGGCAGCGGCAGTGGTGGTGCTGCTGGTGGTGGTGCTGGTGGTGGTGGTGGTGGTGGTGGAGACGTCTTGGCGCGGTGGTGGAGGCAACGAAGGGCGGAGGGGAGGGGGCAACGAAGACGCTCGCGCGATGTACACACGCCGGCTAGCGCGGCTGCGGCGACTCGGGAGGTGGCACAGCGCGCTTCGCCCGTATCTACGCGACGCGGCAGACGTCTTAATTGACTTTGTATCAGTGACAAGGATGTCACGATTATGAGTGTTGTCATAATTGTAATATCCTTCGTGCCGCTGTAATTGATGGCGCTTTCACGTGGCTGCGGATTTTGCGTTCTCGTTTTCTCCGCGCTGGCGCGACGGTTATCGCCGCTGGTTCGCGGGGATTTTTTTTTTCGGCGCTGGGATTTACTGATTTCGAGGCTGGAGAGAGTATTATTGTTATTATTGTTGTTCAGTCATGGGCGAGTGGAATATGTTTTTTTGGAATGTGAATTAGATTCTTTTTTTGAGGTCCTGAAAATGTTTATATTGTTCGATGTACGAAAAGACTGGAGATAAAAAATGTGCTATTTGATGGAATAATTGGGTCAATTAAACCGCAATTCCGCTGTTACCCTCGATAATTCACTAGACTCGAGTAACTCGGCCAACGTTGACCCACACTATGGTCGAGCTTTCGCTGTTTTTTTTTTTTTTGCTAGCGCGAAGAGGAGAGCGCAAAAGGGTCGCACACAAACGCCCCCTCGGACCTTCAACCACCTGCTGCCTCGTGTATATGGAACGCGTATCGGTGCCCGTAACAACACACTAGCCGCGTCGGACTACGCGTGGTATTATACGGCCTCGGCGTAGCGTGCACGTTGCGCGTATGTCACGCATTGAAGTCTTCATTGCGTGTTTTCATTGCGACTACGAAAATTAGTCGAACGTGCGTAAACGCACTTTTCCCACGTCCTTCTCGCGCAGTTGGCGCGCGGTGGCCGAGCGTTTTTCCCAAGATACACATCTTCACGTATTCCCCGTTCGTGCGCGAGGGAGGCGAGAGAGACAGAGAGCCACACGAGATGAATTTTCTCCTCGGGTGTTTCCGGCCCGCTGCGCGCCACCGGCAGGAAAAACCTTCCACCGACCGGGGCCGCCTCGAGTCGGGGGCGCAAACAGTCGGCACTTTGCCCCCCCGAAAACTCTCGGGCTGCTATATCGCCCGGAAAAATCTTCCGGTGAAAAGATTTAGCCGCGCGGCCGCGGCGGCGGCGGCGGCCTCGTCTTCGCAGGGTAAATACAATATCGCAGGTTGTAACGACCCTTTTTCTTGTTGGTCATCGATCCGTATCGATTTTTCATAATAAACACGCCATTCTTCGTCATCCTTTCGAGACTTAAAAAAAAAAAATTGCATTGTCAAAAAAATATCGACAGATCGGCATTTCTAGTTTTTTCATCTCTGGAAAATCTTATTGAGTAAATTTTTTGCAATATCCAAACAATAATAATAATAATAATAATAATAATAATAATAATAATAATAATAACAATAATAATAATAATAATCATTCCGAGAAAAATTGAAAGACAAAAATGTAATAAATAAAAAATCAGACCGGAGCGAATGAACGTAAACGGTATTTTCCGGCTCGCCGGAAGAAAAAGAGGAAAATAATTGAGGGTTCGAAGCGGCGACAAGAAAGCGGTTGAACAAAATTGAAAAACAATGAATCACGAGCGGAGAGCAATAATCAAGAGGCGGCTATAGCGCGCGGCCATTTATTTTCCACGGGCGGGCCCAGATACGTGCGCGGGTCACCCACGCACTCGGCGCGATGGGCCTAGCCTATTTTTTTTCCCTCTGTTTTATATTTCATCGTGCGAGTGCGAGCGAGAAGGACGGGGCCCTCGGGGAAGGGAACCGGATGTAGGAGCGCGGGGGGAATATAGAGAGGAGGACGAGCGCGAGAGAGAGAGAGAGAGAGAAAAGTAGGGGAGAGCGGAGTCCCCGTACGGTGGCTCGCACGTGATACAGAGGGGACCGGAAGTGCTCACCTCCCTTCGCCTCGTGCGCCTCGCTCGCTGCTGCTCTGCTCCTGCCTCCTCCGTGATGGGACGGGCCCCACCGGCAATGGGACTTGCAATCTGCCACCGCGTATAATGCCGAGGAGCCGGCCTGAACGAAATGAATCGAAGTACGCGACGATCTTGCCCCCCTGACCCCCCTCACCCCCTGGAGTATTTCGTGATTGACCCACAATCTCAATCTGACCCACAAACGCATTTCGATAATTTTTTTTATCGTTTGATTATTTATTTTTTTGCCTCAGTAGATTTAAATAATTTTTAAACTTTTTTTCCTATGGCACAAGTTTTAATGTAGAATTCAATACATTTTTCCACTTTTACTGTAAAATTGGAAATGAAAAAAAAAGTATGTGGGATCCGAAATGATTTTTAAAACTTTTTTTTTTCGAGTAAAACTTGGGAAATATTTAATACGTAAATGTGGACGAGGCTTTGAGTGAGAGAAAAGTGGTGGAAGACGAAAGAGCAGCCTCCGGTATAGCACGTGCCGAACAAAAGAATTTCAATGATAAAGTGATCAATGGGGCTCGAGGAAAATTATGACAATCGTCGTTGCAGCGGGACGAAGAATCGAAGGCTCTCGAGCTGGCGCGGGAGGAGGTGGAGGAGGAGGAGGAGGAGAAGACGGCGCGGTGGCATTTTTCACGAGGCGTGTTTCAGCGTTTTTCTCAATGAAGGGATCGCGCGTCGAAGATGAGGGATAACAGGCGAGGAGGCATCGCATCCGCTCGCTTCCGTTTCTTCTGTATGTCCGAGGCGCATCGAGACGAGAAGTGGCCGCGCATTGTTGCGCCAACGGTAGCAGCAATACAGCAGTATTACTGCTACGTATATAAAAAAAAAAAAATATATATATATATATATATATATTGCGGGACATTAAGTGCTGCGAGGGATGAACGATCCGGGGATTATAGTAGTAGAGGTAAAAGAGAGCGAGCGAGGGATTCAGGAAAATATAGAGAGAAAGAGGAGAAGATGCGGGGGTTCCGTTTTTGGCGCAGGTTGTATTCATCCGTTCGTTTCATTCATAGTTCGTACACCGGCTGCTGCTGCCGCTGCTGCGGCGGGAGCGAGAGAGAGAGAGAGAGAGGGAGAAAAACCCACAGGGGCCTCTTCTTCTTCCTCTCCTCTTTTCCTCCCTCGTCTCGCGCGCTGTACGGACGCGAACGCACTTTACAAAAGCATTCGACTCATTCGAAACTCACGACACGTCGCAATGGCACATGCTTGCTTATAGTTATACCCCCGGTCTTTTGAGCGACTCGGCGCGCCGAGGCTTCGCGTCGCGTCTCTCGTATATATGCGTGAATTTTTTAATTTTCTAAACCGTCGTGAGTGGAAAAAAAAATATCTCCCGAAGAATATCGAACCGCCTGGATTGTCGATCGTGATAAGTAAAAATATGCAGAAAAAAAAGCTGCTCGTTTTAGTTTGTGCGGATGTTCGGATTGTCAATTGATTCTGAGAATAATTTGCCGTTAGAAATAGACAGAGAAATATTGATTAATTGATCAGATCTGAAACATGTTTTTCATGCTGTACAAAATGCATTTTTTTACATGTTTTATGAGCGGCCCAACGAATAAAAAAAAACACAAATCAGAAATGAATAATTTGCACCTAAAAATAGACGAAAAAAATACTTCTAAAAATCACTAAAATTACATTTTGTTATGCACCAAAATTGCGCACTTTTCTCAACAAAAATAAATATACAATGTCAGCTCATAAAAAAAATAAGTAATGGATCCACGGGCCCGGAAAAAGGGAATCTCGTACCAGCGCTGCACGCGATGTTCGGGGGCCCGGTCGTTTGGGGTCTGCGGCTCAAGCCGTGGCATATTCTTCATTCATGAATCAGTGTGCGCGCCTCAGCCCCCGATGGTCGGTGCTCGCGGTGGCTGGTTGCGCGTTGCACACAGAGAAGACGACGAGGAAGCGAGAAAGAGGGGCTGGAAGCTCGCGTTACAACCGGAAGCTGGAAGTAAGGGACGAGATAGGGAGAGAGAGAGAGAAGGAGAGGGAGAAAAAGAGGGGAGTGGCAAAAGGGCAGCAGCGATAGAGCCGACGGAGAGGGAGGGGTTCCTGCCTACCCCAATACTCGAGCGGGTCTCGCCCGGGCCAGATAGCTTTATAATGTCCTCGAGTGCTCCTCCCTTAATGCACCCTTAATATACCCCTCGGCGGGATTCCCCCCCGACTGCTCATTGTTGCTCACTTGGCGAATGGCTGCGAGCGAGATAAAAGATCGAGTGGTGAAAAAAAAAAAATAAAGATACGCAGCGAGAAAAAAGAGAGAGAGAGAAAGGAACGAGTGTGCGCCGCAGATAGAGACGAAACCTCGGGAGGAAGTTGGAAGGACGAGGGCCGAGCAGATGCGCACACGTCGCACGCTACACCGGGGACAAACTTGTCGAGCTACTCGAGTATATAATAAATATATGTTAAGGGGGCCCCGACAGCCGCCGCCTCCTCCCTCTCCATCTCGAGTGCCTCTGTTTTTCACCGGCGACGCGACGAGACCACGTGCCGCGATTTTTCTCCAATCGGAGGCGCGAGCGACGCAACCATTTTATATAGAGGGCATTTTCTCTTTTTTTTATTAATTAATTTTACCGATTTTTTTTACTAGTTTTGTGTTGCATTATTTTTTGATCTATTTTTCCATTCATATTTCTTCTCACATTAATTTTTTTTTTTTCACTTTTTCATTGTAGCTTTTCTCCCGGTGATAATAATAACTGTTCGTTCAAGATTCAGACGAATCTTGATATTCAAACAAATTATTAACAGTCATTAACGAATTAATATTTTACCAAGGATCGTATTTTTAATATGTTTCAACTTTATTTATAGAGACCCTATAAATATTCGTGGCTTCTCGGGACGAGGATAACGCTTCTTCTTTTTTTTTTGTCTTCGTCTCCCTTCATCTTCGGCTCGCGCGGGAGAAATATTAAGTGGCATATGGCGCGAGAGAGCTCGTTCGAAATGCAGCGTGCGGCTCGGATAACTCGAGGTTATGAGCCGTCGATCGGCCGAGCGCGGCGCGCGTGCGACGAGGAAAAACGCGCGAGAAAAAAGAAAGAAGAGTGTCGAGGCTCGGGACAAGTGTTTATTTCGACCGTCATAACCGGCGCGGGGCGACGGGATTGACAAACCGTCCGCCCGATAATGGCAATCGTGGCGTCACGACGGGGGACACGGACCATTTTTGGTAAGTCGCGCGGGGAGCGCGCGGCGACGATTCGTAAAATCGTCGGCGTGTGCGCGACGTCGCCGCCGCCGCCGGATCGCAGGAGCCGCACGAGGGGTTAATAACGTCTTCGTCGTCGCCTCGCCGAGCGCGCGCGCGGCCGTCGAGTCTCGTCGCCGTTGTGAGTCGCGTGCGTGCGATTTTATGCGTACGTGACACGAGCCTACAATGTCCGACGCGTGACGTTCTTTTGCCGTCTAGCGCGCCGTACGCTCCTCGCTGCTGCTGCTGAGAAACGCGCGTGTCCGAAGTCTCGGACGAGCCACCAGACACCGCGAACCGATCATTCGCTTTGTCGAGACCATCTCGCAGCCTTCGCGGCGCGATCGACGCTCCAACGACGCAGTCGGACAATTGCAACGGCTCGAAGCGCCCGGCGCGATAATTCATGGGATTACATTGTCGAACGTCTCGTGGCGCACGATTTTTTGCAATTGGCGGCTACGTCGCTGGTCGAATTACAATGGAAAACAGCGACTTTGTGTATTTTAATTGCCGTCTCCTTTCACTTAATTCCTATTTTTCTTCATTCGTTTTTTCAACCACAAGAAAATGTAAATTTTCGTAGCTTGAAAATCGTTTACAGATATTCGTAAAAAATAGATTTTGTCAGTGTCAAAAAACACTTGCAAAAAAAACGATGAAGCCTCAGAAAATCAGATTTTTCCAGTGTCAAAAACGCCCCCCAAAAAATGACTAAGTCGCGGACCAAAAATGAGGTTTTCTCAGCGTCGAAAAACGCTTCGAGAAGTTCGACTCGCGACTGAAAGCGAATGCAAACAGGTCGAAAAAAAGATTGTAGAAAACAGCGACTTTGTCTATTTTAATTGCCGTCTCCTTTCACTTAATTCCTATTTTCCTTCATTCGTTTTTTCAACCACAAGAAAATGTAAATTTTCGTAGCTTGAAAATCGTTTCCAGATACTCGCAAAAAAACAGATTTTTCCAGTGTCCAAAAACACTTGCAAAAAAAACGACGAAGCCTCAGAAAATCAGATTTTTCCAGTGTCAAAAAACACTCCCAAAAAATTACTAAATCACGGACCAAAAATGAGGTTTTCTCAGCGTCGAAAAACGCTTCGAGAAGTTCGACTCGCGACTGAAAGCGAATGCAAACAGGTCGAAAAAAGGATGATCGCGAGCAAGAAGAAGTTTTCAGGCCAGCCGTTCCAGGCAAAGGAGCTGAAAGCGAGTAGGCCTCGTAATGCCCGTGCGGCTGATGATGATGACGGTCCGCGTTTAATAAGCGAGAGTCCAGGAGAAGCCAGCATCGGGCGGGCGGGCGGGCGGGCGGGTGGGGTGGAGGGAGAGAGAGAGGCAGAGACGGCATCAGGAGCCCAGCGAACCGGAGACCTCGTCGAAGCGTTCGTGGCCCGGCGATACATAACACACAACGTAACGGTAGAGCGCAGGCAGAAATAATGAGTCCATTATAGTCAGCCGGGCCGGGTGGTATTATAGTTCAGCAGCATCAGCCGCATCAGAAAACCGGCGAGGATCTCGCGTCGTGCGCGGCAACCGCGGCGGCAATGGCTGTGTACTAGTCCACTGGTATTATCTGCCTCCCACGCTGGTCAGCCGCGAGCTCGTCGCAGCGGCGATAAAGAGCCCTCCGCGAGATACACACATTGTAAGCCTCTCCTCGCCTCTTCCACTCCTCTCCTCTCTATCTTCGTGCACCACTTTTTTTCCTCCCCTGACCGTCGTTCGGCCGAGAGGCGATACAGAAAATTCCATCGCGAATCCCATCCGCGCAGCGACTCCACTCGTCATTCTATTCGACACGATAAATTCACTCCGGACGCAGAACTCGCGATAGGACGCGAGTTCTGCGTCCACTGCGAGTGTCAGTCGGTTTACCGGGAATCCCGGGATCGACGATGACGCCCGGTGAATCATACGCTCCACAATACAATTAATAACTGCGTGGTTGAACGCAAACAAAAAAAAAAAAAAAGAAAAATTTACATCAATCCCGCGCATATTTCGTCACGACAAGCGTGATGTGTGTGCGAGGCGACTGGAGTCCGGCCGGCAGAGCAACGTGTGGATGTAACGCAACGATTTTCCTCGAGCCCGTTGGCTGCGAGCGCTGTGTGTGTGTGTGTTGCTCGCCGCTCCGAGTCTCTCGCGTTCATTCGCAAGAGGACGAGCGTAGAACGCAAGAATGGCGTCCGGCGTGCGGAGCGGTGATTCGACGCAGCACGCAGAGGCTTCGGCCACACGTACGGACACTGGACACTTTTCTGCAGTGTATGTAATAATACACGTGTATGTGTAATGTACATAATGAAGTGTATATACGGTGGGCCTGACGACGACGACGACGACGACGACGACGACGACGATGTACACACAGGGCGTACGTTGAGCGCGCAGCGCACGCGAGGAGCAACGGATCATCTTCTCCATTGTCCGCGGCGAAGCGTGCAGGCCCGGCAACGAGGACTCCGGTGGGATATCGCGCCGAGAGCGCCGGTGGCTTTCCCTCGTTCCACCCGCCACGGTCACCGTCGCCCGGGCCCCATGATGCTCCGATGCTCTGACGGTACCGATGCTCGTTGCCTCCGCGATGACGTAATAACAGACGCGGGACGCGCGCCTCCTAATCGTTGGCTCTCTACCTGTGGGGCTTTCTGCGATGTGCTCGTCGAGCGCGTTCTCGGTGTGGAGATTCCACACTGCGAAACAAAAATCGTGACCCTACATGAGTAGTCGCGAAGGGCGGTGGCGGTTTTGGTACCAGGGATTATTTGTATGGTTGAGAACTGGACCAGGATGATAATGTGGCGACTTGATAAGTTGCCGACGTTATTTATCGTCTCTGGTAGAAATAAAAATAAAAAAAAATCATGACCGTGTAAATAGTCGCTGGTAGCTCAAATGATGGTGGCGGATTTGGTACCAGAGATTATTTGTATGGTTGAGAACTGAACCAGGATGATAATGTGGCGACTTGATAAGTCGCCGACATTATTTATCATCGCTGGTAGAAATTGAAAAAAATAAATCGTAACCGTGTAAATAGTCGCTGGTAGCTCAAATGATGGTGGCGGTTTTGGTACCAGGGATTATTTGTATGGTTGAGAACTGGACCAGGATGATAATGTGGCGACTTGATGAGTTGCCGACGTTATTTATCGTGGTTGGTAGAAATTGGAAAAAATAAATCGTGACCGTGTAAATAGTCTCTGGTAGCTCAGATGATGGTGGCGGATTTGGTACCAGGGATTATTTGTACGGTGGAGAACTGGACCAGGGTAATAATGTAGCGACTCTTGACAAGTTGCCGGTTACATTATTTATCTTCGCTTGAAGCGCGGAAACACGTCCAGGGAAAAAAAGCGTCGAGCGGGTGTCTGCGGAATGAAGAAGAAGATGAGTGAAGTAAAACAACGAGCCAGGACGAGGCTAATGAGGGTCCTGCGGTGGTGATGTGAAACACCAGGAGCGAGCGACGAATTTAACGCGAGCAGTTGCCGCGAGCAGGGCGGCAGCTCCCCGGCGAGAGCCCGGGAGAGAAAGATGCTATCTGCCTCCGTCTGACGTAACAATGAGAAACTCTTTCGCGGTGGTCGCGCAACAGCTTTCGTTTGTATTGCAATAGAGGCGGACCTCCGCGGAGCATTATAAATAAAGCACGTCCTGCCGGGAGGTGGATTTTTCGGCCGGTGGCCACAGCCGGGGATGACACTCACGGAGGCTCCTGGATTCATCGACGAATTTTTCTGTCGAACGACTGACGACTGGTTTAGTCGTCGATTTTTTTTTCTCTTTCAGCGTTCCTCAAATTACCAGCTGAATTGATGTAGATATTTTTTTGCATCCTCTTCATTACTTTATGTATTAATTATAAATTATTATTGGGTTTTCCGTTGTGGTTTTTTATGGTTCGGTAAAATAGTCACTAGACTATCTTTTTTTAGACAGTTTGCAGTTGAGGGTTAACAACGACCTGTGAATGGAAAACCCGAGGGAAACCCGAGGGAAAAAATGCTTGCAGGGCAACGAGAAGGATATTTCGGTCACTCACCATCGTTGTGGTAGGATCTCGGCGGCAGAGGACCAGACACCGAGGACAGTGGCTGCTGAATCGAGGCCTGAGACTGAGGCGCCGAGTTCCTGGGTCCAGCGCCGGAGGAGGACGTCGTCGAGGTCGTGGAGCTCGCAGGAGTAGCCGGACTCTTGTGTTCCGGGGTCGAGACTGAATTGTTTCCAGGGTTATTCTGCTGCTGTTGCTGCTGCTGCTGCTGCTGGTAGCCGAGAAAATCGCCGAGATCCGGGACGCAGACGCTTTCGTACAAATTGGCTGGCATATTTTCCAGCGAAGCCTTTTCAACTTCATCCTCTGTGGAAAAAAAAGTGAGAAAAAAAATCATTAGACACCATTTAATTACACGGCTGTACGTATTTTTTTCTCGCGTCGCAATATGCAGGCCAAAAGGGCGGATGGACACTGCGTGCGCGCTTTCCTAATTTCCGTTGCCGCGCGCGAGCATCACACACGAGAAATCGAATCGCGATTTACGATCTCCGGCCCGAGAAGCACGCAAAGCTTGGCGATTTCGCGAGGGAGTTGGAGTGCGAAAATCCGGTATTGCGAGCATTTGGCAATAGAAATAATTAATCGGGGAGCAGAGAATCGCGCATTTTTTTCCCCACTCTTTTTCTCCTCTTCTCTAAATCCTGTTGTAGTCAAATCCTACACTCGAGTGTTTCCGCACACACGATGAAAAAAAGAAAAAGCCACAAGCAGAACAAGAAGCGAGTAGAGAGTACGGTGGACGATGAGACAGCGAGGAGTATTCGAAAAACCGCTTAAGTGGCCGAGGCGCAACGGCTCACAATTCACTCTCGAAGGCACAGGACATCCGGAGGTGGAGTTTCTATGGTGGGCCTCTTTTTTTCTCTCCTCCTTCTTCGTCTCCTTATTTTCGCTTCTCCCTCGCCTCTCACCGTCCCCACCCGACTCTCACGTCTTTCTCTCCTTCGCCAAATAAAAACCTCCAGACTGATTCAACTCCCTCGCGCGCGTTCTACACCCCCGTCTCGTGTTTTATTGTCCGTCACCTCGTGGAGAGGCGCGCGGGGCTTTTCTCTCTCCCGACGTCTCATTCTCACAGAAATTCCCCTCCTCCTCCTTCCCATCTACCTGACCGCCCCGACACGGCTATTTTACGGAAACACGATATGTTTTCCACCCAGGATGCTCGCGACTATCCACGAAATACGATTTTTCCTCTCTCGCGCTGCTCCGACCCCCCAATTTATGAAGCCCCGGCGCTTTTTCCCTGGCATTGAAAAATTCGCGAGCTCCGCGTTTCCCATCCACCGAGCCTTCGGGCTCGAAATTGTACCTGTACAATGTGCGACTACACAAACCCAGCAGGTCCCTCGGTCACCCTGCAATTTCATGTGGAAACACGATATCACTTCATTCGCTCTGCTAGTTACCACCAGGAATATCGCCCGAGTTATCTACGAGGATCTGCTTGTTCTGACCGAGCTTTTTTCTCTCTCTCTCTCTCTCTCCCTCCCGTTGCAGAGCGACGGCGGATTCACCACCACGCGAAACACACGGCGCGCGCGATGCATCGATGCACGTGGCACGCACGCATATTCTTTCTTCGCGATGTTTGGGATTGATCGTTTCCGGTCTGTCGGTCTAACCAGCAGCTGCTATCGGACGATTCGATCGGGAGCAACGGAGATTTATTGCGTACTGCGCAGTAGTAACGCACCCACCGGTCGCTCGGGTCTCTCTCTCTCTATCTATCTGCACCTCTGTGCGACTCGTTTCTCCTGCACCTACGCAGCAATTTGCTCGGGGGATTTTCTGTGTGTGGTTCGCGCAGGGGAATCGACGACGACGACGACGACGACGACGACGGTGGATCGCGATTCGTGGAATAAATTTGGTGTCTCTCGACGTGCCTTTCTGAAGGATCTCCAAGTGCTCCCAGAGTATATCGCCCATGAAGGCCGGGGCACGTGCCAGGAAGGACTCCTTTCCCATGGCGCAGATCTCCTTGCCGGTCATGTGCTGCCAAGGCTGCATCGCCACACCCTCCAGCGAGAATTCCCTTATGGCCCAGTGGATCCAGTGGTGCACCGCCGTCTCCGACCACTGTCGAGGGTCTGAAACAACAAGAGATATTTCGTTAGTTCGCTGATAAGTGTGGATAACGATTTTTTTTTTGAGCGACAGGACGGGAAAATTTCGCTGCTGGAATTATCGGGTTGGAAAACAGATAGCACTGGGTTGTGGTCAACCCATTTTTTCCAATTTTGTTTGAAGCGATAACGCACGTTGGAAGGAAATTATTTTGAGGAAAGCGATAGTGGAAAAATCAGGAACGAAGGCTGCAATAATATTTCTGTGGCTGCCTTAAAATATGTTAGAAACCAGTGGCGAAGTTGGCATAATTTTTTAATCACAAAAATGGCGCAAATTTAAACATTTGTAATTCATAAAAAAAATTGCGTTACAAAAAAAAATTTGTAAGGCCTAAAAATAATGTAAGAAATCGGACAAAAATCGGAAACGTTATATGACCCAAAAAATGAGCCGAATCAGTGCTCGTCGCGGATGGTACTGGCCCAGCGTCGGTGAGCTCGTTCGCGGAACGTTCATGGTCGACGAGCGCGGGACCTGGAGCTCGCGTTGCCAATGGGTAACAATACCGAGAAACTCTGGAATGTCCCATTTGAGGTGTGCGCGCCCATATTTGCGCTCGTTTGTGTCGCGAGGCATTGTTTCGCGGTATCTCGCGCGGTCGCGGGCCTCACGCGTTTTAAGTATACGCGCGTCGACGTGGTTGACTCGGTCGTCATCGCCCGCGGTGCCGATGCCCTCTGAGCTCGTCGAGCGCCGCGGCGACGATTCGCAAGACTCCATGTCACACTCCGTCTCTCCTTTATGCTTTATGCACGTAGGACGGCTAATCGATTTAAATGATTCACTAGAGCGGACTTTAATCGATGCTGCAATTATCATCATGCATTGTCCTCGCTATTCCGAGAAGCGCAATCAGAAAAAAAAGATAACGAAAGAAAAGAGATAGATTGCGACTGGCAAATATTTGATTTATTTGTGGTGCTGCAGAATTTTTCAGACGGAGAAAATTGTGTTGCAATTGAATTTCTGGATTTCCATGTGGACAAAATTTACTGGGAATTTGTATTTGATTAATGCGGTTTGATATAAATTAAAGCGGGTGGGTCAAATTTATTATTAGTTGAGTCAAAAAATTCGTTCACGTACCAATTAATTTATTGGCCCAACAATCTGCTTAATTCGTTGGCAATAATTCGATGCTCCTGATTTTAATTTCGTTAATTCAATTAAAACATGGTAAACCAAAGAATTGCTCATTGGTATTACGAAATTTTTCCTCGTTGCGAGCAGCTTGTAAAACACACCGGGTGGAACGAAAGGCGGCGAGACACTAATTCACTCGCGAATTGATAAAAATCAGGGTAAAACGAAATTAACGCGCGCAAAGCGCCGCGGGGATCGTGTCTAAATACTCATGAGAAGCGAGAACATTGTAGCGAAATGGAAACAGTGAAAATATAACAGGGAATAATTATTTGCGCGAAGACCCGGAGGAGGCTGGAATAATTCTCGTGTAATGCAGAACGAAGTCACTGCAACCCGCGGGGAACAAAGTAAAACGTGTAAACCAACGCGGTGATTTATACATTTCGGGTATTTCCCAGTGCGGACGATTTTATCGCGACTGAAACGTGTACGTGCACTCCGTGTGTGACTAGTCGTTAATTTTTATTTCCGTTTGCCCCGAGAGAGCTCGACGATCTATTCTCGGTGATGGTCATTCATTATCACGTAACGATTGTTCTCTCGTGTTATGAGGATTCGTCACGCCACGACTGCGCCGCCGACGAAAATCCCATTTTAATGGAGCGTCCAGAGGACTCGAATTCCTCGACGCAATAATAAAAATCTGTCGACCCTGCGACAGGTCCGAAAAATTGTGAGCGATTTTTTTTTTCTATTTTTAAACTCCGACTCACTAATTTTTATTTTTCATTCTTTTTTTCAGGTCTAATAAAAAAAAAATCAAATGACCTACTGCTTTGTGCCAAGACAATAACAACATTTTTTTCTCATCGGCAGCTATCAAAATACGAAAAATCGCTCCACAAAAATTCAATCTAACGTTGAGCTCCCTAATAAATTTTTACAACTATCAACAATTAAATCCCTCACCTACGACATTTTATTCTTTTCCTCACAACGTGTTTTGTATCTTCTATCACCATAAAAAATGTTTTTACGTCTCAAATTCTAATACATAGCACGAATTCCATTTTTTCTTTCACCAATTAAGAAATTCAAAATCCCCTAACGAGTTAAAAAAAAAAATACCAAAAAAATCCTGTGCGAATCCCCGGCAACTTCGGCGCGTCCAGCGACGTCCAAAAATTCAAACTGAAAAAAAAAAGGAAGAAAGAAAGAAAGAGAGACTCGTCCGCTCGCGTACAGACCGAGCGGTCTCACCTCGTGAGCGCGGTCTGCGTGTCTGCATGTACCGCGCGTCGTGTACTGTAGTAATGTATATAACCGAGTGGCGAGAGTCGTGCGAACAAAGGGACTCGGGGGATCGCCGCGATTCGGATGAAGGCCTTTTATGAATGGAAGCGCTAGGCGAGTGAGGCGAAAAAACGAGCGAGCGAGCCGAGGTATAACGTGCGCCGTACCTCGTTCGCCTGGCTCTCTTCGCTCGTTCGTGGAACGAACGAGCCGAACGAACCGAGCGACGCGTCGTACGTAACGAAACACACAGGGGGCGAGGAGTCAGCTCGTCGAGCGCGTGCGAACGTCTATATAATATAAATACATATAGAAGAGGCGCATAAGGTAAAGACTCGGCGCGGTGCGTTCGACGCGCCGCCGAGAGTCGAACGCGAGAAGAGACGAAGTGTCTAACGGGGTCCACACATATTCGGAGAGCCGCACGCGGCGCAGAGAGAGAAAAAGTACGCGTATATGGAGAGGGAGAGCGAGGGAGAGGGAAATATGTGTATATAGATATTTATATACGCGAGAGAGACGATCAAAGGACACCGCCGATGTTTGAGGATCGCGCCGATGTTTGGCCAACTTATTCCTTGTCAGCATTGTTAACAGACTCTTATACGCCTCTCGAGAGTTTTCTCACTCACTTTGCTGATACCATGCTTGAGACCGTCTTGTGTCTCTTTTTCTTTCTCGCTCTCTTTCTGTCTCTTTCTTGGGTGTTTCGTCCACTTCGCTCTGGGCTTTCTTCTTTCTCGGGTGGTTACGGCAAAATGCGTGATTATCTTGCGGTTCACAGGTGTCCGCGCACCGAGAGAAAATGTTTCATGATCTTTTTGATTTGATTTGACTTGACCATAACATAACAGACCAGCTCGCGCTGAAACAAGGAGACCGTGTCTTTGAAATTTCAAGAAATATTTCAATGAAACCAATGAAAAAAAAAAAAACAATCCACTCTTTCTTTGGAATCAAGGAAACTTTTTCGCTCGGTGCGACTCGGAAGGAGTGATACTCGGGCTTGAGGGAGATTTTCAGAAAATAAGAGAATAAGCGAAAAAGGGTGTTTGCTATTTTTTTTTGTATTTTTTCGTGAATTTAAATGGATTTTTCTGGGTTTAAAAATGTTTTTTAATGTATGACTTATAATATAAAAAAATTCCTCGCATTGACAAAAAAAAAGAATTCTGGGGTTGTGGTCATGATTTTTGGGTCCGATGGCTGAGATCGTGGAGCGAAAAAATTCGTACCAGCTGACATTCGATTTATCGGCTTTGGAGAAAAGTTCCGATAAGACTCTCGAGACCCTTTTTTACGATACGCCCTTCGACCGCGGCGAGACGCGGGACTGATAAGACTCGGCGAGCAGGTGGCACCAGGTAAAATCAAAGCGAGCTGAGCAAAGAACCCGGCCGATCCGGAGCTTCGCACTTCCCGCTCGCGTTGATTTAGGAATCAGGCAGCTGGGTCATTTTCAGCCTAGGCGGTACCTGTGGCTGTCGCACAGGTGTATCGTCACGGTCAATAGTACCTGTTGCTCTCTACCCTCGCTCTATACCTCAACCACATCCTCGCTCGAAAAAAAGGAAAACTTTTCACCAAAAAGAACAAAAATCGCTTTGGCTCGATATTTTCCCCTCGTTTCGACCCGCAATCTGCGTCACGCATAAAAATTCTTGATACCAAATTTCCAACAATATTTAAGTCACAAAAATATTTTCACTTTTTTCGCCATAAATACGTCTCAATAAATCTTCACATATTTTCGTAATTGTCAATGAATAAAAAATAAAAAAATAAAAAATTCCTCATAAAACCGACTGAATAAATTTCCAACCATTTCAATCCAGAGGATCAAAAATACAAAACTAAAATCTCCAAGACCCAAAACAAGAATTAAAAAAAAATTCGAAAAAAACGTTACGCCCTGAAAAATCGGAAAGCACCTCGTTTTTTCGCGTCTGTTCGGCGACAATCTGCGGCACGCATCAGAATTCGCGACGTCTCCCCTCCGGCCCTGCGCCTCTCTCTCTCTCTCTCTCTCCGGTAATCGCGCGTATGAATGTACCGGCGCAATGTTGATGGGGTTCTGATGGGGAGCCGATGCCACACATCCGGTATGCGCATTCAGAGCCACGCGGGTGTGACGTTACTTCCGGTCTACATGCCCTCGTCGTCCCGCGCTCGCTCGCTCGCCTATATATATATATATAGATATTTATATACATATATAAACACATACGAAAAAAAATACCACATAAAAAAAATAATATGTGTACACGTATTTCATTTTTTATATTTTATTTTCACGTGTGTCGCTCGGTTCGTTCGAGACTGGAGACTCGGTGAACGAGCGAACGTGTGGCAGGCATCCTCGGGGGCACCGAGGGCCCCGGTGCGCAGCAGAGATCACCTCGTCTGACCTCTCGGTGAACCTAGCGCTAGCGCAGGGGGGAGGGGGGCTGCTGCCCCCCGCCCCCGCCCCCTCCCCCCGTCGCTCGCGCCCTCGACGTCGTTCCACTTCGTGTAACGAGAGAGTGGCCCGTGGCCTGTGCGACCACCACCGCAGACTGCTACCCGTTCGGTTCGGCTGCTCGTTCATTCGCGCTCGTTCCGTATACTCTCGTCCTATACTCTCTTTCACCTCGGCGATCGTTTCTTTTGTTCCGCCACGAGCTGACGCACACACAAACCGCGCGCCGCGTTATCTCCAAGGCATCGATGTGTCCAGCCACTGCGGCCGAGTCCACAGCCGGAAAGCTGAATTCTTTTTCCTTTTTCTTTTTTTTTTTACTGTGCACACTTATGCCCCCCGGCTTTTTCACCTGCGCCACGCGCGGAGATTTGTGCGTTGGCTCGGGGAAATTGATTTTGGGTCGTTGGGGTGGAATTGATAATTTTTTTTACACAGGAAAAAAATTGAGGGTTCATTTTTTTTTGCACTCAGGTTAAGGAAAATAATTTTTTTCCCATGATATTGATATTATTTTTGCTGCAGAAAATTTAGAATTGAATTTAGAATTTAAATTGAATTTAGAATTTAGGTCTCGGAATTGACGGAATTAAAAAAGTTCGTTGAAACATATATTTTTCTTTGCCACTGTACTTTGGGGACTGGACGAAAAGGTCGTAATCGATGCGAGTGAATTTTTGTTTGCGGCTATAAAGGTGAGACGAATTTTTTTCGACCATCTCACAATCCTCGGGTCGCGATATCTCGAAAACTCTAAAAACCACGTCTTATGTTGTGTTTTATTACCTAACCGCGAGACACGTTCTTGTCGCGAGGAATGTACAGCGCGTTTTTGGCAATTTCGATTCACCGGTGGTTTTATCGTCGCCAACGATGTGTATAGTTATATTAGGGTGATCGCCGTCCGTAACGAGTGGCGATTCACGAGAGCAAACGACCCGCGCGCGGCGCTCGCTCGCTCGCTCGAGGACGGGGCGAGAGGTGGATTTATCGCGAACTCGCGCTGTGGCTCAAAAGTTTCGCAAGAGCCGCTGACCATTTTTTCGTAAGCGCCGCGGCGACCGGCACGAAAAGCCACCGACGTCGCGACGCTTTGCACCGCGGCCGGTAATTACGGCGCGACAATTAGCCGTCGTGAATTTCTCTTCGACACACGCGACGACGTACGACGCCTCGTTGTCGAAAATAATGCTGATTCACGCGATAATTTAATTTTTTTATTTTTCAATTACCTTTGGTTATGTTGAGACGAACTTGTTCTTTCTCCCACGATGCGAATGAGGCCTTGAGGGCCTCGGTCATCTTCTTGTTGGTCCCAGGCGTGAGCGGCGGTACCTGCGCCGGTATATCTGAAAATGAAAAAAAAAAACCATCAATAAAAAATCGAATACAAAAACAGATTCGAAAATTAATTTTTTTTAATATGTAATTTTCGGTGAAACCTGTAAAATTGCCTTTTTTGTGTATTCAATCTTAGATAAAAAGCAAACTTCGGAAATTCATTTATTTCAAGGCGGAATAAATTGTACAGAAAATTTCACAAATTACCATTTCGTTACTATTGCCATCTGCGCGAGATTAATATCGCTAAAAGTAGGTAAATCGTGACGCAAAGCGCCGCGATTTCTCTCGGTCCCCTTTGCCCTCCCCCAATGTCCATCGCCGTAAAATTCCATTGTTCATAATGCGGCGTATAACGCGCGTATATATATAAAATCGAAGAGTGAATAGAACAGTGGTAATTATGTATGCGCTCGGCCGTCGCTATGAAGAGTATCTGATCGGCGGAGCACGCCAAAGGTCACTGTAACACGCTGCTTCTCTCTTGCGTTAAATGTATTCTAGTTTTATGGAAAGGATGAAAAAAAAAAAAAAACAACAACAACAAGAGAGAGAGAGAGAAATATCTGTGTGCGAAGTGGTGAATGCACAGGTGTAATGTGCGTGCGTGTCCCGCATGGTTGCTGGGTGTCTCGCTCGGTTTCGTTTCGCCCCGGCGGCACCCGGGAGCCAAGAACAACAGCGCGCGAACCGCATATAGCGGCCGCAGGGCGCCCACGGGAGCAGGGCACGAAAACTCCTCGCTTCTGTAAATTTCAGCGTGGGAAAAAAAGCGAGCCGTTTGACTCTAAGCGTATGCGGAGTCCGATCGATTTATGGAAATACGCGGGACTCGTTAGCCGATGACAACTGACACAACGATAACGTTGATAGAGTCCGGCAATTTCGGGACGGGGGTTCGTGAAGAGAAGGATTATGGAAATTGAGCTGGGGTCGATGGTTCTCGTGAAAATAATTTCATGCAATACGGTTTTTGGTGCATTAAAATATATGAATTTTTAAGCCACAGAATAAAGACGAAATTACGGAAATCAATAATGCATTTTTAAAAATGTATATGAAGTTTTTTTCCTGTTTTTTTCCGGAGGGTTTTCAAACTTTACGAAATTGAGAAAAAAAATTGAAAAAACGCAAGGGTTACGTTTTTCGAAAAAAAAAGAAAAAAAAAAAAATCAATTTTGTAAAGTTTGATGGCCCTATCCATTGGGATGTCGTGCTGATTGTGGAAAGCATCGTTGTTTGCCCGAAAAATAGAAAATTCGACGAGAAAACGTTTCGCACTTTTTTTTCGAAATTTCGTCACTTTTATAATATTGAGGTTACTTTTTTTTATCGATCGAACAATTTTTCCGCTGATTTGAAACTTCATCGTCGTTTCGAAGCAACGGGAAATTTTCCATCGGATAGGGTTTTAAAACTTTACGAAAGCCAATTTTTTTGCCAAAAAAAACCCAAGGGGAACATTCTCTCGTTGGCCGACAATTAGCAAAAATGCTACAAAACTACAAAATTACAGTAACATAACTACAAAATATGTACGTAAAAATCACCAAGGGCGAAAATTCTACTCCAATTGACTGCACAATAATTCCTGACTGTCCAAACAATAATTAATCACGAGTTACGAATTACAGGCAGTTTAATTCGTGGTTTCGGGCTGTGAGAAGGGGAATCGGTGCAATTTCTCACACAAGCGCAACAAGGGCGATCACCCGGCCGTTGAGTTCCATGTATCTCCCTGTCGGGGCTGGGGCTCTCGTAGAGCTGCGGTGCCTGCGTCAGGTGTCGCAGGACCCTGTTGCACAGTGGATGTATTTAACAGCAGCGGCACAGCGAGGGCGAAACGTCGACGAGGAGAGCAACGCACAACGCGAGGCGTTCTTTGGTCCTAGATAGTCATCGTCGTGTAAGCCTCGAGGGGTGCAACTGCCGCTGGCTGTGAAGTGCGTTGCTCGCGGCAGGTGCATCGCACCGGGACCTTCGTGAGTTCGCTCTCCTCGTCTCTTTCCACACCTAAAATATCCCATTAAAACAAATACACATCGAAAGCTGACGTTAGGAGAAATTTTTTTTTTTTTAAATCGTGAATAGCCGTCAGCGATTCGCGTTCGATTTTTCTGCGTTTATACGGCGACGAATCCTAAAATATCCCATTAAAATAAATACACATCGAAAGCTGACGTTAGGAGAATTTTTTTTCTAAATCGTGAATAGCTGTCTGCGATTCGCGTTCGATTTTTCTGCGTTTATACGGCGACGAATCAAACCGGGACCTTCGTGAGTTCGCTCTCCTCGTCTCTTTCCACACCTACAATATCCCATTAAAAAAAAAATATATATATATATATCGAACGCTGACGTTAGGAAATTTGAATAAAAAAATGATAATAATAAATAAAGAATGTCTCGTGAATGCGACCGCCGAGTGCGATTCCCGTTCGATTGTCGTGCGTTTATACGGCGACCAATCGCGACCGTATATAATGGAAATCGGGCAGCGTGACCCCTGACCCACCGACCGCTGCCTCACCTCGTCGTACCTCTACATAAATTATCATATTAGTTCTTCGCCGCGAGTTTTATTTTGTCGCACAACGAGACTCATGTATGTATTGTATATATATATATATATTTTATATATATGTGCGATGCGTATTGTGCTATAGGTGATTACTAAATGGTGTGTTTATATATTTATATATATGTTGGGAACTAATTATACAACGAGACTTGGGAACTCGCACGGGGACGGTCGGTGAATATTTTTAAAAAAGCCCGATAACCTTAATTGGCTTAAAAAACCCATTCGTATACTTCGATCGTGAAAGAAGAAGAAAATAAAACCTTCATTATCGGATCTTTGGGATCATCGGATCGAAGGATTTTTTTTTCCTTCAGTTCTTCGTCTGTTCGGCTGGTCGTGAATAAATTATCGAACTATTTGGCCCGCCTTTGTAGTCGAATGTCCACGGGGATGATTCTAATCTGATGTCAAGTTCGCTGGAGAATCGAAGTTTTAATGTTACCGGGTTGTGGCGTAAAATAATATAAATAATTCGGAAGAGGAAGAAATTTGCAATTTCAATTAACGGTAAATTGATTGTATTGTTAATAAAACCCGAATGGATTAATACGCAAAATTAATTTCGAGTCAAAGACCCACATTGGTAATTTACACAAAAGCAGCTCAATTTTTCAAGTTAATAAATAAATTGTAGCCGTCTGGTTAAGCGCGACGACCAATTTTTTTAATAGTTAAGAATTGACCTTTCAATATTTCCGGCTGTAGAAAAAAATAAAAAATAAAATTACGAGCCAATAAAAAAAATCAGAAATTAATTCGTCATGTTATTTCCATCTAAAAATTCCAAATTCCAAATTCACACAAGTCTCTATTTTTTCAGTTAATAAAATTGTAGCCGCGTGTCTGCTTAGGCGTGACTTTTTTTGTGTATTATTTTTTTTTTGAGAGCAAAGCCCAATCGTTAGTCTTAAGACGGGGGTCGGGCGAAACAGTCGAGGGGACCGTTTGGCTCGAGGCACTTTTTTCTCTCCGGAGGACGTTTAAACTTATTAAACGTGTTCCAACGTCCCAACGGACGTCGGGCACGTGCTCGCCGATAGCTCGGAGTAGGCTCGGGATCGCGGCGCGGGATAATCCCCAACTTTCCTCCACCTTCCACGGGAAGAGAAAGAGAGAATTAAGAAGCACAGAGGCAGCAGGGCCAGCAGCCCGACAACTGCAGCAGCTGGCGTTGACCTCCGAGGAGACCAGGAGGAAAGCATATAATACGCATGGTCGCTGTTAGCATTTCGGAAAAAAAAAAAATTCATCGAGAAGGAGAACGCCGGACGGCGACATATGGTTCGCCATCGGCTGCGGGGTCAAACGACACGACGACTTCTTCCCTCGTCCCTCGGGCCTTATGCCTCGTGAAACGTCTTTAATAAGCCATGGAAAAGCCACGCGGTGGCAGTTAGCCCGCCGGGACATTAATTACGATGATTCTGGGAATTTAATGACACACGAAATTGGGGAGAAACGTGAAAATCGTTCTGCACGAAATATTGGTGAAACTGTCAGTGTTCGAATTTTTTTTTTCCTTATTCCAATTCCAATTTTTGCTACTAAATATTTTTATAATTCACGGTGTAAAATAAAAACGTGGATTTTTCATTAATTTCTTTATTTTTGTATACCGATTATTAAATAAATTTAGAAATAATTTAGAGCACAATTTTTGTAATTTAACAACTTGGAGTTTTTTTTAAATTTATTTCGCGGTAAAAAAATTAATAAATACTGTATTTTGATTCGCGAATATAAACAGACGGAAATTCGGCGCAGAACGAAAGGAAAAGTCGCGGTGTGAATTAATTTCCGTCAGCGCGAATGCACCTGTTGCACGTCACGTGCCCGGGACGCGGCGAACCCCGGGTGCTCCGGAGGGAGCCCGACGAGCGGCAACGACGAGACCCGCGGGGCTCTCATCCTGCCGCGCGGTCGGGTCGCGGTGCGAGCGGGGGTGGGGGTAGCGGGAGAAGATCGCGGCGCGGCCGCCCCTGGGGCAACGCATAAATACGCCATAAAGTAGGCAGACACGCGGTAAGCCGGCTGCGATCTTAAAACACCTAAATTTAAACCCCGCGAGTGTATTTCTGGTTAGTACCGCGTTAATCCGAGTGAGAAACACACCGACGTGACTGCTCCCTTTCACGTCAAAACGATCTCACGATATTACTTCGATATATTCCCGTGGGACCCGAAGCAAAAAAAAAAAGAAAAATGAACCGGTAATCAACGTGGACTGAACCACCTATTTTTTGTTCAGTGAGATTAAAAAAAATAATTCAAGCTGGTATAATGTCGAGCCCACAATTTCCAAAGGATTTTTAATCTAAAAAAAAGTTCCAGTTTTTTTAATCAATAGGTTTCGATGATTTGGTTTTTTTTTTCAAATTATTTGTCTAAATAACTAAACTAAAAAATAATTGTAAAATTTCCAGCCCCCAATTTCGAACAGGATTTTGAATGTAAAAGAAAATTGCAGCTGCGAATGAGAAAGAAAAATTAAATGATGTCAATTTGAGCTAACAATGTGTTGATAAGCTTATGCCGAATAAAATTAATGTTTCCATTGCTGATAATGAGTAAAAAAAAAGAGGCTGCTTCTGTTTTTTTATTTTTATGTCAACGAGATAAGACAGTGCGACCGTCGGACCGCAGATACAGCTTTGCCAGCTTCCGGTTCACGATTCAAAAAAAAAATATACCACCCTCAAAAAAAAAAAAAAATCTGATTTCACAAAATTTCGTGGTCGCCGAGAATCCGAGCGTTCTCGGGTGGCCGAGTGAATTGTTAGAAGCGCGGTCAGCGCGCGACGTATTTATCGGAGGGAACCGCGTGTGTTTCGCCGCTGATATCAACCGCGGCGAGTGTGCCGAGGCGATAAAATAACGAGCGCACGCGCGAGCGCGCTCGTCCCCGCGACTTCCTGAGGCGCTCGCAAGATTGTTCCAAGCATACTAATATATTTCTGCCGCGTGTATTTTTCGCGCTCTACGCGTGGACTTTGTGTACGTTGCGCGTGTTTCGCGCTCTACGTATGGACTTTGTATACGTTGTTTGTACCCCGTGCTACATACGAACTTTATGTGTATATAAAGATATAAATACATGTGTGACCATATATAAAGTGCGTCGAATTTATTACTCATTGCCGCGCTTAGCGCAGCAGGCGGAGCGCGATTGTCGAGTGGACCAATTATCGCCGTGATTGCGGCCGCTCTGATTAGCCGGGGAATCGAGCGCAACGCGTAAGCCGGCTCGACTTTTTCAGCTTTTCAGCGAGCGAATTTCCAGCCATCCCCGACGCGTTTCTCGGTGCAGCTTTTCTCTTTTATTTATTTTTATTTTTATTTTTTCCTCTTCTTTCTCCGCTTACGCGCTCTGCGGTCGACCGACAGATAAAGCGAACCTCCGACCGCGGTGACGACGTGCGCGACGATTTAAATCGCCCGTTGGTTACATTATCGAGACTCGACGCCGCGCGTTATATTCTTATCGTCCCGGAGTCTCTCGCTAACTACCACTCGACGCGGCAACAACTGGATCAGCATCCTGTCACCGAGGCCTCATTAACCCTCGGTTTGTTACAGTTTTTTTTTGTAATTATTATTATTGCTCTCCGTTCCGCGTGACGCAGAAGGAATCGCGAAACATTAATTTTTCTAAGTATTGAAGGAATTGTTTATTGGGTGATTTTATATATTGAGGATATTTTTTAAGTCCATTAATTTTTTTAAGTCATTTTAAGGTGACTTTTCTAAGTTACCTTAATTTTTTTCTCGAGTAAAAATCGCGCGCTTTCTATATGTTTGAATCAAAATTAGATCGTTAAGTAAATTAACATGAAATTAAACTTTACAAAACTTTACAAAATCGAGAAAAAAAGATTATTTCGTAAAGTTTGAAGACCCTATCAGATGGGAAATTTCCCGCTGATTCGTTGTTTGCTTGAAAAAGATAAAATTCGATGAGAAAAATGCAAAAAATGATTTTTCACTTTTTTCGAAATTTCGTCACTTCGCTAAAATCGAGGTTATTTTTTTTCGATTGACCAAACCTGGGTTTCCTTTTTGCGTTCGAGACAAAACTCTATAATGAAGAGAATGCCGCAAAGCAGAATGCGATATCTTGATTTTTTATCAAGATATCGCAGATCCTCAAAAATCGCAAATTTTTAGAGGAGGTCCCTTTCGTTTTTTTGCGATTTTTGGGGGCTGACTTTAAAATTCTGTAAAAAATAATAAAAAAATCAAGATATCGCATTCCGCCTCGCGGCATTCTCTTTCCAAAATACATATAAGATATACGACTGGGAGATTTATTATTTTTTTTACATTTTTAGATTCTCACTGAAAAAAAAGTCAGCCCATCAATTTTCATTATATATTATATTGATTAATTTCTATTAACATTCGTATTTATTATTCGTTTCCAGCTCCGAATCTCCGAGTCCCTCGGATCGAGCTCGCCGGCCCCACTTTGCGCTGCCCGCGCGGCCTCTCTCGAATAATAATTGTTCTTTAATGGCGACTCGCGCTGCGCCGGTTTCGCCGGTGGGTTCGTTGACCAAGTACAAAGGTCGCTAATGGCACTTATCTCGATATCCACGATGTGCGGGCGGGCTCGACAAAAGTTTATCCACGCGGTCAGCCCTCATCGCGACCTGAGCTCGGCGCCGGGAGTCATAGGTGGAGAGAATTCGATTCGCGACGCACCGAACGCCACGCGCGCTCTGATCGAGGCTGCAGCCACCGCGGGAAATGACCATTAAAATCGAGGGTAAAATCGAAAATAGCAAATACAGCACCGAGCGCGACCAGCAGCAATGAGCGATAGTTTCCCCTCCCCCCTCCCCCCCCCCCCCCTCCCTCTCCCGCCGGGCAATCAAAGTTCGGACATGATTGACTGACTTCGAAATACGTCCTAGCCAATAATAGAGGCTGCGATTGGAATATGAATGGCGCTATTTGCGTTGCGACCGCCGCGAGGACAGTCGCGACGGTGCAGTCGGTATAATAGTAATCGGGCTCTCTGCTGTTTCGAAATCGTGCGTTTCTTCCGCGCGCAAATGAATCGTCGGTTTTTCTTGCATTTTTTTTTTTTTTTTTTTTTTCGTTGCATCGGCCTCATTATTTATAAATTGCGAATATTTCACGCGGTGGAGACGACGACGACGGAGCCTCACGATTCATTCACGAGCTTCGCTCACACCCCTTTCGCGCGCTGTGTCCCCCCTTCCCCCCCCCCCCCCCCTCCTCCTTCCTCAACAACCGCGTCCTCCTCCACTCGCCGCGGCGACTTCCGTCGTCGCGCGACTCAACGCGCTATAGGCATTTCCGAAGCTGCGGGCCGCGATGCTCATCGAGAAACGTGCACGACTCTCGCTCGGCGCACGTGCGCCAAGCGCGACGCTCGTTGGCCCTAATTTTATCCGGCGAGTCTCGCTCGCGTAAAAATAAAAGTAACGACGCGCGCGCAGCTCATACGCGACATATACTGCGCACCGGGAGGCGGGTGTTATTTTTTTTGTTTCTGTTTTGTTTTCGGTTCTGGAACATCGGGAATACATGAAATTACGTGGGTTAGGCGAGTTAATTTTTTTCAATAGTTTTTGGTTTAGAATGTTTTTTTTCAATTAATTTTAAGCGAGAAAGATGTTGATTGAAAAAGAAGTTGAATTGAGAAAAAATATTTTATAATGTTATCACAATTTTCATCACACCTGACGACATACTGCGCATCAGGAGGCGGGTGTTATTTTTTTTTGTTATTTTGTTTTCGGTTCTGGAACATCGGGAATATATGAAATTACGTGGGTTAGGCGAGTTCATTTTTTTCAATAGTTTTTGGTTGAGAATGTTTTTTAAAAATTAATTAGTAAGCTAAAAAGATGTTGATTGAAAAAGAAGTTGAAGTGAGAAAAATGATTTTATGTTATTATCACAATTTTCATCACACCTGAAGAATTTTCTGGCGGAGCGTAAAATAGAAAATCATTAATTTTTAACGTTGCAGCTCGCTGTCGTGAATTAAATTGCCAGCAAAACGGCCGCCAGCGTAATTCAATTACAAAAATATTCGCGCGCCAATTAACGCTTTTCCCCGCTCGACGTATTTGCCAACATTGTCGTCGCGACGTCATCGAGAGTGCGATTTTGCATTCCTAAACGCGCGAGCGTTAGAACTCGGCATATTAATATTCCAGTTACCCACGCGAGAATATTTATAAGTCTCGTGTGCGGCGTGTTTATGATACACTGAGAAAAAAAATTGGTTGAGCCAACTAAACGAGGGTTTGCGGGCCGCGAAGTAAATATTTCGTACCGTGAACGAAATAATAGATATTGTGAATTAAGAAAAATTTGATTCAACTAGGCGTTGGTTCGTTCAATCAAATATACAGTCCAATTCACCATATATTTACTTCGCGGCCCGCAAACCCTCGTTTAGTTGGCTCAACCAATTTTTTTTCTCAGTGTACGTATTTTCAATTTAAAAGCAGGTATTCGTTAATTCCCTCGCCCAGTATCCACAATTCCATGTTTTTCGTGTCTCATTTTTTTCTTTTTTCGAATTAATAAAAGTAGCGTGGAAACGAAGAGAAAATTCCGTCTCTTTAATTAAGGGGAGGTCTAATTATTTTAGATTTAATCGAAATAGTGTCGAAGCGAGCAGATAATTTTTCTCTCTCTTTGATACAGGTCGGGGGGTTCTAATTTTTTAAAATAATTAATCAAAGTAGCGTCGAAACGCGAAAAAAATCTCCTCTCATTAATTAAGGAGAAGGGGGGGGGGGGGAGATGTCTAATTTTTTTTAGAATTGATCAAAGCAGCGTCGACACGAACAGAAAAATTTCCTTTCTCTGATTAAAAAAAATTACGAACGTTTTTTTTTTTATTATTGAGTGTCGTCAAAAAGAAAAGAAAAAAAATTCCTTCTCTCTCTGATTAAGGGGGGGGACTGGTTTCCACAGTAGGTTACTCGGGTACACATAATGGTGGTGGCGTATTATTCGAGGAGGGAGACCCAGAGAAGAGATGAGTACACGCCACGCGCCAGCTCCTCGGATTTCCCCTCCGCGCGCGAGCGTCCGGGCAGGAAGTGCCACGGTTCGAGCGGTGCAGCAGCAGCAGCGCTGCACTCTACTCTACTCCACTGCACTCGGCGGGACCGTCGCAACATCTGTCGCCGGTCGCGCGGGTGCGGCGCACGGATCTCGTCGCCCGTTCGCCAGGCAGCACCGCGAGCTGCTGCTTCTCTCCTCCGTCCTCCTCTCTCTCTCTCTCTCTATGCGTGAACGGCGCGCGGCGCGCGAGAGTCACGTTCGCGTGCCGTAACCGTCCATCAACTTATAATCCCGCCGGGCGAGAGTGGCAAGAGGGTTGCGCGCGGGGTTCAATGTCAAAGTCAGACAGGCTTAGCCGGCTCATCCCGCCTGATCTCCGGGATCAGCAAAGTATAACCCTTCAATTTATTTACACCTTGTTAATGATGTTTATGAATTTACAAAAAAAAATGATAATGAAGAAGTTGGGTTTTAACATTTTTTTTATTGTATTGAAATTATATTAGGAATTATATTTTTATTATAGAAATAATATTGTGGTTATTTTTGTTTTAAACTGGAATTAGGAACATTTTATTTTTTAGTAGTAGTCGAATTTAATAGTAGGAGTGAATTTAATAAATTTAATAACAGCTTGATATAAAAATATTGACAATAAATAAAATGATGGTTAAATCAATTGATTTTCTTACTGGTAACAAAAAATTACATTTTCGCAACGAGAGTGTAATTAACAAATCGCAGTTCGATCAAGCGAGCGAAATTGCGAAACCGCGACCTTCGGTCGGCGTGATTTAATTCGTTAAAATTACCTCTGGGCCTGCCGAAGGACTTCATGGCCTTGATTCCCATTCCGGTGTGTGTGTCACCTCCGTAATCGACGTACATTCCTTTCGCGTTTCGCGCACTTCGCCAGTACCGAAACGTCGATGAAAAGAAAAAAAAAAGTGCGCAAAAAATCCTCGATCCTCTCACAAAAACAAAACCATCGTCGGCCGCACTCCGACGCTGCACACGAAAGTCCCGGCTGCGCCGTCGAAAATAGACTTTTCAGGAGTCAATCTTTCTCCCCCCTCATCGTCCCTCGGGGGACCAACTGTTGGTGTGTCCTTAGCACGTGGTCTCGCTACCGAGAGCCACCGGAGATTTCTCGCCACGTGTTTGCGAGGGTGATCGTCACGTGGTCGGCGGTGCTGCCCCCTCCGACCACGTCATCAATAACGATAAGTCAACGAGAAATAATCGATAATCGTGGTCACCGACAATCGTTCAGCACCGTCCGGGTGCTCCGCCCGAATTTATCCCATTCTAAAAAAATATTTTTATAAAATTCTCCACCTCGATTCAGACGTAAAGTAAAAAATAATCCTCGATCGTCCGTCTCGCCGGGAGCGCGCGGAGGTTTCGCCACGTCGCCGCGACGGCCAGAGGAAAAAGCAGAAGACTCGCCTCTCGGTTTCTTCCCCGGTGTCGCGTGTCCACCATGTGTTTGCTATCAATTCATAACCGCGGGCGGTCCGCGCCGGGCCAGTGTCTATTTCCGAATATACCTGACGACGCCGGCGACGAAGACACCGAGTCGCCGCACGCGTTTTCCTCGCTTGCGCAACGGGCGACCGGCCCTGTGTGTGTCTCTCTCCCCCCCTCCCTCCCTCCCGTCGCTCCTGCGCGCGATTTTCCGTGCGGCGTCTAACCGTGGGCGACGCGCGAGAGAGTGAATCCCCCCTCCCCACCGCTCGGCCGCAGAGAAGCAGCGACGAATTTACCGGGTCGAGCGCGGCGCAGAACCACCGAAGTTGAAGCGTCGGATTTTCGAGTCGCAAGCTCGGTGCATATAATTCGTGTGTAATTTCGAAGCGCCCGACGATCCCCACCACCGGGTTCTCGCTCTAACGTCCCCCCTGCGCCTGCGCCGTCCGCACTCGACGCGCGTCTCTCAACCGACTTCCGAGGATTCCGCCTCGCCTCGCCTTCGCCGAATTTTCACTCGTTATCGCTGCCTCTTTCTCGTTGTAACCACAAGACGAAAAACCTCGCCCGGCGAATTTTCGTCCGAGTAGCGGCCACGGTCGAGGCGGTCGAGGCGCGAGAATCGTGGGCTCTGCGCGTGGACGCGACGATAATTCGTGCGCACGAAGCGCGCCCGGTTTGATCCCCCTCCAACGCGGATCTTCCACTTTATCTCCCCTCCCGCGCTTTTTTCACATCCCCACCACCGCGGACGCCTCTTGGCCTGGGGCCGCGCGAACGCGACGCCCGACGATTTTTGTCGCGACGCTCGCACGTCAAGTCGAAGCCCGTCGCACGCGGTGCACCAAATTGTCCTCCCACTGTTTGTGTGTTTTATCCTTATTATTACTATTGTTGTTATTATTATTACCGGTATTATCGTCGTCAGTGATTTTTATTTATTTTTCACACAAACCGCGACTCGCCGAACATTCGACTCGGCCCGCTCGAGTCGCGTCGAATTTCGTTCGCGCTCGCGTCGCACACGAGGGCAGATTAATCACGACGATTAGAGGAAATCAGCGTGTGGTGCGCGCGCGGCACAGGTGCGACGCGAACGCGGACACCGGGGGTGGAGTCAGCGCGACGCGACCAATGATCGCCCCTGCCTTGTCGCCGAGAGAGCACTGCACAACACGCGCGCACACACGGGGCACACACAAAGGTGGTGGACACGGACACGTAACACACACACAGCGCGAGGCGGGCAGGCGGGCGGGGGGGGCACAAGCAGCCGCAGAGAGCGCGCGTTATTATTGTTCACAGTCGGATGAACGGACAGACGCGAGCAGGACGAAGGGTGACACCGAGGGATACACGGAGTGTTTATCAACGTTCCGAACGACGACTTGTAAACACACCACGAAACCTTTGTCTCCAATGTCACTCGGCCCTTGACTGGCTTTTTTCTCTCCTCGCGACACCAAGTTGCATCACTCCAGATGGTTTTGTCTATTCTCGTGTCGCGTTTCCCTTCTCCGGTGCTTCGCAGACGAAACCGAGTGGCGAGACTCGGTTGAAGCTTCGTCGAACTTCGTGAGATTCGAGATCGAAAAAATCGTTATCGACCGCTCGGGCTCTGCGGTTCACTTCACTCGATCGGGTTGCGGTGCATGCGCGGCGGACACGTCGAAGAGGAGACGATCGCGAACTCGCGTACCGCGGGTAAGTGCGCACGCGGCGCGAAGGGCAACAGAGCGGCCGCAGCCGCAGCAGCAGCAGCAGAAACTCGCGAGGAGAGAGAGAGAGAGAGCGGCGACGCGGGTTGGAGAAAGACGGAGATAGAAGTCGAGGACGCGAGGCGAAGTATACGAGGAGGAGAGTTGCCGAGAGTGGAGGCGCTGGAGGTGGAGGAGTGTAAGCCGCGCGGCTGCGGCGGCGGCGGCGGCGGCGAAGGAGAATCGCCCGGCAGGAGGAATATAAGAGCCCGGTGGAGGGGAGAGGAGAGAGAGGGGAAGTCGCGGAGGAGAGACGCGCGCTCGACCGAGAGATATATACGTGAAATGCGCTTTGGGGTGGGAGTGGTTGGTGCGTGCGACCGCGAGAGCAGCACGCGCTTTTCCAACGTCGATCTCCGCAGGTACCACGCGAGTCTCGGTTACACTTGCGACGAGCCTCGGTACGACTGCCGTAATCCATTTGTTGCGCACGATGTTAACGATGAATGGCACACGACTTTTATTCTGGTCTCTGACTGAGAATAAAAGTTTGTTGCGTTTTTTTTTGTTTCAGACTTTTTTTTTCGTATGACCATTTTTTGGGAGTTGAGATGCGGTACCAATGATTTTAATGTTTACATTAAATTTGTTCATTGAATGTAAAAAAAGAGAAATATTGCTGATTTAAGTCGGGCTCCGTAGATCCCAGAAAAAATCGCAGTTTTTTTTACCTCAACACAAAAATCAATCATCGAATAAAATAAACCTATCAGACAAAAAAATCGAATGAAATAAAACAAAATAAAAATATCCAAGTACAAACACAAAGAAACGAAAATCCCCAATTTTTCATTTCTCACGTCGCTCTCGCCGCGGTCCGACGATTACAAAGTCCCTCAAAGTGAAATTTGAATATCAGTCTCGGCGGGACGAAAATAGTCGAAACCCGCGAGGGAGAGAGAAAGCGACGGGGGAGCGATAAAGATGAATAATCGGCGGGCGGGGGTCGCGGGCGGTGTGGGTTTCGGGCCGGCGGACGGAGGACACGACGACGGCCCGGAGAGACATTATTTTCCATCTCGCTTCGCTTCTCGGTCGTCCCCACCGGCCGCGAGAGCGCAGCAACCGTTCTCGGTCGTGTTCCCGAGTTAGTTTTATGAATGAATACCCTCGCGGCCGGCTGTTCGGCGCGGGACATGCGCAGCAGCCAGCACAGCGCGAGAGTCGTCGCCACCGTCGCGTTTCCTCCCGCCTGCGCCTTCGTCGCCCCACCGCCCCGCTTAGGCACCTGCTGCTCTCTCTCTCTCGTTCTGTTGCGCTCTCGCCGCGCGACTCGTCTCCTCTCCTTTGTCTTCGCGTCGCGTTGCTCGCTCGTCTATCTCTGTCTCTCTCTCTCTCTCTCCCTCGCTCGCTCGCCTCTGCCTCTCTATACGCGAACCGCGCATATTCACGTAACCCGCACGAACGTTTCTTCTCCCGGCGCGCCCGGCATATACGCACTTTGCACGTTTCTTCGTGTCGTCGGCGCTGCCGCTACTGGCGAAGGCGGCCGCACCGCCGCTAATACCCGCACCGAGCGCTCCTGGTGTCGCTGCTGCTGCTGCTGCTGCTGCCGCCGCGCTGATCCTTTTACTTCGCCTTCTCTCGGTCATTCATTCATGAATTTGCCCCACGGTGAGGCTTACGCACCGCCTGGGATTTTTTTGCTTTTTTCTCCACGATCGAGGGAAATTTTTGCCGACGATTTTACTGCTCCGGGAAATTGCGAAACTTATCGCAGGCTACTTTTCGTCTTTTTCTCTCGCTTGATCGAATTGTGGGTAAATTGAGCGTTATGTTGGATCCTTTTACTTCACCTCGCAGCTCTCGCGCCGCCTTCTCTCGCTCGTTCATTCATACATTTGCCCCACGGTGCGGCTTACGGAGTGCCTGGGGGGTTTTTTTTTTTCGTCGTGGTGGAAAAGTTTCGTTGATTATTTCACGGCTCCGGGAAATTACGAAATTTATCGCAGGCTACTTTGTGGGTAAAATGAGTGTTGGGGCGACTTTTATCGAATATTTCTGTCTGCGAATATTTTAGCACAAATATTTGCGATAATTAATAACGACGTATTTTTTTACCCGATACGGTTAAAACTTGTTATTCAATGTCAGTAATTTTTTTTTGTGATAAATTTTGCACGTGGCTTTACCAACGTCTGCCCAGATATTTTTAACAGTCACTTATTGCAATGAATTATTAGATTCACTAACGTCGACGCGATGGACGTAAAATTAGCAGCTGCCACTCGGCCGCGGCTAAAACGATCGTTCGAGGTCACACGAATAATTCACAAATTTGTCGCGTTCGCGAATAATTAATCGCTCTATATTCCCACGACTCGCGGATTTCATTGTCCACGATCCAAATGGTCAGATAATTGCCGGGCGATAATCCGCAGATATTTATAATTATTCGTCGGACGATCGATCGCCGGAAACGTTTTCAACGCTCGCGCACACGACGCACGCGAATAGCGCACATAATTCTCAGGAAGTGCGCGACCCAACTGCGATTCTTCGTTTTTTTTTCTTTCACTTTTTTCTTCTTCCCTCACGACGTTCGAAAGTCTCTCGCGCCTCGATCGCGCCGCGAGAGAGTTAAACGACCCGCGGGACGTTAACGGCCGATCCGACGGAATTAAACAACGTGAATGTTTGCTCAGCTTTTTTTTTGCTCCTCTCTCTCTTTCTCGTCCGCGATTGCGCAAGTCGCGCGCGCGAGATCTCGCGACTAACGGAATTATCGTCGTGTCCTGAATGGACGCTGTGTGCGCAGCCGGATCGAGGCGCCACCGGCGCGCGGGATTAATTAACGAGCGAGAGAGAATCGCCGTATCGTAAACGAGCCGTTCAACGAGCGAGATGGAAGCGACGAAGGAGACGGCAAAAAGGTGAAAGAGGAAAAAACACGGGGGAAAAAAAAAAAGAACGTAAGTAATGTTACTACGAGGCGGTGAGTGTCTTCCGGTTCGCCCCGCACAGAGACGATCGAGCTCTTCCACTCCATTCATGGACTCGGCCTGTCAACTCCCACCTCACTTTTTTCTCTCCCTCCTCCCCCCTCCCTGGCCACCCATTCAACTGCTGCATGTTACCGATGATACTTTTATCGCGATTTGCTGCCTCGGTGATTGGACGGCAGCCAACGTTTCGCTGTGTCCCTTTTTTTTCTCTCTCGCAACGTCACAACAATAAAAAGTGTCATCACGAAATTAGGGAAAGAGATACTTGTGATTCTCTGGGCAATCTTTGCCTGTTGACTCGGGGCAAATGTTTGTTTTCGGCGTAAATGGACAGAGATTTATCAGCGTGTTGATATGTCGATAGTACTTTTTACCTGTTTTGTACTAATTTTGATAATCGATTTCGGTAATTTATCGAAATGATAAAACCGAGAGATTTTGAAATAATTTGAATACGATTTTCAATTAATACAATTTTATGAATAAATTTGATTTTTCAATAAATAAAATTTTATGAATAAATTTGATTTTTCAATAAATAACATTTTATGAATAAATTTGATTTTTCAATAAACAGAATTTTGTGTATAAATTTTATTTTTCAATGAATAAAAATTTCGCGAAAAGTCAGTATTCGAATTATAAATATTTAAAGTTTTCGAGAAACGAAGATATTTTTTTTATCAACAACAAAAATATCGTCGGACTAACCAGGCGGCTAACCAGGCTTATTATTGCTCGCCACAGCGCACGAAGGTCTAAGGCGCCAATGACTGCGTCAGCGTGAAGAGGAGGATGAGACGAATTAGTAGCTGGATTCCACGAAGGGAAAGGGAGCCTCGCGCGCTTCCTGACGATGATCGTGCGCGACACGTTCGTGCAGCGTGGCGACCGTCACGGAAAAGCGGCGGAGGCAACAGCGGCAGCGGCGGCAAAAAGCGCAGAAGATAAGGGCAGAGGACGGAGACAGGTAGAACATGCGGAGCGGAGCGAAAGGAGTCGCGGTCGGGAAAGGCGAGAGGAAGGAGCGAGACGGCGATTCGGAGCCGCGCGAGGAAAGAAGCGAGACGGCGAATCGGAGCCTCGTGAGGAAAGGAGCGAGACGAGAGAGAAGAAGAGATACACACAAGTAGGTAGGTGGCCTGAGGCCGAGCAGGTTTTTGCTCCATTTTTTGCTCCCGCGTTTATTATAACTAGGAAGCCGCCGCCGCGCGCTTCCCCCGAGAGACGCGGCTCCTCCCGACCGAGTGTGGCCGATAATGCCCCCCCCCGATGTGGTCGGCGCTCGACGCGTGTAAACGCTTAAAATTGTGTGCGTGTCGCGCGCGAGAGAAGCAATCGGAGTGACCGAGTTGAACCATCCTGCCTCTCCGTCTCTGCTTCCAATTCCCTCGCTTCCTTCTCGCGTGCGAAAAATATTTGTCATTCGATTTTTGCGAATCTGCATTTCTTGGAATATTATTCGTCAGATTTATTAATATTAATACACGAGGTGAAATTAAGAATTACATTAAACTTCGTCATTTTCGTGGGACGTTTTAATTTGACGTCTCGTGTGTTAAATCTGATGTTAAGCATTTGTCATTCAATTTTTGCTAATTTGCATTTCTTGAAATATTATTTGTCAGATTTATTGATATTAATACACGAGGTGTAGTTCAAAATTATATTAAACTTCGTCATTTTTGTGGGACGTTTTAATTTGATGTCTCGTGTGTTAAATTTGATGTTAAACATTTGTCATTTAATTTTTGCTAATTTGCATTTCTTGGAATATTATTTGTCAGATTTATTAATATTAATACACGAGATTAAATTCAAAATTATGTTGAACATCCTAGTTTTCATGGGTCGTTTTAATTTTACGTCTCGTGTGTTGAATTTGATGTTAAATATTTTTACGAAAAAAAATGTTGAAAATATTTGCAAATATTTGTTAATGAAAAAAATGTAAATGTTGAAAATATTTTCATGTAAAAATACGAGGAAAGATGGGCAGATGCAGAGCGTGAGAACACGTGAACTCGTAACGTCGAGGTGGAGAGAGAAGGAGAAGAGGAGGAAAGAGAGAAAGACGCGAGTCTCGAGGGCCTCGGGAGAGACTCGGACACTCCGACCACCAGCTGAACGGAGCGCGCAGCCGCGGCGTCGCGTCATTTCCGCAACCCTCCGGGCAAATCGCTCGAGTCACTCTCGTCTTCCGGTAACCTCCTGACCCCTGGCAGCCGCTCTCGTGTCACGAACACGCTTCCGCTTTCCTTCGGCCTTTCGGATCGACGAATCCGAAGTTTCTCGATCGAAATTCGAGAACCATCGCTGCGAATAACGATGAAAAAAAAAAAATAATAATAATATATCTCAAGTCTTCTTAAATAATTAAATAAATATAAAAAAAATCTCACATATGAATCGCACCAAAAAAAATGGTGCTACAAATATTCTATATATATATTTTTTTTTTTTTGAGATTAGACCCCGATTATTTTTCTGTGTATTACGAGATTTTTTGCGCCTCAAAAATTTCTCACCGGAAGTTCGGACGTCAGAGCGTTGAGTAACGTTGTGAAACTGAGAGAACTCTCGGTCCGCAGTGACCGAGTGTGAGTCCTGACTCGTGTGTAACGTGTGGACTATTGCGTACGTATTTGACGAGGTTTTTTTTCGGCCCTCTGTATTACGGTGAAAGTCTCGCGGGTTACGTTGCCGAGGTGAGGGAAGAAGTCGAGAGAAGAAAAAGGTGCTTTTGGGAGGAGGGAGAGAGAAGCGAAAGATAACGGTCAGTCAGAGTTTGGCCGACTTCCGGTCGAGCCCGGGAGCGGGACGAAAAGAAAGCCGCGCGATTGATCGATCGATTCTTATCTGCGAATCAGCCGAGATATCACGTCCATCCGAAGACTCAATGTACTTTGCATCACTGAAATCTGCTCCAGCAAAAAGCGTCCGGTTAACCAAATTCAGAGACTGACTGAAAGACAAACAATTTTTTTTTTCATCAACTGGAGTGGAGCAAAAAAGTTGTCGCTACACTAAAATCGAGGTTGTTTTTTGGATCGATCGAACCTGGATTTTCTTCCTTCATTCGAGAGAACACTACAACGATGAGAATGCTGGAAGGCGGAACGCGATGTCTTGATTCCTAAATTTTACACAGAATTTTAAAGCTGAAAGTTGCCTCGCCTTTTTCGCAAAAAAAAAAAAAATCGGTTTCGTAATGGTTGAAAACCTCATTCTTGCTCGAAAAATAGAAAATTCAACGAGAAAAACGCGAAAAACGAATCCGCACTTTTTTTAAATTTCGTCATTTCACTGCAATTGAGGTTACTTTTTTTTATCGATCGAACCTGGATTTTCTTCTTTACCCGACGACAATACATAAAAAAAATGCGAGATATTTTACCGACTGATTTTTTTCAAGAGACTTTCAAACCAAAAACATTCCACAACCAAATTTGACGACAAACAAAAAAACGCGAAATCCTTTTTCTATCAGCCCGTCCCGCGCTCGCCGCTTCCCATAATCCCAGGCGCGAAATTCTTTCCCACGGGAATCCCGAGGGTCTCATGTCATCGTTATCGTGTTCGAATTCGGGCGCGCTCCCAGCGCGGTCCGAACCAGACTCCGGGGACTCGGAGCGCGCGGCGCGGCGCGCGCGCCGTGCGAGAGGCTCCTTTCGCCGGGGGTTTCTCGCGGTCCTCGTCGCGCCAGGCCGCACAATGAGCTGGCCGCCTCCTCCTCCTCCCCGATATAATGAAGCCGTCTCGACGCTCTCTGCGTAAGACGACATGAGCAGCAACGACCGCTCTGCGGTGGAGGCGAAGGCGATTTTGCGTTTGGCGGCTGGACGTACACCTACCATTATATATATATATATTTTTTTATGCATGTAGTGGACTTTATATATATATATATAAAGACACACGAGGAAATAATCGCGAGCACGCCACCGAAACGCGGTCGAGATTACCCTCGAAAAAAACCAGTTCTCGGCTTTGCTCCCACGCCGACTCGCGCTTACGCGTATATCATGCGCTTCTGGCTGTGCGGCAACGGCTGTTGCATACAATATAATGTAGTGGAGAGACTACCGGGGACTCGGGCGATACAGGTGCTCAATAAACTCCGAGGGAATAACCGATAAATAATCTTTTATATTGCTTCCTACGTCTCGCAGCCGTTGCTATAATAAATAAATAAATAAATGAACAAATAAACGAGGGCGGCGTCGATTGTGCTTTCGGAAAAGAATTTGAGAAATAAAGTTCGTTAATCACTGGGTAATTAGATCATTAAATCGATATAAGATCGATTATTGGAATCATTAAATTTTACTCCTTATCACCGTTTGACCCGAGTCGACGTGACGAGAGTCGTGATAATTATTGTTATTTAATGGTCGTTGAGATAGATTGTAAAAAATCACAAAAGCCAATTAGCGAGAAAAAAATGAAATAAAAGAATTGAGCGAAAAGTAACGTCGCGCGCGAGCCTCGATATTTTGCAATTAGTCGTCGTAATTTGCAATTACATTTTTTCGCGCGGCTGTAATTAAAAACGACAGTCATCGGGGTCATCGATTGAGCGATACGTCGAAGGGTCGCGCGCACGCGCACACAAAAACAATCTCGAATATGTGCAGACGTTCGCTTGTGTAATAAACCGTTATATCATGATCGACTTGCAAATGTCACGATTCATTAAGCCGGCGAGAAGTGTCCAACGCCATCAGGTATAACTCGGCTCCGTGACTCCTCCGTGGTTGGCCGCGAGCGGCCGGTCGTGCGAGTCTAATTGCGATTAAAATGTGTCATTGCGCGGGGATCGCACGGAAATATTAGCATTACCGGTCGTTTAATCTCGCGATCGCGTCGATTTTGTCGCCACGCGGGCCACACGTGAGAGACGTAAATTTGTGAAAACATGACGAAAAATAAAGACGAAATAAAGTAATACATTTGTGTATCGATCGGAAATCGATAAGATAACGTCTATTACAAGTTTTACTGAAAAAGAAGGAAAAAAAAGTGTCAATCGGAAATCGATAAGATTACAACTATTATTAGTTGCAATCTTCGAGTGGTGTTTGGGCGCCTTAAACAAAAATGAGCCTCTCGAGATTTGATAATAACGGAAATTACAACGAGCCGCGTGATAATGACGCGCGACGATATTTCGACGGTGTCGCCGCAGACGACGAATTTTCGGCGACGATAATATTTTACCAACGTTTGCCTTCCATTCGTTCCGCGCGTCTCCGAGCCCGAAGAGTGACGCGAAGGCAAACACAGGTTTGTCGGTTTAACCGTGAATAATGTGATGCATTCATTCATTCGCAGCCACGTCGAAATAAAAAAAAACACAAAAAAAAATGAAAATAAATGAAAACGCTGTTGCCATAACAGAAACGCTTCGTTCAAACAAGAAGCCAAACTGCCACATTGTACAGGTGCCAGAAGGTAACTATTGGATCAATAATACAATCACTGAAATCACTGATGAATGAAAAATCGTCAATGTAACGCGACATAATGACAATAAATATTGGCACAAATGCGTAAAAAATGTACTCAAATGACTAGGCCAATTTCATGGATTGTTTTCTCACTGCAGATGACGTGAAATTACAGGCAACGTTCATCTGGATATTCATCTGCACGTGGAATAATGACGAAATCCGTCAATGAATGAACGTGAGTTTCGCAACAACTACGACGGTGGCCTAATCATCAAGGTTGGAATCTAGACGGCTGTTTAATCTACAGGCGAGGGTTTCGTTCGAGGCCGGACGCAGAGTCTCCAAAGGTGAAATCGTGAAACAGTCGCACCCAGAGAAACGTTTTAATCAAAGACAAAGTTTACTAAACCAACCTTTAGTAAAAACAATGCTCAATAAAACAAATCATATAAAAATGAATCCCCGCAACAAACGACCACAATCATCCCGAAAAATGTCCCTCACTCATCCCCGCCGTCACCTCCGATCCCCAAACCCCAAAGCCCGCACGGATCACCTACGAAACCAGCGAATGAATGAAGTTTCACATAATTCCACGGACGAAGGCCTCAAGGTTGGAGTGTCTAGGCGGCTATCAAGAGGGCCTCGTACGAGGCTGGTCACAAAGAGTCCTCGAAGGTGAAATAGCGGTAGAGAGAGAAAGACAGAGAGAGTGAGGAAAAAAAAACAGAGAGAGGCAACATCGGAGGCAAAGGTGGAGGGAAGCCCGAGGAAGGAGCGCAAAGTGGAGAGAGGACACGGCTCACGTAGTAAGCGTAGTAAGAGCGACCGGAAGCTCGAAGGGGAAGCCACTCGGGGGAGGGGGAGGAGGGAAGGGGGTTCGAAGAGGGGGGAGAGGGGAGGGGGGGGCGACCGGAAACGAGCGTGGCCCGGCGTCGCCGTGACGAGGCTGTACGCGCCGGCCCAACCGAGGAGAAGAAAAGCGAGTCGTGTGCGAGCGACGAGGACCGACCGATTGGCCTGCGTGTCCTCGATAAACCAGAGACGACAACGAAAGGGAGTGAGAGAAAGAGACGCGGGTGTAACGCGAACGTCGGTGCTGCGCACGATTTCGGTGCGACGGAGACGCAACGAGAGACGAGCTGTGTCTTTCTCTCTCTCTCTTTCTCTCTTTCTCTCGCTCTAGGCGAGGGAGTCAAGTTATTTTCGGTGCGTGCGGTAGATATACCGCAATCAGAATGCAACAAGTGACACATGCGCGACTCTCCGCTTCGGCGCTCCCCTCCTTCTTCTCTCTCTCTCTCTCCCCCCTTCTCCTCCGCTTCTGTAGATTTTGTAGTACGCAGCGACTTCCCTCGTCGCTACTGTGGAAAACTTCCAACCCTTTTGGGAATCACGTGTAACGTGTAAATTACTACATGGCGTATTTTTTTTACGGTTATGAGCGGGGTTGGTGTCACGTGATTCGAACACCTGACAGCAATTTTTGGGTCGTTTGAACGTTGGGATTGTTTGGGGGATTTGAGTTTAGCTTGGGCGTATTTATGGGAGGGTGGAGGGTTTGGGTTTTTTGGGGTTGGTAGGAATTTGAAGTTTTTTTGCGTTTTTGAGTAATTAATTTAGCTGGAGGCTGAAGGACCTCGGTCGATGGCCAATTGGCAATCTACGTATATAATGTACAATGTTCAGAAAAAATGTAAATAATTATAATATGTATAATAATTGTATTGTCAATAAATCACGTTTACTGCTACTACTAATTTTGCTGGTGATGAATTAAGAGAAGGGGAATTAATTACAGTGGTTGGGGAGTCATGATAAAAATCTGAGCAACTTTGGTCTGCAATTTTGAGTGAAAGGGGAGACAAAAATTGTCGATAAAAAGTATCGTCGATAAACGCAGTGAAAAGTCCGCGGAGATGAATCGGAGATTTCGACCGTAGGTGCAGCGCGAATGGGGCGAATTTCCGAGTTCTCGCCTCGGTGCCGCGGCGAACGGTTAGGAATAGAACTGATCATTCGTATGCAACGGGGAGGCCCCGGCCGCGTCTGAAGAAACGATAAACCGCTCGAGACGCCGGAGCGAGAGAGACGCGCGGACCGAGGGGGATAATAAGAAGACGACGAAGATGAAAGAGTCAGCCTTTCCTCGTGCTGCCTCTCACTCTTACTTTCTCGATACCACCGTATAGTCATTCTTTCTGTCCCTCCGCTCGGCCCATTCACTGACTCACTTCGTACTCCACTACATTATTGTTAGACAACTGGCCGTTTCCGGCGCTATCGCTTCCATACGTGTTTGTCATATATTTACGTTCGGCACTGCATGCCCGGCACACGAATGCGGCGCGAGTCTCCGCAGTGTGGCCGATGTAGCCGAAGTGATATACATTTTGCGTTTTTTTATTTTATAATTTTTTTTTTTTTTTTTCATAATTGTGCTCCGAGCGATAATTCTCACTATCGGCCATTCTATCTACGAGACTTGATTTTTTAAAAAGCGGATCTAACTGAAGTGGTATAAATGTTGTTTTTTATTTTTATTTTTATTTTTTATTTTATGGTTTTTTTTTTATAATTATGCCCCAAGCGATAATTCTCACCATCGCCCGTTCTATCTACGAGACTTGATAAAAAAAATGCAAATAAAAATCTCTGCTTTATACTCCGCGCGCCCGATACCAGTAAATCCTCGTGCGCACCTGTCTAGCCAGGAGCTTCCTGGAGAGCCTCGCGCAGAGAGAGAGCTGCATCTATCTACCGGCAGCACAGAGGGACTCTCGGGAGTCCCTCGATCCCGCGCACGCTAACAGATCGTTTCCGCCAGTATCAGGATTCGCCTCGAGCGGAATTATTCATTGTCGGTCTCCTCGCGCATCCGCGCGTGTAATAAACAACTTCGCGCTGAGCGCTCAATTGCGGATTTTAGTTCCTCGCGCGAGAGCGCCGCGGCGTTATAGACGAGAAAGGGGAGGAAAAGATTTTGGGACGCAAAAAAACATGTTTTAAATAAAAAATTGTATTCTCAAATTTTTCATTTCATAATTCCTAATTTGCCATTTTTAGAATTTTTTTTATTCGTTATATCTTGAATTTTTTTATTCGTTATTTCTTGAATTTTTTTATTCGTTATTTCTTGAATTTTTTTATTCGTTATTTCTTGAATTTCTTATTCGTTATTTCTTGCATTTTTTTATTCATTATTTCTTGCATTTTTTTATTCGTTATTTCTTGAATTTTTGGATGTTATTTCTTAAAATTATAATTTATAAAAATGTTAATCTTCTTTTTGAATTTTTTGTATCATTTACAAGTTTGGAAACCGACAACGACGAACCTCAAACCACGAGATCCAGAGTGGCGAACCCAGAGCAAAATCGCAACGCGTATCAAACTGCCCGACCGCGCGAGAGCGAAAAAAGGAGTAACGTAGAAAAAAAGTAGTCACAAGGCCACCGTCGATGCGCTTAGCTGCAAAAGGTGCACGTAAACGTATGCAACGAAAGCGCATCTGGCGGGGGGCGGGGGGAGAGCGGGGGGTGGCCGCGCGCGTCTTATTACCGACGCACGAGTCCGACGATCCTCGGGATCTCGTCATTACGTAAGTAACGGACTTTTGCGCGGGCAAAGAAAGAAAACGACGGTGAAGTTACCGAGGCATAAAGCTTGAAAAGGGGGTCTTCTCTCTTTTGCCGTCCATGCTTGCTATGCACACACACATTTATATATTTATGTACATAATGTCCCGTCACAGGTACGTAAATATATAGGGGATGTGCGGGCAAAATGAAACGCGTAAGCGAAAACTGTTTTTTTTTTTATCACGATGACCAAAGTGCATTTCTATCGGTTTTCACCCAAAAATTCGATTCCAATAATCAATTTTGACCGTCGGCAAAAAAAAGTGTGGGCGAAATGAAACAGACCCCCAAATTTGGAAATTTGTGTTTTTTTGATACCCCACATTACCAGTTATGAAACGCATAAGCGAAAACTGTTTTTTATCACGATAACCAAAGTGTATTTCTATCGGTTTTCACCCAAAAATTCGATTCCAATGGTCAATTTTGACCGTCGGCAAAAAAAAGTGCGGGCAAAATGAAACAGACTCCCAAATTAGAAAATTCGTGTTTTTTTATACCCCACATTATCAGTTACGATGATATTGAGAAAAAAAATGAGATATTTTGTAAAGTGATTTTCTAAAAGTCAAATTCCTTGAAGCACTGAAGATGGTTAAAAAACGTTGTATTCCGCTTAGTCGCGTTGAAGTGTGTCGTATAGACGCGACATTCCTGAAACGAGGGTTTGTTTCATTTTGCCCGCAAAAATATTCGAAACTGAAAAAAAAACGCTGTTTCATTTTGCCCACACATCCCCCACATATACAAAAAATATATGTATAAACGTCCCTTCCCCTCTCCCTTTCACCTTGATATCCATAGACTCGAAGTTCTCATAGCCAGTGCCATCGCCTCGAGTGTCCGAAGAGGCGCGCGCGCTGCGAGTCCTTTGAACGAGAGACGCGCGAGGCTCTCGCCAAGTTGCTCATCGTGTACATTGCACACTATGTAGTCGAGGAGCAGAGACGAGTGAGAATAAGAAGCCAAGAAGGAGGAGGAGGAGGAGGTAGAGGAGGAGGAAGAATAAGAAGAAGCGTTGGAAGGTATATAAAAAGCGAAGGTGGAGCGGCGAAACAAGGGGCAGGAGGAGGAGGGGGAGGGGGAGGGGGAGGGGGAGGGGGGGGGGGGAGCGGTAGCGAAGAAACGAGAGGGCGAGGGTCGAGGGGGAGTTCGCGAGAGTTCTGGCTGGGTGAGCGCGCGTCCGGTCATTAACGGAGCTTATCTACATGAGCACACCTCAAACTAACCCAGCCGAACCTCGGTTGCCTCGGTCTCACTACCACCACCGAGTCGCTACCTGTTGCACGCCCCTCCTGCGTGTAGCCACACTGGCCGCGCGCGCTGAGAATGGGATCTGGCGGTAATTGCCACATTTGGTACTGCGGAATCGGCTCGGCGTGCCGACGATTTTTGCGACTGTTCGCGACGTTACTCGTGACACACCGGTCGTGTGGGAAAAATCGCCAGGAGAATACAATTTTTGGAGCAAGTTGACGTTAAAAGTGGTGGGTAATTTGGAGAATCGAAAATGATTTTTTTGTGTGACGTAAAACGAGTGATTTTGGTATTCATTTTGCGGCAGTTATTTTTCCGAATGTTGGATAGTTTTTTATATTTCAGATTTTAGGCAGCCACTTTTTTGTTGATTTTTCAAATTTCGAAATAATTTTTCTGTTAATTCTTCAAATTTCGCAGTCTTTTTGTTGTCATTTTCTTAAATTGTCTATAGTTATTTTTTCTAATTAATTAATCAAATTCTGGACAGCTCTTTTTAATTAATTTTTCAAATGTTTGAAAATCCTCAGTGTACCAATTTTACTCTAGTGTTTTAATTCCGTGCACGAGTGAATAAAAAATTTCAAACCGATGCTGTAACGATTTTTTCGTAAATTCTTTCGACAATGGACTTTACTACACCGAGTGTGGTAACGATTGCCACATCCCTGCGTGCGCTCGCAGCGACCGTGGCCAGGGCTATCAGTGTGTGTTCTCTTCTTGACAGCGCGGCCGCCACGAGCACATTACACACGCTCGTCCTCCTCCGCGATGCCCCATCGTCGTTTTTTTCTCTCTATCCTCGCTCGTTTCTCACAACTGCGCATCAGGAATTCTCCCTTTTCGTTGCCCGGCGACGAAAATCCGTTCTTCCCGCTCGAAAACCCGCGGCCATATAATTCGGCAGTCGCCCGACGCGGCCGGACGGCGACGACCGAAAGGACCTCTATTTCACCCGTGACGACCGCGCGCGGGACCTCGAAACGCAATTTATATTCCCGCGCCCGGTATGCGAGATCCGATCCGCCGGATGATACGCGGAAAATCGGCGGCGATTTCGCGTCGTCCTCGCGGCGGTCTCGACGATTGTGGCCGCAGAACGCGCGGAGCTTAATTGCCGAGGGGTTAATCATTCGTTTATACCTCTGCGGCTATTAATCACCGGCTGCGATCTGCACGCAGCGAAATTAAATCGTAACCGTAGAATAGATTAATCGATCGTTGGTAACGTCACTCACCGACGGAGCGCGGCAATCATTGTGCCGTACCATATTCCAATTTTACGTGCGGAAGATTGTAAAACCGAGAGAGGCTCCTCGTCACTTACCTGCAACAAAATAAAATAACAATGTTAATTACAATGCGTTTTATACATCGTTCCGACTGTGCCGCTTGTACGTAATGTGTATAAATATGGATGGACGGGAGAGATAAGAAAATACACTGGCGCACACTTTACATTTGTTTTGCCGCGAGGGTAATGATACAGCAACAACGAGTACTGCACTCGGCGTTTTAGTTGCCGCGGCAAGAAAACTGTTACAGACGCCTCGAGCCTCGGCGCTCGGTCGGCTCGGCGCGAAGTCGTTGGGAATAATTCCCATCAATCTGAGAATTTTCGTTGTCCGCGCAGACATTTTTATCAGGCATCGGTTCTCTCGTTGCTCGCGATAAATTTCTCAGAAAAAAGAAAAAAATATTCTGTTAGCTTCAATGAAATTGTATTCAGTTCCTAACAATTTAATAAACCGTGTTTTAGTTACCACGGCAACAAAACTGTTACAGACGTCTCGAGTCTCGACGTTCGGCTGACTCAACGCGAAGTTATTGGAAATAATTTTTCTCAATCCGAGAATTTTCGTTATTCGCATTTGCAGAGACATTTTTATCAGGCGTCGACTTTCTCGCTGCTCGTGATAAAAAACAAGACTCCAAAAAATAAAATAAAACAAAACGATACTTTTATCTCTAATAAAATTGTATTCGGATAACAATTTAAAACTTCCCCAAGGCAGGCAACTTCAACGTGTCGGACATTCAATTACGCGATGCAATATGGTTTTCGAAAAAAAAATAAAAATAAAAATAAAACCGCGCGCGCACTTCGTGAAGTACGAGAAGGCGGCAAAGGAGCCCGAGGTGCAAGGAGCACGCGGAGAGGATTGGAGAGGATCGAGCGGAGAGGCAGCAGCTTCGAGCGCGAGACAGAGACAGAGGTCACACAGAGAGCGTGGCTTCGAGGGCAGCAAGAAGTGGAAGCACGCTTCGCTGCTCCCGCCGACGAGCCGGAGCGCATAGTGGCAGCAGCACCAACAGCACCGCCGCGCGGCCGCAGTGGCGAGCCGAGCGAGAAGTAATGCTCGAAGTGGGTGCGCCCCGTTTCGCTATACACCCGCGCGTAAAGTAAAAAGTATCCAGCAGGGGCATCGAGCACGCACGCACGTTTCTTTCGTTCGCTCCTCTCCTCCTTCTCCTCCCCTCTCCCCGCCCATCTGTCTCGTTATCGTCCTACATAGCATCAAACCTGGCAGCCACGCAGCCACCTCAACCCGAGCTCGAATCGCGACCACCGTGAAAATCACGGAATTTAATTTTTCGAAATGGAGCGCAAAAAAAAGTTGGAGAATTATTGAACGAAAAAAAAAGAACTGAGCAGAGGAAAAGTGGAATTTCTTAACTTGATTTGGTCAATCTGTTGAGTGACAAAAAAGCTGTTTTTAAAATTGCTGTGTATTGTTTAGTTGAAAATATAAAATAATTTTTAGTTCGAACCGCGACCACCGTGAAAAACCACGGAATTTAATTTTTCGAAATGTAGCCCAAGAAAAAGTTGGAGAATAATTGAACGAAAAAAAAAAAACTGAGCAGAGAAAAAGTGGAATTTCTTAACTTGATTTGGTCAATTTGTTGATTGACAAAAAAAAGCTGTTTTTGAAATTGCTGTGCATTGTTTAGTTGAAAATAGAAAATAATTTTTAGCTCGAACCGCGACCACCGTGAAAAACCACGGAATTTAATTTTTCGAAATGTAGCCCGAAAAAAAATTGGATTGAACAAAAAAACTGAGCAGAGAAAGAGTGGAATTTCTCAGCTTGGTATTTGTTGAATCTGTCGAGTGACAAAAAAATTCTATTTTTGAAATGTATGTATACAGTTGAATTGAAAATAGAAAAAACTTTTGAATTTATGTACAGATGCAAAAAATTGTTTTCTACTTTCAATTTTGTAGTTTTGACAAACCATCGAGTTCATGAAAAAAAAAAAAAATTGGAAAACGGGTGGAAAAAAAGGAAGATCGTCACTTTGTCGTCATTTGGCGCTGCTTCGCGCTCTCCCTCTGCCCGATGGATCCGTAATCTCGTCGAATTGCAATCAAGCCCCTCGGCCCGCCGTTTGCCACGCACAGCCATCCCTCATTCGCTTTCCCGTCGACGACTAAGAGCGATTAATTAAATCGTGGCAAATAGAGCCCTCAGACATTGCACGCGTCGCCACAAGGCATCGACGATCATACACCCTTTCAGAAGTGCTCGAGCACAGCAGCAGCAGCAGCAGCAGCAGCAGCAGCACCGGCAGCATCGGCCAGCGGTGGGTATAGACCGGGCGGGAGATGAGAGCGAGGTGACAGAGCAGCGCTAATCGACGCCTCGAGCTATCATTAGTCTACAGCCGAGCAGCTATCTCCCGGCTCTCCGCTGTGTGTGCTGCCTCCAACGGGATATTCTCTCGTTTGTCGCGGAGCTCGCAACCCCTCGGAGTCGATGCTGCGGCTTCTGTTGCTGTGGCTGTTGGATCGCACACGCTCGATCGAAACTGCACTTTGGCCTTAAATTAAATTGGCGAACTGAGACGCACTGAATTTCGGGGAACGTTTGCGGCCATTCGTGGCCGAACTTTGGTCTTTGTTCTCGACTCGAGCGTGGCCAACGAGGATTTAGAAATGTTAGTGAGAGAACAAGGACTGGTGAAAAGTAAAGTAGAATATGCGACTTGATAGTGCAATTAAAAAAGTCGATATTTTTGGAGAAGAAAATTGTTTTTGGGTCAATTTTGGGCATTTTTAGTCCGGATGATTTCCGTGGATGATTTCTGGCAAAAAAAAGGTTGAGAAGATTATTTTTGTCAAAGATCAATAAAAATTGATTGACACCAGGTTTTTCGGGGGTGGAATATGAGAGTTGAGAACGATGGTGTAGGCCAAAAGTGGATATTTCGAAACAGAAGTAATTTAAGTTTATAAAAAAATTAATTGAGAAAAAAGGTAAGTTTCGCTACATAGCCTCTCGTAAAAAAATCGGCAGATAAAATATCTCGCATTTTCGGTATAAGCATAGGTGTCGGATTGCCTGCAACTCGTTGCTAAGCAACAAACAGTTTCAGGCGTGTATTGTATTTTGACAGTTCTTGGGCGTGCGAGGTTTGAAGGTTTGTTGAGAAAAAAATATATTTTTCTCGTCGAATTTTCTATTTATCGAGCAAACAACGGTGCTTTTCGGAATCAGCGGGTAATTTGCCATCGGGTATCGTTTTCAAGTTTTGCAAAATTAAAAAAATATATATATTTCGCGAAGAAAGAAGAAAATCCAGCTCCGATCAACCCAAAAAAGTAACCTCGATTTTAGTGAAGTGACGAAATTTCGAAAAAAAAGTTCACTAATTTACATCTTCCTGTCAAACAAATTACTAGAGCCATTCCCAAAAAAATGTCATTCATTTCCATAATTTTCAGTCCCCCCAACTCCTTAATTCGTTTTTTTTTTTCAAGCAGATCAGAGTATCCTCTGGATAAAGTGTATATATATGCGCGACGAGACTTTGGCCTCCGCTAAAAGCTGCCATATCTGCTATAGGTGAGTAGGTAGAGGTTGGTAGGTGGGTAAATGACGGTAGATGCGTATCGCACGCACAATGCGGGATCGTGGGAGCTCGCGTGCGTTCGCTCCCACGCCGACGGTGTGTGCACCTCGCGTCTCATCGTCTGGCGGCGGCCGCCACGCCGCGTCACACACAACTCCGGCTCCGACGAGCCGAGCGTTGGACCCCGGAGCGCTCAAAAACTGCCACCAACTGTACAGGCATTCAACGCGAGGGGTTCTCATCTCGTTAAAACGTCTCCGCGCGTTTGCGCTCTACCCGCCTGTGGAATCGGTCGGCGCGCGGACTCTTTGCTACCTGTGTTCCTCTTATTAATTGCTATACCGGCGACAATGAAATCATCAGTCCGGAGATTTCTCAGGCAACAAAAACTCCGAGTTATTCGGTTGCCAGAGCCTCCGTCTTATCTTACATTCCCATCACTTCTTTTTGTCCAGCGTTTTTAGTGAGTTTAACAAGACGTAATCATTTTTTTTATTTAGTCTTCCTAACAATTTTATTATTCTTGTTATAATTACCATTATTATCATTATTATTGTCATTGTCATTATTACCATTATTGTTATCATCATCATCGCCATTATTAACATTATTATTATTATTATTATTATCATCGCCATTATTACCATTATTATGATTATTATACAAACATTTACAGAAAGCTATGGATTATATAAATCTCTTTCGGTGATAAATTGATGTCGCAAAATACACAGAATCTCGTTTCACCGATTCGCGGATTGAGTCGCTGTCGTCGAGAAAGTGATTATCAGGGATAATTGATGTAACCTTATTGTAGCTCTTAACGTTGATACATCCTCCCGGCAGTTATTACGAATAATCCCGGTCGTAAGCGCGCGATAAATTTCATTTTTCACCAACCGCGCGTACAGCCAACGTTTTTTTTCCTCTCCTCACGGAGTCGTAAAACCGTCGTGTAAAACGAAAATTTCCGGACGAGTGAGAAAGTTCGTTCGGGACTTAATGTACCCTCGCGGGGTCCGCGCGCGGTGTCCCCGCGATTCGTCGCGCGGGGCGAATTAAAAACTCGCGACCGGTCGTTTATTATGCGCAGCGCGGGTCACCCCGCGTTCGGGGGACGCGACCGACGGTGCCGCACACGATAATTGGGATATAAATAAAGTCGAGATGTTGCTAAATTGAGGAGGAGGGGAAGAAAAAAAAAGAAAAAAAAAAAGAAAAAAAAAATATAAAGAGCGAACGATGTCGCATTATTTTGCCTCTCCGTCTCTCGTTTTCTCTCGCTCTCTCTCGGCATCCCCGGTGACTCCGAGCCAGCCAACCGCGCCGTGGCGGCACGCAATAATAGCCGTTTACGAAACGAAACAATAACTATTCGAGGGAGGGAGGGAGGGAGGGCGAGGGTTTCGAGAGGAGCGAGAGATAGGGGACGAGGTGGGGGGAGTGGTGGGAGGGGGGGGGGGGGGACGTATAACATGTACGCTAATGGCAGCTGCACCTGCGACGAGCTGATATTCTCACGTGTACTTTATTTTTTATTTTATTTTTCTACTCCTCCCTTCGACTCTGTCCAGTGCCCTGCTGACGAACACCTGTAACGTCGAGGTGACTTCGAGGGCGATATATATATTAGTTTACACGGGACCCCGGAGCGCGGTACACACCACGTGGCCACATGTGTAACGCGCGCAGGGGAGAATCGGACACCCCTATTACCGGGCATTCACTTTATACACCAATTTCCCACACTCTGCTAAGCGTCTGTTTAATAATGGATCACAGGGGAGATCCCACCGTCCAACCCGCCCGCGCCTTATCCACCTTATACAACCACCCCACCTGAGTTCACCTCTAATCCAACGCTTCGACGAGCACTGTGTGCAATTCGTAATTCGACGGGGACGAGTTTTGACCGGGGTGATGGTTTATTTGGTGGCTCCCGAGGCGCCCGGAATGTCGCGGGACTCGCGCAGGTGATACGCATATCGCTCGTGATGGGGGTGGTAATCAAATTGGGCGGCAGGAAAAACCAAGGAATGACGTATCTGATTTTTTTTATTAATCGGAATTAATTTGAAAACATTGGATTCGTAATAATCACTGGATTTAAATTTTTTCATTTAAAAAATGATCCGTCAGACAGCAGCGAAATTATCGAAATTTTTATGAATTCACATCAACTTATATTTTAAGAAACAGAAAGACAAAAATTTGAAATAAAAGAAAAAAATTTGTTTGTTTCCACTACGTGATTTGAAGTTAGTCAGCAGTTACAAATTAATTTCTCGCGCTGAGGGGACGCGAAGTAATCTCGAAAAATGTATTCGCCGAGTAATTTTTCAATCGCCAGTAGGAACAGGATAGAGCAGAGTCACAGAACGAGGTCGCGTCGAGCGCGGTGTACACCAGTGACGTCAGCGTGTCACGCCTCGCCGGGCACTGGTCGCGCCATTAACGTCGCTGGGTCTCCCCGACGTGTAATCGTTGGCCCGGCGAGCACGAATAATCCGCGCGGCTGCCGCTCGTTCGCTCGTGTATCGTGAAAAGAATGGAAAGAGCGAGGGGAGGGAGGGAGGGAGGCGTAAGTTCCACACGTTGCAGCGCGAAGTAAAAGAGCCACGAGATAACACACGACCGAGTGAAAAAGCAAGACATATGTACAGATATATAGGGTGATACAGAATCCCGGGAATGGTCCCAAGAACGCGTGTGCAAAATTTAAGATTTTTATTCCCAGTAGTTTTTTTTTTATGAAAACCAATTTGTGACAGCTAATTAGAAAATTCGGCCACAACTTACTCTAAACTTTCTCTTAATTTCCCTCAACTTACTCTCAACTTGAGTACGAATTACGAGATTCGCCCTCTCACTTGAGGGCAAATTAAGAGCAAGGTGAGAGTAAGTTGAGGACGAGTTCTCTGATTGGCTATTAAAAATTGTCACTCATTAAAAATTGTCACTCATTAAAAAAACTATTGGGAATAAAAATCAAACAAATTGTCGCTCATTAAAAAACGATTGGGAATAAAAATCTAAAGTTTTGGTGCGGGGTTTATGGATCACCCTGTATAGCATACGAGGGACGATGGAGAAACAACACGAAAGAGCAATTATCTCCGATGGCTCTCGGGCCGCGTTCATTGTTCGGAATTTATTTTCGGCGGTACAGCCCAAAGAATGTGTAATCCACAGTGTAGGATCCGGAAGACGAAACTTTTCGCTCGGCTCTATTATGTCGCTGTAAAAATTCACCGGTTTCCCGTTAACCGCGCGCCCGGAGGTTTTAATTAGCCGTCCCGGCGAGAGGGTCGGTTGCGAGGAAAAACGGGACGAACTCGCGCGGGGACTTCTCGTCTCGTCCTCCGCGCTCGAGTTCCGCTCGGATTTAATTCACTCGTCGGCTACACTTTTGGCGGTTTATCGTAGCTTTGGAGGAAAAAAATACCTGAGGCCAGAGAGTCGGGAAATTAATTGAGACGTCAATTAAATTTCCATTACAGGGACGTAACGAGATCGTCGGGTCATATAATTTTTTAATGAATTTTTTTCCTCCTTGATTCCTACAATACCATTTTTAAATCCTACTAGGCTAATCACACGCGCTGGCGCGCGTGCCTGAAAAACTTGTCGCCAAAATCGACCTAAGAAATATTTTTTTCAAAATATCGACTTTTAACCTATACCATCATTCTCAAGTCGCATATTCTACTCCCGAAAACACTGGTTATTAACCTTTTTTAATCGATTTTGAAAAAAATATTTTTTTGGCGGCGAAAATTTTTTTTTTTCTGTCAAAAATCGTAGATCCGACTCCCGACCGAAAATCGCCAAAATTGACCCCAATTTTTTTTCTTTTCAAAATATCGACTTTTAACCTACACTATCATTCTCAAGTCGCATATTCTACCCCCGAAAACACTGGTTATTAACCTTTTTTAATCGATTTTGAAAAAAATCTTTTTTTGGCGACGAAAAAAATATTTTTTCTGTCAGAAATCGTAGAGCCGGCCCCCGACCGAAAATCGCCAAAATCGACCCCAATTTTTTTTCTTTTCAAAATATCGACTTTTAATCTATACCATCATTCTGAAGTCGCATATTCTACCCCCGAAAACACTGCTTACTAACCTTTTTTAATCGATTTTAAAAAAATATTTTTTTGGCGACGAAAAAAAAAAAATGATGTCAGAAATCGTAGATCCGGCTCCGGACCGAAAATCGCCTAAATCGACCTCGGAAATTTTTATTTCAAAATATCATCTATAATAGGTTAATCAATTTTGCGCTGGTGCACTCTTATAAAGCTGTAAAAGGTTACGGTTGCTGCCCCGCCTGTCCTCTTATCAAATTTTTCAAATTTGACACCAAACTGATGTTGTTTATCGCGGACTTTCCTGGCAACCAATCACAGCTCTAATAGTTTACTAACAATGCTTTCCGTTACTCATAAACTTTTTAAAAGAGGGATCATTTCATTTTCAAATTTATTAATTTAAGAATTATCGTCTCCTACTAATTATATAATTTAAAAATGTAACGTCGGCTTCCTAAATGATTAATTATCGAAAAGTTTCTCCATCCTGATTCATGATTGCACTCATTTTTTTCCGCATAAAAATTGCACATTTTTTCCCGGAACGTCAGACTCGCAATTTGTCCTGCCGCGTTCGACAACGACGAGAAAATAGGATGCAGATTGGGTCGTCGGGGGAATTTCAGCGAAATCGCGCGCGCGCGCGCGCGCGCAGATTCGCGTATTACATCTCCGCTCGTGACTCGTGCGCGGCCGCGAGAGTCGCGTAGGTGTTCGCCAGGCGTGGTGAACGGGGGCGGCTGCCGGCGATGCTCCGCGGGCGGGAACGTCGCGGATCGGGGAGCAGAGGTCACGCGGCGTAAAGCACTCAGCGGGGAGTCGAGTATATACTTTACTCAGTCACTCTCGGCGGGCGCCTGAGCACTTCGCCCGCCGCCGCTGCCGCCGCCGTCGCCGCGGTAACTCGAGGCTCCCGAGCGCCGAGGCCCCCGGGGGGCTCCGCTGCTCCGAGATAAAGAGAGAAGAGGGAGGACCCAGACGCGCGAGAGTAGAGGAACAGGATCATCGAGGATTGGACAAACGAGACTCCACCCGCTATGTTATCTTCGTCCAACCTCTGCACCCACGCGCAACACCGAGTCGACGTGAATTACGATGACGATCGGCCACGAGATGTGCACTTGACTCCGCTGAACTTCGCCGCGGTTCGCCTCGAGCTGCCGCTGCTTTCGATAATGCTCCGTATTTTATCCAATGGCTCGAATTTTTTTTATTTTTTTAATAGGAAGCTCCAAAAAGGGACGAATAAATTGATTCCATTTTTTCTGAAAAAAACTACGGGAATAAATAGCAATTTCAAATTTTTTTTATTATGGGATGTAAACAAAAAAATTATGTCTGAGCTATAAAAAAGTTTAAATATTATTATTATTATTATTATTATTATTATTGTTGTTGTTGCTGTTGTTATTGTTCTTGTTGTTGTGTACAATAATAATGACAAACACGTTTTTTTTCTTAAATGAAGAAAATACAATTCTTTTGTTGAAGCATCCAAGACATTTAATGAGAGTCTAGATTATTATTCAACGGAATAATCGTATTTTCCCTTTAATAATGCATAATTGAATGCGATTAAGAGAAAACGTCTATTTACCAACTGGCTTACTGCATTGAAGACAATGGCATTACTTGGCGTCGTGTGTAAATTTCCCTTCCGTCCTTGAGTCCGCGGGACAAGTGGCGAAGAAGGGAAAAATAAATGAGAAAGGGTCGCGCGAGACAGCAGCTACGGAGGGTCAAATCGAATTTACAAGAGAATGCCGAGAATGGAGAAGGTGCTGCCTGCCGCTGCTGCCAGCCTGCAGGGTCGGCCGTGAAATTCAATCAAAACGAGAGAGAGCCCGACGCGCACATATTCTTCGCGGAGCCCGCTACGTACTCCATTTCACGAACGCTTATTACGATCTCTGTATCGATATATATATATACGTATTGGGTAATCTACACTGCGCCAATACAATCTACAATACTTTTTTCCGCTACCCGTATTTCTTGGCCCTGGTTGCGCGTTTCCAGTCCTTCGAGGGTTCTAGTCAATGCACTATGAAAAGAAAAAAAAATCCAGGGAGAAAAGATTCACTTATAGGAAGCGCCAGCCAGTCAATTTTCCTTGGTTGAAGAAACGAAAAAAAAAAAAAATTGCGTAAACCTGATTTTTCACGAAGTGAAGCCTAAACAAATTTTTGCTACACTCAGACGAATCCTGGTGGCCAACTATAAAGTGACAAATACATTTTTTTCATGCGGCTATTTCTATAGCTTTTTTTTTACCTTTGGCTAATTATTTTCACAACGTCTTATCTACTCGAATAAAATACATATTTCTGTAATCAGCGAATCGATGTCACTTTACTCGAAAGCCACGTTAAAAAAAAAAAAAAAAACAATTGTCTGACAGTTCCGGTTGTTGTTTTATTTTCGGTACTGACACCGGATCGAGCGACGGGACCCCCTGCGTCTTATCAACGGCGACACAAAGCGCGAGTCGCTCTATCTGCCGCCGATTGACGATCGATTTAATCCCAGGAGACGCGATTTTATCTCCATCATCGCGCAGATCCCGGCGATAAATACACAAAGAAAATACGGGAGTGGAGCGCGCAATTGCGGAGATAAATGTGGCCTCATACTTGGCGAACGCGAACGCGAAAGCGAGTGGAGGTTGAAGAAGAGTAATAATAACAAGAAGAAGGGCAATTCCGCGCTGCTAAGGCATCGTCGTACCGTTATGCCCAACATGGCTCGCGGCAATCGGCTATAATCCGATTGTACCTTTTGTTTTTGTTTTTTGCTTTTTCGTTTTTACCTTCTACGTCTTTTTTTTTCTTTTTTTTTTGAGCAACGCGCTCGGTCGGACTCTTCTCCCCTGGCGCAATGAACAACTTCGAACCTGTTTCTCGCACCGTCCGCGCGGTGATTCTCGTCTCCCGTCTCGCTCTCTCCGCTCCGCGAGATTTTTTCCCCTCTCTCTCGCTCCGCGTGCTCGTCGCTTTGCTCCGGCGAAGCCACCGGCGCACGTAGCCCATTCTACGGGGAGTTAGGAAAATGTATTTCGTCGATATAACAAACCGGAGTCGTAAAACGGTTGTGGCTGGCTCGTCGAGCGGAATGAAAATATCTGTCAGTGCGGCTGGAAAGTCTAATGAGAGAATATAACCTGAGGACTCTATCGCGGTCTTTTTGTTTTTTTTTCTCTCTCGTATTTATTGTTCATAATATTAACCTTTACGATTTTCTTTGAAAAAAGTATCGACGGTAAACACGAAATAGGTAAATTTTATAGTGAATCAACGGTGCGTTGACTTCTGGAAAATCGGTATAATGTAATCGCTGATTTTATTGGCAAACTGGATTAACACCTGCATTTTTCAACCAATGGAATTTTAACGAATACGATATTGTCAGTAATTTGTTTTTCATTTTCATTCTCATTACATTAGATTACATTATTTTTCACCTCAAGAAATCTATCTCATTATTTTTCTGCCAAATTATTCGAATGCCACAATAACGAATTTTTTTCCAAACCAAAATTGAGATGTAATATCTGTCGTTAAAAAAAAAAACCAAAATCCTCGAACTCGTGTCTCATTCCCCATTTTTTATTGTCTCGCTCCGCGCGATCCGCGGGACGTTAATTAAGAATTCGAGCCGCATTTCCTTTCGTCCCGAGCGTGCACGAAGTCAATGTAGGAAGAACGAATCGTTGATGAGAGACGAATGCTGCTCGCTCGGTCTCGCGGGTCTCGCGGTGCGCGCGCGTTTTGTGCGCGAAAACTTCGGCCGAAAAAATACGAGCATATCCCGATGCGCCGTGGACGTCGGGCGCGCTAATTGGGATTTCGCGAACGGGAACGAGTTAATACAGCGCGGACTACCGAAAACCGGGGTCGAGGCTTGGTGGGCATCGACACGCGAGGAGCTCGCCTGAGCCTCCTCGCCCGTCGTCCCGCGTTCCGCGAAGATGATGCCCGTGATTTAATTAGCCGCGAAACTGCGCCTCGGCTTCTTCTCGGCTTCTTCCTCCTTCCTTCCTCTCCCGCTCCCGCCGTCCTCACCCCGGGCACCGAGCGCCCGATCGGCTCTGACGCAAGAACGGGCGAAGGGCCATCGCACTCGGCCGGACGCTGCGAGGATCCGCCGAGGTACTCTATGCACCTCTCTCCACGTGTGCTGGTTACACGCTTTACCCGCCTAAGTACGCGACTCTCGCGTTCGCGTATCGCGATATTACTCGGGTGGAAATTAATTCTAATTGCTGCTTTATGACCCCGGGTGAAAATAAAAAAATACACGCAAAGCGTGTTAAACTTTCCGCCGTGGAAATTGTGTAAACGGATTTTACGTATTTTCTATTTCTCATGTGTTTCAAGAATTTTTTAGCTGAATAAAATCGATCAAATTTTTGTTTTCATTCGCGAGATGATATAGATAAAAATATAGAAAAATGTCAAGTTGAACATCATTTCACTGGTGCCAGATGAAAAAAACCTCAAGCCTAAAAACCTAATTTTCGACCTGACATTTTTTTCAGTATTTTTATTCATCTAATTTGAGCATAATTTTTAATGCAAATTTAAAACACATATGTTTCAAGTTGTTGAAAATTATTTGACTGTATTAGAGTTTTAGGTTCATCATCATCATTATTATTATAATATTTCTATTATTATTATTATTGTTGTAAACGATAATTATGCTGGGAAGCTGCGATGAAAAGTTGAAAAAAAGTGCAGAGTACATCGCACTCGGCCGGACGCTGAGCGGCTGAGGATTCGCGGAGGAACTGAATGTGCCGCTCGGTCTACGTGCGCAGTTATACGTTTCACGTACGTCGCTACGTATAACTCACACGCTCGTATATCAGCGCTGAGCGTCGTCGATTTCCGGCTTAAGCCTCTCTCGCCGAGTGGGTAACGTATGAGACTCGTGGCTAGGTAGACACGGATCCCCGAAGGCGAGCGATCCGTGAGACCGGGATCCGATCGGGCGAACCAGTCGATATTACATGTGTAATGGCGGTACCGAGACGTTTGGTGCGCGTACACAGCGACGACTATAGACAGATTGCCGAGGAACTATTACGTCGATCAGCGGAGGAAACGCCGGCCCTTTTTACGCCCGGCAGGCTGCAAATCTCGTGACAGTATCGGGCTATGTTGTCTCTCGTGTTTGCTGCCTATGAGAGCTGCGCGCAGGCGGCGGGAGAGCCGGGGCAGCGAGCTGTCTGCCGGCTATTGGATATAGTGTGCACGTGTATGTATATTGTAAAAGAGCCAGGAAAACGCGTGAGACTTTCACATCGGTACTTGTCACGTGAATGGAGCACTCGTCACGGGGAAAAATAGTTTTGTTGAGCTAAAAAAATGTCAACTAGTGCGTTTATTCGCTAGGACGGAAAATTATTTTGGTGGGCGCAGGGAAATATATATTTTTTTTAATAGAAAACTATTTTTTTGGGCAGTGCATTTTTTTTAGGTCTGAGAAATATTTTTTAGGATAGCAAGAGAATTTGTTTTGGCATCCAATTTTTTTTTGGGTTAGACAAATATTTTAGCGAAATAGATTGAAAATTTGGGAAGATATTTTACCAAGAAAATATTTTGTTGTATATTATTCGCATGGATTTGTACGAATCGGAATTTTTCGTCCCGCTTCAGTAGCAGTTCAATGACTCTCTCGGGATTCCCCGGTAATTTATTTCGTCCCTAGAAAACCCGCGCCGATCGAGTATATCATTGTGAACGTTTGATTAATAGCGCTGCCTGTATCGCGCGTCTTTCCGGAGTCTGTCGCGGCAGTTCCATTCTTCGCCGATGAAGAAGACGGAAAATCGTGGAAACCACTGGAAGCTGCGTCGCGAGGGGGAAGACGCGCTGCATACAATGCACTTCTCGCTGCAGAATAAATTAAGCCCCGCATTTCCACTGCAATAAATGTTGTACAAATAAATACCCACATATATAACTTTTTTTAAATTCAGGCTCCGTAATTTTCCACCAAAAACCGAAACCCTCGACTGCCTTCGAACCAGTACATTTTTTATTTTAAAAAAATCATAAAATAACAAAACGAAAAATATAAATTTATAAAATTTCCAAAAAAAAAAAACACTGAATCCTTCCTACAAAAAAAAAAAAAAAATTGCCCAAAACGATTCCCAAGCTGCGAAAATCCATCTCCCCCCGTCCGTCTCTTCTCCAGCGAGTAGCGATCCGTGAAAAAGCAACGAAAAAAAAACCCAAAAAAAAAAAAATGGACGGTCGGTTTGAGAAAGAGAAGCCACTCGGGCGATGATGCTGCAGCACCGGGGGATCTCGAGGAGAAGAGTCAAGCCCTCGGGGCTCGTCCTCCTGCTCTCTCTCCGTCTCCCTCGACTTATAAATAAATCTCGATCGCGTGGCTCCATCCCCACCGAGCGCACTCGCTCCCTGGAGTCGCGCGCCCGGGCTCCGCTCTTCTCCTTCGCTTCTCTCGCTCCGTCCAGCTCTCCCTTCTCCTCGGGACGAGATCCACGCGCTTCGCCACACGACGACTCGCGCGACGTGCTCCTGCTTCTGCTGCTTCTGCTGCTGCTGCTGCTGCTGCTGTTCATCTCGCGTTCCGCCGCTGCTGCTGGTAGTGGCGGTCGTGTTCCTCTTTCTCGGCTCCGAGGAGCCGGTTGCACAGGTGCGCGCTATTCAGGATGTTGTACCTGCACCAGCAACTCGCGCGACTCTCCTCGCAATATCTGTACGTTTCTCTCTCCTCTCTTCTTCTTCTTCTTCTTCTTCTTCTTCTTCTTCTTCTTCACTTCTCAGCTCTTCTCTCACTCTCGACCGTTACCACACTCAGGATTCTTAATTTTGTTTTATGTTTTGTATTTTTATTTATTTTATTTTTTATTCTTTCCTTCGCGTGTCGTTATCGAGCAGATATCATTCGATTTCCATTACACGTCGATATCGATTCCTACATAGTTGTCCGATGCTCACGGGGGGAATCCGAGCGGCGGGCAACTCGCCGTGATCTCGCGCGGCGTCGTTAATATTTTAATTCTTGTGTAACGATCCGCGGGGAATTGGCCGTTCCGGTTTTGCAACGCTGTTTATCAATCGCGATTGGATTTGGACACTCGGGGCAATTTATACTCGCGATCGGAGAGCCTCGGACAATCCAATCGGTCGGGAACGATGGAATTTCGTAACGCGATATCAATTTGGTTTTGTTGTATTGATTAGTTCATTTAATGGCGAATAAGACACCAGAAAATTGCAGTTGCAGCGGAGTAAATAAAATACATTTAATGTAGTAAAAATAAAAAATACATCGACGTATTTCTTGTAATTATTGTTGTAAAAAACTATTGTAATTACTGAAAAAAAAAAAAAACGTAATTGATTCCATATTTAGTTATTTTTTTCTTACTCTCTTTTCAAATTGATATTTCTTATTTTTACTGAAAGGCCTAATGCAATTTTTATTTTCATTAAACAATTGCAGAATTTATTATTTTACTCGAGCAAAAACCGAGGAATTCGCCTCTCTATCTCCCTCTATGTCTTTCTTCCCTCTCTCCCTATCACCGCGTGTTGACACAACCGAGCGAGACCCGTCAAAGCGCTCGATCGTCGCATGAATGAAAGCGCCGAGTTTTCATTCAACGTATCGAATAGCGATTGGGCCGCGCGGGGAGACAGAGCGAGGAGTCGAGCCGTACTTGCGGTCTCGTGTGCCGGGTTACACGGAAACAGAGCCCGTGTCCCGGTCCTGCCGCGATAATATCAAAGTCCGAACGCCGACGAGGCGCGCAACACGTGCGTTTCCTTCTCTTCCCTTCTTTCTTTCTTTTTTTTTTTTTTTTGTTCACACGTTGTTCGCTCTAACGAGTTTTAAGGAGGAGGATGGGGCAATAGCGTCCCTTCCGTTCTGCTCGAGTCTACCATAACGGTCGCTCGCTCGCTCGGTGTTATTATTACGCGCCGATATATAGTGTATATAACATAACTATCCAGGAAGGCGGTCATCATCGACGTACGTTAAAACGTTACGCCGCGTAGTATTAGTATTAGCAGTATATATTTCACTGCGCGTCTCTGAATCATCCTCGAGATCCGGCGCGAGACCCGAGCACCAAGTAACACTGGCTTTATTGCACGTACGAGTGGGCAACATCCGGAATTACGATGCCGAGCCACCGTTTTTTCACGTGTCGCTACGTGGCGAGTTTGATTTTCAGACGGTTTTGTGGGAAAGATTTTTCCGAGGTCGAGAATTCGATTTGACACCCAGTTGAAATTTGAACGCGCATTTGTGCCATGAAGAATAGGAAGTTGGGTGAAATAATTTACGTCAAAATTAATTCTATTAAAATCATCTCACAACATTGATTTTAAAAAATTATTTAACTGATCCGTTTAAACCAAATAAAAAAACAATATTTTTCTAGATGCAACAGGTGACTTTCAAAGCAAAAAACAAGTCGATAGTGAAGTCATTCAGCTAATTCATCTTTTTCCACTCTCCACAGAAAAAATTCTGTCTTACATTAATTTTATTGTGATTAAAAGTAAACGTTATTTCATTTTTTTTTCAATACGATTAATGAAAACCCCCGTTATTAATTCATCAATTTTCGAAAAAATCCGTGTTTCTCTTCAGCTCGTCCTCGTCCAGCTTCATTTAACCGCTGATAGCAGCGGCGGCCGCGCAGAAGCGCAAAAAAATGTCAAAAAATGTCAAACTGTCAAACTTTTAAACCAAATAATGTCAAAAGTGAAGTCACTGAGCTAATTCAATTTTTTTCAACTCTCCACAACAAGAATTCTCGCTTGCATTAATTTTACTCTGTCTAAAAATAAATGTAATTTCACTGTTTTTTTGTTTTCAATACGATTAATCAAAACCCCCGTTATTAATTCATCAATTTTCGAAAAATCCGTGTTTCTATTCAGCTCGTCCGCGTCCAGCTTCATTTGACCGCTGATAGCAGCGGCGGCCGCGCAGCATCGCAGCATCTCGCCTAAGACGCGGACGGTGCGTTTACGTTCGGCCGATTCCTGCCACGCGTCCCTTCCATCCAGATGAGCATTCCGCGCGATGAGCCAGAGGGAGGCGGCGGCGGCGGCGGCGGCGGCGGCGTCGACGGCGAGTTGCGCCGGGCAAACTCGCGGGCTGTTGGTAACACACTGCGATCCGGGCGTCCGTCTCACTTGCTCGCCGATGACCTTATACTTCTTGGCAAAACCTGTTCGGCTTCCCCCGGGTGTTCGAACTGCCTCGCTGACGCCGTGCGCCGCCGCTGATGCTTCTGCTCCTGATGCTGCTGATGCTGCCGTTGCTGTTGCTGCTGTTGCCGTAGCTGCTGCCTCATCCGCGACGCCTCCCGGCGGAATCAATTATTTATTTCGTTACTTTTATTTGTCGAACGGCCGAGCGAGCGCTATGCGCTGATCGCTCTGCTCCTGCTGCCGCTGCCGTTGCCGATGCTGCGGTGCACCGAGGTAAGACGAATTAAAAAAGACCGGCAGCTCTGCTCGCATTCACGCATCTCACGTACTCTCACGCACCGGATCGCGCCGATACACCCGATACCCGTTACCGTCAATTGCCTCCATCACGAACCGTCCAGACCGCCAGTGAAATAACCTCCAGATGCCCCTTTACCGCGATACTCCGCACTCGTTCAATCTCCCATTCTCGCTAATTGTAGAATTTTCCTTCGGGCGGATTTTTGCGCTGACGAAATTTCCTTTACTCGCATTTTTAACAAACCTGTGTAATTGGATTTCTATTTTTTTTGTGCACAACAATTTGGAGGCTTCAAGTTTAATTTTTATTTTGGAGCATGAAAAAATATTCATTGGTGCTATAAGTTGGTTGCTGGTTATTATGTTATTTATGGTTGCGGGAAGCATAAACACATAAACACAAAGGGCCTATAAAACCATTAGAAAAAGAATTCGTGTAGAAAAGTCGATTAAAGTTATATTTTTTATGAGGAAAAAAATTCGAAGGTCTTGAAAAAAATGTTAGTGATACAGAATTTCATGTTTGGGTGAAATGTTCAATCGGGGCGACGGGATCGATCGAGAAAATTAATTGTCTAAACCAATTCGGTCCGCCCGGAGCCTCAACCACGTAACTCGACTGGCAAAACTAATTGTTTACAATCTCGTTGCAATCTCGTGACGTGAGTTTTTCTAACGAACCACAAAATTCGCGTTAAATTGATAGCCAGAACACCGCGCGAGGAGAGCGAAACGTGTGATTAAACGCGGAGAATAATAAAATGGTCTCTCGGTGCCTGGTGAAAAATAAATAAAGCACGCGCAACAGCCGCGAGTAAAAGGAGAGAATCGTTAAACCCCATTTGTTACCCGTCTCGAAAGCGACAAAGAGCCCCCCCCCCCATGTCCCCCGTTCGTGGCCCATTATGTCACGTTATAATAATAATGTGTTTTACAGTCGGCAATTAACGCCATTGTTTGACTTTCCTTCTCGCGCGTTGCACCGTCGACGTTCTCCGTTTCTTCGTTACTTCGTCATTTCGTAACTTTCCAGTCGCGGTTGCCAACTTCGCGCGCGCGCGACTCGCGCGCCGGGCGTCATATATCCATTAGTCGCCGCGCGCGTTCCCCCGCCCGGAAGTCGCGAGCCACTAAAATACACCTTTAATTAATCGACCGAATAAGATTTTCCATTCACACGGACGGCGCGCCGTCGTTTGACCCAGAAATTTCGGAGTCTCGGCTTCCGGAGACTCCGCCGTGAGTCCTGCGTGATTGACTGGAGCGAGGAAGCCGACGATTACCGGGCGCGAAATTTGTTCAGCAAATTTCGTGCAAAGTTGTTGGGTAGTTAAAATCATTTTTTGTATTTTTTTTATAGTGGTAAGAATCCTGACTATATTGATTGTAATGGAAAACAAGTTATTGTAAAAATAAATATTTTGGCAGGTCAATTATCATAAAAGAAATGATTTTGACATTTCAAATATTATTAAAATAAATTATGTTGACATTTTAAATATTATAAAATAAATTATTTTGACAAGTTAATTACCGTAAAATAAATGATGTCGTGGTATAAATTATTACAAGAATAATCGTTTTGACAGGTAGATTATTATAAAATTAATTGTCCTGACAGCCCAACTTTATTCCTCCTTTTACCCACCATTTATTATTCATTTCTATTAAAACATTTAATACCTCCACATTCCGCAAAACCGTCAAGTAAAAAAAACAACGTTACCGCTTATTCAACCTCCCCATTTATATTGTAACCAACACCGCAATTTTTCTCTCTCGCTCCAATAACGCCCGGAAGTCCCGGGCAGTCGCAAAAAATCCCGGGCTAATTAATCGACCGTTCGCGATTATTCGCAACGATATAACCGGCGTGCACGTAGTCGCTGACCCAGAAATTTGGAAATCTCGGCTTCCCGAGACACTCGTGTGTCATGAATGGCCGCGGTAGCGCAGCGAGGAAGTCGGTGGGCAGGCGCGAAATTCATTGAGAAAGGAAGTCGATCGAGCCCGCCCGGCCGCGGGGGGTTCGGCGTTTCGCACGGGCGTGAACGGCGAACGCGCGGCGGTGCACACGGAGCGCACGAGTCGAGTGTGTGTGCAGCTGACCGGTAGATCGTAGTAGCGTAATCTCGTTAAGTCTTTCATGCTTCCCGGGCCGGGAAATCGGCGGCGATAGTCGGGGATCTAAATGGCTGTAAGAAAAACATATACAGGTAGATATAGACACACGTATAAAAATACATGTATATGTACACTGCGTATGAACAGCGGCGCGCAGACCGCGTATTACAGGCTGCAGCCGGTGTTTCACATGCTCAATCGAACCGAGGAGATCACAGACCTCGTCGAGTGTGTCTTGCGTAACGCGAAAGTCAAGGAGCGCTCCGTACAGCCTCCCGGTGCGCGGAGCGGAAACGCGTTTCCCCACAGGATACGCGGATTGGAAAAAGTGCGAAACCGCGCCGAGACAAATAAGAATAATAACCCGATAAAATGGTCCACGCACTCGTTGATGGAGTCCGCGGGAGAAGATGATGATTCTCGTGTGCGCCACGTGTATTATCGCCGGTATACACGCTTGGCTGGCGTGCGAACGAAAGACGAATAACACGAGAGGCGCGCGACGCGACGGGGAGGGAGAACGAGGAGACGGAAGAAGGTGCGAGAGGCTTTTGAGATGCTGCGATGAAAGGCGGAAAGACGAGTCGTCTTAGTGGCGTCGTCGGCACTTCCCATCACGCCCACCTTGGGAGCAGCGACGAGATGCGCGGGCGAAAATGCAGGTTTGCCGGTGGGAAATGTGGAGCAATGTTTGTACTTGTTTTTTACTGATGTTTGAATATTAATTGAATATCTTTTTTTGAAATGATGATCAGATATTAATTAAGTTTCTTTTCTTTGGGCATTGGCAAAAATTATTTTCAGTGGCAGCGAAGAGTTTGGAAAATTAGAAAAATTGAAAAGTGTCAGTGTCGTTATTGAGCATGAAATCTTTTTTTTTTACTAATATTTGAGTATTAATTATATCATTTTTATTAGAATGGCTGCAAGAAATCAAATTAATTTTTCGTGCCAAAAAAAGATCCAAGTAAAATGAACGAAGAATTTGTGAAATAAAAAATTGACGATCGAGCACTCAATTGCGGAGAAATCAAATCAGCGAAAAATTCGTGAAATAAAACAGTATCAATCTAACAATCAGTCGTGGAGAAATAAAATCATCACCGAATTCGCAAAATAAAAAAACTGATGACCCGAGAATCAACTGTGGAGAAATAAAATTGGCGTCGAATTCGCAAAATAAAAAACTGACGACCCGAGAATCAACTGTGGAGAAATCAAATTGGCGTAGAATTCGCAAAAAAAACTGGACGATCCCGCAATGAATTGTAGTGTAAATAAAATTCACGATAGGCAGAATTGGTGCGCGCGTGAAACAGTCCTGCGCGGTATCTCCTGTCAACGGGTAACCAGTCGGCCACTCCCACGCATCAGCTGACATGCCATCAGCGCCGCAGCAGATTGCCCGGAATCTCCTCCTCTCGAGTGGCAAACGGTAGCAGCCAGGACACGTAGTGGTTACGCAAGTAAACCGAGAGATCTGGTAGCGCCCGCGCCTCGATATACATACACACATCTCTATACACGCCGCGAGTATCACACCACACACACACACACGTGTATAATATATGCCGCGTACGCTATTTAGCACTCACCTACGTGTTCGTCGCTCGTTGACGTGGGTGATCCGGTGGGATAGGTATTACGCTATTATCTGCTCGTGTAAACCCGTCAGCATCCGATACGCGAATACGTAAACGAGAAAATAATCCTCCCGGGACGTTGCGCATCGACACGCGGAATTTTCCTTTTTCACCCTCGTTATTAATCATATTGAATCCTCCTCATCCTGCGGTTCGAGGCTTCTTTTATTCTTTCATCGATCAATTTTTTTCCTATTTTTTTTTTTTTTTAGACACGTATAATTATTGAGGATATCCTGGGTGCAGCTTCCTCTCAGCTGGATACGAGCTGGCGATTATAAGACACGAAAAAAAAAAAATGAAAAAAATAAAATAAAAATTGCAAAGTGATAAAATAATCCGCGCACTCGCGAAGTGTCACACGGTTCACACTCGGGCGTGGATGCGTCCCGGCGCGATCCCACGAAAACTCGCGCACCGCGAGTATATGGCGAGAATTCCTGTTTGACCGGGGCGCAGCGATATCGGGAGTCGGATGCGCGGGGAATCGAGAGAGGAATAAAACGCCGAGGAGCCGCCGCGACGGGGGGGAATCGCGAGCGCGCCGAGGAAGGCGAACGAGAGAAAGAGAGACGCGTGCGCCACTCGCAACGAGTTCTCGGTGGATACGCGGATAAACCATGGGAGAATCGTCGGGGGCTACCGGATAGGAACTTTCCCGATCCGGCGGGGCGATCGGCGAAGCTTCCGATTTCGACCAATCGGCACGCACGACGTTATCACCTACAGCGGCCACACGACACGATATATGGTTGTATTTTTTTTTTTTGTGTATATATATATATGTTGCGTGTTATAACGAGCTATAAGCTCGACGGGCGATAAAGTCCTCGCGCGGTTGACCGCGAAGGAAGGAAGTGGTCCTGCGAATCGGCAGGACTCATAAATACGACTCTATCTCACGCTCACTTCTGCGAACGAGACCCTGGGATATCGTGAGATTGTTTAATTAATTTATTTCGAACGGGTTTTCGCTAAACTTCCTTGACGAGGCGCATTTTATTCAGAGGCGACGCGAATTTTTTTACTCGGGAGAGAAATATTTATGCGTTTTTTATTTTTGGCGATTTTTACGAGTGTTGTTTTTGATGATCGTGTTTTTTTCGGGCGATATCGACTTTTGGGATGTGACGTCGTTCTCAAGTCGCACGTTGTGCCCCCGAAAACACTGGTGTCAAACCTTATTTTGATTGATTTCGAAAAAGAAAAAAAATGTTATTTTTTTACTTTTTTTATGTCAGAATTCATAAAAGGTCAAAATGTGCCAGAATCGACCCGGTGAATTTTTTTGTCGAGATACGAAAAAAAATCACATAAAAGCGAATTAATGTTGCAGATTAAATTCTTCGACTTTCATTGTGCGACGTTGGAAAAAAAAACACTTAACCAACATGACATGCGCATTTCCGGTCAGCGCTCGAAGCCCGTAAGAAAAATCATAAAATATTAATGTGGGGTTTTATGCCAGAATTCATAAAACCTAAAAAAGTGCCAGAATCGATCTGGTGAATTTTTTTTTATACGAAAATAAATCACATAAAACCGAATTAATGTTGTAGATTAAATTCTTGGACTTTCATTGTGCGACGTTGGAAAAACACTTAACCGACGTGACATGCGCATTTCCGGTCTGCACTCAAAGTCCTTAAGAAAAAATAAAATAAAATATAAATGCGCGCTTTTACCGGAGTGAAAAGAGGGGGAGGGGGAGGGGAGGACAGAGGATGGATAAGAAATGAAGCTGTTGAAACACGCGGCCTGTCCGCCGGTCACTTTGCGGGCCAGATTTCATCGGTCCCCTCGCCGCGAGTCGCTCGCTCTCGCTCACGTCCACCGCGTACGCACGTCTCGTATCTCGCGGGAGTCTGACCGCTGTCGTTTACCGCGGAGACGACGACAACGACGAATCGAGGAGCCCGATCGTCCTGTCGCATTAATTCATTGAGATCGGCCGCAGAGGAGAGACGCGCACGTAGCCTGGGAGTCGGGCGCGCTCGACGAAGATATCGATGTACGTTTCGTCCCGACTCCGCTCCACGTGAAAAAGGCGTCGACGGCTTCGACAAGCCCCTTCTCGCGATTTATCGATTCGCTCTCTTATTATTTATGCAGGCGCACTTCATCTCCTCGCCGAAGAAAATCCACGCGGTGCTCATCGACTACCTTTATACGCATGTTCAATTTTTTTTGTATTTGACACCACAAAATAAAAAAAATGTTGACACGAAAATCATATCGGTAACATATTTTTGATAAAATTGGATTATGTAATTAGAAAAAAAATCGATTTTATTTCCCTCTTCTGAAAATCAGTGGGTAAATATATAAAAATACATCTCGTATATTTTCGATATAAGTATTGTTGTCGGGTTATTCGTTCTCTGATTGGCTGTCGGATTGCCTGCAACTCGTTGCTACCCAACGAGCAGTAGTTTTAATCATGTTATCGTATTTTTACAGTTCGGACGGCGTGCGAGGTTTCAAGTTTTCCAGAGATAAAAAATCATTTTTTGCGAAAACATTTTTTTCGCGAACAACGCGAGGCAACTTTCGGTATTAAAATTCTTCGTTATCCAATAAAAACTCTTCGTTATTAAATTTTCTTTCGAACGAAAGAACAAAATCCAGGTTCGAGCGATCCAAAAAAAGTAACCTCCCCTCAAAATTATTTCCTCACAAATAAAAAATTACTTGGCAATGACAAAAAAGTAGCAGCAAAAATACCAACTATTAAGTCACACGCCAAACATAATCATAAACCAAAATCACGGCGTTTTACAGGCCTGTTTGCAGTGCCAGTGACCCTCACAGCCCCGCGGGCCCGACTCGCAGCCCGCAGAGAGCCCGCGCAGAGATTGTCTGGCATCATCAGGAGGCAATTTTCCGTATCGCGGGGCGTCGAGGCATTACCGGCGCGTGGAAGTTGAAAAAAACGCGGGCGAAACGAGAACAAGAAGACGAACACGACGAAAGGGTGGACGGGGAGAAAAGTGCAGCCAGAGCCTACAGATTCTGCAGCAGCAGCAGCAGCAGCAGCAGCAGCAGCATCGCTGTATCCATACGCCATGTACTGTTCTCCACGCCGAGCGTCTTATATACCGGAGGCACTTGAAAATTAAAACGTAATTACGGCCCATATAATATACGGTAGCCAGGAAACGCGATCGTTATTGGGAAATGCTCTTTCGCGCTGTGGCTGCCGCTGCTGCCGCGCTGCTCTCGCCGCGAATTACAAACTTCTATCTCGCTCCTCGGACCGTTGTTATAAACCACGGGTAGCCCAGACCTGTGGCATTAGCCGGTGCGGCCGGTTGCGCGCGCACAGTCATCAATACATCCTATTAGTTACTTACGAGAGTTACTACTACGGCCGGGCCGGGGCGCAGCGCCGCTCGCGCGCACTATAATAAAACAGGTTTTCATTGCCGTGCGCGTTATTCTCGCGCTCGAGATTGAAAGAGGTCCTTACTCGTGGCATTTACGAGAGGGAGAGAGAGAGGGAGGAAATTTCGAAAAAAAAAACAGATAAAAAACAACGAGGAAAAAATGACTTAAGAGGGAACAGGCATTGACTCTAATCGCGCGTTAGTCATCGGTTTTAATATGGAAATCAATGCCTCGCGCATAAACAGCGAAATGATATCTGCAGTCGCGCGATATTTTTACGCGGTCAAGGAAAAATATGGCAACGGCTACCAGACTCGCGTTGACGCCAAAGTGCGCCACAAATCTTGAATCCCTTCCGATGGTTTGATGGCTCGTAAAAAAATGAAAAATATCTGGAAAATATGACAGCACCGGTTTGGAATTATTTTCGTTCACCAACCGGTGTTATTAAATTAATCAATCAAAACACGAGTGTGATGTAAAATAAAAATGAGTAGTACGATAATTTTTATGCCAATTTTCGTAATTATTGTAACTTGCGAATGTAATTTGAAGAAACTGTTACAATTTTGAATGATAACGAAATATTAAATTTAATGTGTAGCAAAGAAAAATGTTGAATTTCGTGTTGCATGAAACTGTCAAGCATTTTTAACCGTGCCAATAATATCTGGTAACAAATCCCACACTCCGCGCTCGTCCCGCGAGTCTGGCGATGATTGCGACATATTTTTCCGCGGCTGCCACGGCGCGCCCGGGATGTATGAGCGACGTGCGAGTGCAGCGGCGATAAATCCGTCTCTCCCTTCCGCGGACGAAAATTACGATCTCGGTAGCCAACAGGCGAACGAGCGAGCCCGAGAGAGACTATAAAGTCTCTCGAAATGCGCCTCTACATAAGTAGTTGCATTTCGTGAGAGTTGCGCGCGCTACCCGCTCGGGGTGGTGGAAACGGGGGAAAGGTGTGGAGGACGTTGCCAAGAGAGATGGAAATAGAGAGAATATATATAGATACACCAGTTTGTGATACAAATATGTATCAATATACGGGAAAAAAAGCTTGGTTGGATCTACCAAGCGCTTGGTTAGATATGCGCCAGACGATTAATTGGTTAGATCAAACAAATTATAGGTTATGACAACCAAGTTTTTGGTGACGTACCAGATCACTTGGATATGTTTACCAATAACTTGGTTGGTCTAACCAATTAATCGTCTGGCGCATAATAACCAATTTCTTGGTAGATCCAATCAAGCCTTTTTTCCGTGTACTTCTGTAAATTGTGTAAAAATGATGTAAATAATCTTGTATAAAACAAATCGTAATTACACATTATTAATGTTTCGCTTTCAATGTGATGTCTATCGAACCAGTCACATGTTAGGAAATTTCGTATCCTCCCGCTTTTAAAAAGTTCATGAGTAACGAAAAACATTGTTTTCGTTTTATTCGTGCTGTGATTGGTTCACGCTGTCACAGGCTATATATGTGATGTTGCTATCATGATTAATAAATAAATGAAAGAAAACAAAATTTCAGTCGTGTATCGTGCGAGTCGGTTGGTCGGTAGCTTCGCTGTGCATAATTCGCGCAAAAATGGTTTTCACGATCACATGTAAAGACGATTTTAGCGATTTTCGGTCCAGAGTCGGATTTATAATTTTTGCCAAAAAGGATGTCGGATTTTTTTTTTATTTTTATTTTTTTTCAAAATCAAGTAAAAAAGCTTTGTAACCAGTGTTTTCGGGGGTAGAATATACGACTTAAGAACGATGGTAAGCTTAAAAGTCTCTCTTGGTCAGGAAAATTGTCGGCAACATGTTTGGTTGTGTCAAACTTGACTTGACTCTTCAAAATAAAACAAGCGCGCAGTAGCGCAAAAACTCCTGCAGGCGCGCGCAGTATGATACTAATTTATTAAAAAGTTCAATGTTAAAAAAGAAAATATTATTGAACTTAATAATACAAGCCTCTTATTTTTCGATTCAGCAGTGCATAATAAGTTTGCAAAATCAGGAAAAATCCGTCAAATAAATAATAATAACAACAATACACAGCCGGCGATACCTGAGAGACTGGAGTGTTTATATACACATCTGTATACACACACAAAAGTATACCTATACACAGTCGAAGGTACCCGAGGAGCTGGACGTGTTTATACACACATCTGTACATAAACACGTCGAAATATACATCAATACATAGACGAAGGTACCCGAGGAGCCGAACGTGTTTATATACACGTCTATATACACATACAAAATATATCTATATATCTATACCCGAGGAGCTGGACGTTGCGAGTGGCGTGGCTAGTTTTTCCTCTATCGTCGTGGAGGATGAATGAACCCGGCAATTTGTTGGGAGCGCGAGAGGAGCGGAGAAGGAGGAGCTGCGGAGGTTGTAGGATCCTCGACGCACAGAGAGCGAGTGTAGGTACGTGTACAGCTGTGCGAAGAGAGTTACTCTCCGCGTCCTCCGCTCACCTGAACACATGTTCGTCTTACGGCTGTATGTACAGGCGATGCCGGTGATGCTATGTACCCACTCGGGGCCCCCATTATCTCGGTGTAATCTCTCTCGGCGAGCAGGAGAAAGAGCTGCCCGAGCGATGTATATGCACTCTCGGCCATAGTCAACGATAGAGACTACCGCGAAGCAACTCCGTACGTACCCCGCGTGTATCTAATAGCATCCTCTCTCTGTGCCGATCGCTCGTCCACTCTGACTACTGTACACATATATATATATGTGTGTGTATATATATCGCTTCCGTCGCTATTCCGGGTATACTATGTAATATCTGCTGTGTTACGAACGCAGGGAGACTTTTCTCGGTAACGAAAATCAGGGGGACCGAGATTGCTGGGTATCGCGAAAATTGCCACAATCGGTTCGACGGGGATAAAAAAAAATTGTTTGCCGGATCGGCGACATAGTTTGGGAGGGAATCGAGTGATTTGCTGAAGGCAGCAAATTGTGTTGGCGAACTGAGAAAATATTTTGATGATGTGTGACGGATTAAACGCATTGGGGGCTTCTCGCTGGGTCTGCAAAATGATTTTTGGAGGTGCAGCTTTTTCACGATTTTTTAACTCGTGAAGATCACCATCGAATTTTTGCACCGTGAAAAAGCGATGAAATATTTTGTTTTCCAAGTCACTGTAAATATTTCCAACGAAACGTTGGAACGTTTCAGATAAACCTAATTTATCATCTCGAGCGTATAATAAACATCCTACTTCAACAAATTATCTTGTCACACAGAAGAGTCAATTATTTGACTCCCCGCAACCCCTGCAAAAAGCCCTTTAATTAAATTAATTTTAAGACTCATAAAGAAGCCCCAAGCGCGCCAACCCAATAACAAGTGCACGCAAGAACAATGCACCGAAGCTCACACCTCGGGTAATGACCGCGCAACGGTCGTTTAGAATTACTTTGTGCTTGCGCCGAAAAAAAAAAAAAAAAAAAAAAAACGTGTGCACAGGTGCATCAGGACCTTCCCGCGTCCTACCCACGAGCGCGCTCGTGATTAGGACTTTAGGTGCCGGCATAAACATGGCTAATAGACGTCTAATCCCAGCGTTATCGGGGCCCGCGAAACCCGAGGAAAAAGAAAATAAAGTATTAATTCTAGCCGGGCATCTCCCTCGGTAATATTGCTATTATACCTATCCCTCCGCGCGCGGAAGGCAGAAGGTTACGATTTTAAGAGCCCTCGAAATGGTGCATAAACGTCGAGCCGTAAAACGCGTATACGCGGCTCGGCGGGTCCCGGAGCCGCTCGCGCCGCGTCTCTCACTCGGCGTCTCTTCTCTACGATCTTCCACCTCGCCGTCAGCAATATAACGCGCGGCGCTCCGTGCATGATACACGTCTTGCACACGGGTTGGCATAGGCGAAACGCATCGCGGGGCGTAAGGAGCAGCGCGGCGGGAGAGACGCCGATCCGGAGCGAGCGGGACGCTTCGGGTGAGGAGAAAGGGAGAAGGAGAAAGAGTCGGGCTCCGGGGCTGCCCCCGGGGCACCGCAGCATGATTACGAGCCGCAATTATGTCTCCGCCGGGGCTGCCGCGCTCCCGGCCACGCTGAGGTCGTCGGGTATAACAGCAGGCAAAAGTTGCCGAGGGCTCGCGGACGTCGCCCCCCCTGAAGAGGTTCAACCCTTTTCCCGAATTATTTTCGCGTGTTGGATTTAAAAAATATATATATATATATATCCATTTTTTCAATTTAAAAATAATGTCATTTTTATCCAAATTTGTCGAAATGAAGTCGAAAAGTTTCGAGTAAATAAATGTTTTTTTTTCGATTTATTTATTATCGACAAAAAATTACCAAAGCTATTAAGAAAAAGATTTTTATATTCTTTTTCTCAGAAGAAAATGTCATAAATCAATTATTTTATTAGGGATGCTCGAAAGTGTCAATTATTTTATTACGAGAGCCCAAAAAAAAATCCATCACCCGAATCCGTGGACACCTCGGACACTCGGATTAATTTTCGTTTTTTCGACAACCGAATCGACACTCAGCCGTGGAGCTTCCGGGCCGTCGCGCGCGCACCAGTGACGTAATAACTTGTGGCAGCCACTGTACCAGTCGGGACCGGAGCGTGGCTCGAGCGGGCGCGGAGTGGGGGGGCCTGGATGCTGCCGATGCGAGAGGCGCGGAGCGCCCGGGCGGCGAGCAAAGAGGAAAGGTGTGCTCGACTGTGTAGTGAGTACGAGAGCGAGCGGCGGGGAAGTTGGCGAGCGACTCTTCGCGCGGAGCGAAGGAGAGAGAGAGAGAAAGAGAGGCTCGCGGGAAGCAGGTGGGGGAGTAGGAGAAACCGAGAGGAACGTGGAACGAGCGAGGAGGAGGGGGGAGGAGGTGGACGAGGGAAGGGCGAACCGAGAGGCGCGTTCCCACGATCTCATGAATGAACTCGCGTGGCCAGCGGCTCTCGGAGTGGGGCGGACGGACGATGAGATGAGGAGACCGCGGAAGAGAGACGCGCGAGCGGCGACCGAGAGAGGAACCTCGGGGGATGCCGCGGGCGACGTATTAGCGCGCGGGGTGGGGGAGAACAAGCTACCGCGTGGAAGAGAACAACCAAGCTCGACCATCGCAATTTTTCCCTTTTTCCCCGGTATTAACTCGTTTATTTTTCGCCTCGTAATGCCGGATCGATCCACCGGGGTCAGGCGAAATTTCATTATCCGACTTTCGACCGGCCGATCTCGTCGGGTGTTTAACCATTCTTGCTTCTTGTATGCGGTAACCGTTGTTATTTTTATTATTATTAAATTATTTTATGCGTTAAATATGCGTTTATTGTTTTCGGCCCCTTATAATTGATTTTATCGAATCCTTTGATTTTTTTAAATCCTTTTATGCAATTGTAAAATGAGATGTAAATAAAAGGACCAGGTGAAAAGTGTTGATTGGATTGGAAATAAATTTTGCAATAATTTTGTTCTGTGCTGTTATTATTGGTATTATTATTATTTTTTTTTGTTGAGGTTTGCGATTGTGAATGGATTCTGTGTAATTATTTAAATACCGCTTTCTAAGCGTTTTTTAGTGTAAAGAAATTGGAACGAACAGGCGTTAGTACGAGTTTGGCAAGATGGATTCGTATAGAGAAGTGAAAGGTTCAATCAGCTCGAGAGTGTTAATTAAATTCGAAACGAGTTTCCAAACGTTTGTTCTCGCTTAACGGCGATACGCCCTCATTTAGGTCGCTATCAATAACCATCATTCACCTGTGCGTTCGAGCGGTCCAGCGGGGTCCGAGTGTGGCTTTTCTTAATCGCGCAGACCCGACTTCATCGATCATTCCGAACGCCCGACGATGGCGGCCGGCGAGAAGGTTAACGACTCTCGGGTCTATCTCACGCCGAATTTAGTCTCACCGGTATTTATTTTCGTAACGAAAAAAAAAGAGAGAAAAAAAAGAGTTTCTCATAATATCAAGTCGCTTCCTGTGACGATAATTATAATCGATTTCGCCCGTCACTCCGGCTTCTCCTTTGCATAATTCGAGGATTCGCGTATTTTCGGTCTTGAATGAATTTTGTTTTTTTTTTTTTTTTCTTTCTTTTTTTCCCACTATCAACCGGCGATATTTTCGTCCGACTGGATTGAGATTTCGCGAACCGGTCGGGAGGCGCGATGATCGACAACGGGTCCCAAAGAGCGTGAGAACAAAAAGCGGGCGAACAGGACGAAGGAGGAAAAAAAGGACCGGTGGAACGACAAAAAGGAGGGGAAAAAAATGTTAAATGAAAAAAAAAAGAAAAAAACATTAAAAGCACACGAAGCAAAAGGGTTAAGCGGGTTGGAAGGGTCGTGGCCCGGTGACTGGTCCACCACCCCCGTCACCGGGACCCTCATGAATGAACGTCGAGCCGCATGTCCGCCGAGAGTCGCGTGGCGCCTCCGCCGTGACGTCACAACCTGTTGCTACCTGTTCCTCCGACTCGCCAGTCTCTCTTTTTCCTCTCCCCGTTTTGTTTTTTTTATTATCTCGCGCGCGTCGCTGTCCCAACGGGTGGCCAGGCTCATCCGCGGACACGACTCTTCGCTGTCATAACAATAATAACTCGCGGCTTGGATATTCTGAAATCGTTTGTTTTTTTTATTTCTTTTTATTTTCAAAGATTTTAGAACGGATTGGACTGGTCACATTATCGCTAAATATTTTTTATATTTTTTGTTTTCGTTTAAATTCTCGACAATTTTTATATTTTAATTTGGCAATAATTTTCTTTATTGAATAATAACAATAATTTTCTTATTTTTCTTTAATTTTTGTTACTGAACCTACTTATTTTGCCAAAACAATTGCAAAACGTGACGCCAATTTTCATCACCACGAGGCGTTTACCAATCGCAATGACAATTATATAGACAAGCAAAATACCGCTCAGAAAATATTTCACAAAATTCCCACAAGCGCCGCGCGAGGACTCGAAATAATTGGCAAAAGACAAAACGCGCTCGTCAACGGGCGAACCGAGTGCCACGCGCTCGTCGACCGGATAGAAAACGCGAGCCACCTGTATGATTCATATTTGTTTTTTCCTTAATCTACGATCGTTGCGAGCGCATCGCGAAACCCCGCGATTGTTTACTTTGCGCAAACGCGGGTCTCGTGAATGGCGGCGCGCGAAATCATATGTACGTAAGTGCATTGCAAAGTGCACACGCCGAGTGCGCGCCGGTGGGAGGTGTCGAAACGGCGCAACGAGCGCACGTAGCTATCACGTTATAATCGCGTAGTTTCACCTCGGCCCACAGACTGTTGCGGGTTTATGAATGAAATCGCTTTAATTGAAATTAATGTTTTATGCGCCTCTTTCCTTCGGCTCTTCCCCTGTTTTTTTTTTTTTTTTTTTTTCAATCTCCGTCTTCCTCAGTCGCTCGTTGTCTCGATTCGACGTTTTTTCTCTCTTCTTTCTTTCTTTTTTTTTTTGCACAATCATCCACGAGCTCGGTCGACTATCGAGGTCGATGTGGCAAGGATACTTCAATGGGAGAGGGAGACAGACGGGGATTTTGCAATTTCGTTGATACCCCACCCGGCGCGCTTTTCCTCGCCCCGGACTCGCCCCCCGAGTGCCGCGCGAAAGCGAGATCTATCGGTTGCGCAAGACACTCGGGAGCGACGTCTCCGCGGCACCGAGCGCCCCCTGCACTCGGCTCCTTTCTGCGGCAGCCGCGCGAGCTGCGGCTGTGCGGTTTGCAGGGATCTGTTTTACGTCACGAATTTATGTGGAGGATTTTCGGTATCACCGCTTTCGAGTTTTGTCACTTTTCGTAATCAAAAGTTACATTTGATTACGAAAAGTAAATCGAAATTAATTTCTTCACATTACATAATTTTCTTAGAGTCCACAAGTTGCACAAACGTTCCATTATTGAATTTTTTATATTGTTCTGATTTAACAATATTTTCTATTATAGATCTGCTCTGTTACAGAATTCCTGCATACTTTTTTTCTTAAATTTAAGACAAAACACTATAAAAAATGATTAAAGAAATATTAAAATTTGATTAAGGAAATATTTAAAAAGATTCGTAATATGCCCCTCTAAATAATCATCCCGAAAAATAAATAAATAAAAACTCGACAAACTGCCTAAACATGCAGTGCGGAACTGAACGACTAATCGACAGCCCGATAGAGATCTGCATTATCGACAGGAGGAAGCGCCCGTCGCGGGGTTTTATGACTCGTGGCGCTACCGATCAGCGAGGCTCGGAAACTCTTCCCACTCGCGAGAGTCTCGAAAGCGTCGTGTCCGGCAGAGGAGAGAGGAAAAGTACCGGCCGAGGTGCCGCTCGCCCGATGCGGCAGGAATTCTCCGGCTTTGCCGAACAGGAATTTGTAAAACATATCGCGAGTGAATCCCGCGGTAGTTTGTACTTCGCTATCTCCTTCGTTCCCGACGGTTCCTTCCGTCTCGCTTTCTCCCTTTCTCGCTTTCTCGCATTCTCTCTCTCGCTCTATCGTTGTTCCTCAAATAACTCGGGCGACGCTTCATGAATGATTCACTGGCTCGGAGCTCGGAGCTCGGCTCGTTTTGTGTACGGCGCGCAACCCATCGCCGATGATGTGTGTACACCACGTCGGTCGTGCAACACACTGGCGTATCTGTAATTTATTCCCGATAAGAGCGCGGCCTGCCGATTGAATATTATTATCGAAAAATGTTCACCCCCTCCCCGCGGGCCTTGAGGCACTTTTGCCGTTTTTTTTTCTTCCACTCTTTCTCTCTGCACTTTTTGTTCCTGCATACTTATTTTTTAACTAAGACAAAAGACGATAAAAAACAAAACAAATGGAGCGTGTCGTATGACAACCGGCGAGACGTGGCCTGAAGACTGAATATTATTACCGAAAAATATTCATTCACTCTTTACGAGCTTTGAGGCTCTTTTGCCTTTTTTTCCCCTACTCTTTCTCTGCATTTTTGATCCTGCATACTTTTTTTTCTTTGACTGAGACAAAAGACGATAAAACAAACAAAACAAACGAAGTGTGTTGTATGCCAACCGACGAGACGTGGCCTGTCGATTGAATATTATTATCAAAAAATGTTCACCCCCTCCCCGCGGGCCTTGAGGCACTTTTGCCGTTTTTTTCTTCCACTCTTTCTCTCAGCACTTTTTATTCCTGCATACTTATTTTTTAAGTAAGACAAAAGACGATAAAAAACAAAACAAATGGAGCGTGTCGAATGACAACCGGCGAGACGTGGCCTGCCGACTGAATATTATTACCGAAAAATATTCATTCACTCTTCACGAGCTTTGAGGCTCTTTTGCCTTTTTTCCCCTACTCTTTCTCTGCATTTTTTGATCCTGCATACTTTTTTTTCTTTGACTAAGACAAAAGACGATAAAACAAACAAAACAAACGAAGTTTGTCGTATGCTAACCGACGAGACGTGGCCTGCCGATTGAATATTATCATCAAAAAATGTTCACCCCCTCCCCGCGGGCCTTGAGGCACTTTTGCCGTTTTTTTCTTTCACTCTTTCTCTGCACTTTTTGCTGCTGCATACTTATTTTTTAACTAAGACAAAAGACGATAAAAAACAAAACAAATGGAGCGTGTCGAATGACAACCGGCGAGACGTGGCCTGAAGACTGAATATTATTACCGAAAAATATCCATTCACTCTTTACGAACTTTGAGGCTCTTTTGCCTTTTTTCCCCTACTCTTTCTCTGCATTTTTTGATCCTGCATACTTTTTTTTCTTTAACTAAGACAAAAGACGATAAAACAAACAAAACAAACGAAGTGTGTTGTATGCCAACCGACGAGACGTGGCCTGCCGATTGAATATTATTATCAAAAAATGTTCACCCCCTCTCCGCGGGCCTCGGGGCTCTTATGCATTTTTTTCTCTCACTCTTTCTATGTGCTTTTTGTCTCGAACAAACGGAGTGTGTCGTATGCCAACCGGCGAGAGCGTCGACCACTGATGCGGAAAAAACGTGGTGTATCAATATTTGCAGCTCGCAACATTTGTGGACTATTCAAGAATTTTGTGGATTAATTCGGTTTCAATTTTGGAGTAAAGTGCGAAATATATGTACGCAGCTTTGGGAAGGTCGCGCGCATCTTCGAGCGCGACACGAGCGCTTTGCATAATTTTGAGTCACAGACGGGAAGACGGTTTCTGTCGTCGATTGAATCACACGCGTCGATCACTGTTTTTCCAGACGGCGGATCTTAAAATAGAAAAAAATTGCGATATTGCGAGCACCTCGAGATATTTATCGAGAGTCTTCCGATAATTCGCGTTTTGAAGAATTCGAGACGCGAAACGATTCCTCGTCGTCGCGAACCTTTATTGACGAAACACTCGTTTTCCCAGGTTCGCCGCGGCTGTACGAGCCCAAAATAAATAGAAGCTGAATGCAGAGCTAACGAGGCTCGAATCGCGTCGCGATAAGACGTTATCTTCATGATTTAGTACTTTTGTCCGCGACTTTTGAATGAAGACTTCGTTTAAAAAAATAAATATGAAAATAAAAATAAAAAAAAACAGTCAATGCAGTTCCAACCAAGGAAAAGAGTGAACGACGTCTGCAGGTCCTGCCTAAAATCATGTTAGCCCAGAAACACAACTGGGCATCTGGCCCAGTATTTCCCTCATTAATTTACAAGAGAACCCATTTTTTTCTCGCTCGCGATGACAGACTGTTCAATAAAAAAAAATTAAACAAAACACTCAATGCAATTTCAAGCAAGAAAAAGTGTGGGCGACGTCTGCTGACCCCGCCTAAAACCAGAGCTTGACCCAGGACCAGGCCCAGTTCCAGGGCATCTGGCCCAGTGTTTCACTCAGTAATTTACAACGGAGTCTATTTTATTTTCCCTTTTCTTTTTTTTTTCCCCCGACGATTTAGCGTCGCCGCTCGTTCCATTTTCTGTTTGACGTTGTAAAACTTGTTGACTCGGGACTCTCCGGGTCGTCCCGTGGCTCGCGGACGTCTCGCATGTGTGACGAGAAACAGCGGAGTAAGGACGTGAGAACCGCGCAGTCGGGACGTTTGAGAGGCGCGGGCCTTGTGCTTTTACCCGAACCCGACGATTTTCATTCGGTCCCATCGGGCCCCACCGACCGACGTGGATACACACGGGAGAGGCCCAGGCAGGTCCCCCGTAAACTTGCAGCCCATCGAGGGAGCGGGAGAGAGAGAGAGAGAGGGAAAGCCGGCCGATCGGGACGACGCGCCGAGTGGAGAACACGACAGCGACGGCAACCGCACGCAGAGCCCCACGCACAGCTGCGGTTACACATTTCACGCAATGTGCCGGCCACCTTGCTGCTCCGTAGCCTCTGCTTTTGCTGCAGACTACTTTGCGCTCTCTCGCTCTCTCTCCCGGCCTACCCGTTCCAGGGCCAGAGCTGCCCCGCGGCATTCGCGAGGCTTCAATCGTCCCGAGGGCCCTTCACTTTTTCACACGAATCACCGCGAACGAGAAATCGAACGAGTTTTGGTCAGCCTCGGTGTCCGTTACGAATTATCCCACGATATACGACGCAACTCTCTTCCGATGTAAAAATAAATGAAAACGATAACTACTCTCGCTCGTCGTAACCGCCGAGCGCAACTCTTTGCGAATGCTGAATTTTAATCAACTGCGAGATAAACAAAATTAAGGAGGTTCTGTCGTATAGTCTTTATTTCGCATAAATTCGAGAAAAATGAGAGAGAGAATCGCAAACACTTCTCGATGATATAGGAATCTGAAAAAAATTCATGCACATTAAAAATACTGGAAAGAATAATTTCGCGTGATAATAATTGTAAAATGTTATTAACAAATTGATGAAAAAAAATTGTTCAACAAATTTATCGGAAAAACCATTTTTTTATTTTTTTGATGAAAATTCTGCGTTCGTTTTTCTGAACACGTGTGCATTTTTTCAGATTTTCAAGTTCACCTTGAAATTGGTATTTTTACACACTATAAGCAAATGAAATGAAGACGATACGACGGGACCTCCTTAAGTTACCAAAAAATGTTGTCTTGTTTAACAAGTTTTGCAATTTTACCTGAGACGCAAAAATGATTTATCATCGCTGTTGCCAAAGTGTGAATATATTAATAATTTGAATTTTAATAGACACATTATTATGATGATGATGATGATGATTATTATTATTATAATTATAATTATTATTATTATTATTATTATTTCATTTTTTCACCATATAAAATGGTGTTTCGCGATACTTCAGTCTAACCAGCAATTTTCCTGAAAAATCATTAATTTATGGAAGAATCCGTGCCGAGGCTTAGAATAAAATGCGTCTCGGGAGGTGAAAAAGAAAGAAAAAAAAAAGCCTGCGCGCAGGAAAAACGAGACGCCGATTGCCCGGTTGACAGCGACAGCGCATCAGCAGCACATCAGGTAGCAGCCGGCCGGGCCCTTTGCGATACGCACTCAGGGCACGTAAGACAGAGACTCGTGGCGCGCGGAGACGGCCGGGGGTCCTGCGTGCGCGCGTTCATCCGGTACTCGTTCGCGTGGAATAAATTCAACGCGTCTACGCGCTCGGCCGGGCTCAACGCGCGGTTGGCGTAAGCATCAGCAGCAGCAGCAGCGCGCAGTATTTATACCGGCGTCCATCGCGGAGGAAAAGGAATCGAGGGAATCGCTTCTCGGAATGACAAAACAAAAGTCCGAGGCGCGACGAGACGACGACGACGGCTTCGCGAGTCGATCGCCCGAGCCGAAGGATCTACGACGCGCCGGCGCGATCGACGAGGTGGAGGAAGACGAAAAAAAAAAAAAGAAAAAGGAAAAGGAAAAAGGAAAAAAAAATGGTCGCGTCTAGAAACAAATTTGTTTTGGCCTGCGTCAGTGGCGCGTTGGCTTCTGGACAATAGGGAGATTTACATAAAACATTCCCGGTCGACGAGGGACGCGACGCGCTAACCGATCGCCACCGTCGTCGTCGTCGTCGTCGTAGGTGACGCTCGCTATCGCCGGGAATCGCGTAACAATAATGCTTGGCCGCGAGCGCGCGCATCGGTAGCATCGACGAGCGCGGCGCGAGCGAATTGTTACGGAAAATCCGTTGTATATGTGCGCTATGATCCTGAATAATTCAATAGAAGCCACGCGAAGGCGCTGCCGATGCACCTACGACAGCGCTGGAAAATGCGTGAGCGAGCGACGCCGCGTCTGAATCGCTTTTTTGCGATCCGCCGCTCTCGCGAGTCCTCCCGATGTTTGCGGCGCGGGTATCGAGGAACAAAACGACGAAAAATTATATACGAGCGCGCGTGTCACTCGCCACCGAGGGTCTCGGGTGCGTTAAACTCTCGTCGGCCGGGCAGAGAGAAAGAGAGACTTATATGCGGCCACAACGGGAATCTTAGTGCGTCATTCCGGATTTGAAGCTTTCTTCTTTTTTTTTTTTGGGAGAAATGGAAACAAAATTGCTTTGAAGATCGCTAAGAGGATTCGCGCATCGAAGGAGGAATTTTTCGAGAAAACGTTTACCAGTCTCGTAGTCGTTGATTTTCTGATTTTTGCTTTTTGCTTTTTAAATGTGAGATAAAAATATGTATTTTTGTGACTAATAAACGTTTCGTTCAATTTTTTTCACAATTTTTCGTAAAAATAATTTCAACTGATTTTTCTAGCATTAAAAAATACGTTCCTGATTATAGGTTTAAATAAATCTGAGTTGTGTAATCCAGGACCAAACAATAATTTTGCAGCGGTTATATTTTTCAATCTTCCAACCCGCGAGACGAAAAAAAAAAATAAAAAAAATACAATAATTCCAACCACTGAAATTGGTCTGCGTGGATTTGTCGAAAGCGCCTCTGGATAAGACGTTGGTTTTGTGGATGATGCACAAAACGCTGAGGAGGCGAGGGAGAATAAAGGATGTAGCTGCGCTGGTGCTGCTGTTGATGCCCCTTTTCGTGTTCCATGGGAGAGAAGGAACCTCTGGCGCTGACACGAAACACGCACCGCGCGCTCTGCTCTCCGGCGTCGAGAGACACACACACCGGATGCGGTTCTCTTCTCACCGTTCGCGAACTTCAATCGCGGCTGCACAGCGCGACACAATATGCGGCTCGTCGGTCAACGCGACGACTTCATCGTCGTCCAGCGTGTCGTCTCCCTCCTGCGCGTATCAAAGACGCGCGGAAAAAAGGAAGAAAAAAAAAAAACGTCCACACGACGACGGACGAATAAAGCGTGAAATTTGTCTCGCGAGAAACTTGACCTACGACAAGGCTTCTTGATATCCATAAAACTGCGGAGAAATGGCCTAAGGCTTCTCCCGTCTCCCGGCGTCGGAGCCGAAAGAAAAGAAGCGAAAGACATTCAGAGTGATCCAGGCCTGCAACTTTTGCGGCCGCAGTCGTTTCCATGAACGTCGTTGCTTCACTGCGAATGCACTGAATGTTGAGACACCGAAGAAAGTGAACACCGAACACCGGATGCGGTTCTCGTCAACCAACTTCAATCGACTATGGCCAAAGAAGTCGGCAATAGAAATAGCGATAAAGGAATGAGAAAAAAACGTAGGCGCGAAGCGCGGAAACCCAGCATTTTTCACACTTAGCGGTGAGCAAACAATAGAATTATTTGTTTGCTCGCCGACGGTTGAAATCATTTTTTTTGCGAGAAGAGTGGGATTTTTTTTTGCGTTATCTTTGTAGAATTTTTTACGCTGAAGGAAAAAGCTGTATTTTTCTCGGAATTGGCAGACAATTTTTGAACAGATGGAGAAATAGAAATTACGAAACTTTGAAGGTAAAAAGTATCGTTGTGTTTTGGTGATTTCGGATGTTTGCAAGTAATACAAAAATCCAAAAATGGAAGACGAAAAATTGTCGACTTTCGATTATATGGCTTTAAAAATTAAAAAATTGAGATTTCGGATTCGACGAGGCGTCGACCTTTTCTTTCGGACAGCGAGAGAAAATCCTGGCTCGGTTGATCCAAACGAAAAATAGTCCGCACAATTTGTCCCAGTAGATTTTAACTGGCCTCAATCGGTAGCCGCACGTTGACAGAAAAATCTTCGTCGAAGTTCGTCGAGGATTGAGATTTCGTGTCCCCCTCTGCGGACGGCTCCGGCGCTGTTGATGTGACACGGAACACGCACGGCAGGCGCACCGGATGTAGGCTCAACCCTTCCGTGACGCCGGGACGCGCAGCCCTGCGCGCCCGTCGCGTCCCTACACACCGGGAACGGTCATCAGCTTCTCGTCGTTGTCGTTCTCGTCTCTCGTCGTCGTTTATTATCGTTACTATATCGGCCTTCGAGCCCTTCGGCCTGCGCTCCGTCGTTCACCCGGATTCCTCTTTTTACTGAATATATAATAACCAGGCTCAACCACCGAGGCTTCCACTTTTTTCCCTACTTGTATATATTTTGCATTCCTTCATCCCACCAGCCTCAACATATTAACCTCGATTCCTGTTTTCTGCTGAATATCATCCGGCTCGAACTCGCCAACAAAGTTGAAATTCTGCCTCCCCCCGCGTGAAAACAGAAGCACGCAAAAATAAATTCAACTTTTTCGTCACCAAAACTGTACAAACATATTTTTATTGTTATTTCCACGCCACCGCAAAGATGATGTTGAAGTTTGCATCGTTGGAATGCAACGAAATTCAGAAAAAAAAAAGAATTATAATTAACCCAAATTATAAAATTAGGTATATAAAAAGTCACCAACATCAATTAGTTCATATAATGATTTTTTGTACGTAATTTCATCATTTGGGTTAAATAGAATGAATTTTTTTTTTTCTGAATTTCGTTGCATTCCAACGACGCACAAACTTCAAACATCATCCACAAAGAGCAAAAGAAACTCCTGAAATATGCTCTAACTTTGACGAAATCTGCGCGATGAAGAGAAAATTGGCTGCTCCACGGAAAAAAAAATCAGGTCCTCCAGGAAGGCCGAGTATTTTCCACTTGAATCGATACATCCAGGCTCAGGACCTGAATACGATAATTCGGGATATATGATAATTCGGTGAAATTGAAGTGGCTGTCTCTGTCCCCGGCGGTTAAACGAGAGTGTCACGTACAACCGGCGACCCACACAGCATCGCAGCAGCCGCAGCAGCAGCAGCAGCAGCAGCAGCAAAAGAGTCTGGCACTGGTTCTCGGACTCTGTCTCGCGCTGCGCTCGGCTCGAAGCTGAGAAGGGAAGGCGGGGGCGTTCAGTGGGGGGCCTTAATGAGGATGCTGCTGATTATCCAATTCGTAAATTCTCGCTGTATTTTGATCGCGCTCTCGCTCGTCGAGCCACCGAGCCTGCGGTTGCACACGGCTCGAGAGCTGGTGGTAGTGACCGGTGCTGATGTGTGTGCGCGGTGCGCACGACCAGTAACCAGACCGCCCCGTCTCGTCGTTACCAACGCACTTACTCGTTACACACTCCACGCTCTCTCGTTCAATTCTCCACGGTTACTACAATCGCTCGTACGCGCCGTACGTGCTCCGAGTCCGCACCACGTCTGCCGAGGCGCGCACGTAATCCTGTCGTTTACGCCAATCTTGACGGTTTAAATAGTCCCGCATAGACGACAAGACGAGCAAATCCAAAACTAAACAGGCCGAGCTTTCGATTCGTCTATTGCGCCGTTTTTCATTTTTTTGTTGTTTCTTTTATATATTAAAATTTATTCACAGCTTCATTGAAACGAATTTTGTGAAAAGCCAAATTCGTACTGTTGAAAAAATGGTAAATTGATGAGTTGGGTGGAAAGTTTTTTTATGCGGATACCGCGCGTGTATTGAATCTGTCGGAGTATCTGCAAATTAAAAATTTCCATGCAGTGTTTTAATTTGACAAATTTTTAAGAACGTAAAAAAATGTAATTTAAAATGTACTGTATAGGAAGCTGTTTTGCGGATACCACGTATATAGAATTTATCGAAGTATCTGCAGACGGAAAATTTTCATGTGGTATATTAATATTGCAAATACTTTTAACTGCGTAAAAAAATTTAAATTAATGTACCGGATGGGAAATTTTTTGTATGCGGATACCGCGTATCTTAAATTTGTCGAATTATCTGCTAACGAAAAATTTTCATGTGGTATATTAATTTTGCAAGTACTTTTAACTGCGTGAACAAATTTAAATTAATGTACTGGGCAGGAAGTTTTTTTTGCGTATGCCGCGTGCATTGAATTTATCAAAATATCCATAACAGAAATCTTTCCGTGCGCCGTATTAATATCAAGAATATTTTCAACAACGTAAATTCCTCGCTCTCCGGGATTCCCCGCTCTACCCATATTTTTTCAGAGCCGCGCGATAACTCAATCCAGTTTAGAAAAAACATCTCTATACTTCGTTCGCGGAGCGCCGAGAGGTTTATTTGAGTGCAGTTCTTTATTCGCCGGGGCCCCGGCGAATTTTTGACAAATTCGTCGAAGCCCCGAATAAAAGTTGAATATTATCAGCCAACGAAAGTTTCGATCGTCGCTCCCGCGCGAGTCTCGGTGCCTCCTTTTCGCTTCCCCTCGGCGCACAATTCGCAATGTGTTTGCGATAAAAACGCGTGTCGAACGGCGGGCGTTTTCGTCGCGCTCCAATTTTCCCCGCGTCTTCCTTTTGGTCCCGCGCGATCCGCCGCTCGACTTTGGATGCGAATCAAGAGGAGCAAATCTAAATTTGGATGTGAAAAAGTGCGGCGTGTCTCGGGCCTCGCGCAGGTCGCGTAGACTACTAAACGTGTATTAGCGGAACGGAACGTGCGCCACGCACGATATATTAAATAAGTAGGTAGTCGTCGTCGTCGTCGTCGTAGTCGTAGTCGTCGTGGTCGTCGTCGACAACTCGTATTCCGCTACTTATATACTACACGAACCCGCGGTGTTTGCCCGTCGAGCGAATCGCCGCGCGCTGATATAAAACTCGAGTCGCGTATACACGCGTAGTACGTAAACCGCTTACGCTCGCGGTGTACCAGAGGCTCGTGCGCTCTCGTATTATGCTAACATATATTATCGGGGCCCCCCTGGTTCTGTATGAAATATCGCAGGATCCGACGAGTGAGACGATGCGAGGGTCGTGCGAGAAACCTCCGCCTTATGTCTGTCTGCCTCTTCGTATCTCCTCCTATCGTCTCGCACTTCTTCGTCTTCGTATTTCGAGCAAGCGTATCGCGGTCTCGTGCGTTTTGAGCTGACTCGATTCTGTTACGGAATTCTTTTATTTCTTTTTCTCCCCCCCCCCCCCCCTCCTCTTTCTCTGTTCTTCGCTATCTGCACGCACTATTATAATATGCTTGCTCACGCGTCTCACGCATCATCGCATTTCACTGCACGCGGTGCAAAATATACATTTTTTTGAAGAAAATAATATGTGGTTTTGAGGAAACTGAAGAAATTCATTTTATTCGCGTACTCCGGTTTGAGTTGCGTTCAAAATTTATAATAAGCGAACTTTTTTTCCTGAGTATAAAGCAATTTTTTTGTTTGTTTTTTTATTCTAGAAAATTGAGTTTACATTTTTTGTAATACATTTTTAAGTTGAAAGTAATTTTTTTATCTATAGGAAATTGAGTATCGAATTTTTACAATCTTTACGTTTGTGAGGTAATTGAAGTGGCGATAAACTGAATTAAAATTGTTTCATTTTTTTGTTTTTTCTTCAAAAATATATATTTTACTGCGTTTTTTTTCGTTGTGTAAATAAAGATTTGTACAAAAATGTGATTAATTGTTTATCGAGTACTCACCTAGCGAGCTGTCGGGATCGGAGAGATCGGAGAGGGAGGGCACTTTCCGCATCGACGCGAATCGGCCGGGAAGAGCGGGCACGAGGCCCTCCTCTTCCGCGTCTGACGCGAGCTCCTGCTTCATGTACTTCGCCATCATCATCATAACACCCCCGCCACTGAGGCTGCCGCATCCTCCGATGAGAATCCCAGAAGAGCCTCTCGCATCGCGCTGCAACATCGACAAACAGATAACAAAAAAATTAATATCACTCGTTCGGCCGGTTAAAATGACGAAAGTCCGCGGGGTACACCGTACACCGATTTCTCATCCAGATTACAACTCGACACGATTCTCCTAATTGAGGAAAAAACGTCGGTCGTGTCAGAGTCCGCGATTGCGTCTTACGTTACGAAGTTCGAAGATATCTTTACGAGCGGCTCGAGATATCTTCAAACTTCAATTTACCTTCGGTGCGACGACTTCGTACACGAATTTCTTATCTTCAACGTAATTTCATGATTAATTAACCTCATTTCAAAAATATGCCAAACGTCGAATAATTTGTATATTTCGTCAACCTCAGCACGAGTCAAATTAAATCCAAATTAAATCCAAATTAAATACAAAATAAAATATTCAACTGCATTAACAATTTTTCTCGTAAAAACCTAAACATCTGATGCCAAAAATGAATTTTTCTTCCCAAGCAAAAAAAAACCAAAACGCGGAATTTCTCCCTGAACCAAAAAGTCTCTTCTTTCATTCATCGAACTCGTTCGATGCTCGAGTGAGATAACAGCCGGAGAGACTCGTGTCGCAGTGATTGCCGCAACCGACGGTCGACACAATCCTGCGTTCACGCTGCGTGTATCAGACGTACACAATTTCGAGCGGAGCGAGACGGAGCGACGATTAGAAACTGCAAACTCGTGTGCAGATAAGAGCCCACGGACTCTGCCGCATCGGAGCGAGAAGGAGCGAGAAAGAAGCCGCACGGCTTCTGCGATCCTGAATTGGAGAAGTGGAAGATAGTTCGTAACAGTAGCAGCCGAGCGAGCGGCGGTTGAGTAAAAACCTCGAGGTGGGGAGAAAGAGAGAGAGAGAGAGAGAGACGTGAGTATAATACTTGGCTCAGCAGAAACATGAATGAACCGTGAACCTGCCGAGGAGAAAGAAAGAGGCGACTCCCCCCTCCCCTCCACACCCCTCGCCCGTACCCCCCCCCCCCCCCCCCCACCAGCAAAGAGAAAGAAAGAAAGAGAGACATAAAAATAAATAAAAGAAGTCGAAACGTGTCTGACACAATCGACGAGTCGTATACAACCGAGAGGAGCGAGAAAGGAGGGAAAATGAGCTGAAACGCGAGGAGAGGAGGGGAAGAGGGGGGGGGGGAACGATCGAGAAGAGCAAAGAGGGATCGCTGGCTGCTGCTGTTGCTTGTGTAGCTCGTGCAGCTCGTGGAGATGGCAAAATCAGTCTCGGTGTGCGAGATGCAGTGCTGGGGGGTGTCGAGAAATAAAATAAGAAATAAAAAATGAAAATAAAGGACAGATAGAGAGAGAGACAAGGGGAGGAGGAGAGACGCGATTACGGGTACGACGAGTGCGACGAGGAGAAGCGGGCGAAGCGACACCGGAGGCTTCGCGGAAGTTGGAGCGAGACGGGGCGACGGAAAGGAGAGCGAAGGAGGTGGAGGGCGGACGGCGAGGCAGAAAAGTGAGGCCGTTGCCTCGGGGTTTTTAGCGAGAGCGAGGGAGAAAAAGCTACGTGGCTATCCGGACGACGGCGGCGACGAGGAGGAGAAGAGAGGCGGCTGGCGGCGATGGTGGTGCAGCCGGGAGAAGCTGAATGGGGGGGGGGGGGAGTCGACGGAGTGCGAGTAAGACAGACGGACGAGAGACGACCGCTTGACCTTCATGCGGGCCGCGCGCAACTGAATGAAACGCGCTGCGCCCGACCCGAGTGACGCAACGAGACGCGGCTGCCGCTGCAGTCCCGGCGCGACCGACTCCGACGCCGGGAGGGATGGAGGGACCCGAGAGCCGAATTGTTGTGGTGCGCAGAAAGGCAATAAAATGGGTGGAGAAATGAGAATTTGCAATTTATAAATATTCGACGATTTTTTATTTTTTTATTATTTAATTTTTGTCTTCAAAAGCAAACTAATTATTAATTTAAATTTGGTAAATTATTTTTATTTTGTCTTAAAAAATAAAATGATTACCAAAACAGTGCATCAAAAATGTGGGATAATAAAAGATAATAAAATGTATGGAGACATGAAAATTGGCAATTTATAAATATTCGACGATTTTTTATTTTTTTATTATTTAATTTTTGTCTTCAAAAGCAAACTAATTATGAATTTAAATTTGGTCAATTATTTTTATTTTGTCTGAAAAAATAAACTGATTACCAAAAAAGTGCATCAAAAATGTGAGAAATTCCTGAAGCTGCACTTTGTTTCTAGCTTCGTCAATTTTAAATGTCGAATTTATTAAATGAAATGATCCAATAAACTGATAAGTAAAATGATCTAATCAAATGATTAAATAATTCGGTTGACGTTTAATATACATTCGATGCCGAATACTAACAATCCAGAAACATCTCACAAAAATGTCAGAAAATCGCGATCACTTTAACAATCGGGCGGCAAAAAAAGGATATTTCGACGCATCGGAATATTATTATTCCTGGGGGCGAGAAAACGAGAATAAATATGATCGATCGATCCGCACGTCGGTTTAATTAAATAGAGTCTCTCGGCGCGCTTCCTCGAACAACGATCTCACTGTTACGAGGAGCAACGAGCGACGACGGGGGGCGGGGGGGGGGGGGGGGGGCAGAGCGAAGGAGTCGCCCCGCACAGCCCCCCCGATTATTCCTATATACGCGCGCAGATAAGCGAGTAATCTTTCTCGACGTCGCCGCGACGACTTCTCTCATTCTCTCTCCTTCTCCGTCTGTTCGCAGCGAACGCGGCCGCCGCACCAATCGCGAGTTTCCCCGCGGTTACTCTCGTCCTCGCCACGTGTTACTTTTCACTCGTCTCGCTCGACGCGCGTGCGACGCTCTCGCGGCTCACTGGTGCATCGGGTGCGAGGAAAAATCGGCTTATCTCGTGGAAACGATAAATCCGTGAATTATTACATTCTTGCAGAGTTGAACGCGTTCGAAGCGGCGAGTTCGATACGTTGTAACCATCGAGTTCAATAGGGCATAGCGATTTTTTTTTTTTTTTTTTTTTTTTTTTTTTCGACGCGTAAATTTCGCAACCCACGATCGATTTCTGCATCTCGATGACGTCGGCCGGTGGCCCAACTGTGGGATTTTTTTTATTATCGCTCGAGCGATATTCGCCGGAGTCATATGCGATACCGGGAAGCGGCGGGGATTCTCGGGAATTTTGCGCGAGGGACGTGCGAGAATTTCAAACAAAATCAAACGATACGGGTTGTACGCTGTGATTGTATGTATGTTATAATGCGGCTGCTTGCGAGCCGAAGTCGCGCACGTTTGGCTCCAGCCTCGCGGAATATGCGGCGGTGAGGAAAAAAAAAAGAAAGCGACAGATTATGCTCTTCATGTCCTTCTTCTTTTCGCCTCTTCGTCATCGTCCGTGTATCTTATCGGTCAACAACGTGTCGCACTGTATGACGCGTGGGCGACGTTCGGTCTAACTAGAATCATCCACCCCCCCCCCCCCCCCCACCACCCCCTCCCGCTCCGCTCTTCAACGCTCCGTCCCTCGATCCTCGTATCGCTGAATTCTCGCTCATCTATCTTTACTCCTCGCTCTGTATTCCATTCCATCGCTGATACACACTCGGGTGACCGATGCTCTGACTAAACTTTCCCACTTGAAAAGCCCCTCGCGGAACGGGTCGACAATGCATCATCGCCGTCTGGCCATCAATTCAATTAGCTTTGTTTTCGATCGGCCGACCAAGTGGTTGGCCTGTTTTCAGTTGGACTTTGATGCGTTTTTTATCCGGGCTTTCGATTGGGTGTTGATGGGTTTTTGAAAAATAAAACAAACGAAAAAAAGTCGAGGGTTCGAATCTCCGGATTCACGCGTGAGTAACGCGTAAAAAAAGGGAGCAGATTTTGCCCAACCCGATTTTATGATTTCTGACAAAAAAAAACATCGATTTTTTTTAATCTAGTAACAAAGTGTATTCTGGGGTGGAATATGACGACTTGACGATGATGATATAATCCAAAAGTTGCTATCTTGAAAAAAAAAAAAAAATAAAATAAATAAATAAATAAATTGAGGTAGACAGAAAAAAAATCCGTTTCCATAATTCCCAATTCTAACATTTAAAAAATTCAAGTGTAAGGTAAACGTCCCAGTAATCGACAGTGTACGAGTAATCGACCGTTGTATATTTTGAATATAGATTTTGCTATAGTCAAAGCACATTTTGTTAATTACTGGTACACTGTCGATTACTAGGACGTTTGCCTTATAAATGAAAAAAAAAAAAAAAAAAATCATCTACAAAATCACGCACTCACGCGCAACGGCTCCAAAAATTTCGAAATCACCCGATCGAACTCACACGCACTTGGATATATTTTGAAAACCCTGCCGCCCACGATCGCGCCCACGCGGGGTGCTCGTACACTGGCGCACGCGCTCCTCGTCCTACGAGCGAATTCAATTATCGTGACGAAAGACGCATCGCCTCCTCGTGCGCCGTGCTCTTATATATTATTAGGAATTATGAATGAGGAGCAAAGCGAATCCCCCTCCCCGTTGCAGCGTGTGTCACACCGGCTCGGAAGTGCATTTACTATATTTAACAGTAAATATAAAAATCAAGCTGGCTCGAGGGGAAAACGGAAGTGACGCGCATTTATTCGAAAAGGAGGGGGTGAAGGGGGAGGGGGGTGGGAAATAAAGGAAGCGAGAATCGTCACGGGACGTTGAATAAACAGAAGTAGTAGAGACGTTAAAGCTCAAACGCACCAAGCAGTAAAGTCAGTTAACGCGGGCGTTGACGATTTCCGCGCGAGCTGCGCGAGACGCAGCGGCGAAAAACACCTATAAGCACGCCGTACGCGCCGAGGGCGCGGAGAGAGTCGCATTGTAACGCGCGTTATGGTGGCTTTCGTCGTAACGAGGAGACCGTCCACGTCGTTGCCGTCGCAGCTCTCGGCGCAGGGCTCGTTATGTCACTCGACGGCGGAGACGACGACGGCCGTTGGCTCTCGCACTCCTCACGCATCTCCTCGAATGCCGCTGTATATTAACACGCGATAATCACGGCCGCTTGCATTCAGCGTGTGCTCACGCGTGCAGTGCGACAATGAGATTGTAACGAGACATCTTGTCATCTTCAATGATCGCAGTCGATGAGGTGGAAAAGAGTTTTGAAATAAGCGGGACTTTAGTCGTCTGACGTGACGAGTGAAGTGAGAAACACGATTTTTCGTTTTTTTTTCATCGGAGGTGAGATGAGAAGTATTTTTTTAGCTGTTGGTAAATGTGGTATTTTTATTTCGCTTTAGGTGAAATAAAAAAATAAAATGATGAGAAAGGATTTTTTTTGGATGTTGGTAAATGTGATATTTTTAACTTCGCTTGAGGTGAAATGAACACTAAGAAAGGATTTTTTTAGATGTTGATAAATGTGATATTTTTTCACTTCGCTTGAGGTGAAATGAAAAAATGAACATCGGGAAAGATATTTTTTAGCTGTTGGTAAATCTAATATTTGTGATATATAAATATTGATTTATCGTCACGAAATATAAAATTCACTTGACCGAAAAATGTTCAATAACTTGGCGATAAATGCGAAATATTTGGCTGGCATAAAAAATGCAGTAATAAATCACATTATCAAATTCGTCGTCCCTAAAGTCCGATATGCAACACTGTTTCACTGATCTCGGACGCACCTCGGACACCGAGAGCGCTTCGGCGTTTTACGACGTCTCGCCGTGCGCCAGAACTGGCTGAGCGAACACACACATGTAATAATTGTGCAAGCGTATGTAAGCCGAGCGAGCGTGTGCGGCGATATTGAGTAAGGCGTGTCACGAGAATAGCTTTATTCGCACGTCGTGTGTGCACAGAGTCGAGATATATAATCGTAGTCGAATGATATAGAATTGAAAATAAAAAAATAAAAAAAATGAAAAAGGCGGGCAGTGTGCGAAAGGCGAGGTCGTTGTGCAAACTGAGGACCAACGAAATTGATAAAAAAAAATAAATATATATGCATACGATCAATCGCGTATTTACGTATGTGACGCAGCTTCGAATTTGAGAGTACGAACGAGTCGTCGAAATAATATTCTTCGACGATCGTCGCCGCGTGACTGCACGTCCCGAACGACGACGACGACAGCGGGGATTCCACGTGCCGTGCACGATTTATTATTATTTTTATTACACTACATACGCCGAGCGCGCGTTTCGACGAAGAGGAAAGGCGACGGGGCGAATGAGCGACGGAAAGCCCTTCGCATATCGATAAATGCACATTTTGTCCATACGTTCATCATATCCCAGGTAGGCAGCGTATAGATATAGATATAAGTGTGTGTGTATATATATATTATACGTGCAGCATAAGCGACGAGGCGTCGCGAACGTTCCTGAATACTTAATGCCCTAATGTGCCAGCCGGCAAATGCACGGCGTATAGCCACCGTTCACCTTCTCCTGATTTTATGGACGGTGGCTCACCGAGACTCGCGAAGCGCGTGAAACCACCTATGCAATTGCACAGGAGTCGCAGAAAAATATTTGTTCAGATACATGAAAAAAAAAAAATGAAAACAAAATTATTAATATTGAGTTATGCTGTTTTTTTTTACGAAAAAAAAGTTGTCTTTAATTAATTCCAGAAGAGAAACTGATGAGATTGTAAATAGGATACTAAAACTTAATATTTACTTCATTTTAAAAAATTCATACGCTTCGTTTTTTAATTTTGTATTGAAAAATATATTTGTCGTTAATTAATTTCACGAGAATTGATGGCCACTTTTTTAATGTGTTTTCGAGGTTTTGCCTTTGTTTACAGGTGGAAAATTAGTTCCATTCAAGGCTCATAATATCCGCTGATAATATTTTTCGATCCTGTTGCAATATTTGATGCCGCAAAGCCGAGGAAAAGTTTCTCATGTTACTTCGAATTTTCTCGAGCCCGAGAATATTAATAACCAAAGCCGCGCTCGCTCGTTCGAAGTTGCATCATTCAATCAGCACAAAACATTCAATTACGCAAATCCGTTGAACTCGGCGAGTCAATTGGCGAGCGCGTGGGGCCCCCATGGGAGGCGAAAGTTGAAAATTGATTTTCCCCGCGGTTACCGATACATCGGTTGAGTTAGAACAAGTTGGAACAAAATCGATTTGGCGCGTGGTGGACGCGATGCCTCTCTGTAAATACCGAGGAATCGAGGGCATCCGGTGCTCGAAAACTTCCCGCAACCTGATGGCCGATAATCGAATGACAAGTATTATAATCGATAAACGAGATAATAATCGATAGGGCGAATAAAAAGAAACGAGAGACAAATTGACGATACTATAATTTTTTTCAGATCTTCGATTGGACGTTATTATAATATTTTTACAACAGCGTTCGTGAATGAATTGAAGACTGCAGTAAAAACGGGGATCACTGCGTCTGTTATTATCGTGATGCGCTATTATTATAGTCCAACATGAGTGCAACACGTGCTCGATAATATACGTCAACGGTCTCCTGTCTTCGCAGTCGTCCGATCGGCGAGCTGAACATTCTCGTCAGACACCCAAGTGCAAACCTCCTCCGTCTCGTTTTCTCTCTCTCGCTCTTTCGGCGGCCGCTCGATCGACTCGCGTGTAATAATCGCGCGTACAGCGACCGAGGAGACTGCGACACAGCCAACACCCAGCGCACCACACCGAGCAACATTTTCCAACTCTCCAACTCGAGCCTTTTAGGGCAAGCCAAGCGGTGTGTACTACGTGCGGCATTCTGCGAGCCCCACGAGTCGGTGCAATATTTCGCTACGGTGCCGGTGACAACAAACAACAGGGGGGCGAAATTGTTGGTATTAATTGAGCGAGCTAGCGAAAAATTATTAGAATAGGGGAATTTTTTAAAATTTAAATCAGTCAAATATTTTTGAAAAAAAATGTAATTTATTTCTGTAAAAAAATCAATTTATTTCAATTTATTTCTTCATAGCCAAGAATTATTTTCATTGGGGTTACTGAAAAATGTCATAGAATTAACTTTTTTGCTGTGTAATAATCGTGTTTTTTTATAGTAAATTTAGCTTGAGTATATTTTGAGTAGGATTTAATTCTCGATTCTTATCCTCTCCACGTTCTACTCAACCCGTCGCAAGTCCCATTTATTTTCTCCTTTCGTGCTAAACTGATTTACGAGCAGGGAGAAAAAGAATTCTATTCAATCCGGGAAACTGTCGCTCGAAAAAAAAAAAAAAAAAAAAATAACGCATGAATAAAGGTTTATCGTTCGAGTGCGGGAATAACGCGGCCGCGGAATTTCCTACGAGTGCGCGAAAGCTTTCCGCGTCAATTGCTGTCGGTAGCGGCGATACGTATGTCGGTCTTGGAGTAAAGTACAACGTTCGAGCCGCCGATCCATCCTCGATCTCACACCCACGTTGCAAATTCGTTTCGTTCCTCGCGATCGCGCGAATAAATCGCGCGCGATGCCGCGATTTTTTTTTATTAATGCGTGAGAAAGGCAGCTGTTTACCGCCAGCGAATTCAGCTCGCCACGTGGAAATTTATTCCGAGCCGACCGAGACTCGACCGCGGCGACGATACCGGACGATAAACAATTTTATTAATGCGATGTAAATTGAATGTCGTACATTTTTTTGAGAAGAAAAAAAAACGCGTTCTCTTATTTATTCTCCGGCATCGATTTCGTTCAATAATTCATCAATTTTTTTACCCTCTTCATTCAAAGACGGAGAAACATTCAAGGCTACTGCGAACAACATTTTGCGAAATCTAAGAATAGCTTCAACTGGAAATTGCACACAAATAGCTATTTTTAAAAGTGAAAATAAAATTATTTTGCGAGTAAAATGGCTCGATAAGCGTGTAAATTCCGTCTGCTTATTCAACGCTTCGAAGAAATTTTATATTTTTCACTGGACAACAGCAACTAAATAAATTATCACTTATCGCCAAGCCACGAATTTGAACAATATAGAATTTCTCGTCTCCGGAAAAATCGATTTCTATGATGGGAGATATATAGGTCGCGCGATAAATAATTCAACAGTCATCGTGACTCGATCGCCATCTCCCATTCATCTGCATCTGCCGCTCCGTTCCCCCCCGCAAATGTCTCAGTGCATTTTCCGAATGGAAATATCTATATCTCTGGCGGTTCTATGAATGGCGAAGCTCGCGGACACCGGGAAAGATGTGTACGTTGGGATTTAATTGGCGGACGTCGAGGCAGGTCGCGCGAGCCGCAGTCACCGGGTGTTATCGTAGTAGATCCTGATTATCGATCCCAACCCCAGGGAGGACAAAACACACGGATCCTCGAAGAAATGTATTCCGTCGCGGTGGGCCGAGCGAGTGAGACGCGAGGCAGAAATTTCCGCGGCGTTATTGCCGCAAACCCAATTTAAAACGAGCTCCCGCGGGCGGCGAATATTTTTGGAGCGCATAAAGCGACAACCCATCTCGCGAGCAAACGCGCCAAGTGCACTCCGCCGACTCGGAAATACGGTTATCGGGCGCGCGGGATGAATGGCGATGGACGAATTAAAAGTGTAATTGCGGTGATACAAATCGGGAGACACGATCTTGTGTATATACTTATTTCAAGCGGGCGAACGGCGGAAATGATTTTTATTCTTCTTTCACTCTGTGCAGCGGTATCTAGTGAATTAATTATTCTCGCTGATCGAGTTACGTCGCGGTTTCGCGAAAGATGCGACGGAAATCATTTTTTCACGATCAACTTATCACGCTTTTTGGCTCGATAAAATATTTATGACGGATTCGAGTTAAATACCAAATATTTCGATTTCCTCAATTAATTTTTTGGATGAAAAAAAAAGTATTTATTAACAAAAAAATGCGACTTTTAATAATAATTTTTCAAATATTAAAAGATGTTATAAAAAATAATTCCAATGTTATAAGTTACTAGCAGGTTGTAGTGGCTTCTCTTCGTTATAGAGTTTTGTCTCGAACGCAAAATGAAAATCCAGGATTGGTCGATCGCAAAAAAAGTAACCTCGACTTTAGAGCTGTGACAACTGGGTAAGCGTGCGAAGCGCGCGTACGGGCAGTTTAACATAAATAGCAATTTCTGATTTTGAGGCAGACTTGAATTAATGGGGGGGGGGGGGAGGGGGCAAGGCTTTATTATTTAGGACTTTATTTAAGGGGGCTGGAACAAACAACTTTCGAAAATATATATAAGATAAAGACTAAGTCTACGTAGCAATAATGACGTTGATTTTGCTATCTCGCTTCGAAACACTCGAGGTTCATAATTCGTTTCCTAATGGCCAGTCAAGAGTCAGTGTCAATGGTCATTGAAGTGGAAGACCAGCTATACGAGTGGAAATCCGCAAAGTGTCGAAAAAAAGGACGCGGGGAACAGCAGGTCGCCTTCGGAGTTTCCTTCAAAAAATGATCCGACCGGACGAGAGAGACCAGCACGAGACCAGGAGAGTCGCGGCGGGGTTCGTTTTACGAGTTCCCAAAAGAGGACTTCCGGCCGTCGTCGGCGATGGCCGAGAGTGGTCGCCGGTCACTTTTCTGGGGCGATCGCTCGGTGCGGCGAAGCGCGAGCGCTCCCCGACACTGAGCACCGTCCAGAGTTCCTGTGCAGCAGCCAAGCCACTCGCTCCCCCCTCCCACTCTCGAGCGTCGTCTCGTCTCACGAGTTCCCAGGCTTTTCACCCGACGCGCTGGACAACCAGAGCGGCGAAACCAGCTGCCAAATTTTCAAAAATCCAATTACAACCCAAGTGACAAGCAAAGCGACGCCGTTAATGAGAACGAGGCAGCTGTGAATGATTCACCAAAATCTGTATCAAAATGAAAAAAAAAAAAAAATCTGACATCTGATTTCCTGTTTTCGTTATAAAGTCGATGGAATTAAATTGCACACGTTTTTCTCCTTTTAATTTCATTCGACACTTATTATTGATGAAACTATTTTTGATCTCGTTAATTTTTCTTTAACGTGGACGTTTTATTCGACAGTGATTGTTATAGCTGTACTCTCGGCAATTAAATTTATATTTTTTTTAAGCGTCAAACTCAACCGAGGCTGCCAAGTGCCGACGATTACGGACGAGAGGATCGATCGCGAGTGCACGTCCAGGATGCATCCTTTTCAATTACCAATAATCGTACCAGACAGCCCTTAATTGGGAGCCGAAGGGGCCAAGCCCTCTGCCCTCTTGGCCAGCCGTTTCTTTCTCTTAGTCAGCACTCGTTAGACCCCCTTCTTCGATTTATTTTTCACTTGACTTCCCCTCCCTCCCGGACCTGCTCGTCCTTCTGGCTTTTCCACGGTCCTCCTTCAGCCTCCCTCGGCATCTCCCTCAAACACGTATTTTCCCACCATAGCCCCACTCTGTCTCTCCAATATTTCTCCTAATATGTTTCCCTCGCATCGCCAGAGAACTCGACGGCCCAACGGGAACCTTCGTCCGCGACTCATTCGATTTTCCTAACGACATTCCCGTCGACTCATTGCACAGGAAGAGAGATAAAAACATCGAGACGAGGGCAAACGAAAAAGCGCCGAGTGTTCGGCGCGCCGGATACTCCGCAGGCAAATTAGATTCCTATCCGACCCCAAAGGAAGAATCGAAAGAACGGATGAAAAAAAAAAAAAAAACTAAAACGAACGCGAGAGACGGGAAATGCTTTTTGGCTCCGACGACTCTTTCCTTCCTGATGTCCGTTGGACACGAGCAATTTAGGATGTGAGCGTTTAAAGGGCGAGCCCTGCTGTGACCTTCGGCGTTGACGGGTTTCGCCTCCCTCCGTCTCTCTCTGTACGCCTGAACAATTGGGGAGGCCAATTAGGCCCGACTCGTTCGACTTTCTGAACACTCCTCTGCTTCCTTCCCCCTTCGCCTCGTTGTCCACCGACTTGCAATATTTATATTGCGGTTGCGAATTTTCTTGCCACATTGTCCGGCCTCTCACGACGCTGCCAGTTGGACGGACTTCAACGTGTGAACGTAATGACGAATAATAATAATAATGATAAGCCGCGTGGATATCACGAAGCTCGCGTAAACTTGGTTTTGTCTTCGTGGAACTGCGCGATAGCCTAGGTCAAAATCATGGCCGCGGCGCTGATGATTCAGTGCAGACTTCTTCTGGCATTTAGCTGGCTTAGCTGCGTTACCGAGGCAGAGACTGTACCGCTGCCGCTGCGGCCGCTGGTTGAGGAAGAAGAAAGGGAGGAACGTGTACACTGGCTTCGACAGAAATAGCATCCCTTCCCGCCTCCTCCGCCAACCGCACCGACAACACCAACCCCAGCAGCTCCGCGCAGTTCACCTCGAATCCATCGCTTCTCTCTCGGCACTTTACTATATCATTACTACACCACGTAGCGCGTCGCCCGCGAACTCGTGGAATCGCGAATTCTCGAAATCGTTGCCCTATCGTTATTTGTCCAAGCGAGATAAATTCCGACTGACTCGCTGCTGTTGTAGCCATTGCATAAATCACTCGCAAGACTCGTGTTTCCATTCGAAGGCTAAATTTGTTTTAAGCTCGAAAAAAAAATCGTCCATATGACTCAATTCTTTTCATTTTTTTCGCGTAATCAATATTAAACAGAGAGCAGAATTATTTTCTCGAAATCCAGGCTAGGCGCGAGGATTCAACACTCTTGCGGTATTTCACTCCTGTGGATTCACGTGATACCTATAATTCCAGAAATCGATTTTCCCCGATCGCAATTTACCCAAGCTAAATAAATTCTCCCTCAACGCGTTCCGTTCCAGCTGCACAGCCACTGCGTAAATTATTAGCGAGCATGTTTTGATTCCAGCATTATTTTCAATTCCACGTCCCACTTTTACGCTAGCTGATCATTCATTCTGTTTCCTTGAACCAATAGAAGGTTTCACTTTTCAAAACCTGTGTCGACACAACGAATGGAGAATCCACCGTCCCAATCCACGAGCCGACAAGCAGTCCCCAACGTTGTTGTACACCGAATGTATTACAACGCTCATCAAATTCCACTCGCGTGGCCCGATGTAAGACCGATAATTCCGGAAATCGTTTATTCGTCCGAGTCGAATAAATTCGGTCCGAGCCACGGGGCCCGTAGTCGCCCTCGGGAGGACAAACCGAGTCCAGGGATTCGTGCGGAGCCTGGTAATGACTCTCCTGGCGGGGCCTGTGTCGCGCCCTGTTGCACGAGCAACGAAGGCTCACGCGAGAGGAGCCTGTGTGCTATTGAAGAGAAGCGCTCAGGGACGCGTACGAAAGTGCGTGAGCCGTGAATGCGTGACCGGTAGCTACGCTACACGCGTTGAGTATTATGTACGTTGGGAGAAACAGCGGCGGCTGCGGCGGCGGCGGCGGCGACTCGGGAGTCTTCGGGACGGAGCGAAACATAGGAGTGGGTGTCCGGGGCGTTTGCTTGACGAAGCGGCGAAAGAGCCAGTGCTGCGAGCCACCACTGGCATCATCAGCAGCGGCGCAGCCGAACGCTCGGTCGCTCCTATGCATAACGCCGATTGTAACAGAGCGAGAGGGACGAGTGGGACGGCGCGAACCGAGCGAGCTGTGTGCCGCGGGGGCTCGGGACACGGAGCGAGATCGACGGGGAGACGAGAGACGGGAGCGACGGAGAAGCCGTCTGAAAGAGAACGATGAAAGGAAAGGAGGAAGCGGGAGAGCCGACGGCGCGCGGTCGCGAGCACGAGAGAGAAGGACCGGTGCCGGTTCTACGTTCATTCATGAACGCCCGAGACCGAGGCCGAGGAAACACCCAACTGGCTTGACTCACTCGACGGGCCCTGGACTCGGCGACTCGCGACGATTTACACGACGATTTTTGGGACCGAGGATTGACGATTTTTTTTTTTTTCTCAACTTTCTCCTTTCTAATTGATGCCAGAGATTTTTAGTGGAGGGGTTTTTTTATTCGTTTGAGGAGCTTCGACTGGGGAGATTTATATGTGTTTTTGTTTGCGAAAATAATTAATAATTGGCGAAAAGAATTCGGAAAGGCTTGACCGACGTCCTGGAGAATTCGGAGTTCGGAAGAATTCGGAAAGATTTGACTGAGGTTCTAGAGAATTCGAAGTTCGGAAGAATTCGGAAAGACTTGACCGACGTCCTAGACGTCTGTGAAATTTCACTTCATTTTTTTAAATGACACAAGAAAATTGACAGAAAAAAATCTGTCAGTGGATTTAGCAAATGCTTAGAATTTAGCACGCTAGAGTTTGAGAGAAAAAAATCGTCAGCTCGGAAAAATTGCGGAACTAGCTCAGCGTCAAAATGAGAGAGAGAGAGAAAAAAAAAGATTCCACTCAAGGGCGTTTCAATGAACAGCCCGTGCAGCTCGTTGTCGCTCCGCCGTCCCGCTAATGTACACGCAGTCTGGACGGGTTTCACAAGCCGCAGTCTCAAGTACAGCGCGGGATACTCCCTAAACGGTCGTGACGCGAACTCGAACGTGGACGCACCGCGCGTGACAGTCTCGGCGATCTAACGCGCGTCGAGGCGCGAGCGTCGGTGTGTCCGTTTTCGAGCGAGCGATCGGCCGCTCCACTGTACCAGTGACACTGCGACAGGCCTCGGAGTTTGTGGAAATCCCGGTGTCCAGCACCTGGGCCTCGGGTGAACGGTTAACACGCGACCGCCCGAGTTCCTCGTGTTGGTGCGTTTGCCAGCCATACGAGGAGGTCTGGCTGCTCCGATCCGGCGTGTAACGCAGAACGCACGTTGTACCGTTCGAGCGTGAGTCTCCCATGAGTTTTCACTGCGACGACGACTCCGATCATCGCGAAGATCATGCGATGAATCCAGCGTGAAAATCTACGACTCCAGGGGCTCCGTGAAAATCTACGACGTCGCCTAGTCTCTTCTCCTTTCCTCATTCTCTCGACTTTTCCCTTTTTCTCACTTCCACGCGCGCTAAAAAAGCAAAATGCAAATTAGTTCTCGTTAAAAGCACGTGTTCGTTTAATTTTATAATCGACGAGGTCACTCATTGGCGGACCGGTCGAGTGGCGCGATCTTTGCCTCTCGCGTTGTACACGTTATTCAATTATTTAGTGGAACGACAGCAGCGGCCCCGGGTGTCTCTCTCGCTCTCTCTCTCGCTCGCTTCTCCCTCTCGCTCCGACTCCCCGGCTCGCTGCAGCGACGATGGCTGCTGTACAAACTCGAGAGCACCGCACCAGCCGTCACTGACGTTGTTTGTAATTGAATTCGTTCGGGTTCGAGACACCGCGAGTGCGGTGCACTTTTGTTTCAATGAATTAAACTGATCCCAACTCTGGGCCATTACCGCGCAGGCCTCTCAATCGTTTAGCCGGCGGGGAAACGCGAGCGTCGGTGGCTCTCGCGTCTATCTCTGGTGCGCCCCGGAATTCCTCCCGGCTTTTGACCCGCATTCAATCTGTCTGCTGTGAATTAGTCGGGCGGCGCGATAAATATTTTGATGGTGGAATCAACACGAAGCGTACCTTGAGCGCTCTGTGATCGATGGGGTAGCCCTTCCGGCAGCCTGGACTCTCCTCGTAGAAGTCTTGTTCCTCGTCCCCGTAGTCGTACAGGGAATCGATATCCATATCGTCTGCAACAGAATCACACGTGCGTTAATTTGCGGTGTATTAAAAATATATTCGAGGCGATCGGATGTTATGAAAAACATTATAGTGTGATATATTCAATTCATTTTATATCGGTAAATATAAAATATCAAATTTGAGTAAAACGTAGAAACAAAATCCGATATTACTGAATATAATGACAAATATTAAAAAACCAAGTTGAGAAAAATAAATCTGCTACCACAGGCAAATATTTGGCCGACTAAAAAATCCATTTGTTCTATTAATCAATTAATTATTTTCTTTGGTACGAATAAATTCGCTTTTAAATCTTTTATTCGGCTCCAGGATTTCTTTCTAATACAAAAATTGATCGACGTATATATATATGATATAGATTACAGTTTCGGGTCTTCCTTCTCTGATTTTGCGGTTCGTACGAGGATCTGTCGCGGGCGACGACGTTCAACGACCCGATACACCTCGCTCGTCCTGGGTCGTTTCGCGTCGGAAGAGGCTTTGGGCCTTGTGATGTGCACCCTCCGTACCACTCGACACGCATGCACCGAAAAGGAGTAGCGCGAGGAGAGAGACGAGCGGGGGGAGCAGCGGCGCAGGGGTTTTCAGGAGCCCCCGGGCTTCGGGAGAAGGATCGAGTTACCCAGGCTCCGCGGCGACCCGAGAGACGGCGGAGCGACAGATGGTAGGTGTAAAAGTGCTCCGGACGAGACGAGCGACCGCCTCGGCGAGTCTCACGGCTTCGCGCAGCCACCATCGGGCTCCGCGCGGTCTTTCTCACTCCTCCTCCTCCTCCGCCTCCTCCTTCTCTCCTCTCCGATCTCGTGTGCATCCTCGCTTGTATATTCTCATCGATCAAGGTGAATATTACCGCGATGCAACCCTTCGAGTTCGAGCGGACCTTCGACTCGTCCCACGGACGCCGTTTTACCCCCTTCGGGTCCTCAACCTTCGGGATATTTTCTCAGGCATATTCGGTCCACGAGCGGCTGTCGGGATTTTCTTAATTTGGAGAAAATTCCAGCGGCCTTCGTAAATGTTCAAATGCGAAATGTAAGTCAGTTTGTATGAAACAATTTTTTTTTCTTTGCAAAAAAATATAAAAAATATACTATTCGTTAAATAACTTTTACTTCTGTTTCGAACATATGAAAAAATATTTGTAAGTATTCGAAATTGCGGAAACTGCATTTTTTATAGAATAAAATTAACTATAATCATATCTAAAATTCATTTTTGTTTCATACGAAAAAACCGAAATATCGCAACTAAGATAATTTTAGTTTTGTTGAATTTTATAAGGAACAAAAAAATGTACTGAATGCCGGGAAGTAATTTGCCGAGAAATGTCTCGAGACTCAACCGAACGGCGAGGCGAGGAGGCAAAAGCGACAAATTACGAGCCAAGAGGCGACGAAGAAACTCCGTCCCGTCTTCCTCGATCTGCTTCTCGCGTCGCGACTCGATCTCGGTCGTTCTTCTGGACTTTCCGCAATTGGCGTTTTCGCTGTGTTCTCGTGGCGATGAGTACCGCTAGCCACTCGGGTGCAGCGCGCCGAGTCCCTACAGGCTCCGAGCGAGGCCCTCGGTGGTGGGTGCCATGCACCGCCGGACGACGCGACGAAAAACTCGTACCACCCGTTATAGCGTGCAAAGTGGCTTTCCGATGCGGAGGCCGCGGGAGGGTATCGAGGTTTTGTCGCGGAGAAAAATACGCCGAAGAGCCCGGCACCGAGTCGGCTCGTCCGAGAAAACATACCGGAGTCGTCGGCCTGCATTATTTAAAAAAATATAAATTTATATTTGTATCATTATGATTATTATAGTTATTATTTTTTAACAACTAGCCCATACGGGCACTTTGTGGTTACGCAATTGATGTTACATTGTTTTATTAATTTTTTGCAACCATTTCCCCTTTGTGTTTTTGAAAAATAAAAAAAATAATAAAATAAAAAATCTCGATTTCGTAAAATTTGGAAACCCTATGCTATGCGAAATTTCGTCCTGATTCCGAAAAGCACCGTTAGTTGCCCAAGAAATAAAAAATTCGACAAGAAAAACGTAAAAAAATATTTTTTTATCTCTGGAAATATTAGGCCATACGCTTCGCCCGAACCTCCTTCCCGAAATAACGTCAACAAACCTTGAGACCTCGCACGCCCTCCAAACTATGAAAATACAATAACACGATGGAAACAGCTCGTTGGTTAGCAACGACTGACAGGCAACCCGACAGCCAATCAGAGAACGAATAACACGACAACAACACTTATATTGAAAATGCGAGATATTTTACCCACTGATTTCTTGAAGAGGAATTTTCACGATATTCTTCCGAAGTATTTAAAAAAAAATTATTTCTTTTGTATAAAAACTAATTTGTAAAGCACATAATTGTTGAGATACAGTTGACAAATATTTGTCAAATATTTAAACCCTACGTGACACTCGCGTCGAGACAGCGATCACGATTCCCTCTGATGATCGCAATCGACAACGCGAGGCAAACTTTAATTTACTCCGAGTGTCAGTCGACGTCTAATAACAAAGGTCCCGACAGTCCTCGACATCGCGATCGCTATCGTCCCCGGTTAGGAACTGATAACCGTGATTCCCCTCGTCGTGGCGGACACGACCGACGAGTATTGGAGTCCAATCTCGACGATTGCGATCGCGACGAGTCGTATTGGGCCATCGAGATTATGACGATTTTGAGGAAATTCGCGGTTCCCTCCGCAACTCCACCGACAATACGTTAGCCACGCTCGAATAAATCAGACAGATAAATTTGAAAAATAAAAAAATAAAAGAACGTCACAACTAGTTCGAGTCGGACAAACTGGTTATTACCGATCACGATTATCGCACCTGCTTAATCTCGTGAAATATCTAATCTTGAGGAATTGATATATTTCATTTATACGTCGCGCACGGGAAAATTTATTAACATCGCTCGCGGAGCAACAAACTTTGAATCTCCCGCTCGCTCGTCGCGCTGGTGAAATTTTGTTCCTCCGACTTTTTTCGCGCCTCGTCGCGCCGATGTCGTTGCCTTCCCCGTCGAAGGTTAAGGTGCCTCGAGCGTTTATATAGCACTTGCTCAGCGTTGCGCGAAGCGTCCCTCACCTTCGAGCACAGCCGAACACCTGATTCAACCCGCGGGTCTTATCGAACGATTTCCGAGCAGCTGCCAAATAATTTCTGTTTATGTACGAAACTTTTTTTTGTCGTCATCATTATTTATTTAATTCGTTACACGTGCGTTACGAAATTCGAGAGACGGAGAGAGAGAGGGAGAGATCACCTCGAGCACGAGAGATAAAAAAGTCTGTGCCACGCACTAGGAAGTCAATGAGATAAGGCGAAATACGTAAATCGTCAAATTGTATTTATCGTCGAGTCGATTTTTTTCCCCAAGGTCAGCAGAGTTAGGAAACGCGGGTTCTGGTGTTGTGGACACATAATAGTCGATCCATCAGGGCGACACGCACAATGCGGTATTGTGGCTGCTGGTGGCGAAGTCAATTGCCAAAACGTTCGGGACGTTTGTTCGAGGGCCCCGAGGCGTCGCAGCCTCCGACGAGCCCACGGGGCGAGAGATGAGCCCACGGGGCGAGGGACGAGGATCCCGAGGGTGAGCCGCACCCCTACTGGGTGGCCCTCGCGCTCACCTGCGAACCCCTCGGGGCCTGCTGAACCTGCATCCGGATTTGTCTCGTCGTGTTGGAAGATAAACGAAAAAAAAAAAAGAAAAATCCCAGCACGTGCACGAGTTTTACGAACGAGGGGAAGTTGCGTTTGTCGAATTTTTATTTGAAATTCAATTGAGCGCACTAAAACTTGAGATATTTTTATGATTTAACTACTAAGAAAAGCGGGTATTAATTGACTGCGGCATAATAAAAATAATTGGAATTACCGCTCGAAGAAAATGATAAATTTTTGACGGAATTTATTGTGGATTATTTTTTTATTTATCATTTTTAGAAATTTGTATTCACAGTAGAAAAGTGAATGCATTTTTTTCATCGTGTTGATGAGACTCGTATTTTTAAAAGTGTTTTTAGACCGATAAATGTATTTATTAATTTAATTTAAACTCCGGAAGGCCGAGAAAAAAGTGATGATTTGAAAAGATTTGAATTTTGTGAAAACAGTGATTCCCTTTTGTGGATTAATTTCCTCGGCGCCAACGCTTGAATTAGTTCGGCAAATCCTCCTGGCATCAAATATCGATGCCTCGCACGTGGTCTAATTATACCGGCTTACTCGCGCCGCGATGCAAACCGTGGGATAGAATAATGATAATAACGCGGGAGATACGGCGACGAAGGGACGGGGGGGACATCCCCGTGACCCGACAATCGACCGCGGGATATCTATAACCGACTAGAACAACGACAATGCCGAAGACTTCAGACTTCACTGAAGCATCGATAAAATACACAAATCCAAGCAAAAAGCCTCTAAGCTCCAGAAGAATCCATACCAGATCCTCAACCCAGAAAAAAAATATCACGCTACATTTTTCTTCTGTTGAAAAATCGTGTTTAAAAACTACTTCGCACTGCGTGACATTTCGTTGCAGTCAAATAAATATTTCTTCTCATCAAAATATATTTAATAACTTGAATTTAAATTCAATGATAAAACGGCGAGACATTTTTTTCCCCATGCTTTGAGAATCTTAGCGAGATGAAATTCCGAAAACGTGGAAGAAGAAGAGAGGAAGAAGATGCCAGACGACGAGCGCGAGGATCGAAACTCGTGGGATCGACTTGTCCAGGATTATTCGGCCGAGAACGTATCCACGATACGAGCGTAGGGTGAACGTCTCGGTGTCTGGGCACCCCAAGCGGCTGGTGCGAAGCTTCACCTGTCGACCCCTGCACCATTTTCCCCCCCGGCCGATCAGTTCCGATATAGCCTTACGCTGCACTATAATACACACTGCGTGTATAGTATTTATAACCGAACGTCCGGGGCAGGTAGCTCAGCCCACGCTCTCTATCTGCCTCTCGCTCTCCCTCGCCAACTTCTTTTCCACAAACCCGGTGGGTATAATGGTGCCACGCACTTTTGGATATCCAGGTAGATCGATCCTTCCTCATTCTATTCCCGTCGATGCAATTTATATCTCGCGCACGACTTTCATTTTGTTTTCTTCCCGAGATCATCTACGGATTCCTCGAATCACGTTTCGTTGCAGCGCGGACGGTATTTCCGTGATATTCGCGTGGCTGCCTTCTGCGATTGGCCGCCCGGATAAGGGAAACCGGGGACGGGAAACCGGGAGGAAATTACGAAGGGACCGCCCTTTGTGTATTTCGGAAGTGAAGATTTATGACGGTAGCAATTTGTCTCCGGAGCTCGAGAATGGAAGCAACGTGATTGTAATAATAATAGAACAGGATTTACACTGTTATAAATTTGTAATCAATTTTGTAAATCATTTTTTTTTTCGTTCTCTAGGATTTGTTCACCTCCACTACAAAATTATTGCCTTTACAACTTTGTGCTACTGCTTAGATTTGTTTAATGAAAAATTGGTAAGCTCAATGATTTTTATGGACATTCAGGTAAACTTTATCTAATATCGAAATGAAATTGCGATTGCCTGAAAGAATTTTGCCTCGGAGGTCATTAAAGGGTTCGTTGGCTCCGGTGTATTGAGCAATAAGGATGATCGGGCTGGAAGTTGGTTAGTTTTGCGGCAGGTAGTTGAGATAAGAGAAAGCTCGGGACACGAAAACGAGGGAAAATATCGAGAGAAGGATATCCACTTTGGCCCGAGCAAACTGCTGTTTACACGTTGCAAGGCAGGACCCAAGAGGCAGCGAAGGGACGAGAGAAAAAAAAACGAGACCCTTGACGTAAAACAAGATCGCCAGATACCGATGACCTGGAGGACGGGCGACGCTTGTGCCAGGGCGAGGGACATTTTCCATCAGAACCTTCACTTCCGTATCTCTTTCGAATCGCTTGTCGTCAACGTTTTCCGAATGCCAAGTGCACTTTTGCGGAGGGGGGAAAAGAGCGACAAGTGAACAGTCACACAGCCCTCTGGACAACACGTGGACGCTCGTGACTCTTCGACGACCCAAAACTCGAGACCCCCTAGAGTTACACTCGAGACTTGACTGCTGATTTTTTCTCCCACGATTCACGAGCAGGAGAAATTCGAGAAATTCAGCATTGGTAAAAATAGTCATGCGAAGTGCATCAATTTGATGCAGTCCCAAATCTTTCGAGTTCAAACATCACAGATGTTGAAAGCCAGCTACAATTTTTTTCTCGAATTTCATTATATAAATTTAACGTCTATTAAATGTGATTTATGCCACCGTCACAGAAATATGTGGAAATTACTGAAGCAAACGTGCAACAGTCTGTCAAGCATTCGTTCCCGGTGCATCAGAAGCGAATTTTCCCCGCTCGGTATTTCCAGCCGAAAAATGCAGGTCCGAGCGCTGACCTTCGACACGACCGGGTAATTGATTCATCCCGGGAGTTTCTCTCGAAATTGTCCTGCAGGGTCGCGGGCCCATATCGTTCGTTCACGGGCATAGGGGTCGCCCGAGTTTTCTCGAGAATTTTTCAATCCCGAGCGTTGAAAATTGAGACTCGAGGCACGACGGCCAAGGAGAGTCCACGAGAGACGAGACGTTCGAAAGATTCTGGAGTGTCTATTGTTTCAGGCGTCCCGCAAGATGCTCCGAACCAGGGGCAACATAATATCCCTCGTCTCAGGAAGGCGCAACCGTCCGGTTTCCAGATGCGGGTTGAGCGTGTCCTCCTTCTCCCTTGTCCCCCGTGGCTCATCTCGTTACAGTGTCTCATCCATCCTCCCGAGTCTCAAATTTTACTCAACCCACCCCTCACCCCTATGAATCCACGAGGGCGCCTCGATTTCGCCCGCACATCGACGACAGAAATCCCTCCCCCCGGCCTTTTTGCCCCAGCCATAAAACAGCAAAATCAGCGAAACGCTAAAAAAAATCGCTTTCCCTGCCCGACAATTCGTTAACCCTGCCCAAGTGGCATCAGGGTCGCTGCATATTTTGCCCCTGTGCAAAGGCTTCCCCTACCATCGTGCCCAAAATACGAAATTCAGGGACAGAAAGGGAACCATCGGGAGAATTCTGCACGTGTGTCTATTGGACTCGGAGGTTGGAGGTGCGGACAACACAGTAGCAGAGGAGAAAGAAGAAGAAGAAGAAGAAGAAGAAGAAGAAGAAGAAGAAGAAGAAGAAGAAGAAGAAGAAATAGAAACTGGAGGGGTTTTCGCTTCCACACTGTCCCGCTTCGACTCGACTTCTTCTCTCCCTCTTTCGCTCAGCTGAGCATCCTTCGTCCTCGTCTTTCTCTTTCTGTCCCTTCCGCCCCTTCCTTCTTGCCGGTCGTCCCGGCCCTCGGACACAGACTCTCGCGTTTCTACCTCCTTCCCTCTCTCTCTCTCTCTCTCTGGTTCCCTATCGTCTCCTTCGCTCCACCAGCTCCGTCTCCGTCTCGCCGGGGCCATAACCGACTACGTAGCCGCCACCGCTCCTCGTGGATCCGAGCTGGCCGAGCGAGAGAGGCCTCTTCTTCGCTTTGCTATGGCCAACTCTATCCGGGGCAAGCCCCGCGGCGTTGCCATGCCGGGGTCCGAGATCCCGAGAAACTGTACAAAAACCACCCGGCCCCCACCGACGCACCCACACGCGTACGACTCGGTGGAAGGAGGCAGCAGCAGCAGCAGCAGCAGCAACGGCGGCGGCAGCAGTTTCGTTATTTCTTCTCTTTCCTCCTCTTCCTCTTCGTTTTTTCTCCCGCTCTTCCGTCTTTCTCTGGGGCATCGAGTTCTTTCCGTTGTTGTTGCTTCCCAAATTGCAGGCTGCGTCCCATGCGACGAGCACCCTGTCGCCTCGACGTTCCTCGGGCTTCCCTTGACTCTGAACCTGCGAAAAATATGCCGTTGAGACACACGCGTTTCAATCTATTTTTCCTCATCGCGCCGCGGTTCGATATACCAGTCGAATACTTCGCACCGTTGAGAGCCGGATTCCGACACACGCGGCGAAATTTCGTCGTAGCGTCCGATAGCGACGAATCGAACGGCGCGACGGGGTCCGACGATCGGGGGTCCTCGGTCCTCTTATCGCGTTGCGTGATAAACGTTGTAATTTATGTTTCGACGGGGGCGATAATTGGGTGACGGTCTGCGATGTAGATTTTCAGATTCTACTGCGGGCGACACACGGAGAGGAGGATTGAGAAATGTTTTTCAATTGTTCGCTGGTGTTGCAATTTGAAAAAAATAAGAGAAAAATAAATAAATGGCTCGCCCGGGGAATTTATGAGAATGATGAGGAATATGATTGATAATTTTGATAAGATATTTTGATGTTGAGAAAAAAAATGGTTACTGGTTAATAAACCGAGACTGCAAGATTTTATGCATAAACCAGTGTATTAAATTGTAGTGTGACGTGAAATTAATGTACGTCAAACTTAATGTCAAATGCACGTGAAATTTAGGTCACACTCATATAGTAAATTTATACAAGTTCACGCGTAAAAAAGTTCCGCTATCGCTACACAGTAAGAATTCCAAATATTTTCAGTGTGGATATTGCACGATCTGGCGGATTCTCGCGTTGTTTGCACATACGACGATGCGCGCTAGAGCCGAAGACTTGTTTATCAAAGACCCGAACTTTTTTTTATGAATTAACCAGTACGTTGAATTGACGCGCGACCCAAAATTAATGTACGTATTTACATACTTGTGTATCGAACTTGCACCAGTTTACGCACGAAAAATTCCACTATCGTTTGCCGAAAATTTCCAAATATTTTCGGCGTGGATCTGAGTGATCTTCGCGTTTTTTACACACGCGCCGATTCGAACTGGTGAGCCAAAGACTTATTTATTGAAAGCCCACGTTTTTATTGATAAAAACGTGGGCGTGATAAACCTGAATTAATTTATAAATTAAATTTACTAAAGTTTTGTGACGTAACATCAATATACCAATATAACGCCCGCCTTAATGTAAAAAATACTTAATTCTGCATCATTACGTAAATTTAATACCCCAGTTTTCGAATAAAAATTTAATCTATCAATAAATACGTGAAATGAATATAAGCCAAGATCAATGCCAGACTTCAATTTCACCTCAATATTCGACATTAAATCTACACCAGTTTACGCGAAAACAAAAAAACAAAAACAAAAAATCCCAAATATTTTCAACATGAATATTACGAGACCGTCGGTCTCGTTGCCCGCAGACGCGGGCGATCCGAACTGGAGCTGAGGACTCATTTATTAGAGGCCCGCGTTTGACCTCGAATCGCTTTACGGTGAGACGTCCTCGCGCGATTATTTATACGAGCGTAGTTACGAGATATATATTGGGAAGCGTCGGAGAGGAGGAGGAGGAGGAGGTGGGGGGGGAAGGCGGGGAGGGTGGAGTTAGCGGGAAAGAAACAAGGGCCATGAGTAATAACTCCCGGGTATAGCATAATTGATCGTAACCGGCGCTAGTAAGAGAGTCTTCAACCCCCCCTCCCCGCGCCTTACGTAACGACAAACTTTCTTCGAGTCGCGATACAATAGCCAACTCGCCAGCCATTGACGCTCTCGCCTATCGACGAGGTAACACAATACGCGGCTGACTTATTGCTGATGCGTCGACATATCCCGCCGCATAATAGACTCGGTGTAATGCGATACAAGGCGAGCAGCTATCGGCGAACCGACGTAAACTCGTGTTCCGAGACGTTAAACGACGCTTTTTCGAGTATATTTCGGACGAACGGCGGCTCTCGCGGCGACCAGCGGTATTAATATTGTTGCGCCGAACTCACGACTCGCTTTGTTCGGTGTGAAACGGACGTTGCGAATTTTCATCTCCGCTGTGGCTCGACGCGACGACGACTCGCGGCTGTATTCAGGGTGTCCAACGAGTCGCGAGCGACGCCGGCTGACTCGATCCGTGGGCGTTGATTTTCCGTAAAACTTGCACTTCGTTTGTTACACCCGAGGAATGAAACGACGAAATTTGCCTTCGACTGTTCTGTACGCGTCGAGACACTCGCCGCGATCGTCGGGACATCCAAGTGCGAGTGAGACAGAGAAGACTCGACCCGTAGGCGTTGATTTCGTGTACAACTTGCACTTCACTTTTTTCCGGAGGAACAAAAAGTCGTCGGTTCCCCTCCGCTTGTTTGTGCAGGCGATGTGACTCGCCGCGAACGTCGGTAGAACCAACTGCGGGTGAGACTCAGGGTCTCGATCAGTAGGCGTTGACTTCATGCAAATCCTGCACTTCGTTTGTCACGCGAGAGACAAACAGTTCGAAGTTTCCTCCCGGCTTGTCCGTAACGTGTAAGAACTTCGAAGTGACTCGCTGCAATCGTCAGTGTAACCAACGTTGCGCGCGAGAAGCTGAGGGACGCGATTAGTAGGCGTTAATTCACCGTAAAACTCGTCGCGTCGTGATTCGTTTGCTTCCTGATAAAAAAGCATTCGAAGTTTCTTGTTTACACGTAACGCGACTCGTTGTAAACCGTCGGTACGACCAACAACGTCGCAAGAGATAAGCCGGGAGACTCGATCGGTAGGCATTAATTAATTTCACGCGAAACTTGTGGCTTCGTCCGCTTCCTGAGAAAAAAAGCATCCGAAATTTCTCGGATGTAAGTAACGTGACTCGCTGCAACAGTCAGTACGACCAACGTTTCGAGCGATAAGCCGGGAGACTCAGTCAGTAGCCGTTAATTCATTTGATACGAAAAATGCACTTCGTTTGTTTCCTGAAAAAAAGCGTCCGAAATTTCTCGGATGTAAGTAACGCGACTCGCAGCAACAGTCAGTAAGACCAACGTTGCGAGCGATAAGCCGGGAGATTCAGTCAGTAACCGTTAACTAATTTGATATGAAACTTCCACTTCGTTTGTTTCCTAAAAAAAAAGCATTAAAAAAATTCTTGTTTACAAGTAACGCGACTCGCTGCAACAGTCAGTAAGACCAACGTTGCGAGCGATAAGCCGGGAGATTCAGTCAGTAACCGTTAACTAATTTGATATGAAACTTCCACTTCGTTTGTTTCCTAAAAAAAAGCATTACAAAAATTCTTGTTTACAAGTAACGCGACTCGCAGCAACAGTCAGTAAGACCAACGTTGCGAGCGATAAGCCGGGAGACTCAGTCAGTAACCGTTAACTAATTTGATATGAAACTTCCACTTCGTTTGTTTCCTAAAAGAAAGCATTAAAAAAATTCTTGTTTACAAGTAACGCAACTCGCTGCAACAGTCAGTACGACCAACGTCGGGAGCGCGAGGCCGGGAGTTACTCGATCCGTAGGCGCGCAGCGGTTTCCTCGTCGATCTCTCTCCCGTGTGGATCATCCCGCGCTACGCGCAACGAAATTACCACGCTCTTTCCACAGTCAAAACAAATATAGGACTGTCTCTCGGGCGTAGGCAACGCGCGAGTTGCCGCCTCTCCCGCGACTGCCCGCAACGAGTTTCGCAACGTAACGCACGTCTCTCTTTCTCTCTGTCTCTCCCTCTCTCTCTCTCTCTCTTGGACACAGCGTCATTGTCCGTGTGTGTTTCTCGGTAAAACGCTCGAACGAGGAATCATAGCCTGTGTACGGCGCTTTTTTTTTCTTCTACTCCTCTTCCACGTATGATAATGTCACGCTGGTAAGCAAACCGCGCAGTCACGCGCACCACGAGAATGACACGGTGATAGTCTCGGCGCAGGGCGAACGGAGTGTCCAACCCGCGAGGGTTGCCCGCAGTTGGCGCGAACGCCAGAGGTTAAGTGCGGAATATAACGTGGATGGCGGTGAGTAGTCGGCTATATACTATAAATACCTGCGGTGTCGTGGGAGGCCTCCTAGCTTGATTGTAAAACAATGTTAAACAACCGATACGTCGCACGATCAAAACTCACACTGAACTTCGGACAATATATATATATACAGATATATATTTATCGATGCACCAACAATTGTATTATTTATTATTATTATTATTATTATTATTATTATGACGATAAAAACAACGAAATAATCACGTGTCGAACTGTCGGGCACCAGCACATCGGCAGCACACTACGCGGTGCACCCGTACACAATACAGATTACAAATTAAATATTGTGGCTGCGTCCCGGAGGTTCATGAATGAAACTAAGAACGGGTCCTCGTCTCCCCCGTCAAACCGCTCACTGCCATCAATTGGCCGAATCTACGCCGGGAACGAGACCGATTGGTCGACCCTCACACTACGTTCTCGGTGAAAATACCGAGTGGCCGGTGTGGTGGGGACTTTTTGGCCACTATTGGCCGTCGCGCGACTCCTCGTGGAGCGCAGGGCTGGCAATTGCTTCGTCTCGCTGGTCGAACGATACGTGGAATTTATCCCGCGATCGCGGCGATGTTGCTCGTTGTAATTCATTTCTGCTATTGAAACGTTCGAGAAGTTATCATTTTTTCGAATTAATCTGACCTTTTTACGCTGCAACTTGGGTTTTGCCGCTTCGGAAAAGTTTGAAAGATATTTTGCGGGTTGGCAGCATTGAGGATTTCAAAAGTACTACGTGATCCAGCGCACCGATGGACAGACGCTTAATTAGGCCGAATAAATGATAGTTTGCCTTGGGAACAATTCGCTAATTATTGTGAGACGAGGAAATAATTTATCAGGCAAACGCACACGCGTTGGTGGGACGCGAAAGCCGATCAATATCTCGCCCACTCGCGTAGTACTTCGATCACTTTTCTGTCAGCCATATTCGTCGACAGCAGCTGATTGGAATATCTGCTCCGGCTAAAACGTAAGAACATTTCTGACTAACGCGTAGCTGTTCGTTCGGTAATTGCAACGTCAAGTCAATCGCTCTCGCGTTGACAGACAGCGGAATCGTTTTTTCATCGTTTTGTCATTCGCGAATCACACTTTGTCCAGTAACCTCAACACGCGCCGCGGCTCGATACTTTTATTACATAATATTGCGATTTACGGGAGTCCGGGGACGTAATTATCAGATTGTTAACGTTATTTTCTCGTTCAGACAACCATGCTGACCCCACGCATTGTCAGTGGCATTCCCAAAGTCATCAGGCGCAACATCGGCATCGCTGCTCCTGCGCTCCAAAAAGTCAGCGATCCGATTCAGCAATTGTTTCTCGACAAGATTCGTGAATACAAGTCCAAGAGTGTGTGAGTATCACTGTGAAAAACTGATTTCTGTATCACACAGACTTGTGGATTTCACGTTTGTTCGCTTTGATTCAGAGACGGAAAGATGGTGGATCCCACGCCCGAAATTGAGAAGGAGTGCAAGTCCGAGTTGGAGAAACTCGCTACCCAATATGGAGGCGGTCCTGGCGTTGATATGACCGCCTTCCCTACATTCAAATTCACTGGTACATATATTTCATATATTTTTTAGCTTGTCCAAATCAGCATGAAAAATTGCAACCTCATCTGCTTCGAGATGTTTCATATTTAAAAGAACATTAAAAGAAAAAACGAGATTTAATGCCACTACACTGTGAACTGGCAAAATCTCAATTCACTTTTCTCTGCTGACTGCATGCGACGGAAATAACGTGCGACTTTTTTCGTTTTTCAGACCCGAAAATCTCGGTCGACGGAGAAGCGAAGTGAAGCCCTTGATGTACAAATAGTGTAGAGCATTTACAAACTAAACCTCTGTAAGCTCCGGTCGCGGGGAAAATACCACGGCGGATACTGTTAATAATCCTAAGCTGAAGTAAAGGAAAAAAAAAGTTTCAAAAACACGATCGAAATTCTGGAATAATTTATTTGGTAAAAAAACAGCGCAGTACGATTGATTCGCGAGGGTCGGGCCGGCAATTGGCCGGAATTCAGTCGACGAGCCGGGTGCTCTTTATGGCGTCGGTCAGAACGTTCATGCGACACTTTTTCGCTATAGACTTGAGTATCTTGACGCACTGCAGGATCCCCACCCGACTAATGGTGGTGCGGAATTCGCCGGAACACGTGCAGAGGTCTTTGACGTTGTCCTGCTTGATCGCCAGGCACTTTTGGCACTGCAGGTCCTGCAGCATGTAGCCCATACTCTTTCTGTACAAAGTCTCCACCAGCGCGAACTCTATCTCGGCATTCTCGTAATTCACGTTGCACACCGGGCACATCCACGAGTATCTGCAAGATAAATTGCAATTCAACACACTTCGCAACGCGTCGAGACAACAGCGATCCCGATTTTGCTCGATTTCCGATACTCACATTCCATCGTCTATAGACACAAAAGTGTCCTTGCAAAGATCGATGTCCCTCGTGTGATTGCAAGCCTTGCAAATGACTTCCGGCAGAACGAACGATATGCACGGATCCTTCCAGTTGGCTTTGTCGCTGAAGCTCCCGACGTTTATCAGACGCAAGAGATTCTTCTGAAGATCGTAAACTTCGTCCTCCATCTCTTTGTCCAGCGACAGAATCTGAAAATAAATTTATTATTTATTTATTTGTTTTTATTTTTAATTTTAATTTTTAAAAAAATTTTTAATTAATGTGGGCGGATCGAGTCAAAAGGCATCCGTGTATCATTCGATAATGGTACCTTGCAGACGGCTTTTATGAACTCCAAAGCCGGATTTATCCTCTTGCTGTCCGCGCCTCCCAGATCCAAGTTCGGGTTATCCTCGAACGTGAGCGTTTTCTCGGGCAGCAATTTGTGGATCTTCTGCACGATTTGAAACAGCTTTTGCGACATTTCCCCGGCGATGAGCTTCTTGGCGAATTCAGCGGTGTCTTTATGCGCCCCGAGCCCAAGTGGCACCGTCATCGTTTGACTGAGGCTGCTGTTTCTTCGCTTCCTCGGCGCGGGCGTCAATCCGTGCGGCTCGTTCTCCTTCAGGTACTGATGAATGGCGATTATGTAGCCGGCGATCACGGTGCTGAAGTGAGCCTGGCAATAAGCCTCCTCCGGCAGAGCCTCCATCAGATTCCAGTTCATAACAACTTCGGGCACATCGTCCTCCTCCTCGTCCTCCGCCTCGTCGTTCTCGTCGCGCGGATTCTTCGCCAGAATCCCCGCGTGATTCGGCAGATCCAGCCACACGAGATACTCCCAGCTCTTCTCGTAAGTTATCTCGATACTGTGAAACAGCTCCTTGTTCTTTATCGCCTGCACCGCGTACTCGATGTGTCCCATTCCCACGTCGAGGGTCATTTTCTTCGTGCAAATTATAATCTTATTGAAATTCGCGAAGACGATCGTCGCGTGAAGATTCATGAACTCGGCGACCAGCTGTATGAACATCTTCTTCATGTAATTGTAGAGAGTACGACGAAGCGCCGGGTCGTAGAGCAGAGCGTTGGGCGACCGAAGCCACCGATAAAAGTGCATCAGCTGATAATCCGCGTAGACGTTTTTGTGAACGGAAACGTCTCTCACCCAGGTGTTCACCATGCTTCGCAGTACCTTAAAAGCCGCGCTGCAGAGCGCAGTCTCGTCGTAGCTGGGAATCGTCGCGGTGCTCGACTCGCCCGTCACCATTTCCTGAAGCGACGCCTGCGGCACGTTGTGAAAAGCGACGAAGTTGCTCGTCCCGTCGATGTCGTTCACGTGATGCGACTGCAGTATCGTGTTTACCGCGAGACTCTCGATCTCCAGCTCGATGCAGACGCTCGAGTAAGTCCCGGGATAATTGATCGTGCAGTTGGCGCTCTCCTCGAAATCCGTGAGCAGCCGATTGTCGTCGTTCTCGCTGCCGCCCAAGTCGGGCGTCTCGGTCGACGACCACCACAGAACGAAATTGTGCTTCTGCAAGTTCCTCGCGTAGAAGAGATCGGCGCCGAATATCGTGGGATCGGCGGGAATATTGCCGATCGGGGCGTGAAAGTAACGGCACTGCTGAGCCATCAGATCGAGGACCTTCTCGCTATTAAGATAGTGTCGCACCATCGTCGTCGCCCCGACCTTCTGCCAGTCGAGAGTGTTCAGCTGATTGTCGACGTCCTGCACGCGGGTGTTGATGATCGGGAAATCGTTGAGCAACGGCATCGAGCTCGTCAACTCCGCGACTTCCATGGCCGTCTGCACGGCGAGCATCGTCGCGCCCTTCATCTCGTTCTTGTAGGCCTTCAGCGAGGCTTGGAGCGAGCGGCAGACCTGCTGAAAGCTCGTCTCGACCCTCACGTCGAAGTGAAACTCCTCGGGTATGTTCCTCAAACGTCCGTCCTGGTATTTTTCCAGAGCGGCGGCCCGCTCATTCGCGTAAAGCGCGTTCATCCCCGGCATCTGATTCGTTCGCACGGTGTCGAGGACGTAAATGTGGGCGCGTTTGCTCGGCCCGAGGAAAAGGCCCCATATCGCTCGCTGATGATTCGACGACCAGTGATGATAGAGAAAAATGTGCTTTATCGCGCCGCGCTTCTCGAGATACGGCTGCACGGCGATGCTCTTGAATACCAACTGATCGAGGGCGAAGGTGTCCGCGCCGTCGGTCATGTTCTTCGCCTGCGACGAGTCGACCATGCAGACGCAGCCGAGCTGAAGTATCGCCCGAAACTCGAGCGACATCTGCGTCTCGTAGATACCCTCGATGTCGGGATTGCTCAGCTGACCCGCGAGCACCTGACGATGCGCCCTGTAGTGACTCTCGGGAATCGTGTACTGATAGAGATGGTAGACCGGACGCGAGCGCGGCAAAATCCTCGCGCACTTCTTCCACATGTCCTCGGGCCTCGGCTCGCCGCGCTGGGTTCGCGTGTTCACGAAGAATATCCGCGGCACCGTGAGTCGCAGCTGGTGGAGCTCCTGATCGACGAGCGCCCACAGACGGAACATCCCCGCCTCGTTCGTCTCGGCGATCTGGATTATCTGCCAGGGCGTGTCGAGCAACTTGCGCTGCGAGCGCTTGAGAAAACCGCTGAGCGTGTTCAAGTTGGGATTTCGCACGACACCGCGATTCGTGTCCTCGCGATCGTCGCTGCCGGTTCGGCTGCGCTTGTTGCGCCTACGAAGACCCCGTTGAAGCGCCTGGTGAGCCCATTTTTTCTTGTGATACTCCAGCCACAATTGTCGCTCCTCCGTCGTCGTGCCCATCGGCGGCGGTGGGCCGAGAACCTCGCGCCAGCTTTTACTCGCGTTTGCGTCTTCCTCGTCCGTCGAGGCTCCGCGCTTTCGCTTCGTCACGGTCACCGTCGGCCGCTTGAAGACCGAGGATTCGCCGGCGCTGTCCTCGATATCGCGAATCTCCATCGAATCGTTGTTGCCCTCGTTGTCCCGGTTATCCTCGTTATCCCGGTTGTCCTCGTTCTCGTCGCTGTCGCTCTCCGGTTGCGGCGGCCTCTCCACCACGCTGAACATATCCGTGATGCGGCGCTGCTTCTTCGAGTCGTTTTTCTCCAGCAACGTCTTGTGCAGCCAGTCCGGATGTTTCACTCTCGGCACCGGATTCGGCACGCCCTGCATCGCCGCCGGAATCGTTATGATCTTCTGTATCGTACTGCCGAGGCGCTCGATGTAGTAGCCCCAGTCGAGAATGTCCCTTATGTCGAAGCTCTGCAGTCCGGAGTCCTTGAGCCACTTTCGCAGGTAATGCTGCTTCAGGCTCGGCTCGGATTGAAATATCGCCAGAGGAATCGCTCGCTCGGTGACCGGGGCGCCCTGCGGCTTCCTGGATATCACGAATTTGCACGCCAGACCCGCGTCCTTCACCATGTCTTTGCCCAGGAACTCGGCGAGCCTCTTGGCCGTGGAGATCGAGGTCGACTTTTGCGCTCCGTACTCCTCCAACTTTCGCGACATCGATTTGTTCTCGGAAATCAGTTCGAAGAGATCCGAGTCGGGTATATCGGCGCCCTTGCTGTACAGGACGTCGAGCCAGTAGTCCGCGACTTTGGCCACGGATTTGTAACACTCCTCGAGGGTTTTTCCCTTGAGGAAGGACTCGAACACGGAGGACTGAAAGATCTTGATAAGCTGAAGCTCGCCCCGTCGCTTCACCTCGAATCCCTTGAGCTCCGCGAGAGAACCGTCGAAGTTGAATACCGCGTAGCGCTTTTTCAGCTTCTTGCCCTCCTCCTTCGCCGCCGGCAGAACCATCGCGAGATACGGCCCGTCGACCTCGAAGAATATCGAGTTCTCGCTGCGTATCTCGTAGGTCGCGTTCTCAGCGTCCACGAGCTCGTGATACACCTCGTTGGTGAACTGGTCCTTCACCATGAAGTTGAGCACGGCGTTCGGATAGGACACGGTGATTTTGGATTTCTTCGGGTGCGACGTGGTGACGATGAAATTGTCGGGAAACGAGGCGGGCAGGATGCACCAGATGCCGTCGGTGTCGAGCTCCAGCGGACGACCGACTCGCTCGATTATCTCACGCGCCTTCATTATTATATTCGCCCCCGTGTGACAAACTATGCCGCCCATCTCCATGCTGAACCAGCGCGCGCCCTTTCTCATCACGTAGCCGTAGAACGAGTTGAGGATGCATTTGTGCGCGAGCTGCAGGGAGTCGTAGAGAATCTCGCGATTCTTCGCCGATTTGATCTCACTCGCGTCGCCGCTGGCGACCGCCGCCGCGACCTGCTGCTTCGCCTGCTTCGTCAGCCCTTTGTACTCGTATCTGCGGTCTCGGAAGGCCCTCACAGTGTCGACGTAGAAGGAATTCTCCTTCTGGCAAACCGTCTGCTTCCGGCTCTCGATCTTCGTGACTTTGGTCTTCGCGTAAGCCTTTCGGCAGTAATCGGCGAGACGCTTTTTCTCCAGAGCCGCCTGGTCGACTTTCGTCAGAGTGTGGAAGCTGCGAAGCTCGCCGTGCGGCTCCGACGGCGGTTTCACCTTCTCCGTCTCCAGCTGCTGCTGGATTCGCTGAAACTCCCCGAGACTCGCTGGGAGATACTCGCCTCGCCACGTCCACTCCATTTCACGCTTGCACAGCGCCCCGGGACGATTGAAGTCGCACGCCGAGCAGATCTTCTCGTTCACGATCGCGGACGGCTGAAGTCGATTCGTTAGAATGATGTTCGGATACATAGCGCCGACGTCCAAGTGATAGATAACCGGGCTCTCGAGTCGCAGCGGTTGCTCCCGCAGCGCTCGCAGCTTTCCTTTTATCTCCTCGGCGACCTCGTCGAAATTCGTCACCAGATCCAGCGGAACCTTTTCCTCCTCCTGTATCGCGTGTCTCAGCGCGTTCTCCACACCGGCGATCAGTTCGTCGATCGCCGACGGTTCCACCTTAAATCTGCACGGGATATCCGCGCGGAACACGCCGGATTCCAGGGCCTCCACGTGCCCGCCCACGTAAGTCTCGACGTCGAGGACGTGGCCCTCGTCGGTGAGTTTGTTCAGCTCGGCGTTCTGCTTGTTCGGGAATATTATGTTCGCCCGGAAAGCCTCGACCATGAGAAGCGACTCGCAGAGCGTGCCCGAGCCTTTGCGCAGCACCTCATCTGGATTCATCGGAATAATTGTGCACAGCGCGAAGATGAAGGGATGCACGTATTTCTGGTAAAGATAGAAAGTCGCGACCGCGTCGGACACCGAGTAGTTGGCCAGTGTCTCGGGGTCCTCGGCCGCGAGTCTGCACATCTCCTCGGGGTCCAGCTCGACGGGGTCGTATCTGAGTTTCGCCTTCGCCACGGCTTTCAGGCCTTGCGAGCCCACCGGTAGGTAAGAATCGCGCTTCACCCAACTGGAAAAACGGACGAATGGCGTCGGGATTCTCTTTCATTTCGTGCATAAATTAAATTTGGTAAAGTAATCGTTGAACTCGTACGAGACTCACCACAAGCAATCCATGTGAATGGCTGGTCTGGAGCCGTAAAAATCGTCGCGATTTTTCGCAAAGCCGATTCGCGTTTTCATGTCGATCATGTGATGCTTGGCTCGGGTTTCGACGAAGGGCCAGTCGAAATTGTCGCCGTGATAGGAGACGAATATGTGCGGCCTGACGTCGTTTATGTGGTCGAAGAATTTGTTTATCAGAGCTTTCTCGTTCGGCTCGTTGAAGACCGTGAAGAGACCCTCGAATTCGGGCTTCGGCGTGTACTCGAAATCCTTGATGTCAGATGATATTATCTCTCGGTTTGTTATCAAGTAACCCTGGAGGAAAAATTATTATTTTTCAAACAATAATAATTATAATAATTATTATTGTTTTCTAGCCAAATGCGGGAATTTTGCGCGAGTTGAATGTAATTTGGTGGAATGAAGTACCTGGCCGTCTATCATGTACGATATCATCATTATCTGGTCGGTCTCGGCGTCAGGAAACTTCAGCGGCAACTTAGTCGTTTCTATGTCGTAAGCAAGAACTATTGGCTCGACGGGTTCTATAAGATCCTCTCTTCGCGTTATTATCGGAGGATCCGTTCCTCGAGTTCGCACCGTGTACCAGAGACCGACGAAAATTCCAACGTCGATAGCGGTTCTCACATGATGAGTAACGTCGAATTCCCTGTAAAAAAACCATTATATATTTATTCACAATATATAAACATAATTTGTATTTTTGTTTCATGTTTAAAATAGCTCGTAAATCAGTGTTACCTAATATCCAGAATGTTGTCCATGTGATCAACGAGTTTTTTGGTTTCGTGCTTTCTATTAGGATCGAGCGTATTTGCCAAGAGTTCTGTGTAATGTGTATTCGTCTTTTCTCGCTCCTTGCTAGTTTTCACGGCTCTGTTGACATCTCTCTTCACTTTTAGCATGTCCATTATATTCGCGAACGATAGTTTGAGGTACTTTTGCTTGAGGCCTATCAGATGATTTGGCTAAACACAAAAAAATGTATTTTAACTTCAGCTACAAAGTCGTCTGCATCTATTTAAGGTAGATTTTCAATAATTGTTATAATCACCAAGTCAAGGTCCTCCTTTCTCACTATCTCAACTTTTACAACAACTCCACTGTATTTCTTCAGGATAAAGGTGGAAACTTCCTGATGGGTGTCTTTGCGACACAGAATATAAAAGTATGGATAATAAGGCATGGAGACTTTGAATCTCGTGCAGTCTTCCTCCAGAAAATAGTAATCCACCCCACTGATGAGGCGCTTGTCTTCCTCAACGATTTCAGTCTGAATAAAAAAAATTGAAAACATAAGTATCTAATCAGCAGATAAAAAAAGTTGTTCATGTTTATTTTTGTAAATACAAAAAATCTTAAAATATCCTAAGCCGGACCTCTTTGTATCTGTGAAAAAATTAGATTTACCGTTTGCATGTTTATCAAAAATCCAGTGCGTTCTTTGACATCAACGGCTCTGTGAAAGCCATAAAGACCATCGATTCTGATATTCTCATTAGCCTGTGTGAGTCTTCCTTCCGCAGTGTTTTCTCTGTATCGAGTGACATTAAGTATAAATTAAGCGTCAATTATATGAATTTCGGTACACTAATTACGAATACAGTGCGCAGTTTTTTACTTACCTGGGAACATTGTCTTCACCCTGACCGAAACGTCTTTTAAACCCCGACTTTTCGGGACGAAACTTTCCGGTGTTTACGGCTGACATTTTCAATGTTGTTTAAGGCCTTTTCGCAGTAACGTATTAATTCTAACGCTTCGCCAGCGAAGTCCTCTCCACTTTCCTCACATGATAAATCAATAAATAAAAACGACGATGCAACGTTAATAAATAAAACACGTATTTTCGTTCCAACAACAATGCAACAGGTAAACAGCGTGCGCGCCTTTTCGCGAATATGGAGTAAAGCGGAGGGGATGGTTTCGACCTAACCTAACCGTACGGCTCGCGATGCCGCCAATCGAACACGTGATTCAATTGGCACGAAGCAACGAGACTAACGTCAAAATAATTCTTCGTTCTTCCTGCACAGCGAATTATTTTTTACGCGCAGGATCTCATCAAAAAGCATCCTAAAATCCTAGATGAAGCCTGCAATCTGCCTTCCCTACAGTTTTAAAACATATACCCAAAGTAAACAAAATAATAATTCGCCTATGCATATACAGCACAATAATCAATTCATCCAAATAATAACAATAATAATAACAATCGTCAACATATTATCAACAACCGTTACGTTTTTTCTATTTTTATATCTTTACAAAACAAAACAGCTGTACACACATCAACCGCAAATATGACATCCACACAAAGTGATACGCGACGCGATCACTTCTTAATTCTCGCTTTCTTCGGCTTTTTGCTCTGCTGCGCCTCGCTCGAGACTTTAACAGCCTCCTGTATCTCCAGCTGATTGACCTGCGTGTCCTGATCGACTCGGGGTTCCGTCTTCCTGTACCGATTTATCGCCGCGGGGGGTGAGAATTCGATCTCCATCTCGGAAGCCATCGAGCTCGAGCACGCGGACCCGTCCTCCCTATTCTTCGTCACCATGAACTGCAGCGGTTTCACCGCCTCCTGGAGCTCCGGCTGGTTCGCGCTGTCCGCCTTCATCGGATGCATCGTCACGTAGTACGTTCCGTCCTTCATGTGTATGTGAAGCGTCGGCGGCAGCTCGACCTTCTGCACGTCCTTCTCGTGCTGCTTGCCGCGAGCCCAGGGACTCCGGCTCGCCGCCGATTGGAAGCTCCTCACGCTAGACTAACGTCAAAATAATTCTTCATTCTTCCTGCACAGCGAATTATTTTTTACGCGCAGGATCTCATCAAAAAGCATCCTAAAATCCTAGATGAAGCCTGCAATCTGCCTTCCCTACAGTTTTAAAACATATACCCAAAGTAAAAAAAATAATAATTCGCCTATGCATATACAGCACAATAATCAATTCATCCAAATAATAACAATAATAATAACAATCATCAACATATTATCAACAAACGTTACGTTTTTTCTATTTTTATATCTTTACAAAACAAAACAGCTGTACACACATCAACCGCAAATATGACATCCACGAAAAGTGATACGCGACGCGATCACTTCTTAATTCTCGCTTTCTTCGGTTTTTTGCTCTGCTGCGCCTCGCTCGAGACTTTGACAGCCTCCTGTATCTCCAGCTGATTGACCTGCGTGTCCTGATCGACTCGGGGTTCCGTTTTCCTGTACCGATTTATCGCCGCGGGGGGTGAGAATTCGATCTCCATCTCGGAAGCCATCGAGCTCGAGCACACGGACCCGTCGTCCCTATTCTTCGTCACCATGAACTGCAGCGGTTTCACCGCCTCCTGGAGCTCCGGCTGGTTCGCGCTGCCCGCCTTCATCGGATGCATCGTCACGTAGTACGTTCCGTCCTTCATGTGTATGTGAAGCGTCGGCGGCAGCTCGACCTTCTGCACGTCCTTCTCGTGCTGCTTGCCCCGAGCCCAGGGACTCCGGCTCGCCGCCGATTGGAAGCTCCTCACGCTCCTCACGCCTCTCGCGCGTCTTCCCTTGGCCGCCGTGGGCGGCCGACTCTCGTCGCCCGCGGATCCCGCGCATGCGGCCTTCGCCTCCTGCATCCGATCCCACACGAACTTCGAGATCGCGCCGGGTTTCCAGCCGATCGACGTCTTCAGTCTGCTGCCCACCTCGCTCGTGTTCCACAGCCAACCCATATTGCCCGGCACCCTCAGCCTCACGTCCAGGCAATTCTTGTGCCCGTGATGAAACCTCGGGTCCCTCACGGCGTTCACCAGTCTCATGATCCTCCTGCTCACCCTCACGCACGAATTCCGCTGTCCGCTCGTTCGCTTCATCGCCAGATTCGCGTACGACTTGCTTTTTCCGTGCACTCGCGTTCTTCGCGAGTTCAACGACCTGTCGCCGATCGCCAATTTCCGCGCGACCACCGGCGAACTCGTCGCCGATTCGTCGGCCTGACTCGCGTCGTGGGGCTTCCTTCGTCTGGACTTGCATCGCGGCGTGCCGCACGGGCCGGACTCCCCGACGGTCGCGGTCTGATGATGCGCCGACTCCGGCAATTCCTTGTGCCTCTCGCTTCTCTCGTCGGTCTTCCTTTTCGCTCTCCCCGATCCGTGAGAAATCGTGTCGGCGTGAACGGCCTCCCGATGACCCGGCGACGCTGGCAGAATCGTGCTGATTGGCTTTCCGTCGGCCGGCCTCTTTGGCATCTGGTGGCTCCTGCGTCCCGCGTGATGATGCGTGCCGGAGGATGTTTTTCCTACGGTTGTTCCTCTCTTTTCGGCGCAGCTGGTCGCGGTGTCGTCTCTCTCACGACCGAAGAACGGACTCTCCGCCGGGTCCATCAGGCCCAGTCCAGCCAAGCCCGGGACTCTGCCGATGGAATCCACGAAGGCTTGGGTTTCCTTGAATGACCGGATTAAGCAGTCCACTCCCTGGCACGTTGGTTTTTTCGAGGCCACATTGCTGGAATTCGTTGTTACTCCCGTGCCGACTTTCCCGTAACAGCAGCAGCCGGGCTTCGAGCTAGCGTCGTTTTTTGACGATTTGCACGCACCGGAAATCAACGTCTCGAGAGACTGAATCGGGACTTGACCAGCGATCTTCTGGCAATTTTCGTCCCATCGTCCTCCACCTCGCATTCTGGAACTGTGAGCATAATTCGGCGACCACTCTGAGCTGCCGTCGTTGTCAGAGCAGCAGGTTTTCGCCTTGAAAGGATCGCTTCTCGGTCCCGCGCAGATTCCACCGGAGCAAATGGCCTTTCCGCAGGGCGATTCGCTCGTCGCTGTGTTTCGCATGCTGCAGCCAAGTCGAGCAGCGTTTATCGACGATTGAGCGCACGAAACTTCGTGCCTATTGCTTCTCGAGGCTGCGTTGTCTTCTATCATCCGATGCGTCGATAATTTCCGGCATGGCACGACTTCCAATGGTCCGCCGTCTCGTTTGGCCAGTTCCTGGCAAATGGGCGCCAAACCGATGACGCTCCGAGGTTTTGGCAGAGGATCCAACTCGGGCTTGACGTATCCCTCGGGAACGCAGATCTCGTCCTGCGCGTCCTCGGCTTTCGCGGCTGCTTCCTCCTCGTCGAGGGGGACCCTGCTGCACTCGAATTCATTGGGCGAATTGGAGCTCTTGAAGAGAAACGATTTCTCTTGAACGGCGAATTTCGTCACGAGCGATTTTCCCAAGCACGTGAGTCTCAGAAACAGTAGAATCGTGCCGGAGGGTGTTTCTCGCTCGTCCACGAGGTTCCAGGTGTTTCGGAGCGTGTACGGCCTCGGTATGTGCGACTCGTCGTTCGCGGCCATCGCGACTTGATCGCAGAGGCAGCCCGACAGAGGAATTTCCGTCGTACAAACGGGAGCCTCTGGTTTTCGTATACCGTACGCATTTTTTGGGGCGACTTTGTAAACGCCGAGTTTCAGCGGCTGAGATTGCATCGCTTCGACGAGCTCGTTGGGCTTCTTCGGAAAGAGGCAGGACTTTCCCGCGCTGAAATCCAACGAGCCATCGTTGCTCTTGCGCTCCGAGGACAACGCGCTCTCCTTCTCCCGGCGCTCCTTCGCCGACCAAAATTCCTCCTCGCTGATCTCGAACGGCGGGAAATCGAGGAATTCCAGCCTCACGCAAAGCGGCGTCGAGCCGATTTCCTGAATCTTCTCGGGAGTCAGGTTCAGCCGATCCACGAGTAACTCCAGCATGTAGAGTTGCTGCTCCTTCGACTTGAAGCAGCACGTTTCCGCAGCCATCGAGAGATTTTTTTTAAGACGACATAGCGAAAAGCGATTACTTCGATTATAAACCTGTAATTTTTTTTTGTGGTTATAGCACGCAAAATTTGGATAACCAAAAAGGCCTGACGTGTTTGTCGCTAGTCGCGTGTGATACTGACGGAAATTTCAAACAAATGAATAATCGAATGGTATTAAAATTTATTCTTCGATGGAAAGTCTCACAGGCGTTTTCGTCTACATTAGCTGATACTGTCGAGTTCTTCCAGGAACGTTCTGCACTTTCCTTTGAGAACCTTCACGGCTTCCATGAAGAGCACGGAGGGCGGAAGTGCGCCCAAGGATTCCACGGTGACTGGAATAGACGATGTTTGAAATAAATAAAAAAACACCAAACAAAATTCGTGGCTGGGAAATATTGATGTAAATCAAAAAATTAACTGAAGAATTAATTCCTGGATACTCACAAATAAAGTGGTCCGGTATCCTTCCGAGTTGAACGGAATCCTTCAAGCTGTCGTGCCTGAAGACGTTACGGGAGCAACTGTCGTATCGGGCGCTCTTCACCCGAGCTTCCCGCGATCCGTCCTTTCCTTCCGTGATTTCTATCACGCCGGGACTGAAGCACGATTTCAGAAGATCCGCCTGTTCATCCTTGACGGGTTTTACAATTTGTATGTCGGGCAGGAGTCGATACGACGCGGTAGCTGTAAAAAATGTGAGATCGTCAATCGCAGAAATCAGCTGCAGAATGGCAATAACTTCTCGTTGCGATAAATGCCGGTTCCGAAGATACCCACCGACTGGCGAGAACTTGGCGTGATCCTTTCCGATTCCCTTCACGGCGTGCATGAACGCGTGGATCTCGTGACCCGGCCGCATTTTACATATGAGGATGTCGCCCTCCAGAAGCCCCAACTGATCCTCGCCTCGCGGATAAAGATCCGCCTGACGCCCGATCGGCACCCATCTCACATCTCGGCTGTAAACTTTTCACAGAAACGAACGAACCGCGATTATCAAATCGTAGGTGGAAATCGGATCGGCTTTTCGTTACCGTTGAACAGTAGACAATTTACCGTTGTTGTTGCGGTAAATATCGTCCGTACGCCGGGAATCCTTGGGTGCGTTTGGATTCCATGTACAGGTGACTTTCATCTCGTATCTCAGTGTGTCCTGATCGCTGACTTCATCCTCGACTCCACCTGGATTCGAGGGATATTCAAACAGTCTGGGATCCGCTCTCAGAGGCAACAAGCCAAGTCTAGCGGAAATGCAATTTTGTGAGAAAACATGAAAAACGGTTTGGCAACAAAAAAATTGTAAGTAAGAAAAGAAATACCTGTGCGCAAGGACCTCGTCCTGTATCAGACTGGTGTTATTCAGGATGAAAACTTTCTCTATGGCCATCGACGGGACTTCGCTGAGCAGAATTCTGCGCAACGCGTTGGCGAGCGCAGCGGAGCAGCCGACCATGTCAAACTCCAATTCCCTCTCATCCTCGGTTTGTCTCACGACTTTGATGCTCAATTGCTGTGCACAAAAAAATTTATGCAATTTTCGAAAGACTCTCGACACTCTCAACAATTCTTCACCTACCTTCTTGAAATTCGCCAAACTCCAGCCACCCTCGAGTTGTAGGTTAGAATATTCCGCGGCCTTCGTTAAAAAAGATAATTAAATCGTAATAATTTTGGTAATTAGTCGATCGCGTTCCTGAGACAAAACTCACGTTAGGAATTCCATATTCCTCCAAAATCACCCGAGGTTTTCGATTCTTTTCTGCCATCATCGAACGCGATTTGAGGTTAGGAGTTTGTTGTGCTCGCGACCATGTGTAACGCGACGTTCTGCCGGCGAGAAAAAAAATCGATTCGTCCTACCTTCGCTCGATCGGTAAGTACACAGAAGTCGTCGGAAGTGAATTTTTTTAAAAAGGTTTCGGTATCTTTTCAATAACTGGAAAACATGAACTAAATAATGATTTATTTAATCGTAGTTACAATCTCGAGGATCCGGCCTTTGTTTTCCTAATAACTACGACCAAAGAGAGTATAAAATTTCGGTTTGTTCGTGCAACTGGGATGAACACACTTGAGGGAAGTCAGCGATTGCTTTGGTTGCTCGAAGGGTACGCAAAGACTCTTGGCTCCCATCGACGGTGCTCCGGGTTCCTCGCCTGCGTCTTCCCTATAAATGAAAAAATATATACATATATTACATCAAACGTATCTTGTTTGAGAACGAAAAATAATTCTGACTAGGGTAATCACACGCGCTGGCACGCGTGCCTGAAAAGCTTTTTGCTAAAATCGACCTTAGAAATATATATATTTTTAATATCGACTTGTAACCTATACCATTGTTCTCAAGTCGTATATTCTACCCCCGAAAACACTGGTTACCAATACTTTTTATTCGATTTTGAAAAAAAAAAAATGTTGGTGACATTTTTTTTGTCAGAAATCATAGATCCGTCTCCGGACCGAAAATCTCAAAAATCGAACTCAATTTTTTTTCTTTTGAAAATATCGACTTGTAACCTATACCATTGTTCTGAAGTCGTATATTCTACCCCCGAAAACACTGGTTAGTAACCTTTTTTAACCGATTTTGAAAAAAATATTTGTTTGGCGACGAAATTTTTTTTTTTTTTTTTCAGAAATCGTAGATTCGGTTCCGGACCGAAAATCGTCAAAATCGACCCCAATTTTTTTCTATTCAAAATATCGACTTTTAACCTATACCATCATTCTCAAGTCGCATATTCTACCCCCGAAAACACTGGTTATTAACCTTTTTTAATCGATTTTGAAAAAAAAATTTTTTGGTGACGAAAATTTTTTTTTTTGTCAGAAATCGGCTCCAGACCGAAAATCGCCAAAATCGACCCCAATTTTTTTCTTTTCAAAATATCGACTTTTAACCTATACCATCATTCTCAAGTCGCATATTCTACCCCCGAAAACACTGGTTATTAACCTTTTTTAATCGATTTTGAAAAAAATATTTTTTGGTGACGAAAAAAATATTTTTTTTTGTCAGAAATCGGCTCCAGACCGAAAATCGCCAAAATCGACCCCAATTTTTTTCTTTTCAAAATATCGACTTTTAACCTATACCATCATTCTCAAATCGCATATTCTACCCCCGAAAACACTGGTTATTAACCTTTTTTAATCGATTTTGAAAAAAATATTTTTTTGGCGACGAAAATTTTTTCTTTTTTGTCAGAAATCGTAGATCCGGCTCCGGACCGAAAATCGCCAAAATCAACCTCAGAAATAATTTTTTTCAAAATTTCACCTATAATAGGCTAATCAACTTTGCGCTACTGCGCTCTTGTAAATCTTTAATTAAAAGGTTACGGGCACTGCCGCACCCGTCGTCGTATGTCAAATTTGACATCAAACTGATTTTGTTTACAACGGACCTTTCTGGCAACCAATCACAGCTCGAATAGTTTGCTAACAATGTTTTCCATTATTCATAAACTTTTTAAAAGAGGAACTTGCGTTCACGAGATATTTCGAATTTCCAAAAAGTGCTTGCGCATTTTCGATGTTTACCTCGTACTGTCGGCTTTGATGCTATCCTCGCAGTTGATTTCACCGCAGAAAGGCGCGAGGATAAGATTTTTCTTGTCGAGTTCGGTGCAGAAAGTTTTCCAGTCGTTGGTCTGCTTGATGTGAGCTTTGAGATCCGCCGAGGCTTTCGCGAGCAGCGATTTCTGGATCTCCTCGAGGAGATTGCTCACCGACGTCAAGACTTCGGTCCTGTTGACGGTGACGCGTTCGGCTGTGTCCCGCCTCACGAGAGTCACCTGCTTCTTCTCCAAATCCTTGAAGCCCAGCTCGACTCTCACCGGGACACCCTTGAGCTCCCAGTGATTGAACTTCCAGCCCGGACTGTAGTTGTCCCTATAGTCGCCCTTAACCTTCAGGACACCGTCCTTCTTCAATTCCGCCTCGAGCTTCGCGCACTCGGCCATTAGATGTTTCCTCTGCTCAGCGGTCGTCGTTGCGGTTATTCCGCAGGGCACGATTATCGCTTGAACGGCGGCGACTTTCGGCGGCAGGACGAGACCCTTATCATCTCCGTGAACCTGCGAGTAATTGAAGCAATTGTTACTTTATCCAGGACAAAAAATGCTAATCTTCTTGAAATCCTTTAGTTTTTTGAATTAAGAAGTAGTCAATACGCGCGCCTCGCGCGCTTAGATTTCTTAACACAACAATATTTATATCGAAAATGCGAGATATTTTATCGACTGATTTTTTGAAGAGGGATTAAATGTACGCGGAGAGAAATATACGAACCATTATCATAACACCGATCGTCCGCGTCGTCATGCCCCACGAGTTCTGATAGACGAAAGTCTTCTCCCCGCCCTCCTCGGCACCCTCGACTTGAATATCGAACATCTTGGAGAAGTTCTGCCCGAGATGATGACTCGTGGCGCCCTGAATGGCTCTGCCGCTCGCCGAGACGAAGGCCTCGACCGTCGTCGTGTAATCGCCACCGGCGAACTTTTCCTTCTCGGTCTTTCGTCCCTTCACCACGGGAACGGCCAAAAAGTCCTCGTACACCGTGGTGTACAGGTCGAGGATCGTCAGAACCTCCTCGTCGGCCTCGGCCTTCGTCGCGAAGGCCGAGTGTCCCTCTTGCCAGAGGAACTCGCGCGTGCGAAGGAACGGCTGAGGATGCTTGAACTCCCATCTCTGAAACGCACGAAAAACGGAGTCAATTTAAATTGAACAAAAGTACACGATAAAAAAATTATACAGCGAGCGTTTTGGAAAAACTTACGACAACGTTGTTCCACTGATTGAGTTTCAGCGGCAGATCGCGATAGGACTTGAGCCACTTGGCGTAAGACGGATACATGACAGTCTCAGAAGTGGGTCGGATCGCGATCGGCTCGGCGAGTTCGGATTGACCGCTCTTCGTGACCCAAGCGACCTCCGGCGCGAAGTCCGCGATGTGATCCTTCTCGCGCTCCAGAACGGCTTTGCTGGCGAACATCGGGAAGTAACAGTTCTGCACGTCGAGCTTCTTGATCTCCCGGTCTAGGAAGTCCTTGATTGTGTCCCATATGGAGAAGCTCCAGGGGCGAAGGATGTAGCAGCCGGAAACGTCGTAGTACTCGATCATCTCGCCTTTGGTGATCACCTGGGAATACCAGTCGGCCAGATTTTCGTTCTTCTTCGCCTCGAGGCCGAGACGCGTTCCCGTCTTGTTGCTCTCCGCGTCTTTCGCTTGTTGCTCCTTGGCCGCCTTCTCTTTCTTAGGAGCTTTTTCCGCCGATTTCGCCGGCGCCGGATTCTTCGGTTTCCGCGCTCCGCCGGATTCGGCGCCGCCCGGAGGCTTCCAATCCTGCCCGGTCGCCGCTTTGTATTTGCTCTTCAGGTCCAGCAGCGTTTTCACCGCCTCGTCTATGACATTTTTCTCGGCCTTCTCGCCCTTCAGTTGCCTCACTTTGTCCCCCTGCTTCGTGATCTCGTTCGACAATTCGTTTCCCTTCGGCGATTGTTCCGCCGGCGCTGGAGCACTCGGAGCGTTCGCCGTGGGTTTCCACTCCTGTCCCGTCAGACTCTTGAAATCGGCTTTCAGCTTCAGAAGACTCTTCACCTCCTCGTCGACCTTCGACTTCTCCGCCTTCTGCGACTTCAGCTGACGAACTTTGTCGCCCTGCTGAGCAATTTCCGCGGAAAGCCCGTCCGCCGAGTCGCTGCCCATTTTCGGAGCCGTGGGTTTTGTTTCCGCGCCCGGTTTCCAGTCGTTACCGGTCGCGCTTTTATACTCAGCCTTTAACGACAGCAGCGCTTTTACCTCCTGTTCCACGACCTTTTTCTCCGCCTTCTCGGACTTCAATTGACGAACTTTGTCGCCCTGCTGTTGAATCTTTTCGCTCAACGATTGTCCATCGTTTTTCGGCGATTGAGGGACCACCGGAGCCTGCGACACCGCCTCGGGCTTCCAATCTTTGCCCGTGGCGCTCTTGTACTCAGCCTTCGCAGCCAGAAGATTCTTCACCTCCTGATCGATGAGCTTCTTGTCCGCTTTCTCGGCCTTCAGTTGTCTCACTGTGTCGCCCAACTGCTGAACTTTGGTCGACAGAGACTGCGCGTCGACTTGGGGCGCTTGCGCGGCGCTGTGAGGAGCTTCACCCGGTTTCCAATCGCTGCCCGTCGCGCTCTTGTACTCGGCCTTGAACGCCAGAAGATTCTTCACCTCCTGATCGATGACTTTCTTGTCCGCTTTGTCGGCCTTCAGCTGCCTCACCTTTTCGCCCTGTTGCTGAATTTTTTCGTACAAAGTTGCAGCTCCGACTTGCGGCGCTTGCGCGGCGCTCTGAGGAACTTCGCCGGGCTTCCAGTCTTTTCCCGTCGCGCTCTTGTACTCCGCCTTCAGAGCCAGCAGCGTCTTCACCTCCTGTTCCACCGTCTTCTTGTCCGCTTTGTCGGCCTTCAGTTGTCTGACTTTCTCGCCCTGTTGCTGGACTCGGTCGTACAGAGTCTGAGCGTCCCCACCGGCAGCCGCTGGCGCTTCGCTCGCAGGCTTATTCGGCACTACGTCTGGTTTCCAGTCCGCTCCAGCGGCTGCTTTGTACTCCGCCTTCAACGCCAAAAGAGTCTTCACTTCAGCGTCTATCACAGCTTTCTCCGCTTTCGCGGATTTTACCTCGCGCACTTTGTTTCCCTGGGCCGTCACCTTCTCGTGCAACGAGAAGAGATCCTGAAATGATTAAAAAAAAAAATCGATGTAGTCGATTAACTAGCAGACGCAATTTTCCACGTGAAACTCTGTAATTTGTTATCTTGAACTCATTTACCTTGGCTTCTTTTATCAGGGCTCCTAAGATCTTTTATAATTTTTTTCTACCAATTTGACGAAATTTGTTCTTTTTTTTTAACCATATGGAAACAATTCGCTGTTTTCACAGGATCGTTTCGACGTGTACCCGAGACTCGAACGCGCGCGCGTGTTGAATAAGCGAGAGAACGGTGAAAGGAGAGCAGCGAGTCTCCCCACTTCGTGGCGCATCGGGGAGTGGAAGGGATTTTGCGGTGGGCGAAGAATTCAACGCCGAGCGGCGATGCCGCGGTCGGCGACAATCGCATCTTCGTCTAACGAAGGTTCGGTGACCTCCTGCCTGCCGTCGTCTCTATTATCTCTTAGCGAAAGTCGTTCTCTACTGGCGAAGAATGAAATTACCTTTCCGTTGTTTTCTTCCTTCTTGCTCTTCGCCGCGGCGTCAACAGCCGCCGGTGCGTTCGTCGTCGCTGGGCCAGTGGAGTGACCGTCGGGGATGTGGAAGAGAATAACCGGCTGCTCCCGAGACGAGAACGGACTGAGCGGAGCGTAAGGCACGTCGCAACGGAAAAATCCTTTTCTCTGCAGTTGAATAATCTCGCCCTTCTTCAAACGCTTCAATTCGCTTTCTCCCATCAACTTGACTTCTCTCTGCAATAAAATCGCCATTCGTGGTAATCGTGCGAATCAGATATCACGTATTTTGCGACGTCACTAAATTCGGAGCGAATAATCTAGGCAACTCGGCAATAATTTTTAATGGCGATTCGATGTTAATATAATTCCCGAATAATCTAGGCAACTCGGCAATAATTTTTAATTACGATGCGATGTTAATATAATTCTCGAATAATCTAGGCAACTCGAGAATAATTTTTAATCACGATGCGATGTTAATATAATTCTCGAATAATCTAGGCAACTCGGCAATAATTTTTAATTACGATTCGATTAAATATAATTCTCAGGATTAGCTGCTCACCCTCGTGTCTTTGGCGACGAAGTCCTTGAAGTCCTCGTCCTTTCCGAGCACGGCTTTGCTGATGATATGTTCGAAGTAAACAGCGTAGCAGGGCAGCAAACCCGTTTCCGCTTTGTCGTTCTCATTCACCGCGAGCCAAGTGAGCTTCACCGTGTTCTTGTAATCTTTGTTGTCGAGATTGAGCCTAGCCGTGACTCCGGTCACCACGCCGTTCTCTTTCGTGACTTTGACGATGAGAAGGTTGCCCCAGTTTATGAAAGTCGCGTTCTGCCCCTCGACGAGGGTCTCCGCGTCGCATCTTTCGATCAGCACGCGAGGCCCAACGCGCACCTGTTTCGTGCCCTTCGCGGGGTCCTTCGGGTGATTCTGAACGGTGAGAAAACCTTCCGACGCGTTCTCCACGTGAACGGGAACGGTTTCTCCGTCGTTCAGTGCGGTGTATCTGCAAAAATTACGCGAATCGTTTGTAAGTTCGATGAAAAAAAAAAAAAAAAAAATTATCTTCCGCTTTCGATATCGCGAACTATCGTTTACCTTATCGCCATTGGGTCGATAACTTTCTTGTTGAACGACCAGATCTTGTCCCACTCCATGAAAACCACGGAACGCGAGCTGCCCTGCGCGATGATGAATTGCTTCAGGCCCTCGACGGTCATTCCTCGCCGGAGAATTCCTCTCACGGTTGGGAAGCGAGGATCGTCCCAACCATCGACCAGACCTTCAGCGACCAGCCACGTCAGTCGACGCTTCGAGAGAACCGTGTTGGTCATATTGAGACGCGAGTATTCCCAGATGTAGGGACGACGCAGGTCGAGGGCCTCGATCAGCCAGTAGAACTGAACGTCGCGGTCGTGGTACTCGGTGGTTCGCAGCGTGTGAGTCACGCCCTCGACCGCGTCTACGATTGGGCAGGCGAAGTCGTACGTCGGGTACACCCTGAAGAAAACAAAACGCAGATGTTCACGTCGACGCTCTTTGCATTCATAACACACGCGAAAAATGTCTCGTACTTGTATTTCGTTCCTGTGCGAGGATGGGGCTCGGGTTTGCATCTGTAGATAGTTGGATCTCGCATGCATCCGTTGGTCGATTGATAATCGATTTTCGCCCGCACGCAACATTGTTGACCCCTCTCCGTTCCCTTTTTCATTTCTTCCCATAATTCCAGGTTCTTCTCGACGGCTGAAAAGTCCCAAATTATCAGATATCATTATTTTTGTTTCCTGTTCTGCGGTCAAACATTTTTTAATTACTTTTTAATACTTTGATTCATTGAATTTTAATTTAATTACGACAATTGCGCCGACTTACAATTATCTCTGCTGGCTGAGGGCAGCCGCTGCTCTCGTTGCTCCTTCATAAGCAGAGCCGGCGTGTCGTCGACGAAGGCTTTGCCGTCCCTGATCAGCTTGTCGCAGTAAGTCAGCATAAGCTCGAAGTAATCGGACGAGTGAGTGAAGCGGTCGGGCTTTATCTGCAGCATCTCGAGATCCTCGAGAATCGCCTGTTCGAACTCGACGTTCTCCTTCGCGGGATTCGTGTCGTCGAATCTCATGATGAGCTGACCCTCGAACGTCTCGGCGTAGTACTGATTGAGAAGCGCGGCTTTCGCGTGACCGATGTGCAAGTAGCCGCTGGCCTCCGGTGGAAAACGCACGACGACCTGAAAGAACAATCGATCGTCGTTACAGAATTGCTTCGCCTCAACCGTGGCAACCTCAACTAATTCCAAACGCGCAACTTTTGTCTCCTTTCAAATCAAAGATAAAAAAAAATCGATGAATCAATACCGATGATTTTCCATTTTATCGATCATCGAAAAGTCATTTCTTCGCGATTTCGTCGAAGAGTTGCGTCAGTCGCGATAGAAGCAGCTGAATGACGCAACGAAATCATTATTACAATCACCCACCTTGCCCATCTCGGCTCCCGGCAACTCGATGAACTTTCCCTCCTGCTTTCGGTTTCCCGTACCGCACGGTCTTTTGGCGTCCTTGCCCTCCTGTCTGCCGGCCGATTTCGTCGCTTTGCTCGAGCCCGCGACCCGGTTTTTCGGTATAGACGCGAGAATCTTCTGCACGGCCGGCAGGGCGAGCATCTGCTTGTACCATCTGTTTATGTTACTGTTTTGTCCATCGGTCTCCGGCGGACGGTGGTCGACGAGCGACGCGAACACGTAAATATCGGCGAGCGTGATGCGTTTAGCCACCAGCCACGTTTTTGGCTTCAGAATATTGTCCAGGTAGGCCAGAGCGTCGCTCATCGACTTTTGGCTCTTGAGAGGCCCGATGGAGAACGAGAGCCAGTGATCCACTTCGGTTCTCTCGGCAATGTCGTTTCCTCCTGAAGGAATTTAAAAAAACAAAAAAATGAAAATTCTCTCGCAATGAAAAACCGTCCAGGTGCAAACGAATCAAAATTCCTACCATAGAGACTGACGTCTACGGTTCTGGCCAGATAACGTCCGACTTCATTGCTGCTTTCACAGACGACGCTACCGTCCGCTTCAAGGAGCTGGACATTGGCGGAGCCTTTCCAATTGTCGGACAGGGTGACTTCGATCTTCGCCTTCGCCTCGGCGAGCACCAGTTCGGCTGCTATCAATGCCCCTGCGAACGAAACGTTTGTTTGTGACTCTCGTGGCGAAGTGACGAGATCGCGGGTATCGAGTAGCCGGGAAAAAAGCTGCAGTTACCTATCGGAGGGTCATTGGGATTCGCCAACAGCTTGAGACTCATCCTGGGTTTCTGCGGTTCCTGCGAATCTTCCTGTTGTCGCGGTTATCTTGTTTTGACGCTGCTACGAGGCGGGTGAAACACTGGAGCGGCCGGAGTGATGAAAATACAACGGCGGAGCCTTATTTAGCCGAGTGGCCACATGGTATTTACCGGCTACGTGACAGGAAAAGAAGCGGTGCGCGATCTGGCGGCGAGAAAAGCCGAAGGACCATCCGATGGTAAAACAGCGAGAGAGACGAAGATGGCGGGTAATTCGAAGTCTCCCCGAGAGACGGGAAAGCCTCGTTTTTCACCTGTTTGATCGTCGAGGCCACGCCCCCCGTTCGCCTGTTCGCCGCTACCAGCTGACCGCCGTCAGATCGCAGAATCTCATGAATGGGCCGGCACTTTCAGGCGCCGCGTTCTCCGCTAGACACCGCGGGACACATCGCTGAAAAAAACATTCGAGTTGTGAGGATAAATTTGTCGTAACGGCGAAAAGTATCGCGAAATCTATCACGATGGTGACCGGACGGGCTCTGCACTTCGTCTTCAAGATACCCGATCGAAAGACGACGGCGATGTTCTATCGGGAAATTCTCGGCATGAAGGTTAGTGGAAAATCTCGAACACATAGACGCGCGATCTCAGCGAGACACACGCGCGGCGTCACCTTGAGAAGCGAATGCCTGTCTGTAATTACTGATAATCCGTATTGCGTTCTTAATTGCAGGTATTGAGACACGAGGAGTTCGCTGATGGATGCGACGCCGCCTGCAACGGGTGATTTTTTATCTTGTGCTAGACTTTTTTTCTATTCTGTTTATCGCGCTAGTAAAATCAGTTTTTTAATTTAAGTAAAATAAATTGATTATTACTTACGATTAATCGATTATTTGATTAATTGATTATTATTTATAACGATTAACGATTGATTATTTTTTTTAAGACCCTATGCCAATCGATGGAGCAAGACCATGATTGGCTATGGCCCTGAGGATTCTCATTTCGTCATTGAACTGACTTACAACTATGGAATCTCGCAGTACGAGCTTGGGAATGATTTTCGTGGTATCACCATCAAATCCAAGGAGATCATTGAGAGAGCCCGCAAGAACAATTGGCCTGTGGAAGAGGAAAATGGACTGTCTGTACTGAAAGCCCCTGGTGGCTACAAGTATTTCATTATAAACGAGCCTCAGCCTTCCGGACAAGGTGATTATGCTATCATTGAATATTTTTTTTAAGTGTGATTATTCCATTTGGAATTTCCCACTGTAAACACTTCGTTGTATTCTGCATTGATAAGTTGATTTTTTGTGTATTTATATATTGACAATGATTGCATCACTTAAAATAATCTTGAATCATATGTAACAAACGAACTTCAACTTTTACAGACAAATTCATAAAGCAATGATAATTTATTCGGAATTCAATTGTAGTTATTGAAATGGTCACAACATTAATGATAATAGTTTCATGTCTTTATGATTTTAGCTTCATGTATCTATTTATTACTCCATTTTTCATGTTGCAGATCCTGTTCAGAAAGTGACACTGTCGAGTTCGAATCTTCAGAAGAGCATTTCCTACTGGAAGGACGTTCTGCAGATGAAAGTTTACGAGCAGACGGAGCGCAGCGTTCTTTTGGGATACGGCGACAACCAGGCGAAACTGGAGTTGGAGGAGATTGGTAAGAGAGCCAACGGTTTGCGCGACGACCGCAGTTATCTCCGCGACTCTCGTGGGGAAGATAACGGAGGACGTTTTTCTTGGAAATGCGAAATTACGTAACTGATCGAGATTTGTCCTTGCCCGCAGGCGCGAAAATAAATCGCGCTAAAGCCTACGGGCGAATTGCGTTCGCTGTGCCGCACGCTGAGCAGCCGGACATTAAGAAGAGAATCGACGACACGGGGAATACTATTCTCACGGATTTGATCACCCTCGAGACCCCGGGAAAGGCGTCGGTCCGCGTCCTCATTCTCGCTGATCCGGTGAGTGCACTGCATTGCATTATTTTGTTTTTTCCCGACTACGCTAAAAATATCACATTCCATTCCTGGTTAAAACATCCGATTAGAACCAATAAAACGGACAAAAATCCGATTGAAACCGATTTGAACCGATTATTTTTCAATCGGAATTTCGTTCATTTAATCGGATTCTATCAGTGCTAATGGAAATAATTAAGTAGGGATGCCTGCAACGTGGGTGGAAGGTGGTCGACTCTTGACTGGCGGGAGGAAAAGTCACGCAGCGGGAAAAACAAGTGCTACAGCGGGTAGAAAAGTGTACATTTCCTCCCTAGGGAAAAAAAGTAAACTTTCTCTCGCTAATCGAAAATTGGCGTAACGTTGCAGGCATAAAAATATGGTCTTTTGTTAGCGTAGCCGGAAAAAAGTATAGTATGCAAACTCGGGCCCAATTGGCAATTACGGGCCGTGTGATTGCGGCCAACCTCGCCGCAAGCGCCAACGTTCGGCCCTTGTTGCACAATATACTATTTTGTCAGGAACGTTCGTTCTCATTATTCTCCTCATTTAGTCAACGAGAGCGAAAAATTAATGACTGCGAATTTTAGGATGGTCACGAAATTTGTTTCGTCGATGACGAGGGATTCCGGCAGTTGTCCGTTCCCGATTACCCCAGCGAGGAAATCCTGGATAGGTTCATCGCTAAGGAAGCTGCGGGAACTCTGAGTGCCCAGTAAACCAAGAATCTTCATATTTATTACTGTTCGCGCTGGAACAAATTCTTTTGCAAGGTGACGGCTATATTTAAGATCTGCATGAAAATTTGATGTACGTACGACAATAAAATATTATATTTTATCATGCTGCTGCGGAGTCGAAGTGATTCTTATCAATTAAAAAAATAGGGACCATTCACGGTTCTCAAAGACCCAATCGAGATCGAATTAAGAATAACCAAAGGCAAAATTAGCAACGCGATCTTCTCCCTCTATTGGAGTCCACAATCTTAACAGGGCATAATACGAAACAAGTGGTCGGTGCGTCATCCACAATCTGCTGACGAATTAAAATCGCGCGTCACAGGGAACTTGAGTGGAGTAACCACCATGCATTTTTGAGCATCAGTCGCCGCGACATTGCAGTTCTGAAGAGAGCTACAAACAGATCATTCCCACTGATATTACACATCGAAACTAGTGCACAACCTTGAATTTATTTTGCTTCTATCGGTACATTGCACCCCATGTCGCAACGGTAGTTTCCAGAATTACGCGAGTAAAACCCATGAGATAATTGTGCATCGGTCGGTGGAAGCGCGCTTGACGTCTTCCCTTGTCCCGCGAACTTTGGGGAATCCCAACAACAAGTGAGCGGCTATCGACCGCGCGTACGGAGTATATATATACATATATATGAAAGTAGACGACGGCGTCGAGGCGCCAACAAAACTGAGAAGTATACGTATATATAGGCATTGGAAGAACCATGTATAAACCAGTTCTACTCCATCGAAGCTCGAGATAACACGAAGATGCTGAATTCAGATCTGAAGAAATTCAGTGTCCACGTGTTTTTAGTTGCTATACTTTGCAGCTATATCGGTGTGTATACTTTGAAAACTGTACACAGTTGTTGAACTGTGCGGTGCGTTCACTTATCGCGAAGAAAGCTGACGACTTTTTTCTTTTAGTTCTCGTCGACGCGAGAGGTCGAGGGCATTCACATTCACACTCCCATTCGAGTTCACATTCACTCGGATCACACGCAAGTGGCTCATACTCGCATGGCTCCTACAGGCACGGCTCACACGCGCATGGCTCGTACTACGGTCACCATGGAGGAAGGCGGAATTCTTCTGGTAACTCCGTTTCATCGCGATGGTCCTACCAATCTGTGCTGTTAATTGCTGTATGCTCATCAGTACTGGTACGTTCGCCCGTCCCGCGACACACGCGGCTTTGTAAGCGTTTTTAATGGTGCATAAGCTAAATTAAAAACATGTGTTGCAGTTTTCTTCGACGCTTCGAGGAATTTGAATAACGAATGTGCGGGAGCACGAAGATTGGAATTCGGTGTGCCCACAGTAAAGTGCCAAAAGCAGCAACGCAAAATTAACTAATATTATATGTAAATTGTGAAATAAATAAACTAATAAAATAATAATTGCGAAATAAATGAAATAATACTGTATGTAAATTGTGAAATAAATAAATAGTCATTGACAAAGTCAACGTTGAACGTTAGACGCTGCTCAGACACGAAGAGATTTGGAATTTTCTTTTTTTTTTTCACTGATACGATTCATTGGCGAGGGTTCGTAATTAATGTTTTAACTGAACGAATTAATTTACACTGAAGAGGTTTTGACCTTTATTCGGTGCTCCGCAAAGACACTGGTGAAAAGTCGGGGCATTAACTGTACATCGGTGCGTGGAAGCGCATCCAGCATCGTGCCCTGAATGCGTCATAGCATGGTGGATAACATGGGGGGTCAGTGCTGTATAAAGTATATGACGCGCAGCAGCATCAGTTGAACCAGTTTCGGGGAAATCCAAGGGAGTATACTATATAAATGTGAGAAGGCTGCGAAAGAATCAGTTCAATTCTATTCACGCCCCGGACAACACGAAGATGTTTGCTTCAAAGGGGAAGACATTCGGAGCATTTGCGCTTTTGGCTGTTATACTTCTTATTGACGCTGGTATGTTACTCAATAACGTTTGGATCTGTCCACAGTTGTCAACACATGAATCGTGTCCAGTTACCTGATGGAAAGAACGTTGATGATTTTTCTTTCTTTAGTTTCAGTCGACGCGAAAGGGCATTGGGTACCACGATACAGGTCACGGCGTAGGCATTACACAAGTAGATCTTCGTCAGCGAGCTCCTGTCCGTCTCTACTGTTAGTTGCCGCATTGCTCATCGGTACGACTGCATTTCCTGTAACATACGATTTTGTGAGATTTATTTCTCGAAATCTCATCGGATAAACGAGTAACCATTTTTTTAAAACATTTGTCTCAGTTTCCCTCAACGTTGTAAGGACGTTTGATTGCGAGTCTGCGGATGGATCACGAAGAGTGAAGATAGGAGTGCACAACGAGTATAGTTGAGGTAATAGATCAACTGTTGATAAGTCAGTTTTTTTTTGTATATTGATGAAGATGAGAAAATTGAAAAGAACTGTATATTTCTTTTTCACGATATCTATCATTTCGCTAATCAACTTTGCATTCGTTGTTTTTGCAGAATTCTGTCTGGGGATACTAATTGCGCGAACCTTGGCCGACGTAGACATCTCCTTTCATATAAGGATTTGTGCTGATTTTCGCCAGCCAAAACGAGGACTCAAGTGTAAACAAGCCAAAGCAGATACCATAGTCAACCAGATACCATTGTTACAATGAGCATGTTCGGCAAGACAAACAACTGTGTTAAGACAAACAAAATGTTGTAGTTATTATGAGATGAACAGACGGAAGTGAATAAAAATATAATCAAATGAGACTGTATATATGATTATAAATACTATGGTGTAAATAAAAATTGTACAAATCTTATGCAAACTACCCGTGTCGCAAAATGATCTGTTGGTTATCGAATAATTCTATAGTTAAGTGACTGGTAAATCGAAAGATTTACGAGCACCGATACATCATTGAGCAATCAAATAACACGTTAGATTTTCCTCGTTCCATTGCAATCGAGATGTCCGTAACGATGAAAACTCTTATGAATGAAACTGTAGGAAAACTATGCGTAACTTCAGAGTAACAGTAGGAGCGCACCGAGGCTCTGACTGTACGTCGCAAATTTCCTGGTATTAGAAAGCAAAGAAATAACAAAAATCAGTACAACATGAGTAATCTGAGTTCAACATAACAGCCGACCCATTCTTCTATTTCAGCGTCAGTTGGTAGGATCGATCTGACGATCCACAAACGCGCATATATTTTTAAACAATCATCCTGATAATAGATACAACAAAAACTACATATTTGCACTCTAATAGAAATCCCGAGTCCAGGCGCGACGCCTTCTTAGATGAGGTATTCCACCGGTAGCGGAACAGGTTTAGACCGAGGGTCCGGATTTCTTCCCCAGTGACGTATCATGTAAAAAGACTCCCACATAAGTAGTTATAGACACGAAATAATGTTTGGTCTTGGTTGAGTCCAAATCGAAGAATTTCGAAGAAATAAATACACACAATTGAAGGTGCAGAAAATATATTTTTTTCTAAACATTTAAATTACAGCCAACAAAAAAGAGAAGCTGGAAATATTACCGAACGTTGATAACATGTTGAACTATATCCAGTAAAATTGTTGATTAGAGAAAGTAGACTCTAAGGCTAGGAAAAAAATAAAAACGATTTTTTCCTTTAGTCTTTGGGCTGTAGATTTTTTTACAACTCGAATTACTATTCTCTATGTATTTGATTGAAAAGAGAGCTTTTCTCGGTTAACAAGCGATGGTCAGATTTACATATATTTTTTTCGAAATTCTACTATCAGGACTCAACAAAAACCAAATATAATTCGGGGTCTATAACTATGTGAGACACTTTTTATATGCTACAAGGGCGCGATATTAGGGACGGGCAAACAAATTCCGGATCCTTGGCCCAAACCTGTCCCGCTACGGTTGGAATACTCCAGATATATTCCATAGGTAATTCACGAAAACGCCAAAATGCAATAAAATTCGTAATTATTGCGCAAAAATACCATTGTCGACGTCATTTGTTTTATCGGTTTCAAAATATTGATGCATCCGCGAACGCAGGTATTTACCGAGTCCTCCCGATAAAAAAAAGCGCATTCGTTCGTGCGAATATTATATTCGACGTCGACAGCGAATGTACGCGTTCGACTGGGATAGTTCTGTTTAATGCATTGATAACGCGTATTACGCTCGGCTTCGGTCGATCGGTTATGAAGTGATAACATTAAACACGGAGGGGTCACGCCGAAGATCTCTCGGTGTTGGAGCGACTTCCATCCTTTCGCCAGTATGTGAGCGCGTCTTTCGGGAAATCGTAGCAAATTTAACCCGAGAGACGATAACGGCACACAACGACTCGGCCGTCTGTGTGTGAAATGAAATTCGAAGAACATCGCGAGGGAAGGAATTGATATATAATAAGAAGAGACTGCCGAATGCGTCAGTCCAACGTTTCTCGTGACACGCGACGGTGCTGCGAGGTTGGAAGAAGATGTTTTCCTCCAAAGAAACGAGATACTGTGCAGTTTTTCTCATCATTATTATAGTGCTTATTAATGTTGGTATGTACCTTTTTTTCTGTACATTAAGAACTTTTCGTTGCTACCTTAAATCGCGAAAGAGATGTTCATGTCTGTCACGTATTTTTCTATCAACGGATCGCTAAATTAACCGTTCTATTAGTCGCCACTCTTCAAGGCCTTGTCGAGGTCAGAAAGGTTAAAGTTTCCTTATCAATCTCAGTTCTTACAACTCAGTTAACGCGCAATTAGAGCGAATGTTTTCTATTATTCTGTAGATGCCGCAGCTGCGGATCAATCCGCGCATGCTAGAAACGAATAATTCTAGAAATTCGTTTAATATTGTCGGAAATTATAAATAATACTATTTTAAATAATTAGATAATTGAATTAGATCTACGGTGCGCGAAATTATTAGACATTATGTCGAGCATCGCCAATCCCGTTCAGCTCAGTAGTCAACTACTGCAATATTTGTTAATATGAACACAGCTGGCCCCATGAGGTATTATTCCGATTATTCAAAAAATATTTTTCGTTGCGATTAGCGGACGCTCAATATGCGACGGGAATTTCCTATTTCCCCCAAGGTTGATTGAAACCGACGCTGCGTCATTCCACCGCACAAATTATCTTTCGATTAAATTTACGCTCTTTAAGAATAGTTTCAATATTGAAGGTATTAAAAATGCACTTTTCTCATCAGCTTCCCTGAACGCCGGCAAGTCATGGGGAAGAAGCAGCTGGGGATCCAGATCCAGCGGCAGCAGTAGGTCCGGTGGTTGGGGCAGTCGAAGCAGCACCGGATCCACTTGGAGTAGACCCAAGAGTACCCCCGTAACAACCCGAGTACAGGCACCTCCGAAATCTGCACCGAAACCTCTATCGAGGCCGCATACTCCGGTGTCCAGCGGGCCTCACACCACAGGTATCATCTTCGTCCCTCGTGCAATTCTCTCGTTATCTTCTCCTGGACAAACCATCCGCACATCCTATACAAAAACCAAAATCACACATTAATCCCATTCTCATTACCTTCACAGGAACAAACTCCGGAAAGGGCAGCGGCTCATTAATACACGCCGAAGGAGGCGGCCGAACTCGACCAGGTGCGTAAAACAACCGGGAGTTAATTCATCCTAAAAAAATCTCAACAACCGCTTTACCTAACCGACCGCTCTCTTCTCATTTCAAATCCCTCGCGACTCGTCAACGAAAACCAATGAAGATCCCAAGCATCAAACGCCGCATCAGCCGGCCGACACGATTTCCAAAGTCAACGCAGGACACGTGCAAAACACCCGTACGTACTCACAATGCATAAATTCCAGTGCCCTTGGACAACATCGCCAACGTTAAAATGTTCTTTCAGCTCCGGCACATGGAACGAATCCCGCGAGTCCTTATCCAGCCTGGGCGAACCCCGGAGCCAACCCGCATGCACCGGTCATCGGGGCCCCCCATGGAAATACCCATCCGAACGGGCAGTTCAATCCCGTCCAACCGAAGACGACGGGGCCGTTGACGTCAGCTCCGTACCCTCCTCTTCATCCTCCCGGCCCGATATCTCAGCCACCGCTCGGCGCGCCTCACGGTTCCTTCCCCAACTCGCCCCACGGGATACCATCGTCTTATCCACCCTCTCCGTACCCGGCCGGTCATCCACCGGGTATGCCGATGCCGAACGCGCCGCACATCGGATTCGGGAACGGGGGTCACACGGGCGGCGGCGGCGTCCATCAGCCCATGGGAGGTCCGCAGCATTATCCGCCGGTCGGCGCTCCGCCGCACTTCGGCGGCGCCCCGGCTCCCACGGTGATTCACAATCACTACAACGCGCCGGTGGGCAGCCCGCCGCATCTCGGCGGTGGGCCGACGTACGGCCAGCAGCCCGTCTACGGCGGCGCTCCGATGAACCAGCCCTTCGTGCCCGGCCACACGACGGTGTTTCTGCCGAGTCAGCAGAGCAGCGGACCGGGACTCGGCGAGATGGTGAAGCAGGCTCTGGTATTCTCGGCGGTGAACGCCGGCGTCAACAGGGTGATTAACGGTGCTCCGCATCATCATCACGATCACGTTGTGAGCGCGCCGGCCGCGCCCGTGAGTTCAGGATCGGCCACGCCGTCGGTTACCAACACCGTGATCTACAACAACTACGGGCAGCCGACTTCCGGTGGCGGCGCGGCCGCGCCGGTTTCTGGAGCCGCGCCGGCTCCTGGTGCCGCTCCGCTTCCTGGTGCTGCTCCGGTTTCACCGGGCGCGATGCCCGCGGGTCAGCCGGCTTTCCCCGCTGTCCCGCCCAGCGGTAACACGAATGTCCCCGCAGCCAATGGAGGCTCCAATCCCAGCGTTTCCACGGGTCCTTCGTATCCGGCTGCTCCTCCGGCTGGAAATTCCGGTACCGCGCAGCCACCTGGAAACACAAATGCGGGAAGCGGTCAGCCGACTGCGGCGCCAGCGAGCAACGCGAATAATCCCACACCGCCGCCGGCTCCTCAGTACTACATTTCGCAGGAGGAACTGTGGAATGTGACGGAAACGCTGTTCACGAAGGACGAGTTCAATGTCAGCAAGTACGTGAATTTGAATCTGCAGAATCGAATGATGGATCCCAATGCTACCGACGTCGCTCCTTCGCCGTAAGTTTCAGTTCTGAAAAGAAAGAGAAAAAAATGGTTTATATTTGTAGCGAGATTTTTTGATTGGCGAACTCGTTTTTATTTTTCTCAGACTTTTGTACATCGACTGGGAAGCCTTCTCGATTCCGACGATCAGTATACTGCGTGACATCTACGATAATTACGAATTCGACTCGAACAAGAAAGAAGTCATTAACGACGAGACCCGCAGAAAAGAGAATGTACTGCTCGACGCGTTTCTCGACACGAATATCATGACGTCGACGTTGATCTGGCTCTCGCAAAAAGGCTACATAGAGCCCGATAACTTCGAGTGGAAGGACACCATGCGCCACATTTGGATGAGCAAAATCAACGGCGCTACGTCCGGTTTCGAGAGAATATTTTTGGCTGAAAAATACGACGGTCCCAGTATCCTCGGTGGACAGAATTGGGTGTACTTCAATAATCAGGAATCGAAGAGACGGATTAATTACCTGGGCTACACGGATTCAAAGTCTCTTGGCCCAGTAAGTGAAATATCATTGTATTCTTCATCGTTTCATTGGTGAATTCATTTCGGCGTGCCATGTTATTGATGCTTCGTTACACTAATAAGAAATTTATTCCGGCTTATTTTTGCGGGTCGATTTCAGTCGTATAAAGCACTAATACAATATATCGTTGAAGACAACGTGCTTTAATTCCAGTATAATTCGTTTGAATTTATTGTATTTCTCCAAAACGAAACAACCACATCAGTTTTGTATCTTCAGACCTTGGGATATTATTACACTATTGAAGCATCATTTCGAATAATCAATAGAATGGAATTCTATTGATTATTCAATAGAATTTGATTCAATAGAATGGAATTCTATTGATTATTCCATGATTATTCGAAATGTTCTATTGACATTTCGAATAATCATGGAATGTCTCGTGTGATTCTGTTTATCCACAAAGAACACACTATTTCGCGGCAACGCTGTAGTTCGTATCGCGCTAACGGTGCATTTCTTCGCATTGCAGAGATCTTACCTGGTGAAAATACACTTCAAAATGGATGACGTGACGAAGCCGAACACGACGATGCTGATCGGAACTCCGCCGGAGCTCGAAATGGCGTTGTACACAATCTGCTACTACGCGCGACCAAACGACGCGTGCAACGTGTCTTTGGGCGGTGTGAAATTCAACATCTACTCGCACGCGTTCAGATACTTCGGAAAAGATCTGATCGACCTCGGTCTCATGTTTTACTAACGCGGGTACCGACAATTAGTTTTAAAAACTTGCGACGTAATAATAGTCATCCGCGAAACCACGACATATAAGCAAATAGAACGATATTTATGGAATAAGCTCTTTGTTTATTGAATAAAAAAAAATTGAAAAAAAAAAAAAAAAAAAAATGCGCGCTCTGCCGTGGCAATGAAAACAATAACGCGAGGTGTATAATGGAATCGGAAGTTTGGAATGATCGAGTTAGTCATCACCGAGTTTATTGCGCAACGTGTCAACGTAAAGCTTCATCGTCGTGGAATCTAGATTCGTGTCTCTTCGTCAGCGTGACGTACGGATGATACCGCAACGTAGTGACGAGCGTCTTTCCCGTTGTTCGCCGAAATCCCCGCAATGACGCGAAATTCAACTTTCCCTAAAAAAACAAGCAAACAACGAGATTACTGGATATTATTCTGCAGAGACGGCGAGGAGGCCCACGCGCGACAAACGTGTTACATGCATAATACGTTTCCGGGAGCCAATTCCGAGCGGTGATTATTTATGAATACAATGTCGCGCACTGTACACAATTGTTACAGATCGCGACGCCCGGGGCCACAGAGATTGCGCATCGCTAAACAAACTTTTATTACCTGCATGCACCAGTAAGTACCAATAGACTCGCGAGTAGCTTTTGTATGATTCAACGCTGGTGAAGCTACGTCGCGAAGTCGCTAAGTCTATTCATTCTGCCGGATATTTTTCTCCGCATAAGCGCGGTTCATTCACAGCCCCGGTCTATATTTTTTCATCCCCCTTTCAGTAAATAACGTTGGATAATAAGTAAACCGGATTACTCGATACAAAGTGAAACATAGTCACACACTGCAGCTTATTTATATCGAGTGTCGCGCAAACTATTCGATCAATACAGAATCCCTGCTCCAAAATAGCGAAAATTGGCCTTTACGGCAAGGTAAAACCTACTATCGGTAATAAAAACTGTAAACAATTATTCCGACGATGCCTAACGATTCCCGAAAAAACACAAGTTTTACACCATTCCTCTTTCGATTCTGAATGCTCTAAAACTTTTATTTAGCCTGGATTGTGTCTGGTTTCCGCGTGTTGTTGTTACGAAAATGATTTTCGAAATGATTCTCTCTCGCACTTACGGCGGTTTCCCCTCGCCTCAAGACTCCGGGGTTTCCGAAAAAGAAAAAGAAAAATAATCGTCATTTACGAATAACTGCGTCGTCCAGCCCGTGGGCTCTACAACGCGACGTCCCGGCGTGGGACGATCAGGAACGCGATGATCGCATGAATAGTCCGATAAAATCAGAGCTCGCGTTATTAGGATGAGCGTGACCCGCGGGCTTCGCCGTCGGCGCGTGTGTTGGGCTCTTGTATCGGCGGTACAGGTGGAAGCACGACACACACGTATCGTTTCCAGCTAAGTCTCCCCACCAGCCTCGTAAGCAGGATCAGTGGAAAGAGAAAGCCTGACGCGCACATGACTCACTGCGAATCGTGCAAGGATGGACCGAGGTGCGAGGCACCGAACGCTCGGCCAGGCAGTCAGTCTTCGACCGTGAGCCGCGCCACATCCAAAGCGAACTAGCAGCCAAGTGTCGACAATAATATTGTTCAGTGAGACGCCATGGAGTCCCGGAAGTTACTCGCCGGTCTTCTTCTAGCGGTTCTCATCGTTTCCTGTAAGATATCAGCACCGATCAAAATACCATTCTCGCGAATTAACGAAAAATTACAAATTTCGCGAACGATTGTTTTTGCTTCCGTCCTCTAGCCACGAACCGCGGCTTCAAGGAGCCTCTTGGCCGCCCTTGAATCCAAATTCGTGGATATCGCGAGCTCGAGCACAAGGTCGAGGATTTCTATATTTGTAAACGCAAGACTTTTGTCTCGCCTTCGCGACACGGAGTCTCGAAGGTTCTTCCCACGAATGTGTTTAGAATTACTAATTTGCGGAATATATGAATTTGGGAATCGTTCAGCGAGTATGTAAATTCTCGCGGAGCTTGTAGAAGACGAACAACATAGCGTCTCGAGAGGTATCAATAACCGTAGAACACAACAAGCGCCTGTGCGTCCAGCGATGCCGTGGCTGCGAGCGCGATCGTTAAGTAAATTGGACACCGTTTTACACGACTTAACGAATGCACGCATACGTGCCGTATTATTCACTTCTCGTCATCTAGCGCAATTTGCGGGCCCCGTGTTGCGTCGGCTACATGTCGCGAATGATCTGTCGACCCTTCTGGAAACCTGTCCTACTAGCGTCTATTCAATTATCGAGCAATCAAGCAATCAAACGGTTATCGGAATCTACCGAGAGATATATGCACCATGCGTTACCTATTCCAAGTCAACAAACGAAACGTCTCACGTGCAGACGGCGACTTTCACCAGCTCTCGCGAAATTTCGCCGTGACTTTTCACACGGAAACAGACGTGAAATTTTCGAATTCCGCTCGGACCAGAAGATGGAACTCTCGGCGACATCGATCGACTCATCATCAGAGTTCTGAAACCCTAAATCATTTAGAAATTCAGTTGACGGCACAATTGGCTTTGTAATTATTAATTAATAATAGCAACATGGAGTGATTATAATATAATGTGTACATTTTTTAGTAGCTGCAAAGAATATTTATTCTCAATAAAATTTCACGGCAGTGTTCTGGTAAAAATGGATAAATGCAGTTAATGCATTACGTAAGTAATGTTACACCGTTCTCTTCCATTTTCTTCGCAACTGCTCTTAATTTTGTATTAAAAATGAGGTATCTATGCTGCTATTCAAATGCTCGTACATCATTTTGTAATCGCCACTGGTTATTATTATTAAATCACACCTACAGAACAAACCGTACTGCACCGTTTGTTGCTTAAATTAATGAGGATCTACAACTCTGCTCATCATAGAGATTTCTATATATTTTCTTTTGTTGCGTTACGCGTTGCAGGTATCGATGCCCGCAAGACGTACGGCAGCAGCCGAAGAAGTGGCGGAAGCAGTGGCTCCCGTTATTCCGCGCGGGCGACGCCGGCGCGGCCTCGACAACCGCAGCAATCGAATCAAGGTAATTAGAAAAAACACTGTTGCCACTTAAGTAGCTTCGAGTCACAGTCATCAATCACCGGGGAAACCCGAGCATACGCAGCACGCTCATTGAATTCCGCGCGTGGCTTTAAAAGAACGCGAAGCGCATGAGACCAGTCGCGAGCGACGTTATTACTTTGTTTCTCTCGTTCTGACGCGATTTTGAAGCGGGTCACTCGAGTCAAGCGAAGAAGGGACAAGAGTACAGAGACTGGGCGGCCAAGTTGACCGGCGCGGGTAACGAGCCCTCGCGACCGAAGACCGGTGGAATTGCCGGTCAGCAGAAAAAACCAGGTGAGGGAGACTCTCGGGAATCGACTATAGGCTCATCTCACAAACGGCATCGTCATACCTCACGCCCACTACGGGCACGTCCGTCGAGAGAGAAAAAAGCAGACTATCTAAACTGTGCGTTCTTTTTCAGGAGGATCACAACCGGGCAAGGTCGGCTGGAACGTGCCGGACAGCAAACCGGCCGGAGGAATAGGAGCGAAACCCTCGGCCCCGGATGTAGCGACGAAGACGCATGCGACGAACGTGCAGTCGGGTTACCAGCCTTCAGGTAAAAAAAAAAGTTTCCAGTCGACCTAACGGGAATCCAACTATCGACTCGAGCGCTAAACGCAAACAGCAATTTTACCGTAGTTCCCGTCGCGCAATTCCGCAATGTGAGATAAAAAAAAAGAAGAAAAGTAACATCAAATCAACCCACCCTGTTTAGTAATTCCCACTGACACTGATAGAAACCGATCAAATGGACAAAATTCCGATGAAAAAATAATCGCTTCTAACAGCTTTTAATCGGACTTTTGCCCGTTTTATTGGTTCTAATCGGCAAACAGGGCAGTAATTTTTGGTCCTCCACCTGCCCGAAACATCACCCGGTACTCTAATCACCCCTCGAATTTCAGGCGGCTACAACCGTCAGCCGGCGACCAATCCGAATTACGGCCAATCAGGCGGCAATCAGTACAACCCGTCGTCGGGCCAGGGCTACAATCCTCCCGTGGGTCAGGGCTACAATTCAGGAGGTCATCATCCGTACGGTGCGCCCCCGGCCTACGGCCAGTCCCACGGCGCGCCGCCGGTGTACAGCCCACACGGCTCGCCGCCGGGCTACGGCTCGCACGCCGCTCCGCCCGCCTACAGCCAGCCGTACAATCCCTACAATCCGTCCTACGGACACTCGTACAACACTCATCCGGGCGCGGGTTACAATCCGCCGGTCGGTCACGCGCCTCAGACGATTCTCGTTCAACAGGCGGGCGGTAACTCCGGTCGTCCTGGAATCGGCCAACTCGCCAAGGAGGCCTTCGTCTTCGCCGGCGTGAGCGCCGGTGTTAACGCGGCGGTCAACCGAATTCTGCCCGGTGGAATCTACGGAAACAGCCACAGCGGCGGCAGCAGCGGCAGCGCGAACGTTCCCGCCGTCGCCGGGCCCGTCAGTCACACCCAGATAACGTACAACAATTACTACAACAATGGTACCGGCGAACCTGGCAGTCCCGCGCCGGCCGCCGCCCCCGCGAGTCCCGGTGCCGCCGCTGCGCCCGCGGCTCCCGCTGGTCCAGCTCCCGCAGCCGCTCCCGCTGAGACCTCCGCCAGCGCCGCCGTCGCCAACGCCGCTGCACCCGCCGCGGCGCCCAATGCGGCTCCCGCGCCGAACGCCGCCCCGGCAGATCCGCAGGACGCGATAGCTCAGAATAATCCCAGTCCTCTTGGGTTCATCATCACCAACGCGGATTTGAAGAAGTTGTCCACGGATCTGGTGAGCAAGGAGAAGAATAATGCGTTTAAACACATCACGATGAGCCTGCAGGGACAGAAGATGGACGACAGCGTCACGGACGACGCGCCCGAGCCGTAAGTTTAGCTTCTCGCTTTATCCGATCGTCGTGATTTTTGAAAGGACAGATTTGGGAGAGAATCACGATATTTAAGGGGGTCCTGGCGTATAGAGTTCGTTTCGCATAAATTCGAAAAAATTAGGGAGAATTGCAAACACTTCTCGATGGTATAAAAATCGGGAAAAATGTATGCGCATTGAAAGTACTGAACAGATTAATTTGGCATAATAATAAGTCCGAAATATTATTAACAAATTGATGAAAAAAAAAATGGTTTAACAAATATCCCGGTGACCCACATTTTTTAAAATTAAAATGATTCGTTCGTTTTCCTGAATGCGTATGAATTTTTTCAGATTTTCAAGTTAACTTTGAAATTTGTGTTTTTATAGGGTAAAAAAACACAAATTTCAAAGTTAACTTAAAAATCTGAAAAAAAAAAAAAAAAAAAACGAAATCGTATGTATTCAGAAAAATTGACGAATCACTGTTAAACCATTTTTTTTCATGAATTTGTTAGATTTTTATACCATCGAGAAGTGTTTACAATTCTCCCAATATTCTCGAATTTATGCGAAATGAAGACTATACGACAGGACCTCCTTAATTCGTCATTTGTCATTCGTCTTATTCCAATGTGTTGCAGACTTTTGAGCGTGAAACCCGAGGCGTACGAGCTACCGACGATCAAGGCGGTCCTGGCGCTCCACGACAACTACGAGCTCGACGTGAAGACGAAGGAGGTCGTGACGCCGGAGGAGCGCAGGGAGGAGGGCGAGCTACTCGACAAACTGCTGGAGACCGAGGTTCTCGCGACGGCGATGAAGTTCCTCGCCGACAAGGGCTACATACCGAACGACGAGTACGAGTACAAGGACGCGCTGCGGCGCATCTGGTTCTCGCAGTTCAAGAGAATCGACGGCGACGCCTCGAGCTCGGGCTTCGAGACGGTTTTCCTCGCCGAGCAGATCGACAAGGAGATAATCGGGCTTCACAACTGGATATACTTTGCCAAGCAGGAGGAGGCGAAGAAGATGAATTACCTCGGGTACATCAAGCAAACGTCGCTGGGAGAGGTGAGCGTGACGAAGACACACTTCGATCGATTTTTTGAATCGTGGATCCGATCGTTTGTGCCGTGAAATAATACCGTGAAAATGTTTTCAGAGCGGAGCCGTCGTTAAACTGCGTTCGAGCCTGAACGACATCGTTCAACCGGTCAACACGATATTCGTGGGAACCTCGCCGGAGCTCGAGATCGCTCTGTACACCGTGTGCTTCTTCACACGACCGAACAATCCCTGTCCCGTCAGCATCGGCGGCGCCGAAGTCGTGATAATCGCGAACAGAGTCAATTACTTCGGCAAGGACATCCTAGTCTCGGCGTATCCGGAAGTATAGTGGAACGGCGAATAAACGTCGCCCCGCGGCACTGTAAACGTCGCGCAACGAATTTATAACACGCTAATTGTAATTACACGAATATCGTTTGTATGATTATTACCGTGCATCTCGTTTGCATCGAGCTGTATCGCATGACACTGAAAGAATACTCGTCTTCAACGTAGCGAAATCGCAATGTCTCTTTTTTTTTCCTTTCGTCAATACGTACCTGACGGGCGAGCTCGCGGTGATGGTTGCGGCGCGCCGTGAGCTCCAGCAGCGGCACCACGCAAGGTCGACCGTGGGCGCAACTATTCGGCGCGTTGGTTTCCTGCCAGCAGGCGACGAGAGACTCGCACTCTTTCGGCGTCAGAGGATCGCCGAATCTGATTGCGCCTGAAAATCCGTCGACAATTTCGTTTATTTGATTTTTCTTTCTTGTTTTCGTCTTAAAGTGAATCGGCCAATGAATGGATTGTTAAGCAGACGATAAAACAACCCAGTGAATGGACGTTTTTTTATGCATGTGATCTGGTGGAAAGTGTCCATTTACTGGTGATTGTTTATTCACTGGTCGATTCACCCCATTCGATATTTCGGATCTTTTTACCGTGACACGCTTCAGAGGCGACGGCGTCGTGAATGGTGAACGGCAGAATATTCCTCGGGGCGTTCGAGGTGAGATTATCCAGCACCTCTTGCAGCAACTTTCTTACCGCGATTTCGACGTCCGCGTTGTCGCCGCGAAACGTCTTCTTCACGAAACATCGCGGTACCGCGAAAATCAACAATGTCGTCCCGTTGCGCGACGCGAGATTCAGACCGTATCGCGCCAGCAAAGACTGATTCGACGACAGTAGACGACACGCCGAGGGGGAGAGGTCCGATATTATAAGCGGACGGTGTAGGGCGAAGGAAATAAACTGCTGATTCTCCTGATCCCACTTGTACGCTGAAATTTGATTATGAAAATGTTTTGCGATAAAGGCTACGCCGAGGGAGTCATCAACGAGTCACGGAAATGAAATGCGACGAATTTTACCTGCCAGGAGATCGTCGTAACGCAGTCTCTCGTGCATTGCGTGTTGATCGACTACAACGACCAGTTTCTTGCCGTTTTGTTTCGTCAATGCTACGATGAACTCCCGATTCACTTGATTCAGTACCTGCAGTTCAATACTCATGTACATCACGTATATGAACATTTTGATGTTTGAAATACTCGCACATTACAAAATTACTGGTTTTTTTTATTTATATTTTACCTTCATAGTTTTTAATGATTCGTCTTCGAGTCTGAATTCCAAGGGACGTCGCGTGCACTGTCGAACATTGAGATCCTGGCAATGATTATTGAAGTTCAGATTCTTTGGCATTCCAACGTCTTCGGACAGATCTTTGGACAGTTTCTTGTTCAGGAACGGGAGAAGCGCGTGCAGATGGAGCGGTAGGAATTTGAACCGCTTGTAAAGCACGGGACCAGTCAACTCGCCGGGTTTCTCGCCAACGCTGTTTCTTGTTACAGGCTCGTAAATCCAGTCGGACCACTGAGAGCAATCGATGTCGTACGTCTCCGCCATACGGTTTGACAATTTTTCGTTGCATTTCTGGCTTATCCAGAGGACGCCGTGATTGTCGTATTGGTATTTTTTCAGAGCGGGCGAAGATTCATTCGCTGCGGCATTTTCAGATTCTTGGAGAGGTTCGGTAATGGGGTTTTCCGATTGTTTTACGCTTTCCTGACTTTTGCAGGTTACTTTCGAAGCCTCGGCAAAATTCTCAGGCCAATGTGGCGATACTGTTGGAATCTTCTGCCACTTTGTCGGCACGGAGTCCTCTGTACTTAGTTGTACTGTCGGAACAACATCACGATTCGTTACGTTGGGATCCTCGATGCCGAATCTCGGGACGTTTTTGACTACAGGTAGAGGTCTCAGTTGTCTTTTCATTCCGGCAGTGATCGCGGTACTTAGAAAGCTACGTCTGGAGACTTTCGTGCAGAACGATGTCCTCTGTTTTACTCCGAGATTTTGCTCCAACGGTCGACAAGTTGTTGGTGGTATTGCTGACTTTATCTCGGTTTTTCTAAGACATCTCTCTACAGAAGCTAGTATCCGATCAATCTGGTGAAAATCTATAGTCGTTTTTGTGTCTTTTACAGAAATCTTGTACTCAGTGTCCGGGCATTCAAAGTACAACAGAAAAAATATCGCTTCCTGGCAGGTATTTGCGTTTTCTTCATACAAACAATAGATTTTCGTTATAATTCTGATCATGAATTTCTCGAGCACAGGACAATCCACTGGCCTCAAATTCAGTAAAACTTGCTGAATTTTTCTGACCTCTGTACACTTTGCTCCCCAGAATCCTGAGACCTGAAGTTTGCCTAGTTTTTGCATTTCTATACGTTGCACCTGCCCTGAGTCCAAAGGCTTCTCAAATATCACTCCGAGCAAACGCTTTTGCTTCTGGTATTTTCCTATCCTCAGCACAATACTTCCCTTCATATCGTCTCTAACCGAGAAGGATACCTGTACAGAAAAAAAAACAGTAAACATCTAATTACTTTAAATCTTATTTTATTTATGCCATAAATAATTTAGTGATATTTTTTTTATATCAACACAGCAATTTATTTCCTGGAATATCATGTAACTTATTAATATACATCAATTACCTGATTATTTACTAGGGATAGGTAGACAATAATTGATTTCACCATGAACGAATCAATCTCTCTGCCCCAATTACACGATTCCTTCAACGCTTGAACAATAACAGTCGTACCATAGGATGGACGGTTTTCTATTCTTTCTACTTCATGAACTTTACCATTGCTGAAAATCTGCTTAAAAAATAATTAATCTATGAGTAGCTGACTAAAATAAATATAAAAAAATATGTAGATCGAAACTGAGTGGTGAAATTCACCTTTCCATATGTATTTGTGGTAAATCGGCGTCTGGACATGACAATGAGACGCGACGAGAGTTCTCTGATCTTCGCTAAATGCCCATCCGTAACAACATTCACCGTTTCCAGAGCACCAAGCCCGGCTTCGGTTTCGGCCGTACATTCGCCCACGTATTTCAACGCGTTTCTCGAAATTCCGCAGCCGTTGTCGACCACCTGAATCCTGCGATCGGAAAGGTGAATTCGAACCGCGATCGCAGTTGCCTCAGCTTTCAAAGCATTGAGAACCTAGTGTCGACGGAGACAATGCGTTGCATCACCCGCGAGTGTGAATTTTGATAATAATCCGGCAGAAATTAGCACAAAGAATCTTACCAATTCTAATAAGCAGTATTCAAGAGTCGCGGAGTCGCCGAATTCCGGCATCGTCGGGATAATTTTTTCTACTTATTTCTCTACGTATAATACGCGATCCTATGCGTAAGTGCAGAATTTTTTATCGCTGATCGACGATCATATTTTATCGTTATTGTAAACGACGCCAGCGACGACGTCGCTGACTCGCCATCTGCCGCGTCAGGTTGACATTATAAAGATAAAATTGAAGAAAGAGGATAGGATACAGCGCGACGTCCTTCTGACCTTGTTGGTCCGTGAGACGCGTCGCTGTCGAAGAAAAGGCGGGAATACACAGCGCGTCGGACGACGAGGTAAACGATCGGTCAATCTTTTATTCGCGAATCTTCGTAAACAATCTTTCCATAATTTCTGAGAATACAAAGTTCCAAAAAATACGCGACAACAAATCCTCACACGACGTTCAGTAGATTCTTGAAAAGAGCGGTTAATCTGCTGCTAATCACCGTCTCGATTTCCTTTGGTCGCAGGCGATTCCTGTGGCCCATCGAGGGTCTCGGCAGCTGCTGCGCCGGACACGGAAACGGCGGGGAGTAAAAATAAACGTGAAGCAGCGCCTGGAAAGGTGAGTATTGGACTTGAGAATTGCTCGTTAATTCGCGAATATCCTGTTATAGGTACATATTTTTTTGTTATTAATTGACATTAATTGATCCACTGCAGTGGATTGTGCGATATATTTCGATACCTCGCTCGCGCTCGGCCGTTTCACCGCGTTGTAAACGAGAATTTTTTTAATGAGATCCAGAGCCTCCGGCGTCGTGTCGGGTATCACGTGTTCCCACGGGATTCCTTTGTGATAAGGAAACGTTATTTTGTTGTAATCAGGCAGGGAACTCAGCTCCGGCCACGTTTCCGCCGTCGGGGTTCCCAGATGTCGCAGAACTATCGCCAACTGTTCGATGTCCGTCTCACCCTATGATTTTCGTTAATTCAGTCCTAGATTTCCGCGTAATTTTATTGCACGGAAACGCGAATTACCAACAGGAAAGAGCGGCGAGTTGTTGAGCATTTCGGCGAAGATGCAGCCCACCGACCACAGATCGCTGGACTCGGTGTAAAACTTGGCTCCGTACAGCAATTCAGGGGCTCGATACCATCGAGTAGCGACCTGGTGCGAATAAGGCTTTGTGGAATCTTCCCACATGAGTCTCGCGAGTCCAAAGTCAGCGATCTTCAAAACGCCTTCGCTGTTGATCAGCAAATTTGCCGGCTTCAGATCCTGCGTATTTCATAAATAATATCTAGACAATTCAGAATATTTTATGTGCGACGTCCGTGATTTACCCGGTGCATTATATGTCTCTTGTGCATGTAAGCCACCCCCTCCAGCAACATTTTCATGTAGCATTTCGTTTGTGCCACGGTCAGTGGACTGTCGTTATCTTTGAGGATCTCCCACAATCCGGAAGGCATGTACTCAAAAACCATCACAAAATCCAGTCCGGAGGGAAAAGCATCCAGCAATTCGATAATCTGGAGAGACGAATGTGACTTTGGTTACATGTGGCGGACTTGATGATTTTTTAGTACTGTTTCCGGTGAGTCAAACTCACATAAGGATGTTTGAGTTCCTGCAAAGTTTTCACTTCTCTTATCACCGATGTCGGTATCCCATCTTCTATTCTCTTGAGCAGCACTTTCTTCAGCGCTACCTCTTGGCCCTTCTCATTGTGCGTTGCTTTCAGAACTACACCGTGAGCACCTTCTCCGATACGTCCCGTCACTGTGTATCTCTCCATTTCATCGCTTTGTTGTCTGAATCAGCTCAACATCAACAGAGAGAATAACTACAAACTGTTGCAGTTCACTGCTGAATGAGACTGAGGGGTGTGTTGTGAAAGGAGCCCAGGTGCACCTGGCCACCTGCCCACCTGACCTCCCTAATCAATACCAGAACATACACTGCTGTGCCCGAACTCAGCTGAGACAGGGGACCAAACACGTGAATGAAGTGCCTGAAGCAAGCTGCAAACTGGTTGTTCATTGGCATAAGCTTTTCGTTCAAGGTCGCTCGTGGAACGGGAATTCGCGCGAAGGCGAAAAGACAAACGCGATGAAACGCCGAATATTCAACTGCGTAGCCAACGAGGAGGATCAGCCGCTGACCATTCACTCTTACATACGTTTGCGGAAGAACAAGCTCTACAAGAATTTAATATTATCGAGCTTGTCGCAATCAACCATGTACGTCATGTACAAGTGTTTGATGATGATACGAGAGTACGAGCACGATTTTCTCGGCGTCTGGAGCTACGCGGCGTTCAACGTCGCGAGGATCTTCGGCTTTCTTCTTCTCCCGAATTTTATCCTGTCGCGATTCAGACGTGAGTCAGTCTTCCCTGGTTAAAAGATGCGATTAGAACCAGTAAAACGGACAAAAATCCGATTGAAACCTGTTTGAACCGATTATTTTTCAATCGGAATTTTGTCCATTTGACCGGTTTCTGTCACTAATAAATAAATTACTAAGCAGGGTTTGCCGGTCGATCGCGCCTATTGGGGCGAACTAATCTTGCGCGTTTCTTCACAGTGCAAAAAACCCTTCGATGCGGGATGATCCTTAATTCGCTACTGATTTTAATCCTTTACATGAAACGAGTGGAAACTGTGATTCCCGTTGCGACAATCATGGGTCTTCTTGCCGCAACCACGTGGGTCTCTCATCAAGCTTACGTCTACAGATTGGCGAAGATAATGAGCAAAGTTTCCGGCGACGATTTGAAAACCGTTCTGCTGCGCTTTTCCGGGATATTCTTCAGTATTTACCGAGCGCACGAGATCGCCTGCTATCTGCCGATTGCCTTTAGTCAGTGATCCAGGAAACACGTGAGAAGAAAGACCGAAGCCTGTTTCTGACATGCGCAATCATTTCAGTTCCCTCCTCGGACTTGGCGTCAAACGAAAGCGATGCTCGTTGCGGAAAAAGATTCCACTTTGGTAAAATGAACACGTAGTCGCGGAGCTCTCTGATGATTATTGGAAGAACATATGACAAATGATATTTTTGTTTAGGCGACTACACATCTTTATCGGAATTCACTCTTCCCCCGAGGAACGAGAATTCCTACGTAACGAGCATAGCAGTGACTGTGGTCGCTTTTTGCGTTCTCGTGTTATCTACACTTATGATTGATCCCCCGGAAAAGTACGAATTCCAACAACTTATTTCCTTGGCAACGAATCTACCGCGAGTCGACTGTCAATCGTTACAGATTGTCGGTGACTTATTTGGGTTTCGAGAATTATCAACCCGGTGTCGCGGCGATAATTCGCTTGTTCAAACGTCGAAAATTGCAAATGATGATCCCCATGAGCCTCTTCGCAGGCTACGAGAAGATGATAAAAACTTACGATTACAGGACGGTGGGAAAAATCGGTTTCCGCGTTGTACCATCGAAACGGAGATAAAGCCGTGATAATTATCAATCTATTTTTATCGCAGGCTTACGTAGGTTGCGCCGAGTCTGCAACGCGCGCAATTTACGTTTATTTTCTCGGATGTCTCGCGGCGAGTCAAATGTCCTTATCGTTTGCTCCTCTGGCTGAAGTAACGAGCTTGCAGATTATACTCACGCTGGCAGCGTCGACGCACCTCTTGTTAATATTAGTGCTATTGCTAAAAAATCACATTGGCTTGATTGGCTATTACATAATATCTGCTCTGTGGGGTCTGGCGTCTTCGACGTGGGATTGTCTATTGTATGGTAATCAGAAGGATTTAAAGAGAGGCCGGACCTCGATCATATGATTCCAACATTAATCATTCGAAATGCAGTTCTTTACGGGATGTTATCGCCTGGTGAGGAACTCCAGTCTTATTGCCACCTCGGATTGTGGTATTCCACAGGAGCTTTTGCCAATCTTGTCCTCATGAAATTCGTCAGCGTGTCGTTTAAAGTGTGGACGGCATTCGCGTGCCTTTTGATAGCAACGATGAGCGCCCTGATGCTTCCATGGATCATAAACTACGTTCCAAAAAAGGTGTAGATTCGATGTGGCAGCCGTAGTTGCTTAACTGCATTTTTTCGTTCTTTTTTTACAGGTAGAACCTATCAACGTTGACGTTTCCGGCAGAAGCGGGACTTCTGTATCCACCAGACGAGGAATTAGCGATAAAGCTCGCAAGACCGGCGTGTATTTCGATAAAACAAACGCAACCCGAGATTACTACCTACCCGAAGTGAAGTCAATTTCCACGTCGAAGATTCATCACGTGGCGATACCGAAGACGAGGCCACGGTTCGAGTGAGTTTCCCTGCGGATGTTGTTAATCTAGATTGTCACAACAAACTATATTTGCCGATTTACAGCCGCCACGAATACTCGAACGACGACGTTCGGGCGCTATTTTAACTTTATTTGTATTGAGAATACGTTGGGTCGACCTCGGTTGCACAATTGTGCACTTATCATCTGTCGAGTGCCTTTGGAACTGAGACGAGCTGAGCAGAGATGAACAAAGCGGCCATTTCGAGCTCTTGATATCCTACAAGTATGTCAGGTTTTTTAAGACATGATATTTTTGATAGTATGTGGGCTACACTTACTTGGGCTTCTCACGAATAAACCTCAATCTCATACAAAGTACTTATACATCTCAATTCACACTTACAGCTCACAACGATTTTTGTTAAAATGACAAGTAAAAAATGGCATCAGTACGAATTTTCACGACTGGAAATAAGGAAAGGTGGTTTCGTCGAATTTTATGGTCAATTTGGGCACAGCGTTTTAAGGAGCAGTTCCGAATATTCATCCTACTTAATTCCTGATCCCAGTCTTATACAATACATCCATTCCGAAGTTCATCTTGAAGGCGCTCCGATATTCAACAAATTCTTTTCAAGATCTAACATGGAATCGTCTTTTTCCCCGGTTAGTTACCACAATTTCTTTAAATGATCTATAACAATTATTTATGATGTTCGACGGAGCCCTTTAGTCTAATTACTAAGCTCCAATTTGATTGTAAACAGAGAACTTACGGGAGATGGTGGGACGAGGGACCATCACGATTTGAAGATTTTATGCCCCAGAATAATGGATCAACGATTTCTCGTGATTTTATAGGCAAGTTAATATTACAAATATATCCTGCAAGACCAATACAGATATTAACATTCATTATATTAACTTGGAACCGTTTTCTTCCAGATGTTCAGTTTGAAACGGAAGTATATCCGATTCATGTTTCGATCTTCGAAGGGTCGAATCCGTTAGGTTCTGTCGTCAAAATTTGGGCAAAGGACACTGGCACGAAATGGCAACAGTTGTGGAGCGGCCCAACCCAACATCTAGCTGACAAGCCGAGAGTATTTTCTCCGCCATTGCAGTTTTGTGGATTCAAAACGAAGACACTGAGACTCGAACTAAATTGCACACACCTGGATTTTTACACTGAACTCTGCAGCATTCTTCTCCTTGGAACAGCAAAGTTACTAGTGCCTGGCCTTCGCTACAGCAGCTCGAGTGTTAGTGCTTTACTTCTCGAGTTAGGTCTCACAGAAAACAGTGCTGAGGATCCCTGCAACTTGACTCCCGATATTTCGAGCGAAGCGTCGTTGATCAACCACCTGACGCTAGTCAAGGATGCACTGCGCCAAAACTGCAGACTGCACAGGTACATACGGTGATCACTTATTACAGATATGACGAAAGTACCTATGTTGCGTGATTTACCACAAAATAAGAAAACCTCATTTGCTGATATTCTTTCAAATGCAGCCAATGTGGCGTCGAACGTCGAAACTCATCGAAATTACCTATCATCAGTACGTCGTGCGATAAGGGGAAACAAACAGTCAAAAGAAGTGATGATTTTGGTGAACTTCCGGTAAGGAAGCTGCAGGTCTACCTTCTTTTTTAGCAAATTAGCACGTCGATCCAAGCAACTTTTTCTTGTTGATAGTTTCGAAATGAACTAACTCAAAATGCTGATCACATTGTTGTCATTCTTAAGGACGAGATCATGCTGCGGGTTCTCAAGAGTTTGGACTTACGATCACTCGTTCGTTGTTCCCAAGTGAACAAGCGCTTCAACAGAATCACGCACGATCCGCGGTTGTATACAAGTCTGAATCTCAAGGCCTATTGGAATTGTATCGACGCAGCGGCGTTGAGATTTCTAACACCCCGTTGCACGTATCTTCGGCGACTAGACCTTTCTTGGACTGGACATTACGGCCTTCTGGTGGCCAAAGACGTCATCAACTTTCTAAAATCCTGTGGAAGGCTGATGACTCACCTAAGGCTGAATTGTTGTGCGTTCGACGTTAACGAAGTTTTCCCCCAAATTTCGTTGACCTGCAAAAATCTTAAAGGTACGGTCCCTCTTTTAAAAAGTTCATGAGTAACGGAATGCATTGTTAGCAAACTATTAGAGCTGTGATTGGTTGCCAGGAAAGTCCGTGATAAACAAAATCAGTTTGGTGTCAAATTTGAAAAATGTCATAAGAGGACAGGCGGGGCAGCACCCGTAACCTTTTAAAGCTTTATAAGAGCGCAGCAGCGCAAAATCGATTAACCTATTATAGGTGATATTATGATATAAAAATTTCCGAGGTCGATTTTCGCGATTTTCGGTCCGGAGCCGGATCTACGATTTCTGACAGAAAAATCATCGCCAAAAAAATATTTTTTTCAAAATCGATTAAAAAAAGTTAATAACCAGTGTTTTCGGGGGTAGAATATACGACTTGAGAATGATGGTATGGTATAGGTCAAAAGTCGATATTTTGAAAAGAAAAAAAATTGGGGTCGATTTTCGGTCAGGAGCCGGATCTACGATTTCTGACAGAAAAAATATTTTTTTCGTCGCCAAAAAAATATTTTTTTCAAAATCGATTAAAAAAGGTTAATAACCAGTGTTTTCGGGGGTAGAATATACGACTTGAGAATGATGGTATAGGTCAAAAGTCGATATTTTGAAAAGAAAAAAAATTGGGTTCGATTTTCCGTCAGGAGCCGGATCTACGATTTCTGACAGTAAAAATATTTTTTTTGTCGCCAAAAAAATATTTTATTCAAAATCGATTAAAAAAGGTTAGTAACCAGTGTTTTCGGGGGTAGAATATACGACTTGAGAATGACGGTATAGGTTAAAAGTCGACATTTTGAAAATTTTAGCCTAAAAAAGGCTAAAAATTGAAAAGATTAGCGTAGTATATATAAGTAGTCCGATATTGATTTATGCCTTATACGATAATTAATTAAAACTAGATCTTCGATCTTACTTTTTTCAGAACTGTGTCTTTCTAACTGCAGAACCGTAACGCCAGACTCGAAGCTACCATCTTTACAGCATCTGGAACGTCTCGAGCTTTCTTATACGATACTGACCGAAGCGCAGCTGTGCCGAGTACTTAAACAGAATAATAAAATGCGGCTTCTCAAGGTAGGTCTGTATCCGGATATGATCGGGCCAGGTCTGGATGCGGACTGCGTAGCGAACGTATTAGCAAGATTTTGTCCTCATATCGAAAGTATCGATTTGTGGATGACGATGGAATTGACGGAAATCGGCGTCGCAGCTCTAGCGCGATGTTCTCGTCTACGAGAAATCGATTTGGGCCTGTGGTACGTTCGAACCGATTTTTCCCTGCATTGCGAGTGATCTGCCGTTTCGTAACATTCATTTAAATTTTTCTTTTGCTCAAGCCACGAGCTATGCAGAAACGATTGGACAACCAGCATGTCTGATTCACTGTGGACCCTGCTGGCGTCTTGTAGCTCCTTGGAAAAAGTATCCCTCACCGGAGTTCAGTTGATGAGATCTCGGCACATTGATCGTCTTGTCATGTGCAAAGAACTTCGACAGTTGAACCTGGGCAGACCCGCCGGACTCGAGCTTTCCGAGAAGATCGACATGTGCTCACGGATTCTTTCGGGCTGCCATAAATTGCGACTGCTCGATATCTCCGAGCTCGGTATTCCCGATGCACAACTGGAAGAGTGGCGAAAGCTGTATCCAAATGTAACTATTACATCGAAGTTTTTCATTCCCCTTTAGGCAAAACCCGGAGACGTAGTGAACACGTGCACTGCGTGACTTATTGTACGGCATCGTGCCGGGTCGTTGTTCCACCATCAGAGCGTTTTCCGTCATAATCATTTATCGAATCGTGACGAGCCATTTAAGTTGCGCATAACACGATATATTCTTTGTTCTTACATAAGTATTGTCCTGTTTTTTATTCTACTCGTGCTGCTACGTCTACTCTGCACAACATTGATATGCCGAACTTTGAAGCATCGTTTGAAATACGCCGGTTTTCCCGCCATTACCGCCTCGGGGCTCGTTCGGCAACGCTCGCGAATACTCGCTCGAAGCGGATATTCCGAACTTCGTACTGGGAAAACATTACGTCACTGTAGAATTACTAATCCGTTATTACTGTTAAATTATTCCATTGCGCATTCCGATAGCATTAAACACAGCAGACATTCGTGCAAATGCTTTTCACAACGTTACATTTATACTTGCGAAAAAATGTTGTCTGTCTTGTGGCCTCAGGAATGGGACGTACTCGATACTGCGTTTCCTTCGTTGTCGTTTATTTAATAAAAGATTACGATTTACGATTGTCTTATTTATTGTTTCACAATCGTACGTTACAATTAAGTTGGCGAATATCGTGAAGGGCTCGACATAATATTTTTTTTTTTTTACTACTTTTCGCTCACAGCACATCCGAGCGTCCCGATTGGCCGACGAAATTGCAACGGCCAATCGCAGCCGAGAGCGAGAAATACGCCCCCGCAGGCCCTGCGTGCTCGCGGAAGATGCTCGAGGTGCTGGGGCCACGGTCGAACCTCTCCGTGCGCTCGCTGCTGCTGTCAATCTTGTTTTCAATCGTTGATTCCCGAGGTCGCGAGAAACGCGAATTAAATTCGATGACATTATAGCAGCGAAGTGCGGCAACAACGATATCGCGAGTTCCATGAGATATCGCGGGCGGGTCTCGAGCGCGCGTTGGATCGAAAATGACGAGTAAAAAGGGCCATACGTTGAGAATCGAGACGGAAATTGACAAGAACAGGAGCGAGGGGAATTGGAAGAAGGTTATAGAGTTGGCTGATCATCTCAAGGAAATTTATCCCAGCAATGGTAATTAGCAATTCGCGTCTCTGTATCCCAAACAAAAAAAAAACATTCGACATCAGCCGAACCTCTATTTTCCCGTGTAAACATTTGTACATCCGCCTGGTCGGCCGGAGCAACAATTTGTATTCGCTGCTTCTGTCGCAGAGTGCCTGGCAAATTTTCTCAGCGGAGAGGGTCGTCTGGAGAGCTTTTTGGAGCAAACACCGCCGGTCGACGCCAACGTCAGCAAGGCCAAGTCCGGCCTCGCTGAGACCAAACGTTTCTTGGTTCTCGCCGCAAACGAAAGTGACAAACAGGTGATTACACGCGCAGAGTCTGTAATTCCAGTCGGAGAGACCCTCGATAACTCGTGACGATTGTTTTGCAGGCCATAGTCGTACTGGACGCTCATCTCCTCCTGGGAAAATTGCACTACGCGATGGGAATGTACGAGGAGGCGCTTCAGCACTATCAACAGGCGGAGCTCCAATCCCTGACTGAGAAACAATTACCTAGTCGCAGTTTACGAATAATAGCCGAGTCGTTCGCAATCAAAGGTAGATGTTGGTTGGCACAGACAGTCGAGATTTTTCTCCTCCCGTGGAAGGCGCAATTAATGACTTTTATATCTGCAAAATCGACGCAGGTCTCTGTATGGAGAAGCAACTTCCAAATTTGAAGTCCAAGTACAAATTAGCGGAGTGGCACGAGCAGGTGATAAAGTGCTTCGAGATTGCCGGCGATTTGACGCTCGTCTATCTGCAAGAGCAGGACAAATTAGCGATGCAGCCGCAAAACGGTACCTCTACCATCAATAGCAGTAGCATAGGTAGTTGTTGACGTGACTTAACGCGGTAATATATCCGAAATCCACGAGTCCGATATTCTCTCGAACGTTCGTCGCTCGCTCTTTCGCAGGTTCTTACTCTCCTCAGCCTTCCCCCAGCAGTACGAAGCACGTTGGGCCTATACTGGAGACGGCTCTGCAGCGGGCGCCGTTGCTGCACATTCAGAGCGGCAACACCCAGGCGGCGATAAATCGTTATCGCGGAATGTTGTCCGCCGTCGAGGCTACGGCGACGCAGAGCCTTCGGCTGACGCTAACGCGACAACTGGCTGAGGTTTTGTTGCGAGGCGTCAGCGGTTCGCTGTATCAGGCTCCGGAACCACCGGCGGCTTCGTTGGGTAAATATATCAGCCGTTTCGCGCTGAGCCGCGCGCTTCGTAGATCGTCTGTCGAAAAAAATATATCCGTAAATTAATTTATTTTACTTTGCATTTAAAAAAATTATTGCACCCGCTTCGGGTTTATACTGCGTAAAATATGTTATTTCAATTTTTCAAATTTGCATGTTTTTTTTATTAAACATTTCAGTAAATTGATCAAAAACTTGATTTATGCTCGCAATTGCACAGGCATCGGCACGACGAACCGGAGGATGAACCACTACGCGTCGAACGTCGGGGCGGCGGAGTCGCCGTGGAAACCCAAGAAATACGTCGGCCCGAATTTGTTCGTTCCGCGCAACGAGAACGAGGAGATGATACTGCTGTTGTTGATTAGCGAGGCGATGGCCGTGAGAGACGCGGTGCTAAGTCAGTCGCCGGAGTTCAAGGAAGCCAGACTGCACGCGTTCGAGAACGCGACGGCGGTTTACGATCTCCTCACCGTCGTCGTCGTGCGATGGAGTCAGGTGGAACTTCTCTTCGAGGTAAACATTCACGCGACTCGATGCAACTCTCGCCTCTTATTCGTTGTTACTATGAAAAATCGACTTATGCTCTGTCGCCGCAGTCGTTCGAGCGAGCGATGAAGTTTTCTCACCAGGAGGTTCACGTCTGGACGCAGTACGCGCTGTGCCTGATAAATCTCGCGAGGTACACTCACGCCTACGCGGTTTTGAAAGTCGTCGCGCGGCTCTCGCCGCAGAAGGTGATGCCCTGCCTGTTGGCGGCGAGACTCTGCTACGAGCATCTCAACACGGTTAAAGACGGCGTCGAGTGGAGCCAAAAGGCCCTGCAGAGGGAGACCGCCAGTCCCCAGGGCCTGCAGTCCCGCTGCCATCTCTACATCGGCATCGGCAACAGCATTCTCGCGGCCAGCACGATCCTCAAGCAGGACAAGGTCCTGTACACCACGACGGCCTTGGATTCGTTTCACAAGTAAGCGAAAAACTTTTGTGAAAACTTTTGCACTCGGGAGTCGGAAGCCTGGAACGGAGGGTGTACGAAATGGGGATAAAATGGGTCACTGGGTCGTTTGTATATGGTCCTCTTTTATTTTTTTTTACATTCATTTCTTGTGGACTGCGAGTTTACAGTCCTTCATGCTTCAAAATTGTAGAGTCAAGTCGCTACTGTTAGATGCGTCTTTGAAAGCATCGTTGGATAGCTGTGAAATAATCTTTACCAAAAATATTGTGAAATGTATCGAATCAAACGCATAAGGGTTTATTACGCTTTATTTATTTGAAGATACCAAATACGCACAGAAACCGGAACCCCATACTAAAAATGATTGCCGCAACCTATTCTTTTCGAAACATTAAATCTCACGCCGACTGAGCGTTCGTAGAAAAATTTGCATCCGTCGGCCGGTAAATGTCAACTCGGTCTAGCGTAGCCGCTGCGTTGATCGAAGCGGGCGCTTTCATTAGCGCGCATTTTTCCTCGTCCACTTATCGAATTAACGTTCGCAAAGCCGGATCGAAGGTCCCCGAGTTGCGGAACGGGCGCGCGCGACGCATTGCGGTAGACGAGATACGTTCGATTGAGGAGGGTGGGGGCTGGCTAACCGCGGGCTTTTTGCGTCTTTTTAGGGCGCAACAATGCGATCCGAACGATCACCTCGCCGAATACTATTTGGCGCATGAATACGCCGTCAACCGGCAGATTAACGAGGCAATGGTGCACGTGAAGGTTGCCTTGAATTTGCGTGCCGAGCACATACCGTCCTTGCACTTATTGGCGCTGCTGCTCTCGGCCCACAAGCAATACGCCGACGCTCTTCACCTGATAAACAGCGTCCTCGAGGAGTACCCGGACAATCTCAACTTTCTCTACGTCAAGGCGAACCTCGAGCTGCACAGCCTGGGCGGCGAGGAGGCCCTCGTCACGATAAAACGGATGCTGCATCTCTGGCGAAGTCTCTACGAGGACCAGACGAACGTCGACTGCAACGATCAGCAGAGCGAGAAGCGCAGCGAGACGCGGAGCGTATTTCAGCTCTACACCTCGGAAATGTCCGACAAGGATTCCAGTGAGTTGATTTGTGTGTCGTCGATTAGACGTTAGAGCGGCCGAGCAGCACGATTTTCGCCGGCGGTGTTTCGTCCGAGTAGGGATGTTTGAATTCCGTCACGCGATCGAATGTTCGCCCGCAGGCTCTATGCACGCACAATCGTTGGCTGCCTCGAGGATCGAGCAGGCTCTCTCCGAGGTGGCCTCCTCGCTGAGTTCCTTCACACCGAAACCCGGCCCGCAACGCGCCTGGCTCCTGCAGCTGCAGATTTGGCTCCTCCTCACCGAAGTCTTTTTGGCCCTCGATCGTCCCGAGGGCGCGACGCTTTCGCTTCAGGAGGCCAACAACATATTCCCTATGAGCCATCATATTATGTACACTGTGAGCATCGGCCGAGAGCATTAACGTCGCAATCTCGAGGACGGGCGTCGTTCGAATAATAACGCATACTTTTTATTGACAATTACGACTGTTTATCGAGCGGTGGTAAAGATTTTCCCGTTTTTGCGATGATTATTGGCAACGCTGAGTAATTATTCCTTTATAATAAATTATATTTCGGGGAGGGGTGACAAAGGTCGATCGTCGTTTTATCAAAAAAGTATACAAAGTACTTTCTCATTCGAACGATGCGCAATCTTCGTAGTAAAATCGGTAAAGTAATAAATTCTGATAAACTATTTTCGTTCTTCGCAGCGCGGTTTGTTGCACGAGTACAAACTGGAGTATGCAGAGGCCAAGCAGTGCTACCAGAATGCCGTTTCGATAAATCCTTCGCACATCAAGAGTCTTCAACATTTGGTAAATAACCGAACGTCGGAGCACTTCACGCCAGTCAAAGCCAGTGCCAGCCATTTTGCTGAATAAATTTGATCTAATGCGCGAAAGTTTGATGAAACGTTTACGAAGTTTCGGCAAACGTTTAACCGGCGCGAAGCGTTCCACCCGAGTCGTCTCAATAACACGAGAAGAATTCTGAAGTAATCAAATTTGCTCGTCACTTGCAGGGCTTGATATACCACTACATGGGAAGTCAGAGGCTAGCGGAGAAGACGCTCCGCGACGCCGCGAAAATCGACCCGAATTCGCACCAGACTTGGTACAATCTCGGCAAGGTGCTCGAGTCGCTGGGCGAGATGGAAACGGCGAACGACTGCATGGCCACGGCGCTCGAGGTCGAGACGACGAATCCGATACTACCCATAATGTCCATTCCAATAACTTTCGAGTGAAGGAGTCGCGGACGTTTGCCGAAGGAAAAATTCGCGGCCGCGAGGGAAAAAAAGCAAAAAAAAAAAAAAGAACGTCTTACGGGGTTTTCAGTTCGCATCGTTCGGGGGCCGGGAGTGTCCGGGCGGCGAATTTCGCGAGACGATCGACTCTGGTTAGTAGTGCCTATACACTGTACCTATCCGCGTAAAACCTCAGTTTTTACCATTCGCGCGATCCGCTTCCACGCCGGCGTGGAAGCCGAAATTTTTCGTTCCCTCTCCCTCCTTCGTCCGGGTATAACCATCGTCGTCGTTGTCTTCTCCTCTGCACATACGTATAACACGGGGCGCACTGACACACTAACAGAGAAGCAAGGAGCACAGGCGTGTCCCCCGCTCGAGTCCTCGAGCTCGTTTGCGTTCTGCCGCTGCGGTACAGAGCGCCGTTTACTTTACTATCGTGCCAGTAGTACCTGCTTGACTCATCGCAGTATTTCCAATGTATAAATAATTTAAAAAAAAACGACAAACAAACGAAAACAAACAAAAAAAAAGATGAAAGAAGAAAAGTAAAAAAAAAATCGACATGTTGATAATGTTTGAATTGTACAAATCGTTTAATGAATATATATATACATTATATATATAAATATATATTATATATATGGTGTAAAGAGTTTAATAAAGAGTTATGGATTTCGGGGTCCAGATTACGAATTTGGACTGCCCACCGATGATTGAGCGATGGCGAAAGAAACAATTGTTGTCTGACAGATTTATTGCATCAACGCTAGACCCGGGCGATTTGCATGATCGATGCACTCGACCGGCGGACAGGCGCGAAGAAACGGTCGAAATAATAATAATAATAATGATAAAAAAGTGCAGCGGCGAATGAAATAGGGGGGTTGCTCCAAATAAGAGCCAGAGCCCACTGCACGCTTTCCTCGGGGCTCAGGGTTGTCCCCGTCGTAAAATAGAGTGGAAACGGTAAAAGCACCGAGCGCAGCGAGTAAATCACGCGCGTTATAGAGCTTCATTGTTGGTTCTCGCGGATTTCCTGTCATTTTCAGTGAGCGCTCTCACGGCCTTGCCGCACGAATATCCCCGGTCGTTCGGCGGCGGCGGCGGCGGCGGCGGCAACCGAGGCGTTAAGAATTTCTTTGGCAATAAGAATAAGTCTCGCGGGGAGAGGGCCAAACCCGGCGCTCGGTATAATCGATAAGAATGATGAAATAAAAACGGCTGTTTCTCCGCGAGCACGTGAAGCATCTCCGTGTCGCATACACGGAAGGCGGAAAGCCTTTCCTCGTGCACATTGAGGCGCTCAGAAAAAACCTAATTTTCTGGTTGAGCTGCTTGCCGGGACTTCTGCTCCTTGGCGCAAAAAAAAAATAATAATAAAACAGGGCCGCGCAAAAGGACCGACATTAAGAAAAAAAAAAGTCTTCCGCAAGAATCCACAAAACTCGAACGGAATTTCGGCAAAAGAAAACCTCAAAAGTAACTTCTTTTTAATCACGCTAAAAATATTCTCAACCCGTGTTTTCCTCGAGGGAATATAAAACCTGAATACGACAGCAAAGGGTAAAAGTCAAGTAACTCGATGAAAAAAAAAGCTGAGTTTGCTTCCGGTAGATTAAAAAATAAAAACAAACAAAAATATCGAGCAGCTGAACCAACGAACAGCGTGGTTTTTTTGTATTGAACCGCCCTCGATCTACGTACGTAGCTCCTGTCTTCGAAACGACATTTGCCTAGGATTTGGGTGACGTCAGGAGGACGATGTAGACTGGAGTAGAATGTTTGATCGTTACTCTCGACGACCCAACAGTTTCTCTCTCCCTCTATCTCCACCGTTCTCTCTCGCCGTAGTTCGCTGCCGTTATGTAAAAAAACAACTATAACGCAGATTCCACCGCGGATAGGGCGAGAGGGCATTTCCGCAATTGAGTGAAGATATTGTGTTGGAGGAAGGAAGGAGCCAGGAATAAGGGAGCAGCGCCAGCTCTGGCTTTGCACACACACACCCACATATATAAGGAATGCGAATTCATAAAGTTCCACAAGCGAGGCGAGGCGAGAGAGAGAGAGAGAGAGAGAAAGCGAGGGAGCGAGCTTTAATCGCAGCCCTAGCACTGCGAGCTTTCGCGGATGATAGACGCGGAGACCTGCCCGTCGCACGGAGGCCCCCGTAATCTTTTAATGCACGCGTCAGTCTACAGTCCACTACGGTGCGGCTAGAGAGAGAGAGAGAGAGAGGGAGAGGGGAAAAAAAAAGAAGGGAATCAGGAACGCTGCAGTGGGTGCGCTAGACGGAACAGTCGTAGGCCTTACTCTTAACTCGATTCTATCTAACGAGATTAAGTTTTCTCGCAAACCCCGCGCACACCGTCGTCGCCGACGCCGTCGTCGGCGTCGTCGTCGACGTCGCAGCGAGCGGCGGTGGCGGGTCTGCTGCTATATTCTCTCTCCAGCCACCCCCTCGTCCCACATTCGCCGGGTACACAGCATAGAGGAAATCCTCCGCCTCGCCCGGTCCCCTCCCCCCCCCCCCCCCCCCCGCCCGCCCCACCCTGCCCGCCTCTCTCCCTCTAACGAGATTACAACTCTATCTCCGTCTCGCTCGGTCGCGTGTCGCATTGCGCGTACATTCGCGCACGCCCAATGGATTTGAGGCATCGAGACTGCTGTTTTTCTTTCCTTTTTTTTTTTTGTTCCTTCTCGTTCATTACTCTCTCTGTCTCCTCTTCCCTCTCTCTCTCTCTCTCTCTCTCTCGAGCTCGCCCGCTCTTTGCCTCTCCCACGGGAATGGGTATGAAAAAATTAGCGTTACGAGGGCGCGCGCGCGCGCGGACCGCGAATAAACGCGACCTCGCGGGTTCTCACGTCGGACCCGCGTTTTTCTTTTTTATTTCATGCGTCATTCGCGTGCGGAGGAGGGATCTAATGAGAAATTCGTTGTTGGCTCTCTTACGCAGCCTCGGCGTCGCAGAGCGGGCATCGCAGAGCGTCGCCGCCGGGGCCGCCGCCACCGCAGCCGCCGTTGCCGCTGCCGCCGCGCCGCGCGCGTCACTTTTAGCGCATAAAATGCTGCATCGAGGTAGGTACCTACGCCGGCTATGCGTAATACAATCGACCGGCAATAATGGTTTTTCGAGGCTCTCGCACACACCGCGCGCCTCTTCGCCGGCACGTGATCTGTAAAAATTTCGAGACACAGCCCGTGGTTGGGCATCGGGACACACGGATTGCGGTCTCTCTCTCTCTCTCTCTCGTTTGGCGCTGCGCGCGCGCGCGCGCGAGGCTCTGCCGAGCGCACGTATCAGGGCAGAGAGCAGACAGGCGGAAGATTATAGATACAACGAGCGACGGGTATACCTGCATAATACTTATCGGCTCTATCGGCCGTTCGAGTGGCGCATACACCTCTCTGCCCTGGCGTGTGCGACGGTGCACATTTGTACAAAGATAGAACAAAAAAGCGCAATCTATCCGCGAAGCTTTGAACCATGCGGTATATCTCTTTCGAATTCAAAGCGTGGAAGAGGGAACGAAAAAAGAAAAGAAAAAAAAAACGAAAGAAACAAAAAGAAGCAACGAGCGATTCTGTGAAATAGACGAGGAGAGGGGAGGGAAAAAAAAAGAGGCGAGAGAGCGTGAGTGGGCAAGGAGCAGGGGGTTTGGGCAGGCGGGAGGGGGAGAGAGACAGAAAATTGTGTCATCCCCACGCACAGACCAACGGACTGCAGCATAGAGTCACGGTCGGCCTTTGACTTTCCGGGGCTCCTCTTGCACACCCTCTGCTCCACTCGTTCCCCGGGTAATACTGCGACGGAGGGTTGCCGGATAGGCGAGGTGCGGGCTACAGAGGTCTGTGTTATATAGGTGCGCACATTTATATATGTATATATATACACACATAGGCAGATAGGTTTTTCCTGAATTAGCCTCGTATAACGTTAACGTGGGTTCGCACGCGGTGGTAGAGACTGGCACAGATCAAAGGGGGAAATCGTTGATCGAACATACAGAGTCTTGGCGCTACCCCCATTTCTCGTTGACGTCGTCGTCGTCGTAGTCGTAGTCGTCCTAGCCGTCGTCGTCGTAGCTGGTGCTGCGTTCGATCGAATCAAAAAGGGGCGGAGGGCGGGGTGGGGAGAGGAGGTGGGCGGGGAGGGGGGGGGGAGGTTGGAGTGCGAAGGGGACGAGGAGAGACGTTGGTGCTGCTTCTAGGGTAGCGTCGTAGGGTCATAGGGACGAGATATACTGTAATGAGAGAATATAGAGGACGTAAGGGCCAGGATATAAAGACCGTGAGAGAGGGTTATTACGAAGGGAAAAGGAAACGAGGGAAATGGACAGAGAATGAGGATATAGGACGGCGGAGAGGCGCACATCGAGGGGCGTCCCGGTGATGGAGAAAGGCGAGGAGCACGAGGAAGGGCGGGCAGTCGGGGTGGCTGGCTTGGCGAAAGGGTCCAGGCTCCAGGGGCCCCCAGGAGAAGCAGCTGGGGCTAGATATACGAGACTGGGCTGCGATGGCCCGACGCGATGACGACGACGAGGCGGAATACGAGGCGAGCGAGGACGGGAGTCACGCTATGTAGGAGAGAGAGAGAGAGAGAGAGAGAGCGAGCTAGAGCCAGAGAGAGAGAGAGAGAGAGAGACAGAGAGAGCGAGCGAGCGCCAGGGAAAAAGGGGTGCACCTATTCCGCCGAAAAACGCAAAAGCGCGGTGTGCGAGGGTGGCACACGGCGAGCGCGGCGAGAGAGAGCAGGCAGCGTAGGAGCAGGCAGGGAAGCTGGCAGGGAAGCAATCGCGGGTCTGCCAGGTCGCGCGCGGCGGCGGCGGCGGTGGCTCAAGGGGTGGGCAAAAGAGAGGCAGGCAGCCCGCGTTCGCTCGACGACGATGCATTCGAGCGGTCCTCGGCGCGGTACGGAAGCCTGGCTTTGACCCGGTAGCCGGCGGCGGCACAGTCCGCGCGGCCGGCTGACGCATTGCAGGTGCGCGCCGGCCAATCACGAGTCCGCTTAGTTCGCCCGGACCCGTCCTGTAAACAAGACCGCACCCACGGCTTATAAAGCTACCCTACGCGGGCGCACGAAACCCAATCCATCCCTGCGCCTCGCGCCACGTCCAACGGGACGCCGATTTTCCCACGAAAAAACGTACTTTTACCGTGGTTTAACGTCGGACGATCGAGCGCTAGCTTCGCGCCGCGTAGTAAGTGCGCGACGCGCCGCGCTTCTTGCCGTTGTTTCCCCCTCCCCCCCTCACTCTCTCTCTCACTCCCGTCGCGACGCCCCGCGGTTAGAGACGCGCGCATCCGCGACGTTCGTCGCACCCTTCGTCCCTCCCCACTCCGCCCGACCCCACCGACGTCGCGCTGCCGCCGCTGCCGCCGCTCACCGCGAACCCAGTGCGCAACCCGTCGCGTGGCGTAGTGATACCAGCGAGCTCGCACGGTTAACAGGACTCCATTGCTGTCCGGAGTGCGTTTCCCGTCGGCCGTGTACCCCCGCCGTCGTCGTCGTCGTTGTCGTCGTCGTCGTCGTCGTCGTCGTCGTAGTATCTCGTTATTCTCTCTCGTATTCTCAGGCTCTCGAAGCTCCGTTCGCCGCAGCTCTCGTGTGGCTCGCAGGTCGCGCCCGCCCGCCGCTGACTCTACGACTCTGCGCTGTCCCACGATAATACCCGAGACTCTCGACGCCGCAACAGCAGCAGCAGCAGCAGCCCAATTCGACTTATCGGCACTGCTCTCCGCCGTCGCGCCGAGACTCCTCGCTCTCGGGGATAGAAGACAGAGAGAGAGAGGGACAGAGAAAGAGAGAGAGAGAGAAAGAGCGAGAGAGAGAGGGAGACAGAGCGCAAGCAGCAGCAGCAGCGGCACCACCGCCGACACCACCGGGAGGCAGCGTTAGAAGCGAGACAGAGACGGAAACGAAGAGGTGTGCTGCTGTTACTCTCATCTATACTCCTTCTTGTTTCCTCCACTCTTCTTCCAACCGTCGCTCGTCTCACTCTCGCGGCATCACGAGAATATAACGAGGCTAGAAAAAAAAAAGAGAAAAAAGAAAAAAATAATAATAATCATAATATATAACAGTCCAATATCGCCGATATCTCGATATCTCGCTCTCTCCGAGTATATATATAATACACATCGATATATACATATATATATATTGTAACGACACTTCTGTGAATTCATCTCTTACGTGGTTGTTATAGTGTGCGACGAAGCGAGCGAGCGAGCGCTATCTCACTCTCACTCTCACGTCTCGTCGTAGACGGTACCTACATACACGCAGAGTCTCGAGACTCTCTCTCGTTAGTTAGACGAGAGCCCCGAGCTCCGACGGATCAGCAGGCAGCAGCAGCAGCTGAAGCCACCAAGGAGATAAAGGAGAGCTAGAGCCCCAGCGACCAGCAGCAGCAGCAGCAGCAGCAACCACAGTACCGCCATGGTGAGTACAACCGCCTTTATTTTCCACATTCGGTTCCGCGGCCGCCGACAGACATACGCGGGTTCGGTTATAACCACACACCATTGGTCGCGCTCCCCCGGCTGCCATTATATGCGGCGTTTTTCGAGGTACTGACGCACGGCGGACACGCGTGTGCACGTGCCTCTCGCTTTTCTCATTCGTGCCTCGCTCGCACACCGCCGCCTCGGAGACCCGAAAACCCCGCGGCTTCCACGCCTCGTCTTTTCCTCGTATTTTCGTGCTGTTTTTCCCTCGCGCCGCCGCCGCCGCCTCGGACGAACGTGGCTTTATCGCGCGATTTCTCGCACGCCGTCTATCGCCGACTCGGCTGTACGAACGGGAGACGCGACGCACACACCGACTACCGAGCCGGGTCGCGAATTCTGTTTTATTTTTCTCCAATTTTTTTTTTTTTTTTCTTTTTTTCTTTTCCTCTCTTCTCCGTCGACCAAGCCGGAGAAACTTACAGACCGCAGACACACGTCCTCGGCGAGCCTCTCGCCCCGCGCCTGTAAACCCGAACCGGCCTCCCGTCGCACGAGGTTCACCATCGGCGCGACGGGGCCGCTTCCTCGACTCCCCGGCCGCTGTGCTGCCGCTGGCTTCTGCCCCGTGCGGCCCGCGCTGCTCTCTCGCGGAATCGACGCTCCCTGTAATATCATAATCGACCGTGCCCAACCGCCTCGCGGCCGCTGCGCTCTCGCGCAAATATGCGTTTGTTGCAATCGCGGAACGTTGCGCCGTATTATTTCCGGAAATATGCCGTATAGCGCCGGGCGGGGAGATATATGCGGAGTACGACAGGAAGCTGGTGGAGCGAGAGATACACGGAGAATGAGAGAGCGAGAGAGAAAACGGGAAAGAGAGCGCGCGAGAGAGAGATAGAGATAGACATAGAGCCCCGGAGAATGGGACCAGCTAAAATCGATGCGCATTCTATTTTTGCCGGTATCGATCCGTATACCACTTTCAAGAGGTTTCCCCATGCATTAAATTCGTGCGGATGTATTTTCTCGTTTCCACACCGTCGATCGACGTGCCTGAGCATCCCCCCCTCCCCTTCCCCCTGAGACGCAATCGCCCGGGAAACACGCTCGGCCCGAGTTCTCTACCCGTTGAAACTACGATTCCACGACCGCTCCTCCTCCCCTCCCCTCTCGCTCTCTCTCTCTCTCTCTCCCTCTCTCTCGCGCCTCTTTCCCCGCGCCTCGCGGATCGATCCATTTCGCCGTGTCTCAAAATGTCGTCGGAATTTTCGAACCGCTGGAAAAATCATCGTCGTCGAACTCGCGGCTGCACCGCGAGGGCGAACGATAATTCATCGTCGGAGGAATCATCGTCGTGAATAACGCGATGAATCGCGAGCCCGAAGGTCGCGGGAATCCCGAAGTCTCCGCGCGGTAGACTCGTCGAATATCTCGCCGACTCGCTTCGCTCGCTCTCTCTCTCTCTCTCTCTCGTTTTCTCGCTCTTTCTCTCTCGCTCCTCCACCCCCACTCCGCGCCCGCCTTGCGAGCCGCGCTCTAGGCCGTACGTTCAACGGACACGACGCCGGCTTGTCAAGTGTGCCGTAAAACGCGTTTCGCGAATCCAAGCGGCCGCCACGCAGCGAGGCTCTCGACGGGCCGGAAGGTGCGGGGCAGGGGCAGGGGGGGTGAGAGAGGAGAGAAGAGGAACAAATTTCCAGATAACGAATTCCGATAAATCCCTCGGACAATCGCGCGCGGCGTTCCACCGGCGAAATCTCGCGATCCGCCAATCGGGCGTCGCGCTCAGCGCGTTCGCGGATTATCGTGCGCGTTTCGACCGTTGCGAACGGCAGCCCCGCAAGCCCTGACACAATGGCGCGCGCGGCGTGCGTGTATATCGACGTTTTTTCTTTTTTCGCTCGCCCGTAGAGACAAAGAGAGAGAGAGAGAGAGAGTGAAGCGACCGTTACGAGTTAGCGAGAGGGTATCCGCTACCCGTCACCCAACAGTCACACCCAAGCATAACCCACACACACACACACACACACATCAGATCGCACCACGCCTGGCTTCATGATTCACGAGCGGCGGCAGCATCAGCGTTAGCAGCAGCAGCAGCAGCAGCAGCAGCTTCGAGGAAACTCGATCGAAGAGCGTTCGACGTTGATCATATCATATCCGAATCTCGTTACCTCTCCGTTCCTTCTGCGTCGCAGTGGCGGCGAGCGCGGCCCGCGCGTCGCCGTTGGGTGGGTGGCGCGCGCGGTGTTGCTGCTGCTGCTGCCGCTGCTGTAGCATTCGTCAATTCCTACTGCCCTACATTTCGCCTTCCTACCCCGCCGCGGCGCCCCTGTACGAAATATACACGCGTTTCGACGTGTCCCACCCGCGTAGGCCACACGGACGGACGGACGGACGGACAGAGCGACACCGACACACGTACACGTCGCGCAAACAGTAGGCCTGAATTCTCGAGTGTGCTCAAGGTCCTTTCGCCCTTGCACCGCTCTACAGCCGTCGAGTGATACACTGTAATACTCTGTTGTGTTTCACCGACTTCACGTGTACAACTGGGCGGCAGTGCGGCGCGGGGGTGGGGGGAGAGAACGACGTGAGGGGTGAGGGGAGGCAGAGGCAGAGGACGGGGGGTCTTGTATCGCGTGCAGGATTTCCGCTACACGCAGCTACAATTATTCTGATTGTGTGGACAAAACGTGGCGTATTATTATACCTCGATTGCATATTCACGAAGATCTCGCGCGGCGATTGGGGCGTGCGAAAAAGAAGCCTCGCGCTCAGCGGCTCGACCGACGAAGGCGGCGGAGGAAGAAGTGGCAGAAGCTTTTCGCCAGTGTTTGGTAAACTGTTCCTCATCTCCCTTCCCCCCTTCCCCCCCTTCCTTCCTCTCCCCTGTCCCGGACTATCTTCGCCTCTCCTCTCGGTCTCGTGGGGATCTCTCGCAGCGAGGCGAAGCAGCGGCGGTGGCAGTAGCCGCGTTGCGGCATCCGCCAATCAGCCATTGTGCTATATACCTCGCTATTGATTTTCGCAGTCGGTGCCTCTCCATATACACACACACACACATAGGGCACACACTCGCACCGCGTATACAGAGACAGCAGAAGCAGAGCAGCCCTGTTTCTGCTGGAGCCACTCGCTCTCTCTCTCTATCGTTTCTTCTTTCTTTCTCTCGCCCCTATATCTCTGTCCTCTTTGTCTCTCTCTCTCTGTATATTTTTCCTCCTCTCCCCATTTTTTCCATCACCTCTCTCCCTATTTTTTCCCTCCCCTCTCTCTTTCCTTATTTTTACCTCTTTTTTTTCTCACTTCCTATTTTTTCCTCACCCTCTATCTCCCTATTTTTTCCTCTCCTTACGTCCATCCTTCGGCACTCGCGCACATCTCCCGATGGCCTCCCGACTCTCCTCCATATACCCCGCTTATTATTCACGCCGGCCGCCAAACAAACATCAGCGATGATTCTCGCTCGGCCGGAGGTCCCAGTGTACATAAATTCAGGCATTAGCCGCGGATTTCTTTGGGTTGCGCGAATATTTTCGTGAACGAGACGGAAAAGACGAGCGGCGCTGCTGCGCGGCGGGTCTACTACGTGGACGTGCGTATAGCGCGCGCGCAGCAGTTTCCCCCCGTGTCTTATTCTTTGCATCTGTCGTCCCCGCGTTACCGCGGTCGACCGACCGACACGTCTCTCCGTTTTCTCCGTCTCTCTTTCTTTCTCCTTTAAGCTCGCCCAGCGAGCCATCTTTCTCTCTCTCTCTCTCTCTCTCTCTCTCTCTCTCTCTCTCTCTCTCTATCTTCGTTCCACTCTCCCCCTCCTTCGATCCAACGCCCCTCTAACGATAAGACCCACCTTCCGGCGCAACGGCGGCCGCCGCGACTCTTTGCCATGCTCCACGAGAGAGCCCGGAGAGCTCTCACTTTAACCGGTGCGAATATATAATACGCGACGCCCAGCCCAAACGTCCGCTCGTGGCGCGCGTACCGAGCGAGAGGCGCGCACAATTTCTCATTTCTTTTTAGTTCTTTTTTTTTCTCTCTCTCTATTCCCCAGAGCGATCGCGTTGCGCTGCACTATCGTCTATCCTCGCAGCGGGATCTCAAGGCCCTCTGCGTGTGTACGCGCGCTGCGTCATTTGCATGCTTCCGTGTAAATTCGCTGGAAATTACGTGGCTCTCATTTTTCCTCTCTCTCGTTCCGTTGTTGCGCCAAACGCGTGTGTATCGCGGTTGACCCAATTAGACGATCGTGCTGGACGGCGTCGAAGCTGCGTTTGAATTTTCGCACTTTTTAAAGCCTTCTTGCTGCTTCGAATTTTGCTCGCGATATACTTCAAGAGGGGAGGGAGCAATTTGCGAGTTTCGTTTCGAAGAATAATATATGATGTGGGTGCAGTGGAGGCCTCTAACGGGATTACTGGAACTGGAGCAAAGGATTATGGAGAGGATCCAATAACGACAGCCACCCCACCCTTTAGCTCTGTCTCTCTCGCTCCCTTTTTTTTCTATGTCTCCTCTCGCGCCATTAGAATGCTCGGCGTCCGGTATGAAAGTATTTCACTTCTCCGAGCGAACCGCTCGCTGATTATGACTCGGTGAAACCTCGGATAACCGGAGTTTCTAATAAATCCCGTCGTGCCCCGCCGCGGTCTTCCGCCGGTGAAATACGCCGTCGTTTCGTCGGCGAAACCGCCTCGCCGCTTTGCCTCCGTTCACGCTGGTCGATAGTTCATTATCGCAGGGCACAAAACTTTGTGTATGCCGCGCCGTAAACTATTATTCGCTGGAAAAAAAAACTCCTACGTCTATGCACACTCGTATATGTATATACAAAAACATGCATACACACGTATGTAAAAGGAGGGCGAAGGGGTGGGGTAGGGAGGGCGTGAAACACACGTACGTGGATAAAAAGAATATCAAAGTCCCTTCCGAGCGTCGCAGCTCTTACGCTCGATTCCAGCAGTCAGCTATATTTCCACTCGGACGAGTGACTGTTACGCTCATTTCCTCATGTGCAAATTTTTAATGAGTGGGCGTGGCTACCCGTGAATGTGTTTTGAGAGGCACCAGGCAGCCACTGGGGCAAGCACACCCGTTGATACAAGGCCCGGTGCTCGCGAGCGCGCCCAGTGCCACTGTCAAAAGCTTCCTGAATAAGCCACCTTAAGCCCACGTACTACGTCGTATTAATATGCGCGATGCGCGGCTCTCTCGTCGAGCTCGCTTCCCGTTCCTTCTAATTTTTATGCTCCTCTTATTATTCTTATCCTGAGTACCCCGCGACGCCGTGGTACACGGTGGTGTTCGCGTCTCCGCTGACGAATGGGGCGTTGGAAACGAGCCTCGTGGCTCTTGGAAAAAAGAAGGGGAAAATAATGATTGAGAACGAAGCGCGCAAGACAAATCTTATCGGTTATTACGAAAAGTTCCGACAACCCGATTATCAGACACAATATCGTTCTCCGAAGATAATGATAAGACAGGTAACCGAGTCACGGACGCACTCGTGGTGGGCGAAAAATGTGCCCCGTGCTGGAAACGATAGAAATCGCCGCGGCCGACGATAACGATTACTCGGGGATCGTTAAAAACACTTATCGCGACTCCTCGCGCGCGGACTCGTCATAGTCGATACCGCTTCTTCTTTTTTTTTTTTTTTACACAAAAGTTTAGCAAAGGATATACGTGTCTTAGCGCGATATATTTTACGCTTTATTTTATTTTCAAGGCTGACCAACTCACAGAAGAACAGATCGCCGAGTTCAAGGAGGCGTTCTCGCTATTCGACAAAGACGGCGATGGCACCATCACCACTAAAGAATTGGGCACAGTCATGCGCTCCCTTGGACAGAACCCCACAGAGGCCGAGCTCCAAGACATGATTAACGAAGTAGATGCCGATGGTACGTGAACGTGAAAAAAAAGCTCCCGATCGATTTCACCCTACCGGAAGCGTCGAAAGCAAAAAAGAAAAAATGAATCCCATAAAAATTACGAAACTTTATTCCGATAATTTTGTTGTATTACAGGCAATGGTACAATCGACTTTCCCGAATTCCTGACTATGATGGCGCGCAAAATGAAGGACACCGATAGCGAGGAGGAAATCCGGGAGGCCTTCAGGGTGTTCGACAAGGACGGCAACGGTTTCATATCCGCGGCAGAGCTCAGACACGTTATGACAAATCTCGGGGAGAAGTTGACCGACGAGGAGGTCGATGAGATGATTCGGGAGGCCGATATCGACGGCGATGGTCAAGTAAATTATGAAGGTAAATATGAAATATGCACGGAGAGCGATCCGTCTATTGTGAGACGTGTCGGCGTTGCGCGCGAAATCCCCGGGCTACGTGACCCCGAGCGAAGCCGCGACTCGCGTGAAACAACGTTTTCCCGATACGCGCGGCAGCGGCGACAATTTTTTATCGTCCGCCGCCGACGTCTTCGGCTAGCGTGAGCCACCGAGTTGTATTAACTGATTCTTCGAGACTGGTGGGCGCGGGTGCGCGAGCTCGTGTGATAGCGATAATTGAAAGACTAATAGGGTCTTGAAACTGGGGTCTTTCAGCAAATCACTTAGCGCTCGCTGCCCATCCAATTGCGATCCATTATGCAGTTAAGCCCCGCTGATTAACATCGCGAATTAGCGACTCGAGGCGAAATAATCTTTTCTCACGACGGGCAGCTGGCGCTTTAATTCGATCGGACTCTTTTTCTCAATCACGCTTTGCATCGCAACGCGATCCCCGCTCGTTCTCGCCCGTTTTTTTTCTCTGTCTAACTCGACTTTACGTTTTCAGAATTCGTCACAATGATGACATCAAAGTGAATGCAACCTGTGTGCTGGGAAAACTCGCGACTCGGAGTGGTGTTGACGTACTAAAAAAAAAAATACCAAACAACAACATGACGAAATAAAAGAGAGCAAAAAAAACACGAATCAACAACAAAGTGAAAAAAACCTTGTACCAGGATGTAAAGAAGTCTTAAACTCGAGAGGTCAATGTCCCGTTTGACACGCATTAATCATCGTTAACGATAAGTAATAAGGGCAATTAATTATTTAATTAAAAAGTGTATACCACCATTACTACTACTCTTCTTGACATGTGTTTTGCCACGTGTGCATATGTCCGAACACCCACGCGACACATGTTAACTGCATCTACGGTGAGTGAAGAAAACATCATTTATCGAGAAAACACACAAACAGCAACGAGGTGTTAGCACGGAAGAAAAATGAGAAACAAAAGAAAAGAAAACATTTCACGTTTTTCGAAGGAAGAAAGAGCTCCCCCTCTCCCTCGTCACGCTCCTGTAAACTCTTAATCACTTGGAAAACGCCATCTTTTCCCCTCGTATTCCCGCGCTTTTCACGTTTCCATCACTTGTCTGTCTCAGTCTGACCCTCTCACTTTCTCTCTAGCTTTTACCCTTCTGTCTCTGTCGCTAATCTCTCCTTCCACTTGTTCCGTGACGACAGTGCGAAGACGGCGTCGAGTAAAAATTGTCGGGAAGAAAAACGAAAGGTGCGCAAAGCGAAAGAGCAGATGGACACGGGAGTCTTGATCGAAGAGAGAATCGAGGGCGGGAGAACGTAAAGAAACGTGTTCGGACACTCGGCGAATGAAGTTTGATGCACCTTTTACAATCCCAAGATCGATTGAATTCGCTAAATTGTGATTTTCTTTATTCTCGCGCCAATTTGGCCTGTGGTTCGTCAAATTTTGTTCTCGAAGCGCTACCCGCAGTGTACATTTTTTAAAGATAAAAAAACAACAAAAAAAAAGAACATATATGTGTACCAAATTATATTAGGATCTTTCCCTTTACTATTATGATCATTCATTGTTACGTGTATCGAGCATAATATTTGAGGCTCCATTTTTTTCCCCCGGTTACGTAAATCACCGCAAGGACACATTGAAATACGCGAAGAGGAGAGAGAAAGAAAAAATGCTCACCGCACGGTGAAGAAAAGAAAACAACACCTTACACGCAAATCGGTCATCGCGCACGAGTCGCGCTCGAGCGACGAGTGCGACGATTAAATTCCAAAGAAAACACGCTCGGAGTCCACCCATAGCTTATTTTTCGTAGAAAATTATGTCTATTACGTGGGTTTATCAATGTCTTTGACGCGTCGGGAAGCCCCTACCCTCACCCTCCCCCTCAATGTTTCATAATAGTAACTAAATGAAGTGTCTAGCAAGTCGTAATTTAATTTATATAAGTAATGCACAAGAAAATCTGTAAAAAAATTGTAGTAGAGTACCGTGAAGCCTTGAAGAGACGAGACCTCCATTCTCTCGCTCTTTCGTACGTGTCTTTACGTTTCTATGGATTTCGTCTACTTTTACTTGGCCGTGTAACAATGCGGGAAAGATAAAAAGATAAAACAACAACAACCATGTCCGTTGTGAAAAACAAGAATGGAAACAACATCTCTAGACCGCGAAATCCTCGACATTCCTATCGATGAAATATCTTTAAAAAAATAACGAAAACGTAAAAAAAAAAAAAATTCTAATTCATCTTCGCGTGGCCGTGTCATGCACGCGCGAGAGTCTCAGCCTCCTGGTCATTAAAACTAATTCCTCTTCGGATCCTGCCTTCCAAGGGAAATTCATTGTATTCGCAAAGAGAAGCAAAAGAAACAAAGAAAGCAAACAAAAAAAAAACGTCGACACCACTTTTCTTGAATCACGAAGAAAGACAGAAATTTGTTGATGGAACGATCGGTGCACTTCCTGGGGTGCGTGCCAGTCAGACGCGAGCGATGACGAACTGGCGTTGTGGCGTGTGATTCGTACGATGTTACTTAAAAACTTAAGAGCAAGTAAGCAAGTAATACACCGAACGATTTAAAGAGAGAGAGAAAGATAAAAAAAATAATAATAAAGTAAAATAAATGAAGAAGAAAATAACAAACATACACAGAAATAACATCAGACGTGTCGGTGGTTCAGTCATAATATATATGTAATATATATTATATATAATTAAATTTAAAAAAACAAGAAAGAATTCCTCCACAGTCCTTTATTATTTAATATGAAAGAACGAAACGAGAAGTACTTGTATTTCTGGTGACCTAGATCGCATTGATCATAAAAGACAAAATAAATGTATCCTCATTTTTAGGTCACAATTTATTGTCGTTTTCTTGCTCGTCGAGAGAAAAAAAAAATATACACACACAAAACCTTCTAGTAGTTATGCTCCCGGAGTGAAAGCACCGTTCTTCACGATGACATCTTACTCGCCGACGAACTATCGATTCGCATGCTTATAACAACGGCACGAATGTTCTAACACCGAATGCGGTCGGCGGCTGTATTTAAAACGCAATATAATCGGCGGGGGCTGCTCCCCCGCTGTCGCCGGTCGATTTTAGGGGTGCGCGCATGATGAATCGAGGGTGCCGGAGAGCCCGGGAGGCCGCCGACGACGTCGCCGACGCATGCGTTTTCCACGCTCTCGACTATCTCGCCCATCTCCTCCTTCGCGTATTACTGATTAAATTTTCAGCCGCGGGTCACGAGACACGACGTCGACCGAAAAGGAAACACCTGGGAGTCGAATAAATTTTATCACACGCGATCGGCGCCCCGGTCGATATCTCCGGAGAAAATCGTGCGGCTGTGAGCTTGCACGCGAGTTCCTGCGTGTATTAGAAGCGCGACTGGGTCGCCCAGCTCATATCCGGGACGGCGGGCGGTCAGCGGCAGGATATGCGCGCTTAAATCGTCGAGGGAAAAACTGTACTTACGAGGGACTTAAAGATTTCAGTCGCTGCAGTAGTAAAAGAAAATTTGAGTTCCGTGCTGGGCAGGCGAAGGTCTTTAGCGACCGTCAAGACGGGGTTTCGAGATTTCTCGCGAGAGCTGATTCACATGCAGTCTCGTTGGTGAAGAAAATATCTTCTGTTCATTTGCCGAATGAAAAGCTAACTGGAGCAAAGATAATTTCGCTTCGGTACTTTTTGCTTATTTATTCAACGACATGTTTTATGCCAATTACTGGACAAAATTAAAATGCACTTTCAATGTTTTATTCAAGTGTTTGTCTAATTGTTTTGACCTTGGACTGCGTGAAATAAATTACGAACAAAGATAAACTATTGACGCTTGTTTTCTTTATTAGGAGGAAAGGAATTTGATTCAATGCAATAGGGATATTTCGGAGTATCGATTAGTATGACGCTTTTATAAAATAGTTGGATATATAAATAGACATTTGATTAATTGAAGGACAAATAAACATAGTATGCTTTTTCCAAGACGATGAGGCCTCATCTCGAGGCAGGAGTCTTATAAATAAAAGGAGGCCGTATGCAGAGCACTTGTGTCCATAATACAGAGAACATGTCTTATCTCTGGGGACTTTTTCTTTGCCAAGAGGCTTCCCGAAGAAACACTCGACTGTTAGACTTCATATGATTATCGAGTATAATCGTAATTATCGGTTACAAATTGGCACGAGTGCATGTTTATATTAATTAGTTTACATACGTTCGTAAAAATTCTTAGAAAATCGTTATAACCGTTTCGAAGATAATAGAACTCTATGACGTTCGTACTGTTGTCACGCAATTCTACTCTGCTTAGGAAACTTTCAATGAATAAATAAAGGCTGTTCGTTAAATTGTACGAAATATCGATTACTGTATCATGGTGAGTAAGAAGTCGTTAACTACCATTTCCATGAGTTTTCCTTAAAAAAAAATAGAGTTGAAACCCTAAAACAAGTATTTTTTATCAAAAATAATTGTGTAAGGCATTTTTTAAAAATTATTAAAATGTAAAAATATCAATGATTTTCCGCAGTTATTTACGTACAAATGACGTTTAATTGACAATCGACGTTGCTGATAAAACGCGAGTGATTAATCATTCGAATTTATTTCCACTCGATAGCACAGTTTGGCAGCGCCTCGGTCAATTCTTTCTCCACGCCAGCTTTATCCTGCACATACGGCATACCTTGCAGCTTGAGCACTCTCAAGTTCCTGGAAGCAAGATTTTATAGTCAAAACACAGATGTATTATTTCCGCCGGCCGAGCGGCAGCCAAGCGTACCGTGAAAATCGTAACAACGCTTTCCGGCGTAAACTTCAAAGTGAAACTAATCCTATTTCCGGAGCAACGCTAATATTGTGATTCCCGACACTTACGTGAGATTTTTCAGACTTTTCAGCGCCGCGTCTGTTATATTCCCACAGTCCAGGATCTCGAGGTGTTTCAGCGTGTCTTTCAATATACTCAGTTTGGGCAGAGCCGGATTCTCTATGTACAAACATCTGGCCAGTTTTACTTCGTCGATGTATTTACAACCGGCTGGAACAATTTCGTAAACTAAACGGTTATCGAATTTAAATATTCAGCCTGTGAGCCCGGGAAGCTCGGTAAATCGAGTGTCCTAATTACTGTTACAAAACGCCCGCCATCATCGTGCCTAAATATTCAATCAATATTTAACAGGGCCTGCTAGCTACCCCCAAAACCGATTAAGAGTCTAGATCAATAGTCACAGCTCAGTGCAGGACTGAAATATTCACTTCTATCCATTGACAAAGCATACAGGCAAAAGTAAATCCCCTGTAGAACAGTAGACACTGGTAGAAGCTTTAAAAACAATACATAGTTATATTTTGTCAATGTTTTAAAAAGCAGGCCATCATTTCAAGTAAAATAGTTCTGAAATAAACATTCTGTTTAAGAAAAACTGGAATACCCCAAAAAATGTCTCAAATACTGCAACAAAATGCTTGCCTTTTTCTTGCCTAAATATTTGATTGCAAAGTTCAAAGTCTCAATCAATAGCTACAATACAACGCGTGACCACAATTCTTGTTACTGTGCATCGAATACTAACAAAAATAAGGAAATCCTATGTGATTAATGGAAGAGTCTGTGGCATCCACAGCTTGAATATGCTGCGAAGATGTTTTGTCCATCACCAGGGTGTTGTAATCACCCAGAAAATCTTTGACGCCTGTCCACCTGACCGAAGCCCCATTTCTAAGGAGCCACTCGGCACAGGCTCTGTCAGCACCAACTTCCTTGATTCTGTCATGATCGACTCTACGAAAAAACAAACAAAAAAATCACAATAATCGATCATTTATCTGCAGACCGAAATTGTTGCAACAAATCGGATATACCTGTTCCACACTACAGTGAGCCAGTAGAAAAGCGATCTCTTCGGCTTGAGATCTACGTGACCCAGCGACGGTAACAAGAGCCTCTGATACTTGCAATTGGAAGGACAAACAGTGAGAATTCGTCGTGCAAAGGACGACGCGGCAGGGCGCGATCGACGCCTCCTGCGTTAATCATAAGCGAAAATAGACGTTCGATGCATACGCGCAAAGCCATATTAGTGATCGAGCCGGCCGGCCTGTCGCGAGACCATATGAGCCGCGGGGACTCCTGCTCGCCGCTTCCGTTTCGCCGGTGACGAATTCTACGGCCAATTTTGCATACGACACCTGCGTCGCGCACCGGGAATACAAAGCGTTCGCGACTGTATTTTCTCAAATATCGTCTTGTTACGTATGTCAAAACACAAATGTTCTATACTTATAGATCCGAGGAAACGAGCCGTGGCGGCGATTGTCGTGCGTCGTGCTCGCGTGCGGAACGGAGTGGGGATTCGCGCTCGTGCTTGCCGGGGAAGGGGGAAGAGGGGGTGATGATTGCGACGTACGAATAGACGCGCGGATGGCGCTGCTGCGAGCGTCGGGCGCGCGCGGTGCTAAAAAAAGCCGACGAATCGCCGCGGCATTTCGCCCAGTTGGGCACAACTTATCCGTTATCCTTCGTGATAAGAATAATACCTACGTATACACATATATAACACACAATAACTCGGCTGTGTGACCCGGAGGAAGCCGGTTTATTGAATCGTGCTCGAGCGATCGACGTGTTGGATGGCTTCGATTGAATATTAACTCTCTGCCGCTCCTCCTCCTTCGCCTCCTCCTCTCGCGCTCGTATCCACATATAGACGTGACATTGTATTTATAAAGCCAGAGTTTATTGAAAACATTTCGTACAATGCGGACCGGCACAGCTGTTGTTGCTCCTCTTCATACATTTGTCACGAGTCTCTTTCGCTTCGTAGTTTCGGGTGTTTTTCCTTCGTTTCGACTTGTTTCGCTTTTTTCTTCTGTCTTGTTGTCGTTTATTCAGTTGTTCACTTTCGATCGACGACCGGCTCTATCGTCTCGCCTCCGCGAATCTGGCCCCAACCGATAAGACGCCAGTGCTTCTCCACGCGCCGGGATAGCGCGATCTTCTCGTCGATTTCCGTGCAGACGGGATTCGTCAGGCTGATCTTGGCGAGATCGACCCTCGTCGCCACGACGCGTCCTCCGGTGCTCAACGAGCCGATGTTCACGAGGAGAACCTCGTTTCTCGTCAGCTTTGGAACCTGCGGGAATTTGTGAATTTTTATATCGGTGCTCGACACAAAATTAAAAAAAAAGTTCGAGCCGGAAATGGAGAATGTCGAGAGGCATAATTATTATTTTTTTTATAGTTGGCGTCGAGACGCTACCGCGTCTCTTGATTTTCGAGTATTTAGTCATTCGAAAAGCGCCTAATTACGGTGGGAAACGTTGCTGAGCTTTACCTTGGCTCCCTTCTTGTCGCCCTCTGTTCTCACGCCGAGCAGTCGCTTCAGCAGATAATACGAAATTTCCAACTCGATGAAGATTTTCGGCAACGCGCCGACCGCGCCCAAAATTTGCCCGACCAGACGATCGGCGCGACAGAGCGTCGGCTCGATCTTCGTTCCCACGCCGATCAAACCCCCGGGCACCGCGAACTGCAGCTCGTTCTGCTCGGCGAAGAGCGAAACGATGCGCGAGAAAATCGACCGGCAGGTCAGCTTTCCCTCGCTGTCCTTGGATACCAGACCCGGCCGTACTTCGATCTCCATGCCGACCTGAAGACACGATATTTTATCAATTAAATATCCGACGTTTTTTTTTATAATAGCAAAAAGTCAATGTCGGATGGATTACGTTAAGGTTGATCGCAAGAATATCAAGCTTACCTTGAGTACACCCTTGAGAATACTGCCACCAGCCACGCCACCCTTGAGGTCGTCAACCTCGCAGCCCGGCTTGTTAACGTCGAACGAACGAATGACGATCAGTCGCGGCTCCGAGGTGAAGTCCCGCAGTGGCACCGGAATCTTCTTCGTGATGTATTCGCACAATACCTCGATGTTGTACTTCAGCTGAGCGGAGATCGGAATGACTGGGGCATCCTCGGCGACGGTTCCTGTTGGCAAAAAGATATTCCCTCGGTTATTATTTTCACGCCTCGGATCGACGAATTCGCGGGCTCGGTGATCCGTCGTTACCTTGAACGAATTTCAAGATCTGCTCGTACTGCTCCTTGGCTTGGCCTTCCTTCACCAAGTCTATCTTGTTCTGCAGGATTATGATATGCTTCAGCTTCATAATCTCGATGGCAGCCAAATGCTCCGAAGTCTGGGGCTGCGGACACGACTCGTTTCCGGCTAGAATCGGTTCACAGATTTTTGTTTTATTATTTGTCGCATCGACGATTGGAATGGGATAAGAGGAGGAATGTCGCTACGTACCGATCAGAAGAAGCGCGGCGTCCATGACGGCGGCTCCGTTCAACATAGTGGCCATGAGAATGTCGTGACCGGGGCAGTCGACGAAGGACACATGACGAACGAGCTGGAAGCGTCCGGTGCAGGCCGGGCGCAAGCAGGGAAAGGCGTCGTCTTTGCTCGAACCCCCGGAAATGTAACACGCGGGCCTCGGGCACTTCTCAAAGTCGCACTTATAAATTTTCGCGTTAGCGTACCCTGAAATAGTGAAGAGTGCGTGTGTCATCGTATCTACAATCGTACTCGAGTTTGTCTGCTTTCATTTTCTTCCCTCCGGCATTCAATATGCGGTGGATTTATTTATCATCTTCTCTTACACTTTCATCACTGAGGTACATCAATGATTATTTTTTATTTATAAATTGATCTATCGTTAAGGCAGTTATAGTTAGAGTGTCGCGTGTGTCACAAACGTCTACGATTCCACTGAAAAGATCCCGTACATCGAATCTTTCGTTGTTGCGAAGCGTGCGAGTCACGGATCCCTCGAATCGTCGGTTTCAGCGAGAAACTGGCTGTCGATGATTTTGAATTTTCTTAAGCCTTCCGAATCGCTTATAATTAATTGTCAACAGTCAAACATTAACAGTAAACAACGACCATTTAGTATAAAAATACAATATGGTAGCACGTGAAATAACTAGAGATATATAGTTCCATCTAATATTATTCTAAACATTAATAAATAATTATAGTCGCGACACGGCGACGTGTGACAAACGCGCAGACACGTTCGTCACTCATTATATTGTTGATTAATCTTTATGCTAACGTTCGGATGATGTATGCTTTCAATGATCGCAAGGCTCGATAAACCCCGCCCTAATTATCTTTTGGCAATTGATTGTGCAGACTGATCTGCGTAAAAAAAAGTTTACAATGTCCCATCGTACATTTCATCAGTATGTTAAGGTATGTTCGGCGAAATTGGCAGATGCTCGGCGAACCGAAGCAGCGAAGCGTATCAAAAACTCCAACCTCGCCAGCCATTTTACATTCGGCCCCAGCAAACATTATTTACAAATTAATTCGTCGCAAAAAAAAAAAAAAAAAGATATCGTTGCTAGTCAATTTTGTTGACGTTAGAGAGTATTTTGCCGGCGACGTTAAATGGCCAGCGCGAATCTTCATATTGCCGCGTCCCACCGCTTCGAGAATCGACGACGCGCGATTGGCGTTGACTTACAGAGATACAAGGTACAACTAACGAAAACCGCCGGAGCCCGAGCGCGAGGTCTTGGCAGCGAGCGATCAAAACAGATATTGCCTGCAGTGCCGGGCGCCGCACTTGCATCTAGTCTTATTCTCCAGGGACTTATTGTTCACGACCTGTCGTGGCAGCTCCAATCTCTGCCGCGATTCCGTCGCGTTCGTCGAGTCTTTGATTCTGTCGTGGGGTCTCGAGGACTGTCGCATATAGTCGAAAGTTATCTCCTCGTCCTTCTTTATGTCCCGCGTCGCGAAGAGCGCGAGCTTCGGCAGATTCGGATCCAGACAGTCGATCCACACGCCGTAGACCGCGGAATTCGGCTCGCACGAGTGATTGATGAAGTGCGAGACGTTGCCGTAGACCGCGGCGTCGACGGTGTACGGACAGGTGTCCTCGTACTCCGAGACGTTGTAATCGAGATCGAAGAGATAGGTTCGCCCGGCCGCGTCGTACTCCTTCCCCCGTTTCTCCGCCTCCTCGTTCGTGATCACCTCGCCGACGTACTGCGTCACGAAGGTACCCTTCTTGATGAACTTGAGGGTCTTGACGCCCCAGCCCCGGCCGTTCGTCGTGCGGAATATGCAGAGATGAACCCCCGAGCCGCGCTGCACGACCCGATTCTTGCAGTCCGGGGGGCAGGTGCAACGCTTGTTGCACTCGTAGATCGGCGTTCCCGGGGGAACGCGCACCCTGCACGCCTGCGTGTAAGGAAAGTAGCCCTCGTACTGCGCGAAGCAGCACTTGGACTTGGAGTCGCAGTTGTCGCACTCGCAGCCGATCGGCGGCTCGTCGGGTATTATCACCCCCGAGCCCGGCAAATATTCCTCTATGTACAGAAAATCCTGCGGCGCGCTCTCGAGATCCGCCACGTTCTCCACCTGTATCATCGGCTTTCCCTTCGTGATACTGTTTATCTCCGCCTCCCACTCCTGCAGCGACTCCAGCTGATCGTTCCGCATCTCGCTGAAGAGCGCGTGTGTGATACCGCGTTTTATCCAGTGCGACAGCTTCTCGCGCTTCTTCTCGAGCGTTCGGGGATTGAAGAACGACTTTAGGCACTTGTAGAGATCGTCCTCGTTCGCGTACGTGCCGTCTATCGGCTTGCCGCGTTTTATCAGCTGACTCATGAACTCCTCCGCGTCTCGCGTCTCCGGATGAAAGTTCATTTTGCTCTTGAACTTCTCGACGAGCTGAACCCTCTCGTTCTCGAAGGCCTCGAGCATCTCCGCGCAATTCACGAGATTCTCCACGGGTTCCCACGTGTTGCTGTCGCTCGTCCAGTTCTTCCACTTGATGAGGTACAACGCGACGCCGCCCTTCATTCGCTTGCCTAAAATCTTCTCGACCTCGAAGAGCTTCGCGTCGCCGCGCGCGTCCCGACTGCCGTTGAAACGGAAATTCGTCGCGCGTATGTCGCGAAGTACTATCCGAAGTTCTTTGAGATTAAAGGCGCTCGTTTCCGTGGATATTTCGCGGGGCGCGGACGGCGGCGGCGAGTCCCTTCGCGTCTCCGCGATCTCTACTGTCTCGGCCTCCTCTTTATCGAGGACTCGCGAGGTTTCCCCGTGTTTCGCGCTTTCCGGAGGGATATCTAGCACCGGCTCGAGCGACACCTTATTACTATCCTCGTCTAGTGCGGAATCCTCGAGCTTTGGTCGCTTTGCGGGCGGCGGTGTGCATCCTGACGATCTCGGCCTTTTTTCGCAAACAGTCGGCATTTCGCTCATATCGCCCGGTACTTCTGCCGATTCTCCGCTGGTACTCTCCGTCGCACGAGGGTCTGCAATGGCAAACATTTAAACGGCGTCATTCTCTCGGCTTACATCCCTCCGTGCATGTTTTTTTTTTACTTGTACACTCCTCGTCTTTAGCATAAGAGATCATCGGGTGTGCTCCGTGCGCGCCGAGTGCTTTTTTGTTTTATTTCTCTCTCTCTCTTTCTTTCTCTCTCTCTCTCTCTCTCTCTCAATCCTCTTCGATCTTCGCCATTTTCTCATCATATTACATTGTACTCTGAATCTGTGACTTACTGCTAGGGAATTCGCATTATCTACACCAGGCCCCGAGAGACTGAGGGTTTTCGTTTTTATTTTATTACCCTCGCTTTAGGGACTGACGCAATTTCATCCACACAGATGAAAGTACAGTGAGTCATTGTGGAACGTACGGCTCATGAGTACAAGCGGTTGATTTACAGGACTTTTTAGTTTGTCAATCGGGAGTTAAAGAACTTAAAATGTTGTTGCAGGCAGTGCATAATTTGTAAACAAAAAAGAGGTCAGTAATGTCAGGAGGGTAGCATAGTTACATCAACAAATGTCCTGCTTTGACGCCAAACGCTCCAAAGTTATACACAAGTTTCGTCGTTATTTGCAGCGCTAAAAGAGAAGTTCCACGTACCCAGTTTGATTGTGATGTTCCTCTCCAGCTCATTCTTGAAACGAACAGTCTGCACTCCGGAGATAGCTTTCACGATTGTCGACTTTCCGTGAGCTACATGACCGATGGTACCTGCAAATATAGAAAAATCAATCAAACAAACGTTCCTCAAATCAGCCAACACCGTCTTCACCAAATGAAAAAAATCATGCTTACCGATATTAATAGTAGCTTGTCTACTGATGACTTCGCGGGACAGGGCGGTCAACTTAGTGACGTCCTGTAAATGAATAAAAAAAATGTAAAAAAAAAAAAAACATTCACGAGTCACAGATATAATATGAGGAATCACAGCAAATTTTTAACATCACCGCAAAGCCACGATGACGCAATAATAATTAACGATAATTTCGTGGCATGTCTATGACTCCTACATATGTGTGAGGCCGTTAATTGATGTGGGGAGCTTCGCAGGATGTTCCGGTTTCGAAAAAAAAATACGAGCGCACGAAATTTTTTTTCTTTTTTTTTTTTCGCCGATTCCACGGGTAAAACGCGACGGGTGGGCGAGAAAGCGCGAGACCAGCGGCAAAAGCCCGCGGAAAGAGGGACGGGGCGTCTGGCGAAGAGTGAGGTTACTCTCAGCGGCGAGTCGGGCTTGACTGCGATGCTCGTCGCAGCGTGGTTATAACGGGTAAAACCATCACTCACCAATTTCGATAAGTCCTGCTTGTACAGATTCGGCTGTCCCGTGGTGACTCCAAGCGCTTCCTCGCCCCCCATGATTGCAGCTGTGTATTTTGTAAATCCACGCGGAACACTCTCGGCGCACTCGGGCAACGGGAAAGGTTGAGAAACGAGTCGAGGGAATGGTGGCCGCTTCTCGCCTCATCGATCGGCGATCATGGCCGTTCCTGGCCGTAGAGATGCGAAATGACGGTCATTTTTTGAATCGGTCAAAAGACCAAAAAATTATCGTCATTTGACGTCATTTTTTTCTACCCATTTTGTCGAAGTAAAAACGACGGTGATTTCGACGAGAGTCTTGTGACGGTCCAAAGTGGACCAAAACACCTGTTTAGTTGCGAAATGACGGTCTTTTATTTTTTGTTTACAAATTTCGTCAAAATTTTTTTACGTTGAACTCAAATATGTAAGTCAATATTGAAGCTGAGCATTAAAAATCGTGACATTTAACGCGGATCAGCTGATATACAACTTTTACCGAGCATTTAGACAATTTTTTTTATCATTTCCTGAAATTGTTATGCAGGTATCAATAATTCGGGTTGAAACTAAAAACACGCGCAATTGGCGGCAGTTTTAAATAATCGGTCACGAATAAATTGGTCATTTTTTTACGCGTCATTTGACGATCGTTTGACGGTCAAATGACCGTCACAAAATGGACCTCGCATCTCCATTCCTGGGACGACGGGGACGGCGCCGTCTGCCGGATGTTCGCGGCAACCGCGACACGTCAAACTGCTGTCGCCCCGACGCAGATGGCGCGAGCTTTGAAACACCGAACGTAACCTAAAATGTGCGTCACTTGTTGGACAGATCAGACGTCACCGTGAATCCCGGTATCGAGGGTATTTCGGGGTCCGATAATCGTCGCAAAATGATCGGAGCGGCGGATTTGCCGGTGAACGAGGAGAATCTGCCGTTGATATGCGAGAAATTGCACGAGGCCGAGGTACCGAGCGTCCGGTTTTGTCGTCTGTCAGATCTGACGTTTCGTCGCTATTTAGCTTCTTTTTTTTTCGCCTGCTTCTCAGATTCGGGTCAACAACGAATTGGAGCAGATGCTTCAGCGTCACTGTCACGTCGAAGCCAAGCTGCAGAATATCAGCAAGGTGCTTCCTAATGTCGTTGTCATCAGAGCCGAGAGCGAGAAGTTTTGCAACATGATCAATCGTACCAATCAGTTGGCGGAAGCTGTCAGCGCCAAAGTCAGGCAGCTGGATCTTGCCAGGGTAGGCTGAGAGGGACAAAGTCGTCAAAGGGGCTTGGATAATTTAATGCAGGGTTCTAGACAATCAATTTGACCATGTTTCATTAAAAAGATTTCATCAATTTTTATTTTTATTATAAACAGTAATCAGAAATTACAGAAAATATTCTCATAAAAGCTATGCGATTGGTAAAGATTTAAATACAAAATGTTGGACAACTTAATTAATTAAATATGATTCACGTGTTCTTACTGACTCCAAACCTATATTTTATGGAGCTGTGAATTTTTTTTCTTAGCAAAAAAATGTAGTACAATTTAATTAATTAAATATGGTTCAGGTGGTCATAAAATATTATGGAGCCCTGAATTTTTCTTCTCAGCAAAAAAAAAAAAAATTGTACAACACTCTTAAAAATCTGAGCTTTCAATTTTTTCTACAGAGCCGAGTTTGCGAGTGTCAGAGCCGAGTGCACGACATACTGGATCTTCAGCTGTGCAGCGAAGGAGTCGCCACAGCCTTGAGAAACGAGGATTACGAGCAGGGCGCGGCCCACGTTCACCGCTACTTGTCGATGGACCAGAGTCTTCTGGAGCGCACGGCGCTCGAGGTTTCCGGCGATCGCACGAGCATAGCCGGCTCTCTGGTGACTCTGCAGCAAGCGGCCAGAGAATTGCGCGCCGTGGTCACCCACCGATTCGACGAGGCGGTGAAATCGGAGGACCTCGCTTCGGTCGAGCGTTTCTTCAAGATTTTTCCTCTGCTTGGCATGCACGACGAGGGCCTGAAAAAATTCTGTCAGTACCTGTGCTCGAAGCTTCAGGACACGGCGCACAAGAATCTGAAGGCCGCTTTGGACGTGAAGAGCAACGACAGCAGAGCGCCAGTGATATTCGCGGACACGATGACCCTGCTCTTCGAGGGCATCGCCCGGATAGTAGAAGTTCATCAGCCGATTATCGAAACTTATTACGGGCCCGGGAGGCTCATAAAGACGGTCTCGATATTGCAGAAAGAATGCGATCGGTAAGATCCCCTCTCGAAATGCAACCAATTTGATAGCACACCGATAATATCGTCGTCAAAAAGTATGGACGGAAAATAAACCTCATTTGCTTGATTCTCAGACAAACCAAGAGAATTGTCGCTGAATTCATGAAGAACCGCAGCATACCGAAGAAAGTGCAGGTTATCAACGATTACATGCGCAAGCAGAGTCCCGAGAAAGCCGATCCGAAGAATCTGGACATGCTGCTCGGAGAGTTGACGATAATGCACGCGAGATCGGAGTTGTATATCCGTTTCCTCAAGAGACGAATAATGGTAAGACCTAAGGCGGTGAGACGCGAAGCCTGGATTAATTTTTTTAAATACGAAGCACAAATACGATCGAATTGTTTTGCAGAACGACTTGGAGATCAGCACCACCGACGAAGCGCAACGCACGGAGCAAATCGAGGAGTTCGAGGCGATGATAAAAAATTCGGAGTTGGCGCACGGAATGCAGGAGCTATTGGGCGCTTATCTGGCGCTCGAGCGATACTTTCTCGAGGAGAGCGTGAATAAAGCCGTCGGCATGGACACGCTGGACCACGATCAGCAGACGTCGAGCATGGTGGACGACGTTTTCTACATTGTCAAGAAATGCGTCAGGTGGGCGACGCGAAAGTGACGCTATGAATAGTTGACCGAAGCGATTTACGAGCCATCGGAATTTTACGATGGCTGAGTGACCCGGTTCTCCTTTGCGTAGACGGTCTATTTCGAGTTGGAGCGTGGATGGTGTCTGCGCCGTTGTCAACATGGCCTGCGGCATTTTGGAGGGCGAATTCGCGAGTCGCTTGAAGGGTCGCCTGCGTCAAGGCTATCCCGCTGGATACCTCGACCTCGCTCAAGCTTATAATGCACTTCAAACGAGCATTCAGCACGGACGTCTGCAAACTTCCGACAACGAGCTTGCGCGACTTATGTTTCTCGTGAGTATTTTCGAACTCAAAAACTCTCTTCCAAAAATCAGTGGAAAAAATATCTCGGATTTTCGATATAAGTATTGTTGTTGTGTTATTCGTTTCCTGATTGGTTGTCGGGTTGCCGGCAACTCGTTGTTAAACAACGAATTTTCTATTTTTCTGGACAAGCAACGGTGCTTTTCGGAATCAACGGGAAATTTCCCATCGATAGGGTTTTCAAACTTTACGAAACCGAACATTTTGTTTTCGCGAAAAATGCAAATCTACTTTTGGCTTTAAAATTCGGTGAAAAATTCAGAAATCAAGATATCGCGTTTCGCCTTGTTGCATTCTCTTCTTTATTGAGTTTTCAAAACAAAATGTAATCTCGATTTTAGTGAAGTGACAATTGGGTAAGCGCGCGAATAGCGCGTATGGGCTAGTAAATAAAATAAAAAAAACTGACTTCGTTATTCATTAATAATTTTATTCGCAGGCTTATTTGAACAATACCGACGTGAGTATCGAGTACGTCGAGACGTTGAGCCAGAGTCTCGGCGCCGAGATCGACGGCGCGTTTCCGCACATGCAGAAAAAAGATCGGGGAAAGGTGGACAGTTGCTTGGCAGGGCTAAAAGGAGTAACGACCGCGTTGCGCGCGGTAATTGACTACGGGCTGGAGCAGTTGCGCGCCAGCGCTGTGAAACCCAGAGTCGCGCCTTGGGTGGACGCATTTTTGTCCGTCAACCATCACATCAATGAGGTGAGGTCGTAAGAACTTGACGTTGACCGCGTCTCGGTACATTCGATAGCGATAAAGCTTGTGGTTAGGAATGTGTGAACGCATCGCCAACCGAAGTTGGAAAACACCGAAGCGGTAGACCCTTACAAACATTTTCATTGCAGGACGAGTTGCTGAGGTACGAGACGGACGAGCCGTTCGTGCAGACTTTAGTGATGAACTTGGAGGGTTTATTGCAAGCTTTCAAGGGCAGTTTAACGACGGCGAATTACGACGCGCTAATAGGTATCCTCACGGCGGAAGTGACGGCGCGATTGGAAAAGGTCGTTCTCAAATCGACATTCAACCGGGTACGTTCAGTACGACGTTTCTATGCACCTTGCACAAAGATTTATGAGTTATCACGCTGTAAAACAGTGCAATAAAATTACAACAATGTGTTCCACCAGGCTGGCGGGCTAATCCTGGACAAAGAAATACGTTCCTTGGCCAGTTACTTGGCGTCCGCGACGTCCTGGTCGGTGCGCGACAAGTTCGCGCGGCTGACGCAAATAGCGACGATACTGAGCGTCGAGAAGGTGGAGGAGCTGGCGGATTATTGCGGCGCCGATGCGATCGCGTGGCGACTCACACCCGCGGAGGTTCGTCGAATTGCCTCGCTGCGAACGGATCTTCGGCCGGAAGATATCAAGAGACTCAAGCTGTAATTATAACTTCGTAGCGCGAATCCCCCCCAAAAACACATTGCACAGAAACGATATTACAAATATACTTTTACCGTATCTAATAATTGTGCTCTACGTTTCTTGTCCCTCCTCAACCCGACGGGAAAACCCGGAGTATTAGAAATTAATAAATAATAATAAAACACCATTTTACAAATCGATCTTCCAAAAGATCTCAGTTATGCTATAGTAGTAACACATAATAATTCGACAAATCAGCGTAACTCTCGCGCATAAATCCAAATCTACCGTCAAGTTCGCCCTCCATCCGCTCCGGGCGCCACCGGCGAGTATCGGGCGGTCGGAGTGGGGGGTCGAGCCGCGAGACGCATGCGTCCCACGTGCGACGAGGAGCCGAGCGCCCCCGGTCGGACTGCGAGAGTTTCCGGAAATGAAACCCGCAACAGGACAAAACCCGTGTACCCTCCCTTGTAATGCCGCAGGGCCGGTGGTACAACTCGTCGGGTTCTTGTAATCGCGCGAACGGTACCGTAAACGTAATCAACAACGGGTCATGGAGCCGTCTCTGTGACTGGCGCTCGTGACGAGAGAACGAGCGAGAGAGAGAGAGAGAGAGAGAGAGAGAGAGAGAGAGAGAGAGAGAGAGAGAGAGAGAGAGAGAGAGAGAGAGAGAGAGAGAGAGAGAGAGAGAGAGAGAGAGAGAGAGAGAGAGAGAGAGAGAGAGAGGACGATGGTGTCTGTGCAAGTTGTCCGTAGTACGGTGGCCGCTCGCGAACGTGCCTGAGATGGACGCTACGACGAGCACTTCCGTTCGCTAATTGAGCGTGACTTTTCGCTCTCCGCTCCGCTCTCGTGTACACACCGTACACACTCCGCTCGCAGCCTTCCTCCTCTTCTTCTTTTTCCCTCGCTCCTTCGTTCTCTCTCTCCCTCTCGTTCGCCTCGATTCTCGACCGACCGGGAGAGCACCGAGAGCTCACAGCGGAGCTCCGAGCCGAACCGCCACCGTTCCCACCACCAGTGTGTGTCTCCCGTCTTCCTCGCTGTGTGCCACTCCGAGTTTGCGACACGGGATAAACCCGTGGCTCTCACGGGGTTACGCACGAGGATGCTGCCGCCGTCGCCGTCGCCGCCACCGCCGCCGCTGCTGCTTGCTCGCCGGTGTTGAGTGGCGCGTTTACGGAGTTTCGCGAAATCGAGCGCCGAGCGAAGAGAAAGAGAGAGAGAGAGACAGGCGTATAAATCGCGAAAGAAAGACGGGAGAGAGTGAGGTGGCGAAGGGAGAGGGTAAAAGAGTTGAAATAACTGAGAGAGAAAGAGCGAGAGAGAGAGAGGGAGAGAGGGAGAGAAAGAGAGGACGATCGTCGCGCAACACCTGCGGTGCGCGCTCCGATGCATTGTTGGTGAGTGTGCGCGCGTGGTTAAGTAATGCGTGTGAGTGAGTGTCTCTATTTCGTCGTGAGAGTATAAGCCCGATGTCCCGTCCGAGTGCAAGCGTCCGATTGTCCGTGTGTGCGAGTCAGTACATGTGCTCCGTACGCTCGGTGCGCGTGTAAAACGTTCGTAGAGCCCGTGTGTGTGTGTGTGTGTGTGTGTGTGCGCGCGAGCGCGCGCGCTCGAATAGCCGAGGAGGGAGCGAGGAAGAGAGTCACAGAGAGATGTGGAGAGAACGTCGGGGATTTGGCCGCGAGTGGTGCACGAGAGTAGTAGGCAGTAGTAGTCGGCAGTAGTATCGCTCTCCGCGTCTCTCCGTCTCTCTCCTGTCTCTCTCTCTCTCTCTCTCTCTCTCTCTCTCTCTCTCTCTCTCGCTCTCTCCCCGCCTCGCTCTTTCACGCTCACAACGCTCTCCTTCATCCTCCACGTTTCGTCATCCTTCTCGCTTTATCGTTTGTAATACTCTCGGTGTCATTCGTGTGTGGGTGACGACGCGCGCGAACGAATGAACGGGTTCGTGTGGTGGTTCCACGCGAAGGTGGGAGAGTCGCGCGGCCAGCCCCGAGTGTTCTGGTTTTGACACGATGACATGTCGAGGAACCTCGTAGGTATTTATTATATCGGTCCCCTCGTCGCGCGTACCTCGCGTCGTCGATTTTTCCGCCGCGGCTGAAACGCGGAGTCTCGGGGCCGACCCGAGAGACGAGAGACACGTCGTGCACCGTCCGCGAGTCAACAGGCCGCGAATCCTGGAGAGACGAGAGAAGCTCTTTTGCGCTTTTCACGAATGTGCGTGTGCGTCTAATACCAGTGCCTCTCTGGCTGCCGCCGCCGCTGTTGCTGCTCGCTGCTACTGCTGGTGCTGCGAGTACGCGCGTGAGAAGATAAAGAGATGGTGGGGGTGAGAGAGAGGGAGAGAGAGAGAGAGAGAGAGAGAAAGAGATAGATAGTGTGTGAGTGAGGGAAGGAGAGCGCGAGAGTGAGAGAGAGAGAGAAAGAGAAAGAGAGACGCATGGCATCGCGGTTATCGTGAAAAAAGTGGGAGTGTCGCGCATGTCGCGCCCGAACATGCTCCAATGCTTCCTGGCTTCGGCCGCGACGAGAGACGTCCACCGTTCTTCGACGAGTGCCTCCCGCTCTCGTGGCTCCTCGCAGCGCTAACCGCCGCCTCGTTTCTCGCGCTCGTAACCGCGTCCTATGCCCGCTCTATCTCGGGATATCATCTTCGGGCGCGTTACACTTTTTCCCAAAGATATGTCACATCTCGGCACCGGATACCGGAAGCGGAATAACTCGGGAAACGATAAGAGACAGCCCAACGCGCACCTCGGGATTCGGGCTTTCCGGCGTCAACCAGTGCTTTTAACCTAACGCGGATTCCCCCCTCGTCGTGTTGTGTCGCACGGCCGACCGCGAGCGTGCGTGTTCGCGTCTCCCGACAGCCCGGTCGCTGCCCGAACATCACTCGGCTCCCGTGACATCGCGAGCGGTCCCGGAGGGGAACACGTGAGACTCGAGACTTCCTGGCGTTCGGTGGTGGAAGAGCGAGAGAGAGAGAAAAAATACACACACACACACACGCGCACTCGAAATGGATCGCACGAAAGAGTAAATGAATGTTTGAGATAGTCATCGTCTTGTGTCGTCTGTGAGTCTGTCCTTGTTCGGAAAGTCCATTGAGTCTGTGTCTTCGTCTAACTTTTCCTGGGTGGTTGCTCGCGCCGTCTCTCAAGTACCCCCCTGTTCACTGTTTCTCGTCTCTGCGCAGATAAATCCTTGCGAGCTGGCTTGTCGCGGGTGTGTCTATCGCTGCGCAATACAAATGTGATAAAACGGTTTTGTTCGCCAAGGTCCGGGGATTTTGCGCCTCGCCGATCGTGAGTAACGTCCAGATTCTATGGGCTCGAGAGTCGAGAGCCGCGGCGGATCGAGGAACGCGTGGCGCGATGCGTTTGGGACCTTCGGTAGGAGCTTTCGCGCCAGCTGGTGTTTCCGTTGCTGTGCCAAGGTGGTGGTGGTGGTAGTGAACCTAGAGTCCTTCGTTTGATGACTGTGCGGCGTTTGGAAGAGGGAGAAACATTGTGCGAGTGCAAAGAGTCTTTGGGATATATATGAGAAAGAAGGGCAGAAAGAGAAAGAGAAAAAGGAAAAGGACTGACGGCAAGATGGATAGCATCCGGGACCTATGCTCTTCGAATTGATGGGTATATGCTTTTCCTGCAGGAGACCCTCCAATCGGCTTAATAACAAGATTTCTGAGCACATATCGGCGTCGGTAACCCCCCTCCATGTTTGTCTGGAGGAACAAAGAGGACCAGAACTGGGCTCGTGTGACGCCTCGGCTCGCAAGCCACAGGTAACTTTAGAAACGCAGGAGAAAAAAGAACTACATGTTTTCTTTTTTTTTTTCTATCGTAAATTCTCTCTATCTTTGTATTTTCGTTTGCTGCGCAGGTCAGGGGTAGCCAAGAGAATTGGGAGGACAAGGCCAGCGGCGTGTCGAGGACGACAGAGGCAGGATCTACGAGAAGCGGATCTGGCGAGCTAAGGCACAGCCAGCCAAGCATGGCCAACACCATAAGTAACATGAAAATGACCAACCCCATAAAGGGGCTCGTCAGCAAGCGGCGCAAGCGTTTCACGGAGGATGGCTTCGATCTTGATCTCTCGTGTATCCTTTTTCAGTATTCTCGCACGCGGAAGCGTCGATTTTCTCTGCTAACCTTTAGCGGACGGCGGGAGGAATGCTTTTGAATCATTCTCACGCCTTTTGCGTTTATTGTGCATTTTCCGTTTTTTTTTTGTTCTTCGGCCAAAGTTTTCCTTGACTCCGATTTTATACCGAAAACAACAGACATTCGGGACAACTTGATAGCCATGGGGTTTCCTGCTGAAAAGTTGGAGGGCGTGTACAGGAACCACATAGACGATGTGGTGAAATTGTTGGAATCCAAACACAAGGATCATTACAAAGTTTACAATCTGTGAGTGTTGGAACGAATTTGTATCTTCGCCGAATTATCGTCAATTATTCGTGAGGTCTTGCGACTCAAACGAACGTGTATTTATTCCTCAGATGTTCGGAGAGGTCTTATGACTGTAAGAAATTTAAGCAGCGGGTCGTGACGTACGCATTCGACGATCACAATCCACCGATGCTGGAACTTATAAAACCGTTTTGCGAGGACGTCCACACGTGGCTTTCGCAGGACAGAAAAAACGTCGCGGTCGTTCATTGCAAAGCGGGCAAGGGACGAACTGGCGTTATGGTTTGCTGTTACCTTCTCCACAGTAAGCAGTTTCCAACTGCTACTGAGGCACTCAATTATTATGGGACTAAGAGGACGCACGATAAGTGAGTGACACTTGCTCGTTAAATCTTACGCATCGATCGCCCATTTTTTGTGTCCATATCAATCACATGGAATGTTCAGTCTAAAAGTACTCTAAAAATACTCGAAAATTTGACATTTTTCAGTCTGAAAGTCACTGCGATTTACATGCAGTTCTGCAGTGAATATTTAAAGCATTTCCTTATTTCGTATTAAAAAACCTATCGATAGTCAATTATATTGGTCGACAGGTTTTTTTAATCTGTATCTTTACTGCCGAAATCCGTCGTTGTTTGATCTGTGACTTCCACTGATCCGTGCTCTGCTCGATTATTAATCTGTACGTCAATAATCCTCGCGTCGATCAACAGGAAAGGAGTGACGATACCTTCGCAAAGGAGGTACGTTGGTTACTACGCGACTCTCGTTCAAGAGGGCCTCAATTACCAACCGGTCACCCTGATCCTTCGACAAATACAACTCGATCCGGTTCCCATTTTTAATGGAGGTCAAGGTTGTGAGTATATCTTTTTCGTTCACCGCGATATCCGGTCGGGTGTGACATTCCATCCGCGTTATCTCGCGCGGCATTCCGCAGCGAAGAAGAGCATCGTCTGAAAGGCCTTGAACCCTCTGTGTTGCAGACTTGTCTTTTGTGATATCGGAATCTAACAAGAGGATATTTAGTTCTGAAGTTTACGAGGTGAGAAAAGGAATGCCTTCGATATGTATTCCGTTGGACCACACCGTAGCGCTTACCGGAGATATCCGCGTAGATTTTTTTAATCGACCGAAGATGAAGAGAAAAGTGAGTAAAACGCCTTTCGCAGAATCCGTGGGTTGCCGCGAGTTTTTGTTATTTTTTTTTTTCTTCATTCTTTTGAATCAAAACGTCCGATTTCTCTCGTCCAGGAAAAGATGTTTCATTTTTGGTTCAACACGTTCTTCGTTCGCGACCACTCGATGCCCGAGTACGAGAACGGCGAGCTGCCGGTCGAGAGATCGACGAGGGCGTTGAGCTGCGACGGCACGGCCATGGAGCTTCCGATGGTAACGTCACACGCGAAGCCGCGAGCGGGTTCGCTGGCGAGTCTCGGGCCGATGCCACCAGCCCTGGTTCTGGGTATAGACAAATGGGGCTTGGACGGCGCGCACAAGGACAAACATCACAAGCTCTACAGTGCAGATTTTAAGGTGAGCAATCCCCGCACGCCGAGATGATCCGCGCGCGGCGCGCAGCAGCAGCTGCGTGTTCGATCGTGAAAATAAACTCGGTCGGGGGAGACGGGCGGGCGGCGGACGGCCGAGAGAATTTCCGCGAAAATTTCGCGCGTGCCAAGCACCGTCGATGATGGTTCACGTGAATTTATCGAACGATTCCAGGTTAGTTTATTCATGCATCGAATGGGCGGAGGCATAACGCAGGCAGTGCCAGTGACGGTGGCCAGACCGGGTGGGGGTGTACAAATAGGAATGAGCGGTCAGGAGACACCGAGCGAGTCGAGCGAGGCCGACAGCAGCGAGTGCGACACGACGGGCGACGAGGATGGTTGGGAATCAGGTGAGTCCTCTGCATCTCTGGTGGCGAATCACCATCCTCTTACACACAGCAGTAGTCGTACACACGCCAATACCCATCAGCACCACAGATCTAGTCTAAGGGAATGCGCCAAGAGTTTACTTTCACGCGGGGACAAAGAGAGAAGCAGTCATCGGCAGAGCGGGACGCCGAGCGTCAAGCGCTCGTCGGCGTTCGCGCGCGCCGCGACTCTCGACACATGATGATGACGATGAATCGGGGCACATCGATGACTCGTCGCGAGCGGCGCGCGCGCGCGCGCGCTTCTCACCGTTTCCGTCGTACGATCGACTTTGTCCGTGTGGCGAATCGGAGAATTTCCGCTGGCCCAACGCCACACTCCGAGATCGAAGGAAAAACGACGCTTCTCTCTTTTTCCCCGCCCTTCAAGCACCCCACAAGCTCGTTGTTTGCGTTTCACGGCGAGTACCGACCAATACGCCGGACAAAGATCGTGATAGATTCACCGTTGCGTAGGATGTTCATTGATTGAATGACCGATTTAAACGTCGATTGCTAAGGATTTTTTTTTCTTCTCTCGTCGACGGATAAATTTACGTACGTCTGTGTTCTTCTTGCATCGTATGTTATTAGAAATTGTACCTCTATATATATATATATATACACATATATATATATCTCCGTTAATGATCTGACAAGGAAGGTTTTTTTTTCTATTTTTTCGCTTCGACCAAAATGTATTATTGACAATCCAGCCTCTTTTAAAAAAGTTCACTTGTGTAACGGAAAGCATTGTTGTCATTCTATTCGAGCTGTGATTGGTTGCCAGGAGAGTCCGTGGTAAACGAAATCAGTTTGATGTCAAATTTGACGTAAGACGACGGGCGCGGCAGCGCCCGTGACCTTTTATAAGAGCGCAGCAAGCGCAAAAGTTTTTCAGGCACCCGCGCCAGCGCGTGTGATTAGCCTAGTCAAATGTTACAAATTACTAGACTATATACGATATGAAAAGAAGGAAAATTTCTCTCGAAAGTGTTTTTTACGAGCGTTGTTGGCAAGAGATGGGTGGGGGGAGGGGGGAGTCCTCGACGCGCGGGATGCATCAACGAGGGCTGCGATTTTTTTTATCCACATTTTTTTTACCGTCACGATTTCTCACAGTCGAGATATATTGCTATTTCCGGACGTTTGTTCGATGGCCTTTTTGTTTAGATATGCAATTGAATTAGATTTGCCGGTCGAACCAAGAACACCGAGCGGAGAGCCCAAGGGAGAGAGAGAGAGAGCCAAATGTGTGTTCCCAAAAAGTGGGTAAAATAAATCGCGTCTTAAAGAGTTTAAAAAGAATAAATACGAAATGTTGAAGCCAAGTTCTCGCGTGTCCACAAGTGCCTCGGTAGATGATCGGATACTCGCCGCGGCGTTCTTCCTTGTTTTTTCTTTTTTTTTTCTTTTCCTTTCCTTCCACTTCGTGGCAGCCAATTCGAGTACCGACTTCTAGAGGAAGTGATATTTTTTACATACGTTCTCCCGTATTCTGCGCAGAACTTTGTAGGGGGAAAGAGAGATACATTCTGTACAGTGAAACTGAACGAGTAAATCCACCGAGTTGATTATTATCGTCACGGCATGTTTTTTGTTTTTCCTTTATAGCACGCGTTTTTAAAATACACTTGGCCCCCCGATAAATCTCGATGAACTAGCACGTTTTCGTTGAAACATTCATTTTCTTTTCTCTTCCTTCGTGATGTTACCTCGGACTTGCGTTACTTCTCCCACTTCACTCTCGATGATTTTTTTTTTTTTTTGTTAAATTATTTTCGAGCACCCATTTAACTCGCGAACCTTATCTGGTTTTCTGTATGCAGACTGACTCTCGACGTTCCGTGAATCTGTACTTGTTAGAGTTTATTGGAGGGAATAAAACGCGAAAAGTTTGATAAACTGTTTTCGACGAGATATTCCTTGCATAATTGCAACACTGTGTGTTTCGAGTAGAATCGAAGTTGTTTAGAGAGCCTCAAAGGCCGCGAATTAGAATTAGACGATGATTTTGAATCGTCGACTGCTGACGTCCGCGTTCGAGCCTTCGGTGGTCCGCCAGAACGGGCGCTGAATTGATTTAGCTAATTACACGATTAACTATCGAATTGCACAAGAAAACGGAACTTTTTTTAACTGTGCATTTGATTCGAAGAATATTGGCCTTAGAGATTTTTTTTTTCGAGGCGCGACTACTCGAGGATTCGACGAGAAGCATCGTAGGTGTTGTAAGTTGTACGGACTGTCTTAAGCGTGCGGTTATAAAAAAAAAAAAAAAAATTCGTTGACTTCTCGGAATTTTGGGCGTGCCAAAGTTTGTCTGAATAGGCGATCGACGATAGTACCGACAATAGGATAAATGTTAAAGCGTTTAGAAAAAGAGTGCGCGCGAAAATATTAGACTATTCAATGTTCAATGGGCTACGCAAAACACGCACCCGAAATCGCCGGTCGTGTTACCGAGACTGTCGCGCGGTTGAAAATTTTCGACAGTGGCGGTAGTCGCGTCGGCGATGGTATCTAAAGCTTTACATGGGATATACTATTTTTTTCTGTAAGAATTATATCCGCCGGCGATGCGCTTCGCGTGAATCTCAGTTTTACAGAAGCGGTCGTAAAATCGATGATTCGCGTCGCTTGTGCAGAGTCCCGGATAACGATCGGTATCCTACACGTCCCACCCAGTGCGGCGACATTTACTAAAAATAAATAAATAAATAAATTTAACGACAAAGAAACGAAGTACAGATTCAACACCAGTTGTCTTTCTATCGATTGTAGCGATTTGTTTTTTCTTTTTTTTATTTAAGTCAAGGGTGAATCAAGAAGAAAAATTCGTAAACTCCTTATTCGTAAACTCCTTAGACTAGACGTAGTTGTACGTGTAATTGTTATAAACGTCGAACTTATAAAAAAACAACAACAAATATTCTTAAGTTATGCGTATTAGCGAAGAAAATGCGGCAGGCTAGCTCCGGGATGCAGATTACGTTTTGAGATAATTGTCCCGGGTTATTTGCTCGCGAATCTCTCGCGCTTGGCGAGAGGCAGAGAGAGAGACAGAAAAAACAAGAAGAAATTCAATGATGGGCTCGAGACTACGCACGACAAGTGTGCGTAAAAATCCGTTCGGTTTCTCGTTGTTCGAGTTGGCCTCGAATATTTACCAAAGTTCTTTGATAGAAAATTGCGAAACGACGCCAGGGTACGCGTACCGCGAGGGATTCTAGATTCGAGAAAAACCAGTGCACGACGACTGTCGCCGCGGCGACAGTCGACGGGGTGTTAAGGCTTGCCGTTGTGATTTATCCATATTATATATATATATTAATTTTTATCGGAAATTGTGCGATCGTTGGCCGCGTGGTCGGCCAGGTTCGGAACCGATCGAGTGCCACGGAGACCTGCTCGCGTTGTCGACTTATATTATTCCAGTAGACTGTACGCCCGAAGCTAGCGTTGCCGATGCGAAATAACGAGAAGAATCGGTTATACGAATTCTAGTAGTACGGAATAAGTAGCAATTAACTCCTGTTGATGTATCGATAACAATTATTTTGACATGTCTTTGTAGAGAATTGGAGTAGGTGGTGCCTGAATGTTGAAAACATATAAAAAGAAAAAAGAAAAATAAGAGGAAAAAAAAATCGAAAACGAGCAAGAAATTGATACTATCTCTAACATAGTTAGTAATTACTTCTCATTAGTTTTCCTTGGCATTCGCGAGAGTGTACCGAGCCACACAAGAACCCGTACACACGCACCCACACACCCACACACAGAACGCGTTTGTTAATTGACGAACGACTACACTACCTCCGTTTTACGTCTCAAGTAAATCGCATGACTGTTTTACTACCTTTAGCGCAAAGAATAAAGCAAGAATTATCGTTTGGAGCGTGAGCGAACGAGCGAGAGATTGACGGTGCGCGCGTGTGTAAGAGAGTTCAATTTTTGTCCCCGAGATAATTTAACTTTTTTTTTGTAGCGTTGATTCTCGAAGATTGAACCGAGTGATGAGTAAGAGCGAGTTTGTCAGAAGTTCTGTAGTGTTTTTCGGCTCGTATCACAGATTGGTATAATTGCATGCTGGTTATTTATAGAGCATACGAATGCAACAAGAAAAAAGAACGAAAGAAAAGAAAATAAGTAAGGAACGAATAAGCTAGAAGAAATGTTGTTTTCCCGTTTATGTTTCGGTGAATGCCACGATAATGGCCGAATTACGCAGAGTCTTGTGTACAATTGCGATTATATTGTATAATGATTATTTTTGTGATATTATACTTATTATTACGATTACAATCATTCTGATTACGATTATTATCCATATTATTCGAACACCGCTGCGGTTACTACGATTTTATTGCTACTGTTGTACTATTTACACCGCACCGACCACACACAAAACACACACATCGCTCACACCCATCGACACCACCACCACTATTTACTTCCGCCGCTATTAATGCTATCACTATGTTAATTATTCTGAAATATAAAACCATGTTACAACCGTATATTTGTAATACGAATTCTGATTTCACACGCAGATATACAGAGATAATCGTAGTCGTAAGTTGGTAACGTTTGCGGAACGTTGCACTACTCGATAAGCTCACTTGTCGGTGCATCCGTTGCCTAGTGCATCGGACAAAATGTTCAACGTTATAACTCCGTAAATACCTCTTAACGCGGCCTCTCGTGGCTCCCCGCTTTCTCGTTGTTCGCTCATCTAACTCTGCATCTTGCTGCCTACTTTATTCTTTCCGCTACCTCCGCTCGTTCTTTACGTCGTTATTGCATCGCTGTCGAGTTTGTGTGTGAATGTTATTCCCAGTTTTCTTGATTCACGTAAGGCAACGCTTTCGTATGGCACGTATGGATTGCATTTGCCGAGTTTTACGTCGTCGCACGTTCGTTTTGTTGCCTCTTTATTTTTGCGCTGCATGCGAACACCGCGATAGAAATATTGCACAAGGACGGAGAGTAAACTCGCGAGGGGTTTTTTTTATTTTTGTTTTTTTTTATCCTCGAACGTTTTCGTTCTCTCGCGACTCGTGATTTGTTCACAGTTCCTCGATAACTCGAAGTCACCTCGGATCGCTCATTGATCGTTCATTATCATAAATCATTATCACTTGTGACAAATTGCAATCAGTTCATTGACTTATCACCTGTGTCTCTGTGTGTCTGTTCGCCCCCAGTGGACTTGGATCAGCGTGTGGGCCGGTACCGCCTTCTGTCCGATGGAGGGATGATAGATGTTTTGTGAGCCCCCGTCGTCCATCACCTTCATTCATCTTTGAGCTTCGGGTGTACTGTGTCATTGAGATTTTTTCTCTAAAAAAAGTCTCTCGAACCGAGCAAATCGCTGCGTCGTTCATTGTACGGAAAGCTAAAAACGAAACGCCCGCTTGACAAGGACTCTCACTACTCACGACGAGACTCAGTAACGGTCCGACCGGATGCAAAAAAAAAAAACGAAGAAAAAAAAAACAACAAAAATACAAAGAACGAAAGAACTGAAAACTGTCTTTTTCGAAGCGTCCTCACGACGAGTATCATCCGTTTGCCCCTTTCGACCGAGCCACATTCACGACAACAGCTATCAATGATGTCGATAGTGAATACACTTTGCTAACCGGTGCTGCCCGGGGTAAAAAGCACACGTTCTCCGGGGTTCTTCGTTTCACACATGCTACGCGCACATGCTGCATGCTATGACATTACGATTTATCGTCAGCATTCGAGACATCGACAAATTCCTCAGTGTCGTTCCGTATTATTATATTTTTTTTTACCGATACGACACGAATTTTTGATCCATCGAAAAGTAACGACTTAGGCGTAAAGTAAGAGAGGAAGAGTGAGAAACAGCGCTCGCGAATTATTTCGACCGTAGCCGTTTCCGAACGCGGGAAATTTGTCCATGTCTCGACGTCAAAGGCCTTAGGATTTCTAGTATGAGAATTTTCTGGAAAGAGCTTTTAAATACTAGGCATTTAGTGTCTAGTGCTATTTTTCGGTGGGCTTGCGAATTATTCGTTATCTAACTTAGAGTTAACCTGGCAAACCAAACAACAACAGAAAAAAAAAATGAAAGAAATTCTTTCGGAGCCTCCCGCGAGATTGCGGCGGGGCGATTGGAAGTTAGAGGCTTTCGAGAATGTTCACACACACGATGTATATTTTCTCCGCTCGCGATATATATCGACGCCTCCTCGTTTTCACGTTTAAAAAACATTTCCTTTGCCAATGCAGAGCGCGCTAGGCAAGTCCCGACTCACGATGCTGACGTGGAGAATTCTGCTTTAACGAAACTTTTGCCCGAACCGAGAGAACCCGAGCGCCGAACGATCGAGCGAGCTGCGACGATACGAGAGTGTAACACATTTGTAAGAAAGAAACGACGATGAATAATGAGGAAGAAGCGAGAAGAAAATTACAATATATAAAAGCAAGACTATTTTCATAAGTGATAAATTGTAAGTCAATAATATGCGTAAAGAACGAGCGAACGAGAGTGAAAGGAGAGGGAAGAATGAGAGCGATATGATAACTGATAATTTTAACATTCGACATCCAACATATGCAATTTCTCGCGACGGTGTGTGAATGACGCTGTGGTCGGGAGGATGTGGGTTTGAACATTTAATCGCCAAGGGAAAACGACTCTGCGAGAAATGTAGCATCGTCCGATTGATTGTTAATGATAGTCGGCGTCGACGTACGGATAAAAGCGAACCTTCTCGGTGTGCGTCGTAGAGTTAATTCACAATCTGTAACATTGAGAAGGGTAACCGATTTTACTTTCACAACAACAACAACAGCAACATCAACAACAAAAAACTGTTGTCAAGTCGAACACTGATTGGCAATTAAAAAATGTCTTGCGATGTCAGAACAAAAAGGAAAACAAAAACAGAAACACGTAATCATTGGAATCAATTCGTTCGGTTGACGACTAAGTATTAAATATACCTTATATCTTATACGTATTTGAACAGTACAAAGGCATAAGATTACACGAATAATTTATTGTCCTAGGAAAACCGTTTACGCGAAAAAAGTAACGTCTCAAAGAATAAAAAAAAAGAGAAAAACAGAAAAAATAATAACAAAGATTAAAAACTACATGTGCGTGATATCGTCGACAAGAATTCTTGCACTTGCCACTTACCGGTGCTAGCATATTTTTTTTGCAATAGAGCGGTACTATTCAGAAAAAAATGCTAAGTATATCGAACGGACGTTTTTATATATTTTAACGAATGAAATAAAATGAAGTACACTAACACACGGATACACAGATAACACACAGACACAAACACACACAGACCTGTTGAAGGAGACCCCCTTGACGAGGGTTCGTCCTCTTGTAAAATGATTTAAAAAAAAGTATACATTAGTTATTGAGAAATAAATGTTACTATGCGGTTCGTAAGGCTATGTCATGATATACCGAAATGAATACCTACCCTGGGCTTCGTAAGACTTCATACGAGAGTTCAATCAAAATTGAATCAAAATTTACAATGTAATTTGTCGCGCGAGGGGAGATGGTGGGCGGGCCACTTGTTTACGACTCAACAACGATCTTTTTCGACACCTCTACGAGACGTATGATTATTTTCTTTTCGTACGGACATTGGGAGTGTACAATTCGACTAATAATGCGACAATAGTTAGAGTGAATGCAGTTGGGAAAGAGAAAACAATGCGAACGAGAGCGAGAAAGAGAGAGCAAGATTATTTATCTATACCGCGCTTATAAAAGACTATATAATCAGCGAAATTTCAACGATTCTTCGGACCACGATTGGAGATAAGAGAGAAACTAAAGTGAAGCAAAGCACATTTGTGTCTCGTGAGCGAGCATCCATCTTCCAGTTGCGCGAGCAACTATGCTTGTAAATATAAGTTTCGAATTGGAACACGAGCCGGACATTCGAAAAAGGGGAATATTTCTTATTGTGCGTAACATAATATATTTGAGAATCGATGGGTTCGCTTTTCTGTGACTCGTTGATTATGATTTTCACATAGAGTTTCCAACGAGACTTTGGAAAATATCGTCATTTATAAACATGATACGAGAAAAAAAAGAAGAAAAACTAAGAAAAAAAAGGAACTTAGAAAAATAAAATCGAATGTTACTATAACGATTGTGTGAGCGTTTATCATACTTTCACCTTCTATCTTTCATGCACTCCCGGAGCCACCCATAAAAACATACGATGCTTCTGTAAGTTTCAAACAACAAATTGCATGAGTCTATAGATAAATATATTTACACACGTACAGATAAAAGAGAAAAATAACGATTAACACCATGTGTGCCACGTGAAAAAATAACAATCTCGTGCGCGTGTTTGTACATATACTGCTGTTATTAATATTCGCATTACAATTGGGAAATCCATGAGCTCTACTACTTAATAGTTTAAGTTCATTACGCTTCCATCGTCCTTGCAGTTGTGGTGTCACAGAAAGCGCAGAGTGAAATCAAACCGAGCAGTTATTAGTGATATGTATATTAAAAAAACCTATCTGATTTGTTTAAGCATAGAAATATTATTTTGTTTAAAATCATGAAAACCAGAAAACAAACAAAAAAAAATCGGCGAATGGTTATCAAAACATGACTGACACTGGGTCTGCTTACAGGGGAATCCACGTATTTGTGACTTTGAGACATGACTGATGGCGGGCCAATCAGAGCTAAACTCCTCACAGACGATCAACTCCCGACTGCAACACACCGCTTGATTACCAATTGATCAATCGATACATCAACCATCGCATCTCCCGCCTGTCATCCGCTAAGCATGATTTTTTTTTCTTCACCCGCATCCCCCGGTCCTGCCCCTAGATATATAGATTTATATTCGATAGGAACGATAGCCACCCCTCGATGTCGTCTCCAACTGTGTCTCCATGTTATTGTTTCTTTTTTTAATCGTGAGATGTAATTGACCCGCGCGATCGAGGGATAGCGTTCTTTTTTAATTTATATATACTAGATTCGTTTGTAGAAGCGGACCGTGGTCGTAGTCGCCTTAAGATTGAAAGGAAAACAACAACAACAACAAAAATAGATGTTAGAGAACACCGCGGTCAAGCGAGAAAAGAGCACTCGACTTTCGTCTCAGTAACACCCGAGAGATTGTTCTTTCCTTTTGTTTCTCTTCTCTCTTTTATTTTGTTAAATTTTTGGAGCCCCTCCCATGATGCATGTCCTTGCCGACTTTCGTGTAGTATCTAAAAACAACAGGAAAAAAAATTAGTGTCTCGCAAAAGGAACGATGTGTCGTTGGAATCTGAGGTGTACGCGCGGCGTACCGATCCACTTGTCCGGATAAATGTTAATTAATTTTTGCGATAACGACGAGCGCGCCGCGTGGAAATCGAGGGTCACAGGACAGCCCTCTGTGATTAAAAGTCTTATTTTAGTGAATTAGGAGCATTCTTTATTTATTTATTTAGCGATGGCGGGTGAGAGCCCCGCCCGTTCGCCGTGTGGTCCGTTATATTTATTAGACTCCTCGATCAGTACCGATATCACTAGATTTTTGTATCGAGCCGAAAGTCCGACGTCCTCCGGACACCAGCGTTAACGAAAACTCTTCTGTTTCAGTTTTTTTTTAAATTCCATCACGACCAGATTGAGAGATCCGAATTTAATCGATCTTAGTCCTTAATATCCGAGTATCCGCGAATTGTAAATTACCTATTCGTATGTTAGGTATTGCCAGTTTTCTTTTTTTTTTTACATATTACAACTTTGTAGGCGATCGCAGAATAAATTCTCCGAACGTTTGTGCTTTTTTTGCCTCGTACGACACTAAAGATGCAAATACTGTATTTTTAACTTTTGACGCTAGCCCGTATTTTTTTACAATTTTTTGTTCTCATCGGCCACACAATTTGAGGTTTGAATCAAGAGAGCACGACGAGTCGTGAAATTTCTTTGAGTTAGAATAGCCGATCGGGCTTGAAATCGAAGCAGCTCAACCCTTTGAAAACCATTTTTTTTCGAGAACAAACTACGAACGTCTGTTGATAGTTGGAAGCCCCAACCAGAGTTCAGCTGTTCTTACTCTCGACAAAAATCCAGGGAGTTCAATAGACTGTATTTTATTAATAATTTAAAAAACACCCAAGAGATATTCAATATCCCAGTTTGAAAGGCATGAATGTTTTGACTTCGAATAACCATGGCATTCAAAGGGTTGGCAAGCGTAAAGTATAATGTCTTGAGATGCTAATGGTATATATGATTAAAAGTAGTGTCGCATTCAACCTATAGAGTACAAAGAAGTTGACTTGATCTCAGATAGATTAAGAGATAAAAGCTACTTTCGCGCGTGTCGAGTGTACGTGAGGCTTCGACGAAAGAATTTAGCATACTAATAATAGAATCCACTCGATAAACCTGCATTTTTGGAGTCGCAGGAACGACCAACGCCGCGACGCGGTTAACGAAGGTAGATCGAGCTGTCTCGAAGCTAGGAAGAGAAAAAAAAAGAAGAAAAAATACAACCCACAGACACGCTAACACATACATTGTGATTCCATAATGTTCTTGTATACTTTTTATATTCGAATTTCGCAACGACAATAAAAACAAAAATTCTTGAGTTTAAGCTTAACGAGTAAGTGGATGATGGTTAAAAAGATAAACATAAACTCTTTGTTAACTTGTACAGCGAGAGGTGTGAGGGATCGTAGGAAACGAGCGCGAGAGCGAGTGGAATATTCATCGGCGAAACTACCTGGATCGAAGCTCGAAAATATTAAATTTTTTGTTTTTTGTTTAGGGTGTAGGACAACCGCGGTGTCGACGATAACGCGTGTCCATCGGGACGCGCTTGTCGCGCCACCGTCGTTTATTGGCTATGTGATCTTAATTTTACATGTTTATTACGTAGGCGATAGTTCGAAGATAGGGAAAGCAATCTTACCTTTATACTCTTTATGCTAGTAGTGTTTTTTTTTGCGCCCTCGTCCCCCCCGCGACGGCACACGTATATTCGGTGTACAGTATTTGTTCATTTTCTCTTCTCTCTCGAAATACCAATATTCAGATAGGAGAGGAATTCGGTAAACGTGCGTGATTATCGACGACGCACCGCGAAATCGCGAAAAAAAAGCCCACTGCGTATCATCGAATTTATCGTACATATATTTTGACATTACAAAAACGAAAAAGATCCGTCAACAATTTTGCAGTCTTGCGACCGATCGACATAGACGTGTACGAGGGCCGACAGCGGCCCGCGCGCTCCGTAAGTTTCTCATTGTTTTTTTTTTCTTCACCTGCGCAGCTTCAATTTTTATTTCTAAGGGGATATTATGTATCTACTTTATATTGAGTAAAAACAATAAAGTAATATGAAAAAATGAAAGAATAAATCTGGAAAAAGGTGGTGGACGAGGAAACATTATAAAATTGTTGCTCTCGGCGCCTCGCACTGCGCTCAGATTGCGAGGCACCGAGTGCGTTAATTGTGTGTCATTGACCCTTATTGGCTTCCAATCTACGCTTACATGAGGTATAGGTGGGCCCGGAAAGATTTCACGAGGAATTCGTTACAAAATCACTTTCCTCGGTGCCCCGGATTACGGCGGATTCTCCGTTGATATATCGACGAATGAGGGACGCAAGATTCACGGAATCTTCGCGTTTACGTAAGGTATAAATTGTGCGACTCCTTGGTGCCCGTCGTGGCGATTACCTCCCGCGGCCTCGGCCACGATTGAAGCCTCCCCTTCCTCGGCCCGAGACCTTTCCCTTCGGCGGCGGAGACTTCGGCCTGAGGGCCTCTATTCTCTCGGTGCAACCCGTCGTTATTTGACCGGTGGAAAAATAGCTACTGTATAAGTCGGCGTTGAAGTTTGTGTTGGTCAGCTCGGGACCGACGGTCAGCCAACCGGGACGGATCGTGCTGTCTCGGCCAAACAAATGTAATCTAACAACAAAAACAACAAAAATAATGTATCGAATGACAGTAGAATTTCGATTGTCCGAACCTCGATCACCCGAACCCTCAATTATCCGAACGCTTAAATATCCGAACTTTGATGCGAAAGATACATTATTGCTTGAATACACAAAAAAGCATTCAACGTTTTTCAGATGTTTTTAATTTTCAGATGTTTAATTTTCTATTAGAACGTTTTTGAACATAATGTAAATGTAGAAATGTAATATATATCTACTGTTTTTGTGTAAAAAAAAGTGTTGTTTACGATTCCGTCGCAAAAAAAAACATCATTTCGATTATCTGAACTAGTCTCGGTCCCAATTAATTCGGATAATCGAGGTTCCACTGCACGACAAACTGTGAATAAATCGAAAATTCAAATGGCTCACCGTCTTCGTCCGAGACAAAAGTGCTCGATGATATGAAATATTTCGACGGGCTTCTCGATCGAGCCGTACTCCGGCTCCTCGGATATAATCAAATCTATGTCGACGTTGGCGTGAATAAAGTCGCCGTCGGTCGAGCGTCTGACCGTTCCCTTGATTCCCATGAGGCAGTGCTCCTTGGTCCGCTGCAGCACGGCTTTGCTGTCGAGGTTCTTACTGTGCCCGGGATTGTCGATGTTCGTGCGAATCCAGCAGATGTCCTCGCAGCGTCGGAAGCCCCATTTGCGCAGGCAGAATCGTCCCATGTCGAGGCCGTCGCTGCTGCCGCACCAGAGAAACACGAAGCTCCGATTCGCCGCGACCTCGCCGATGTCGAGCTCCATTATTTGGTCCCAGTTCCACAGCTCGACGTTCGTCGCACCGCACGTCCTCTGATACTCCTCGAGCGGCGGCTCGATCAGTATAACGTCGAACTTGCAGTTCAACTCTTTCAGATTGTACTTCAGGAGATCGGTCTTCAGATACATCGGGGGTGTCGCCGTTTCCGATATCAAGTCGTCCTTGAGCTTGATGAGCTCGCGCAGCTTTGGATACTCCTCGAAACGATCGGCAAGCCCCACGTCTCTTATAAAATTCTGAGGTCTCTGACCCGTGTCTATGAAATGCTGACAGTAGTCATTGTGAGGATTCGAAGACTGTGTGCCCTGAAAATCGCATTCTTTGGTCAGTAATTAATATTGCATTTAAAAGGAATTTTATTTTTGAAAAAATGCTTCTCCGAAAAGTAGAAGCATAATTATTTTGCTCGATAATAATTTGCAATAAATCTCCATGTTTTCTCGATGATTTTGATGCACAGCTAAAGTGCCTACTTACTTTTAAAAACGTAGAAGAATCTTTGTAAACAATCTCATCCGCCGTGTCCTCCCTGGAATCTTTGGCTTCGTCGTCTGGCTTCGAGGATCTCGTCTTTCCCTTCTTTTTTTGAACGCCGTCGATGTCAGTGCCCAAGATTTGCCTGAGCTCGTCTACACTGGACACGCCGAGCTGGAGGAACGGACGAAATTGCGGAAGAGTCGGACAAAAGGTAAAGTTTGGGGCGGCGAACTAACCTCCAAAGCGATAATCGAGTTGCGTATTTAATAAACAAGGAATTTCTTACCGTTTGTGCGAGCAACTTTTTACGCTTTTGCGAACGTTCGCGCAGTGTTTGCAACATGATGGAGCCGCAGTTCGGATAGTTTGACGTTAAAAAAGAATTCTCGCACGAAGCACTCGAGAGGTTAGGATAATCCTTAGCTTTAGTAACCTCACTCGAACGTCATTTTCGTTCGTTATTACTCGTGATATCGCCGAAGACGCGGCGATACGTGGAAGACTGAGACCGAACTTTCCTCTGTATCACATCAACGCGGGAACAGGAAAATTCGCTTAATTGCTACGATAAAATACATGTTATGGTTTTGGTCGGATTATGCGAGACGACCTCTCACTCCCTCCGCAGCCAGCGCAGCCTGCGGCCTCGCAAGTGGACGGCCATTCGGTGCCTCAATTGACTGTTTTGCCGCAACATTCGTTCGCAGAAATTCGACACCGAGTCTTGTGACGATTGCTTTGAAATTCGCAAAACGCTGGATACACAAGTAATCAAATAATAAAAACCGTAAATCTACGGATTGTCCGCCTTACCTTGGGAATAATGACCAAATAGTTCTTGATTTGACTAATTCGCCGCAAACGATGGATCTAAACTTGCTCAGTTTCGTCGTTATTATACTCCGATCGAGATTTCAGACAATAAATCATAGGTGCAGGCAAAACTCCACAGATAATTTACGCCATTAAATTTGTGAGTATAGAATATACAGCCAATTAATATAAGAAAGCCTGCAAAAAATGTACATCTTATGCCTGAAATATAAAAAACAATCCATCGCATCCACCTTATAGCGTGATAATTCCGTCGATTTACGAATTTCGCGGATTCCCGTGAGTTTGAAAAAAAAAAGGTGTAATACTGCGCTAATCGCCCCCAACGTTGCGTGGCGCTCACGTCGAGCGCCCGGAGCGGCCGGCAGTCACGTTGAAATCGGCCGCGCCATTCCCCGATCAGTCGAGGATAATACTACAACGCGGTGTAACGACTATTATTTATCGTCGATCGAGACTCGTGCCGGACCCGAGGAATCGCTGCGTATTCCTCGCGCGAGGAAGAAAGGGCGAGTTGACCGGCCGGTGGGTGGCGAACTGGCGCGATTGATATTCTGGCTGATATTCTCGCGTGCGACCCGGTGACCCGAGGGGAAAAATACCCGTCGCGGACGTCGTGTTCCCTCGTCGCTCAGCAACATCGCCGGTCAGTTGACGCCCACGTGGTTCCGGACACCCGTTTCTTTCTCTTCGCAGCCCGACCAACTTCTCGACGACCCGGCATCCCGCAACTTTGACAAACGCACCGGCCAAACAGGAAACAAGGTTCGTACGCCAACAATTGATCCTCGGACCGTAGGAAAATCCCCTCGCGATTCCTCCCTCTCCAACGATTTTTCCCTCGGCGTATTCTTGTGCACGGCCGATGAAAAAAAATTCAAAATCAATTCCGCTTGGGTAGATTCGCGTGTGCGACTGTAGCGGAGCCGAAGCGAGACGGACGGGTGTTAGGCGGCCCTCGGTAAACAGCCACGAATCGTGTGCTATTGTTTTGCTCCCGCGAAGGTGACTTTCGCCCGCGACTGACTCGCGCGACGTACGTGATTCTCGAGATTCCCCGTGTGTAGACACGTCGTTCGCGTAACTTTTACACTGCGACGCGGCGACAAATCTCACAACCCAGACAAATATCCGATATTTTCGTAAACAAAGCGGACAAAATAAATGTATCTAAATCAAGATTTATCCAAGATTTATTTTCGTCGATATAAAATAGAAACCGCAATATTTTTCCCTCGCAGCACGAAAAAAACAACAAAATTCGTGTAATCAAAATTCGCGTTAATTCCCAAACGGACACAACGAAAAACAAAAAATAATAATCTCGAAATGCAAAACGTCGCGAGCCCCACAAGTTCGACCCTCGGCGAGTGGACGCGATTGTTTTGGCCAGAGGCCGTCGACACCTGAGCGCTCCCGACGACACGAAAACATAAACGCGACGAGAAAATCGTAAAAAAAAGAGAAAAAAAAAAAAAACGTGTAGCGTGAAACTTCGCGACCAAAAATCCGGGCGATTCGGCGTCCGAGCGAACGCGAGCCGAGCCGAGTTTGCGTGAAACTCAAGAGCCGCAGTTTCGTCGTCGCGACAATTGCGGACGAGTCCCAGGGGCCGTCGACACCGAGGCGGCCGCGGCACGTGCCTCGCCGTCGACGGGCACGTCGACGTCGCAAACACTTTTTTTCCCCCCGCGTTGAAATTCGCCTCGACGACGTCGTCGCTCGCGCTCCGCCCTCTCCGGGCCACTCGCGACTTTGGCCGACGACGGGCCTCGATCCTCGTGCCAATCGGAATCGCGCACCCCGCGCGCTCGTAGGCAAAAACACGCACAGACCCGCCGAGCGCGGCGACCCGCGTAAAGGGCGCGTGGGAGAGGGGGGCGAGGGGGGGACAAAGAACGAGACCGACAGCTGCGATTGGCGGTCCTTGACCCCCCACTCCCGGGTCCTCGAAACCGTTTTCCAAGAAATAGTTCGTCGCTTCGCGGAATCTCCGCGGGCTTTCTTTCTTGCACGGGACGCGTGAGGAGGTGGCAGCCGCCGGCTATTAATTACATCGTCCGAGCTACCCCACCGATTTTCGATAAACAACCACGCGCGGTGGAAGAAAATATTGTAATTGTTATTATAATTCAGGGAGAGCGGGAGAGAGAAAGAGAGAGAGGAGATAAGTGCCCTGGATATATACAAACAGGTATGTTTTTCCGTTGAGCTTCTGTTTGTCAATACGTCTTATGTCGCGACTCAGACAAACAGAGTCGGGTTCGCGCGTGCCGCGAAATTAGTGTAATCGAATTAGTTTTCGGTTGGTCATTTTTCTCGCGACCTTCGGTCGAGTTCGCGGAATTCGCGAATTTACGGAATTACCGAAATGTTTGTTTGGCGTGATTCACTCGACTCGTTTAATTTTTTTTTTATCGTAAATTGCGATGACTGGATTAATTGTATATTAATTAGCACTCGGGAATCATTGGATAAATAAATTTGAATCTGCAGCTAACGCGGGGAAAAAATTGCATCTCCGATGCGGCGGGTCGATCATGATTGTCGGGCGAAGAAGCGAAATTTACGGAAAACCAATTTCACCGTCACTGAGACGCGATTAATTTCGGCTTTTCCTGCAATTAAAATCTCTCGCGGTTATTTTTACGCGCGGGGCAGAAGTCAGGATCGTTTTCGGCGGTTCGCTCGGTCGCGCGAGGACAAAGCCCAAAGTCGCGAAGGACGCGAGCGATCGGGTTCGATGAGCCGTCGCCCTTCGAGTCACCTCGGCGCTGCAATTTCAGTACACACGGCGCCGGTGACCGACCTTTCGAGGCGAAACTCTCGCCGCCTCGCTTCTTTTTTTACCCTCTTCTTATTTCTCTCGTCGATTGTGACTTTAATGGAATGAATTTTGTATTCGCAGCAACGAGGAGAATCGCGGATAATCACGGAATTCAAGAGACGATTATCGCCGTGAATCGATCGTCAGGATGAGACCGGACGAGGTAATACAGAGCGAGCGCCGATCGGCCGCCGAGACGATGTCCGAGACATCGGAGGGCACAGGGACGACCAGCATATCCGGGCAATCGGGCTTCGGGAGCGGCGAGGAGCTACGCGATCTCGTCACCTTTCTCGGACTCGGCAGCCTCGATGAGCTGCATCAGGAGAGATTTCGCGTGGATCGACGAAAGCTGGAGAACATGCTGATGGGTAATTATTTTTGGGCCTTGATGTCTGGTTGAAAATAATTCGGCCGAGAAAAATGAACGTGATGGAATTTTTAATACAGGTTTTTACTAATCTCTGTATTAAAAATTCTACCACATTAATTTTTCATAAAGTTTTCAATATAGGGACTTTTGGCTGAATTTTGGTTGAATTTTATAGTTAGTCGTGACGTAATTAAAATGCTGGTCAAATATTTACGGTAACCACAAGGATATTGGTGAATTTTTTTATTTGGACAATTTAACGCGGTGACGACCACGCATTTTTCTAGGCGCAGCGATGATGGTCACTCGAATACTTTTGAGTTTTTAATCAATTTTACGCGAATAAAAAATAAAAACAGTGTCGATTAATCGTTTATCGATTTTTACGCAACGACTGAATAGCAATTTCGTAATGAAATTTTTGCGAGCGCTTAAACGCTCGGTAATTGAGCTTTCGGGGTCAGTGACTGGGGCGCTCACTCAAACTTGACGCTTATCGACTACGTTAATCGAGATTATATACACATGCACGGAGAGGGCAGAGAGCGCGTCCCAGTTGACGACGAGGCAACGAGATCCCGATGAATAATTCATTATACGGATCACCCTGGCACGACCGCCGCCAGTCCAGACCTGCCGCGATCGAAAACTGATCGAGCTTCTATTTTATCGAGTCGCGAATGGACCCCGGGTCGCGCCGGTGGAAAAGTTCGATTGCTCCGATGAGGCGCTTCGTCGCGGCGAATTATAAATTAGCGAGGGTTAACAGAATTCCGATTGGATCGGTGGAACTGCAATTGAAATACTCAAATATTTGTCGGAGAAAATATTTTTGGGGTTTTTATTGTTCCCCCACAAACTTTCAATTTTTCTAACGTGTCAACCAACGCCGTGTTTTGTTATAAAAAAACCATGCTTTGCAAATACTTTTTTAAGCAAATTTCTTTCAATATAGATATCGAGGGTTAACAGAATTTCGATTGGATCGGTGGAACTGCGATTAAAATACTGAAGAATCTGTTCCAGAAATTATTTTTGGGGCTTTTATTTTTGTACCACAAAATTCCAATTTTTCTAACTTATCGAACGACGTTGCGTTTTGTTATTAAAAAAAATCCATGCTTTGCAAATACGTTTTTAAGCAAATATCTTTCAATTTACTGACTCGGGAGAAAATAACACGGGACCAGCCAGTCACAACACACACTTTAAGCACACGATATTGTCGCACCGCGCGACGTACGTAGCACCGGCCTCGGTTACGAAATAAAGTTATTTAAATTCCATTTACTATTATCCGTGATTTCATGCGCGAACTCGAGATAAGAGTGCGTGGCTCGATCACAGGTTTCGCATTAGCGTTGCAGAAAGTCGAGCTCGCGCACCGCCGGCCTCGCCCCTCTCCTTCCTCGTCCCGTCGAGGCCCACGACGATTTTGCACGGAAACTGCTGCCGATCGATTTAAATAGACGTCGAGCGCTCCCGGGTCCTGTTTGTGTACGAGATTACACGGCGAACTGTCAAACTTTCTCATCCCCACCCTCGTCCACTGTTTGCCTCTTTCCGCCTCTCTATCTCTCGCCTCTCATCGCATCCTATTGCCGATATCGCCGATTCCACGGCGACCGCGAGGAATAATAATAACACACGCAAAAGTGTTGACTACCGACGTCGCCGCGGCCGGTGAATAGAGATTTATTTCATTTAGTTTCGAGTACTGCGTTCACACTTCGATGTCCTGAACGACTGTGCTCGACATTAACACTCGTAAGATGCTCAATACGAAACGCTTAAGGGAAAATGGTCCTACAAAGGGTCCATTAAGCGTAGATGTTTTTTTATATTTTTTTAATTTTTACTTGGAAATGAGGTTCGAACGAGATTTACGAGGAGTCGGCAAAAAAATTAATTGATGCTCCAATACAGAAAACATTTTTTCTTTCGCTTATTGGGCACCTTTCCCCTATGCGTTTTGCATATGAAAGATGCACAATATTGATTGCAACTTTTTGTATTCTTCGTTTCAGGTGACAGAGAAAGCGGAGAAACGGCCGCGACATTTTTCCACAAGGTGAGTCGGCATCGGGATAATCAATGAAATGATCGTTTACGATTTATTGTCTGCGTTTGTGTTTGTTAGATTATGGAATCGCGAAGAAATGTTGTGACGTCTTATGTCATCGTGACGTTACGGCAATAATGTCACCGTCGTCATTAGAGCATCAACGGTTACATCAGCGTCGTTGCCGTCATCGTTATTTATTTGCACCGGCGAACGTCATCTGGTGCGGCGCCTAGATAAAATCGAGCGAACTCGCGCACGCCAATTGCGTTCAAGCTCCGACGCCGAAGCGAAAAAAGATTTTTTTTTCCGAGCGTCTCGCGTGTCGCGAAAGCGCGAATTACTCCGGGCGTCGCGAGCCGAGATTGTCGACTCACAGCTGTGCAAACGCGGGGTGTCTGCGCGAACGTAACCGTGAAACTTTCTGCGGAAGACACTCGTGACACGGTGCAAGGAATCGTCATGATTTTCGCTCAGACCAAAGAAATTCGCTGCTACATTTTTTTAAATTATCTTTGCCTTCAGGAACTGAAGAGAAAAACATTTTTTTAACGCCACACCAGTGACTGATACAATAATAATATGGTGATTATTTTGACTTTGATTATCGCGCTTTTGAGTTGAATTCGATGGATTTTGACGTCAAATTTTGAGGCGAAGACTTTTATTTTAATATCAACGAATTTAAGATTCATCGAGCCTCGTGATGTATTATGGATCGTATGATTCTTAATGGTACTTCACGAGGCTCCTCGAGCGACTCGAGTCATGTAATCACATGATTTTTCGTGGCGAAGGCTAGGTCAGGATCCTCGAAAATTGCATCGCAACGAATCGGCCCCCCACCCACGCAGCGAGGCGCTCCCGTGCTACCTATTAGCGCATAAACGTTCGCTCTAACGGGCCATCTACTTAGCATATTCCAATATAGCCTGCTGGGCACACTCGCATTTTCGATAACCTTTAACGCGTTCGCCGTCAGGATGACGTCGATTGACTCGCAAAGCTCGAGGTCGAACTCGCTCGGAGCACAACCGTCGTGTCTCTGCTTCAAAAGTCGAATCAAAATCGCAGTGGTCTAGTATTTTTTATTCTTTATCGGTTTTTTTTAAAGAAAGTAATTCTTTTATTTTCTTAATCGATTTATGATTTTAAATCTATGATTTCTGATGAAAAAAACGTCGATTTTTTTTTCTTTTTTTCATCAAGTAAAAATTGTTTGCGTTTTGAGAACGTTGAGACCGAAAAAAATCATCTTAAGAGATCGATTTCAACAGTTTCGACAAGAAGGCGCGGTGCGTGCTGTAACCCAGTATTTATTTAAAAAATCATGAAGTATCAATGGCTGAGTCAACGATATTTCTAAGTGTCGATGACAGATGCATTCGCCATTCTCGACGTCGCAGATTATTCCTCCCTGCTACCATATTTTCATGCAGGCCGAGTAATTGCATGGAATAAAAATGATGAAGTTGTTTTCACACCGCGCTGAGGACTTTTTTCACTTTCGAGTCGGATGTACCTCGAATGTTTTAATGATCGTGACATACACGTTTCGACGGGGCTGCATTATTATTATTATTATTATTATTATTATTTTTAATTTATGGCGACGAATTTGCGCGGCAGCCATTAGTCTGGGTCATGCTGCACTATAAATACCGGGAGTTCTCGGTGCGCGGGAGGGCGAGAGGCGAGAGGATGAAAATTTCTTTGAAATTATTCGGGGTCTCCCGACGCCGGGTTTATCCTTCGCAAGGTTGTTGAAAACCAAGTATGAACGCCGCGAAGCTTGCACTCATTTTTGCGGCTTGTCTCATTGCGACGTCGTTGATAAGAGTCCCGGAAGGCCCGAATTATTCAGTCCAAACATCCCAGCGTACCGAGAACGCGCCACAGCGACATCGGCACTTTTTTTTATGACTCGCTGTGCACAGCCGCGCCGGGTGTTCAATTTATCGTAACGCCAATTACGGCGACCCAAAAATAATTTGTCTCCGGGCGTTGCACAACTTTTCGACAATTTTAAGTCGATATAAATACGCACGAATAGATCATGGAGAAGAATTTCTGTTCTCAAAATTGATGGGAATTTATACCCACTCACTTTATTTCGATTTTTCTTAAAATAATTTTCTGTCGGCTATTTCGCGAAAACAAATTCCTAGAGATGTTGCGCTGAAAAAAAGGAAAGTGAGTGATGAGTGATTTACATTGAATAAATGCAGTCGCATGAAATTTCCGAGTGGAAGAAATTTATCGCGTGCTGATTGATCTTATTTTGTCGCGCGAAAAATGTGTGTTGGTTTTGTTACAAAAAAAAAGTCTGCCCGCCGACGACGTACGCGTCGTCTTCAATCCTCATTCGCCGCGGAATAGAATTTATCTCGCGAAGAAAAGGGGTGTCGCATGCCTATTCGGAGTTCTAGAAATATACCAAGACGACGGGATAGTCACTCGGACTGCACCGTGTAACGCGACGGTGTATAATGTTATAATTTTAGAACAAGTCAGTGTACCCGCGCCGTTGTCTTCGTCGTTGTCGTCTTGGTCGGTCGTCCTGGTACAGTCGAGTCCATTGGTCCGCGGCTCTTCCACCGCAGGCTCTTCACGGGGCCGCATATAAATACACAAAAGGCCAGGGCAATAGCCATGCGTTGTCTACTGCAGACCTAAGTTTTGATTGATTTTCGTGCACTAAGAAAAATTAATTCTTAGTCGACAACTAAAAATATTTTCTTAGGAATTTCGTCTTACTAATTTCAGGGTTCTGCAATGGATAAACTATGATGCGTTGTAAGATGCGTTATCTATTGCAGAGCTACGTTTTGATTGATTTTGAGGTGCTCAGAAAAAAAAGTTTTTGGTCGACAACTGAAAATATTTTCATAAGGAATTTATTCTCAACCATTCCGTTTATAGAACTGCGACAACGATTAAGCATGTAGTTCCAATTAATGACTCATTTAGTGCTAGCAGTAGTTTTTTTTTTATTGAAAACTGATATTGTGTCATTTATCGAGTTGCCAGTGGGTACATCAACAACCATTAAATTGATTACCGCCAATTAACCACCGATCTCTGTATATAACAGGCGACTTAAAATTCTCTTGTTGCGGCATTCCAGAAGGAAACGTCTGACTCCAAAACGAATGAATATATCGGAGTATCGCAAACACGAGTGGCATTTAAAATTTAAAGTTCCCCGCTGCGCTCGCGGTTTTCACGCGCCGCCAAAAGTCCACGTAACGAGATCAGAGCGCGACGACGCGAAGCAAAAAAAAAAATTATATCTTGCCCCAATTTTTAAATGTCAAGACAAGCATCAGTTTCGAGACGCGAAATAAAAAAAACGCGCGTGAATAGCATCCGAGTGATTTCTGTTCTGCAACGTTTCTAGCCGAGAGAAGTGTCGCGATATGCTAAATCAGCCGCGCGCGGTGGTTGTGCATTAAAATAAACGACGTTTAACCGATATCCCTTTCACCTGGGCGACAAACCAGCCGTAATATCGACACGTTAATCTCGTTTCGTGCGTTAGCCCCATGAACTCACCGCGAATTACTTAGCCTCGCTATTATTTTTTCTTTGCAAAGTGAAACCTCGGAACTCAAGGATTGTTTATAAATTCAATGAAAAACATTGACGGAATTAATATTGTTCCCAACGGTTTCAATGAGGAGAGTTTATCAATTTTATAAAAAAAAATTACCAATTAAAAATGAACTCATCATTTTGTGTTTGCGAATTCTAATTGAACCGACTAATCTTTTTTCTGAGCGCAGATCGAGTGTCTACGCTGCTATCTCACGAAGCGAATTAGTCGGCGGAGGCGTCCGGCGATTGGGATTTTCGCTCATGGATAAACCGAGACAATTCGAGTGAAGCCCATTCGATGTCTCCCGATCCACGGTGAACCGTGAATACGGCGAAATGTATTACGGGAGTAAATCTATTCGGGACTCGACGCGCACATAACGTACGAGACGAGCGCAAATTATTGTGTAATTCCGAGCGACAATGATGTCGTTGGAGCGCGATGAGACGCAGAAGGGTAATTGAACTCGTCGCGAGAGACCGAAGCGTTCGAACGGGATTGAAAGTGTCCTGTGACGAACGGTTATTGTTCCTCGAGGCCCCAGAATACCTGCAGTCTCCGGGGGCGAGTGCATAACATCGAGTTCGAGCTCTCGATAACCCGGGTGAATTCTTCGCGGATATATTTATAATTTCCTGGCGCAAATTTGGGCCGTTCGAAGTCTCTCGTCATGACTTGACAGGACAAATCACGGCAATTCTAGAAAACTACTATCGCGATTTAGTGAGGTCCCCGCTGGCCTCAGAGTATTTCCGGAATTTACGGTTCACTCGAGCACAAAATGTCAGGCGTCTATTCGGACGGTCAATGCTTCTCCTGATTCGTCGCAGCAGGAAACACATAAATAAATCAAATAAATCATTCTGAAATTAATGACAAGTCTCTCCTAGCTCCAAAAATATATTTTTCTACAAACGTATAAATCTTGAGATAAAATTAATTTTCTTAACCAATTAATTCCATCTTCATTTACTTAAATTGTAACTTTTTGACCGTTGGAAAGTGTCATTGAACTTTTATTTATTGTTTAAGTGAATTCAAAAAATGTCTTCACGTTTCCGTCTCAATATTCGCCGCCTTCGGATCTCACAAACCCCAACCGGACGGAGGTTGATTACGATACGAAAGCGTTCGTATAACAGAATAATACAGAATAATACTCGACGCGACTCGTTTCGTTGTCGCAGGAGAAATTTTGAAAACGAATTTTCAGTCAAGTTTTGGTTGCGACATTTTTTGTCGACAATCAGATAAATACAGTTGATCACTATGAGTGCCTTCGAGCCTCACGCTGTATTAACCAGAAAACAGTTCCGTAAGCCAAGATAGGAAAAAAATAAAAGCGAAAACTGAAATAGAAATAAAAATAAAAACGAAAACTAAAATAAAAATAAAAATAAAAACGAAAGCTAAAATAGAAATAAAAATAAAAACGAAAACTAAAATAGAAATAAAAATAAAAACGAAAACTAAAATAAAAATAAAAGTAAGAAGAAAAATGAAGACGAAAACAAAAAGATGCTGTTTCACTGCAGATCAGTCAGTCAGCTCCGGACTTCCCGCATATTCGTCGTCAAAGTGAAAGACACGAAAAAATGTGTCTTCACATCTCCGTCTCAATATTCGCCACGTTCGATTCCCACAAACCCCGACCGCGGGCGATTATGACACGAAAGCGCTCGTCAAAACCTCAGAATAATACTCGACGTCGGTCGGGGCGGGTGGGGCGGGCGGATCTGAATCGCGCGTGTAAGTCGCGGTGGCCGCGACGCGGGTATAGCCGAGGCGGCAGCGGGGCAGTGGAAGGTAGCGCCGGCGGTAAAACGCGTGGGGGAAGAAAAACGCTGCTCTCCGTCGCCGCGGCTCAGTGGTGGGCCCGAGTGGGAGGCGGTTACCGCCGCGCCGAGCAACCCGTTATACATATTATCTCGAATTAGTCAGTCAGTCGAGCCAGCGATTCCGTGGCGGCACGGAAGGCACATTCGCTCTCACTGTTACCGCAAACGCATTCGCCGCGAAGAATTCGCCAACTCCGCGTCGTCCTCGTCGCGCCCGACGATCAAGTGGGAAAAATAAAAATAAATTAAATCCAAATAATTTACGACGAAGTGAAGAAACGAAAATAAATCGAAGCTAAAGAATTCCTGACGAATTTTTCGATTAAACAGTAAATTATAAGATAAATAATCGGTGATACAAATAAAAATAATAAAAATAAAAAAAAACTTTAGAAATTGGATTGGAAATTGGACAGATTTGGATTCGCAGTGCAGATTTTTTTTTTTTTACTTTCTGTCGTACTGCAAACAGACGATATAGACGGACGAGAATTTGTGGCGTGAAATCGCGAGTGACGGAAGCGGGTGACGAGGGTTTTTTTTTCGTCTCCTTTTTCTTCTCCTTTCGGCCGACGACGCGTTCGGCTGTCGCTTCGCCGGAGCGCCCGGAGAGTCGCGCGCGTGCCTCGTCGTGAAATAATAAAAGTGCAAATCATTTTGGTGAACCGGGTGGCGTGTGCGTCGACGCGAAAAACGGTGATTCCGACGGGAGAGCCGGGGAGGGTGGGGAAGGCCGGTCGCTCCGTGGATATCGGAGCAACGAGTTTACAGTCACGACTCGCGGCGAATTAATTGCAGTGTGCTCGGAGACTCGTAATAAACTCGTACTTGTGGGTGTAAACCGAGAGGCCACTAAACGCGAGATACATATTTGTAAACATATTAATATATTTATCATTTACAAAAAAAAAATAAAAAATAAATACACGAAAAAATAAAAATAAATACACACGAAGAAAATAAAAATAAATATACACGAAGAAAATAAAAATAAACATACACGAAGAAAATAAAAATAAATACACACGAAGAAAATAAAAATAAAAACACACGAAGAAAATAAAAATAAAAACACACGAAGAAGATAAAAATAAACACACACGAAGAAAATAAAAATAAACACACACGAAGAAAATAAAAATAAATACACACGAAAAAAGTGTATAAATAGGAATTAACACGCGGAACAACTGATACGGATAGAGATGCGGCGGCAACGGCGTTGCGACCGGCGGTGAAAGTAACCGATAGTCGAATTCGGTTAGCGGGCGTTATCGTCGCCCGAGCGCGTGTCAGAGCCGTGCAAATATCGTGTCGGTATATATTTAGCAACCGCGCGAGGAGTTGCCATATATGTTATAATACCAACTGACGGCCTATCAGGCAAAGTGTCCGATTACCTTTGTAACGCTCGCCGTTGCATTATTGGCGGCCAACGAGGAGCGACGGACCGAGAGCGAGAGCCGGCGTCGTGGAAAGGATCGCAGAAGTCGCGCAATCGCGAGAGCGTGAGAGGCGCGTGGACCCCCCGCGAGTCGGTGCGTCGCGTGCGTTCGCGAGTGCGTGAGAGATACGGGAGACTGAAAGAAAAAAAAGGAGACAGATTTATTATCTGCCGGTCTCGAGAGGGAGAGTGAGAGAAAATAAACGTGCGCTCTTCGGGGGAGACGAGGAACGGGAGGACTTTGTCTCGTTTGACTTTGGAGACGGAGAGAGAAGAATAGTCGCTATCGGGCATTATCAAAAATGACTGTGGTAATTAACGTGATATCTATATGTAAATCGCGAGCGAGCTTTGCTTTCACGCTAATGCTTTACGTTAAGTGGGTTGGGGCTATTTCCTTTTTTTTTGTTTTAGCTTCTAACTATTGTCAGCCGGAAATGTGTCGGATAGATTTGGAGCTGCAGATGGCGATTGAATTGATATTAGACTGTGAAACGAAGATATAGATCAAGGACGATAACTCGATAAAAAAGTATTTCTTATCTTTTTTTTTTAATCCTCATTAGCTTCAATTTCATTGAATTAAGTTTCGTGGCTTTTTTTAATACTTTTTTTACCAAATTAATTAATTTCATTTTCTGTAGCAAATTTGTTCGAAAGTTATTAAAAAAATTAAACATGTAGTAAAATAATTAAACCACGAAAAAAGCTCATCATTTTGTGTTATTAAAACTTTCCTTTCACTCCCGCATTTTCTGAATACCCAAGTGCAACGCTGCGTTTGGTCCTGCGCTTTTTTGGCCTTTGTTATTATTATTTTTAATACCACATCACGGATCGCTCCGGGCACCACGCAAGACGACTGTGCTCGGCATTTTCCTTCTGCTTCTCCTTCCGTCGACGTTGGGGAGCGCGAGGGGATGGCGACCGGGCGAGAGGGGGAAGCCCGCGGAGCAAAAATATATGTCGTGCGATTTATCGTATCTTTATGTAACGCTCGTGCCGCTGTTTTGCATTTTTTACTCCACACGACGACGACGTCGTCGTCGTCGTCCCTCGCGCCGCGCGGAATGAGCGATATTTGATTGAATTGACGAGCACGCGTATCCTCGCGCTTCGCGACCGGAAAGTATATGGATGAGCCGCGTCGCACGCGAGTCAGCGACTCCTCAATCATCATCCTTTTGCGTGTGTAGTTCCCGTGCATTGCATTTCAATATCCATCCATAATGCATGGATTTCCGCGACTCCCGCTTTTCCTCGTTATCCTTGCTCTTCGCTCCAACGCTAATGCCAATTATGTAATACAATATTGTTACTCTTTATTGCTCTCGCGACGCCGCGATTGCTAATCTCGCGATCGACCGATGCGCTTTGCTCGCTGACTCGTTGCTTTTTGCTTCCAGGTTATGGACGAGACGAATACCTTCGTTACGTGGCCGTCCAGACTCAAGATCGGCGCCAAAGCGAAGAAAGGTAAGCGACAACAAATAATGAAGAAATATCTTCCACGAAGAAGTCCCTGGATTCCCAAACTGAAAATAAAATTCGCATCGTTTTGTTGTAGAGAGACAAATTTCTGACGAATTTTTCGTCCATTTTTTGGTGGGTCTTTTTCGTCTACTAATAAAGTAAATCTGTAGAAGTGAGTCAAGACACTTTGGGTGATTTTCATCATGCGCTTGACGAGTTGTTACGAGTCTCACGCTGTTATAAGACAGAAAATAGTTCCATTCGCTATCATCCCGAAACAGGAAAAAAATTAAAATAAAAATAAGGACAAAAACAAAAATGAAAACAAACGTATAAATAGATCCAAAAGTAAAAAATTATGAAAAAAATAAGAACAAAAATAAAAATGAAAACAGACATATAAATAGGTCCAAAACTAAAAAATGATAACAAAAATAAAAATAAGACTGGAACTAGAAATGGAAATAAAAATAAAAACAAAAAATGCTGTTTCACTGCAAATCGATCAGTCAGCTCCGGACTTCCCGCTTATTAGTAATCAAAGAGGAGGACAGCCGCGTCGTCGTCGTAGGAGCGAGCGAGAGGCTAGGTCACGTATAGATTCGCGATATCCGCTCGCGATACAAGCGATAAAGAAAGTTGCCGCTGGAAAAGTTTCGGGGGTCTCGCGGTCGTCGAAGCGTCGCAATACGCACGCGTTGCGATATATGAGCGATGTCGTCGTCGTCGTCGTCGTCGCAATCGCGGCCGAACTCCTGCGGCCGACGTCGCGGCGGACCCGAACTTCGTTTCCCCCAGCGGCGACGTCGGGCAAAATTGCCGCTCGACGCTCAATTATTTCGCTAATGGCCGGCTACTCACGACGTCGAGCCGGCCGGTTGTTGCTTTCTTTCCTTCCTTCCTGGAACAACGACGATGACGGCAATAAAAGAAAAGCGGCGGCTCAGTCGAGCGTCGCAATTAATCGAAAGTGATTACGGAAGGAGAAGGCGGGCGGATTGCGCCCGTCGATTCGTCTGTCCGTTCGGCGCCCGACGACGCGTGACTCCTAGTGGAATAAAACGCTGCGGTCGGACGGACCGCGCGAGCGGCGAGATACAGAAAGAAAGCGATACACAAGTGACTCGGTGCTCCGGTCTTTCCTCAGGAAATCTTCCGAATACTTTATTGCCCGTCGTTAAATTATTTACGCGAGGCAAATCCACCGGATTTCGCCTCGCGCGACTGATTGATAACGTCGCAATCCATTAATTTCGTTAACGCGGTGATTCACGAAATTAATTAATGAATAGGTCTAACTGACGCAAAAAAAATAATTAAATTGATTTTATGGTTTTTTATTTACAAAATAATTAAAAATAACCGGTCTGCGACCCCGAACTTCTGCGACAGCCACAGAGAAATTCGAGTGAAAATTGCGTCAGACCGAGAGATAAAGAATTTCTCGACGAAATCACAACATTCACCTTGCAATTTTTCTCGCTGCTGCTCGAATCGAGCGCGCGGAGCGAATGTGCCTCGGTCATTATTATTAGCATTCCGCGGATTATTCATGCGGGCAGTTAATCATTTTTCTTACATGCACTCGTGCGAAATTACCAAGTTAAGTCATCATTCAATTCGTTCATGAATATGGCCATGACTTGGTGATTAATAGGAAAACTAGAAATGCCGGAAGGACCGATGGTCCCGAAGGCTCAAAAAAAAAAATCGAGATCAGTCTGCTCGATGAAATACCAAAATCCACCTAACTCTGTTTCCGGACCATAAAAACAGGATGCACGAAAAAAATGCGGTGTCGTTTTTCAAGCAGAATTGTAAACCCTCATTGTCTTAAGAAATAAATGTTACAGTACAGTTTGTTTTGTAACAGTGATTTAATAACAACAATCTGCAGCGACTACAAAATCACGTGTTCAATTCTGAAAAGCTGCATAAATACGCCATTGTCAATAAACGATTGGGCGTAATTTAAAAAAATGGAAGATCCTGCATTTTACTTTCTCAATACATCAACCGCATATCTCCATATTTATCGAAGAATAACCATGAAATTCTATTCAGAATAAATATTCCTCGCAGCCATTAAAAAACGTATACATTACATTACAATCACTCCGTATTACTGTTATCAAATAATAACTGCAAAACCAATAGTACCATCGACTTAGCTTTCAAAAAGATTCAGGAATTCACAATTCTGTTTTCGAGTGCCTTAAAAGTATTTGTGTTTCAGCGACGACGAGGCGATAGGAGCGACCGGGTTGCCATCGTGAATTCAGTCGTGCACGGTACACACGAGGATTAGTGTACTCGGACGACCGGACTATATATGACACGACGCCACGAGTGTCGGGACTATCCGGCTCGACGGACGTTCGTCTACTCTCGTCCCACTTGGTCGCGGTCTTCGCGCGCCGCTGGTGGAAACTTTTTCGGTGATTCATGCGAGCCGCAGCGCCTCTTCCTATACAGCGCGGCGCGCGTTCATCGGCTGCGGGAGGCTCGGCTCCCCGTCCGCGGACGAAACAGCTGGCGCGGCACCTTTAGCTCCTACATTTCCATACACTTTGTATACATATTCAGATGTATGCAACGTGCAGCAACGTCGGCTGGTGCCCCTGGCAGATTCGCACATAACTCTTCGAGTGGCACTGAGATGTCTTCGATCCGCCACTCGCTGTAGATTCCCCCAAGCCGTATCTACTTCACTGCGGAGTCGTACGAAAGTTGCCCGCACACGGAAGGTACATTTCCACTGGGTCAACACTCCCTGGGTCGATTAATTGCCACCGCGACCGTTGTTTAAATTGCGATGCATCCATCGGAATTCCTGGGGTTTGATTGGTGAATGTCCAATTGCCGAGTGCGTATAGACTCGGGGGAAGAAGAATTTGCGTCAATTATAGAGGAGATGCTATTTGGAGTGTCGAGTTGGTGTGGAAGTCGAGTGAAAAATATTTTTTCCCAACGCAATTTGCGGATCTGTATCACCTGTTTTTCACGGGCATCGCGATATCAATTGTGGTGGTTCGCGTCGACACGGCGAGGCTCAATTCGTCTTGGGGAAATTTTCCACCCGAGTTATTTTGGCCTCCAAGACTCTTGTTTAGTCTTCGCTCCGATACCGATACATTTGTGGATGCGATATTGTTCTTGCATAATTCGTACACATCAGCGGAAATTGCAAAAGAAAAAAATGCTGGCGTGTTGCGGTGAGACAAATGTTTGCCTGTCAACACTAACAATTTTTCCGTCGATACGGCGAAGCTCAATTTGTCTTGGAAATTTTTCCATCCGAGTTATTTCGGGCTCTAAGACTCCCGTTTAGTCTTCGTTCCGATACCGATATATCTGTGGATGCGATGTTGTTCTTGCATAATTCGTAACCGTCGACGGAAATTGCAGAAAAAAAAACAAGATTGCGGGTTGTGGTTAGACAAATGTTTGCCTGTAAACACCAACTATTTTTCTGCGAGAGCTTTTGTCGTTGGCTCATGTTTTTATTTTCGTGGGCGACGCTGCTGCGGTTTAGTGTGCTCCAATTTTTTTAGCAGTCTCGATGCACGTGTACAAAAAAAACTGCGAATAAAAATTGAAAGAGCAATTTTTTTATTGGCCATCTCAAATTAAAATCATAATGATTAGAGTCAAAGCTGACCTGTGTGCTTAAACTTATCGATTGCGCTGTCAACCGACGCAGTGGGAAGAAATGTACAATTCCATTGAGCCTTTAGTTGCCCCTTTCATTGTCGACGAAATCCAAGGCCCCCCGGTGCCCATCAGATCAGTAACATGTCCGAGCACTTGGCCCACTTAATTTCTATCCAGTCTCGGCCAACCAGGCCGGATGCCTTGGTCATTATTTGTGGGGTAAGTTTCCACTGTGATGGAAACAAACCAACGGATGAAGCAACACGCGAAATATTCTGTAGGTCAGTCACAGCCCTAGAAGAACGTTATTACCGATTAAATATTTCCCGCGTTTACAAACATTTGATCGTTTGTAAACAAAACAAACAAAAATGTACATATATCGTGGCCTTGAGGCGACGTTATTCATAATCGAAGACTCGCTTTCTTATTCAACGATGAATCGCTCAATCTTAACCGCGAAGAGGTCATGAGTATCTTGATGCTAATCTTATCAACGAACGTCTCGCCTTTTTCGTGACAAAATCCGCTCCTTCGAACTTAGGTCCAGACGGTCAATCCACTCGCCCGGTCCGTCCGAGGGGCAACAACTCCTCGGCTCGCTCCTCGCGTTGCGGTTTTTCCTCGAGTCATGTCGTTCGCTAATTGGCGCGAAGCTCCGCGGGCGGAACCTGTAAAATTCCGCGCGTTATGGAAACGCACGAATTCCCCTACCCACTTGCCAGTGTCCGACGTTGCCTAAGCGGCTCGCGTCACGTACGAGTAGTAAACAAACGTCGCTGTGCCACTCGTGTCCCCGTCGTTGACACGTCGGTTCATCTCCTAACGCTTCTGCAGTCTTCTCAGGGCACGAGAGACAAACGCTTATTAAATTCAGCTGTTTCACTGGCAAAAATCGCGTTAAAATTATCGACGTTCTAAATCATTTTTCGTTATTGTAATTCGGCGTATCGGAAATGTTTGTTTACTCAAGGTGGTTATAATTTCCTCAGTTCTTCTCACTCGCCTCGCCGTGGGCACCGTCAATGCAATATCGTTTGCACTTCATACATATTTCATTCATCGCCTCGAACATGCATTAATTTTTTACTGGTGTTTTTTTTTCTCGATAAAACGTCAGGACTGTTGAATGAGAAAAGAAATTGGAATTTGGTTCATTCAATCGAACGTTTTAAAACGGCGCATCAACATGTTTTTCTCGAAATTCTGAAGCACCGAAATGACTGTTGATGAAACCAACGTCGTCTAAGTAAACATTTATTTGTCAGCTCGTCGGATTTGCTCGAACCTACCAATCTCCTCTCTCGGTGGTTGCGCGACTGTCAAGGTCGACAGATAAATTCGTTCTTGAGATACGAAAGTTTCATTTTCGCAATTGGTAGTGATTTTCGAAAATTAAAACGTTCTCGTTGCTTCCCAATGAAATATCAGGAAGGCACACATGAATGACAGAAATAAATGCATTTACTGCGATAATAGAAAAACGCTCATTAACTTCAATTCATTAGCTATAAATAAATGATTTGCTATTTGCATTTTATTTGCTATAAATTGCAAATAAAATTGTTTACGATCTAAATCATTTTTCCGGGCCTAAAATTCCCCCGGGCGTCCAAAGTCGAGGAAAACTGGGCCAAGCGTTAAAATTAAAGTTACACATATTTGCCCAAGATTTTGTCGCACCTGCCGCAAAATTTGGCATGTTCTGCAAAAATTGTTGATGTCAGCTTCCAAGAATATTGGACCTCCTCGCCGACCACCCACAGAAGAACCATGAAAATACGAGAGAAAAAAAACATGTTATTTTCCTGGCTGTGTTTTTACTCCTGAATTATTCCTCTGATCTTTCGTCGTCAATTGCAAGGATTATGCTAAAGTGCGACATACGCAACCGTTACGCCTCCCTCTCGCTTCGCGCACAGAACTCGCGGAACTCGGAGTGCTCGCTCCCCGTTGTGTTTGTGCCCGACCTTTGCATAAACATCGTACGATCTCTCGAATGTCGTCGCCACGCGCCTCTCGTGTTTTCGCGCTCTTCTCCTCCATCCTCGCTCGTCTCGCTCGTTCGTGTCTTCGCTGAACGATGCGACACAGTCGCTCACTTATTTTATGCGCTTCATCCACCTTTCGATTATCACCGATGAATTTAATCAAAGAATCGTTTGCTATATTAATACATTTTCATTCTGCTGCTTAAAAAAGAAAAAAAATGCCATGACGTAAAAAATGGAAATTATTTACAGACTTAATTTAAATTTGTTTCACATATGGATTATCATCGAACAAGATTTGAGTACAAATTTTACGCAGATCGGTTTAGCGGTTAACATTTTATGACTGTTTGAATTTTTTGAAAAATATCTTTCAAATTGTTCTCTCTGACCTATCATCGAACAATATTTGAGTACAAATTTTACGTAAATTGGTTTAGCTGTTAACATTTTATGACCGTTTGAATTTTTTTTAAATATATAAATAAAAATGTTCTCTCTGATCTCATGAAGCATCGCAGTGTTCAAAGGGGACGGAAAATTGGAAAACAAATTTACGGAGAAGAAGCCGATGTCTCGTGACATCCAGCAGTCTGCGGACGGTCCGAGACAAAAATGTGTCTGCGGTAGATGAAGCAGAACCATTCGGAGATGATCCGTTCGCTATGAGCGACTCTTTATAGCTATATACACCAAGTGTACAACTATTTATATCGCCGAGAGCCTTGACCAAGAAGACCGCAGGCGTCTATAGGACTGCGGCGACGAGCACCGCGCGGTGTGCGCCTCGGCCGTTCCTCGGTGCGCGTTCCGCGTAGGCCTGTCTCTCTCTCTCTCTCTCTCTGTGTATCGCTGAATCGAACGGCACCGATTTTTTTAGAGGTCGCGCTCGCTACGTGGTTCTACACGCGTTCGCAGGTTCGCACGCGCGCCGCTGTTTCTATTTCTGAACACCTGCTGATCTTTCCACCGTTCCATCGTCCTGCCTGGGTATTCCTAGCGTAAGGATGCGCAAAAAAAGAAGAAAATTGAGGAAAAAAAGCGACGCGTCTCGCGTCTCATTTTCAGCGGGTCTCGCGATTTTGCTTCTCTGCTCAAAAACACGAACCGTCAAGTCGAAACTCGGATGGTCAATATTTCCTTTTTTTTAAATTTTCTTCCTCTTATTATTGTTATTGTTATTATTATTCATGATTTGATTCTGTGCTTATCTTTTGTTCTTTTACTCCGAAAATTCGTGAATTGAAAAGCAAAATCAGTTGACAAAGAGAAACAATTTTTTTTTATCATCATATTTTTTTGTCTTGTTATACATAATTTTTTTTCTGAAACGTCTTATCGCGTTTTTGTGAAAAATATGACCGAAAATATTGTCGGGCACATATTTCCTGTGGATCTAAAATTATTTTATTTGCGAGACCAGAATCACTGAGATTTAAACATTTCCGAAAGTTCATTGTCTTCCACGTCTCTCTCGTCGTTTGGAAATTTCTCGCCCAGAAGAATGGTCGACCTATTTTCGGTTCGGCGTTCTAATTCCGATTGAGCGCGATGCGTCGCATACCCGAGCCACTCGCCACGTACCCTCGACCCTCATTCCCCGTTGCATCTCTCGGGCGCCTCGAACTCTCTTTTGTTACACGCGAGAGGCTCGCGACAACCGTCGTCCGCGACCTTTTTCGCGCGGGCTAATCTATTCCCGTCGCGGTAAGCAGCAGCGCCGCTGAAGTTCCCGAGTGTAAAACCTCAGCACTCGGGGCACTTCGTCGCCGACGGCGCCGTCATCGTCACCGTCGGACGTTCGCGACCTTCTGGGAATTTCCACGCTCTCGAAGTCGCGCGGACGAGAGCATCAATCGCGACTCCGCGCGGCGACCGCGGACCGCGGATGATGTATTCGCAGATTGTCCTATCGAAGATCATCTCGCTGCCACTCGCTGAACTCGACTCTATTGATATACATCAATTTTTTTAATGATTCTTACGGATCACAGGGTCAAAATCAGCTGATTCCCAGAGATATATTTTTCGGGCAGCAGAAACGGAGGTGGAATTATTTCTATTTTTTACGCAAACATTTTTGTCACTTGCGTCCTACGGGTGGGAAACATTAATTAAAATGTGGAAAAAAAATTCTCTACGTTGGTTGCAAATTTTTTCCAAAGAGCCACATGAAGAATCGTGACTGTAATTTATCTGGTGAAATCTGTTGAAATTTACGGGCGATGTTGACACCGATAATGTGGATTACATATATTTTTCTGCGAGCAAACATGGAGGTGGAATTATTTCAAGTATTTATGCAAACATTTTTGGTACTTGTGTCTTACGAGTGTCGGAAATTAATTAAAGGAGAAAAAAAATTCTTTGCGTTTATTGCAGAAATTGTCAAAAATGCCACGTGAAGAATCGTGACTGTAATTTACTCGTCAAAATCTGTCGAAATTTAGTGTCATTGTTGACACGGATAATACGGATTATTAGATTTTATCAACGCACTCCGCAGAATCCTCCGGCTCCTCCGACAAGCGCAATATGCCGGCTGATGATGCATACGATCCCGGCACGGAATTTAAACTCCCGACGCCCGAGAGCGATAAGTCGCTCGCGGATTATCCGAGGATCCGTGGAGACCTCGACGATTGCACGAGTCGAGAGCGGGGCCACGTTTAATAGATCTCGGAACAGATATACGCGGCGAACGCCCGAGAAAAAGAATGACTCTGTCTCTGGCCAGAGTTAATTATAGCCGCGCATTCGTCGGCTGTCTACCTATCGCTACGAATCGTTTCGCGATTTGGGATGAATGAATTTTAATTGATCGCCGGCTGAAAACGTCGCTGCGTCGCAAAAATTAAATATTTATCGTATTCCGATAATACAGTTAAATTACCACGTAATACGCACAACTTACGACTGTGTAATTTAAAAAACGAATTTGCTAACTGAATGAAATAAAAAAGAGAACACTACCCAAATGTCATTACAAGAAAAGAATTTTAATTCAAAATTAGTGGTAGATTTGGTTTGTAATCGTCCGGCCCCTCTCAGAAAATTCGGTTCTACGCCGCTAATGTTCTTTCTCCCCTGTTTCTTGTCCTCAGATCCACACATAAAGGTCGCGGGTCGACCTGATGACGTACGAGCAGCTAGAGAAAAGATAATGCAAATTTTGGACGGACGGGTAAGCGGCGATTATTCTACCTCTAATAATGATGAAAACAAAAACAATAATAATGATAACTGTAGCGTGATACACTGAAGATAAATGGCCAGTAGTATGAATGATAATTGCCGAGTGACAGACGAGAGACTTTCACGGTTGGCCAGCAATGTAGATCCGATGATACCCGATCCCGTGATCGAGACGGCGATCAAGGCCGCGCCCAAGAACGAAATATCGAGGCGTTCGTTTCCGATATTTCGTCAGCGCGTTTCGCCCACCTTCGCGCGAAACGTGTGTCACAATTGTATTAATAAATCGGTGTTTCTTTTTATCGGTGCCCCTGCAGCAAAATAATCGTGTGACGATGAAGCTGGACGTGAGCTACACGGATCACTCCCACATCATTGGCAAGGGTGGCTTGACCATAAAGCGAGTTATGGAGGAAACCGGCTGTCACATTCATTTTCCGGATAGCAACCGAAGCAACCATCAGGAAAAGAGCAATCAGGTCTCGATCGCTGGCGAGATGGACGGCGTTGAACGCGCCAGGGCTAGAGTCAGGGTAAAGAAATTTGTCTACGTCAATTTACAGAATTTATGGAATGAAAAAAATCGGCACAGAAGTGCCCAAACTTCTGATTGAGAAGAAAATGGTATCTCCAGTTTTTGAGATTGCAAATTATAACATTTTCATGAGTAATAATATTTAAGAAATTGCAGAATTATGTTGCAGTTTTTGTTTTCGCGAAAAGAAGAAGATCGGTGGTGCAATTTAATGTGTCTCTTGCAGAACCTCACACCGCTGATATTCTCCTTCGAATTGCCGATAATGGGAGCGATGCAAGCGACTCCGGATTCGACTTCGCCTTATGTCGTCCAGATTCAAGAGAAGTGCAACGTTCAAGTGATGTTTCGTACTCGACCGAAGTTGCACGCAACACTCGTCGTCGTCAAGGGTTGCGAGTGGGAAGTTTCCCAAGTCAAGGAAGCTACTCTACTGCTGATTCATTACATGTGCGAGAATCTAGCGGTGAGTTTATCGTAGGCGAATGACTTTTTATCAACGGCCTCTCTACAGAATCTATCGATTGATTCATGTTCGTGGCATCAATTGACAATAAATTCATTGATTTCTCTTACAGCAATGTAGATTGTTTTAGGCTTTGGTGTTATTTTTAATATTACTATGTTACGTTATGTTTTTATTAGTACTCTTCAATATAGCAATCAGAAAAAAATCCGAATGGATAATTTTTTAATCAGTACGAAACGAAGAAAATGAATGGCCAAAATTTTACTAAACTCGTTAATCACATATTTAATCCAAAACTGACAATTGTAAATCACTCGGTGGACGTGTGACACCGCCTTAATTAAAATTGATTAATCCGACTAGTGACGGATTATAATCAATCTTTTATTCGTTCACGAAAACAATTGTCATTTATTGAGGTGACCGACGTTGGCCGCTCGGTGTATAGTTTACAGTGTATTATTCGCGTGCGCGACATTCGACAATGGACGAAACGAAAAGTCCGATCAGCTCATTTTTTGTTTGTTTACGTCATCGTGCGTGAAACTGCGGCTCGATTTTTTTGGTCCAAACAGATAACGCAATATCGCGCAAGCGTATACAAAAATAAGCGCGTTCGGCCTATCGAGAATCCGAGTCGATACGACAAGAGAGGATGATAAGGTCCGCAGTGAGCTTTAACAAGTCTCGATGCGGCCCATTAAAAAAAAAAGAGAAGCAGAAGAAAAAAAAACAAAGACCCCATTCGCAGATAATACGATTTTTAAATCGCCCATTCAGACTCTTCCTCTTTACAGCGACGTTAATTATTTCGTTACAGAATCAGATTCAAGTGCAAATGTCAATGGAAATTTCGCCCCAACACCACAGCATCGTGCTGGGCAAGCAGAACATCAATCTGAAGATGATTATGCAACGCACGGGAACGCAAATAATGTTTCCCGACGCCGGGGATCCAAATATTCCGAGTCTGAAGAAGAGCAACGTCATCATTACCGGCGCTATTCATAACGTGTATCTCGCGCGTCAGCAATTAGTCGTGAGTGTACAGATACCGCTATTTTTCCCGTGCACAACACGACAAGTTTATATCGCAGCTGTGCAGACGCACCCCCCATAATAATAACACGTGCAGGCAAAGGATAAAAAAAACGTATAATATAGAAGTTTCAAGCGCGCAAAAAGTATGCCGCATATATATTTAACGTTACTCTAGTTAGTTGTCGTAATATTTCAAATATTATGTGTGATAAATATTTCAAATATTTCGCCAGAATCTTCTATATTGCGCTCATAAATCCCGGGCAGCCGTATTACGTGAGAATTAACGTGAACGCGAAATTTTGTTATGCCTTTCTTATCGTTCTCACCAAACGGTGAGAAATTGTCGTTGCTCCATCGATCATATTACGAATCGGAGTCACAGTCCGACGGGAGGTCTCGGGTCAAGTGCATCGAGCAGTCAACCACACACACACACGTCAGTGGTCTCTAATACGCTAGAGCGAGTGCAGCAGCGACAGTACACGCAAAATGTACCGCAAACTTAGAGTCACAATAAAAGTAGACGCACACATATTTGCATATACATATTTCTGTATGTTCACACACGAATATAGATCGCTTCGCGGCGTGTGAGAACGCCGAGGTCGTCGCTGCTGTTACGTTGTATTGTAATCCACGACGGAAGTAGCTCTCTTCTCGTGGCGCGCGATCGAGACGGATAACGCCGTTTACTTGTAACACTCGAGTGTATACAGACGCGTACATCGAGCGCCGATGATAAGTCGCCGCTTGACGCGCGAATATATTCGCGCAGTTTCCTCGTGAGACTCGATCAATGTGTCAGTCGATCGATGGGATTCAGGCTGACGATTGCATCACGCCGACTCTACTTTTATCCCTCGTAATAATCTGTTTATCCGATTGCAATCGATACCAGCATCGCCGAGATCTCCGCGGATTAGACGGCCCGGCGACATTGTCACCGATCGATAGGCTTGTTAGTGAGAAACGACGGAGACGTATTAATGTTTTTCCTGTATTTTTTTTGCTTCACGCGTGCTTTCAGGGCTCTCTACCTCTCGTGCTGATGTTCGATCTGCCGGAGAACTCGACGCCGAGCGTCGACACCGACAGCATTTCCCAGCTCATGCAATCACTCGACGTTTTCATTAACGTCAGACACAAGCCAAAGCAGAGCACACTCTCGGTGATAATAAAGGGTATCGAGAGAAACGCTAGCAACATTTACGAGGCGAGAAAACGCCTGCTGGGCCTCGACGAGCCGAGGGTACACGCCGAGATACCCGCTACTTATCACATTCCAAACGCTGGCAATGTGTTCCAAGGAAACGGTGCCAATAACGCCGGTCAGTGTTGCTCGCAGCTCGCGTACTATTCTTCTAATCTTCGTCGTAAATTCTTCAATAACTTTGTTGCTCCGTATTGGCTGTTTATTGCACTCAGCCGGTATCGAAGATCGGCAGTCGTTGGCCTCAAATAAAGATCTTCTGATTCAATTGCATCACAGATTTTTTTCACAAGAAAAAAAATTGTTCAAAGGATAATTCAAATATCAATGAACTAAATGATCCAGACAAAAAATATTACAAATACTACTGAATGCATTTCTCAGACTAATCGCGCGCAGTTTTTGCATCACCGCGGCTGATGCAGGAGGCTCGTTTAATGTTGCTTCTCTGTTGCATAACAGGTCGCGCGAATATGATGGGTCTGGTGGAAAATTTCTCGAACGTCCTCACGATCAACACGCAAAATTCGCCGTACTGCATGTCGCCGATGTCTCACTCGCCGAATCCGATGGCGCTCTCGCCCCACTGGGGCCTCCCGGGACCCATGTTCTCGCCTCTGCCGATTCACCATCCCTATCCCTATCAGCACCTGAATCACTTGCTCTCGACGCAGCAAATGATGCAGAACGCCGCGATGTCTCATCAACACGGTCTGGGCGGTCAGAACCTCCTGGGAATCGGACAGATCCAGCAGCACCTGTCGGCGGCGCGAGGATTTAACGCCGCGAATGGACTCAACACGAGCTCGCACGTCGACAACAAGGAGGGCAGCGCCTACTCCTCGCTGAGCAGCGCCTCGAGCTCGCTGTCGAGCCCGGCCGTGAGCCCGCGGAACGTGTCGCCCGTGAATCCCACCGAGAGCAGCGGTCACAATCTGGACTTCGGGATCATCGAGAAGACCATGCTGTCCGATTTCTCCGTGAGCGACCGTCGGGCGCCGGGATGCGAGAAGAAGGTGGCCGCGCAGAAGAATCTCACACCCTTCGACTACGAGCAGAAGAAGATGATGGCGGCCAAGGCCATTCAGAACAAACCCAAGCCCACCGACTACCGGATACCGACCTCGGCTTGGTCCGGATACGGGCTCAGTCAAACTATGCCCGGGTTCACCGAGTCCTCGGAGCCGGACAAGGTGAGCTTCTATTATTTATTTATTTATTTACTAGCCCGTACGCGTGTTTGCTCAGTCGCCACTTTACTAAAATTGAGGTCACTTTTTTTTTGGATCGGTCGAACCTTCTCGTCGAATTTTCTATTTTTCGCGCAGGCAACGGTGCTTTTGGGAATCAGCAGGAAATTTCAAATCGGGTTTTCTTTTCGCGATTTAAGATTTTTTTTCTTCAAAATATCGACTTTTAACCCATGCCATCGTTCTCAAGTCGCATATTGTACTCCCGAAAATGCTGGTTACAAAACCTTTTTACTTGATTTTGAAAAAAAACATTTTTGTCGACGATTTTTTCTGTCAGAAATCGTAGATCAGGCTCCGGACCGAAAATTGCCAAAATCGACCCCAATTTTTTTTTTTTAAATATCGACTTTTAACCTATACCAACATTCTCAAGTCGCATATTCTACCCCCCGAAAACACTGGTTATTAACCTTTTTTAATCGATTTTGAAAAAATATTTTTTCTGTGAGAAAAATTCTTTTTTCTGAAAAGGTCTATCATTCTTTCACTTTCAGTGACTTATTAATCTGTTAAATTTGCAGCATGCGCTGGGGGATTCCTCCGACTGGTGGGAAGAACCCCTGACCCCGATTTACATACCGAGCGACTTCAAGACCATGGCTCTGGGTCTAAAGAAGGAAAGTCTCGGCTCGATCGGCATGACGTCCAACTACCTCGAGCACACGCCGTCCTCCGAGATCGAGAAGATGGTGTCGGAAAATTACACGGAACTCGCGTCCATGCTGACCAGCGCCAAGCTCGACAAGTACATACGTGAGTACACAATCGTTGCGAAAAATCTCGCTCAATTTCTCACTAATCCGGCTAATCACGCATTCAAACACACCGCCTCTGTATGCTTCTTTCACATTATCGCTTTTCACAATCACTCATCTGGGCTCGTAACCGCGACGATCATCAGGCTTGTTAACTGATAACGAGGTCGACATGGCGACATTCCCGACGCTCACGGAAAGCGATCTCTGCACGATCGGCGTCACTGCTTGGGGCGCGCGACGCAAAATGCTCCTGCTGATATCCGGTACGTAAAACGCTTTCGACATGCTTGCGCTTTTCGTCTTGCCCTTTCGACGCTGTCTCGCGTTGTATGCAAAAGAAGAACGAAAACAAAAAAAAATATTTACATGAGTCTCCGAGCAAAAATCAAGTTATTACTAATCAATAGTCACGGTCTTATGAATTTTCTGAAGGCGTTGGAAAAAAAACGAAGAAATAAAAGTGTCGAAAAATTTGCATACCGACTGCGAACTTGGTACATTGGACTCGGTCGGCGAGATAAGAGGCCATAATTTAGTGAATTTAAATGAACCATTACTTTGTTTTTCTGCAGAGATGAAAAAACGCTCGAATCCGTTCTCGGGTAGCGCGGCGCCGGGTGCCGAGCGCAAGACAAACACGAATCAGACGCGGGCCGCGTCGCCGATGGCGCCCACGAGCACCGGTGGCTCCACGTGGTGAGCGAGAATGACGGGAGAAGGATGTCATCGCCCTCGTCGCCGATCGAGGATCACGAGAACCAGCGTGAGAGCGACGCGAGGTGACACCCGGGGCGCGAGTCCGGAGCGGGAGGACGCCGTTTGGAACAAGAGAGGAAATTGCATGTTATTTTCTTACGTTACCGAGAATCGGTGGACGGACGTTCGCCGATCCGGCCGAATGATTATTTTCGTACTCCCCCGCCGAAACGGCCCGTCGATTCAATTTTTTTTTTACTTTTTTTTTCTCGCTTCACACTCTCTCGTCCTCGACACTCGAGCCCCGGGCTCTCGTGTCCCTCGCGTCCATTGATTAGGTCATTACGATTTTTTTTTCGTTCCCCGCCCGCCGACGGAGCCAAAAGAATATTTTTTTTACTATTTTTTTTTCGATTACTCGGCCGGTCGGTTCGGGCGCGGACTCAACACACATATCGGATCTCGAGGGCTCGTCCGAAGCATCGAGCCGCCGCGAATATATTATTTAGTCGAGCTAGAGGCGCGATTGAATTTACAAAAAAAAAAGAGGAGAGAATACGGGAGCGAGTATACGAGCTGATAGGTGTTGATCGACCGATGGATGTCGTGTTTTGTCTGTGATTATACATAACGATGCTGATAATGATGATGAAGCGTATTTTTTTTTAGTTTTTTTATGTAGCTCATCGATTAATATTAATATTACTACGATTATTGTTGCTAATAATATAACTCCGCGCTGCCGCGAGGAGTCTAGAGACTACGTTAAACGTGTATTTACGAATAATGCTAGAAGTGAAAATATTGCGAGAGTCGCAGTAACTCGCGAGCGATGGGCGAGGGTCGTATCCGCGCGTAATATTATTTAAATTATATGAACAAGAACGCGAGGAGCGAATTCATATCCGCGCGATGCGCGAGTACGAGGCGTCGGGCGTGCGTTCAGCGGCCTCCGGCACATCACGATTAGCGAGAGAAGGTATTTAATTCCGAACTAAGCTCGAAAGCGCCGGCGCGCCGTCTCAGTATAGCTATTTATATAAAATTTCCCGCGGAGAGCGCTGCGTGCACGTCGCGACGCGAAAAACTGGACAATATAGCTGAAATTGAAATTTCTCCCTTTAACCGCGAGTTAGGCCGCCTGTGACGGATCAATCGTCGCACACGCGATTAGTGTACTCGCGTCACTCGCACGTAACAACGAGCTCTGATCGCACCCGAGAATGAATTAACAGAAGTCGCGTTTCTCCGCATGAAACCCCGTTTACCGTTGCTACGATAATTCTTCTTTTTTTTTTGCTAATTTTTTTTCTCGCTTTTACGGCAACAACGCACACTCACAACCGAGCCAAGCACGCGCGTCTGATTAATTAACAGAGCGAATACCGAAAGTGCGAGGGGAATTGTAAACGCAAACAGGCGCCCCTCCGCAAAAGAAACCGATTAAATTTTTTACAGAAGCAAGATGTATCTGTACTTTATATACACACATACGACATTCACGCAGATTGATATTTCCAACGTTATAAATTATTTCGATTTTAATAGTCCGTTTTTTTTTCTTTTTTTTTCTTGCGCATCTCTCACATCAACCAAAGAATGCGTTAGGTAACGAGCTCCGCTCACGTACGCGCCTCTCACAGTGACCTGCCGAGCGCACTGCCGACACGACGCGAAAGTCACGACGAACGATTGATCAGGACCCTCCCGATCGGTTCCTCGGAGTCGACCGGGGCTCGCGTCGGCAGTCGCTCCCAGTGGCGTCCGTCTCGAGGACACGGAAACGCGAAAATCGGGAAGGCATTAGCATCACGAGCTTCCGCGCGAATGCCTAGCGAACGATTTTTACCGCTGATATAGTTTGTTGACTAAACTCGAGAAGTTTTTAAAGCCGTATATAAATTATTTAGTGTCCTTATTGATAACGGAGTCGAGTATATATACATGATTTATAAATAATATATATATATATAATATAAAGTAATAACGATGATATACTATATTAAAAGAAAGGAGTGTAGTGCGCGCGATTGAGAAGAAAAAACGAAACAAGAGTATGTGAAAATAGAGAGCGATTGAGAGAGAGTGTGATCCGTGTGATAATATCGTCCGAAGTTATATACAGTTTTCATTTTTTTTTTCTGCATTTCTATGTTGACGGAAGGAAAGAAAAACGGGAAAAGTCCGGTTGATATGAGAGTCTTTGTTCGAGTCTAGAGTTATTTATAATGATGTACTGATTCGTCGACACGATTGTAAACGACCGAGCACGGGTAAACCGACGTCTCGGGTGAGATCTCTCTCTGTTTTTCCGAGCGAGATATATATCGACGATATTGGATTAGAAAAGAAAGCCTCGATGTTCCTATTGTAACGTACGTTAAAGGTAGACTGTTAGGTCGGATAGATATTTATGTATTTACAGTCCGTTACGGGTGAAGAAGGAAAAGCGTTTAAAGAAATCGTCAATTATTGAATGAGAGAGAGAGATATATACACATATTTAGCCTCGGGTCGTGGGCCACAGCCGCGCGAGCCTGACTCGAGTCCAAAGATCCTTTTAACTCCAGAGAAAAATAATAACCCACCACCATCGTCCCCATGTCTAATCAAATCCCCGATCCCCCTCGCTTCCTCTCATCCTCCCTCCGTGCACCTGTGACATTTTTCGCGAACGATTACATGTAACGATAATACCAACATCTGATCGAATATAATGTTGAAAAACAAAGCGAATAACATGACATACATCGATCTCTCTAAGAAATGGATTAAAAGAAAGCAAACAGGAATGAAAGCGTTAAAGTTAGAATAGACTGTGCAGTTGTGTTTCCCGTCGAATCGTCATTTTTTGTTATTATTAGCAACGCGATAGCTCCACGATTCGATGCTACAACGGTGACTTGGCGTTTCGCGACACGATAAAGCCATGCGCGCGTGCGAATATCCGTAAAACGCGAAGCCTCGAAAGGCGCGAAGGAGAGAAAAGAGAAAAATGGTTAATCAATTTGTAACGCGGAAACACGATGATACTGAACTGCTGCGATAACGATGGAAAAACTAAGCCATGCAAGAGAGAGAGTATTTAACGGTGCGTGAATTTTTTGCGCAACGCGACATAGTGTCGCCACAGACACTGCCAGGCTCAGACCGGACGTGCTTCTCCGGAGCATGAAAGCCACTGTGTACTATAAACCACTTTCCAACTTAGTACAACTACTGTGCTCGACATTGTAAATGTTCGGAGCCTTCGCGATAGCGCGAGAGAGCGAGAGCGCGCGACACACCCGGAAGCCGCGGAGCGCCGCGAGAAACTTGTAATAACAGCCTTAAAGCATTAGCGATAGTCAAAGACTCGTGATCTTATCCCTCGCGAAATGTTGCATTGTTTCTCCAGTGAGACACTCGCGGCTGTGTCAGAGGCGCGTGGCTCTCTCGTTCCATCGAGCAACAACCGAGAAGGTTCCCTCGCGAATTTGCTAATTGTACAAGATAAAACAATGTGCGCGATGTAGAACGAATGCTTAGTTATCAGATCGACACGTCGCGACCCGCGGAGACGAATTCTCGGGTCGCGACGCCGGATTCTGTTCTATGTAGGCCTTGGTTTTATTGCATATTACTATAATCCCTCAAGATCGGCCGATTATGTGTCCTCTGTGTCAAAAATCGATGAACGTTTGCTGTAATAATCGGAAGCGAAAAAAAGAAAAACAAGAAAAATAACACTCGAGGATTCGACGTCTCCTCGATACGCGACGAGCGATCGCCTACTGGCAATAATAACAACCTGAGCGCGCGGCTCTCCCGCGTCTGCTCGCGGTCGAGATGTACTATCAATTTGTTTAATTGTATTATAAATGAAACGAAACGAAAACACACACACACACAACACACATTCCAACGAGCCTAACTTAAAGGAAAGTTATTGTAATAGGGTAATACGCGAAACGAAGAGGCGACGGTATGAATTTGTGTATGCTAATTTAAATGTACTCGAGTGTCTTGTGTTTAGGGATTAATTGAGATGAAACGATTATTATTATTATTATTATTATTAATATTATTGCTGTTATGATAATAGTGGGTCGTGCTCGCCCATCAATCACATCCAAAACCGCTGATTAATAGATAAATTAATGAATATAATATATTATTATTGTGTTATATAGTTACGCCTACAAAGAGGGGGAAAAAAAAGAAACGTGTTTTATATCGATAGTGCAGCATGATATTTTTATATGATAATTCTACTAAGTATTTTGATAAGAAACGAATACACAACACACACATAATAATTAATGCGATAACTGTATTTCTTTTGAGGCGCAGGTGTCCCCTGGTTTGTGCCTAATGGTGGAAATGTTTGAAATTCGTGAAAATAAACGAACGGAAATTTTGTAGTATGTCAGCAATTTTTTTCTGCTTACTCGCCGACTTTGTCTTCCTGCATCTTTTTACGAAGTTTCGTGGGGTCTTTTCAAAGAAACAGAAACGCATCTACTAACGTTCACCTTTCTTTATTTACAAACTTAAAAAATCGTATTTACACCATTAATCTTAGCTGATTAACAAAATATATTATTTTCGTTGTCCCCTGAGATCCATTTGCGCTTATCTTTGGAATAATTATCTCGTCTAAACGAATCGAGCAATTTAATGAAACAAAATACCATTGAATGATGCATAATTTACTAATTTAATAAATATCCATAAAGTTTCAACCGCTATAAATTAAACAATCTTGAGACCAGTTAAACGATCGACAAATTACGTAATATCAGCCGCGCGAAGTACCAATATTCTCACCAAACTAAACCCACAACTTAGTGTTATTAGTCTCAAAATCCAATGGTATTCAAACGTTGCAAATTTGCTCCGCTCACGATTCCTCCTCGACAATCGGCAGCGCCCCGCGCTGCGAGCTGGGCGCGTAAATCTTAACGCTATCAGCCCGCAGTTCGGCGCCGCAGGCGAAACACTGGAAGCTGTCCATAGCCGCGAAATGTGCGTTCATGCAGTAGTAACAGTAGATGTGTTCGCAATCAGCGTGTCTCGGCAGAACCGGCGTCTCGTTGCAGTAGGGACAAAGCGTGCGCGAATCCATCGTCGGACGAGGCACTCGGGCGTTCGTGTCGCGCGTTCTCTTCGTCCAGAAACGCACGAGCATCTGTTTGAGATAATGAAAATTGATCATCGGCAAACCCACGCTGAACAATTCCATCAGTCCGTGCCACAGGAGTTCCCTGGTCATGTAGGAATAGCCAATCTGTCTGGGCCTGAGTTGCGAAGCATTTTTGCTCGTAACGCCCAGCAGTCTCTCCACGATGCTCGGCTGTCTGCCTCGGTGCAGAAATACCAAGAGATTCAGGAAGCTCAGCAGATGAATCACATTGGCGGTCGTCTCGATGCAGGATCTCAGCCTCGCGCTGTGCTCAGAGCTCGCGACTCGCCTTCTGTCCGCAAATCTGTCCTGTATGTAACCAGGCACTACGGTGAGTATGAGAAAAAAAATAGCCTTGCGTCTGGTCAAATTGGTGTAGTTGAGATCGAGCAGTTGCTGGCCGAACGTGGATTTGCCGTTGCGCAGAGAGAAGCACCATATTATGAACTTGAGAAAGGCATCGATCTCTGGCTGCCACTGCTCCACCTTCTCCTGCGGACAGAGCTTCGTCACTTCTCGTGTCTGGCTCTTGAGAATCTTGTAGATCTCGTCGTCCAACTGCGCAGCATCGATTTGGTTGATGCGAGAGACGTATGACATGTTTGTTATGATTATTCTGAAAGAAAAAAAGAAATTGTAAACACAGGCAAAAGATCAGATAAATTCAAATTACCTTACATGGACTAAAGTAAAAAAATATATATATTTGTAAAAAAACAATCACCTGTTTTAATCGTCCTTTAACATCAGACGAGCTCGAACGAGTTCATCGCAAATACCAGACGAATCCTGTCAGCCCTCAAAAACGTCTCCTACCTCGAGCTGTCAAATTCACTCGCGGCTTCCGTCGAAAACTCGACAACTGAAAAAACTGTTGTCAAGTGCCAATCATTATATAAATACATCGCGCTTCCCCCGATTCACGTACAGGAAAAGAAAAATCAGCATCCTAATTACACATTCGGAGGGTTAAAGTTCGTCGAACGAGCCGAAATTTTGGTTAGAACACGCGTTTCAGCGAGATACCCGAAAAAAAAAAAAAAAAGTCGGTGTTGTCCACCGAAATTTCGCCTGCAGAGGGCGCGAGTCGATGGCGGGTCGAGTGCAGCCCGCGAAGTGGGACCGAAAAGCCCGTAAAAGCAAATATTCCTCTCTGCCTAGTTCCACGAAATCAAGTGCAAAACTTGAAAGATCAATTTCGAGGACACACGAATCGCCGGAAGCTACGTAATCGGCGTAACACGCGACAGATACGTCGACGTCAACGTTGAACGTCCCGAGAGACGTTCAAACGCCGCGACAGGCGGACACCAGGCGAAAAATTCCCTAGGCGACACCCGCAGTCTAGGGAATTCGGCGAAGGCAGAGCAGCGGGGCAGTCGAAGCGCGCACCGCGATCGGCGCACCGAGCCCATCGCGCCGCTCGCCGCTGGTTGCCCTGGTCGGTGAATGACGTCATCAAATGTTGGTGCAAGTGGGTTTCGTTCGGTGTCCCTTCAAAGTTTCTCCGATCATGTTTTCGTGATAAACGTTGACGTTTTTCGGTGCGCGTTGAACGGCGTTTTGTCATCGAGTGGCACATGCGTATCACATGAGGACCATATAGCCGAGTAAATCGCGGGACCGCACGGGACGTTCGTTGCCGAGTGTTTAGAACAAGATTCGTTTTTTGTTTCGTCGGTTTGTGCGTACACACGGTGTATATCCCCCCTCCTCCTCCTCCTCCTCCCCCCCGTCGAGGAGTTTGACGTGACAGCGGCGCGAGAGCCACGGTGAGTAGGAATTAAATTATGTAATGTCGTGCGTTTTTTTTTTTTTTTTTTTTCACGGGTTTCGGGGAAACGCGGAGACAAAAATGGGAAAACGAGCGCGCGAGGCGCCGACCGATCGATCGACCGCCGAGTTGACAGGTTAACCTCCAATTTTTACGACTCCGCGGAGCCCACATTTTTCTCTCTCGGTTCGGCGTTTCCCCTCTCGATCGATTCCCTTGACTTATCCGTACGGCCGCGAGACGCTCCGTCGATTCCACGGGCGGATTAACGAGCGTGGGACATCGATAACGATAACCCGGGCTCGTATAACCTACCGGACGTGCGTTATTTATTCGACCTCACGTCGTGCGCTCTGTGACGAAAAACCTCGTGAGACCTGCGAGAACACGAGAGGAGCCTCTCGTGCTCTCGTGAAGAAGAAAAAAAAAATTGTTATAATAAAGCGAGTCAGCGCAGCGAGTGACCGCAGTCGATGAAATTGCAACGTGCTTCGCGTGTTCGCGAGCGAACCCAACAGCGAGATCTCGCCCCTCGAAATTTCTCGCGGCCAATTTGCGCCAATTTCACGAAACTTCGCCCGTGTCTCGTTCTTCCGTCTCGCACTTGCGTCGTGAACGAGCGAACAGGTTTTCAGGCGAGATATTGCAAAAGCCACGATCGAACTAACGGATTCTCTGTGACCTTATCGCTTGCCTCTGTCTCTCTCTCCCTCTCTCTCTGTCTCTCTCTTTCTCGCACGTTCGCCGCCGTCGCTCGAGTTCTCCCGAGTTCTCATCCCAGGACGACGCTTTTTTTCCACGATAATCGCGACCCTCCCGGCAAACGTTTAACCCCCCCGAGCGCGTTTAGACGAACACGGTAGAGTTACAGAGCCCGCCGGGGCTCCGTGAGTCCGAGTGGAAGAGAAACAACGGGACGGAGAGAGAGAGAAGAAAAGCGAAGAGCACGAGGGACAAAAAGAAAAAAAAACTGGAAATATACACGCGAGAGTGAAACAATTGGATTTACATTATCGACGCGAATCGGCTGAGCCTCCTCGGCGTTCTCGGCGTCGCGAGGGCGACTCACCCTCTTTGGCACCGACCTCAATTTACGAGTCGCTCCGTTCACGTGGAAGACTCAGCTCGCCCCTCTCTCTCTCTCTCTCTCGCTCGCTCGCTCGCTCGCTCCCAGCCTCGTGCACTCTGCACACCCTGCGCTACCCCGCACGTCACGCCTACGACGTTCTACTTACTTCCCAGCTCAGCCAAACTGCGACGGACACCGAGTCGCTTCAGTCGGACGCCGCGCGAGCCCAATTTTTTTTCCCTTCTCAATCCAATTGGCAGCGCAAAATCATCGTCCCCGCGGTCTCGTCCATCGAGCCGGTTGATTATGATCACCGACTCGTGTAATTAATGCTCCAGCGGGCAGAAGCGCACGAGTGTCCCGCGCGCGCGCGTTATATACATCCGTTTAATACCCTTCATCAATTAATAATATTAAATTTCGGCTCTCGTCCGGCGGGGGGGGGGGGGGGGGGGGGACGCCAGTGTCTCGGTCGTCCAACCGGAACGCGCGCACAACGCACGGGCATTATTCGTGCGGTTCGCGCGCCGTGCAGCATATTTCCGCGAAACAATGACACGCGTGGCGAATTTCGCCGGGCTCTCTCTCTCCCTCTCTCTCCCTCCGCGCCCCGTGTTTTCCGCATGTGCTATTACGGGGTCTCGACGCCGCCGCCGCTGTTGTTCCGGTCGCGTGTCCAGATAAAACGTGTTTACAGGATGTTACCGATCATCGGCTCTCGCGCCGTGTATTTTCGATTCACCCGAATCGACCTCGCGCCCAGCGACGCCCGCGCTATTTCTGCCGATCCGCGCCGATCGTTAATCAGCCAATTAAAGCGTCGAGAGCCACGCGCGACGCTCATTAAAAATTGCAAATGTATTTACAGAGACCAGCAAAAATATCAACATCCACTGTATATTATAAAAACCAACAGTGTTTAATTTTCTCTCACCCTCGATTCGCGCGCCCGAGATTAATTAATTAATTCAATCCGACGAATCGCGCGTCGAAGGTAAATTAATTAATTCTTTCTTCGATTCGCGCGCCGAAGGTACAAATCAATTAATTCTTTCTTTGATTCGCGCGGCCAAGGTTGATTAATTATATTCTGCCCAACTCGGCATAATCAGTCGCGCAGGTCAATTTTATTGTATCACTGTAACCCGGCGCATATTTTCCCTGGCTTTTTTTTTCGCGTTCGGCGAAAGTTCGTCCCCCGGTCGGGCGGCCGTCGTTGTAGGGAAAGTCAAGTTTCCCTCCTCGCTGGCTGTGTGTACAGGGCTCTCTATCCACCTGCGCTGTGAGAAGTCGTAGGTGGCGGCGGCGGCGGCGGCGGCGACGGTGGTGGTGGTGGTGGTGCGAGGCGTGGCGGGAGTATTGATCGTAGGTCGAGCCGGCGATTTCCCTTCGGCGCGCGGCGCGCACACGCGGCACCCGCGTCGACGGTGGTCGTGCACCACCACCACCACCGACCGCTCTTCCCCCCCCCCCCCCCCCCCACCCCTCCCGACGCCGACGTCATCCGGCGGAGTTTCGACCCCTAGCGCCGAGCGCGCCGCGCCTTCTCTCTCTCTCTCTCTCTCTCTCTCTCTCTCTCTCTCTCTCTCTCTCTCTCTCTCTCTCTCTCTCTCTCTCTCTCGCGCTCCGCTCGGTTATACCGCGCTTACCGATATAGACTGCGAGTTTGCATGCACTTACTTACCTCGCGCGCTACATACTTCCCGCGGTCGGCCCGACGGCCGCGTCAGAATGATTCTCCGGATGCTCCTGCGGACGACCCCCTGCCGGATTCTCTCGACGTCACTCGCCTCGTCTTATTTCCATCGGAATGTCTGTTCGGAATATTATATCCCCCGAGTTTGTTTTGTCACTCGTTCTCGCTGGGAAATGTCACTAATTTTCCGCTGCGATTCAATGGGTTTTCGTTCTATTGTACCGCGGGGTGAGTGGAGAGGGGGAGGGGGGGAGGTCATTTTTTAAAGCCTGAATCACGAGGATTTGCTGACTGAACGTGAATACGACTTGTTTTTTTTTTATTCGAGTGAAAAAGAATGTATTGTGATTATTGGGCGATTGATTGGTCGGTATTGTAAATTGGTCGGGAAATCCCTGGTGACTGCGGATATTCGTGGCTGTTTTATTTTTATTCTGTGAGAGAGAAATTTTAACAAACGGAAAATCGGAGTTTATTTTTTGTTTTGGGGAGCTTTGAGTGAATTTTTCGACATTGAAAATATGGTTAGTGGAAAAAATGGTATAAAAAATAATTGAGTTGATTTGAAACAGGAAATTTTTTGATAGAATACTTAGTCGTAATAATGTTATCCAAACGTGATTCCGTATCCCAGTGAAGCTGTGACATTGATTGATGTCGTTTTCGCATTGAGATAACGTAATAACACAAATTGCAGTTCCATTTCAATCAACCCCGCTGTGCGTCTCGCGGCCAATTCAGCAGATATACACACAGTTCCCGAGCCACCGCAGCTTATCTTCTACACCGCTGGACATCTGTCTTATTCTTAGAAATCTCTCTCTTCCCGCATGTTAACTCGCTGCTGGCGATGGAATTATTCATTCATTATAATTCCGCGGCATTATTCATAACTCAGCGGTCGGCGTTATAACCATCGTGGAATTTTCTTCCAGAAGATGCGTAGACGGAAGTCGCGACTTTGTTTCCTACCTTTTCCGCAACTTCGGAATATTCTCTCAAAAATTATTATTACTAAAATAAAAATAAAAAAAATTATGTAGTCTCCTACCGTAAAAAATTCGTGAGTCATAAAATCGATTATTGTCGATCTATTACTAATTAAGAAAATACTAATACTAATTTCCGATTCGGAGTCAATCTATGATTCTGGCGAAAAAAGTCGATTTTTCCTCTCAAAATCCAGTAAAAATGGGTTCAAACCATAGCGGTTAAATTTATCCGATTTTTATTAACGCAGTTATAGTAATAATGTTAAAATTTAAAAAAGTGTTACTTGAATTTTTGTTCACATTTTTTTCTTTCTCCAGTTGGGCGGTGAGATCCATCGGCAATCACCGCGGATGACAAATAACTCTCGTAATTCATCCGCGACAGGTCCTCGAGATTTGTGTGCCTCCCCCTAACAATTTCTCAGTTGCCCTTCTCGGCTCGCGAGAGGCAGACGGACCACGCGTACTTAGCCCGCGCGTTACGTACCGAACCCGGCGCGTTAATTCTTCGGTTTCCCCGGGCGTAGGGGGTACAACGCGCGTAACGACCTCGGCCATCACGAGCGCGTGGAAGAGCGAACTTTACTGTGAGAAATCTCCCCTAATTGGGATTGCGCGCGGGTTTTCTCTTTCTCGGGGTGCAAATAAGGCGCTCGTGGGACGGCAGTAAGGGTGTGGATATATGTAATGTGTATGTACTTTTATATTTTTATACAGTACGTATACCTTTTATTTATATTACTAGTCAATACACGCGCTTTGCATGATGCTTACCCACATAATGCAAAAAAAAAATCTAATATAATAAAGTTTTTAACATTTTTCGTAAAAACTATCGCGTTTAGAAAAAAAAAAAAAAAAAAAAAAAAAAAAAAAAAACGAATGGCGAATTCATTGTGTGCGGACAAAAATACATCAAAATAAAGAGTTAATAATTTTTTTTTAATAAAAAGTGTTGTTGGTAGACGCAACCCGACAGCCAATCAGAGAAGGAAAAACCGGACAACAATACTTATATCGAAAATGCGAGATATTTTATCTACCAATTTTTTGAAGAGGGATTTATATCATTTATTTGATTTATTAATTAACGTACTTCGTTCAATAAATAAACATACCTTTTTATGTTTTATTTATACATTATACGTTCCTTGGAAAAATAATACGGAAGGCGGCGGATTCGTCGACCTGAGCGCGTGTAACGGAGTCATAAATCCATGGGGAACCGTAGCACACTGACATTGCGCTCCCGTGCTATATATCTCTGCGGAAAAAGCGCGCAGCAGCAGCAGCAGCAGCAGCAGCCGGGAAACTGTCTTGGGACTCTGACTCTCAAGACCCACTATAGCTATACATTCGATCGGCAGCGGGCAGAGGAAAAGAATAAAAGCGAGTGAGCGAGAGAGAGAAAAACGAGAGACGAATCGAAAAAAGTCGAGCCAGCAGTTTCGCGACTGACCGCGCGCGGCTCGTCCCCCTTTTTTGGGGCTCTCGCTACTTATTCCCCTCGTGTTCCATTTCCTAGTAAGCAACGCCAGCTGATGCCCGACCGCTTTTCGCGGCTCGCGTGCCACGAGCGAATATATCGCGAGAGCCGATCGTGCCACAACGTTATGTTCCCCGCGTTCGGTGTATTTTCGCCTGTAAACGCCCTATCAAAACCAACCGGCACACGCGCGGAGGACGCGACGCGCTCGGTGTGCGGCCGTCGACGCGATTTCTTGCTCGGTGTAGAACCTGAGGTGACGATTTTTACGATAGACGCATAAATGACAAATTCGTTTGACTCAGGTGAAAACACGTCATAAAAAACACGTTAAAAATTATCTGAAAAATGTCCAGTTTTTCTTTAGATTTTGTCGAAAATTCGTAGCTTCACAAAAATTAATGTAACTTTTATTTTCACAAACGAAGACAATAATGCACACTCAGAAAAATAATTGGTAAGACCAACCGAATCTGCGTTTTCGGGCGGCGAAATAAATATTTGGTAAATTGGACATTATCCAAATATTTATTTCAAATTTGATTTAATTCCCAATAACTATTATTTAATTCACGGAATGAAATATTTATTTCATTGTCCGCAAACGCACATTCGGTTGGTTTTACCAATTATTTTTCTCAGTGCATCTTTCCACGTCCTGATATCTCAATTTTTCACATTTTCAAAGTTGGATCTTCAAAAACCCCAAGATTTCACATTTCAAAAACCCAAGTCACGCGTCCTAAAAATTTCTCTCCGTTGCAAAACGTTGCAAAATTTTCAACAAATGTTCGGTATCCGAGTTTTCCAACTGAAATGCGCGAAAGGAAATAAACCCAAACGAGCAAACCACCTGCTTTCCTCGATAGGATTAGAAAAGCGAGTGCCCGAAATTCCGGGGAAACCGGAGAGACGGGAGAACGAAAGCACGAGGAAGGACAGAAACTGCTCATGCATAACTATCTACCGTGGACTCTTATACGTACAAGTATATAGATAGCACTCGGCGGCAGCAGCAGCAGCAGTAGCAGCGTCGTATTCGCTTCCTCGTCCAGCCCGGCTCGCTTCGTCGGCCACGACGACGACGACGACGACGACGACGTTGGGGGTTTCGCATCCCCCGAAGATTCACCGCCATTGGGCTTGTCGCTGCCAATTATCCGGGTAATTGCTTCGAGCAGCTTCACCGAGCCCGCGCGCCGCTCGCGTCTGCTACACTCTCTTTCCACCCTCCTTTCCACCCGTCTGCTCCGCAATCGTCTCTTATATACTCGGCTCTTCTTCTTTTCCACCCTCCGCGCGAGTCCCGCTTTTTTTCGTCCTCCACCCTTTTCGAGTTAGTTCCTCTTTTTTTTGTTTCTTTTTTTTTCTCTCTCTCGTAGTTTCTTCCCGTCTCCTCTCGGTTCCGCCCTCGTTTTTATCGACACCGCGAGGCAGATAAATTTACGGCACCGAAGTTGACAAGTCTCGGCGTTGCCGCGATGCGACATCTGTCGGCGAGGCTCGCGGGACACACGATTATTCTAGGAATTCGAATCGCGCCCGGCGACTCCGCCAATCGATGCAACCCGGAGCGAGAGAACTATTAAATATTCATGCGGTGTGTATATGCCGAGGGAGAGGAGACCGGGGCTGGTTGTATCGATTCGGAAATCCGTAGCAGCTTAATCGCACTTCTTGCCTCCTGGCTCTAAACCGGGAAACTTGGTTTTTTGTGCCTCTATGATGAGCTATACGAGCATTATTAGTTTAAACGTATATTAGAAGGTCGTGGAGGCTAATCGACTAAACAAGATTGTGGGTCAATTAAATTAATTGCAAAAATCAAAGGTAACATTTTTAAAAATTTCCACCAGATATTAAAAATTTCCACCAGATATTAAATTAGTAAAAAAAAATCCGTGCTAAGACAACATAAACATAAAACAACAATAACAATGACGATACTATTAAGTACAACAATTAGAAATAAGAAAAACTTTTATACCCGCCTTCCGATTAAAAAATAAAACATGCACAATCGCGTGATATTTACGGGCTGAAGGACTCCGGTCGATGGCCCATTGATCAGGTAAAAGTGCACTTGGCAAAAAAATGTATGTACGACACAATACTATGTACATGGTCAATAAAGCTCTTGTACTACTACTACTACTAAATTAATTTCACCAGAAATTATTAATTTAATTTCTGGTGGAAACAGTGGGTCAATTAAATTAATTGCTAAAAATCAAAGAACATTTTTCTTTAATTCCCACCAGAAATTTATCTTTTCAGGATCATAGCGTGAATGGAAAAAATTAAATACCTGAAATTTTGGCTATCAGCCAGCTTTAAATTCCCCTGACCCAACCAGCCCCGGTCACCCGTTCCGACCCCGCTGCACCAGCTACTCTCGCGGCTCCCCGCTCAAATCACGGCCGAAGACGCCCAGGCAGCGTGGCAGTGGCAGAAGCTGCTATCGTGTTCCACATTCACTTTACAGCTGTGCAGTTTGTCGCTCGCGCGAGTTTGACCCATTCGCGCGTGCAATCCAACACCGCGCGAGATACACGCCGAGCGAAGTTCTCGCCTGGCAAAACTCGATCAGTTTACACGCGGCGCAACTTCGTCGAGTTCATAATCAGCGATAGTAAATATAAGTCACTCTATGTCTATATTGTAGTACCTTAAATTCACTATAGTGCGCGTTATGCACTCAAATGGCGAGAGAGAAACTATTTCATGTGAGCGATCAATGACGGGAAAAACGATATATGGGAGGATGATGACCCGATCGTCGGAAATTGGCAGAGCGCGAAGTCCTGGGCACAGGGGGTGGGGGGAGGGAGAGGGGGGGGGGGGAGGAGGATGGAAATCTCGTTACCGGGAAGCCTGAGTTGAGGGTGGTCGATGGGTTAATCGCATCGTCTTGAGATTAGCCTCGGTCTTAGTCCTATCTCATCCTCTTTCGCGTCCCTCCTCCTCCTTCCCCCCCACCCCTCCGGATGTGCCGTGTTGGGCACGAGACGCCTACCAGGTAATGGGTATTACAGTGTTTAATGGCTGTGTAATGGTTGCGCTATTACCCGTGTGCGTATATATCGAGAACTGCCGCTGTTCCCCCGCCTCTCGGGGCCGCCGCTATACCCGCTACTTGGTATCTAAGTCAGTGCAAACATGCACGCTAATACGCTCAGTGGTCATCACGATCCGTCCAACGTGATAATCAATGGGCGGGAGCGCTTTGGGCCTGCGAAATTCCAATTTCCAATCGCGCACGAACCATTTAGCAGATGGAATTCGCGCAGGTGTTGACGCAGGTGGGAGTGATACATTTATTTTTAGAATGAACGTGTAATGATGAATTGCTGGGTTTTCATGAGGCGAAAAGCGTGTTTTGTTTGTTTCAACGAAAATTATCACCTGATGTCTGTACACAGCGAACATTTTTTGGTACGGTAAACGTGGTTTGTTCCGTCATTCTGATGATTTTTATAACCCATTAGGATAATCACACGCGCTGGCGCGCGTGCCTGAAACACTTTTTGACAAAAACGACCTTAGAAATATTTTCTTTTGAAAATATCGACTTTTAACCTATACCATCATTCTCAAGTCGTATATTCTACCCCCGAAAACACTGGTTATTAACCTTTTTTAATCGATATTGAAAAAAATATTTTTTTGGTGACGAAAAAAATATTTTTTCTGGCAGAAATCGTAGATCTGGCTCCCGACCGAAAATCAACCCCAATTTTTTTTCTTTTCAAAATATCGACTTTTAACCTATACCATCATTCTCAAGTCGTATATTCTACCCCCGAAAACACTGGTTATTAACCTTTTTTAATCGATTTTGAAAAAAATATTTTTTTGGTGACGAAAAAAATTTTTTTTCTGGCAGAAATCGTAGATCTGGCTCCCGACCGAAAATCAACCCCAATTTTTTTCTTTTGAAAATATCGACTTTTAACCTATACCATCATCCTCAAGTCGTATATTCTACCCCCGAAAACACTGGTTATTAACCTTTTTTAATCGATTTTGAAAACAATATTTTTTTGGCGACGAAAAAAATATTTTTTCTGTCAGAAATCGTAGATCTGGCTCCCGACCGAAAATCAACCCCAATTTTTTTCTTTTGAAAATATCGACTTTTAACCTATACCATCATCCTCAAGTCGTATATTCTACCCCCGAAAACACTGGTTATTAACCTTTTTTAATCGATTTTGAAAACAATATTTTTTTGGTGACGAAAAAAATATTTTTTCTGTCAGAAATCGTAGATCTGGCTCCCGACCGAAAATCAACCCCAATTTTTTTTTCTTTTCAAAATATCGACTTTTAACCTATACCATCATTCTCAAGTCGTATATTCTACCCCCGAAAACACTGGTTATTAACCTTTTTTAATCGATTTTGAAAAAAATATTTTTTTGGCGACGAAAAAAATATTTTTTCTGGCAGAAATCGTAGATCTGGCTCCCGACCGAAAATCAACCCCAATTTTTTATCTTTTCAAAATATCGACTTTTAACCTATACCATCATTCTCAAGTCGTATATTCTACCTCCGAAAACACTGGTTATTAACCTTTTTTAATCGATTTTGAAAACAATATTTTTTTGGTGACGATTTTCTTTGTCAGAAATCATAGATCCGGCTCCGGACCGAGAATCGCGAAAATCGTCCTCAGAAATATTTTCATTCAAAATTTCACCTACAATAGGCTAATCAATTTTGCGCTGCTGCGCTCTTATAAAGCTTTAAAAGGTTATAGGCACGGCTGCACCCGTTGTCTTATGTCAAATGTGACATGAAACTGATTTTGTTTAAAACGGACTTTTGTGGCAACCAATCATAGCTCGAATAGATTGCTAACAATGTTTTCCGTTACTCATGAACTTTTTAAAAGAAGGATTTGAGTCATTAGTTAACACGATGAATTTTCCTAGCAGTGTTGGAAAAGGTCGCCAGACTTGCAGAGTTTGCGCTACCGATTGTGTTTATCGTTAGCAAGAAAAATACTCCGTTTATGGTGAAATATAACAAATAGTAGGGCTAGAAAAAAATGAAAAGAAAAATATATTTTTAGCGCGATTACCGGAAAAACATTCAATTAAATTATCATTCAGTTCGCTCAAATTAGTTTATTACGCTCAACGTAATTAATTCGCTTAGCCCCGAAAACGGCTCAGGCAGTTCCTCAGAAAATTCGCTCCACTCGTGGATCGGTGGGTCGTGAAGTTAGCGAAATTCTCTCCCCCGGTTCATTTGTTTTGCATCGGCAAAATCAAGACGTCACCTTCACGTCGGCCATTTCTTATCGCCGGTATTTGCCTCTTCTCCCTCTCGGGCGGATTTAATTATTCACGGCCAGAAGTCACTTATTCAACGACCCAGCGGGCGCGAGGAAGAAAAGCCAAGAGGCAGCGGCGCTCGGTTATTATCGATTAATTATTACCGAATGTCTGGTCGACCGAGTCGAGACTTGGCGTAGGACGATTTCTCCTTGAGTCGCTCCGACTCCGCTTCTGGCACTGGTTAACTTCGAGTTCTGCCCCGTGCGGTGTATACGTGACCACAGGTATAGTCCAATTAGCGATAAGGGTGATCAGATCCCGAGCTGCCTCCGCGCGACCTCTAACTTAATATCGGTAACGCGACTCCAATACCCATCTGAAATGGCTGCATAGTCGCGCTCGCTACTATGGTACAGACCCCCCCCCCCCGGCCGCCCCCACCCATTATTATGCAGCCCCTATATTATTAATATAATAATCTCGTAGTCTTGCAGCCACTCGAAGGCAATCGCAGATACGCCACGGATACCACCAGTGAAACACACAATTAGGCTTATCGTGGTAACGAGAATACGAGATCTCCCTCTCGCTCTCTCTCCTTCTCGCTGTACACAATCCGTATCGGTTATATTGCTTTTGATATCGCGGCCACTCGAGTTTAATGAATCCTGGCCTTTGCTCGACCGATTTGCGCGTCTGAGCGGCGTCTGATGTTTTCTTTTAATCGATACAAAGACGTTGGAGACCTTGGAAAAGTCATTGGTGACAATATTTTTCGTAACTTGGGATAAAAATAATAATACGATACGAATTTATTAGAATGCGGTAGAAGCAGTCATAGAGATAGAAAACCCAGTAAATATTCAAAATCGACTGTTAGATATTGATAAGCATAAATATTATTATAAAAATGTAGATGTGATAATAATCAGGTCCACCAAGATTTTTCCAAATAAAAAAAAATATTTCACCAAGTAGTAATTTTCGCGTTATAATAAACAGGTGCGCGATTTTTTCAAGTAAAAAATTATTTCGTGCTTTCAATTTTTTTTTATTTCCGAATTTTTCTCACAATTCGTTATCGGAGCGACTGACCACCATTGGGCAGGTACCAGGGGGTTCAGAAGGCTCGCGCAAATGCATTTTCGAGGCAATTCCGTACAGCCTCGGTATCCTCGCGTAGCTTGCAGTATACGAAACGAGATTAGCTTCTGTATATCTTCCCTCGTGACGATATCCGTGCAATATTGTTGTTTGGGCCGGCGTGGCCGGCCGCTCGTACAGCGATCAACCTGCGAAATCCTTGCGTCAGCCCGGGCTTCGACGGTGCAGTCAATATCGACCTGATAAACTCCTCGATTATTAATGACCGCGGCTTTGTTCGGCGGTTATCGCGAGCCCCGGCCGCTCGGTAAACGCCCGTG